>OX387914.1:2405000-3730000 GCA_947578465.1 Thera obeliscata | reverse complement strand
TTAAATAGAAACATGAAAGTGCATTATATTTCTAATACTTGAAGCATGTAGGTGTCTTCAATTATTATAATGTTTAGTTGAAACATGTAGGTGTTTTGACATTGAAGAAAATCTATAATATGAATAATTTATTCTCGAGGCATGTAGGTGTCCTCAGTTATAAATTAAATAGAAACATGAAAGTGCATTATATTTCTAATACTTGAAGCATGTAGGTGTCTTCAATTATTATAATGTTTAGTTGAAACATGTAGGTGTTTTGACATTGAAGAAAATCTATAATATGAATAATTTATTCTCTTGAGGCATGTAGGTGTCCTCAGTTATAAATTAAATGGAAACATGAAAGTGTATTATATTTCTAATACTTGAAGCATGTAGGTGTCTTCAATTATTATAATGTTTAGTTGAAACATGTAGGTGTTTTGACATTGAAGAAAATCTATAATATGAATAATTTATTCTCGAGGCATGTAGGTGTCCTCAGTTATAAATTAAATGGAAACGTGAAAGTGTATTAAATTTCTAATACTTGAAGCATGTAGGTGTCTTCAATTATTATAATGTTTAGTTGAAACATGTAGGTGTTTTGACATTGAAGAAAATCTATAATATGAATAATTTATTTTCTTGAGGCATGTAGGTGTCCTCAGTTATAAATTAAATGGAAACATGAAAGTGTATTATATTTCTAATACTTGAAGCATGTAGGTGTCTTCAATTATTATAATGTTTAGTTGAAACATGTAGGTGTTTTGACATTGAAGAAAATCTATAATATGAATAATTTATTCTTGAGGCATGTAGGTGTCCTCAGTTATAAATTAAATAGAAACATGAAAGTGTATTATATTTCTAATACTTGAAGCATGTAGGTGTCTTCAATTATTATAATGTTTAGTTGAAACATGTAGGTGTTTTGACATTGAAGAAAATCTATAATATGAATAATTTATTCTCTTGAGGCATGTAGGTGTCCTCAGTTATAAATTAAATAGAAACATCAAAGTGCATTATATTTCTAATACTTGAAGCATGTAGGTGTCTTCAATTATTATAATGTTTAGTTGAAACATGTAGGTGTTTTGATATTGAAGAAAATCTATAATATGAATAATTTATTCTCTTGAGGCATGTAGGTGTGCTCAGTTATAAATTAAATGGAAACATGAAAGTGTTTTATATTTCTAATACTTGAAGCATGTAGGTGTCTTCAATTATTATAATGTTTAGTTGAAACATGAAGTGTGTTTTGACATTGAAGAAAATCTTTAATATGAATAATTTATTCTCGAGGCATGTAGGTGTCCTCAGTTATAAATTAAATGGAAACATGTAAGTGTATTATATTTCTAATACTTGAGGCATGTAGGTGTCTTCAGTTTCAATTCAGGCATGTAAATGTCTTCAATTATTATAATGTTTAATTGAAACATATAAGTGTTTTGACATTGAAAAAAAAAATCAATAATATGAATAATTCATTCTCTTGAGGCACGTAGATGTCCTTAGTTATAAATTAAATGGAAACATGTAGGTGTATTATATTTCTAATACTTGAGGCATGTAGGTGTCTTCAGTTTCAATTCAGACATATTGATGTCTTCAATTATTATAATGTTTAATTGAAACATGTAGGTGGTTTGACATTGAAAAAAATCAATAATATGAATAATTTATTCTCTCGAGGCATGTAGATGTCCTTAGTTATAAATTAAATGAAAACATGTAGGTGTATTATATTTCTTATACTTGAAGCATGTAGGTGTCTTCAGTTTCAATTCAGGCATGTTAATGTCTTCAATTATTATAATGTTTAATTGAAACATATAAGTGTTTTGACATTGAAAAAAAAAATCAATAATATGAATAATTCATTCTCTTGAGGCACGTAGATGTCCTTAGTTATAAATTAAATGGAAACATGTAGGTGTATTATATTACTAATACTTGAGGCATGTAGGTGTCTTCAGTTTCAATTCAGACATATTGATGTCTTCAATTATTATAATGTTTAATTGAAACATGTAGGTGTTTTATATATCAAACACTTTATGCATGTAAATGTCGTCAGTTAAAATTCAGGCATGCAGATGTCTTCAATCATAAATTAATTGAAATTATGTCGATCTTTGATATTTCATTCACTCGAAGCATGTAGATGTCTTCAGTCCTAAAGTAAATTGAAACATGTAGGTGTTTTATTTATATGAAACACTTGAGGCATGTAAATGTCTTTAGTTTAAATTCAGGCATGCAGATGTCTTCAATCATAAATGAAATTGAAATATGTAGATCTTTGATATTTCATTCACTCGAAGCATGATGTCTTCAGTCCTGAAGTAAATTGAAACATGTAGGTGTTTTATTTATATCAAACACTTGAGGCATGTTAATGTCTTTAGTTTAAATTCAGGCATGCAGATGTCTTCAATCATAAATTAAATTGAAATATGTAGATCTTTGATATTTCATTCACTCGAAGCATGTAGATGTCTTCAGTCCTAAAGTAAATTGGAACATGTAGGTGTTTTATTTATATCAAACACTTGAGGCATGTAAATGTCTTTATTTTAAATTGAGGCATGCAGATGTCTTCAATCATAAATGGAATTGAAATATGTAGATCTTTGATATTTCATTCACTTGAAGCATGTAGATGTCTTCGGTCCTAAAGTAAATTGGAACATGTAGGTGTTTTATTTATATCAAACACTTGAGGCATGTAAATGTCTTTATTTTAAATTCAGGCATGCAGATGTCTTCAATCATAAATGGAATTGAAATATGTAGATCTTTGATATTTCATTCACTCGAAGCATGTAGATGTCTTCAGTCCTAAAGTAAATTGAAAAATGTAGGTGTTTTATATATCAAACACTTGAGGCATATAAATAAATAGTAGTTAGTTTAAAATTAGGCATGCAGATGTTGAATCATAAATTAAATTGAAATGAAGATCTTTGCATTCACTCGAAGCATGTGAAATAAGATGAGATGAGATGAGATGAGATGAGATGAGATGAGATGAGATAAACATAAACTAAGTAGAACAACAAATATATAGTACTAATCCGCTAATCTAATCTAAGTAAGTTAACTTAATGTAGACTTGTGTGTGCACCCCACGTAACACCTGCAAATCCTGTTGTCGTGTTGCCTTGTCGAGTGCTGAGCAGAAAGTGTTTTCTGCTCAGCACTCGACAAGGCAACACGTCTTAGTGCACAGAGAGTCGATTTTCCTGAGGATGCTTCGTAGAGAGGCGAAACACGTGTCGAATCTTATTAAGTTTTTTTTATTTCTTGTGGTATTATTGTTGTGTCTAATACACCTTATTTCGCTTTGCAGGATTTGCAGGTGTTACGTGGGGTGCACACACAAGTCTACATTAAGTTAACTTACTTAGATTAGATTAGCGGATTAGTACTATATTTATGTTTAACAATGGAATTCCGCAAAGTCACGCCTGAATCTATTAATTATTATGAGATGAGATGAGATGAGATGAGATGAGATGAGATGAGATGAGATGAGATGAATCTGGTAATGTACAGTCAGTTTCCACACAAGGTTTGACTTCTAATGATCTTCTCAAAATTATTGCTTCTCTGCGAAATGATCTTCAGTGCTAATCTGTACGCTTCTGTAATAAACGTCCGGAGGATGCAACTAGGCTTCCTATTCGGAAGTTTGAAGTCTGTGTTGAGAATGATTTGATAAGGAAGGCGTGCTATGCTCTGGATGGCTATATAGGTGATGAAACTGCGTGGCCACTCTGCTGCGTCACTCTTCCCATGGGAGGCTAGCATGTCGATTTGCAGTGTCTGTACCTACTATTTTCGTATCTAATTTTTATGTGCTGTGTAGATACTTTTGTATAGCTTTGAGGCGTGGCGTGTGTTGTCTTTGAAACTTTTGCTTTTGTATTGTTGCATTGCATGCGTCTGACTAGGTGAAGTGGCACTACACTGGAACTTCACTGCTATTGTTTTTGATTTGTAAAGGGATCATGTAAACGGGCGGTAGGAGCCGAGCCGTGGTTTGTTGCCTGTTCTTCTAGGCTTGGTCGCGTGGAGCTGGCGCCTGGATTCGCCTGGCTTTGAGACGTTTCAAAGTGATTCTTGAAATTCAACTGAATAAAGACTATTTTGATTTGATTTGAATCAGCAGTTAAATGTAATTCCGGAGTTTGATCCCAACTATAAGTCATAAAATGTGGAACATGGCTGAAGAAGGTGAATGAATGTTCGACTATCTATGGGTGGAACGAAAAGCAAACAATACACTTTTCCTTGCAAAAGACATGTGGATTAGCTAAAAATTGGTATGAGTCACTTGCCACTCTCACTTATTCTTGGGATGAATGGCAGGTCAAATTGCGAAAATCTTTTCCTTGTGAAGGGAACTATGGTATGATACTGCAAGAATAAACGTTGCTTGTATGGGGAAAACTTTAAAGATTTGCTCGAATGAACAAGGGTTAATATAGCCTAATATCGAAGTATCGAATCAAAAGTTTTACAAAACTATTTCAGTTAACAATACGTTATTGTAGGCATATGTGGATTTTGGCAGTGATTGCACATTAATCTGATTATCTGATACCAGAGTACTAATCAATGTTAGATTAGACAACATTGAAGCTCGGGTAGAAGTTTTAGTAGTAAATGATGCGTATTTGCATACGTCTTTGCTTGTAGGTCGAAATTTTACTGTACTACCTGAATATGTGATGGTGGTAAAAGACAAAGATACACTGTAATTTTATGCACCAGCGATTTTTCAGGAAATGATCAACACAGTTCTTGGGTCACGTAGGTTCACTTCAGCTCTAGCCTACATGGATGACCTACTCATACCATCAGAATCTTAAGATGAGGGCTTTAAATATTTAGATGTTGTAAAATTATAAATAAAACAGACGCAGGTCTTACTCATAAATTGACGAAGCTTTTTTATAGTTAACTTTGTTGTATACTAACCTAATTTAATATTAATTATGTACCTCTCTGACTTTTGTAGTACTATTACTATTTTCTATTTTTTTTGCCCTGAATCACTGCATATGTTTTTATTTTTAATTTTCTTAATTAATCTAATTATTTTCATTTATTGGACATTACCCATTTTATTTGAACATCTTTTCGACATGTATTTCAAGCAATAAATTTACTTTGACTTTGACAGTTAACGCAATGCCAAAGAAAACACCTTTTGAACTCTTGTTTGGAGTTAAATTTAACAATGCATGAATGAATAAGTTAAGTACTAACAAGGAAGACTAAATTGAAGGTCTCGATTTGAATTATCATTCGGTGATGTCAAATGAGAGTAAGACTGATGATGATTGTTAACCAACAATTTGTAAGTAGTTATAAATCTAGACTTACATTTGTTTAATTTTGTTTAATTACGTAGGTACTCATGAATTATATCGGTTGTCAATGAACGACGGAATGTTATGATTACCTATAACTATACTTTAAAATCAAACGGCCGAATGTTATGGTAAGAGTTAAAGAAAACTTTTGTTTAGTTAAGGTATATAAATATCGAAATTAGTTTAAGTTGTGAATGTACGAAAAATATTTGTATAGTTGTAATATTAAAATTCATCATGGTTATGTAAGACATTGTCTTTGTAAGTATTAATATCGAAAATTATTAAGTTGCATTCAATTTGGTTCTCATTGTTTTTATTATCTCATGCGATTGCTTATTAACAAATCTACTTTGCTTACTAAGAGATTATTCGAATTAAATTCATTTGCGCACCGAGACGTTGCACCGGTTCAGATGGCCGAATGTTATGATTTGTGATATTCAAAACGAAAGGTTTCGTATTATGCACACAGGTGTAGGCAACACAAAGCCTTTTGGTAGGTTTGTAAGTTCTAGATATGGTAGCACCATTCGTTTAGAGTATTTTTTACATTCAATTGAGTATGCATACAGATAAACACTACGTATCATAATAATATAAACTCTTTGATTATTTAATCATTGTGTAATTGGTCCACTAAATATGTGTTAGTCGATAAATGTAAATATGTAATTGTAAGATTCTAAGTTGATGAACGGAACAGTGTGCCGGTGGCGCCAATCACGGATACTGGTAAAAAACGGAACTATCGAGACTTTGGTGGTAGAAAAAGTGATTGGTGACAGCGGCCATTATTCCATTCGCTCGTATCGTACGGTGAGGTTGAAAGCACTAAGAATTAAAGAAATATACACTGATTTATTGAACTTAAGTATTTTAATCATCAAATTTGTAACAACATCGTTCACCAAATAGTCTATAGCATCTACCGTACCTACATTCACCTGGTAGCCAAACTGTCGTTCATATAGAGTTAATTTTAAATGTGATACTAACCTATCTCTGATAAGTTTTCCAAAAACTTTAGAAACAATAGGTAGCAACGAGATAGGCCTATAATTTTTATATTGTTTGTCTTGAACATAAATAATACCCGACGACCATTAGTGCCATGAAATCTAAAATAATATTCAGAATGAATATTTAATAAATAAATCTTACTGACTTCGGAAGCCTTACATTCTTTCATACTTAACATAGGGTAAAATAAAATGATGATACGGCATCACTGTTGTGGTTCTCTGTATTTTGAATGTGTGTCACCTGTTTATACAGTAAACTTGAACTAGTGTTAAAGATTTGTATTTGTGTGCGTTCATAACAACACAAATAATTGTTGTGTGTGTTACGATCGTTTGAATGTGTGTCGCTTTCGTTTCAGTGTGTGCTTTCCTCGTCCCCCTCAAAATATGGCAGAAAAATTTGTTAGGCTGAATAGATGCAAGGCAAGTCCTTAGGTTAAATTGTTTAAGATATTTAGCATTGCCTAAAAGCGTTACTGAGGTGTGAGACAGCCTATAGTTAGCCATATCACTATTTGTCGTTATCTAGTGGTGAGAGATGGCAGTCGCTCACACGCTTATTATGTTTTGAGAAGCGCTTGTAAGGGGGATTATGTAAAACAATACCCAAATTTAATTAAAAAAATAGACGTACATATTACGTAATAACTTTGACTATGGTCTCATTAATCATACTAAGCCATTCCAAAATTGACCTATTATCACAAAATATGTAAGATGAGGGCGGGTAATGTTACATAAAATAAATTATAGTTTAAAAAACTAAAAAAAAAACGCTTTTATAACTAATCGAACTAAAAAGTAAAAAATAACACTATTATTCAATTGAATAATTTATATTATTGTTAAAAAGCGTGAGGTGCTTTTTATAACTATTTTTATAACTTATAACTTCAGATATAATAAACTATTGATAAATTAATTACAACAATCAAAATCAAGCCCCCCACGCTTTTTAACAATAATATAAATTATTCAATTGAATAATAGTTTTATTTTTTACTTTTTAGTTCGATTAGTTATAAAAGCGTTTTTTTTTTAGTTTTTTAAACTATAATTTATTTTTTACTTTTTAGTTATTTTTTTTCTTTTTTTTTTCATGTTATTGCATTGTCATCGACCTTTGACAGGTGTGCAAAGTTTGAGTCAAATCTGATAGTTTAAAGTAAGTTTTTTTTTTTTCATATTTTTTTTATTTCTTTTTTCATATTATTGCATTGTCATCGACCTTTGACAGGTGTGCAAAGTTTGAGTCAAATCTGATAGTTCAAAGTAGGTTTTTATTTTTTTATTTTTTTTTTTTCATATTTTTTTTATTTTTTTTTAAGTTTGAATCAAATCTGATCGTTCAAAGTAGGACAAAATCGAGCTCAAAGGGGTCGGTTACATACATACATACATACATACATACATACAGGTGAAGCTAATAAAAGCGTTATAAAAAAGCAGCCAAGTGCGAGTTGGACTCACCCATGAAGGGTTCCGTAGCATCAAATAACATAATATAAAGGTTTTTGTAGTTCGTCGAAAGGTAAATAGCGGTTTACGATTTATGACGTATAAAAAAAAAACTACTGACTAGATCTCGTTCAAACCAAATATCGTTGAAAGTTTGCATAGTAATGTACAACATATATTTTTTGAAGTGAAAACTTCTTTAGCGGCGTTGAGCACTTTTTCTGTAATGGGTATAAAATCTTAAACTCGCGTCAGCGCGTCAGGACACGTGACCTGATCGAAAAAGCGTAAGACGGATGGAGAGTAGACAGCTATCCCCTCTCTACGGCGCGGCGAAAATGTATGCCTGGGCCTACTGTTTCGTTAAGGCAGCGCAGGGCGCTTGCGCGAATGTTCGTGTATGTTACAGCGTGCCAAATAACAAAAAAAGCAGCCAAGTGCGAGTCGGACTCGCCCATGACGGGTTCCGTAGCACGACGAACTACAAGAACCTTTATATATGTTACTTGATGTAACATAATAAGGTTCCTGTAGTTCGTTGAAAGGTAAATTGCGGTTTACGGTTTATGACGTATAAAAAAAAAACTACTGACTAGATCTCGTTCAAACCAAATATCGTTGAAAGTTTACATAGTAATGTACAACATATATTTTTTTTAGTATTATCATTCTCTTACTTTAGAAGTTAGAGGGGGGGGACCAACTTTTTTCCACTTTGGAAGTGTCTCTCGCGCAAACAATTCAGTTTAGAAAAAAACTATATAAGAAACCTCAACATCATTTTTGAAGACCTAATCATAGATACCCCACACGTATGGGTTTGATGAAAAAAATTTTTTTGAGTTTCCGTTTATGACGTATAAAAAAAAAACTGCTGACTAGATCTCGTTCAAACCAAATATCGTTGAAAGTTTACATAGTAATGTACAACATATATTTTTTTTTGTATTATCATTCTCTTACTTTAGAAGTTACAGGGGGGGGGACCAACTTTTTTCCACTTTGGAAGTGTCTCTCGCGCAAACTATTCAGTTTAGAAAAAAACTAAATTAGAAACCTCAACATCATTTTTGAAGACCTATTCATAGATACCCCACACGTATGGGTTCGATGAAAAAAATTTTTTTGAGTTTCAGTTTCAAGTATGGGGACCCCCAAAATTTATAGTTTTTTTTCTATTTTTGTGTAAAAACCTTAATGCGGTTCACAGAATACATTTACTCACCAACTTTCATCAGTCTAGCTTTTATGGTTTCGGAGAAAAATGGCTGTGACACGGCCGGACAGACAGACAGACAGACAGACAGACATGACGAATCTATAAGGGTTCCGTTTTTGCCATTTGGCTACGGAACCCTAACAAGCCCCCCCTAACCATTCCAAAATATCAAACATGCTCAACGTTAATAATCAAGTTTTCACTTCTGCCGGCACTCCCGGAGTGCAACCCGTATTTTTTTTAGTTTTACCATTCTCTTATTTTAGAAGTTAGAGGGGGGGGGACCAACTTTTTTCCACTTTGGAAGCGTCTCTCGCGCAAACTATTCAGTTTAGAAAAAAACTATATTAGAAACCTCAATATCATTTTTGAAGACCTATCCATAGATACCCCACACGTATGGGTTCGATTAAAAAAATTTTTTTTGCGTTTCAGTTTCAAGTATGGGGACCCCCAAAATTTATAGTTTTTTTTTTATTTTTGTGTAAAAATCTTAATGCGGTTCACAGAATACATCTACTCACCAAGTTTCATCAGTCTAGCTCTTATGGTTTCGGAGAAAAATGGCTGTGACATACGGACGGACAGACAGACAGACAGACAGACAGACAGACAGACAGACATGACGAATCTATAAGGGTTCCGTTTTTGCCATTTGGCTACGGAACCCTAAAAAGGAAGCTCACAAACGTACTTCTTTAAGGCACGGTAGACATATTTCAGTACCTTTGAGATTATCTAATGATTTTAGCGTTCAACATTATAGCTGTAGCAAGTATTAAAGATAGTTTTACTTCTAAGTTAGCTAGTAGATACTGCTATGCAGCATTAAGCTCGCCTGCGCAGTACATGTTATTTGAGCAAAAATAATTTTCTATTATGTATCTATTTATTTCTAGTCGACTTCTTCATTCTTCTGCTATATTCTAGATTACAGTTGCTGTCAAAACTATTGTAAATAAGAACTACTAAAATATCTGCATGCCTCAAGTTGATGGACGCAAGGCAGTGCATCGTAAGCCACGGTCCTGACGTGCGAGACCTACGAGACCATGTTTTGTCATAGGCGATGGTAACCACATAACAGCAGGTGGGCCATATGCCGGTTCCATCAGCTAGTTGCATAAAGAATGTACCAACTTAAGATTCTTGAGACTACCAAAAGGTGGTACTCAGGTACATACATCTAAATATTTCAATTGGCACATGTACTGAACATAAAGAATATACAAATAAAACAGTAGTATCAAAGTATCAAGTGCCGCAGTTGAGCAGCATATTTCTGATCTCATGGTTGAGTTGCTTTATGGTGTCTTCGTTCGGGTTGTCGAGTCTGATCAGCCGGTCGCGTTGTGCTATCAGCTCATTTAGTCGCTCGCTCGTCGGGTTTCGGGGAGCATTCCTAAAAATAAAAATAAATATAAATATTGTGGACAAATCACACAACATTATCTAGCGCCAAATTAAGCAGAGCTTGTACTATGGGAACCAGATAGCAGTAAGAAGAAAGTCTTGTTATTGAGACTCAAGAACACAACAACAGCTGAACCGATTTGGCTGAAAATTGGTGGGGAGGAGCTACCTCCTACCCACCAATTTTCAGCCAACTACTACTACTCGTAACTAGAACCAGGAGACGGACATAGGATACTTTTATCTCGAAAAAGTAACGGGAACGGGGCGAACCGAAACCGCGGGCGGCTGCTATACTTTTTTTTATATAAATTTTGTTTCAGAAAAGATTCAGATTGCAAAAACCAAAACCAGAGTGTTCAGGAAAACCAGATATTTTTAATTTTTATCTTTTAATGCGTAAGAATTTTTTACGGGGCCGCGATAAAGAGTAAGGCAAGGGTAAGTAAAGAGTAAGCCTTTGCCAAGGAAAAAGTCAGGCGGGCTGAATAAAAAATGAAGATAAAAAATTCAACTCACTTTAGGTCATCAAACATGTCCATTCCATCGGGTCCCGATGTACCTGAAACAGAAATATCGTTTTGATTTAACCATTAGAGACTTAAAATCCTTTCACCACACTTGAAAGAAAGAAAACTCATTCATTTTATTGATCATAATTATCTTCTTGCATATCTACTTGTTTTTCTTATCATGTCACAGATTTTTTTTTAATGCGAAGGATTTAAGTGCGACTCAAAGAGGCTCCTTTCGTGCACTTGACACTTCTACGACATGCCCATTTCCTCACAATGTTTTCGTTCGCCGTTATGAAGTACAGGAAAACAACTGGTGACAAACATCAATGTTCACCAATAGTATATTTCATTACAAGTGCGGGAAGGCTGTCATTGCAAAGAGTTCCGACAAATGTCTACCCGAGCCGAAGGCGAGGGTTGACAGTCGGAACAAGTTGCAATGACGGTTCCGCACGTGTACTGAACGACTATTTTTAATACAGTTGCGAAAAAATTAAGCAATTTAATAAAATAATAAAAATACCATTTGCTTTTTTCTCTTCTCTCCACGAAATAAGTTCGTCGTATGTTTGCATGTAGCGACTTTTGACTTTTCCGGTAAAATGTTCTCCGAAGCATTTTGTGCAATTATACTGAGTTCCGGTGGTGTTAATTCAAAAAAACTAGGGTCGAAATTACTCATTTTGTGCAACAAACAAATAAACTCGCAAAGAAAATTTCTTAAAAATGGCGCCAAGCGCCAACCGTAAAATATAACTTATCAATAATCAAAATAAATTCAAGAATGCAGCTTTGGCCACTCTTTCATTAGAGTGTGCCGAAAACTCAAATTAGTTAGTTAATTAATTCTGCACTCTCTTCGAGTCTTAACTCGAAGTATGTGCACTTACTGTAATAAAATAATTGTATAAGTACACCTAAGTTCCAAGTAAATGTTAACTTTAATCA
This sequence comes from Thera obeliscata, assembly GCA_947578465.1. Lineage (NCBI taxonomy): Eukaryota > Metazoa > Arthropoda > Insecta > Lepidoptera > Geometridae > Thera > Thera obeliscata. The sequence continues at coordinate 3,718,038 of OX387914.1, read as the reverse complement.
CCTACTACTAGTTAAGCCTGGTTACACGCTATCTACATAACTTTCCTGTTCTATGCATTCTGTGTACGCATGTTTTGGGGTACTGTCTAGCTCATAATTTAATAATATTTATGCTTGTAATTTATCGATTGTACTCTGTTTTGTGTACCTAATAAACAAAATAAAATAAAATAAGCAGTGATTTTTTTTTTTCTTCACCCATTCTGGAAGGCCAAGGGATTTATACCCATACAGCAGATTTTTTTTATTGATATGAATTGAAAATGAAATTTAATGAGATGAAACCTAACATAACTCATTCAATCAAATCATTAAATCTGTTAATGAAACAAATTAGTAGCTTCTTTTTAGAAATAATACGTATTTGCATGAATCATAAAAATTTCGATGAATTTTTTTAGTAAAAACTTCATGGTTGGTTTTTCTTTTTAGACATTATTTTGACAGTTGGGAAAGAAAAAGCACTAGTGCGGGAATGGTAAAAAAAAAGCACATCCCGAACGCTATACGTCCCTGCAATACGCCACTTTTTGAGCAACTGTATTAAAAACAAATATTCGTTCTCGGTGGGCATCAAAACCACGCCCTCCAGCACAGAAGGGCGTGAGTTTGACAGGTAGTCTACTGATCAATGAGGGTACTTACTGATGATAGAATGCGAGTCCAAGCCGGGTGTGTTCGCGAGTATGTCGACGTAGAAGTCATCTTTCAGCTTCTTCATGTCGACAGGATTCTGGTTCGAGTCTCTCTCGTCGCGGTCCTCGATCGTATCTAATCTGAAGATTTTTTATAAAAATATTTTTTTTTAAATAAAATACATTTTTGATCTCTCTCTTCTAGAGTCAAAGTCAAAGTAAATTTATTGCTTGAAATACAATTGAAGATCGTGAGAAATCGATTGACGGAGAGGGATAGCTTAACGTCCAGCAGTGGACTTCAGGACTTCAGGCTGCTCTCAAGTCATAGTGCACGCACAGGATATATACATACATACATACATAAATCACGCCTCATTCCCATGGGGGTAGGCAGAATTCACTGATTTCCACTTGCTACGATCCGACACACCTCTTTCGCTTCATTCACTCTCATAACATTATTCATACATGCTCGTCGGCAGGGTACTCCTAACCTGGCCTTTCTCTAAAACGTCTGCGATCTGGGGGCTAATTCTAGACTTTTAGAGATTAACGCTCGAAATAGAGATTTGAAATGTCGCGAAAGCAGTGTCATATCACCAAATTTGTCGAAGATAATATCGAACCGCACTAAAATGCGTATTCTAGCCACCGTTAGACTTTTACGTTAGACTTTTACTATAGAGATGTCAGAAAGAAGGTTCATTCTTAGAACTTCCACAGACTATCCCGTTGTTGTTCATGTTTATCTACGTTCCGTTTCTATCGATAGAATAGTTCGATAGCACTAACTTTATTAGTGTCTTCAAATAAACATATTTCCTATTAAACGGCGTTTATAATGCGTTCTTGTTGTTGTTTATAATAGATTCATTTTCATTAGATAGTAATCAATGGACTTTTCGCACAAAATGTTAGTTACAATAATTAATTCCGGAAACACACGGAACGTTATGTACCATAAAACTGTAAACTTTGTTGTTTGCAATCTATGGTCAGTTGTCTATGAAGTGTTGTAGATATGTCATTGTCAGGATCATTACACTCAAGAGAAGGACTCCGATGACTTGAATTTTTTATTCAAAGGTTATCAACTAGATGGCCATTCAATGCAAAAAGAATATTTCTCTCGAAGCTTGAACCCCGGATACAAGTATAGACGTTGACTGTCTGATTGACTGCTCTTCTAACTGCGCCATTGAATAATTAATAAGTACGAGCTAAATTCAATCACTCCTCACTTATTGTAGGTATATGAGAAAGTATTATTCGCGTTCTCGCTCCCAACTTGTATCCCCTACAAACAAGTAAACATCATTGACTTTTTATCAAAAAGTAAGACTAGGTGGTATGGTCTTGGTACTCTAGCCTGCTCCAAGGACCGAAAGAAAAAAAAAGCCCAAAGTTTAATATAGATGTCAATGTCGACTACTACTCACCACTCGACACATATCTAACGGCCTTCGCTCGATAAATGTCTTTATTGATATTGCTGGAATACGAATTCTATTGAAAATGTCATGTCTATTTAAATTTGACAGTTCTTGTGATACATATCTACCGTGACAAAAAAGTCACTGGTCTAGAATTGCCCCCCTGATCGAGATACATGCGCCTAGGTCTTCCCCTTCCAGCAGTTCCATTCACACTCGCCTGATGCAATTGTTTTGTTAATTAACAGGATATATTTCTGCATTTATTCTCATCATGCTAAGAAATTGCAGTTTTTTTTATCTGCATAGATTTTTTAATCACTAACCCCATTTCCCCCAGCTGCCGTCGATCCTGCTTCAATTGCGTGAGCATCTGTTTCCTCGTGTTCAACTTGATGAGATGTAGCTCTCTGACCGCGCGGCCCCATTGCTCTTTGAAGAACGACTTGGACTGTACTGCACTGTCGAGCTTTTCTTCTAGACATCGCTGTTGGCAACACAGTATAAGTGAAAAAGAAATATTCCTATTGCCCATATTCCACTTAATATGGGGTCGGCATATGTCTTCCTCCTTCATTCTCCTCTGTCAGCCGTCATCTCTGCATTCACTCCTCTCTTATCCATGTCGTCTTTCACACTTTACATCCAGGTTTTCTTTAAAAATTGAAAGTGAAGAAAAATGAAGTGAAAAATAAATATTAGTAAAAACTTCACACAATGCTAATCTATTCTTACAATAAACAAACCTTCTACTGTACCTGAACCTATGTTTGTGAACCCCTTTCATTATAATAAAATCGTTAGCTGGAAGAGAATACTCTCTAGCATTAGGTTCGCCTTTGCAATGCTATTTTTTTTTACCTCTTTTCTAATATGGATACTAGATAACTGATAGCGTGAATAGTTTTTTTTGTGAATGTTTGTCCTCGGCGGTAATTTAAGTTGTACGTAACAGTTTTATTACTTACCAATTCTTGGATAAGACTTGCAGTTTGATCTTTCGTTAGTCCTGAGTATTTGCTTTCAGCTTCTTTTTCATTGTTCTTCAGATTATTCTGAAAACACAATTGTATATAAAATTTGTACTTTGATTAATTATGCACCATATTTTTTATAATAAGAAGCACTGGAATAAGAATAACACACACTGAGTGTGTGATTGCTCACTTGATGTAAAACCAGATAGAAAAATCTAATCAAATATATTAAATATTCAGTTTTTATTCATTAATTCAATTGTAACACAAGGATCACTTTGAAAAGTTCTAAAGCTAGGTTTTTTTTTTAATAAATAATAATAAAATAATAAATATTGTGGACAATTCACACAACACTACCCAGCCCCAAACTAAGCAGAGCTTGTAATTATGGGAACCAGATAGCTGATATAATACTTGAATACATTTTTTTTTATAAATACATACTTAGAATACAATATAACACCCAGACAGAGAACAAACGTTTATGTTCACCACACAAATATTTGTTCTCGGTGGGGATCGAACCCACGACCTACGGCGCATTTTAGCTAAGCATTTGGCTGCCATCACACCTGATGGAAATTGAGGATGCAGCCTAAGATAGAGCATGCTTAACCATAATCCACCTGTTCACTCTTGTGTTGAAAATTCCCAAATTATAGCATTCCGGAAATACTGACGCCGGTGATGGGTGGTAGGTGAATCTAGGTACCTTCAAAACATCGACTTGTTTCTCCAATTGCTGTACTTTCATATCCAACTCCTCAATCCTCATGTCCTTGAGTTTAAGGCGATGGTTCATATCATCTTCCATCTTCTGCGAGGCCTCTCGTAGCTCCTGGTATTTCGCTGTGTAGTGGGCTTCTAGCGCCTTTTTTGCGTCTAACAGCTGAAACGTAAAACAATATGTAAAAAATCGGTTGTCTGTAAAGTCGGTTTACTGACGATAGTTGAACGTGACAACGTCATACAGCTGTCCACGCGGACGCATCGCTCACTCAAGTAAGAGAGAGACAGATGTCGAACGCTGCCGAACGCGGAGGCCTAGTGTGCCTCTTTGTCGCTCGTTCCGCTCTCTCGCTTGCACTTCAAGCCTTAAATGGAACGCCTCAGAGCAAGGTAACGCCGCATGAGTGAACTTAAGAAAGCGCGGCAAGTAAGCAACTCTATGTCAATAAGTTTAAAGTACAAAATACTGTATTATACCTTCTTTTCCCTCTCGGTATTCCGATACCCTCGTAGCCTAAAGTCGTCGGTAGCTCTGCTCAGATCAGCCGCCAGGTTGCGACATTGTTCGATGCCTTTGCTGAGTTTGGATTCTAGTTCGATGCGTTTCTTTATCCATTCTTTAGAGAGAAGGTCGAGGTGGTAATCTTCTTTGCGCTTCAACTGAAAATTTGAAATAGACAGTATTAAATGAAGTGCAATGTTCATTCGTCTCCAATTGGAGAAGTGGTAATACACCACACCCTGACATCGCCCTGAGATTTCCTGAATGTATCGTGGGTTTAAGAAACTACGCACACTGAAATAATACAATGGATGTAATAGTTTATTACATACCCAAGGACTTAAAATAAGAAATGTCTCAGATCACATGTAATTTTTGTTGACAAACATGTGATCTGAAACTTTTATTTTTACTTCCCGTGGTGTGTATTTCTTTCTGCTCGACGACGGCGGAAAGAGGTAACTTCGGTTCGTGCAGCGGGCCGAAAGTTGCCACCTTACACCCTGTGAGCTATTTAATTCGAATTGGCTAATGAATAAAATACATAGATTAGCTTAAAATAAACAATATTGTAACTATGAGTTTAAGGCTCAAGATTATTTAAAATATCAAGCAACATGCAGGGGCTTATTTTCATTCTACTGCGCAACTACTTGTTTTAGGGCAATAGCTTTCCTCTCTCGTACATAATCGTGCACGTTTGAAACAAAACGCGACGGATCTACAGAACTAGACTTGGCTACAGACGAAAGAGTAGCAAATCTTACTTGATGTTTAAATAGCTGTTGTTGCTTCTCCTTCCAATCTTCCAGTTCGTCTACAAACCTCTGCATTAATGTGTCGCGGTCTCCCGCCGGTATCGCTTGCCTCACTCGCTCTGAAAGACAAATGGATGAGTGTATAAGACTTGCTAGCGACCGAAAAGAGTGCCGTTATAAAAAAAGAGGCCTATACTTAGCATTGTGTGCAAACAGGCTGAAATGATGTTGATCATCATCATCACCGAATCCATAGCTACCTATTTTTAACGTGACAACGTCTTATAAATCGATGGAGCCGGCTGCACGCACGAAAAAATATGACGTCATGCGGCGTTACTTCGCTCTGAGGCGTTCCATTTAAGGCTTGAAGTGCAAGCGAGAACGCGGAACGAGCGACAAATAGGCACAATCGGCCTCCGCGTACGGCAGCGTTCGACATCTGTCTCTCTCCTACTTGAGTGAGCGATGCGTCTGCGTGGACATCTGTATGACGTTGTCACGTTCAACTATCGTCAGTAAACCGACTTTATAGACAACCAATTTTTTTGTTGGAAATTTTACTGACTTCTTTCTTCTCGTCGCAGTATTTTACTAACCTTTGCTTTGGCACATACAGGTATCGCTTTTACTTCCTTCAAGTTTTACAGGTTCCCTGAAAACAAATAAACACTTATGCCACCTATACCTACGGTTTAGTTTGATCTGAGATGTCTACCGTGCTGATTCTTATATCTTTCTTCTATTATCTTATATTAATTTATATTAGGTTATAAAAACGACTTTGAAGTGGACATACCTTTTTTTAGACACAAACGTCTTGTTAGGCGACAAGATGTTGCTCTCACGCATAGCTCCGTCCCGCTCTTACTCAAATAAAATACTGTGATTTGCATAAAGTGGCCGTACCTTTCTTCAGACACAAACGTCTTGTTAGGCGACAAGATGTCTTCTATCTCGCTCTCCTGCACAGCACCGTCTCGCTCGCACTGCACCTGCATGTCGCATGTGGCTGGTCGGTCGCGGGAATGAAGTAGCTTCTCTTGGCTTTGCGCGAAGGAATCGCACATCTTTTTGATGAGGTCGGCGATTTCGTTCGTTTGGAGAATCGCGTCGCCGGATGCGTTTTTGTATCTGAGAATACAAATAAATATAAAATAAATATTGTGGACAATCCACACAACACTTCATCATCATCATCAGCCTGAAGAAGTCCACTGCTGGACATAGGCCTCCCGTACACATTTCCAGGAAGAACGATTCTGAGCCCTTTCCATCCATCGACTTCCCGCGATCTTAACAATGTCGTCGGTCCATATGGTGGGTGGGCGCCCTACGCTTCGTCTTCCGGTTCGTGGTCGCCATTCGAGAACCTTTATTCCCCAACGGTTGACGGTTCTTCGAGCTATATGACCTGCCCATTGCATTTCTGATTCTATCACGTAGTGAAACTTTCAGCATATAGCTCTCTCTATAGCTCGTTGCGCGACTTTGAGACTTTCACTAATTGAAAACTTTTGTCTTGAGACTCTGTGGTATCTGCGACGAGAAGATGTGGCGCAATTTCCCGAATGCTGCCCATCCGAGTTGGATTCGTCGGCTGACCTCTTAGTCGAAGTTAGCTCTACCTAATTGGATCCTCCCTCAAAACACTTACTATATAATATACATTACCTAGCAGTATTCTTAGCAGATATATTGGTATAAGCGACGCCGCCCAAGTCTTGGTCCAAGTTTGTACAGCTGCCACTTTTGCAGTCCAACACTTGCTTTTCAATAGTTTCTTCCTTCCGTCCGCTCAGCTGTGTCGCGGACCGAGCCGTCAGGATTGTTGGTTTCTGAGAAATAATAAAGCATTGATTTAGCATTATATAATTTATTTAATTAATAATTAATTATCATTTTAATTTATTATTTCATTTAATTTATCATTTATTTTTTTTATTAATTTATTTATAGCATTTATTTTTTTTAATTTTAAGCGTTTGATTGATTTAATTTTGTTTTTTTTTATCATCAAGAAAACATGGATGAACTGCGTGAAAGATGACATGGATAAGAGAGGAGTGAATGCAGAGATGACCGCTGACAGAGAGAATGGAGGAGGCAGGCATGTTGTCCCGACCCTACATAAAGTGGGATAAGGGCAGGAAGAATATCATTAACATTTGAATTCCCAAAGATTGTAGTAACTTTGCCTTCTATGCTAGAAGGCGTGGGTTCGATCACCACCGAGAACAAATATTTGTGTGGTGAACTGAAGATGTTTGTTCTCTGTTTGGGTATTATATTATATTCTATCTTGTATCATATTATACATACATACATACATAAAATCATGCCTTATTCCCACGGGGGTTGGCAGAGATCACGGATTTCCACTTGCTACGATCCTGACACACCTCTTTCGCTTCATATCTCATCATATCTATTCTATTCTATTCTATTCATATCTCATATCTCCAGTGAAAAGTGTCAAAAATCTAAGGCTCGTTTTTCCACGGAAGATTGTAAAGTACCTTTGCAACATTTTCCTTGACTCCAACATATTTGAGGCTCATTTCGACATCGACATATGGTCGTCTCGCTCCCTCCTTCATTATCTCGTCACATCTCAGTATGAAACATCGTTCGTGGATGGTCAGCGCGCGATCTGCATTGCAGAACTGATTGAGGAAGTCTGTGGTATCCTCTGTGGGTATTAGCTTGCGGAGGTCTATGCTGCATATACCTGGAAAAAAAGTTAATTTTACAAAAAATCTGGCCCGGCTCGCTCACCAAAGACGAATCAAAGAGTGCGCCGAATTTACCGGATCCTCATCATCAAAGCCTGGTTACACTCACTGCTGGGTATAGGCCTCATTCATCTTCTGCCAGCCTCCTCTGTTCTGTGCGTCCGTTCGTGTTCTGTGTGGCCTTCACTTCACGATGTCGTCGACCCATTGCGCTTTCAGACAGCCTAATCTTTCTTCGCCCTGATTTCGGCCACCATTCGATCAAGGCTTTACTCCTCCAACCATCACCACGTCTAGCCTCATTTGCCAGATGGGGAATTAAAATTGAATGCGCTTAAACGCTTTTGAATAACGCGCTTATGATGCCTCAGGTATTGCAGGCGTCCCACTATGGGTCAAACGCGTAATTATCGTGCCAAAAATCATTTGACAAAAGTTAGATTTCTACATTTTTTTCAGTGAATATATGAAGTAGGATAGTTGAACTATCATATACCACAAAAAATATGCCATAATAACATATTTTAATAGGGATAACTTAAACTTGAATGCAAGGAAGTAGATTGATTGATGTAGTAAAATTTGTGATATGACTCTTTCAGATCGACTTTTTGACCAATATTTGTTGATAAACTATTACTTATTATACATCATTAAAAGCGTGGTACTTAACACTTTCCACGTAATTTAAGCATATTCTTATATGACTAAGAAAGTTAGCTTTTACAGTCAATTTTTGAAAGCCCTTTTATTTTTTCAGTTTTAAAACTTCAAATTGAGTTTTCGTATTTACCGCTGTCTCCCGACAAGGAGTTTTAACTACTATAACGTTCCTTGATCTGTATACTAACAGGAATTAAAATATTTTTTTGCCCCAATTTGCCCCAATTTGACTTAAAGGCAAAAATGTGAACTATGGGAAAATAGAAAAAAATCATGAAAGTAAATTTTTTTGGAAAATTGGCTTGAAATAGTAGCAATTATCCTGGGTTTTATTCACTTGATGACCTAACCTTTAGCATTGATTGTTTTATTTTAATAAAAAATAATTATTTTTGACGTTGGAAACATGGTTACCTTAATGAATGAAGGTACCTATTTTATAATTGTTTTATGTGTAAATAGAGAATAACTGCATTAATTTTTAATAACTATCACTTCTATCATAACAAAGAAATCACAAAGAAATAAATAAGTTATCAATTTCCAGTGGAAAATATTTCGAGGAACGTGTGCAAGAAACAGCAATGAAAATGCATCTTGCAGACTTTGGCATCTGGTCATGCAACCTGGCCATGTTAACCCTCAAAATTTTTGAGAATATACTCAGAGTACTGCACAATTATACGTTGATAAATAAAGGTGGTATTACATGCCCTTTTCTGTACACAAGATCTTTATACACGGAGAGAATAAAATCAAACATTTTGCTGTTTTACCAAATAGACAATTTGTCTGAAGATGCTGAAGAGTCCTGAAATAAGAATTACAAAAAAACCATTCAAGAAAATGCTCCAGATCAGCTACAAATGAGGACGTTTTTCATTCATTTCATATATTATGTATCTCTAGCCTATAGGACACCAAGCGAAACAATTCCGAAAGAACTGTGGCAAGAAGCTATAAATCTTTTAGATTTTTAACCCATAAAACCGTTCTTTTTTACATATATTTTTTTAATTATATGTATAAGTATATAAAAGTACTTCTGTTATAGTAATTTTTATTAGTTTCCTATTTATCTTTTGTAATATTTATAATGGGATTTTTATTACTTGTTACTCAAAAAAAGTAAGTTTTTTTCAATATTTTTAATGTTTAAGTATTATTTTATGTTATGTCAATGAAGATGTTTGTTATAATTATGTCCATTGGATTAGTTAAATCCGCGAGAACCTAAAAATACTGTTTTTTTAAGTTTAGTGGCAATTTTTTTCTTCTAATACAGGATTTTTATTATTTTTTTTTCATTTCATTTATAGTCCATATATCTAAGATTGTAATTGCGAAAGATTCATAAAGATATCTTGAAAACTGAGAAAGTTACAGATTTTTGGCACGATAATTACGCGTTTGACCCATAGTGCGTCCATAGGCTACGGTAACCGCTTCCCATCAGGTGGGCCGTATGCTTGTTTGTCAACTAAGTTGTATAAAAAAAAATGTGTTACCAATATCGGTATCAGCGGCGCATATCCTGGCGACGACGTGAGCGCACTCGCTGAAGTATCTCCCCAGGGTACGCAGGTCGCACACAAGCCGGAGACACGTACGCTGGTTGAACTGAGCTGATACCCCCACGCTGGATGGAGTGGCTCCCACTCTAGAACATTATAAAAAATATAGTGCACTTGGGACTCGTCACATAAAGAACATCATTTAAGGAAAGGTAGAAGGAAAGGGAAGAGGAAGGCCAAGAATAAGTTACGTAAGCCAGATAAAAGAAAATGTCGCTGTCATGTCGTATAAGGAAGTCAAGGAGGCCGCATTTGAAAACTGGATCAAACCCCTGACAAGAGCTAAGCTCTTAAATTTAAGAGCCTTCTCTCGCCCCTATTTTATTGCAGATGAAACCCTTGAACAAGGATTAAAATACTCTAAGGAAACTCTAGTAGAAAAGTTGTACAAACCTGTCAGTCATAATATTGTGAGTAAAAACAGAGTATTTCACATAGCAATCAACCTCCTTTGCTGATATGTTATCAGGCAGCAACTGAAATAAATCAAACAGTTCTTGACAAAAGAAATAACCTGGAACATATTCAGTGTTCCGTGCATCCATCAGGTGAGACGTATTAAAAAATGCCAGTACTCTCAAACGGTGAAGGAAAACATACAGAAATCAGCATGTCGGAGAACCTAAAATGTTCTAATAACATGATTGTGTCATGCTATGTTTCCATGCGTGCCGTGCAGCCCGGCAGGCTGCCTGGCAGGCTGCCTGGCGGGCTGCGTGGCATGCAGCCCGTCCCGGGCCGGCGAACATTCAAGCTGTTTACATGCATGCCGTGCAGCCCGGCGAGCTGCCTGGCGAGCTGCGCGGCATGCAACCAGTGTTACCAGGTACACGGTAATTACCGTAGATGCACGGTATTTTTGGCTTAAACACGGTATACGGTAATGTTTCACTACCGTGTCATTTTCTACGGTATTTTTAATTATGAATTACCTTGACAGTCAATATGTAAATAATTACGAAGTAGGTATTCCCCGATCATCAAAATACGTCTAAATGTAAAAGTATGCCCTTTGCCCTGCCCACTAGTTAAACAATTAGTGTATATGAAAATTGCTTGTATAATAAATAAATAAATAATAAATAAGGGTCTCTTTTTTTGTTTTCAAATCCTTGATTGATACATTCAGTATTCTACCAATTTTCCCCCAAGCATTGTGGATTTTTTTCTTGTCCTTATGGAATTTATGCTCGGGGTTCCATAATAATTCTTGTTCCTGGTAATGTTCCAGGAACGTCAAAATTGTCTCGTTAGACCAATCGACCATGTTGTAATTATTACGACCAATATAGAAGAGTACTCGGTGATTACGACTTTGTAACCTAACTAAACATGAAGACATTTGTCAAACAATAATTGACTCGTTGTCTTAGCAACAGTCACAGAGGTTTTATTCTAACTGATGCAACCTCAACAGTTATCTCCGATCGTAGCGACTTTTTTTAGCAACGTCCACTCGTCACGAAAGCGCGAGAGAGACTGACTGCCCACCAGTGTTGCCACGTGCCAAAGCAAAATATCTGGGGACAGACGGACAGATAGACAGACAGACAGTCAGACGGACAGACAGTGAAGTCTTAGTAACTATATTAACTATACTAATAGTATTATCAAAAGTGGATCTAAATGAATATTTTTTGCCTTTATTATGTTTAAAGATGTTCATCTTATCATAGACTAAATCAGATTCCAAAAATCTGTATAAAAGTAGGGTAAAATCTGTAATCTGTAATACTACCCTAAATTCTGTATAAATACAGATAAATCTGTATAATTGGCAACACCAATTTGGCCCGCGCGCGTGTAAACAGTCACCGGGCGCCCGCACATTCATCAAAAAACCGACACTCGCCCGGTTCGCGGCATTCACGTTCACAGGCGCGTTTACGGGCTCGGGCGTACCGTTTCCACGCGCGTGAATGTGAATGTGCACGTTGAATGTCGAGTTGAACGCACGCGTGGAAACATAGCATCAAGTGCACAAAAGAAACATCATTGAAAGTCAAACTCAAAAGTCAAAGTGTTTATTGCATGATATGCAATCATGTTGAAAAAGATGTTCAAATTTATAAATATCCAATGTATTCTACTTAAAACTAGACGTCCAATATTAAGATAATCTCATTTAAAATCCTTTCACCACATTGGCATTGGTTCGAAAGACCCCGAGACTCGACAACTAAAAATGTCAACTAATGGCCTTACTTATAAAAATATGTCAAAAGATAAACAGTGCTTAAACTATTGCCATCTCTTACCACTGGGTAATGACAAACAGTGACAGGGCTAACTTTAAGCAATGATTAAATTTAAATTGCGTTTATAAGTAGAGCTGTAACTGTTTAACTTTTAGGACATTATAAAAATCTTTGTGATTTCCTTAATAAGTGTAGTAAACACTATAAAATCAATAAAAACTAAAAATGTGTTTGTTTAGAAATAAATAAATACCAAATCTAGATTCTCGAGAGCGCCAATAACGAAGCACAGGACAAAGAGCTGGTTCCCGGTACCGATGCGAATGAGCCCCTCGTCGCATAATAACTTCGGCTGGAGATCAGGGGATGAGGCAGTCTTCTTACTCTCTGCCATGTATTCATCTGTGAGCGAGAAGGGTCCGGTTAATGTACGGCCAGTTAATGTACACACTGTTAAAACGATGCCACTTTTTTTCCACTGGTAAATTGTTAAGACCCGTGAACACTGGAGCAAATAAATATATCAATTATTAATTTTAGCGATGAATAATCGCTAAAAATAAATCGCTACCGAGGATAACGTCTTTGATTTTAATGAAAAAAAAACATTTTCTGGCACTGCGGCGGCCGCTGCCGCGGCACGCTCGCTCTGCTCGGTCGCCTTGTGCGTAATTTTTATGTTCTAAAGTCCACTGCTGGACATAAGCCTCTCCTACACATTTCCTGGAAGAATGATTCTGAGCCCTTTCCATCCATCGACTTCACGCGATCTTAACCGTCGGTCCACCTGGTGGGTGGTAGATATTAAAGGTAATCGCGATAAATCCCCGTTTCTTCCATATAAATAGGAGAAACTTATATGCACCACATGCACTGGGGCCCTGGTCAATAATGAAATAACTCACTCAATGTCAACAGCATGTTTCTAAGCGCGGGAGGGTTGCTCGTAGAGTAAGTTGGGTATGCTATCTCATTGCTGTGAAACATGCGCAGCTCATTTCTCTGGAATAAACAGTCCACATTACGACAGGCTTTAGGCCCTTGATCCACGAGTGAGTAAAACCGCGGTCGAGTCGTCAATAAGTCAGAAAACCACGGTATTGTAATGATACATCGATCGACGAGCCATAAAACCACGGTTTTACTCGCTCGTCGAACAGGGACTTTTTAGCTTGAAAATAACATAACATACCAGCCCACAGAACCAGTGGGCTGGTAACCTACATAAAGACTACTTTAATTGTTAATATCTACAAAGTGACCGATTTTGGCATGAAACCATGATATACTTCTTTTTCTTGTTGTAAAAGTAGTTCTTTCGAACCAGTGTGGCGATAGGATTGTAAGCGCTCATCATTCGAGCGCCTCAAAGAGGCTCCTATCATGCACTTGACACAAACCTGTAGAACTGTTAAGGTTCTACGACATGCCGGTATTTTCAAGATGTTTTCCTACACTGTAGTACCTTACCTACTGGCATAGTGCACATTCATTCTTGGCAAGAAAAACTCATTAGTACACAACGGATTTGAACCTACAGCCTTAAGATTGGGAGGCGGGACCGCTACCACTACATCACCAGTGCTCTGACTAGCCCACCAGTGCTTTGAGTAGTTCACCAGAGCTCTGACTAAGCCACCATTGTTTTTTTTGTTATCGGGGAGAAATCTGCACATGCACACAGACACTGACTAGACCACCCCAGTGCTAACTAGACCTACAGTGCTCTGAGGAGATCCCCAGTGTTCTGAATAGACCACCAGTCTTCTGACTAGACCACCAGTGCTCTGACTATACTACCAGTGCTCTGACTATACCACCAGTGCTCTGACTATACCACCAGTGCTCAAGAGAAGTTGAAGAAATAGGAAGAGCCCTTTTAGAATCAGGGGAACAGAACAGGCAGATAAAAAAAATATTTAATCTCATTTCAAACCCACAGGTGTTGGAGTACTGGTCCTGTCTTCTACGGATAGGCTCAGCATGAGCTGTGGATGGCAGCATTTCCCCTCTGCCTTTACTCCCAAGAGCCTATGCCATGCATATTTGACCTGAAAGCATTAACATCTAGATATAACAAGCACAGTAAATATAAGTTGTGGCAATTTTTTGATTACCTTGTAAACCCTTGTTATTTTTACTAGTATTATAGTTTTTAGGAACATACATCTATTATCTTATTGGAGGGGCATGGCTGGGCGCCCAAAAGACTGAGCAGTAGGTAGCCGACTTTGTCCTTTCTTCCCTGTGTACCCATTGTGAACACCTCCACCTTAACTGGAACATTCTGGACTCGGAGACTAAAAACAATGTTAATTTTTTAATGATACATATCACTTAAAATCCTTCACACACAATATAGACAAATATGAAGCAACAATTTTATAAGAATTGTGTTGGATTCTTATGAAAATATTACTTTATCTTAATCAAATAAAAATTCTTATGGAATTCTTCTGAGCAAAGCTTATTTTTCTATCATAATAATAATGACACTCTATGGGTCGCTGGTGACACCTGGCTGGACAAGAAACGATAGCACAACCTGTGAACGCACCAAATTCTTGAAAAGCGAAAGGTGTGAGTAAAAATGTTTGTGAATGGTTTGAAGGCAATGCACGGACAAAGTACAAAACAGATTTATTCCAGTTTTGTGGAAGTCGCGAGAATTCAACTATAGAAATTCCCGCGAATGGATTGTGTTTTACCTTCGAAATCTTCTTTTATCAGCTTCCCAAACTAGCTCTGCGTCAAATACAGGGGCATGAGCCGGCACTGTTGGATCAGTCTCCAACATATAGCCATTGAGAGATCCACTCACTATGAACGGGGTCCTCAAGAAACCAAATCCAAGCCCTGAAAAGGCAAATATTACCTTATTATGGTAAGTAGTTTGTAACGTTTTATTTCACGTAAAACGAATGTAATAGCGAAGTTTCCATTTCAATAGAACCGGCTAATATTTTGCTTTGTGCGTTAAGTTTTTTACCCTCTTTGACGTGCAAAACTATTTGAATATTTGGTCCTCGAAGTTCATCCATGAGTTCACGTAAATTATTGTAAAAATAAAAATTAAACGCGAATCTTTATTTTCGAGCTAAATAAACAAACATTCGAAAATCAAACTTGTTGATTGTTTTGGTTTTTTGGTTTGCTTGCTTGCTTGCTTGCAGTTGCAGTGCTGCCAATAAAAAAAAACAACGTTGTCGGTTTTTTGGGCACACTTCAAAGGAATCGTGGCGTAGCCTGGCCTGTGGTAGCGATGGGCGATTGCTTCAAAAAAAACAATCGAATGAATCGAAAATTGCGCTACTGCGCATTCGATTGTCGATTTAGTAGTTCCTCCCCATGATTATTCGAATAACAATCGACAAACTACTAACTACTATACATGTAAGTATGCGTGCGGTGCGGTGAACTGCGCTGCGGAAGGCCACGTGGGGCGGTGCATGCGGGGGCGGGACGGTGTTGTGTCGATTGTTTCTAAGTAATAATACTTCGGTTGCATTTAATGTTAACACGTAGGTAGTATATTTTAATATTATGAATATACATTTTATAGAAATGTAAAATTGACCTTGTCAAGTAAAAAGTAGAGTTACCAAAATTATGTTAGAAGGTAGATTTCTAGCTATAAGTTGATTTTCTGTAAGAAAATATATTTCAAATAAGTATCTATAAGTACCTTTTTTACTGAATTTTTATTCTAGTCAGTGTTTTCCTTAAGTAGAAACTCTTTACCTACCCTTCTATTCGTAATTTGTTATACTTTAAAACAAATTAATTAATGTAATAACTTAAATCGCATAATAACTGCATTAAGTAGCTACGCACGGACTTAATCTATAGATTTGTAGCGCAGCGCACGCCCGACGCACCATCTTTTGTAACTACTGATTCAGTAGTACGCACGAAAATAGTAGTTAGGTGCGTTGCGTGACCGCGCGGTAAAAATAGTAGTTAGGTGCGTTGCGTGGTTGCGTGGCGTGACCGCGCGGCAAATAGTAGTTAAAGTTAGTGCTAGTCGTTGTCGCCGCGCGCCGCACGCCGCACGCGCCGTCAGTCGATAACAATCGACTAGTTTCAATTGTTATCGACTTTTATCGACTGAACCGAACAATCGACTAATTCGATAAAATATAGTAGTAATCGCCCATCGCTAGCCTGTGGTGTTTACACAATCGTCCAATGTTCAGTTCGTCACCGGCCGCTGACCGGGATAGAACACTTTTGTGTTGCGTTCTGTAATACTTGTAAACAGTATACAATAAATTATAGTTTAAAAACTAAAAAAAAACGCTTTTATAACTAATTGAACTTAAAAGTTAAAAATAAAACTGTAATAATCAATTGAAAAATTTATATTATTGTACAAAAAAGCGTAGGGTGCTTTTATAATAACTTCAGATATAATAAACTATTGATAAAATATTTACAACAATCAAAATATACAGGGTGTCCCATAAGTCAACGTCCAGCCGAAAACGGGTGATGCGCCAAGTCGTGACAGTTATCAGAAAAATATAAAAAAAAATATTTGCTAAGTAACTTTCGAGTTATAAGTATTTAAAAAAAACAGAAAAAACTGACACCCTGTGATGATCTTTTAAGTCCTGTGACTACAAATATTAACTTTTCATGAAACTTTTTTCTGCAACGTAAGCATGAATAACCCTCCTGTAAATTACAATTCAAAATTAGGCCATAACTGCCTCAGTTTTCAATGAAATCGTGGAGTTTTGGCCAACGTTTCATTTCAGATAATTACATCACCCAACTTTAACCGTCTGTACCGCAAAAAAAATGTACTACCCTATCATGGCATGTAACTTTAAAAATTGGCGCATTTATCCAGGATTCCAAAATAGTATAATACTTGCTAGAGTACTCTTTAGTTTTGGAAATATAAAATGTTTTTTCAACTAAACCGGATTTCCAATCAATTTTATTTCATGAGATAAAATGTTTGTACCCTTTAAATTATGGACTTAAAATGCCTACGCTGCGTTTTTAAGCCACTCACAATTTACAGGTACAAGTAAATACCATTTCAACAATGCAAGTAAACAGATAGAGCCACCATCTTGTCGAAAGAGTAATAACCATGGGTGTTCTAGTAATTTGTTAGTTTTAGGTGAAAGTTTGAAATAAAATTCAATCATAGGATTTCTTCAATCGTGATTTTAATTTAAAAAAATCTGCTGTCTGTAAAGTCAGTTAACTGACGACAGTTGAACGTGACAACGTCATACAGCTGTCCACGCGGACGCATCGCTCACTCAAGTAGGAGAGAGACCGATGTCGAACGCTGCCGAACGCGGAGGCCGTGCGTGCCTCTTTGTCGCTCGTTCCGCGCTCTCACTTGCACTTCAAGTATTAAATGGAACGCCTCAGAGCGAGGTAACGCCGCATGAGTCATGTTTTTTCGTACTAGCAGCCGGATCGAATTATAAGACGTTATCACGTCAAAAACCATGTAATAAGACTGGCGACGGGCGAAGGCAAACTTGAAATTAAAATCACGATTGAAGTAATCCTATGATTGAATTTTATTTCAAACTTTTACCTAAAACTAACAAATTACTTGAAAACCCATGGATATTACTCTTTCGACAAGATGGTGGATCTATCTGTTTACTTGCATTGTCGAAATGGTATTTACTTGTACCTGTGAATTATGAGTCACTTAAAAACACAGCGTAGGCATTTTAAGTCCATCATTTAAAGGGTACAAACATTTTATCTATTGAAATAAAATTGATTGGAAATCCGGTTTAGTTGAAAAAACATTTTTTATTTCCAAAACTAAGAAGTTCTCTAGCAAGTATTATACCATTTTGGAATCCTGGATAAATGCGCCAATTTTTAAAGTTACATGCCATGATAGTGTAGTAAATTTTTTTTGCGGTACAGACGGTTAAAGTTGGGTGATGTAATTATCTGAAATGAAACGTTGGCCAAAACTCCACGATTTCATTGAAAACTGAGGCAGTTATGGCCTAATTTTGAATTGTAATTTACAGGAGGGTTATTCATGCTTACGTTGCAGAAAAAAGTTTCATGAAAAGTTAATATTTGTAGTCACAGGACTTAAAAGACATCACATCATCACAGGGTGTCAGTTTTTTCTGTTTTTTTTAAATACTTATAACTCGAAAGTTACATAACAAATATTTTTTTTTATATTTTTCTGATAACTGTCATAATTTGACGCATCACCCGTTTTCGGCTGGACGTTGACTTATGGGACACCCTGTATATTTTTTTTTCATATATTTTTTTTTTCATATTATTGCATTGTCATCGACCTTTGACAGGTGTGCAAAGTTTGAATCAAATCTGATCGTTCAAAGTAAATAGCCGCAGCCGTAATTACTTCGACGTCCGTCTCAATTGGTTTGCATGGGCAAATGTGTAGAGACCTCTTAAGGCTAGGGCCTTAAGAGGTCTCTACACATTTGCCCACACACACACACACACATTTGCGGAGCCTGGCCCAGCACAGGCAAATGTGTACTAGGGTACACATTTGCCTGTGCTGGGCCAGGCTCCGCCAATGCACAATTGTAGACCACGATCACTTGGTGTTCACACACTGGCGCATGGCTCATTGCTGCCTGGCAAACCAATTGCGACGGACGTCGAAGTAAATTACGGCTGCGGCTATTTACTTTGAACGATCAGATTTGATTCAAACTTTGCACACCTGTCAAAGGTCGATGACAATGCAATAATATGAAAAAAAAAATATATGAAAAAAAAATATATATTTTGATTGTTGTAAATATTTTATCAATAGTTTATTATATCTGAAGTTATTATAAAAGCACCCTACGCTTTTTTGTACAATAATATAAATTTTTCAATTGATTATTACAGTTTTATTTTTAACTTTTAAGTTCAATTAGTTATAAAAGCGTTTTTTTTTAGTTTTTAAACTATAATTTATTGTATACTGTTTACAAGTATTACAGAACGCAACACAAAAGTGTTCTATCCCGGTCAGCGGCCGGTGACGAACTGAACATTGGACGATTGTGTAAACACCACAGGCCAGGCTACGCCACGATTCCTTTGAAGTGTGCCCAAAAAACCGACAACTCCCCGATTGCGCGCCATGCTTGCCGCCAACATACACCAATACCCGCCAATGTCCGCCAACATACACCAATACCCCCTGTACACATTGGCGTTGGCCTGTAGTGGGCCAGCATGGGCAAATGTGTAGAGACCCCTTTAAGAGTACTAAGAGTAGTATTGTTCTGTGGTCTGTCGTATCGTATGCTTCATCTTCCGGTTTACGGTCGATGTTGAGAACTTCTAATAAACTACCTGCTTTCCTATAAACAATCAACAAACCAAACAACACAACCTACTTATAGCCTTGCGCACATGTAAGCGAACTGCGATGGCGATCAGTGCAACAACGCTGTCAAATAATATGACAACGATATTTGGCAGCGTTTCACTGATCGCCATCGCCTTCGCCTAGATGTGCGCAAGCCTTTATTATATCCGCCTGTAATCCTCATAACTGAAAATGTGTGTCTACCTGAAACTGAAAAGTTATTTTTAGCTATGTAACATTTTTGTTTGATAGAATAATTATTTTAGGTTTGTTTTATCATTAAATGATGAATAGAAAACCTAAATCGAAAGATTTAAAAAGGAGTTTTAGTTTACGATCGCGGAAATTACGGAAAACTCAAAGTTTGTCAACCAACACAACAACACCAACAGAAAAAATAAAAATAAATAAATACAAATCAAAACTCAGAACAGGATTGAAATTATAATTTCATAGCATGATATTAGGAATATAAATAATCACACTGGTTTTGGTTAACATGAAGAAGTTCATACACGAATACAAAGCTACGAAAAGTAAATCGGAAACGGAGACTGCTACAAGGTGAGAAAATAGTTGTCGTTGACCGACTGTTTCAAAGTTCAAACATGTAAATACATCTAAAAAATTAAATGTATTATAATTATAAATATGTGGGTAAGGTACCACGTAGCGTAGCCTAGCCGTAGCGTTCAAATACCGCCTACCCTAGATAATTTGCAAAAAATAAGAAAACAGTGAGCTATGGTGGTGTGGTGTTCCGTTCATGTACCTTGCCTTGGATAGACAGGATCTACGGAATATACGGTTGACGAGTTGCTGTGACTGGGTAGCGTGACCGCGGCAGGCTAGCAGCCAAGCGAAAGCAACACGCTAAGCTAGCTAGATAGACTCTTGATTGTTGAGCGACTACGATACGTTTAGACGAGGTCGCTCAGCCGCCGCCGCTTGCCGCGCCGCCCCGTCGCGAGTTCAGTGGAGTGGGTGGATTGGATCACCGAACCGAGACGAAGAGTAATTTGAACAAAAAACCAAATTCAAGTATTCAACTCATTGCGAATGCCGCGTTCGTGATGTTTTGTCTGACCGCACAATATATCGGTGGTCGGTGGTAGGAAGTTTTTAAACACGAACAAACAATTCGCCGGTTTCCGTCGTACCGTATACTTTCGTTATTTTCGTAAAATAAGTTCTAAAACTACTTGCTAGTGGAGACTGTTCGTGATTATATAGTGCTGGAGATAGAGACAAAGTGGATCCATTGCAGGACATGGGAGTTTTCAAATGGCTGCGCCGGTAAGCTTACAAAATTGGTTTTCTACTTGTTGCGGCTCTTCTAAGTACCTACCTAGGTACCATAATGTTGTGCAGTGATCACACCTGCATCATGAAATGTATCTTCATATTTTACTGCCCAAATCTTCTGAGTACAGGAAGGTTTAACTTCATGTGCCTCACACGATAAGCCAAATTTAAACTCTAAAATTCCGAAATGTATCTTAAGGATCACTTTAAAACATCTCAAAGCTAGGTGAGTCTAGATGCCAGTTCCATTCGCCCAAGCCTAGAAGAACAGGTAACAAACTACGGCTTGGTCCCTTTTTGGATGACACAGACTAGGAATAAAAAATAGTTGAACTTCCACTTCTACCTAGTGAGACGTAGGAAATAGAGTCTTCAGGTAAGTACATACTAGGTGGTACCTACAATGTTTGTAAATAAAAATGTTTGCTTTGTGTATTTCAAAGTCTGTCAAAAAGGTACATGGTCTTGGACGCTACCTTAGACCTATGCTAGATTACTTAGGCACTTGCCTTTGTATTGTACATAGGAAGAGATCACGGATTTCTACTTGTTATGATCCTGACATACCTACCTATTTCGCTTCATTCGCATAACTTTCTTCATACCTTAATCTACTTGTTTATTTATTTAAAATCTTTCACACACTTTAGCTCTACCAGAACTTAATGCTAATAGCATTGTCTACCAGTATTTCTTACAATATGGTATTAACATGGACTTTATTATTCTTGAGACATAATCTTCTGTGATGTTATAAAGGTTTAATCATTATTATAATCTGATGCACTTGCTTATCATCAGATGGGCCTTTTGCCAAAGCACCACTACTTACTTCCACTTTTTCTATAAAAAAAGGCCTGCATCAAAATACCTAATGAGATGGCTGAAAATTCCAGTAATTGCCTTTGACTATACCTACAAACCTGGAATTTTCTCTCAACAATAGGCATGATGTAATACAGGCATTGCTTCAAAAATGTTTAATCATTTGGTTCTAAACTCTTTTCATTCCATTTCAATGGCAAATACAATCTATCATTGTGGAGTATTGTGCCATTTGGTACACTTTAATTATGGCAGTATCCTTTGAATAGTGGACATCTAATCAGAATCTAGCTGAACGGTTCTATACTTCGGTCTACTCTATTTGGTGCTTGGTACTTTGTGAGCGAACTGGATTCTGCAAGTAGACCTCAGGTAGGCTCTTTTTGCGTGATTGGTGGTGGGGTTGCTAGTTCAACCACCCGATGTCCTCTAGGAAGGCTAGCAGCTCAGCGCACGCCTCCGTAGGCGTCTTCAGTGCTCCAAGATGCTGTTCTCGTTGAGTCGCTGCTGCCCTCCAGGAGTACATGCGTGGAAGTTTCATCTTCTGCAAAGAGGACTGCATGTCATAGGTTTTGGGTAGTATTTTGGTAATGCTTGTCATAGGTACTTAACCTACAAAGCCGCTGTCCTACGTTGATATTCTTCTAGAATCCATTGAATACTCCACTGAATAGCTAACTTAACTCACTACCTAGGACATTAATAACAGCTTACCTATGTACCTAGGTACTCTTGTCATCTACGAAACAGCACTTAGGGACCACCTACCCGTTGCACAGCATAAATGAAGCAGAAAAAAAAGATTGGAATCCGATTTTCCATTCGTGTCTGCTAGATATTGAAATGTTCGAATACATTACCTACCTCTGTCAGGTATGTAGGTACAGTCACTAGAATGTATATTACATAGGTACAATGCGTAACTTTCATTAAAAAAAGTGTCTCAGCATAGTTACAAATTCATAAATTTTACGAAAAATCAAAGATACCTTAATAAAATCATACTACATAACATTATAAAGAGGAAGAAGCACTGGTGGTCTAGAGGTAGCGGCCCCGCCTTCAGATCCTAAGGTCGTGGATTCATGTCCAGTGGAGTTCCAATGAGTTTTTCTGTCCACAAATAGATGTGCACTATGCCAGTAACACTTAAACTGTGATGGAAAACATCGTGAAGAAACTGGAATATCGTAAGGCCTAAAAGTTCGAAATCAATGTCAAGTGCGTGAAAGGAGCCTCTTTGAGGCGCACTTTGAAGTAGTAGTGAGTTTGTAACGAACAAACTCACTACTAGGCTGATTTAAAAAAAAACACGACTGTAATGTAATTTAGAAAAAAGATAATGAAAAATGTGAAGTTACTTTGAATCTTTCAACCCGGGCAAAGTCGGGGCAGGTCGCCAGTCAGTTAATAAAATTTAGACGTTTTGAGTATTAATCCTGTAAATATCAATAGCAAAGTGTCGCAGTGCGATACTTACCTCAAATTAATGTACGAACTGTAAAAATTCTAATGCAGCAGAGTGTACTTTACTTACCTAGTATTGCTAAACTAAGAGGGCACGTCTTCATACTTTCGGAAGTAATTTAATATTCGCACGACTTCAGAATTATTATAATACTATCCGCAACCGAACAAAAGAACACAAAATCGCCTCATCGTGATTGATGCCTCTATTCTATTAATTAGGTACCTATACTATAGATTCTGTCTGAAAAGTTTTGACTTGGCAACCTCTAAAATTGTATTGAAATTTCACTTTCACTAAATCATTTGTAAACTTATAGCCGGCTATAGAAGTAGATGAACATTTCCGGTTTGTGAAGCTCAAATAGTTCCACAATTGTTTCCTCTTTTATCTGCAACTATTCTCATATTTTCTTTTTTCTCTCTCCTATTTTGGTTACCAATTTTTTTCTGTTTCCGTTTTCTTAGAATTCAAAAAGTTCCTCGTTGTTGTGTGCGATTTCTTTCCTTTTTAGGGTTCCGTAGCCAGATGGCAAAAACGGAACCCTTATAGATTCGTCATGTCTGTCTGTCTGTCCGACCATGTCACAGCCATTTTTCTCCGAAACCATAAGAGTTACACTGATGAAACTTGGCGAGTAGATGTATTCTGTAAACCGCATTAAGATTTTTACACAAAAATAAAAAAAAAACTATACATTTTGGGGCTCCCCATACTTCAAACTGAAACTCAAAAAATTTTGTTCTTACTTGATGCTACGGAACCCTTCATGGGCGAGTCCGACTCGCACTTGGCTGCTTTTTCTCTTTCTTTTGTCGCTGACTTCTTTGTAGATAGATATAGATCACTTTTTGTAGGGGAAACCTATGATACTAGACTACATTGTAGTCTGTATTCATGTTGTCAGTCCTCTTTTGAGCTCACATCATGCTTTTATAGGTTTGCCGTCGTGGATATTAGTAAAATGAGATGATTACCTAATCGTCCTATTTGACCAATATTGACATCGCTATTTTACTAACCAATGTGCAGAATGTGTCATGGAATCAAATCAGCATTTCAAGCACCAAGTTCGCGATAAACTTGTGACAGACAGCGACAGCGTTGGAGTTGGAAATATCTCAATACCACCGAATCCGCTGGCGTTCCACTAGCGTCAAACTTTAATCGAATACCCTCATCGATTGATGTTCCGACAGCTTTTATATAAAAGCTAAAAGCATTATCTCCTTGTCACTCAAAACGTTATTACCCTTTCGCATAGCTTTCTCGGATAATTAATGAAATTACGTAAGTTATTGTTTGTATTTGCCTTTTCCGTTCCACTTCCGGATACGACTGTCTAATAATCATGTTATCATTAATCTTATCTTCTTAGATCGGAAATGTTAGACCGAGCTTTTATCTCGAGCAACTGTTTTGTACTATTAGCTAACAGTCTCTTTGTTACAACTTCCAGTGGTTTCTGCTCGTATCTTTGGCACTGCGCGTGATAGCAAGCTCAAGTATTCTCAGTGTTGCCGTTTTTAGGGTTCCGTAGCCAAATGGCAAAAACGGAACCCTTATAGATTCGTCATGTCTGTCTGTCTGTCTGTCTGTCTGTCTGTCTGTCTGTCTGTCCGACCGTGTCACAGCCATTTTTCTCCGAAACCATAAGAGCTACACTGATGAAACTTGGCGAGTAGATGTATTCTGTAAACCGCATTAAGATTTTTACACAAAAATAGAAAAAAAACTATAAATTTTGGGGGTCCCCATACTTCAAACTGCAACTCAAAAAAAATTTTTTCGTCGAACCCATACGTGTGGGGTATCTATGAATAGGTCTTCAAAAATGATGTTGAGGTTTCTAATATCGTTTTTTTCTAAACTGAACAGTTTGCGCGAGAGACACTTCCAAAGTTGAAAAAAGTTGGTCCCCCCCCCTCTAACTTCTAAAATAAGGGAATGATAAAACTAAAAAAAATATATGTTGTACATTACTATGCAAACTTTCAACGATATTTGGTTTGAACGAGATCTAGCCAGTAGTTTTTTTTTTATACGTCATAAATCGTAAACCGCAATTTACCTTTCAACGAACTACAAGAACCTGTTTCCTGTTTATTTTCTGTATATTATGTTACTTGATGCTACGGAACCCTTCATGGGCGAGCCCGACTCGCACTTGGCTGCTTTTTTTATTTTGAGAAAATGCTAGAACTTGCTCCAAATAATGCTAAAAAATGCTATTTTAGTATTTAAAAATGCTAAAAAACATGCTAAAATGCTAATTTTGTTATTAACATTTCTGTGTACAATTTTTTGGTAGAACAGTAGCCTAACATGTTATTCTAGGCTCTAAAGTATCGCTAAGCACCAAATGTTAGCAAAATCCATCCAAAAGCCAATCCTTAAACTCGCCTATCTTCTCCCATTTTTCGCGATAATGTTGCCTAAATTTAGGAGGCATACTTTCACTTCACATTCACAAATCACATTGAATGAATTTATTCAAGAGTCAAGTGGGGTTCGGACGCGAAACGTTCGTTACGTAAAAACAATCAGAAACTAATTTCAGGGAAGTCCCTGATCCAGAGAGTTGCCATACCTCAATGAAAACCATAGATAAAAAATAATGTATCTGGTCGGTCTCTATTAAATAATCTTTTGACATTGACGTTTGATTTGAAATGCCAAAATATGCAATATGCTAAATGCAAAATTTATATGCTAAAGAGTCATGAAATATGCTAAATTTAGCACTAAAAATGCTAAAACGGCAACAGTGAGTATTCTGGCTTTCGCATCTTCCTGCCTTCATACCACTTTAAGTCGGAACCAGCAATAGGTTTATTTATGCAAATAGCTGATGTAACAAGCATATGGCCAACCTGATGATAAGTGGTAAACCATCGCCTATAACAAAGCATTTCCCCGTCAGTCATGTATGTCAGGAACGTGCCCTACGTTGCACTACCCTGCGTTCATGAACTTGAGGCATGCAGGAGTTCAGCCTCACGCGCCAGTAATTTCACCGGCACCTACACCCAGAAAGAAGCGTGTATCGCGTGTATCAGCAAGCTCAAGCTGTAGATTATTTTGAAGCCTTTTAGTCAGTACCTATAAAATATACCTACTGTATTTTGATTCTGGCTTTCGCATCTTGCCCTCATCCCACTTTAGGTTCTTAGTCATGTTGCTTTTATCATTTTTATACAAATATTATAATATTTTTACTTTCACGAGCCTGATGCTCCTATTAGTTAGCTACATGCGTATTAACTATGTCTTTCTCGTGGATGAGGCCGACTAAGCTGAGAAGATAGCATAGGTACCTATGCCATATAGGCTATAGGTAATAATGTGGCCAATTCACACAGTAAAAAAATCTACATCAGATGCAAAGATCTGTTTCCTACTGATAGCAAATAGTATTCTGTGCAAATAATGCTGCGTGGATGTCAATAAATTAAATTCCTTCGAGAATAATTCATTGATCTTTAGTTTTTATCTGGGAACACTTTTTTGAAGCCTATCGAATTCGTAATCGGTAAAAGTGTATCGAAGTTCTAACTTCGTTCATTTGTCATGATTATAAATCGTTTTTGCCGAGCAAAAAAACTGGGGTCTCTTTGAAAGGTCTTTGATCATTGTTACCAACGCAACGACTCAAGAAGTCCATTTATAATTTGAACCTAATCACTACGGAATAAAACCCAAGCAAAGCCGCTCATAATAATGTGACATTAGAGTCAAAAGTAAGTGCTTCCAGGCTAGCACTTTCTTACATTTCGTTGCAGACCGATTTCACTGAGCGCTTTTAGTGACGACTTAAAGATTGGTATCAGGAGAGTTAATAACATGCCCCTTTGTTCTTACTGCCTACCAGTTTATTGCTATTCAGATTTGTACTTACCTGAATTGAATTATCACCGGATGTATGTATTTAGCTTAATCATAACTTAGATTAATGTTTTTTCGAACAGTTCTTTGCAAAGTCACCAAACCTTGAATACAATATTTGTTGTTTTTTTCATGCTCTTGATTTCATGGAAGTTTATAAGCGTTTCATTCATTAGTGTTAGTTTCTGCAACTTGTCAAATATGTACCAAAGAACAATGCTCCCTGTGAGGCCCTTTATTGATTGCCTCCTGGTCTACCAGTTTTTTAACAAGACTCAAAACATGTGCCATGTTGGCAATTTGTGTGAAATCTTTTATAAGTGATGCGTAAAAGTTTAACAGTCTGGCATCTCAGCTCAGTTAGTAGTAGCTCTGCCTTCCGCGTCGTATTTCGTGGTTACAATCCCTACCGAGAACCAACATATTTGTGTGGTGAACACAGATGTTTGTTCTCTGTCTGGGTGTTATATTGAATTCTAAGTATAAATAAATAATATTGTGGACAATTCTTTGACAATAAACATAATATAAATTTTGTGGACAATCGACACAACACTATCTAGCCCCAAACTAAGCAGAGCTTATGGGAACCAGATAGCTGATATAATACTTATCTGGTTCCCATCATACAAGCTCTGCTTAGTTTGGGTCTAGATAGTGTTGTGTCGATTGTCCACAAAATTTATATTATGTTTATTGTCAAAGTCTGTAATATTGTAAAGTTCTATCACGGTAATTTGGAGGCAGTATTCCGTAAAGGCCAACAAGTGGGCCAAGTCGGTGACCCGGCTACTGGCTGGCGACACTCCCACGGTGCTGACCGTTTTGCCTGAACGACCAACAGACCGTAGTTTGTTACTCTTTGTTAAGCTTTTTCTCAACTATTCAAACGTGTAAGGTTGAAATGATCATGTGAATATGTTAGTAGAGTTTCACTATTTCCCTTCACAACTTTTTAGGTAGGTACTACTTACCTACTTAGTTAATTAAGGTGCCAGGGTATAGGTAGGTGGTAGGTTAATAAGGTGAAATCTATCCATTAAATACAATTAGAACTCTGTTTATCTTTATAACGCGGAAAACAATAATCTACACACTACCTATAATGACACCATCTTTATCTCCCCCACTAGTGATGTGTTTCGTTGCCCGATCTCAGTAGTGATGACCTATTCCTAAAACCGGCTATCATTAAATATCGTGCGATCAGCTGATAAGAATCTATTCTAACGTTATAATATAATTTATAATCAATACGTTTAATACTTCACTTACGAACTGCTTCTATCTCTAATTGCAGGGAGCGTGTGACCGTGACAAGCCATCACAGCAGCGTCACGCCGGGCGCGTCTACCTCGGAGCAGCCATTCACGCAACACAGCGCCAGCGCCACACAAATAGGCACAATACGCACAGATGAATACAAGCGCGATCTAGCAGAGTTCCAAGCCAGAAGGTCCACCGGCACTCAAGAACTAGCTGAAACACCAGAGAAGCTAAAGAGATGCGGCCGACACTCCCTCCCAGTCTCATGCACAGGCTGTGCGACTGACCACGACAACACGTTCAATTATGAAAAGAAATCCGCCGCCAAATACAAAAAGAACAAACGCTCGCGCAGCATCACACCTGAGAAGGTCTACGGAGGTGCTCCCAACATACAGTTCCTATTTCAAAACCAGGTTTTCATGCCCGGCCATTACACCTCGTTCTCTGAACCGCAGAAGTCGAAATGCCAATCACGGCGCAGCATTTGCCGTTCACCAGATTTCGTACAAAGGCAGATAGACTTCAAAGAAACCGATCGGGTGGAGTCCCCACCGGTGTTTTTCAAGAATAACTCGTTGCCTTTTGACGTGAGGGATTTTCTAGAAGGTTCTAAGAGTGACGAGGAGGAAGTGGACGGGTTGAACGCAGCTGGTGACGTACCTAGTCATGATAGAAGTAAGAACGAGTGTGACGATAAGCTATGGGAAGTGATGAGCGAGCTAAAGCATTTAGATCAGTGGGCGGATGAACAGTTGCAGCATAAATCGCCCAAGACAAACACAAGTAGATCTGATGATAGTAAGGTATGTTTATTTTTAGTACCTACCTACCTACCTTATTTTGTATTGAAACTTTACTACTATTAGTTAACAAACATTTTTATTTCAGAGCGATACAAGCGCCTACGGCCTGCCAGTAGCAAGCGCGAGAAACCTCGATATAAACTCCGATAATGGGAAAATATGGAATCACGGCAGATGGGGTGTGGTTCCTGTGCAAATCAAAAAGTTGACCACAGTCACAATCGACCACGTAAGGAAGAAAAGAAGTACTGAAATCAATATTTTGAGGTAAGATTGTCATGACTCATAGTTATAGATTTTTTATGCTTTACTAAAACTGACGTCACAAGTCTGACCAAACAATTCAATTAAGCTGTTGCCAACGGCCATACTACGTTGAATACACCGGTTCTCGTCCGATCACCGAAATTAAGCAACCTCGGGCGTGGTTAGTACTTGGATGGGTGACCGCCTGGGAACACCGCGTGCTGTTGGCTTTTTGCTGCTTTCGATTATTTTAAATTTCAATCTTCAAGTCAACAAATCAGTATACACACCGTAGACGGAATTTATTTCTTTATGATTTTTTGTTTAGTTTATTATAGTGACGTCATAAACTAAATATTGATCCAAAAATTCGAGTTAGCTTTCGCCAACGGCCATACTACGTTGAATACACCGGTTCTCGTCCGATCACCGAAGTTAAGCAACCTCGGGCGTGGTTAGTACTTGGATGGGTGACCGCCTGGGAACACCGCGTGCTGTTGGCTTTTTGCTACTTTTGGTTATTTAGATGCTCCGAGTTAGCAAATCAGTATGTTCTTCACGCCGTAGAAGAAATTGAGTTCTTGGTGATTGTTATTTTAGTTTCTGGCAGTGACGTCACTAACTAGATGTTGATCCTAAAATTCGGATTTGCTATCGCCAACGGCCATACTACGTTGAATACACCGGTTCTCGTCCGATCACCGAAGTTAAGCAACCTCGGGCGTGGTTAGTACTTGGATGGGTGACCGCCTGGGAACACCGCGTGCTGTTGGCTTTTTGCACTATTTTTTTGTTATTTCTAGTATTTATTTTTTCTTTTCAGAAAATGTCGCCATCCAAACATTATTCTTTTGATGGGTATTTATCCAGACATCAATAACAATGTGCATATCATTTGTGAACGATGCACGGATTCCCTATTCGGCATACTACATGTTCAGGTACAAACATTTATTATTAGGTTCTTTGAACTCACTCATGGTCAGCAGAAAGTTTCATACCTTTTCCACCTACGGTTGTTGGCAATAAATATTGCACGACTATAGCCGATGTGCAATACTTGTTGCCTACTACTAGGTTTGACTGACCTCTCAGCTCAGTTGGTAGTAGCTCTGCCGTCTGCGTCGTAGGCCGTAGGCCGTGGGTTAGATCCCCAGCGATAACAAATATTTGTGTGGTGAACGCAGATGTTTGTTCTCTGTCTGGATGTTATATTGTATTCTAAGTAAATGTAAAAACAAATGTATGCAAGTATTATAATATAATACTTGCATACATTTGTTTTTACATGAGCTTGTATTACAAGCTCTGCTTAGTTTTGGGCCAGATAGTCTTGTGTGGATTGTCTTCATTATTTATTTATTATTTACCAAGGAGGTTGGAAACCAGGAGTTACTTAAGGCTATGGGTTTCATTTCTGCCCAAAAAATTATGTACGCTCTGCCAGTGCTTTCAAACGGTGAAGGAAAACATCGTGAAGAAACCGGCATATCGTAGAACCTAATAAGTTTTAAAATATGTGTCAAGGGCACGAAAGGAGCCTCTTTGAGGCGCACTTAAAATCCTTTCACCACACTTGGTTCGAAAGAATTTGTGACACGATAAGAAGAAGACCACACTAGTTTGAAATAACACGACAAGAAGATTTAATCAACCTTATTTGTATGCGTTCTAGGGTCGAATTCTAAGCGCACAAAGAGCTGTCCAATACACATTGGACATCGCAAACGCCTTAGTATTCCTACAAATGCAAGGATTTATTCACACACAGCTAAACAGTATGAGCATTATGATAACAAGCCATGACTCCGCCAAGCTGGCCGATTTAGGACCTTGTGTGAACGTTAATAATGGTCAGAAGAGCTTGGAGCGAGTTGATAAAGATTACGAAGTCTACGCAGCTGAACCGCAGTATGTGAACATTGAAGGTATGATTTTGCTCGGATTTTTTTACCTTATTTTTTAAATCTTGTAAGAACGTAATTTCCGATTCATTTAGAATCTATACACCATGTACTGTCTTGTTCGACTTTGGGTCACCCGTGTGGTTGAATGTTTGCTTCTTTTTTATACATTTTAGATCTCCAGTCAGTTTATTCAAATACATTCGTAATGGTTTACTCTACAATTTTATGAATTAGAAAGGTTTTCATAATTTCTGTAAATAAGTTAATAGGAAATGCCATCATGGAATTCTGGTTGAATGTCACTGATTTTCGTTATAGACTATCATCGTAATTCATGCGTGAGTTGCGTGACGTCATTAAAATTGTGTTTACAAAAATATTCGAAGGTGCTATTGCTAACATGTCCATACCACGTTGAATACACCGATCAAACAAAGTTTAATTTTTTGTTTAGTTTATTTTAGTGACGTCATAAACTAGATATTGATCCAAAAATTCCGGTTTACTTTCGCCAACGGCCATACTACGTTGAATACACCGGTTCTCGTCCGATCACCGAAGTTAAGCAACCTCGGGCGTGGTTAGTACTTGGATGGGTGACCGCCTGGGAACACCGCGTGCTGTTGGCTTTTTGCTGCTTTCGATTATTTTAAACTCAATGTTCAAGTCAACAAATCAGTATGTTTTACACACCGTAGACGGAATTTATTTCTTTATGATTTTTTGTTTAGTTTATTTTAGTGACGTCATAAACAATATATTTATCCAAAAATTCGGGGTAGCTTTCGCCAACGGCCATACTACGTTGAATACACCGGTTCTCGTCCGATCACCGAAGTTAAGCAACCTCGGGCGTGGTTAGTACTTGGATGGGTGACCGCCTGGGAACACCGCGTGCTGTTGGCTTTTTGCATCTCTCACTCTCAAACAGATATTTCAATTTCGAAAGAGTTTCATGAACTATAAATAGTGATTTTGTTCTCAATTTTTTGTTGTTAATTTTACAGACACGCACGGATCTAAAACTTCAGAGAGCGAGCCACTATTATCGGCAAACCCTTCGGAAACCTATTTGAAGACGTATGCTGTATCGAAAGCGTACGAAGACTTTCAGAACTCTGAATTGTACCGTTGGCAGGCACCGGAGATGTTTGTGCCTGATGAAGTTGGAAAGGTGTATCCGTGCTCCAAAAGCGATGCCTATTCACTAGCCTTGATTCTGTGGGAGAGTTGTAATGGTAATATTTTTTTAATCATTTGAATGATCAGAAAATATTTAGTTATTATAATAATTTTATAATAACTTATTATTTTTACAAAGTTATTATAATAAGTTATTATTATTTTCTGATAACTCTGTCTCTCGGGTATGTATTTTTTTGTAATTCGGTCACCATTGAGTACAATGTCAAAACTCAAAACTCTACTGTGTCTCAATAACCACCCTAGACTACGAGTTTCTTGCTTTAAGGCCTGCGCGCACATAGGTCTCTGGCGATGGCGATCAATGAAATACTGTCAAATATCGCTGTCAAATTTGACCGTGTTTCACTGATCGCCATCGCCAGCGACCTAGGTGTGCGCAGGCCTTCAATTCTAGAAACTAATGCTGTGTTAGAGTTTTAAATTGTATTTATTTTTTTAAATCATTTTAGTGATCATTAAATAATATTTTTGTAATTCGGTCCTCATTGAGTACAATGTCAAAACTACTGTTTCTAAATAACCACCATAGTACGAGTTTCTCGGTTAAATTCTAGACAACAATGACATTTGGCTGTAGAAAAGGGATGCTATAATATTATATTCAGTTATTGTATACTGTAGCAAACAAATCAATGATTTTTGCTCTTTTGTTCTGGCACGGGAGTAGGATACAGCTCAAGTTACGAAAAAACCAAAGAAAAATAACGCTTACTGCAAGGACATATGAGCTAGCAGTGTATAGTCTGATGCGTATTCTTGTGTACTTGAGACGGGCGGATCTGACTTGGATAGGTTCGTTTACGTTAGAACATAAATAAAACATACAAGACGAGCCCGCCGCTATTTTTATCTTCAATAATCTCAAAGGGATTTATATAAGACAATTTATGCATCGCTAATAAAAAAAGTAATATGTAATTGAATTATGGAATTCGTTTTAACGGTGTGTACCTACATCAACTGGACCCGCAGAAAATACTTCTATTGCTGCATGTCGATATAAAACGAAATGGTTTATTTTGTTACTATTTCGATTTAGTTTGAAAAAACTATGACTATAGTCCCCCGAAAGACAAAAATAACATTAGATGTAGACTACAACAGTACAGTAGTGTCCTACTATATTAAATCTGTCTTGACACTAAGTGAGAATGATATGGGTTATTGTTTTACAGCCTCCATACCATGGAAAACGCTAACGTATGAAAAACTGAAAGAACAATACACATTGTGGGAAACAGGCATGTCGCTACCACAAGACGGAACATATCCCGGCTGCCTGCTATCTCTACTACAATCCGGGCTAAAAATAAAGAGAAACGAGCGAATTGACCTTGAAGTCTTCCAACAAACACTTCAGTCTGTAAAGGTAATATTAATTTGGGTCCTGCTGTTGCCAACGGCCATACTACGTTGAATACACCGGTTCTCGTCCGATCACCGAAGTTAAGCAACCTCGGGCGTGGTTAGTACTTGGATGGGTGACCGCCTGGGAACACCGCGTGCTGTTGGCTTTTTGCTGCTTTCGCTTTCAGACAATTCTTGGAGTTTAAAAAAAGTTCTATGAAATCTAAAATTCCATTGAATTCTGTTATTTGGTTAACTTTCGTACTGCTAGTAATTACATATTTATTTAACATGCACGTGACGTCATAAACCTTGTATTGATCAAAATATTCGAATTTGCTATCGCCAACGACCATACTACGTTGAATACACCGGTTCTCGTCCGATCACCGAAGTTAAGCAACCTCGGGCGTGGTTAGTACTTGGATGGGTGACCGCCTGGGAACACCGCGTGTTGTTGGCTTTTTGCTACTTTATTTTTTCCCATGACATTTCGTCGGTAGTTTTTTTAATATTTCCCTTAAATCTTTTTTATTTATAGCGTGACATAGACGACATCGGTTACGTTATCATTCCGGCGAGGCTTCAAAACAAGAAATCCACGTTTAGTACAACTATTTGGGACACCACATCGCCGACGGATTCAGAATGTCTCAGTCCTCAAAACATAGAGCACAAAGCAGTTATTCACAAAACAAAGGATACCGATAGCTCTACGGAAAGCAGTGAAAAGGAAACCAAGAGCGATGAGATAACACCTCTGTACGAAACTATAAACAAGACTTATCCAAACGCCACTTATTCTGTACCACAAAAATGCGTCATTCCAGATGATGATGATAAACCTGATTGCATATCAGTTGCGAGATACGAGCTACTGCCAGAAAAGGGGTTTTCAAGCGCCTGTTCGACTCCAATAGCAAAGCTACGCGCGCGAATCAAAGACGTAGAATCGCCAGGCGCTCTTCATAGAAGTGATTCTACTGAATACTGCAGCATTCTGAGCCCGAACCGCACAGTCAACTTAGGCCTCAATGAGAGCAACAAAGATCGAAGCTGCGAACGATCCGCCACAAAACTAAGCCGGAGTTTCACCCCAAAATCATACAAACCTTTGCATATAAAAGTGCCTGAGTACAATTTAGACTCTATCAAGCCATTGCTGAAAGACCAAAGTAGCATAGAGAAGTCGTCTTACAACTTTGATATAAAGAACTACAGTTTGCCGTCGACGCCCATAGCAAGAAGTAATAAGTTGAGGAAAAACGCCTGGCTGTCTGGGGATTTTGGTGCGCCTGATAAAAAACCTATAAAGAATGACGCTGTTTCTGATACAATAAATAAAATAGGTAAGGAACTTAGCTATTACTATTTTTATAAGCAAAAAGTATATTTATCTCCTTGAACATACAATATCAATAATTGAGTCAAGTATTTTTCCTTTAGTTCTGATTTTATTTTCTTACGATATTGGCTTAGTTTCATAAAAAGCGTCCTGTGACGTCATAATTATTATTTTAGTACTTGGATGGGTAACCGCCTGGGAACACCACGTGTTGTTGGCTTTTTGCTACTTTCACTTTCAGACAATTCTTGGAATTTAAAAAGAGTTCTATGAAATCTTAAATTCCATTGAATTTTGTTATTTAGTAACTTTCGTTCTACTAGTAATTATTTATTTTACATACACGTGACGTCATAAACCTTGAATTGATCAAAATATTCGGCGTAGCTATTGCCAACGACCATACTACGTTGAATACACCGGTTCTCGTCCGATCACCGAAGTTAAGCAACCTCGGGCGTGGTTAGTACTTGGATGGGTGACCGCCTGGGAACACCGCGTGTTGTTGGCTTTTTGCTACATTATTTTTTCTCGTGACATTTCGTCGTAATCTTTTTATTATTTCGCCTTATTATTTATTTTTGCAGATCGGTATCGCGATGCTCAGCCACCGCCAGAAAGTCCAGAAAGTCAGCCGAAGTCGTCTAGTTGCTCGCCGGAGATTCGAGCTAGTTCGGAGATTCATTCGGCAACGCAAGAGGGCAGCACCGAACATGAACAATCACCGGCCAGTATTGACACTGTTAGAGATAGCGTTAGTGGACATAAGAGGTAATTTCTGTGCAAATAGAACCACTTTCCATCATGTGGCCGCCTCTTCCGTCAGTCACGATATAATAAAAGGCGTATAAAAGCAAAAAGTGTAACGCGATGTTCAGACGCCTTTTTTATCCTTTTTGATATCTGGATAAAAAATAGCTTTTAGTATGTAGGCTCACAAACGAATGTTTCCAAGCTAAATGAAAATAAACATCACTCTCCTATTTTCGCAATCTTATCATGTTCCTTCGCAACACCTTCGCAATTTATCATGTCTAATAGACGTTGTGATTTTCTTTTTTTTTTTTTTTTTTTTTTTCATACAATCTGCTGACGGAACAAGCGTATAACCCGCCTGCTGTTAAGAGGTTACCATCGCTTATAATAAAGCATTGCCTCGTAGGTCACTCACGTCAGGAACGTGCCACCAACCACCAACTTGCGGCATACAGATATTCAACCTCACGTGCCAGTCATTTCGCCGACACTCACACCCTTCAAACCGAAATACAACAATGCTGCTTCACGGCAGAAATAGGCATACTGATAGTAGTGAATTCAATAAATGAGATAAATATCAATACATTTTTATTAATTTTCCGTATGTGACTACACCTACACCGCCTTTGAATTCGTTTTTCTTTCCATGCCAAGGTTGCCTGGAAGAGATCGCCCTCAGCGATAAGGTCGCCCATTGTTTTACCTAATTGTTTAATTTTTATTTCTTGTACTTACTGTATATTCGACTATTTTCTGTCTTTCCTTACAGGAGTGACCCTACCCAATACCTTTCCCCGGCATCGGACGAAACTCGCGAACGGACGTGGTCGTTCAAATCGTCACAAGACAGAAACTATCCCAAGTACAAGGTCGACGAAGACGTCCTCGCCAGTATGAACGTGAAACCATTGGTAGCTATTCACGAACGGTGGATTTATGAAGCTAATAGGAAATCGGGACGGTCTATGTCGCTGCCTGAGGATAATAGGTATGACTAATCATAATTGTTATTTATCTTTATACCTGTCACATGGGCTTAATATGACCCTCATA
This sequence comes from Thera obeliscata, assembly GCA_947578465.1. NCBI lineage: Eukaryota > Metazoa > Arthropoda > Insecta > Lepidoptera > Geometridae > Thera > Thera obeliscata. Next base: position 3,681,062 of record OX387914.1, on the reverse strand, counting down.
TCATTTATATGAAATATGAATTGGAGGTGATATTTTCTTTATCAATAAGTTTCTGAAAAAAAGAAAAACATACGAGCACGTCAATCAGCAGATCTGGATTTTATGAGAAAAAATGGTTACTCTACTTTAGAGGCATTATCCGGGGAGGAAATAGGGGACTACGTTTGTATGGAGAGTCGCCTGGGTGATTCCCTCTTAATTTTTTTTTTTTAATTATGAAAAGCTAAACGACTGCCATCACACCTGATGGAAAGTGAAAATGTAGACTAAGGTGGAGCACGCTTAGCTATAATCCACTTGTTCACTCTTGACTTGAAAATTCCAAGGTTGTAATGCTCCGGAAATATTGACGACGGTAAAGAGTTCCACTCCTTGGCATTTTGCACTAAAAAATTTGGAAGCGAAGCGCTTAGTGCGATATTATAATCTTTATTTATCTTTATACCGGTCACATGGGCTTAGATACGTCACACAAAATAATTAACAAAAATAACTCAAATTAACACATACATTTTCTTCTTCTGAACTTCTGCGGCTTCGATACCCACCGAGAACAAATATTTGTGTGGTGAACGCAAATGTTTGTTCTCTGTCTGGGTGTTATATTGTATTCTAAGCATGTCATTACAAAAAAAATGTATGTATGTAAAAGTATAATGTAAGTATTATATTAGTTAACGCAAGCTCTGCTTAATTTGGGACTAGATGATTGTGTGAATTGTCCAAATATGTATTTATTTATTTATCATTATCTTTATTTATCTTTAGACACGTCACCATGTGCTTAGATACGTCACGTCACACAAAATAATAAACATAAAAATAATTCAAATCATCACATAAATTTTATCTACTTTGTACTCTCTGTGTAAAAAACGAAGGTCAGGGCGTATGTGACGTCATTCTATGGCATCTGTTGAATATTTTTAGTCTGCTTGTTGCCAACGACCATACTACGTTGAATACACCGGTTCTCGTCCGATCACCGAAGTTAAGCAACCTCGGGCGTGGTTAGTACTTGGATGGGTGACCGCCTGGGAACACCGCGTGTTGTTGGCTTTTTGCTACTTTCATTCTCAGACAATTCTTGGAATTTCAATAAAATTCCATTGAATTCTGTTATTTGGTTCACTTTCGTTGTACAAGTAATTATTTATTTGACATGCACATGACGTCATAAATCTGAAAGTGGTTGAAACATTCGGCGTTGCTATTGCCAACGACCATACTACGTTGAATACACCGGTTCTCGTCCGATCACCGAAGTTAAGCAACCTCGGGCGTGGTTAGTACTTGGATGGGTGACCGCCTGGGAACACCGCGTGTTGTTGGCTTTTTGCACTTATTGTTCTTCTCAAACTTTTTCAAATTTTCTCAGTAGATTTTGAGTTTTTTTGTTTTTGGAAATATTTATTTCTCAGTAGATTTCTTATTTTTTCCTAATTTTTTTATTTATTTTATATGGAGCGTAACATACTATCGTTTTGAATTTTTTGTACAAACACACTCATGTCATCAGATTATTAATTTCGATACAAATAAATTGATATTAAACAATGTTTTTTTCAGTTTCAGGAGTCAAGTTTCAGCTGTAAAGCCAGCGTCACACTGTGTCGACACGCTTCAGAAGTCATTGCCGCAACTAAACATGAAGAAGCCAACCAAAGCTTTCCGAATGTCTGCGTCCCCTATCAGCAATGGTAAAATGTCTTTGTATTGTGAACATATTGTTATTTACATTTGATTGTGGTGGTGGGTTTGTTCCTATAATTCTAACTATAAGCTTAGCTAATATTGTATGTACGATTTTACAACACGAGTGATATAAAATGTAACATTGTCTAATAAGAAAGTACGTGATTATAATAATTGTTTTTCCATTTGCATGCAGCTTTTTATTTGGCATCCTAACAATACCGACAAAATTATAGGTGAGTTTATTAAATTGTAATTAACATAAGATCATAATGATAACAAAAATAAGTCTTATAACTTGCATGATTGTGTAGTTTTAATTTAGTTTCTACATTTTTGTTTACTTTTTCTTCAATACCAACTATTGCATAAATATTTGTTCAAAGTTAAGAAAAGAGGCACATAATATTTTAGATTACATTATAGTACAATTAAAGTATACAACATAATTATGCTTATACAATTCCAGGTGGACATTGGGAGCAGTTCTGTCAAGCACGAGAAACAATAGCTAAGGGATTGATTTTTACCGCTCGAGATCCTGAACGCTATCACACATGGAGCAAGGACTTGGACAAAGGGTGAGTGAAAGAGGCCATTCATTCATCCATCCCACTCCCTCGTGACGTCACTGCGGACATAAAAAAATCATTATTTGGAGTTAGCTGTTGCCAACGGCCATACTACGTTGAAAACACCGGTTCTCGTCCGATCACCGAAGTTAAGCAACGTCGGGCGCGGTCAGTACTTGGATGGGTGACCGCCTGGGAACACCGCGTGCTGTTGGCTTTTTGCTGCTTTCGATTATTTTAAACTCAATGTTCAAGTCAACAAATCAGTATGTTTAACACACCGTAGACGGAATTTATTTCTTTATGATTTTTTGTTTAGTTTATTTTAGTGACGTCATAAACTTTAAATTGATCCAAAAATTCGGGGTAGCTTTCGCCAACGGCCATACTACGTTGAATACACCGGTTCTCGTCCGATCACCGAAGTTAAGCAACCTCGGGCGTGGTTAGTACTTGGATGGGTGACCGCCTGGGAACACCGCGTGCTGTTGGCTTTTTGCTGCTTTCGATTATTTTAAATCTCAATGTTCAAGTCAACAAATCAGTATGTTTTACACACCGTAGACGGAATTTATTTCTTTATTTTATGATTTTTTGTTTAGTTTATTTTAGTGACGTCATAAACTATATATTGATCCAAATATTCGGGGTAGCTTTCGCCAACGGCCATACTACGTTGAATACACCGGTTCTCGTCCGATCACCGAAGTAAAGCAACCTCGGGCGTGGTTAGTACTTGGATGGGTGACCGCCTGGGAACACCGCGTGCTGTTGGCTTTTTGCTGCTTTCGATTATTTTAAATCTCGATCTTCAAGTCAACAAATCAGGGGCCTTATTCTCGGGCCGACCGGGATTATTTTACGGTGGAGATGACGTCATATGTCGGTCAAAAAGTCGTGAGAACCATCTTGGCGTATTCTCACGATTTCTTCCTTCAATTTTCTCGGCCGAAGTTCATGCGAGACGCAACGTCTAGTCCGGACTAGCCGAGAAGGAACGCAGCATTCGAGATCTCTTGAATTTGATAGTGGTTTGACAAAACACAATATTATTTTCAGCAAAATTTTATTTTATTGCTTCTTTTCGAAGAGAGAATGGATTATTTCCTTGAGCAATTTATAGACGACCTCATTGCCTCGACAGCTACGATGTTTGGAAAACGCAGAAAAAGTGCGGGGTTGTGCAATGCCTTTGAGCTCTCCGTTTATGCTTATAAGAATCACTATAAGCTAAGTAAAGCATTGGCCTGGGAACTGATCGAAGATATTGTGCGGTCCCTACTTGCAGCAGAGAAAGATTTCCACTAAATCAAAGGTATAGTTTGGTAACCTAACCTCTTACCAACCAAATATAATTCAATGGTGAGGAACCTTTGGTAGATAGGATATGCCTCATAGGAGCATAATAAGACAAGTCCCTACCTATAAGGCCTTACCTAGAATAATAAGTTAAATTAGTACACTGTTCTGCCAATGTGGATTGCAAACTAAGTATTATTTTATGTCAATTACATTATTTTTCTAGGTCTTCATCACATTATACTTCTTGGCACAGGGAGCTAGTCGGTACCGGCTATGGCTGAGCATCCTAATGGATCTGTCATATCTTCAGTATCAAGAGAATTCAAAAAATGGGTATACTTCCCAACGACCCCCGTTGAGGCAGTATCTAAAGATTGGGGAAGGTTTTTCAAGAGTTACCGGCACAACAGTCAACTCTTAATAGGATGAATAAAAGTGCAGTAATATATTAAATCAATGCTCTGATAAAAGCTTGTCTTTTTAATCATTATCATTTAAATACAAGAGATTTCATTACAATTCTTACCATACTGTTACCATAATTGGACTAGAGAACTCATCATTTTATACCAATTTCTGATGTAACAAGCAGATAGCAAGCATCGCCTAGCAGGTCACGAACGTTCAAAACGTGGCCGATGATAATAATTAGACCGAACATACAATCAAAATCAAAAATTACCTATATTATTAGAAAAACATCATAAAAACGATGGTTTCCAAACAGTCTCTACCTAAAAGAGAAATAAATAATATTTGTATACCTACTAAACTTTATATACCTACTATAGGAAAAAAATTAATAGACTGAATAAAAACCACATCTTTATTTACAAATAACTTTATTTACAAACATATAATTACAAAATTCACATGAAACCGTTGGGCTATTCGCAGACTGATTGCAAATAATGCTTCAAGCTCGATGGTTTGTACAGATAGACGAAGCAAAGTAAGTAAATAAGTCCTGTATGCAGTGGTAGACTGTCAATATTGTTGCCTGATAGTACTTATATAATTTCCAGCACTATTTTTAGTCAACCATAACAGTGCTTTGCAGTAAATTCTCTTTTGGCTTCGCCAACCTTTCCATAATCAGATGTTCCTGCAACAAAATAAATAAATACAAATATGAATAAAAGTATTTATATATAGGCCTTTGCATCTATTGTAGATGATATAAATAGGCGTCAGGGGCAACTGATGATTACTCAAGCCCTACTCGAGGAACACTATAGTGCCTGGAACAGGATTTCAAAGTGATTCTTGCAATTTAACTGAATAAAGACAATTTTGATTTGATTTTAGATGGAATAGGCTTGCCCAGCACCTATACCAAGTAAATAGGTCTGTAATGCATCAAAACATCAAAACTAAAGATTTGGACAATTAAATAATAGTATTCAATGAGACAATGAATTATTATTATGATTGACAGGGATTTACACGAGTCTTTTAGTAAAATTTAACAGTGTACGTCTACTGCTGTTTGTCTATACACGGTGTAGTCTCATCTGCTGTTTGAGTAAAAAAACCTCTATTCAGTTTTATTCGGTAATTTTCCAGCTTGGTAGGTAGGTACAGTTCCAAACATCTCATTAACACTTTGTAAATAACCCATTGAGCCCTACTGCTTATAGTTTTGTCCTTATTGCTAATATTTAGGGGACAAAATAATTTATTTACTTTACAAAAAACACAAACAAATTTTTCTTCTTCTTCTGAGATTCTGGTTTGAGTGTTGCCCGCTAGTGAAATGTATTTCAGTTAGTTCAATCAAAAAAATAGAAAATTATTAACCGCGTTTGTTTTTTCTGTTCTGTAAAAGCTGTTGTAAGTTTATCAGTAGACAAATAGATATAAAATAGTTGCTACACATATTATTTTTCATTGGGTGGATGAAAATTTATCATCATGATTTTCTTGTCCTTGTCCTATTATTATGGCCAAGGTTTATAAAAAAAACAAAAAGACTAGCTTTTTGACCCTTAAGTCTTTGCAGCTCATTTTTGTGTTTGGCATTGAATATTATATCGATCTTTCTTCTCTTATTTCCTTCAAATAACATATTATTGAATAAAGCTTTTTTTTTACACAAAGAAACTTACAAATAAACAAATATTTACAAAATGTACAAAATACACAAGAAACAGTTGAGCTATCTGCAGATCGTTACAAACGATCTAGAGAACATATTATTGTATTTGTGATATGATGATTTATTACGCTTTATGTACATAGACCGAAGAGTATAGTATGTGCACGTCTGTATAATAATGCCGTGTCCGTTTCCCTTCCGATGCAAAGTGTGTTGAATTTTGCGCCTGAGTATACAGACATTTTGAGAACCTGACGTTTTGCTACCTAGACGTTCTGCTATACAGACCATCTGATAGTTGGACGTTTTGCTACTTGGTAATTTTGCTAATTAGTCTTACTGCTCATTAGACCTTTTGCTCTGTTGGACATTTTGCTACTTGGACCTTTTGATCAGGAGGCAAAAAATACACCACTACTTAGCACAAACTATTCTGTTTAGAAAAAATGATATTACAAACCTCAACATAATTTTTGAAGACCTATTTACCCTTAAATGCCACACGTATGGGGACGATAACGAACATTTTTTTGCCTATTTTCTATTCTACACTTCGACTGAAAAAAATTGTCGGTGAGAGTAAGTAATCCAACCGCTAGATCTAACGCCAAGACATAAGAATCAAATGCAAACACTACTACGTTGAAATGCCCGCTTACGTTCCGTTATTGGTCAGTTTGATACAATAAACTTGAATTTTGACATAAAAACTCAATTTTTCCCAACATTTTAGCTTTACTTATACGTAATTCACTTGAAGTAACAAATTGAAATATCATTTGATAGATAATTGAACAAAACACTAGAATAGTAGTAAATAATCGATCGATTAATCGTTCGATTATTGGATAAGCGTGTAACGTAACGCATCTCGGTTGAAAAATATGCCATCAACCGGGATAAAATGTCCTATTTCAGTGAGAATTGGCTTTTTGAGTATAGACAGACATTTTTCACTCGGGATAGCTTATGTTTGCCTGAGATCAATAGGCAGAGATCTTTTAGGGACATTGAAAATCCCGGTCGGCCCGAGAATGCGGCCCCAGTATGTTTTACACACCGTAGACGGAATTTATTTCTTTATGATTTTTGTTTAGTTTATTTTAGTGACGTCATAAACTATAATTATATTGATCCAAAAATTCGGGGTAGCTTTCGCCAACAGCCATACTACGTTGAATACACAGAGCACCAAACACGCTTTTGAATACACCGGTTCTCGTCCGATCACCGAAGTTAAGCAACCTCGGGCGTGGTTAGTACTTGGATGGGTGACCGCCTGGGAACACCGCGTGCTGTTGGCTTTTTGCTGCTTTCGATTATTTTAAATCTCAATCTTCAAGTCAACAAATCAGTATACACACCGTAGACGGAATTTATTTCTTTATGATGTTTTGTTTAGTTTATTTTAGTGACGTCATAAACTATACAACATGTCCCAAAATTCAACGATAAGCCAGCACCAGAGGATGGACCTACTAATGACTACTCGAGAAAAAAAAATAGTACCTCTACTTTTTTTTAAATTACTTAAAAAAAGCAGCCAAGTGCGAGTCGGACTCGCCCATGAAGGGTTCCGTAGCATCAATTAACATAACATAAAGGTTTTTGTAGTTCGTCGAAAGGTAAATTGCGGTTTACGATTTATGACGTATAAAAAAAAACTACTGACTAGATCTCGTTCAAACCAAATATCGTTGAAGGTTTGCTTAGTAATGTACAACATATATATTTTTTGGATTTATCATTCTCTTATTTTAGAAGTTAGAGGGGGAACTTTTTTCCACTTTGGAAGTGACTCTCGCGAAAACTGTTCAGTTTAGGAAAAACGATATCAGAAACCTCAACATCATTTTTGAAGACCTATCCATAGATACCCCACAAGTATGGGTTTGATGAAAAAAAAATTTTTGAGTTTCAGTTTCAAGAATGGGTGACCCCAAAAATTTATAGTTTTTTTTCTATTTTTGTGTAAAAACCTTAATGCGGTTCACAGAATACATCTACTCACCAAGTTTCATCAGTCTAGCTTTTATGGTTTCGGAGAAAAATGGCTGTGACACGGCCGGACAGACAGACAGACAGACAGACAGACAGACAGACATGACGAATCTATAAGGGTTCCGTTTTTGCCATTTGGCTACGGAACCCTAAAAATGGAAATTCTTCCAAAATGTATACCCCTATGACACTTTTAACTACCATGACCACAATTTTTCAAATATTTCAGTTTTTTTGTTTGTATCGGCAACCTAAGTAGTACTACTATTCACCATAATCTTTGAAAATTACAGAATTTTCGTAGTTTTATACAAAAAAACAACCAAAAAAAATTATTTCCCTAAAATTTTGAAAGGTTTTAACGTTCAGTAAACTTTAACTCATCGTAGTGTAAAAAAAAAATATGGACACTACTATGGCAAGTTTTTTTTAAAAATTAGCGCAACTAACCTAGATTTTAAAATGGTATAATACTTTAGGAAAACTAGCCACAAAAAAAAATAATGACACTTTTTCTTATCAAGAACCAAATTTCATAAGTTGTTGTTAATAGTAATCACTTCTACTATGTGCCCAAAATAGATTTCTTTCGCAAATTCTTAGAATTTGGAAGGGACATGTGCGTAGTCAGTGAAGTTCAGAAGTCAGAAAGAGATAGATAGTATACGTTAGAGAGAGATAGATAGTGATAATAATAGTTATTTGAACTTTTTACAAAATGACTTGCCAGTATTATTAGAAGACATGCCCATTAGTGATCCACAAAACAAATGGTTTCAAAATGATGGTTGCCCAGCTCACTATGCCCGTCCTGTGCGAGAATACTTAAACCAAGAGTATCCAGGGCGTTGGATAGGGCGACTTGGTCCTATTTTATGGCCACCCCGTTCACCCGATCTAAACCCCCTGGACTTCTTCTATTGGGGTTGTCTCAAAGACAGAGTCTACTCGAAACCCATTGCAACACTGAACGACCTTCGCCAAAAAATCACTCAGGCTGCGGATCATATCAATAGTAGAAGATATGCACGACGAATAGAACGATCTTTTTTAAGGCGATGTCGTGCCTGTATTAATGCCGGTGGTAAACAGTTCGAACATTTATTATAATGCAATAAATTTACATTTATTGACACCATTTGTTTCATTCATTCAACATTTTCCAACAACAAAAATCTATTTTGGGCACATAGTAGAAGTGATTACAATTAACAACAACTTATAAAATTTGGTTCTTGATTAGAAAAAGTGTCATTATATTTTTTTGTGGCTAGTTTTCCTAAAGTATTATACCATTTTAAAATCTAGGTTAGTTGCGCTAATTTTTTAAAAAACTTGCCATAGTAGTGTCCATATTTTTTTGTTACACTACGATGAGTTAAAGTTTACTGAACGTTAAAACCTTTCAAAATTTTAGGGAAATTATTTTTTTTGGTTGTTTTTTTGTATAAAACTACGAAAATTCTGTAATTTTCAAAGATTATGGTGAATAGTAGTACTACTTAGGTTGCCGATACAAACAAAAAAAAGCGGCCAAGTGCGAGTCGGACTCGCCCATGAAGGGTTCCGTAGCAGTAAGTAATATAACATAGAGTTCTAGAAGTTCTAGTAGTTCGTCGAAAGGTAAATTGCGGTTTACGATTTATGACGTATAAAAAAAAAACTACTGACTAGATCTCGTTCAAACCAAATATCGTTGGAAGTTTCCATAGTAATGTACAACATATATTTTTTTTAGCTTTATCAGTCACTTATTTTAGAAGTTAGAGGGGGGGGGGACCAACTTTTTTCCACTTTGGAAGTGTCTCTCGCGCAAACTATTCAGTTTAGAAAAAAACGATATTAGAAACCTCAACATCATTTTTGAAGACCTATTCATAGATACCCCACACGTATGGGTTTGATGAAAAAAAAATTTTTGAGTTTCAGTTTCAAGTATGGGGACCCCCAAAATTTATAGTTTTTTTTCTATTTTTGTGTAAAAATCTTAATGCGGTTCACAGAATACATCTACTTGCCAAGTTTCATCAGTCTAGCTTTTACGGTTTCGGAGAAAAATGGCTGTGACATACGGACGGACAGACAGACAGACAGACAGACAGACAGACAGACAGACAGACAGACATGACGAATCTATAAGGGTTCCGTTTTTGCCATTTGGCTACGGAACCCTAAAAACTGAAATATTTGAAAACTTGTGGTCATGGTAGTTAAAAGTGTCATAGGGGTATACATTTTCGAAGAATTTCCATTTTTTTAAGTAATTTAAAAAAAAGTAGAGGTTTTTTTTTTCTTTTTTTTTTCTCGAATCATTCGTAGGTCCATCCTCTGGTGCCGGCTTATCGTTGAATTTTGGGACATGTTGTATATTGATCCAAAAATTCGTAGGTCCATCCTCTGGTGCCGGCTTATCGTTGAATTTTGGGACATGTTGTATATTGATCCAAAAATTCGGGGTAGCTTTCGCCAACGGCCATACTACGTTCATTACACCGGTTCTCGTCCGATCACCGAAGTTAAGCAACCTCGGGCGTGGTTAGTACTTGGATGGGTGACCGCCTGGGAACACCGCGTGCTGTTGGCATTTTGCTGCTTTATGTTATATGAGCAATCTCGTTTAATAAATCAATGTGGTTTACCTAAACCTTTGTAAAAGGTATTATTTTCTTGCTAAATTTTTTATTTGCGTTTCAAGCATGTGACGTCATGAACTAGATATTGATCCTAAAATTCGGAGGAGCTTTCGCCAACGGCCATACGTTGAATACACCGGTTCTCGTCCGATCACCGAAGTTAAGCAACCTCGGGCGTGGTTAGTACTTGGATGGGTGACCGCCTGGGAACACCACGTGCTGTTGGCTTTTTGCACTATTTTTTTGTTTTTTCTAGTATTGATTTATTTGCTTTTCAGGAAATGACGCCATCCAATTATTATTATTTTGTTGGGTATTTATCCAGACATCAATAACAATGTGCATATCACTTTTTGCTACTTTCTATGGGGCATACAATCCAAACGTAAAACCTTCCTGCTTGGGTTGTGTGACTTTTTTGCAGTATCGTACATTCATATTTGTGTACTTGTTCATTATTCATTCGCTCGTAGTGCGTCGATTGACTCTATAATTGTTTTCTATTTTATTACAGGACCACAACAGAAGATAGAATAGAGCCTAAAATCGACCAAGCAACTGACACCATAGGCATCGAGGAATTTATAAAAGATCTCATCAGAAAAGAGTTCCAACACTTGCTTAGTGAAATGGACGATGCGTCTACAACCACATCAAGACAAGAGGATGTACTCAACAAAGGCGTTACCAATATTATGGAATCATTGAACGAGGAAAATCATACCCGAAAGGAACCAATAAAATTCTCAAGAGTAAAAATCAATGGAAATAACAAACCGTTGTTGCAAATCACTTTCAACCGTTCCGGGGATAACAGTCTCCAAGTGTTGGATAATTGCGTGAATGTAACAATATGCGATGGAGGGAGAGACTCTAGTAGCCAGAAGTTGAATGTGTCTTTAGAAGATACATTGACGGAGGATGTTCAGACCAATGCGCTGAAACGGTGCCAGGCTTTTAATGCTATCCAGGTGCGTACACTTTATATAACCATGGATATTATAACCCACTAGCGGCCGCACGCGGCTTCGCTCACCCCGTTCCTGTTAATTTTTCGGGATAAAAAGTATTCCATGTGCTATTCCAGTATAATCTATATTTGTGCCAAATTTCATCCAGATCCGTACTGGCGTTCTGGCGTTATTGAGTAACAAACATCCATCCATCCATGGTCCATCCACAAACTAGTGGGATTATTCGTTTCTAAGGTCGTGAGTTCAAATCCATTGGTCTGACCAATGAGTTATACTGTCCCAAAAATTATGTGCACTATACCAGTACTATCAAAGGGTGAAGGAAAACATCGTGAGGATGCCAGCATGTCTACGAACCCAAAAAGTTCGCTAAAGAACCATTCACACGTTTAGATATTATTATTTTGTAATAGGTTCAAACATTTGTATTGTTTTTTTCTTACAGGAAGCTAGAAGCACAGAAGATCTTTACATAGACGATGACTTATCAACACACATGAATGAAAACTTCGGCGGCAAAGTCAAACTCATACCCTTACACGGGTCTCTACATGAAATACTGTGTGAGAAGGAAGACGATTGTTGCCTTATCAAGGTGAAGCAAGAAAACGGCTGTGACACGATCTACTTCAGATGTGATAACTCTGATACCGAGTCACGTGACGCGATAGATGGTTGTAGCCTCGATAGCGATACGGTCGTCTTCAAACGGAGCATATCGTTGATCGAAGAGAGAATCCAACGCGTCATTCCCAAAGAGAAACGAGCACAGCAACCCATAATAACCCGCAAGCTAAAAAGAGACATAATACGCCCTAAATCAGAAATATTCGCACCCATCAAAAGAGAAACTAGATTTCTGAGTAACAGCAGCCCTTCATTGGTCATGAACGATGAGGTGGAAGTTAATATCGAAAATGTAATGAGTTATCAGGATTCTTCGTCGGACGAATGTGTTAATATGAAAGGCCTGGATGATGATTTCGAGCTTCTTGAGAAAAAGATCGAGGAAGACATGGCCAGTAGTAGCATGACTTTAGGCTGTGGTTGTTTGCAGAAAATATCGGAAGAGAATCTTTCAGTCTTGAATGAAGATGCTACTGACACAATTCAATGAGTGAAGCAGGTAGGTAGACCCTGCGCAAGGTAACTCTGCGCGTAACAGACGGCGGAAAACATGAAAAAAAATTACTTGAAATATATCTTCCGATTACAAATATGGATGGGAAAATCGAAAGTTCATATTTGTTTTTGAGAGATTGTGTCAATTCATTTTTTTTTTACTTTTGCGCGTGACAGATATCACGCGCAGAGTTATTTTACGCGGACTCTAGTACTAGTTTTATTGGAGACGTGAATTTCCGTTGAAGTGTGTTTACTAACTCATTAAAGCTTTTGGTCTCGTCCATCAAACCAAGGCGCTCTATCTGCTACGTTTTCGATAGCTATCAGTTTTATATGTTTATCTCGTGCCAAAGCCAATGAAGAAACAAATTCAAAACAGTACCACTACAGAACATAGTAGAACGGCCATGCGACCGGAAAAGTGTCGCCATAATACACTCCTTCTCCATACAATTTTCGTATTTTCAACAGTCATACAATTACTTTCCGAACAAGATATCGAGCGACGAGTTAAAACAAAGAAATACTTTCTTTTAATCACTCCTTCCTTTTTCTTAGAATCTTTATATTTTGTGATATTTGCATAAAATTTAAAAACTATCGGCTCCCATACAAACGGCGCATGATCATTTTTCTCCTGTATTCTAATGACACCAATAATCTATACTTCTCTCGGTCGCATACTTTCGTTTTCAACACTGTAGAGTGAGAGGTAACGATATGCGTTTCTTTTTAATAGATTATTTAATGGCGCGGGTCATAATATCAGAAAGACGGGACATTTTTTATCGCGTGTTGGTTAGGCCTAAGCTTTAGTGAAGTGTCATTCACGTCTCCTAAGGTAGGTAGTACTTTTTAGATTATTTCGACGTATTGTTATAAACCTGTCGATGTAGTCTGTTGATCGGACGGTACTTTGACGAAGGAATCTCTTGGTAATTTCCAATTACAAAGATCAAACGCCAAAAGTACAAATAGTATTTGATACTATGATATATGTTACCTTAGCATTTGATGCTAATTTCTGACTAATTCAGTTTCAAACAAGCTGTACTGGTAGTGTTATGAACAAAAGCTGTTTTATTTAGCGTTTTAGAATCATAGTATTTTTTCTTTCCTATTAAATTATGTTATAACTATTATTAACTTCTTTCAACTCACATTTCAAAGTCCAAAGATCGAGTATGTTCATAGATTTCTTACACGAGTTTTAGATTAGTTGCTGTTTTTATTTTATAAGTTTTTAGATGTTAGTGCAAGGCTATGTGATTTTTAGATTAAGTGGCACTTACATTCCACTGTTGTGATTTTTAGTATTAGTAGCACTGTTTTAAGTATTTTTTCTAATAATGTATCATCTCCGATTTTAAAAGTTTCATAAGCTAAAGTTGATTGTTAGCTCTATTTTCATTCAAAATTTTGATTTTAATAAATTGAACGGGTTGTTTTTTAGATTATACAAACTGTTTTGAAATTGGTATATTTTTAAACTTGTTAATTAATGTGTGGTTTATTACATCTAAAACCCAGATCTGACAAGCGTTCAACTAGCGTTCGCGGCGGCGTTCTGTTCAATACTTGGTTTGTTTATTCATAATAGTTATGGTTACTTAACATAATTTTGTTACAGCACACCATCTTACTACCTTCAAACTATTACTATCTTGATCGCAACCTCGGACGCAGGTTCGAACGCGTTGGTTCGGCTTTTCTGTTAAAAATAAAACAAACAATTTAATAAAAAAATATTTCATTTATAAATACCCACTGTCTTTGACAATGTTAACAAAAATAAAAGAATGGCACGAAGTTAAAAGCATATGAATTATACAGACAACCTATTTTGGTTATCTAATCATATAGGAAGACATTCATCAGTCAAGTCTAGTTTACAAGTGATTTTACCATATCTCATAATATTTCAGTGGAAATCCTTGAGCTCTGCCTACCCCTATGGGAAAGAGACTTAATTTTATGTATGTAGGTGTATATGATAATATTTCAGTCTGTTCTTGACAAATAGGTCATCTTATTGAAAAGGAAAGTAAAGGGACCTTTCTTCTTATCATGTCACTGGTTCTTTCGAACCTATGTGGTGAAAGGACAATGCTTCCGTGCCTGAAGACAGACCCTAAGCCTATCATTTTTTACTCTTACAATCTAATTTTAGTGCAGCTGTGTTTTAGTACTGTTACACCGTACTGTTTGATGACTGGAAGATGAATATAACTTTTAGAAAGACTAAGTAGTTTTAAGTTTACGCTAGCCGGCCAAGACATCGCCTGGACTATCCTATTTCATAAGGGCCACCGTTTTACCGTTTGAGGAGAAACGCCTGGCTGCCTGGGGATTTTGGTGCGCCTGATAAAAAACCTATAAAGAATGACGCTGTTTCTGATACAATATTCGGGAAAACCGCGTGTTGTTGGCTTTTTACTACTTTCATTTTCAGACAATTCTTGGAATTTAACAAAGTTTCTATGAAATCTAAAATTCCATTGAATTCTGTTATTGGGTTAACTTTCGGCTGCGCTCACTTTGGATCCGTTTTCGTACGAATTCAATTCGTGCAGAAACGTACGAACACGTACGAACTACGAACATTCCCGACCTTCTAAGTACTATGAAAGCGCTCACACTGCACGCACGTACGTATACGTACGACCATCTTTGTCTATGGTAGGTACGACTAACTCGCGCGCAGTGTGAGCGCTTTCAAGTTTCAGTACTCAGTAGGTCGGGAATGTTCGTACGTGTTCGTACGTTTCTGCACGAATGGAATTCGTACAAAAACGTATCCAAAGTGAGCGCAGCCTTCGTTCTGCTAGTAATTATTTATTTTACATGCACGTGACGTCATAAACCTTGAGTTGATCAAAATATTCGGCATTGCTATTGCCAACGACCATACTACGTTGAATACACCGGTTCTCGTCCGATCACCGAAGTTAAGCAACCTCGGGCGTGGTTAGTACTTGGATGGGTGACCGCCTGGGAACACCGCGTGTTGTTGGCTTTTTGCTGCTTTCGATTATTTTAAACTCAATCTTCAAGTCAACAAATCAGTATGGTAGACGGAATTTATTTCTTTATGATGGTTTTGTTTAGTTTGTTTTAGTGACGTCATAAACTATATATTGATCCAAAAATTCGGGGTAGCTTTCGC
Source organism: Thera obeliscata (assembly GCA_947578465.1). Lineage (NCBI taxonomy): Eukaryota > Metazoa > Arthropoda > Insecta > Lepidoptera > Geometridae > Thera > Thera obeliscata. The sequence goes on along the minus strand of OX387914.1, from coordinate 3,665,496 downwards.
CAACGGCCATACTACGTTGAATACACCGGTTCTCGTCCGATCACCGAAGTTAAGCAACCTCGGGCGTGGTTAGTACTTGGATGGGTGACCGCCTGGGAACACCGCGTGCTGTTGGCTTTTTGCTGCTTTCGATTATTTTAAATCTCAATGTTCAAGTCAACAAATCAGTATGTTTTACACACCGTAGACGGAATTTATTTCTTTATTTTATGATTTTTTGTTTAGTTTATTTTAGTGACGTCATAAACTATATATTGATCCAAATATTCGGGGTAGCTTTCGCCAACGGCCATACTACGTTGAATACACCGGTTCTCGTCCGATCACCGAAGTAAAGCAACCTCGGGCGTGGTTAGTACTTGGATGGGTGACCGCCTGGGAACACCGCGTGCTGTTGGCTTTTTGCTGCTTTCGATTATTTTAAATCTCGATCTTCAAGTCAACAAATCAGTATGTTTTACACACCGTAGACGGAATTTATTTCTTTATGATTTTTGTTTAGTTTATTTTAGTGACGTCATAAACTATAATTATATTGATCCAAAAATTCGGGGTAGCTTTCGCCAACAGCCATACTACGTTGAATACACAGAGCACCAAACACGCTTTTGAATACACCGGTTCTCGTCCGATCACCGAAGTTAAGCAACCTCGGGCGTGGTTAGTACTTGGATGGGTGACCGCCTGGGAACACCGCGTGCTGTTGGCTTTTTGCTGCTTTCGATTATTTTAAATCTCAATCTTCAAGTCAACAAATCAGTATACACACCGTAGACGGAATTTATTTCTTTATGATGTTTTGTTTAGTTTATTTTAGTGACGTCATAAACTATACAACATGTCCCAAAATTCAACGATAAGCCAGCACCAGAGGATGGACCTACTAATGACTACTCGAGAAAAAAAAATAGTACCTCTACTTTTTTTTAAATTACTTAAAAAAAGCAGCCAAGTGCGAGTCGGACTCGCCCATGAAGGGTTCCGTAGCATCAATTAACATAACATAAAGGTTTTTGTAGTTCGTCGAAAGGTAAATTGCGGTTTACGATTTATGACGTATAAAAAAAAACTACTGACTAGATCTCGTTCAAACCAAATATCGTTGAAGGTTTGCTTAGTAATGTACAACATATATATTTTTTGGATTTATCATTCTCTTATTTTAGAAGTTAGAGGGGGAACTTTTTTCCACTTTGGAAGTGACTCTCGCGAAAACTGTTCAGTTTAGGAAAAACGATATCAGAAACCTCAACATCATTTTTGAAGACCTATCCATAGTATTATAAATCTACAGGATACAAACCGAAATAACACTCACAGTATTCCAACTCAAACTATAATCCACAATTAATTACTAATACATGTCTCATCGCGTCGGCCTCGCGCGCATCACTGGACTGGCTGCCCCCACGCACCTACCCCCGCACCCCCGGTGCCGAGCAGGTCCGTCTCCCGAAACAATAATAATATCTTAGTAGGTACTAAGTAAATGCTAACAGTCGGCCATCCTGTCGCGGGGATGTCCCCATACCCGAACTCAGCTCGGCCATTCACAAAATTGAGATGTCGACATATTGTCCGTTCTTATTCTATTCTAGATACATATGAGATTGCTTATTAAAATAAAATCAACATTCAGACAAGTACCTACTCACGGATACAGATCAACTTATATAACTAAAGCAGATCAAGTTACACAAAGCTAAACAAATGCTTACTATACGAAGTTACGGACATTAAAGCCGTGCTGTGTAATATATATATATATAAATGCCTAATCTTAAGTTTATCCCTAGGTGCTCATAACATAAGTATAACAAAGCAAACAATGGCTACAGAGAACATAAAAAAAACATACAATGAAAGAAACATAACAAAATTATATCTTGAGTAGTACTCTTAAAGTATTATAATCTTGGACAAATTTGACTCTTCAACATAGTATTATTATGTTTAATATTATTGTTAGCTTAATTAAACATAACAAATGAAATAAAATGTAATACAACGAGAATAAAAATTGTAGTACCTACCTAATCTTAAAGATGATTATAGATTACAAATCCAATTCTTAAAATAATAAGTGAATAGATAAGCATTTAAACCTAACAATTATAAAAATCACCTATTAAACCTAACAATTATAAAAATCGGTACATCCCTATCAGCTAAAACAACAGCTTTTAGCGGTATTTATACAGGTAACTAATGAATACCTATGCTGCAATCATGATCAATAACAATGTGATGTAACCTACAAATACAAACATACAAAGAAAATAAAACTATACTTAGCAAAATGTTGCATAATAGTTAATACTCTATAGGTAATTGATAATAATTACTGTAATGTTGAATGTTATTTGAAATTTTAACACTAATTTTGCTCCATTTTACCACATTGAAGTGATTACTTAGATATTAAGACTACACTAAGGTTACTAACTCATGCTACACTGGAACCTCTTCTTCACAGGTCACGACGCTAGTGGTGCTGTGTGCCCCACTGGAAGCGTCTCTCGTAGGTTACCACACCAGGGGTTTCAATTACTCACACATGCCACACTGGGGCTTTTCGTAAGTCACCACACCAGGGGTGTTCATTGTACGCACATGCCACACTGGGGCTTTTCCGTAGGTCACCACACCAGGGGTGCCCATTGTTCGCATATGCCACCCTGGGGCTTTTTCGTAGGTCACCACACCAGGGGTGCCCAGTTTTTTTTTTTACATGCCACACCGGGGCTTTTCCGTAGGTCACCACACCAGGGGTACCCATTTCGCACGTCTGTCACCACGCCAGGGGTGCCCATTTTTCACACAGCTGATGACAACCGCGTAGCCTCCACACCAGGGGAGGACATGGATAAGTCGCCGACTCTCATCTATTTTATATCGGTTGTCCCAGTCTGTTCTAATCAGCACCTAGGCTGTAAATGATAGGATAGGAGGATAAGGATTGTTGTGCTAGCTAACAAATAATAATAATCTACTCTGAAGATGACTCATCACTATTGGACTGAGCATCACTGCTCGAGTGGAGTGTGTCAACCGTGATCCATGATTTTAAATGATCAGCTGGAAATATGTTTTTGTATGTACGATTTGAATGTCCCTGAATACTTGAAACTTCGTATCTATCTTTTTCTAAGACCGCTGTAACTTTGAAAGGACCTTTAAACCTTGGAGCTAATTTTTTGCTTTTGCCTTTATCGGGGTTATGATTTGGAATCATTACTAAATCACCTTCATGAAATGTTTTCGTAGGTGCTCTACCCTTATCAAACATTTTTTTCATTTTCACCTGGTTGTTTTCTACGTTTTCCTGTACCATTTTTTTGAGCTCTTCTCTTTCTATTGTCGTCAGTTGTTCAGGCTGCTCTAAAGCCCCTTTTATTATTCCCTCTGGCTGTCCTATTGTTTTTTGACCAAATACAATTTCAGCAGGAGTCTTTCCCGTGCCCCTATTTATTGTATTATTTAAACTCCATTGTAATTTGTTTAGATTCATGTCCCAGTCTTTCTCGTCCCGGCCGTGATTCATTGCTGCCAGCGAATTCAAAATGGTACGGTTGTATCGTTCAATCTGCCCATTCGCTCGTGGTGTTGCTACCGCATTGCATACGTGTTTGGTACCAATTGAGCCGGTAAAGTTTTTGAACTCACTAGAAGTGAAGCTGGTGCCCTGATCAGAGATTATTACTTGAGGCTGGCCAAATACCGAGAAGATTTCTTCTAATATCTTAATCGTGCTTTTTGATTTTGTATTTCTCACGCCTTTTATAAAAATGAACTTGCTGAATGCATCAATAACGCCAAGGATATAGCAATTTCCGCGTTTGCTTTTTATAAACGGACCTAAGTGGTCTATATGAACTGTATGGAAAATAGCGTTAATTTTCGGAATAGGATGCAAGTAGCCGCTTTTTTTTCCAGCTAATTCTTTATTATATGCGCAATTGATACATGCCTTGACATACTTCTTAATAAAGCGATTCATTTTCGGGAACCAATAATCAGAAGTTATCTTTTCCAAAGTCTTTTCAATCGAGAAATGGCCCATCTCATCGTGGTTCATCTGGCATATTCTCCAACGCGCAGAATTTGGTACCACCCACCTAAGCTTGTTGCCAATTTTCCTGTAAATTTTATCGTCGCGTAACGTGTAGTTCATTGTTATATCTTTGAGCTCATTTTCGTTTGTTTGCAGAATATTTTTAATGTTCCTTAATTTAGGATCTGTCATTTGAATTGTCTGAAGCCAATCATTGGTAGTGATGCTGAGAATCTCTAACTCCTCTTGATCAGGGGGATGGACTGGGTTTCGACTAAGTGCATCCACATGTTGCATATTGTGCCCAGGCCTATACTCAATGGAGAAATTATACTCTTGAAGTATGAGCCACCATCTTGCCACCTTTGGCAATAAGTCACGCTTTGTCAGGGTTGCACGCAATGCACTACAGTCGGTAATTACTTTAAACTGAATGCCAATGAGATATACGCGAAACCTTTTCAACGACATCACAACAGCCATGGTTTCCAATTCATAAGAGTGCCAAAACTCTTCTTCTCGTGTAGTTTGGCGACTGAAATACGCGACTGGTTGCAGTGGTGTCTCTTCACTACATTTCTGTAGAAGTATTCCACCGATGCCCACCTTACTGGCATCACAATGCACTTCTGTTATGGAATCAGGATTGTATAAAGCCAGTATAGGTCTTGTCGTGAGTTTTGATTTTATATCGAGAAATGCTGCTTCTTGTTCTTCACCCCATGCCCAGGTCATATCGGCCTTAGTTAATTTCGTTAGTGGTCTGGCAATGCACGCAAAATTACAAACGAATCGCCGAAAGAAACTGGCTAAACCTATAAATTGTCTGACCTGATGGACATTAGTGGGACGAGGAAACGCTTCTACGGCTTGTATTTTTTTACTGCCAGGCTTCAGTCCTTCTTTTGATATTTCAAATCCTAGGTAATCGATTTCAGATTGCAAAAAGAAACATTTCCGTAGATTAAGGGTTAGATTGGCTTCCCTTAATAGTTTGAAAATTGACTCGAGTTTGTTGAACATTTCATCGGCGCTGCTGCTTGTGCATAATAGATCATCCAAGTAAGGTATAGCTAAATCAAAACGTTTTGCTCCAAGTGCTGTATTGATCATGCTCTGAAAGACCGCAGGCGCATTTACAAGGCCAAAAGGCATGCGAGTATACTCGTAATGTCCATCTGGCGTGACAAAACCTGTTATGTGCCTTGAGTCTTCGGCCACTGGTATCTGATGATATCCAGAGGCAAGATCCAGGTTTGTAAATAATGACTTTCCACTGAGTCGGTCTAGTTGGTCTTCTATCACCGGCATGGGGTAACTATCCTTAATCGTCTTTTTATTTAACGCTCGATAGTCAATGCATAGCCGACATTCACCGTTCTTTTTGCGTACAAGGACAATCGGGCTAGAGTATGCCGATTGTGATTCTCTTATTATGCCATTCGATAATAGGTCCCCAATAATTTCCCTTACCTTAGCTCGTTCGCTAAACGGGAGTCTGTACGGCTTATAGGCAACAGGCGTAGTATCGTTTAATCTAATATGCATTTCCGTTATATTAGTAAGACCAAGTTCATGTGTATTCAGCGCGAAACAGTCCCTATAATCATTTAGTAATTGAACTAGCCGATTCTTTTCGGGTGCGTTTATTTTTGGACCAATATTTATCATATCCATAGTGATTGGACATTTTTGTTCAGAGTTTAATATAGTTGGTTCGTTCCCCAAATGTATCTTGTTGACATCATATAATTCAGTACTAGGAAGAAAGGTACACTTTCGTGGAAGTTTTATAGCTCGAGCCATTAGTTTGTTGCTTTTGAAATAAAGAGATTTATTAGATGAATTAACAATGATGATTTTACTTTCTTTATTCTGAACCTGATATAGCCCTTGCAAGAGAACATACTGGCTATCCGGTTTCATGCATATATTTCCCGGGACAAACAATGGGCCTGAATATTCATCTTCGATTCGTATATCTACACTGTTTAATCCGACTGGAATTGTTACATCTTGAGAACAATAAAGATTTACTCTTTCCGCCTCTGATTCATCGCAATACAAACTTAATGTGGAATTTGTTTTGTGAGCCACAACCGTAGGTAATTCAGTTAGTGATTGACCTATCAGGACTTCCGTATCTAGTAAATGATCCTCCACAACATAAGCCTCAACGTCCGCCTCCACGGCATCGACTACAATATTTACAGATATTTTACCCAAAGGCAACACGCTTCCTAACGCAAAACCCTTAATGACGGGTAATCCAGACTTAACCAAGGGTATCTGAGATTCCTCTGCTACACTTTTGCGAACTAAAGTACATTGACTACCGAAGTCGATGTATGCAGAGCGTTTGATATTATTTAAGGTTATACATTTTAAATACTTGCCATTTGTTTGATCGTTAGGTGATATTTTCATAACTGTCTGTTCAGGCTCCGTTTTCTTAACTGAATTCTCATAAACATTTGATTTCCCACGAAATTTTCTTATTAGTTCGCATTTTTGGCTGTCATGTCCGAACTCAGAACATTTATCACATCGTTTCCTAGGTTTTGTGCACGTGCGAAACGTGTGGCCTATCTCTAGGCAATTATAACATTGAATTTGCCTACCACCTTCCCGGGGTATATTTGAAAATCTTTTATTCTGAGTTCCCATATTCGCACGGTTATCTCCGGCTTTCGTAATATTTTCATATCGGCTGACTTGATTAACCTTGCGTGCAGTTGTGATGTTTTTCTTAGAAATTCGACGGAGATATTTTAGCAACTGAGAAGGTTTCTTGAAACTTGAACCTTGTGCATTTAAACGTATATTAAAATCGAATATTCCATTGATAATACAATCCACTGCATTTCGCCCTGTTATCCCACACATTTTTACCAATCTTGCTTTGTCGTGATAATAGTCTTCCAATGATTCATCTTTTCTGCTTCTCCTTTCTAACATTTCAAATAGTCGATCAGCATAATTACGGTCATCGGGAAAAGCTTTCACAATTTTCTTTTGCCATTCCCGCCATCTTAGATTGATTGTACTCTGGCCCTGGTACCATTTTTTGGCATGACCCGCCAATTTAGGGATGGCGTAGAAAATAATCTGCCTGTTACTCCATTTATAAATTCTGGCAATTTCGTTTACTTTGCGTATCCAGTCAATAGCCGACTGGCTATTGGCATCCGGGTTAAATTCAGGAATCACATTTTGTGCCCCTTCAACGGGATGATCTGTTTTACCGAATAATCGCGCAAATTTTTTGAGCACGTTATATTCCCGATTTATCTTCGATTTAGAGTATCGACGTCTTTTCTCGTGCCTATTCTTCCGGGACCTTTCACGCGATGGTCTTTCTATGTCTAATTCGGATTCAGATGATCGTGAGCTAGAGGAGTTTGTAGAACCAGACCGGCAGCGTTTTCTATTCTTAATCTGAGAATGCGTATTATCGCTAGAATCCTCAATACTTTCTGTTGAAGTAGACCGAAATCGTTGATGACAAGAGGTACGTCTTCGCCTTCGCGTTCTCATTCTCAAAGAACTGTCAGTACTTTCACTGGAGGACCGTCGACGACGCGATCTACTACGGTAAGTCTCACGTTTGCGTCGTTGTCTGTTATTTGGGGTAATTTCAGGTCGTAGCCTACGCATAGGACGATCATGACGATTTTTGCTACGAGACAGCCTTGCATTCTTCTGCCTATCAGACGGTGGTGGTGTGTAATGTGATCTCTCCGAAGAAGACATCGTAGGTATCAAAGAAAATCTGTCTACTGTGAAGTCTGTCATGCATAAATCAATGTATGTAATGTAATAATAAATTAGTGTAAGCGTGTGTTAGTAAGTCATCAAAGTTAGTTAGTAAGGAGGAAACAAACAGACAAATCAAAATTAACAATTAATAGAACATTAGCTGCCTGTCCCGGCTTCGCACGGGTGGACATTTATTTTTTAAACACATAAATATAGCCTATGTTACTCAAGGTGAACCTACGTCCAGCAGTGGACTGATACAATTGATGATGATGATGAAAGAACATTAACGTTTAGGAGCACTATTTTCTAGAACATTTTGTCCAAATCTAGAATTCAGAACCGTTTGCATGGGTATATTTGAGTATTCTAGATAATTCTGGACCACCAACGTTTGGGTGGGAGCATTCCGGATGCTAACCGACTTTAAATTGGATTATTCCAGATCATTCTAGAGCGTCTATGTGCATTCTGTTCTCGTCAAAGTCGAGAATTTTCAGAAAAATCCCTAAGCGATAGAAAGGGATAGACATATCTAAGTCCCTACGTGATAGAAAGAGATAGACATAGATTTCGAAACTTTTGCCCCTTATAAATTAATAACACTTAAATACCGAATATAAACCATCCTATCTTTCAAGTTGGATCATATTATAGACGGTTACAAAATTCCATCAAAATCCGTTCAGCAGTTTCGGAGTTTATCGCGTTCCAAATTAGGACAGGAATTTTTTATAGATATAGATTAGTTATTCCGATCACATAAATAGTCTTAACCAGTTTTTTTTTTTTTTTTTTTTTTTTTTTTTTTTTTACAAGTAGATAACCTTGGTCACAAAACCTACTTAGATTGACGATACTAAACCGCCCCCCATTTAGTTTGTGCACAGCAACCAAATAGATCGCCACAAGTTTACTTAATATAAACACCCAAGTATAGGTAGGTAGATACTGGGGCCTTATTCGCTATTGCATTGGAGATTCCGTGCCCAAAACGCGTGACTTCACAACGCGATCTAAACGCAAACGCGCCTTGGTGTGGAATCGAAAAATGATATTCCGTATGCCACAAGACTAGTTGTCTATGCCCCACATTTGATGTTTTGGTCATTTCACCTGGTTCATTCTAAATCCGACGATTGCCAAGTCGATGTCTTAACGTGTTCACGCAACGCGCGTGGCCTGGCAATAGCGAATAGCGGCCCTAGCAGTAGCCGACGCTGACCAGGTATTAACCCATGCAATAATTCTCATTTCTACTAAATCATTCTTGTCTATTCCTATTCATTTACTTTTAATATAAACTGTACCTGGTACTTAGTTGCCAACCCAAGTTAAATAAAGTAATGATAAAATAAACAATACCTAATAACCGCAGTGGTCTCGGCATCGTGTAAGAACAATGGTTTACACGATCAAAATCAAAATATTTCACTACAACTGGACCAGAGTAATAAATAATACTCGGTGCTATTTGTTAACATACGAATAAGGAGTAATTTTATGCTAGCAAATTATTGCACAGGTCGAGAAGTAGGTAATAAATCCAGATACAGGTAGGTACCTCTAAACAGTAAGCACCTATTTACCCGTTAGCCACATCTTGTGTCCATAAGTATCTTGCCTGTCTGTAGAATGCAATGCAATAACATGATGTTGGCCGAAATTTTATAAACAATTATAGGTATACATACCACCAAATTTTCAACAAAGGTTCGATCCGCTTCTGAAGTATTATAAATCTACAGGATACAAACCGAAATAACACTCACAGTATTCCAACTCAAACTATAATCCACAATTAATTACTAATAATGTCTCATCGCGTCGGCCTCGCGCGCATCACTGGACTGGCTGCCCCCACGCACCTACCCCCGCACCCCCGGTGCCGAGCAGGTCCGTCTCCCGAAACAATAATAATATCTTAGTAGGTACTAAGTAAATGCTAACAATAGATACCCCACAAGTATGGGTTTGATGAAAAAAAAATTGTTGAGTTTCAGTTTCAAGAATGGGTGACCCCAAAAATTTATAGTTTTTTTTCTATTTTTGTGTAAAAACCTTAATGCGGTTCACAGAATACATCTACTCACCAAGTTTCATCAGTCTAGCTTTTATGGTTTCGGAGAAAAATGGCTGTGACACGGCCGGACAGACAGACAGACAGACAGACAGACAGACAGACATGACGAATCTATAAGGGTTCCGTTTTTGCCATTTGGCTACGGAACCCTAAAAATGGAAATTCTTCCAAAATGTATACCCCTATGACACTTTTAACTACCATGACCACAATTTTTCAAATATTTCAGTTTTTTTGTTTGTATCGGCAACCTAAGTAGTACTACTATTCACCATAATCTTTGAAAATTACAGAATTTTCGTAGTTTTATACAAAAAAACAACCAAAAAAAATTATTTCCCTAAAATTTTGAAAGGTTTTAACGTTCAGTAAACTTTAACTCATCGTAGTGTAAAAAAAAAATATGGACACTACTATGGCAAGTTTTTTTTTAAAATTAGCGCAACTAACCTAGATTTTAAAATGGTATAATACTTTAGGAAAACTAGCCACAAAAAAAAATAATGACACTTTTTCTTATCAAGAACCAAATTTCATAAGTTGTTGTTAATAGTAATCACTTCTACTATGTGCCCAAAATAGATTTCTTTCGCAAATTCTTAGAATTTGGAAGGGACATGTGCGTAGTCAGTGAAGTTCAGAAGTCAGAAAGAGATAGATAGTATACGTTAGAGAGAGATAGATAGTGATAATAATAGTTATTTGAACTTTTTACAAAATGACTTGCCAGTATTATTAGAAGACATGCCCATTAGTGATCCACAAAACAAATGGTTTCAAAATGATGGTTGCCCAGCTCACTATGCCCGTCCTGTGCGAGAATACTTAAACCAAGAGTATCCAGGGCGTTGGATAGGGCGACTTGGTCCTATTTTATGGCCACCCCGTTCACCCGATCTAAACCCCCTGGACTTCTTCTATTGGGGTTGTCTCAAAGACAGAGTCTACTCGAAACCCATTGCAACACTGAACGACCTTCGCCAAAAAATCACTCAGGCTGCGGATCATATCAATAGTAGAAGATATGCACGACGAATAGAACGATCTTTTTTAAGGCGATGTCGTGCCTGTATTAATGCCGGTGGTAAACAGTTCGAACATTTATTATAATGCAATAAATTTACATTTATTGACACCATTTGTTTCATTCATTCAACATTTTCCAACAACAAAAATCTATTTTGGGCACATAGTAGAAGTGATTACAATTAACAACAACTTATAAAATTTGGTTCTTGATTAGAAAAAGTGTCATTATATTTTTTTGTGGCTAGTTTTCCTAAAGTATTATACCATTTTAAAATCTAGGTTAGTTGCGCTAATTTTTTAAAAAACTTGCCATAGTAGTGTCCATATTTTTTTGTTACACTACGATGAGTTAAAGTTTACTGAACGTTAAAACCTTTCAAAATTTTAGGGAAATTATTTTTTTTGGTTGTTTTTTTGTATAAAACTACGAAAATTCTGTAATTTTCAAAGATTATGGTGAATAGTAGTACTACTTAGGTTGCCGATACAAACAAAAAAAAGCGGCCAAGTGCGAGTCGGACTCGCCCATGAAGGGTTCCGTAGCAGTAAGTAATATAACATAGAGTTCTAGAAGTTCTAGTAGTTCGTCGAAAGGTAAATTGCGGTTTACGATTTATGACGTATAAAAAAAAAACTACTGACTAGATCTCGTTCAAACCAAATATCGTTGGAAGTTTCCATAGTAATGTACAACATATATTTTTTTTAGCTTTATCAGTCACTTATTTTAGAAGTTAGAGGGGGGGGGGACCAACTTTTTTCCACTTTGGAAGTGTCTCTCGCGCAAACTATTCAGTTTAGAAAAAAACGATATTAGAAACCTCAACATCATTTTTGAAGACCTATTCATAGATACCCCACACGTATGGGTTTGATGAAAAAAAAATTTTTGAGTTTCAGTTTCAAGTATGGGGACCCCCAAAATTTATAGTTTTTTTTCTATTTTTGTGTAAAAATCTTAATGCGGTTCACAGAATACATCTACTTGCCAAGTTTCATCAGTCTAGCTTTTACGGTTTCGGAGAAAAATGGCTGTGACATACGGACGGACAGACAGACAGACAGACAGACAGACAGACAGACAGACAGACAGACATGACGAATCTATAAGGGTTCCGTTTTTGCCATTTGGCTACGGAACCCTAAAAACTGAAATATTTGAAAACTTGTGGTCATGGTAGTTAAAAGTGTCATAGGGGTATACATTTTCGAAGAATTTCCATTTTTTTAAGTAATTTAAAAAAAAGTAGAGGTTTTTTTTTTCTTTTTTTTTTCTCGAATCATTCGTAGGTCCATCCTCTGGTGCCGGCTTATCGTTGAATTTTGGGACATGTTGTATATTGATCCAAAAATTCGTAGGTCCATCCTCTGGTGCCGGCTTATCGTTGAATTTTGGGACATGTTGTATATTGATCCAAAAATTCGGGGTAGCTTTCGCCAACGGCCATACTACGTTCATTACACCGGTTCTCGTCCGATCACCGAAGTTAAGCAACCTCGGGCGTGGTTAGTACTTGGATGGGTGACCGCCTGGGAACACCACGTGCTGTTGGCTTTTTGCACTATTTTTTTGTTTTTTCTAGTATTGATTTATTTGCTTTTCAGGAAATGACGCCATCCAATTATTATTATTTTGTTGGGTATTTATCCAGACATCAATAACAATGTGCATATCACTTTTTGCTACTTTCTATGGGGCATACAATCCAAACGTAAAACCTTCCTGCTTGGGTTGTGTGACTTTTTTGCAGTATCGTACATTCATATTTGTGTACTTGTTCATTATTCATTCGCTCGTAGTGCGTCGATTGACTCTATAATTGTTTTCTATTTTATTACAGGACCACAACAGAAGATAGAATAGAGCCTAAAATCGACCAAGCAACTGACACCATAGGCATCGAGGAATTTATAAAAGATCTCATCAGAAAAGAGTTCCAACACTTGCTTAGTGAAATGGACGATGCGTCTACAACCACATCAAGACAAGAGGATGTACTCAACAAAGGCGTTACCAATATTATGGAATCATTGAACGAGGAAAATCATACCCGAAAGGAACCAATAAAATTCTCAAGAGTAAAAATCAATGGAAATAACAAACCGTTGTTGCAAATCACTTTCAACCGTTCCGGGGATAACAGTCTCCAAGTGTTGGATAATTGCGTGAATGTAACAATATGCGATGGAGGGAGAGACTCTAGTAGCCAGAAGTTGAATGTGTCTTTAGAAGATACATTGACGGAGGATGTTCAGACCAATGCGCTGAAACGGTGCCAGGCTTTTAATGCTATCCAGGTGCGTACACTTTATATAACCATGGATATTATAACCCACTAGCGGCCGCACGCGGCTTCGCTCACCCCGTTCCTGTTAATTTTTCGGGATAAAAAGTATTCCATGTGCTATTCCAGTATAATCTATATTTGTGCCAAATTTCATCCAGATCCGTACTGGCGTTCTGGCGTTATTGAGTAACAAACATCCATCCATCCATGGTCCATCCACAAACTAGTGGGATTATTCGTTTCTAAGGTCGTGAGTTCAAATCCATTGGTCTGACCAATGAGTTATACTGTCCCAAAAATTATGTGCACTATACCAGTACTATCAAAGGGTGAAGGAAAACATCGTGAGGATGCCAGCATGTCTACGAACCCAAAAAGTTCGCTAAAGAACCATTCACACGTTTAGATATTATTATTTTGTAATAGGTTCAAACATTTGTATTGTTTTTTTCTTACAGGAAGCTAGAAGCACAGAAGATCTTTACATAGACGATGACTTATCAACACACATGAATGAAAACTTCGGCGGCAAAGTCAAACTCATACCCTTACACGGGTCTCTACATGAAATACTGTGTGAGAAGGAAGACGATTGTTGCCTTATCAAGGTGAAGCAAGAAAACGGCTGTGACACGATCTACTTCAGATGTGATAACTCTGATACCGAGTCACGTGACGCGATAGATGGTTGTAGCCTCGATAGCGATACGGTCGTCTTCAAACGGAGCATATCGTTGATCGAAGAGAGAATCCAACGCGTCATTCCCAAAGAGAAACGAGCACAGCAACCCATAATAACCCGCAAGCTAAAAAGAGACATAATACGCCCTAAATCAGAAATATTCGCACCCATCAAAAGAGAAACTAGATTTCTGAGTAACAGCAGCCCTTCATTGGTCATGAACGATGAGGTGGAAGTTAATATCGAAAATGTAATGAGTTATCAGGATTCTTCGTCGGACGAATGTGTTAATATGAAAGGCCTGGATGATGATTTCGAGCTTCTTGAGAAAAAGATCGAGGAAGACATGGCCAGTAGTAGCATGACTTTAGGCTGTGGTTGTTTGCAGAAAATATCGGAAGAGAATCTTTCAGTCTTGAATGAAGATGCTACTGACACAATTCAATGAGTGAAGCAGGTAGGTAGACCCTGCGCAAGGTAACTCTGCGCGTAACAGACGGCGGAAAACATGAAAAAAAATTACTTGAAATATATCTTCCGATTACAAATATGGATGGGAAAATCGAAAGTTCATATTTGTTTTTGAGAGATTGTGTCAATTCATTTTTTTTTTACTTTTGCGCGTGACAGATATCACGCGCAGAGTTATTTTACGCGGACTCTAGTACTAGTTTTATTGGAGACGTGAATTTCCGTTGAAGTGTGTTTACTAACTCATTAAAGCTTTTGGTCTCGTCCATCAAACCAAGGCGCTCTATCTGCTACGTTTTCGATAGCTATCAGTTTTATATGTTTATCTCGTGCCAAAGCCAATGAAGAAACAAATTCAAAACAGTACCACTACAGAACATAGTAGAACGGCCATGCGACCGGAAAAGTGTCGCCATAATACACTCCTTCTCCATACAATTTTCGTATTTTCAACAGTCATACAATTACTTTCCGAACAAGATATCGAGCGACGAGTTAAAACAAAGAAATACTTTCTTTTAATCACTCCTTCCTTTTTCTTAGAATCTTTATATTTTGTGATATTTGCATAAAATTTAAAAACTATCGGCTCCCATACAAACGGCGCATGATCATTTTTCTCCTGTATTCTAATGACACCAATAATCTATACTTCTCTCGGTCGCATACTTTCGTTTTCAACACTGTAGAGTGAGAGGTAACGATATGCGTTTCTTTTTAATAGATTATTTAATGGCGCGGGTCATAATATCAGAAAGACGGGACATTTTTTATCGCGTGTTGGTTAGGCCTAAGCTTTAGTGAAGTGTCATTCACGTCTCCTAAGGTAGGTAGTACTTTTTAGATTATTTCGACGTATTGTTATAAACCTGTCGATGTAGTCTGTTGATCGGACGGTACTTTGACGAAGGAATCTCTTGGTAATTTCCAATTACAAAGATCAAACGCCAAAAGTACAAATAGTATTTGATACTATGATATATCGACGGTGTAGTATCAATATATAATATCTACAAAAACATGATTTTACAGGAGGCAAAAAAAACTTTTAATTTCTATAGTTTTTAACATTTTAATCAAAAAGTTACTTTTATTTTAAAAATAGTAGGAACCGCTTCTGATGGTGATAATGATTCAAATCTAATATTTCAGGTTAGGGATATAAATGTACATAGAAGTTATTGTTTCAAATTTAACTAAGAACCTGATATTTATCTCGTAGATGCAATGTATTGCATTATAAAACAAATGCAATAAAACAGTTTGGATTACTTGAAAGGCATACTGTAATATTGTTTTATTAACAAGTTTGACAAAAACACAATAACAAAATTAAGACAGTTTAATTTTAGTTGAGTATCAACATTTTGGTACAAAAAAAAACTATTTTAATAACTAACAAACATCGTTATCACAGTATTTAGTCAAGTTAAGACAATTCGTAACTAATATCGTAATCACAGTATTTAACAAATCATTACATCACATAAATCATTTGTACGGCAATAAAACTAAATCTTTGTCTCTTTTAGTATAAACCTAACGGTCTAATATTTAAAACAGGAACTTAGTAGTAAATTCTACTTTTGATCAAAGGACAAAGTTCAGAATAATCAATGGCAAATCAACTTATTGATCAAAAAGTAACACACTTGCATCACATTTCATTAGCAAAAAAAGTGCATCGTAAAACGCGTGACAATCTCTGGGAAAAACTTGTTTCAGCAGCTGTAGATGGTTAAACTTTGTAGCTGAAATTGGGATCCTGTTGGAATGCAGGGTCCCAATTTCAGCTACAAAGGGGGCGGAGGGTAATAGGTCTCTGAGGTAGCGGCATCCATTCTGCATCAAAGTTTAGTTTTACTTCGATGGTCATTGTATTGTAATGGATGACTCTAATGTCCACAACTTGGGGATCACCAGCCTTGCGTCCAGGTCTAATGCTTTTGTACATACCTACAATTTTCTTGACTGGCATAATCTTTTATAAATTCATGATTAATGTAGATTGATTCATAAGGATTTGAGCTTCGTGCCTCTCTTGTAATAGTGACGTAGTCACTTGGCAGGTGTATTTCCTTATTCTTCAGTTTCCGCTCAATGACACTGTGAACTGAATCACATTCCATTTGAGTATGACCAGGTTCTAAAAATTTTAGAGTGATCAAGACATTATTCTTCTTGTTTAAATTCAACAAAGCGTTCGCCATAACAACGTTGCGGTTTTGGTAAGTACAACCATCTGGGAAAATTACTATAGGCAATTTTTTCGGAATGCAATTTTTCTCCAAGTAATCGACCAGGAATGACGCAAAAGTACTTGAGGTTAAGTCCGCAGAAGTCTCATCAAACCAATAGCAAGCGCAATGTTTATTTATCAAATTGTACACTGTAAAATTGTGGCACACTGCAACTAGCTAGTCTAGTCAGCGAGGAACAGCGCCGCAGTCAACACTTTTTTAAGCGTAGATATTCGGTATTGCAAGCAAAAATCACGCACGATGACTTATTTGGTATTTCAACAAGCAAATATCTCATAAATAAGTACAATTCAAGACCTTACGTCTTTGCAAATAGGAGCTCTTTTATTTGTACATACGAATATGCAATAAAGTGAAAATCGTTAAAATGTTACTTATTAGATATTGATACTTCACCGTCGATATGTTACCTTAGCATTTGATGCTAATTTCTGACTAATTCAGTTTCAAACAAGCTGTACTGGTAGTGTTATGAACAAAAGCTGTTTTATTTAGCGTTTTAGAATCATAGTATTTTTTCTTTCCTATTAAATTATGTTATAACTATTATTAACTTCTTTCAACTCACATTTCAAAGTCCAAAGATCGAGTATGTTCATAGATTTCTTACACGAGTTTTAGATTAGTTGCTGTTTTTATTTTATAAGTTTTTAGATGTTAGTGCAAGGCTATGTGATTTTTAGATTAAGTGGCACTTACATTCCACTGTTGTGATTTTTAGTATTAGTAGCACTGTTTTAAGTATTTTTTCTAATAATGTATCATCTCCGATTTTAAAAGTTTCATAAGCTAAAGTTGATTGTTAGCTCTATTTTCATTCAAAATTTTGATTTTAATAAATTGAACGGGTTGTTTTTTAGATTATACAAACTGTTTTGAAATTGGTATATTTTTAAACTTGTTAATTAATGTGTGGTTTATTACATCTAAAACCCAGATCTGACAAGCGTTCAACTAGCGTTCGCGGCGGCGTTCTGTTCAATACTTGGTTTGTTTATTCATAATAGTTATGGTTACTTAACATAATTTTGTTACAGCACACCATCTTACTACCTTCAAACTATTACTATCTTGATCGCAACCTCGGACGCAGGTTCGAACGCGTTGGTTCGGCTTTTCTGTTAAAAATAAAACAAATAATTTAATAAAAAAATATTTCATTTATAAATACCCACTGTCTTTGACAATGTTAACAAAAATAAAAGAATGGCACGAAGTTAAAAGCATATGAATTATACAGACAACCTATTTTGGTTATCTAATCATATAGGAAGACATTCATCAGTCAAGTCTAGTTTACAAGTGATTTTACCATATCTCATAATATTTCAGTGGAAATCCTTGAGCTCTGCCTACCCCTATGGGAAAGAGACTTAATTTTATGTATGTAGGTGTATATGATAATATTTCAGTCTGTTCTTGACAAATAGGTCATCTTATTGAAAAGGAAAGTAAAGGGACCTTTCTTCTTATCATGTCACTGGTTCTTTCGAACCTATGTGGTGAAAGGACAATGCTTCCGTGCCTGAAGACAGACCCTAAGCCTATCATTTTTTACTCTTACAATCTAATTTTAGTGCAGCTGTGTTTTAGTACTGTTACACCGTACTGTTTGATGACTGGAAGATGAATATAACTTTTAGAAAGACTAAGTAGTTTTAAGTTTACGCTAGCCGGCCAAGACATCGCCTGGACTATCCTATTTCATAAGGGCCACCGTTTTACCGTTTGAGGAGAAACGCCTGGCTGCCTGGGGATTTTGGTGCGCCTGATAAAAAACCTATAAAGAATGACGCTGTTTCTGATACAATATTCGGGAAAACCGCGTGTTGTTGGCTTTTTACTACTTTCATTTTCAGACAATTCTTGGAATTTAACAAAGTTTCTATGAAATCTAAAATTCCATTGAATTCTGTTATTGGGTTAACTTTCGGCTGCGCTCACTTTGGATCCGTTTTCGTACGAATTCAATTCGTGCAGAAACGTACGAACACGTACGAACTACGAACATTCCCGACCTTCTAAGTACTATGAAAGCGCTCACACTGCACGCACGTACGTATACGTACGACCATCTTTGTCTATGGTAGGTACGACTAACTCGCGCGCAGTGTGAGCGCTTTCAAGTTTCAGTACTCAGTAGGTCGGGAATGTTCGTACGTGTTCGTACGTTTCTGCACGAATGGAATTCGTACAAAAACGTATCCAAAGTGAGCGCAGCCTTCGTTCTGCTAGTAATTATTTATTTTACATGCACGTGACGTCATAAACCTTGAGTTGATCAAAATATTCGGCATTGCTATTGCCAACGACCATACTACGTTGAATACACCGGTTCTCGTCCGATCACCGAAGTTAAGCAACCTCGGGCGTGGTTAGTACTTGGATGGGTGACCGCCTGGGAACACCGCGTGTTGTTGGCTTTTTGCTGCTTTCGATTATTTTAAACTCAATCTTCAAGTCAACAAATCAGTATGGTAGACGGAATTTATTTCTTTATGATGGTTTTGTTTAGTTTGTTTTAGTGACGTCATAAACTATATATTGATCCAAAAATTCGGGGTAGCTTTCGCCAACGGCCATACTACGTTGAATACACCGGTTCTCGTCCGATTACCGAAGTTAAGCAACCTCGGGCGTGGTTAGTACTTGGATGGGTGACCGCCTGGGAACACCGCGTGCTGTTGGCTTTTTGCTGCTTTCGATTATTTTAAACTCAATGTTCAAGTTAACAAATCAGTATGTTTAACACACCGTAGACGGAATTTATTTCTTTATGATTTTTTGTTTAGTTTATTTTAGTGACGTCATAAACTATATATTGATCCAAAAATTCGGGGTAGCTTTCGCCAACGGCCATACTATGTTGAATACACCGGTTCTCGTCCGATCACCGAAGTTAAGCAACCTCGGGCGTGGTTAGTACTTGGATGGGTGACCGCCTGGGAACACCGCGTGCTGTTGGCTTTTTGCTGCTTTCGATTATTTTAAACTCAATCTTCAAGTCAACAAATCAGTATGTTTTACACACCGTAGACGGAATTTATTTCTTTATGATTTTTTGTTTAGTTTATTTTAGTGACGACATAAACTATACAGTATGTTAGTTTAAACGAGGGACATATTGAAACCCACAATAGTGCATGATTATATGATACTAATAAAAATATGAACAAAAAAAAAACACTGATAAATAACAGACAGAACCATACCAAAAATTTCGCTAAAGTCTCGCAACGTGTGTACACCCTTGCGCTAGCGATTTAATATTATCGCAGAACATGTGCGCGGGTCAATGACCTTTAGGTATAATCCATTTTCCCTTCGTACTTTAAACCTGGCTTACCTAGGTATGGCTCCCTTCCTCGTCCTTGGGCATGCGTCGGTACGGTGAACTGACCGAATGTTCGCAATCGTTGGTTAACACCTAGCATAAGATTGTACGACGGAATCTGGCGGTTGGGAAACATCTCTCGGTACAAAATAATAGCTCCTCGCACACTATCATTAGATAACACGTAGGCACGAACCATATCCCAATATTCTTCATTAGAATATCGATAAGACGTCATTTTTGGTTATTAAAAGAACACGTTTACAGGACACACTTATCCCGAAGTAAGCGGGGTTGTTTTTGCGATACGCGGAAGCGCAATATTAGACATGCGGAAATAGCAGCGCACTCGCATAGACTGACTGCGGTCAGCGCGGGAGTGTGTCCTCCTGTCGGTGCAACACAAAGGGAAGGGGCGGGGTTTGCGCACAAGCTTCCTTTTCGGTAGGATCGGCACGTGTTTTGCCGCGTGATTATTTTACTGTTTACAAGTTCACTTCTTGCGCGCTCAGTGTTCATTAATAATGTATTTTAGTGGACAATTACGTCACAAATTAAGGTTATAGGTTTTTTACATATTTGGGACGAGAATCGAATACTGAATACCCTCCCTCAATAAGTCCCTCGTTTAACCTAACACACTGTATATTGATCCAAAAATTCGGGGTAGCTTTCGCCAACGGCCATACTACGTTGAATACACCGGTTCTCGTCCGACCACCGAAGTTAAGCAACCTCGGGCGTGGTTAGTACTTGGATGGGTGACCGCCTGGGAACACCGCGTGTTGTTGGCTTTTTGCACTATTTTTTTTGTTATTTCTAGTATTGATTTTTTTGCTTTTCAGGAAATGACGCCATCCAATTATTATTATTTTGTTGGGTATTTATCCAGACATCAATAACAATGTGCATATCACTTTTTGCTACTTTCCATGGTGCATACAATCTAAACGTAAAACCTTCCTGCTTGGGTTGTGTGACTTTTTTTGCAGTATCGTACATTCATATTTGTGTACTTGTTCATTATTCATTCGCTCGTAGTGCGTCGATTGACTCTATAATTGTTTTCTATTTTATTACAGGACCACAACAGAAGATAGAATAGAGCCTAAAATCGACCAAGCAACTGACACCATAGGCATCGAGGAATTTATAAAAGATCTCATCAGAAAAGAGTTCCAACACTTGCTTAGTGAAATGGACGATGCGTCTACAACCACATCAAGACAAGAGGATGTACTAAACAAAGGCGTCAGCAATATAATGGAATCATTGAACGAGGAAAATCATACCCGAAAGGAACCAATAAAATTCTCAAGAGTAAAAATAAATGGAAATAACAAACCGTTGTTGCAAATCACTTTCAACCGTTCCGGGGATAACAGTCTCCAAGTGTTGGATAATTGCGTGAATGTAACAATATGCGATGGAGGGAGAGACTCTAGTAGCCAGAAGTTGAATGTGTCTTTAGAAGATACTTTGACGGAGGATGTTCAGACCAATGCACTGAAACGGTGCCAGGCTTTTAATGCTATCCAGGTGCGTACAATTCTTAGATAAACATGGGTCCCAACCTATTATTTGATCCTAAGGTCGTGGTTTAAATCTATTGGTGTCCTTACCAATGAGTTTTACTGTCCAAAAAATTACGTGCACTATACCAATACTTTCAAACGGTGAAGGAAAACATCGTGAGGATGCCAGCATGTCTACGAACCCAAAAAGTTCGCTAAAGAACCATTCACACGTCAAGAAGTTTTTGTTTTGTAATAGGTTCAAACATTTTTATTGTTTTGTTCTTACAGGAAGCTAGAAGCACAGAAGATCTTTACATAGACGATGACTTATCAACACACATGAATGAAAACTTCGGCGGCAAAGTCAAACTCATACCCTTACACGGGTCTCTACATGAAATACTGTGTGAGAAGGAAGACGATTGTTGCCTTATCAAGGTGAAGCAAGAAAACGGCTGTGACACGATCTACTTCAGATGTGATAACTCTGATACCGAGTCACGTGACGCGATAGATGGTTGTAGCCTCGATAGCGATACGGTCGTCTTCAAACGGAGCATATCGTTGATCGAAGAGAGAATCCAACGCGTCATTCCCAAAGAGAAACGAGCACAGCAACCCATAATAACCCGCAAGCTAAAAAGAGATATAATACGCCCTAAATCAGAAATATTCGCACCCATCAAAAGAGAAACTAGATTTCTGAGTAACAGCAGCCCTTCATTGGTCATGAACGATGAGGTGGAAGTTAATATCGAAAATGTAATGAGTTATCAGGATTCTTCGTCGGACGAATGTGTTAATATGAAAGGCCTGGATGATGATTTCGAGCTTCTTGAGAAAAAGATCGAGGAAGACATGGCCAGTAGTAGCATGACTTTAGGCTGTGGTTGTTTGCAGAAAATATCGGAAGAGAATCTTTCAGTCTTGAATGAAGATGCTACTGACACAATTCAATGAGTGAAGTAGGTAGGTAGACCCTGCGTTAGATGAGTCTGCACGTGACCGACGGCGAAAAACATGAAAAAATGGGATAGAAATATATCTTCCGATCACAAACTTGAATAGGGAAATCGAAAGTCCATATTTGTTTTTGAGAGATTGTGTCAAGACAGTGACATATCACGCGCAGAGTTATTTTACGCGGACTCTAGTACTAGTTTTATTTGAGACGTGAATTTCCGTTGAAGTGTGTTTACTGTCTCATTAAAGCTTTTGCTTCATCAAACCAAGGCGTTCTATCTAAGATGGCTACGTTTTCGACAGCGATCAGCTTTATATGTCTATCTCGTCCATAAGCCAATAAAGAAACAAATTCAAATCAGTACCACTACAGAGCATAGTAGAACGGCCATGCAGCCGGAAAAGTGTTGCTAAATACACTCTTTCTCCATACAAATTTCGTATTTTCATACAATTACTTTCCGTACAAAAACAAAGAAATACTTTCTTTAAATCACTTCTTCCTTTTTCTTAGAATCCATATATTTTGTGATATTTGCATAACATTTTAAAACTGGCGATAGCGGCTCCCATACGGCGCATGATCCCCTTTCTCCTGTATTCTAATGACACCAATAATCTATACTTCTCTCGGTCGCATACTTTCGTTTTCAACACTGTAGAGTGAGAGGTAACGATATGCGTTTCTTTTTAATAGATTCTTTAATGGCGCGGGTCATAATATCAGAAAGACGGGACATTTTTTATCGCGTGTTGGTTAGGCCTAAGCTTAATGAAGTGTCATTCACGTCTCTTATGGTACCTAGTACTTTTAGATTATTTCGACGTATTGTAATAAACCTGTCGATGTAGTCTGTTGATCGGACGGTATTTTGACGAAGGAATTTCTTGGTCATTTCCAATTATTACAAAGATCAAACGCCAAAAGTACAAATAGTATTTGATACTATGATCTAAGTTACCTTAGCATTTGATGCTAATTTCTGACTAATTCAGTTTCAAACAAGCTGTACTGGTAGTGTTATGAACAAAAGCTGTTTTATTTAGCGTTTTTAGCATCATAGAATTTTTCTTTCCTATTAATAACTATTATTAACTTCTTTCAACTCGCATTTCAAAGTCCAAAGATCGAGTATTTTCATAGATTTCTTACACGAGTTTTAGATTAGTTGCTGTTTTTATTTTATAAGTTTTTAGATGTTAGTGCAAGGCTATGTGATTTTTAGATTAAGTGGCACTTACATTCCACTGTTGTGATTTTTAGTATTAGTAGCACTGTTTTAAGTATTTTTTCTAATAATACACACTAATTTTTAAATAGGTGTCATCTCCGATTTTAAAAGTTTCATAAGCTAAAGTTGATTGTTAGCTCTATTTTCATTTAAAATTTTGATTTTAATAAATTGGACGGGTTGTTTTTTAGATTATACAAACTGTTTTGAAATTGGTATATTTTTAAACTTGTTAATTAATGTGTGGTTTATTACATCTAAAACCCAGCTCTGACGAGCGTTCAACAAGCGTTCGCGGCGGCTTTCTGTTCAATACTTGGTTTGTTTATTCATAATAGTTATGGTTTCTTAACATAAATTTGTTACAGCACACCATCTTAGTACCTTCAAACTATTACTATTTTGATCGCAACCTCGAACGCAGGTTCGAACGCGTTGGTTCGGCTTTTCTGTTAAAAATAAAACAAATACTTTAATTTAAAAAATATTTTATTTTTAAATACCCACTGTCTTTGACAATGTTAACAATAATAAAAGAATGGCACGAAGTTAAAAGCATATGACAACCAAAGTAACCTAATCAACCTAATTAACCTGAACAACGGAAGAATAGACTCATTACAAGACGCAAAGATCTCGATGCACCTTTATGCCCTAGATTAAATATAGCAAAGCATGGCTCTCGTTACCAAGCTGTAAAACTTTTTAATTTGCTTCCTACCGACTTGAAGGACAATGTTAGTCTCAACATTTTTAAATCTAGGCTCACAAGGCTATTGTTGAAAGGGTGTTTCTACACAATTAATGAATTTATTGCTTATGACAAGACATGTTTAATTTAGACTAAGAATTGTATTTTCATTGTTGACATTTTATTGGTTGACATTGTTATTAATTTTATTTTTCGGTTTAACCTTTTTGTGTACCATGTGTTGTGTTGTCTAGTAATTTAAGAGCCTACGTGAGGTGAAACCGAAAATGTAAAGTAGCATTTTTTTTCGTTGTATGGATGAATCCATTTATTATTTTTGTAAAATATAACAATTAAATGGTGTAAAAAAATTATGATTAGGCTAGAAATTCTCTTAAACTCACTGGGTTCGATAAAATTGAACGCAAAGTTTGCCAAAAACTCTCAATTTTTTTTGGATTTGAAATGGTTTTTTTCCGTTGCTGTTAGAGCCATTGCAATGAAAGTTTTGTTCCCGTATACCTAAATAAATACGTAAAAACCTGATGTTATTGCACTTTTCTTAGTTGCCGTAGTTTTTATATAAAAATAAAATTTTCAAAAATATATATAGGTAGGATTTCCTAGCTACTTCTCTCAGTACAGCCCGCGCGGCCGACGAGGTGAGGTCTATGTCAAATTTCGCGACATGACATTTCATCTCTGACTACGTAAAATATACCCTAGATTAAATCATAGCTACTACTGGTACTATAAATTTGCCACAGTGTAACATAAAACAAATTGTCACAGTATAACGAAATGACATAATACCATCTTCATCATACATTATGATCGATAACCTGTATTCACATCATCATCAGCCTGTAGAAGTATATATTTTATGTAGCATATAACTTATCTAGTACATTCTAGGGCACGTTCCTATCGTGCGTGACCAGCGAAGCGCAATGCTTTTGTTAAATACCTCCATTTTTGTAGTTGCATAAGTAGCTATCTTCCTATCTACCCAGTGCTTTCCGTCATCATCATCAGTAAGTAGAAGTCCACTGCTAGATATAGACCTCCTTTATACATTTCCATGAAAAAACAATTTGCCGATTTCCCACGATCTTTAGAATGTCATCGGTCCATTAGGTGGAGGGGTGCTCTGGTTGCTTAGCACCGGTTATATTGTCGTAGCGACCCGCTTTTTGATTCTAAAGGCGTGTGTTCAAACCCCGTCATGCACAAATTAGTTTATCTGCCAAAAAACCTATGTGCACTATGTCAGTACACTCTAACGGTGAAGGAAAACAATAAATGAAACCAACGTGAAGTAGCAAAACTTTTGAGGCACATTCATAATCCACCACACCAGCTTTAATTTTCTATTGACATGACAAGAAGAAGACTCAAAAACTAGTAGCCGATTTTAGGCCTTTATAAAAATAGTGTCGATTTTGCAAAGAGTTTGGGAGCCCATTACAATGAAAAGGAAGTATATATATATATATTATGGACAATCTACACTACACTATCTAGCCCTAAACTAAGCAGAGTTAGTATTATGGGAACCAGATAGCTGATGTAATACTTAAATACATTTTGTTTGTAAATAACAATACAACATCCAGATGGAGAACAAATATCTATGATCACCACACAAATATTTGTTCTCGGTGGGGATCGAACCCACGACCTATGGCGCAGAAGGCAGAGCTACTAATAAATGAGCTGAGAGCCCAGTCATAACAATAATATCATGGGTTTTGAGTATTTTTGATTGCCGTCTTTTAAATCCCGAATTCTGGAACTTTCTGTCAAAGGCTTCATGCACGGTGCGCTCAAATACCCAAATACCAAAATACATGTGCCTATTTCTATACACGCAGCAAGGAGTTTCCCAAGATTTTGCGTTTGACAGAACTTTGAAGAGTCAGTTGGGATTGTCGAAACTCTTTGGTATACCTAATATTTTTAAATGCCGATAAAATACAATAATATAAGTCGAATAGACAGTGTTATTTCACAATGCTTCACTGATCTCCACCGCAATGAGCACCGAAGGCCTAAATGAGTGCAAAGCTTAAAGCCACCCATAAATAATTTCCATTTCAATTCATTTATGAATTGAAATGAAAATTATCTATGCATGTAATGTATTGTATTATGTATATCAGTTATCTAGCACCCATAACACAAGCTTTGCTTAGCTTGGGGCTAGATCATGTTGTGTGAATTGTCCAGCATTATTATTATTATTATTATTATTTATTTCCATAGGCATGAATTCTATGCACTAAGTTATACTTACTAGATTTACATACAGATCTGGAAGTATAACCTTTTAGATAAAAGAAAAAATTACTAAATTGGATCATAAAATTAAATGACGAAGGTATGCAGTAACAAACAATAAAACAAAACGGCTAAGCCGATTTTGATGAAATATTACTTTTCAGAAAAAAAAAGATTAAAAGGGAGAAGACGAAAGAGAAGAAAAAAGATAAGAATGTTATTGTACAAAAAAAATTGCCCCCCTTGCCCCCCAGGACCCCCCCTTTTGTGAGTGCTACTGGATGCCGTCGAGATAGGGGGTTTTCGATTGGGGTTTCGTATAGAGGGTTTCTTCCTGAATTGAAAAAACAAAAAAAACACCCCCCTCTTGCCCCTTTTTTCACCCCCCCCTTTCGGATCTTCCAAGCGGAGTGACTTGCAAGACTTTTTTTTTTGGGTCATGTAGGGAAGGTGAGATTATTTTGTAGGTGACTTACTACACACTACATAGTATTTACATTATCTATCCTATTTATTTATAAACACTTAACAATTAACTTATTATATAGTATTTCATATCTATTTATACGTATACTTTCACACTACATTCATACATCACGCTCCACACATAATCATACACACAATAGTTTATAAATTTCACATTAATATTAAACACACACGCAAATCCGGGCGAAACCCGTAGTATGCGGCGGGCTATTGTTCTATCGCAGCGATGCGGCGCACGCGCACCGCGCGTGCGGTCTTCGCTACCCGCCGGCCGCCAGTCGAGATCTGCTACGCGACGCGATAACTGTGTCGCTCTGTACTTCACGCGCTCTCGTAAATGTTATTGTTTCAACGCTTTCAAACTCTTACTTTCTCTTGTGCTGTGTACCTAAGCTCTAGGAACTATCTGTGCCTCTTCCTCTATTCTTCCTTCTAATCTAAATTGTGTGGCTTGTGCAATAAACAGTTTTGTTTACCTACCGTGGATTTGGGACTTGCTTATTTCTGACCATCTGCACTACCGACCTATACCACTAGCAGCGACTTAGCCACCAAACTGGTGACCCCCAAGAACACAAAAGCGAAGAGTCAACAGAATTGATGTCGTCGAGTGAAAGCGATAGCGAAGACCAGCAAGTGAACGTCACCACGCGACCACGGGCGCGCGCTACAAAGACTGAACGCAACCCGGACGATACGCCCGCGATGCCCTCAACGCCTGTTCAGATCCGGATTCCTCCATTCTGGCCAGAAAAACCAGCGATATGGTTCGCACAAGTAGAAGGTCAGTTTGCAATAATGCGAATAACTGACGACGCGACCAAGTTCTACCATATTTTAGCCACGCTGGATAGGCAATATGCTGCAGAAGTAGAGGATATCCTCACCGGGCCAGCCGATTATAAACGCCTAAAAAGTGAGCTCATTAAGCGATTGTCGGTGTCTCGGGAGAACAAGGTAAAGCAGCTGCTTATGCACGAACAACTTGGCAGCCGCAAACCCTCGCAGTTTCTACGACACTTGCAACACCTTGCCGGACCCGAGATACCCGAGGACTTCCTGAAGACGATCTGGACCAGCCGCTTACCAGTTGGAATGCAGCCGATCGTTGCGTCACAGCCGACGCTGACTCTGGACGCACTGGCAGAGCTCGCCGACCGGATCAACGACATCGCAATGCCATCGCAGCAGGTCGCTGCGGCGTCATCACCATCACCATCATCGTCATCACCATCATCACCGATGGACTTGCTGACGCGCCAGGTAGCGGAGCTGACCAAGCAAGTAAGCGCTCTGACAGCGAGGTTCAACCACCAACCACGATCCAGAGAACGAGGACAGGAGAAACGCGGCAGATCATCATCATCATCGCGCAGGTCGCAGTCTAACTACCGTCGTTTCCCAATCTGTTGGTACCACCACAAGCACGGGGCCGAGGCAAGCCGCTGTACCAAACCCTGCGACTACAGATCGGAAAACGCTCCGGGCAGTCAGTGATGGCGACTAACGACTGCCACAGCTCAACGGGTCGCCTCTTCGTCACGGACCGCGGAACCAATACCGAATTTTTAATAGACACTGGTAGTGACATTTGTGTATATCCGGTATCCGCTCTACGTGAGCGCCGTTGTAAAACTGCTTATCAGCTGAGCGCAGCCAATGGTTCAGCTATCGACACATTTGGTTACATACAACTTAATTTAAATTTAGGCTTACGCCGTAATTTCCCATGGCGCTTTGTTGTTGCTGACGTCACTAAAGCTATAATCGGTGTAGATTTTCTTTCATTTTACCGCCTCATAGTTGACGTCAGCAAACAAAAGCTTGTCGATAGCCTAACCAACGTAAGCATTGTAGCCACTATAGCAAAACCTGATTGTCTTGTCTCGAGTGTAAAGGTTTCGACTGGTGGTAATAGTAGGTATCATAAAATTTTATCTGAATATCCGGATATAACACGCCCTGCTGGTACTCCGGGTATCGTCAAGCACCACACTACACACCACATTCGTACTATACCAGGTCCGCCCGTCTCATGCTCACCTCGACGTCTCGCCCCCGACAAACTCAAAATCGCCAAACAAGAGTTTGATGCCATGTTGGCTAACGGAACTGCTCGTCCGTCTGACAGCCAGTGGGCATCAGCCCTTCACCTTGCGTCCAAAAAGGACAATGGATGGCGTCCGTGCGGCGACTATAGGTTATTAAATGCCCGAACCATACCAGACAAATATCCGATTCGTCATATACACGATTTTTCACACAGTCTGTCTGGTTGTAAATTTTTTTCAGTAATCGATTTAGTCAAAGCTTACAATCAGATACCTGTAGCTGAGGACGACATACCGAAGACGGCCATAACCACACCCTTCGGACTGTATGAGTTCCCTTTCATGACCTTCGGACTTCGTAACGCCGGTCAAACTTTTCAGAGGTTTGTTGACGAAATGACGCGTGGCCTCGATTTCTGCTATCCCTACCTCGATGACTTTTTGATTTTCAGCAGAACAGCAGACCAGCACGAAGACCACTTGCGCCAACTTTTCACCCGTATGAAAAATTACGGCGTACTCGTCAACACTGCCAAATGCGTCTTCGGTGCCTCCGAAGTCACGTTTCTTGGGTATCAGATCTCCGAAAACGGCACCAAACCTCTGGACAGCAAAGTGACAGCCATTTCTGATTATCCCATCCCAAAAACTGTTAGAGAGTTAAGACGATTTTTGGGCATGATTAACTTTTACAGGCGATTTTTGCCTAATGCTGCTCGGATTCAAGCTCCCCTTCATGCCCTGTTGACTGGCCCAGTCAAAGCTTCCCATCCCGTCGACATAAAAGGAAATTCGTTGCAAGCCTTCGAAGACTGCAAGAAGAGCCTGTGTAACGCAGCTCTTTTGGCGCATCCTGACACTCAAGCCAAGTTAGGACTCGTCACTGACGCCTCCGATACGGCGATAGGTGGCGTTCTACAGCAACTCAAGGATGGAGCTTGGCAGCCCCTAGCATTTTTCACTCGCAAGTTGAGCCCATCGCAGACGAAATACTCTCCGTACGATCGCGAGCTCCTGGCGATCTACGAGAGCATCAAATATTTCCGCCACATGCTAGAGGCCACTAACTTCACAGTCTATACTGACCACAAACCGCTATGTTACGCTTTCCACGAGCGGAAAAGTAACTGTTCGCCGCGTCAGTATAGACACCTGGACTTCATCTCGCAGTTCACAACCGATCTTGTGCATATTTCGGGAAAGGACAATGTGGTCTCAGATGCACTTTCCAGAGTTGATGAACTGCAGACACCCGTCAACCCAGAAGTGATGGCCAGACTCCAAGCTACAGACTCAGAGCTCGTAGAACTCCTACAAGGGGAAACTTCTCTTCGTTTGACCAAGACGAATATTCCCGGAAGTCGTACTGAATTGTACTGCGACGTCAGTACCCCGACTCCCAGGCCCTACGTCCCCAAACAGCTACGTCAGCAAGTATTTAATTGCCTTCACTCACTCAGCCACCCCGGAGCCAACGCTACAGCCAAGCTCGTTGCACAACGCTTCGTATGGCCTTTAATGCGTAAGAACTGCCGTGAATGGTCTAAGGCATGTTTGACGTGCCAGCGCACAAAGGTAAACAGGCATGTCACGTCTCCTTTGGGTACGCATGATTTACCATCAGCGCGTTTCAAACATGTCCATATAGACCTGATCGGACCATTACCGCCAGCTGGTGACTATCGGTATTGCCTTACAGCCGTCGATCGCTTCACGCGATGGCCGGAAGTTGTACCTCTTACCGATATCACCGCCGAAACAGTGGCCAAAGCGTTCGTTGCATGTTGGATATCCCGATACGGTTGTCCAGTGGAGATCGTGACCGATCGCGGTGGACAATTTCAGTCGGCGCTATTTCAGCAGCTGTCCAAGTCCGTCGGTTTCGATCACCGCAGGACAACCGCATACCACCCACAATGCAACGGCTTGGTTGAGCGCTTCCACCGGCAGCTGAAAGCAGCTATCACCTGCCATGCCGACGTTAACTGGACCGAGTCACTGCCACTCGTTCTTCTCGGCATAAGGAGTGCCTTCAAGGAAGACCTCCAAACTTCATCGGCTGAGCTGGTGTATGGTGAGCCGCTTCGTCTGCCCGGCGAATTTTTCGGCCACAACGTCGCGAGTTACACCACCGACATCACCGATTTCTCAGCACGTATGAAGTCCTTCGCCGAGAACATACGTCCAGTCCCACCTCAGCACCACTCCAAGTACAGAGTCTTTGTGTTCAAGGAACTTGCCACATGTAGCCACGTATTCCTCAGGGAAGACGCGCTGCGTGGCTCACTCCAGCCTGCGTACACAGGGCCACACGAAGTTCTGAAGAGAGGTGCCAAATATTTTAAAATCAGCGTCAAAGGCAAGGATGTGACAGTAAGCATAGACCGCCTTAAGCCAGCCTATATGCTGTCCGACGACATTACGCCACTACGACGCGATATACACCTCCCAGATCCGCCACAGACACAACCTCCTGACACCCCGGTTACTCGAACTACACGTTCAGGAAGGCGTGTCCATTTTCCGGACTACTATCGCCCGTAGACACGGCCTCTGGAAGGGAGAGATGTAGGTGACTTACTACACACTACATAGTATTTACATTATCTATCCTATTTATTTATAAACACTTAACAATTAACTTATTATATAGTATTTCATATCTATTTATACGTATACTTTCACACTACATTCATACATCACGCTCCACACATAATCATACACACAATAGTTTATAAATTTCACATTAATATTAAACACACACGCAAATCCGGGCGAAACCCGTAGTATGCGGCGGGCTATTGTTCTATCGCAGCGATGCGGCGCACGCGCACCGCGCGTGCGGTCTTCGCTACCCGCCGGCCGCCAGTCGAGATCTGCTACGCGACGCGATAACTGTGTCGCTCTGTACTTCACGCGCTCTCGTAAATGTTATTGTTTCAACGCTTTCAAACTCTTAC
Organism: Thera obeliscata; assembly: GCA_947578465.1. NCBI lineage: Eukaryota > Metazoa > Arthropoda > Insecta > Lepidoptera > Geometridae > Thera > Thera obeliscata. The sequence continues at coordinate 3,633,355 of OX387914.1, read as the reverse complement.
TTTCTCTTGTGCTGTGTACCTAAGCTCTAGGAACTATCTGTGCCTCTTCCTCTATTCTTCCTTCTAATCTAAATTGTGTGGCTTGTGCAATAAACAGTTTTGTTTACCTACCGTGGATTTGGGACTTGCTTATTTCTGACCATCTGCACTACCGACCTATACCACTAGCAGCGACTTAGCCACCAAAATTTTGAAAGCAAAATAAATTTTGCCCCCCTCCCCCCTCTAGACCCCTTTATTATTTTTGACCCTTTTTTTCGAGTGAGCCATGCAACCATGGGGAACAGTGCGGCGAGCAAAGCGAGCCTGCTGTGACCCCCCCCCCCCCCCCCTAAGCCCCCCAGAACCCCCTCCTCCTGAACCCGGGGGGAGGGTCGCGGCGAGCGAAGCGAGCCGTGCTGTGACCCCCCCCTCAAGCCCCCAGAACCCCCTCCTCCTGAACCCGGGGGGAACGTTGCGGCGAGCGAAGCGAGCCGCCACGCGACCACGCCCACCCTACTGAAATTTAGGGAAATTTAGAACCCCCAACTACTGAAATTTAGGGTGTCTTAGGGGTGTGAAAAAATGTTCACTAGACTGACAGCTGCTTGCAGCTCGCGCACACGAAAAAACTAGTTAAGGGGCTGACGTATGGAAAATTTTCATACAAACGGAATACCAAAATGATTTCTAATTTAGACAGATTTACACTATATTATTGTAATAATTGTATTTGCATAGTATTTATCTAGGTTCCTCAACAGTTTTTATTTCAAATTACTTACCTAAAATGAAATAAACACCAATCGCATTTTGCACATTTTTATGCTAAACTTATCAAGTTTTCTACCTATTGGTTTCGTACTAAAAACAACAATATCTTACGTGTTTTTTGTTAAGGAACCTAGTTTATATTGTCTAGTTACAGAATAACAATACTATGTGAAGAATACAAAAAGTTTTCAGTCATCATTTTTGGTATTACGGAACACGATCAAATTCATGGCATTTTCGAACGGCTACTATTGCTATCGCGCACGCACGGTGTGGGTGGCGGGGTGCAGGGGGAGGAAACGCTTGAAGCACACGGGACACTTCGGTTGTGTGTGTGAATCGCTCGGACTTCGGACTAGTTAAATACCTACACTGGCATAAAACATAATGCTTAGATATTTGATAATTGTTAGTTTAGGAAGGGTACTAAGTGAAGATGGGAAATACTAAGTACCTAGGTAGGTTGTAGGTTGGGTAAACGAAATCAAGGTGCAGCACTAGGTCAAAAAGTCTGCCGAAATTTCGAAAAAAGCCAACATTTTGACTAAAACAAATTATGAACCATTAATTTCTATACAGGGTGGAATTTTGTAATGCCACCTGGAGGGAAAGTACTCTTAATACTGCAGATAGAAAATTTTACTCAAAGGAAACATTCCTTTATTTTTGAATAGAAAGCAATTTCTAAAATTAAAAATAAAATAATTTTTAAATTAATTTTTTTTTTTGAAAGGAATAAATTTATTCTTTTAAAGAAATGAATTCGTTAAAAGAATAAATTTGTGTATCCAAGAGAATGGAGCCCATTTCAAGCAACTAATTTCAAGTAACTAGTTAGTTAACCATTTTTTGTAAATAATTAAATTAATTTAAGATTTCCTGGTTTTTCTTTCATTTAATTTATCATGTTTGTTAGAGAGATTTCATCCTTATAATTGACTAGCTGATACCCGCGACTTCGTCCGCGTGGATATTTGAGTTTGTTTTTTTAGTTTGATATGACCAACTGCTAGTTACCATTGTTTTGAGCTTGTAATTTAGAGTGTATTTGAATTTGAAGGTAAGTGCTGCTGTAGCCGATTTTTTTCAGCAGTGTTTAGTTTAAGTATTATAGATGTTTCCCGCGATTTTGTCTTAGTTGTTATCATCAGTTTTTTTGTGAACCTCTGTGTGTAATCGAACCTGGTGCCAGATGCTGCGGTAGTTGAAATTTTTTTAAATGTTTTTTTTTGCGTATTTTGTAAAGCTCTTTTTCGTGATTTTGTTGAAGTGGCTAATTTGGGCTATCGTATTCGTCGTTGGTGTATAATCGAATCTGTTTTTTTTATTTGACATGACTTCAGCAGTGTTTAGTTTAAGTATGATAGATGTTTCCCGCGATTTTGTCTTAGTGGTTATCATCTGTTTTTTTGTAAACATTTGTGTGTATTGTACCTGGTAACAAATGCTGCGGTAGCTGAAATTTTTTTAATGTTTTTTTTTTTGTTATTTTGTAAAGCTACTTTTTGTGATTTTATGTTATATTAGTGGCTATTTTGGGGTTTCGTATGCGTGTTGGGGTATAATCGAATCAGATTTTTTTTTTGACATGACCAATTGCTGGTTACTATAGTTTTGAGCTTGTACTTTAGAGTGTATTTGAATTTGAAGGCGAGTGCTGTTGGAGCCGATTTTTTTCAGCAGTGTTTAGTTTAAGTATGATAGATGTTTTCCGTGATTTAGTCTTAGTGGTTATCATCGGTTTTTTTGTAAACATTTGTGTGTATTAAAATCTGGTGACAAATGCTGCGGTAGCTGAATTTTTTTAATGTTTTTTTTTTCGTCTTTTGTAAACCAATTTTTTGTGATTTTATGTTATATTAGTGGCTAATTTGGGGTTTCGTATGGGTGTTGGTGTATAATCGAATCAGATTTTTAATTTGACATGACCAACTGCTGTATACTATAGTTTTGAGCTTGTACTTTAGAGTGTATTTGAATTTAGAGGCGAGTGCTGTTGGAGCCGATTTTTTTCAGCAGTGTTTAGTTTAAGTATGATAGATGTTTCCCGCGATTTTCATTGGTTTTTTTGTAAACATTTGTGTGTTTTACAACCTGGTGACAAATGCTGCGGTAGCTGAAAATGTTTTGAATTTTTTTTTTTCGTATTTTGTAAAGCTATTTTTTGTGATTTTATGTTATATTAGTGGCTAATTTGGGGTTTCGTATGCGTGTTGGTGTATAATCGCATCAGATTATTTTAATTTGACATGAACAACTGCTAGTTACCATAGATTTGAGCTTGGGCTTTAGAGTGTATTTGAATTTGAAGGCGTGTGCTGTTGGAGCCGATTTTTTTCAGCAGTTTTTAGTTTAAGTATGATAGATGTTTCCCGCGATTTTGTCTTAGTGGTTACCATCGGTTTTTTTGTGAACCTTTGTGTGAATTTGAACCTGGTGCCAGATGCTGCGGTAGCTGAATTTTTTCATGTTTTTTTTTGCGTATTTTGTAAAGCAATTTTTTTGTGATTTTTGTTTAAATCATTTTCCTTTTTTTCTTCTTTTAGGGGAAGAATTTTCCTATTTTCTTCCTTAGTGCACCTCTGCTCTATTAGAGGAACACACCTTTTAAGTTTCATGTTTCTAGGGCTAACGGTTTCGGCTGTGCGTTGATTTTTCTTCAAACCATTTTTCCCCTTTTTCTCCTCTTCGGAAAATAATTTTCCTATTTCCTTTCTTAGCGGATGTCTACGTCATAACATCTACCTGTATGCCAAATTTCAGCCCGATTTGTCCAGTGGTTTGGGCTGTGCGTTGATAGATCACTATGTCAGTCAGTCACCTTTGAGTTATATATATTTAGACTAACGATCGATGCAATAAAAGTACAAGGTATAATTTTTCTGATTTTAGCCGGTTCAATTCCCGGGTGTGAGAGAATTTTCGAAAAACTTTGAATGCAGTTTGCTTTCTATTCAAAAATAAAAGAATGTTTCCTGTGAGTAAAATTTTCTATCTGCAGTATTAAGAGTACTTTCCCTCCAGGTGGCATTACAAAATTCCACCCTGTATATGAAGTATTGATAAAAGGTCTAAGAAAAATTACAACAAATTATTTTTTTTCTTTATTTATTTGTAGTTCAAAAAACCGACTACCGCTCAACGTCAGGAGGAAAGATTGATGAAAGGACTAAGAAAAATTGCCACAAAATATTTTTAGTCTTTATTTATCTGGGGCTTAAAAAAACTGCTACCGCTCAACGTCAGGTGGAAATATTGATAAAAAGACTTGGAAAAATTTCAGCAAAATATTTTTTTTCTTTATTTATCTGAATCTCAAACAACCGACTACCGCTCAACGTCAGGTTATAATATTGAAAAAAGGACTAAGAAAAATGGCTAAAAAATATTTTTATTCTTTATTTATCTGGGGCTTAAAAAAACTGATACCACTCAACGTCAGGTAGAAATATTGATAAAAAGACTTGTAAAAATTTGAACAACATATTTCTGTTTTATTTTTCTGGAGCTCAAGAAATAAACTACAGCTCAACGTCAGGTGGAAATATTGATAAAACGACTAAGAAATTAAAAAAAAAACTTTATTTATTTGGAGCTCAAAAAACTGCTACCACTCAACGTCCGGTGGAAATATTGATAAAAAGACTGAGAAATACTTTAACAAAATAGTTTTTCTTTATACAACTGGAGCTCAATAAACAGAGTACTGCTCAACGTCTGGTGGAAATATTGATAAAAAGACTTGGAAAAATTTCTGTAACGTTCACTAGAAGTTGCTTCATGCAATCAAAATTGAGTTCTATATAGTAATTGTGATAAGACATAAATATTTTTTTTTTCAGTTTGTTTATAATCATTATATAAGTATCCACCTATAGTAGGTTAGCTTGGTACACTTTTTTCGCGAGTTTTGTGCGAAAGCCGAGGTCCATGTAATTGTAAGTCGATGTTCGCAATCGTTGGTTTTGCGAATGTAAATAAGCAGAATAAAAGCAACCTAATTGCTCAACGAATAAAGTATATTTTTAAATGCAGTCACATTATTAGACTTTCTGTACTTTGGTAAGTGAGCCGCTTTGCGTGTTTTTTATTGCTGTGTGTGTGTGATCGATGAGGTCTGGCGAACCACACCCCACCTGATGTTGAGCGGACCTCCACCCATGATCTTCAACTGTAACGTCATGACTGGTTTTGAACCCACGCCCCCCAACCGCTAGGCCGATGAGGTCTGGCGAACCACACCCCACCTGACGTAGAGCGGACCCCACCCATCATCTATTACTGTAACGTTATCACTGATTTTGAACCCGCACCCTCCAACCACTAGGCCAATGAGGTCAAGCAAACCACACCACACCTGATGTTGAGCGGACTCCCACCCATCATCCTCTACTGGAACGTCATCAACCACAACTCCATCGCTCCGCGCCAGGGTCAATGGCTCTCTCAACTCAACTCGGAGTCAATGGTTCTCTTTACTCTTCTTCAATTTGGTCCAGAACCCGCACAAACCCTACCTGATGAATAAACTCACTCGTATCATGTTAGAGAATTTCCTGGTGTCTTTTCTAAGTGCGTAAATAGCTACTCTGAAGGTTCTTTATCGGTTCAGGAATGTTGTTTTTTTTTTCACTTTATTCTTGCATTCAGAGCATGACCAATCCTTGCTTATTGAATACTAGAAAAGCGAAACAAGCAAGCAATAAGCTTAGAGGGTTAGTCAGGTAATGCAGCCACAATAAATAAAAACATAAAATTGTAGTGTGCAAAAAGTCAACTCTCTTTGACCAGATTTGAACTCCCGCCCACCTCGTCCTCTCAGTGTGAATCCGCACGCCCTAGCCACTAGCCTATCTGACGCTTAGTAACGTTGACGAAATTAGGCAATGCATAAAAATCGTTATCAGTGGCTGACGCACACGCACAAGCGCGGCACTATGGTTGGATTCACGTATAGAAGTAGCGCGTCACACGAGCGCCTGTGTGTGTATACTACTATTATATATTCCGTGGCGCCCGCATCAAATGAATAGAGATAGCTATATTCGGAGCAGTTTTTGCTCACGCCTCGAATTGAAGTTGCGAGCTGTGTACGTCGGCCCGTTAATATTTAGGCATCCGATTTAGGCGTCGCCTAGGTTTAATGAAAACGGGTGTTAGTAACGTTGACGAAATTAGGCAATGCATAAAAATCGTTATCAGTGGCTGACGCACACGCACAAGCGCGGCACTATGGTTGGATTCACGTATAGAAGTAGCGCGTCACACGAGCGCCTGTGTGTGTATACTACTATTATATATTCCGTGGCGCCCGCATCAAATGAATAGAGATAGCTATATTCGGAGCAATTTTTGCCCGCGCCTCGAATTGAAGTTGCGAGCTGCGTCCGTCACCCTCTTAATATCTAAACTTAAACATTACGGTATTCTAAATCGCTCCATTGACTTATTACAATCGTACTTGACTGATAGAATCCTTAAAGTTGATGTGGGCGGTGAGAGATCTTTTGGGTCAGTTATTGACATAGGGGTGCCACAAGGTTCGATATTAGGTCCTTTCTTGTTTCTAGTGTACGTAAATGACCTTCCTTTTTTGGTTAAAAAACTATGTGAAACAGTACTATTTGCTGACGATACCTCATTAATTTTTAAAGTCGATAGATAGAAGGCTAATTACGATGACGTTAACGCATCTCTGTCGTAAATACTTAACTGGTTTAATAATCTTTTACTTAATGTTAAGAAAACTCATAAGTTTTATGAAAAAATATTTTTTGAGTGTCAGTTCTAAGTATAAAAATCTTAATGCGGTTTACAGAATACATCTATTTACCAAGTTTCATCAGTACATATAGCTTTTACAGTTTTGTAAGTACCATACTTCAAGCAAATAAATTATTTCTTTTCATTTCATTTCATTTTTTTGAAAAAAAGTGACTGTGACATACGGATGGACAGACAGACAGACATGACGAATTTATAAGGGTTCCGTTTTTTACCTTTAAAAAATACAAGTGTTCATTCACCGACTACCGACATTTATGAACTTGCAACTCACTCTGGTTTTGCATAATATGAGGAAAATCTCTTCTTGGTGGAAGGTTTCTTTTATTAAATCTGGGGCTATTTGCTTGTTTTACTATATAAATTAGACTACTACTACTACACTACTATATAAGTTAGATTTAAAATGTAGCGTTCGTGGTAGTTTAAAAAATACCGCACAGCTTGCCATTGTTATCACCAATCCTGGATGAAAAATATGCAATGGAAACTCTGCGACGGGAATCAGCTAACATAACAATTGGGTTATATTTATTTACTGAATATCTGTCTGTGTTTTTGTCTAACGAAGCGTATTCTAGTCAACACATTGTAATGTCGTGACAAATGTCAGACCCAAGCACAGAATAAGTAATAGTTGGTATCAAATACATGAATTCACAGCTCAGGTCAGGCAACGCCATCTTTATTTTAAATTTTTCCAACTTTCCGGTCGTGTTTTGTTTTTAGACCAGAGTATAGCGGAGGCTTAAGTGATTTCAAACACGATTTTTGTAAATTGTTTGTGAATAAATGAAATGAAAAATAATCATATTGGAAGACATTCTTCAGTCAAGTCTAGTTTAAGTGATTTTACCATATCTCATAATATTTCAGTGGAAATCCTTGAGCTCTGCCTACCCCTATGGGAAAGAGACGTAATTTTGTGTATGTAGGTGTATATGATAATATTTCAGTCTGTTCTTGACAAATAGGTCGTCTTATTGAAAAGGAAAGTAAAGGGACCTTTCTTCTTATCATGTCACTGGTTCTTTCGAACCTATGTGGTGAAAGGACAATGCTTCCGTGCCTGACGACAGACCCTAAGCCTATCATTTTTTATTCTTACAATCTAACTTTTAGTGCAGCTGTGTTTTAGTACTGTTACACCGTACTGTTTGATGACTGGAAGATGAATATAACTTTTAGAAAGACTAAGTAGTTTAAGTTTTCGCTAGCCGGCCAAGACATCGCCTGAACTATCCTATTTCATAAGGGCCACCGTTTAAGCGCTGACTTTGAATGCGAGAAAGACGTGACTGGCGACATGCTTAATTTACACCGCCACGGAATAAAATGGAAGCGACTTTTATGCAACGAAATTGTATAAAGCATAATGAACTTTCCGCGGAATCAAGTTGTCTGTTCTTCTAGGCTTGGTCGCGTGGAACTGGCACACTGACGTTTCAAAGTTATCCTTGCAATCTTACTGAATAAATACACTTTTGATTTTTGATTCTTTCGCATTCTTGATAATTCTCCGGTGCCTGTTGCGGTGAATTCTTGCGTCATATGGCGAAATTGACGCTTCCATTCCTCGGCGGTGTAAATTAAGCCATAGTACTCTATTATTTTCGGCTCAGCGCTATTAAATTATGACCCCATTCTACATAATTTTAACGAGTTCTTATCTGTGAGTTTGACGAGCACAGCCTTGACTTCAGTGTAATTCTTGATGCCATAAGGCCCGTTCTCGCGGCCGAATCCCGATTGTTTGAATCCTCCGAACGGGATCTGGTTTCCGAACACATTGTGATCGTTCACCCAACATTGTGTTCGTTGTGATTGTGATTGTACCGGTGCGGATTTTCTGCGAAAATTAAAATAAATAAAAGTTCTTATTATCGTGTCACTGGTTCTTTTGAACCAAGTGTGGTCAAAGGATTTTAAAAAGCACAAAGCAATTATTCACAACACAAAAGATACCGATAGCTCTACGGAAAGCAGTGAGAAGGAAACCAAGAGCGATGAGATAACACCTCTGTATGAAACTATAAACAAGTCCTATCCAAACGCCACTTATTCTGTATCACAAAAATGCGTCATTCCAGATGATGATAAACCAGATTGCATATCAGTTGCGAGATACGAGCTACTGCCAGAAAAGGGGTTTTCAAGCGCCTGTTCGACTCCAATAGCAAAGCTACGTGCGCGAATCATAGACATAGAATCACCAGGCGCTCTTCATAGAAGTGATTCTACTCAATACTGCAGCATTCTGAGCCCGAACCGCACAGTCAACTTAGGCCTCGATGAGAGCTACAAAGATCGAAGCTGCGAATGATCTGCCACAAAACTAAGCCAGAGTTTCACCCCAAAATCATACAAACCTTTGCATTTATAAGTGCCTGAATACAATTTGGACTCTATCAAGCCGTTGCTGTTGCTGAAAGACCAAATTAGCGTAGAGAAGTCGTCTTACAACTTTGATATAAAGAACTACAGTTTGCCGTCGACGCCCATAGCAAGAAGTAATAAGTTGAGGAAAAACGCCTGGCTGTCTGGGGATTTTGGTGCGCCTGATAAAAAACCTATAAAGAATGACGCTGTTTCTGATACAATATCCGGGAAAACCGCGTGTTGTTGGCTTTTTACTACTTTCATTTTCAGACAATTCTTGGAATTTAAAAAGAGTTCTATGAAATCTAAAATTCCATTGAATTCTGTTATTTGGTTAACTTTCGGCTGCGCTCACTTTGGATCCGTTTTCGTACGTATTCAATTCGTGCAGAAACGTACGAACATTCCCGACCCGACCTTCTAAGTACTATGAAAACGCTCACACTGCACGCACGTCCAAAGTGAGCGCAGCCTTCGTTCTGCTAGTAATTATTTATTTTACATGCACGTGACGTCATAAACCTTGAGTTGATCAAAATATTCGGCATTGCTATTGCCAACGACCATACTACGTTGAATACACCGGTTCTCGTCCGATCACCGAAGTTAAGCAACCTCGGGCGTGGTTAGTACTTGGATGGGTGACCGCCTGGGAACACCGCGTGTTGTTGGCGTTTTGCTGCTTTCGATTATTTTAAACTCAATCTTCAAGTCAACAAATCAGTATGTTTTACACACCGTAGACGGAATTTTTTTTTTTTATGATGTTTTGTTTAGTTTATTTTAGTGACGTCATAAACTATATATTGATCCAAAAATTCGGGGTAGCTTTCGCCAACGGCCATACTACGTTGAATACACCGGTTCTCGTCCGATCACCGAAGTTAAGCAACCTCAGGCGTGGTTAGTACTTAGATGGGTGACCGCCTGGGAACACCGCGTGCTGTTGGCTTTTTGCTGCGTTCTGTTATAATTGAGCAATCTCGTTTAATAAATCAATGTGGTTTACCTAAACCTTTGTAAAAGGTATTATTTTCTTGCTAAATTTTTTATTTGCGTTTCAAGCATGTGACGTCATGAACGAGATATTGATCCTAAAATTCGGAGTAGCTTTCGCCAACGGCCATACTACGTTGAATACACCGGTTCTCGTCCGATCACCGAAGTTAAGCAACCTCGGGCGTGGTTAGTACTTGGATGGGTGACCGCCTGGGAACACCGCGTGCTGTTGGCTTTTTGCTGCGTTCTGTTATAATTGAGCAATCTCGTTTAATAAATCAATGTGGTTTACCTAAACCTTTGTAAAAGGTATTATTTTCTTGCTAAATTTTTTATTTGCGTTTCAAGCATGTGACGTCATGAACGAGATATTGATCCTAAAATTCGGAGTAGCTTTCGCCAACGGCCATACTACGTTGAATACACCGGTTCTCGTCCGATATCCGAAGTTAAGCAACCTCGGGCGTGGTTAGTACTTGGATGGGTGACCGCCTGGGAACACCGCGTGCTGTTGGCTTTTTGCTGCTTTCGATTATTTTAAACTCAATCTTCAAGTCAACAAATCAGTATGTTTTACACACCGTAGACGGAATTTATTTCTTTATGATTTTTTGTTTAGTTTATTTTAGTGACGTCATAAACTATATATTGATCCAAAAATTCGGGGTAGCTTTCGCCAACGGCCATACTACGTTGAATACACCGGTTCTCGTCCGTTCACCGAAGTTAAGCAACCTCGGGCGTGGTTAGTACTTGGATGGGTGACCGCCTGGGAACACCGCGTGCTGTTGGCTTTTTGCTGCTTTCGATTATTTTAAATCTCAATCTTCAAGTCAACAAATCAGTATACACACCGTAGACGGAATTTATTTCTTTATGATGTTTTGTTTAGTTTATTTTAGTGACGTCATAAACTATATATTGATCCAAAAATTCGGAGTAGCTTTCGCCAACGGCCATACTACGTTGAATACACCGGTTCTCGTCCGATCACCGAAGTTAAGCAACCTCGGGCGTGGTTAGCACTTGGATGGGTGACCGCCTGGGAACACCGCGTGCTGTTGGCTTTTTGCACTATTTTTTTGTTATTTCAAGTAGGGTAGACTGACCTAATTTTGGCACCGCACTAATTATTGGCACTTCTGTGTTTAAGCCTATAAAATAAGAATCTACCTAATATCACGGTGTTTCAACATATTTAAATAGATTAGTACAATCCTGAGCCACCAAACTGGCAACACATTAAAAAAAGAAATGTCTACATGGCGTCGGAGCGATAACAACAGCTGAACGTGTCTCTACTTGATCGGTGAAAATATTTTTTTGCTAAGGTAAGAGCTTTTTTAAAATCATTTTTAATATGAGTTATCAAGTATTTATAATGTAGTTATGATTGAAAGCAAATTCAGTACGTATTATTCCACATAACTGACAGTTTATTTCCAAGAATTGCATTGTTTTTATTATTTTATCACAGTGCCAACATTTAGTATCTAAAAATGTCCGTATTCTAATTTATTGGCCCTTATGACAATAATTGGTTTTTTAGAGTTGTTGTTTTTAGGTGTTTGTTTTGTGCATTTATATACTAGTGGACCACCTAATTTTGTATGATTAATAAATAAAAGTAAAAAACACAACGGTTCCAAATATTAGCCCCCGTGCCAACCGCAAAATATCTAATTATTGACACTGGGCCAATAATTAGGCATAAGTATGGTAATAATTGGTGTCATCTAACCTATGATTTTATTTTCAGACTACCTGCACCTGTCTCGGAAGTTATTGTAACAGCAAAAGACTTCAATGATGACAATGACGATCGTTTAACAGACAATTCACAAGAAGTTTTACATTTAACTTATAAAGCAGAAGTGTATTATGGTAAGACTGAAAATACGAGAGTTTCTGTTCTGACACAACAAATTAAATATCTAATACTGATTTTATATTGTGTGAACCAACTGATTGCTAAGGAGGTTGCACTGATTGTATTGTTTTCATTATTAAGTATCTAAGTACCTAGCTACATAGGTAATTAATAAAAGTTATTATAAACTAGCCTTTTTTACTTTATCCTTATCCTCTTTAAACAATTTTCTTTTAATCATTAATGAATCCGAAATGCCAATAAATGGGACTAGGCCTATGCAGATAATTGGCCAAAATATGCCAGTAATTGGGAAAATCGTGTTATTTGGAATAGATATAAAAAAATAAATAAAAATGATGAAATAGTTGACGTTCCATTTAATTAAAACAAAAAATAGCTCTTGTTCTGTAATTTTAATAAATTTATTTTACTGGCAACCCTCCATAAAGATAGTTTTCGTGATCTATGTAGAAAGTGATGCTTAAAGTGCCAATAATTGGGTACTTTACCCTAATTATTTTTAGGAAATGACACCATCCAAACATTATTCTTTTGATGGGTATTTATCCAGACATCAATAACAATGTGCATATCACTTTTTGCTAATTAATGTGTGGTTAATTACATCGAAGTTGGTTCGGCTTTTCTGTTAAAAATCAAACAAATAATTTAATTTAAAAAATATTTTATATATTTATAAATAAATACCCACTGTCTTTGACAATGTTAAAATAAAAGAATGGCACGAAGTTAAAAGCATATGAATTATACAGACAACCAAAATAACCTAATCATATTGGAAGACATTCTTCAGTTCTAGTTTAGGTAAGTGATTTTACCATCTCAAATAATATTTCAGTGGAAATCCTTGAGCTCTGTCTACCCTATGGGAAAGAGACGTAATTTTGTGTATGTAGGCTGTAAAACTTCAGCCTGTTCACAGAAATGATATTGAAAAGAAAAAAAAGGGACCTTTCTTCTTATCGTTCCACTATTCTTTCGAATCTATGTGGTGAAAGTATTTAAAATGCGCCTAATAAAGCAAATGCTTGACTCACGTCTGTCGAGTTTTTTACTCTTACAATCTAACTTTTAGTGTAGCAGTGTTTTAGTACTGTTTGACGACTTGAAGATGAATATATCTTTTAGAAAGTATACGCTAGCCGGCCAAGACATCGCCTGGACTATCCTATTTTATAAGGGCCACCGTTTTAGCGCTGACTACGAGAAACTAATTTTAAATGGCGAAGCGGAGTTTTTTGTTGAGCGCATACTTTCGCCATGACTGGCCACCTGATAGGCTCAATTTACACCGCCACGGAATGGAACGGAAGCGACTTTTTTCAACGAAATTGTGTAGTGCGTAATTAACTTTCCGCGGAACACATTTCGTCTACCAAATGTTGTTTTCGTGTGAGCGTGTGTCTCTTTTGTATGGAAAAGTGATGAGACAAAAACTCGTTTCGATCGTTCTTACGTATTTTTGCTGTCTCATATTTTCTCCATACAATAGAGAAAGACAAATAACAACATTTGGTAGACGAAATGTGGCAGCAAAACTCCGACTTCGGGTAATGGTGCAGTGAATTCCTGCGCCATGCATGAGGCGAAATTGACGCTTCCATTCCGCGGCGATGTAAATTAAAGCTTAGTCTCCACTATTTTCGACTCAGCGCTATTAAATTATGACCCCAGTTCACATAAGTTTTACGAGTTCTTATCAGTGAGTTTGACGACCACAGCCTTGACTTCGGTATAGTTCTTGATGCCGTAAGGTCCGTTCTCTCGGCCGATGCCCGATTGTTTGAATCCTCCAAACGGGATCTGGTTTCCGAATACGTTGTAATCGTTCACCCATACTGTGCCAGCGCGGATTTTCTGCGAAAATTTAAAAATAAGTATGTACACATTACTGGCCTCTCAGCTCAGTTGGTAGTAGCTCTGCCTTCTGAGCCGTAGGTCGTGGGTTCGATCCCCACCGAGAACATATATTTGTGTGGTGAACACAGATGTTTGTTCTCTGTCTGGGTGTTATATTGTATTCTAAGTATGTATTTGCAAAAAAAAATAATGTATATAAGTATTATATCAGCTATATGGTTCCCATAGTACAAGCTCTGCTTAGTTTGGGGCTAGATAGTTTTGTGTGGATTGTCTATAATATTTATTATTTATTTACTACTCTAATAAATGACAGTACGGTCGGCTGACCTCGGCAAGCGTGAAGTTGCGGTGGGACCGAGAAAATTGTTTTGTGACATATACACAACCATACTGCTATCTGCACGATTGCAGAGATTCGCCGACCGTATAGTACAAACTTTTGTATTAGGTCAACTACGCTAAAATGTGGATAAGTGCCAAATGTAATATTTGAACGCGCCTCTTGCTAACCCCATTAGATAAGAATCTTCAGTTGATCTATCCGAAGGGATAACACAGTACAAGGTCGGCTTAAATTGGGACTAGAAATTGTGTGGACTGTCTACAATATCTATTTATATCTATTAGTACAGTCATTTGGTCGAAAAAATAGAGGTTACCTGGAAAGTTTTCCGGGAGTTTTGAAAATTGGCAATTTTATAGATTTTGATAATGCTCTTTCCAAATTTCAAATTGGAAACTTTTCGTCATTACACTTTACGTCGCTCCTACGCCTAAACTATTAATTTTAGGGAAAAAAAAAGTTATAACATAAATTGTAGGAATTTTCTCTACTTTTCTATAGTATAAATATGTTTTTCCTGTAAAATGCGTCGGAAAGGAGCTATTATCAAAAAACTGCTTTTGGGCGCCATTTTTTCAATATGGCGGCGCGAGCGGCAAACATACGAGGTGGCAAAGTTGAAATTTGGAAAGAGCATATCAAAATGTATAAAATTACCAATTTTCAAAACTCCCGGAAAACTTTCCAAGTAAAAATACCAAATGACTGGACTATATGGTGCCGAACGTTTTTTTCAAACGAGGAACACGTGGCGTTAGGAAGGACCGGCACGAATCCAAAAACCGTTACGACTATAGCATTGTCATTACCTGAACAAGATAGTTAGCCTTATCGAGGTCTTTCGTGAAGATGGCAGCGGCCAGCCCATACACGGTGTTGTTAGCGCGTTCCACCACCTCGTCAAGTTTAGAGAACTTTATGATACTTTGAACGGGACCGAAGATCTGGAAAGGAAGGAAGAGTGGTGGTAAGTAACAAAGCCGCTCTTAAGTAAACGTTTTCAATAGTCATGGTTCATAGATAAAGCCGTCACTTCTTGCCTGTTTTAAAGGCGGCTATATCCACTATTGTCCTCTTGACTATGTGGCCAGACTAGTTAAGGCCTGGCTGGTATGCCAATATTTAGTGACGAATTAGTGACGCAGATTGGTATAGGTTTCAGAATTTGTGACGGTCTGGTTCTTGAATTATTGGCCAAAACATGTGGACCACCATACAGTAATCAGGACTGTGTGGCCACTTGTTTTCTTGAATAACTTTGTATCTTAATCTAATGCATCATATGGATCAAATATTTACATAATGTTAAAATTTCCTCCGTCGGAGTCGTCGGTGGATCATTGAAAGAAAACGGGGAAGAGGAAGGCCAGGAATAAGTTACATGAGTCAGAAAAGAAAAAGTCGCTGTCATGTCGTATAAGGAAGTCAAGGAGGCCGCATTCGAAAGACTTAATTGGAGAAAACTGCATCAAAACCCCGACAAGAGCAAAGCTCTTAAATTTAAGAAGAAGAAGAAGAGTATCTTCTGGCAGTCGTGTTCCGCAAAGTATCTGAAAGTGGATCTTGTGACAAGTGTACAAGCGAAATTTCTTAATATTTTGATATAATACAAAAAGATCTACCTCTTCCTTAGCGATGTCCATATTATCATCGACATTGCTGAAGACAGTCGGCTGCACGAAATAGCCAGCGTCACCGTGGCGGCCGCCGCCGGCCACCAGCGTAGCGCCCTGCTCCTTACCGCGGTTGATGAGGCCGAGGATCTTGCTATGCTGGTCTGCGTCTATCTGTGAAGGAAAATGTATTGATGAGATTCGCAATTGGTGAAACTTGATGAGCGGACTAGTTAGCAAAAAAGCCGTAGGCGGGCCTTTTTGGCAATAGGTTAGTGTTAGCGAATCCCGTCGTTGCCCGGGTAGAATTAAAATTAAATGAAGAACATTTTGGCGAAATCTACATTTTTTAGAAAAGCCCATATGTAATATAGACGTAGAAAAGTCTTTACGTGTTAGAAAAGTATAGAGATTTCGAAACATTTGCTCCCACTTCCATCAATGCTTTCCAAACTCGCCAAGGAGACGCAGCAGATGTTGTTTTTATTCACTAGAACCCGCCAATGAGTATACATGAGTCTTTTCATTGCTCATACTCTGAAAGTAGGCCTGAAGTTTCCTGAGGGGCCTAATTGAAAGTAAAACTTTCAGCCCTAGGGAGAATCGCTTTCTACTGACAGCTGTCAAATTATAAAAAAAAAACAAGTTCTATTTTATTCAACCATGTTCCAACTTTATAAAGTCTTTCTAACTGCAAGGAGGTTGTTAAACCAAATTCCAACTTTTTATTCAGCAAGTAGGTTGGAAACCCATTACAACGGTAAGAAGTTTAAAAAGTCTAATTAGAGTGCAATGTAAAATTTAAATTTAACTAACATAAAGATAGAATTAAATAAATAATATATCTTCTAAATTACTTGATTAATATATAGCTTCAACTATTTATTTAAAATAACATAGATTTGTGCAAACAATTTACCATTTTTTAAATTATGAAAATGAAAATAATGGCTGAATAATGCTGGCGAGCTGTAGCCGAAGGCCCGCCAGAGAAAAAGTAAAAAAATTAAAAAACCGGGATGGCGGCAATTCAATCTTCATTTTCACTAATTTTTTTTTCATGTTTTTATTTTTACTTTCCTTGTATTCGTAATGAAAAGCACAGTGTTTACCTCGGGTGAAAGTCTTTTAAGTCCCTCAAGCTCCATTGGCGCCCTCGCTACGCTCTGGCGCCAAACCCGTCTCGGGACTCAAAAAACGTGACTTTCAACACTCGGGTAACAATGTACTATTAAATTGTTACCTGAGGTCCTGATTCCACGTCCAGCCTGAAGGGGTCCCCAACGACCCTCTTCTTGGCGCGTTCTGCCGATAGTTCTACGAATTTGTCGTAGATCTTGTCCTCAACGAATGTGCGGGACCCTGAAAACGTTAATCAGATATTTTCGACTAATGTCGTCGGTCCATCAAATGGGTGGGTTCAATCGATGGACTAACAATAATTTTTAGCTTTCGCGATCGACCGTTTGAGCACCCCTGAGCTAGATAATGTGGATTGTCCATTATTTATTTAGTAAACATACCAGCAGTGCAGCACTGTCCCATGTTGTAAAACAGGGCTGTGTGCGCCGCATCGACCGCCTTCTCCAAGTCGACGTCTCCCAGGATGATGTTAGGAGACTTGCCGCCGAGCTCCAGAGTGATCCGCTTCAGAGTGCCGGCTGCGTTGCGTTGGATCAACTTGCCGACCTCGGTCGAACCTATTTGGGAAATAATTTCTTCATCATAATAATTGTCTACAACTTGATGTCACCCATAGTTTCATAAGTTTATTAAAGAAACTCAGATGCAGTTGTCTGGTGGCAAATAGGAATACCTATCTTTTTTCATAAAATAGCTTTATATTTATAGTGAAACCAATCTATGTCTGCATTTTTCAAAAGATAGTCGAATTCGAAAATTTCCATTTGGAAACACCGCATGTGTTTCCAGCTTCAGAAAAGGGTTTGATACTTTTGTTTTGAAAAGTTATTGTACCTGAAAGTTGATGCTTTCTTGATAAAGAATGGTTACATTTTCATGGTGCAGTGAGGATTTGATACAGAACTGTCAGATGGTCCCCCTGATGTTAAATGGGAACTACTTAAGATAAGAGTTCAAACTAACTAAGACATGGTAAAGACAGACTTGCAAATACTATGCCTAGAGCCTATGCCTTGAGAAATCTCAAGTACAAAAGGCTAGTCAAAGATTCAATATACTCGTAGCTGTAAACGGTAGGCCTACCACAAGCTCTGGTTTTGAGCCTGTGTGAGTGTTGACTAAATAAATTCTACGTCGAAACGTCACACACACACAGTACCTATAATACACTGGTGAGCACTCACACAGACTTAAAACCAGAGACAGAGCCAGACAGAGCTTGTGGTAGGTCTAAACTGACCGGTAAAGGCGATCTTGTCGACATCGGGATGGTCGACTAAGGCCGCGCCCGCGTCTCCGAATCCTGGCAGCATGTTCACCACGCCTGGAGGGAAACCAGCTTCCTACGAGCACAAAATAATATGTATTTATTTGAGAGATCAATTGGTTCAAAGTGTTATTAGGTATTATCTTATAAATTAAAATTCAGCGCGGGGCCCAACTACCAAGCAGCTATCAGCAGGAAGAAAGTTAGTCATACTTGTTATATGACGCATACTTGTGAAAGTGCACTATTAAATACTGTATTATAAGTTTGGCCATGTTTGGTTTCTCAAGTTTTTAAACATATACTATTTTCTCGTGATTACCTTCACTCATTTTCTTGTCCTTGTCCCACTTCATGTGGGGTCGGCACAACAGGTTTTCGTTCTCCACTCCTATTAGCCGTCATTTCAGCAGTCACTCGTTTATTACCCATGTCATCCTTCAACTAATCTATCCATCTTTTCGTGATTACCTTCACTCATTTTATCTTCCACTTCATGTGGGGTCGGCACCACAGGTTTTCGTTCTCCACTCTCCTATTAGCCGTCATTTCAGCAGTCCCTTTCTTACCCATTTCATCCTTCACGCAATCCATTCATCTTCTCGTGATTACCTTGACTAGCTGTGCGATATAGAGCGCCGTGAGGGGAGTTTGTTCCGCCGGCTTCATGACGAGAGTGCAGCCGGCTGCGAGCGCGGGGCCTAGCTTCCAAGCAGCCATCAGCAGGGGGAAGTTCCACGGGATTATCTGACCGCAAACTCCTGACAATACAACACAAAAATCATTATAAACTGATGTGGAATGATATAATAATGATATATGGTGTTCTTTGAAAAAAAGGCGTTTTTGCATTGAAGCTTTGTGGCATCTATTGGTGAGATGTGCCGAGCGCTGCCCATCTGAGTTGGATTCGTCGATCTCTGTTGAAGTTGAACTTAGAGGAGACGTTTTGGCATGTTTTATCATGCGCACTTGATGTGCGGGCAGGTTTTTCCGCAAGTAGGCCGCTGGTGGGCCTTTTTTTCGTGACCCTTGACACATGCTGCTCGAACTTTTTTAGGTTCTACAACACGCCGGTTTCCTCACGATGTTTTCTTCACCGTTTTGAGAGTACTGGCATAGTGCACATAAATTTTTCGATAGAAAAACTCATTAGTACACGAGTGGATTTGAACCCACAACCTTCGGATCGGAAGGCGGGGCCACTACCACTAGACCACCAGTGCTCTCTAGAGGAGACGTTGCAAATGTATATTTTTTTTTAGTCAGCACCACCGTATTTTTTGTTGGTACAAAGTAATGGTATTATTATCTTCTTTTCTTTATTGTAGGTAAATAATATAAACATGTCTACACTGTAATAGTTGTTTCCTCCGTCTCAGTGGGATCCAACCCACAGCATAAGACACTGAAGGAAGAGCTACTACTATAGGTCTTTAAAACTGTAAGGACCTGTACTTACGAATGATAGAATAAAATATAGAAGCCTCTTTGAGGCGCACTTAAAATATTTTACCAAATTGCATCGAAATAACTAGTGATACACAAGAAGAAGAATTTATTAATATCTGACTTACCCACAGGCTCATGCCTGGTGTACGCGAAGTAGGGTCCATCAGCGGGTGTCACTACGCCGTGGTTCTTGTCGGCCCAGCCAGCGTAGTAGCGTAGGTTCTTGATAACGGCATTCAAATCGCCGTAGTAAGCTGCTGTGTATGGCTTGCCGTTGTCGAGCGTTTCCAGACTCTATGGACAACGGAATAGGGTCCTTTGGCAAATTCTTTAATTCGTACTTGGTGAGCGGACTGGTTTTCGCAAGTAGGCCGCTGGCGGACCCTTTTTCCGTGACGCTTGACACACGACATGCCGGGTTCCTCACGATGTTTTCCTTCACCGCTTGAGAGTTCTGGCATAGTGCACATACATTTTTGGGCAGAAAATCGCATTGGTGCACGACTGGATTTGAACTCACGGCATAAGATCGGAAGTTCATCAGTAGACCATCAGTGCTTAGAGGTATTTTTATAAATAGTGCTAAGTTGAGTTAAGGTTTGAGATTATCGACATCTCGTAAAATTTGCAAGTTGAAGTGCATTGGACATTGACAAACATAGTAGAACCGACAGCCGCTGGAGATCAAAGGTTCTCGATTGAACACGAACCGGAAGAAATTATAAATATTTTTTCATTACTCATACTCTGAAAGTAGGTCTGAAGTTGCTTGAGGGGCCTAATTGAAAGTAAAACTTTCAGCCCTAGGGAGAATCGCTTTCTACTGACAGCTGTCAAATTATAAAAAAAAACAAGTTCTATTTTATTCAACCATGTTCCAACTTTCTAAAGTCTTTCTAACTGCAAGGAGGTTGTTCAACCAAATTCCAACTTTTTATTCAGCAAGTAGGTTGGAAACCCATTACAACGGTAAGAAGTTTAAAAAGTCTAATTAGAGCGCAATGTAATATTTAAATTTAAATAACTTATAGATAGTATTAAATAAATAATATATCTTCTAAATTACTTGATTAGTGTATAGCTTCAACTATTTATTTAAAATAACATAGATTTAAATTATGAAAATGAAAATAATGGCAGAATAACGCTGGCGAGCCGAAGCCGAAGGCCCGCCAGAGAAAAAGAAAAAAAAAACCGGGAAGGCGGCAATTCAATCTTCATTTTCACAAATTTTTGAATTTTTCTTTCATGTTTTTATTTTTACTTTCCTTGTATTCGTAATGAAAAGCACAGTGTTTACCTCGGGTGAAAGTCTTTTGAGTCCCTCAAGCTCCATTGGCGCCCTCGCTAACGCTCTGGCGCCAAACCCGTCTCGGGACTCAAAAAACGTGACTTTCAACACTCAGGTAACAATGTACTATTAAAAACTAGCGTGAAATCAAGTTGAGAAAAGCATTCCATATTATACTGACATAAATACTTTATTATGTAAGAATCATACATTCAAAGTAAACAAACGCGTTTATTATCAGAAGTATGTTATGTTGACATTCACCTACACTTGGTATCAATGCCGTATCTCAAATAATATTGCTTTATCATCCCATTCGTCAAATGGTACTGCACTGATGTACTCTAGCTGCCAAGATTAGATACAATTATGTACAATTAGGTTGCAAAAATGGTGTGCAAAAGCATTATGCTATATCCTACTAATATTATAAACGCAAAAGTTTGTAAGTATGGATGGATGGATATAATGTTTGTTACTCTTTCACGTAAAAACTATGGATTTTAATGAAACTTTACAATTATATAGCTATTACTAGCGGCCGCCCACGGCTTCGCTCGCCCCGTAGCCGTTACGCCCCGTTGATTTTCCTTTTAAAAGTTTTTCCTCTTTTTCTCCGCTTAGGGAAATATTTTTCCAATTTCCTTTCTTAGTGCACCCCTATGCTATAAAACAAACATACCCTCCAAGTTTCATGCTTCTAGGACTTACGGTTTAGGCTGTGCGTTGATTGTCAGTCAGTCAGTCAGTAACGAAAGAGTTTTATATATTTAGATATAGCATCAGAATAACACAGAGGCTACAATTCATAAAGATATAGTAACGGAGAATGGAATACTACAGGGAATTTAACAAATGGGGTCTGATAACTTACCGCCAAATAGACCCTGTCTTTCTCAATAAGATCAGCCAGCTTGTTGATAAGGTAACCTCTTTGAGAGGCATCCATTGATCGCCATGGTGACCCCAGTCTGGGAAATTAAAATAAATTTTAAGGAATTTATTAAAAAAAATATTAAGAAATTTCTATCTATCTATCCTCAAAAACAGTATTTATTACAAGGTTCTGGCTAAATGATTGTAACATTGTTAAGGATCAACCAATTGTAAATTGGACACCAAACTACTTCATATAGTTATATACTTCATATAGGGGCGATAGTGTAGATTTTAACGACGTGTTTATCAAACAAAAAAAGTTAATTAGGATATTAATAAACATTAAGCCAAAACATAGTTGTAAACCCCATTTCAAACAAAACAAACTCCTAACGCTGCCATGTATACAAGGTGTATCTAAATATGTGTACTATGCGAAGGTGGGGGGTTTCAGACCACAATGATGATCAGTTGTGGAGGGGAGATAATTAAAAATTCCTATTTTCAGTTTCCCATACAAAAATATTTAATTTCATAATGCCTAAATAAATTGACAACCCTATCCTTGTAACCCCTTGACCCCTTGACCTACTACCTCTGTAGGTCTACTTCTACTACCTACTACCTCTGTAGCTGAGTTTAGGGTTGTCACTTTGTATAAAGTCAGCTGTTAATGTTGAAACTTCGTTGCAGTTTTTTTCAGAGATACCAATCGAAGTTCGAAAAGTCGTTGAACAAAAGTTGTTCCCCGGGGGGTGGAAATTCACCCCCTTTCAGGATAGTACACATATTTTGATACACGTTGTATATATACTACAAATGTCGATCTTTGTTAGGAAATATAGACACTTCTTCTTTTCCAAACTAGAAAATAATACGTTTTATAATAGACGACATAAAGAACAGCTGATTCTACCAGCGACTAAATTAAAAACGCTTGACAAAAGTCCTGACTTTAGGCTAGTAAAAATCTTTAATAAAATTCCTGACATAATTAATAAAAGCGGCCAAGTGCGAGTCGGACTCGCCCATGAAGGGTTCCGTAGCATCAAGTAACATAATATAAAGGTTCTTGTAGTTCGTCGAAAGGTAAATTGCGGTTTACGATTTATGACGTATAAAAAAAAAAACTACTGACTAGATCTCGTTCAAACTAAATATCGTTGGAAGTTTCCATAGTAATGTACAACATATATTTTTTTTAGTTTTATCATTCTCTTATTTTAGAAGTTAGAGGGGGGGGGACCAACTTTTTTCCACTTTGGAAGTGTCTCTCGCGAAAACTATTCAGTTTAGAAAAAAATAATGCTAAAAACCTCAACATCATTTTTGAAGACCTATCCATAGATACCCCACACGTATGGGTTCGATGAAAAAAAAATTTTTGAGTTTCAGTTTCAAGTATGGGGACCCCCAATATTTATAGTTTTTTTTCTATTTTTGTGTAAAAACCTTAATGCGGTTCACAGAATACATATACTCACCAAGTTTCATTAGTCTAGCTTTTATGGTTTCGGAGAAAAATGGCTTTGACACGGCCGGACAGACAGACAGACAGACAGACAGACAGACATGACGAATCTATAAGGGTTCCGTTTTTGCCATTTGGCTACGGAACCCTAAAAATGAACCTAAAAACTCCTTATTTCAAAATAGTTTAAAAAATTTGCTCCTATCCAAATGTTACTATTCTGTTGACGAATTCCTAGCTGATAAGATTTCAACAATTGACATATAATATAATAATAATGTAACTATTGACTTATTATAATAATAATAATTATATAATTGTAATAGCTTATGCATATAATTTTTAACATTGTATATACCTAGCTGTTTACAACCTGCATGATTAGACCATATCGCTCCGCTTCTACTGTATTGCAACACCCTTACAGGGTAAATTGTGTATTGATTCAAAAACTAATCTTAAGAGCTGACACTGTTAAATTTACATACATAATAAGGCAATAAATATATAATGAATACTGAATACTGAATACTTCACCGAGACCGAGCCTAAAAACTGATCACAGTTTGTCACTAGCTCTTACAAGTCTCATAGTTAATTACAAAATCAAAATAAAGCATTAAAATCTTCAAAAACAAAATTGTCTCAGATTTATTTCTATTAAAGTCGCTTCACTGGTTTATTCAACCATATGTGGTAAAAGAATTTAAGTCTCTTCTTCCTGCCCTTATCCCACTTTATGTGGGGTCGGCACAAGATTTCTTCCTCCTCCATTCCCATCTGTCAGCTGTCATCTCTGCAGTCACTCCTCTCTTATCCACGTCATCTTTTACTGTTCATCCATGTTTTCTTTGGTCTACCTCTGCTCACATATCCATCCACATACACATTTAGCACATTGGAATATTATTCTGTAATGTTAAGCTAATTTGAATTTGAATCACTTGTTAAAAGGATTTAAGTGCTATTTTTAATTTATTATTAATTTTTAATTAACCGTTGACTCACTTGAAGGCATCTTTCGCTGCTTTAACAGCTTTATCGACATCATCTTTGCTTGCTTGTTGCACATCAGCAATCACCTTGCCGGTGGCGGGGTTCTCTGTCTGGAACGTCTTGCCATCTGAAGACTTCACCCATTCATTGTTGATGAAGAGCTGAATTTAAAAATATTAATTTGATACCGCCATTTTCACACAACTCTAGGTAGATTAAAAATTTCGGAAAATTTTCTCCGCAAATCTGCACTTGATGTGCGGGCTGGGTTTTCCGCAAGTAGGCCGCTGGCGGGCCCTTTTTGCGTGACCCTTGACACGTGTTGCTCGAACTTTTTTTGGTTCTACAACACGCCGATATCCTCACGATGTTTTCCTTCACCGTTTTAAGAGTACTAGCATAGTGCACAAAATTTTTCAACAGTAAAACTCATTGGTATAATATATTGGTTAATATACACGACTGGATTTGAACGACCTTCGGATCGGAAGGCGGGGCCGCTACCACTAGACCACCAGTGCTCTCTGATGTAGTAGATTTATCAACTAGCGGCCTGTTAGTAGTAAGGTAGGTACTTACCCCAGTGTATAACACTTCTGGATTAATCTTCGGTGCTGGAGCGGCGGAGGAAAGCTGGCATTTCTGCACTCGAGATATTTTATGCAAGTTTCGAAGCATTTTGTACAAGTTATCAGTGAGTACGAAAATAACTACTGTAGGTACTTAGCTGACCGGCTTCACTCCCTGACTGACTATTTATTTACCTACAAACAGCTTTTAACATAACTGCTGCCTGCAGCTGTGATACAGTGATGTGATAATAATAACATTGATTAGATGCCTGAGAATGATACCGTGCCTCTGTAAATTAATTCAAAACTCGAAAACAAAACAATACACACGCACGCACGATATATGTAATGCTGCCACCTTGGTTTTTTGAAAATGGGCATTCGGATTTCGGACCGGGGCGAGAAAGAGCATGATTTAGCAAATTTTGTCATCAAAAGAGGTCCAAAACATAAATACAAAATGTAAAGGATTATTTTTTTGCGATAGGAATCTACATTTTCAGAAAATAAAAAGTAATTTTAAGTATCTATGAACTATAACATAAACAACACAATAAAAGGATTAGAAATTGTTTATCAGAAATATTTATTGCATAACTGTTGTACAGAGAAGATCTTAATGGCTAGGTAGGTACGGTTTAAACGTATTAGAAGAAAGTGCAAAATCGAGCTATAATGAAGATATTAACTTGTTAAAAATCAGAGTCCTCATCGGAATCGTTCAAAATCATATTTGCCAAAACAGAAGAAAGTTAAGTAGGTACCTACCTACTATTCTCTTAGTTGACTTTCAAAATATTTCACAAAATCATAAAAACTGAATACTCGACAGTGTTTAGTTCACTGGCTATAATTTAGTCAGTTTATTTTTAAATTTAATAGAAACAATCTTGGGGATTTCCCCAGTAAAGAAGCAGAAATGCTACCATACCAAAACTATACTGTAGGTACCCAAATTATTAGTTATCATAAAGTATGAACTGATGAAATCTATAATATAGCGCATTGTTTCATAACTTGGTAATCAAGGTGCAAAGTTTTCATAACGCTTAAAAAGAGCTATATTTCTCTTTTCGGGCTAGAGCATTAAAGATTGAGTTTACCTAGAGTAAAAATTGCTAGATCTAGCCTGAAAGGGGCTAAGGTGGCAGCACTGATTACTGATGAGATGACCGACCGAGCTGACAGACTGACAGACTTCTAATTCGTATGACAGGCTGAACTTTTTTTTGGCACACTGAACTGAATTGAACTTTGGCATGTCAATGTCAATTCAATTGTGATTCAACGACAATGGTCGTTGCGCTTGCCGTCTGTTCCAACAAAATGTTTTAGGTTTTCGTAGAAATGGCTATAGAAGTCATGATATTTTTAACAAAAACCTGTTTTAAGCTCCTTCATGCTTTAGATAGTCAGATAACGAGAAATCTGATCGAGTGTAATATAGAAACCAGGTTTGTAAGCTGCACCTATCCTCCCTTTTATTTTTTTTATTTACAATAATATTTCGGGGCTGAAAATTCATAGGTCGCCCTTAATTTTTATTATAGATAGATGCAGGTTTACTTACGTACTTCTTTTATCTTCTTTATTTTAATTAATAGTTTTAAAATAAACACACGTATACTTATTAGGTACATAGTTTGCTCTTGACCAAAGGTCAGCAATTTTAATTTAAATTACACTAAATCTAGCAATATTTTATTTATTTTGGGAAAACCATTGACACAGCAGGGACATAAAAGCTACTGAGTTATGTAGTGAACATTATACCTTTTGGTATATTATAGTATTGTCTCAATTTCAAAATTTCTTTATTCAATTGTACCTATCACAAAGATAACTTTGAAACGTCTTAAAAGCTAGGTGAGTCTAAGCGCCAGTTTGACGCGACAAAGCCTAGAAGAACAGGCAACAAACTACACCTTGGTTCCTGCTGTATCTTTGTATGATCCTTTTACAAAATAAAAATAAAATAGCAGTTATGTAAGTCCCATTGTACTGCCATTCCAACTTCGCTAGACATAAGCAAAAGTAGTTTCTTTCTTTACTCAACTAGGTATTTCAATTTTCAGACCAGCAAAACAAAATGGGCTATTGTGCTGTGCTCTCCTCCCCGTGGTACTAATAACCTACAGCATACTGTACCAAGTGTCACCAATATACAGCTTGCTGGCTTACATTTCAATAGGTCTTCTCTTCTATTGCCTGTTTTTTATTACCATTTTGTGGATATCATGTGCCGTGCTGAAGGAATCTATTTATGGAGGATGTGTTGCTTCGAGCCTTGTGTCTGCTTTGTTGTTAAACACGTTTTTAGAAAGAGGTAATACTTTTTAATGCACTGTCAGTTCTTATTTAATGTTTTATTATACAAATAGCTGATGGAACAAAAATATAGCCCACCTGAAGTTAAGTGGTAACCATGACCCATAAACAAGAGCACAGGTGGTCTAGTGGTAGTGGCCCCGCCTTCCGATCCGAAGGTCGTGGGTTCAAATCCACTTGTGTACCAATGAGTTTTTCTGTCGAAAAATTTATGTGCAGTACTCTCAAATCGGTGAAGGAAAACATCGTGAGGAAACCGGCGTGTTGTAGAACCTAAAAAAGTTCGAGCAGCATGTGTCAAGGGTCACGCAAAAAGGGCCCACCAGCGGCCTACTTGCGGAAAAACCTGCCCGCACATCAAGTGCGCATGATAAACTTGCCGAACTTGCCGACCCATAAACAAAGCTTGCATGTCAGGAACGTGCCATACGATGCAATTCTCTGCATCCATCAACTTGAGGCATACAGATGTACAGTCTCACATGCCAGTAATTCTACCAGCAAACTCTTCAAACCTAAACACAGCACTGCTGCTTCACGGCAGAAATAGGCATGGTGGTAATACTTTCCCGGACAAGCCCTTCACAAAGAGCTCTACTACTGCTTAATTTTTATTTAACATGCAATTTTTCTTACAGGTCTCACAGTGTCTTTACTTATTTCTCTACCAATCATCTTTGGATTCAGTCTCCTACTACGAGTGTCTCTTAGGGACTTCCCAAAAACCTTTACTATAGGAGAAGCTATGGTTGTAGTCCAAAGTATTGTTCTATATGCGCTGATGACAGTGACCAAACTGTTATGGAATGTTGGGGAAATTGATGAGGAAATAGAGTTTATACATGTCATTAATACTGTGAGTATTGGAATTGACGAATAGTTTGAGGCTAAACACTTTTTACCAACTTAATGCTAGAAATTAAAAGTAAAAAGACCCAACACTATCTAGCCCCAAACTAAGCAGATGAGAAACAGATAGCTGATATAATATTTATATGCACTTTTTAATTAATTTTAAAGCGTTTACTATACTAGGGAAATTTATAAATAGAAAATTATAAATACCTACTTTGTAATTTATATGTTCGGCAAATTTTAACATACGCACTTGATGTGCGGGCAGGGTTTTCCGCAAGTAGGACGTTGGCGCTGGTGGGACCTTTTTGGGTGACCCTTGACACGTGTTGCTCGAACTTTTTAGGTTCTACGACACGCCGGTTTCCTCACGATGTTTTCCTTCACCGTTTTGAGAGTACTGGCATAGTGCACATACATTTTTTGACAGAAAAACTCATTGGTACACAATTTGATTTGAACCCACGACCTTCGGATCGGAAGGCGGGGCCACTATCACTAGACCACCAGTGCTCTATGTCTAGTGTCTACCACACAAATATTTGTTCTCGGTGGGGATCGAACCCACGACCACGGCGGAGATGGCAGGTTTACTACCAACTGACCTGTACTCCCGTCAGTATTAATAACTATAGAAATGTTTTTATAACAAAAAGTGTTTTTTCTAAATTATGTTGAAATAAAATTTTTAATGATGAACCTCACAGCAGTTTTATTATTGCTTTTCAGACAGTGTTAACAACGGTGGGGTTAATTGTTGCAGCATTGTGTGTGATATCACCGCAAGAAAGGAATCTTAAGACCCTCGGATACATTATAGGAGCAGCAGCAGTATTCGCACTAGTCGTGCTACATTCAGTATTGGGACCGGATTGTATACCCACAATATTGAAATATGTTTTCGTTTATGATAACAGAGTAAGTTTTAATTTATGAATATCCAAAAGCACATAAGACTCAGCATTTTGTGAGGAAGTCATTTCTTCAATGGGCAATCTTTTACACTAATATTATATAAAGAGGATAAACTTGCATAAATATCCTCTTTATTTTTATTTTAGTATAGACTTCTACTACTGGGCCGATTTCAAAAAGGCTCTCTTGTGTTGTATGTCTTCATAAAACATAGTATAGCATACAAGCGGCATAGCTTGAGGTTTGGAAAATATATATAGATTAATATGTTATTGTACACAAAAGAAACCTATTTAAAAGAAACATTACAAATATAGATACAATGGACCTTATCGTTTAGAGCGGTCTCTTCCAGGCAACATTTGGATGAAGAGATTTTACGAAAAACAAAAAACGGCGGTGTACAAAATTAGAACAATATTGTATGATAATGTTGGGAACTATATCTATCTATCTTTTCAGCCTGTATGTACCCACTGCTGGGTATAGATAGTGCAATCCACGAAGGCGCGCCCCACTATTCCTCCTAACCGTTTATAGTATAATTGTGTGCAAGCTTCCGTCAATGTTTGAGTGTTATCGGTACACACTAATTACCTATGAGTGCACACGCACACTACAATGAATAGACTACGGTTCGCGACTGCCGCTCGGAGCAAACTCCCCGCACCCCGCGATCCCCTCAACCGAAAATTGGTGGGGCGCGTCTTCGTTAATTGCACTATCTATATAGGCCTCCTCCCTAATACGCCACTCTCTAATAAATTATGTTGGGATTTTTATTTTTTTATTTTTACAGGGCCAACTGGTAACGTTCTGGCTGTTTCTAGTCATAGTATCAATTATCGTGGTGAGCATGAGAACGAAACTAGCCGTCAAAGCCAGCACTGTGACTCGCAAGGTTTTCCACCTCCTAGCATCAGTAGTCTTCATGACTGGGATCATCTTTGACCAGCATTTGATGATGTTGGCGTCTGGAATCGGCTTAGGACTCCTGCTTTTAGTTGAGGTAAGAATTACGACATCGGAAAGGTCGTAGGAAACACCTGGACAAGAGACTCGCAGGACAGAGGAGGCTGGCAGAAAATGAAGGAAGCCTATAAATAAATAAATAATGCGGACAATCCACACAACACTATCAGGCCCCAAACTAAGTACCTTACACCCAGCAATGGCTGATACCGGGCTGAGATGATGATTTAGAAATACGCTATTGCTACTCTTCTTGCTTTTATCCCACTTTATATGGGGTCGACACAACATATCTTCCTCCTCCATTCCCCTCTAACAGCCGTCATCTCTGCATTCACTCCTCTTATCCACATCCAAACTCATCACTCTCCTAGTCACATGACTATGACGCTATTGATACTACTGTATTCCCATAAAGCAAAGTCCCTTAAAATAAAACTTAATTATAAATAAATACGCTTATTCGCCATTATAAGCCTGAAGAAGTCCACTGCTGGAAATTCTCCCCTTCTAGCGACTTCCCGCGATCTACTATGTCTTCGGTCCATCGGGTGGGTGGGCGTCTTTACGCTTCATCCGGTTCGTGGTCGCCATTCGAGAACCTAAATTCTGAATCCTAGCGTAGAGAGACATATACTTAAAACGTGATTATATTATTTTCCAGGCCTTACGAAAATCGAAGATAGAGCCCATATCTTCGGTTCTACAATCAGCATTCCTGGTGTACAGTGATGAGAAGGTAAACCGATAATTAGCAAATTTATTTTTCTATACTGCCTGATGGTACAGGCTTAAGGCCCACCTGATGTTAGTTGGTATAGTAAGTAGTACGCAACAAATATTGCACATCGGCTAACTTTGGCGTCATAGAGCATTGTGTTCGTCAGAAAGAGATAGCTCTACAAACCCGAAAAACTAATGTGCAATATTTATTGCCTACAACCGTAATTCGTCTAATTGCGTGACCTATGATGCTTTGTTAGCATTGCCCCGTAGATGCCCTACGAACCTACGATGCACTGCTATGCTTTTGGTAATCATTGTATTTAACAAAACATTGCCCCATAGGTCACGCACGTCAGGTACGTGCCCTACGATGCACTGCCATGCGTCCATCAACTTGAGGTCTAGAGATTTTAAGCTTCACGTGCCAGTAATTTCACCGGCACCCACACCTTTGAATCCCAAAGACAGCAAGCAGCTTGACGGCAGAAATAAGCATGGTGCTATCTTACTCAAGACTTGACTGGCCTTGAAAGCTCAGTTGGTAGTAGCTCTGCCTTCTGCGCCGTAGGTCCTGGGTTCGATCCCCACCGAGAACGAGTATTATGTGGTGAACGCAGATATTGTTCTCTGTCTGTGTGTTATATTGTATTTTATGTATGAAGGTATTTACAAAAAAATATATGCTTATAAACAAGTATTTGATCAGCTATCTAGTTTCCACAGCACAAGCTCTGCTTAGTTTGGGGCTAGATAGTGTTGTGTGAATTGTCTGAAATATTTAAGACATTATCTCTTTCCCAGGACTGTGGTACCTTCGCCATGACTCCGTTTTACCTGTACTGCGGATTAGGCTGTCCCCTACTACTGGTGCCGCACGGTAATAAGCTGGAACTGCTGAGCGGTGTGCTCGCTATCGGAGTAGGGGACACCGCCGCGAGTTGGTTTGGATCGCGGTACGGGTTTAATAAATGGCCAGGTTAGTGATTTTTTTAATTATAAGGCTAATAATACTTACAATTTTTATTGTCATCATCATCAGCCTAAATAATGCCACTACTGGACATAGGCGTCTCCATAAATTTAAATATTGTTGACAATCAGCATGGGGCTTTTCAAGAAGGGCGTCTTAAAATATTTAAAGGGTCAGCAACGCGCGAGTGATGCCTCTGGTGTTGCAAGCGTCCATAGGCTACGGTAACCGCTTTCCATCAGGTGGGCCGTATGCTTGTTTGCTAACTTTGTTGTATAAAAAAGAAAAAAAAAAAAAAAGAAACCACACAACACTATCTAGCCCTAAATTAAGCAGAGCTTGTACTAAGGAACGTGCGTTCTTCTGCGTTCACCACACAAATATTTGTTCTTGGTAAGAATGGAACCCACGACCTTTGCCACAGAGCTAACAGGTCAGTCAAGGGCTCAGAATTTCCAGGATGGACGATTCTGCCCTCTCCATTTACAGATTTCCTGCGATCTTAAAAATGTCATCTGGGGGGGGGGCGCGTCCTACGTTCCGTCTTCCGGTTCGTGGTCGCCATTCAAGAACTTATAGTTCCCTAATTTTAGTTCGGTTCTTCGAGAATATTTTTTTAAGCACGAGCTATTTTTTTTCATTGACGTATTAGAACATTATTATTTCTATGGAGCAGCTACTTTATATGTTGCTAGCATTTCGATACAATGCAGGTATGTTAGAATAGAATATTATATTGTAGGTACACCAAAATTAAAGGTAAAACACTGACTAAAAGAATATTACTTAAAAACTAGAGGTACAATGGGCGGCCTTATTAATAATCTTCTATTTTCCAGATAGCAACAAATCCATAGAAGGAACTACATTCAACATTCTGTCCCAGCTGACAACTGTCTACGCACTTCAATTGTTCAGTAAGATGTATTTTATTCGTTTTCTACTCTTCACGTGGTAAAGTCGGCTGTCATCGTCATCAGCCTGAGGAAGTCCACTGCTGGACACAGGCCCCCCAATTTCCAGGCAGAATGATTATGTGCCCTCTCCATCGATAGTCTTCCCGCAATCTTAACAATGTTGTCTATCCATCGAGTGGGTGGCCGTCCTACGTTGGCAGGCAAATTAATATTTCTGGTCGGCTAATTCTTTGTGCGGACTGGTTTCCGCAAGTAGGCCGCTGGCAGGCCCTTATTTCGTGATGCTTGACAGGTTTTCGAACTTTGGTTTCTACGACATGCCGGTTTCCTAACGATGTTTTCATTCACCGTTTGAGAGCACTGGCATAGTGCACATATGTGCACAATTTTTTGGGCAGAAAGTCACTGGTGGCTGTTGCACGACTGGATTTGAATCCACGACTGTTTTTTTTAATTTAATTGTTTGTTCATATAAGTATTATAGATATGATAGATATGATAGATAGATAACTCTAATTGTTCACCACTCAAAAAATAAAGTACAGGACATAAAAATTAAACAATTACGTAAAACAATGGGCGACCTTATCGCTGAGAGCGATTTCTTTCAGGCAACCTTGGCATGGAAAAAAATAACGAATTGAAAGGCGGTGTAGTCACATACGGCAAGTTTTATCATGCGCACTTGATGTGCGGGCAGGTTTTTCCGCAAGTAGGCCGCTGGTGGGCCCTTTTTGCGTGACCCTTGACACGTGTTGCTCGAACTTTTTTAGGTTCTACAACACGCCGGTTTCCTCACGATGTTTTCCTTCGCCGTTTTGAGAGTACTGGCATAGTGCACATAATTTTTTCGACAGAAAAACTCATTGGTACACGAGTGGATTTGAACCCACGACCTTCGGATCGGAAGGCGGGGCCACTACCACTAGGCCACCAGTGCTCAATCGGCTTTTTTTTCAATATGTTCTCGGTTGTTCCGAGAACATATTGAAACTCCAATCCAATTTTTTTACCGACGCGGTGCTTTTAGACACAGCGCTCGAGTCTGATTTTAGACATTTTTAAATGGAGATGCTGTCAAAAAGTCTACGCTTAAGAGATCTAGCCTCAGAATAAAGCACTGTTTCTGAATATAAGTTACTAAAAATGTGTCTTTATTTTTTAGAACTAATCGACTCCAAGAATGCCATGCTCAGGACGGCTGTAGCGGCCACCATATCAGCCTTCGTGGAAGCTACAACAGAACAAGTCGACAACTTGGTGCTTCCTCTAGTCACATTACTGTCATTCCAAATTACTTCGTTCCTATGTTAGTTTAGTTAGTACAGTAGGATATAGCTCAAGTAGTTACCTAAAAACAAAGGAAAACGCTTACTGCAAGGACATAAGATATAGCAGTGTACGAGACTAGAACATACCTCCTCTTATACATATATCTATAGTTAGTGCACATTATGTAGGATTGTGACTGCGTCCTATTTTGTGGACAAATAGACCTGCATTTAACGGCCGGTGGCTTGATGAAATGCATGACGCACTGGCATTACCTTTAGCTAGAGTTTCATTACTTCCGTCTCGTGTGTTGTGGCGCGTTAGAAGCCTATCGGCTCCAAACACTTTGTAAGGATCACACTACAGCAGACGGTGTCTCTTCTTATCATGTCCTCTCTCTCTCTTTATGGTTCCTTCGAACCAGTGTGGTGAAAGGATTTCAAGTGCGCCTCAGAGTGGTTCCTTTCGTGCACTCGGACACGTTTTGAACTTATTAGGTTCTACGACATGCCAGTTTCCTCACGATGTTTTCCTTCGCCGTTTGAGAGTACTGGCATAGTGCATAATTTTTTCGACAGAAAAACTTATGATCGGAAGATGAACTACCACTCGACCACCAGTGCTACCATTGCTCAGCGTCTCTGTCTGTCCATACAAAATGGCTGAGACAATCGATACGTGGGCAGGTGTAGTGAATATCCAGCTTACATGCTATTTATCAGAATAAAAGGGTTTACCGACTTGAGTGGGAGGGGGTAGGTTAAAGTAAGCTAAATTATAACCTAGTAAATTATTCTTATTTATTAATGAATGGTACCTGAGTTTTACTTAATTCTACAATCATTCCAATTCTATTTTTCAATCTTACATGCTAGAGATTAAAACCAAAAATATTTGTAGGTAATTACCATTTTTAAGTTTTGTAATAAAGTTTTTTACATTTAAAAAATTGTTTTATCATTCACCCCCATATTTACAAGCGTAATATTAGCGTTTATTATGTAATCGAACCTTATTTACACAGATATTAGATTAATGATTTTAAAAGTACTTATGTAAATGTTATTTTGAGTTTCATTCAATTTGAATTTTCAATTTATTCACTTATAACAAAAATTATAGATATTTAATCTAATGTGTTACATGATCTAGGCTAGTTATTATGTATTTATTATCAGTCTTATATTATGTTTTATTCATTTAACTTCTATTATGTATTTAGTTCATTTTTTATTCCATTCCCGTTCACATTTTCGGTTCCGATTTCCTCTTTGCTTTCTGACTTAATTATTTTTTCTAACTTAATGACTTTACTATCACTACTGAGATCACAATTATTCCTCTTACTTTTGACCAGTATGCGTTTTTTCTTGACTCCTTTGCATTTGGCTTTAAATACTTTTTCTAATGCTAAAACATCTCTTCTATTAATACTCCAGTCTATGATGGTGCACGTGATTTTCGATGGGTTTCCGTCTTCCGAGTATTCTGGTGTTTCAAGACCTAGTATTTTCATAACCCTTTCTAGTATTTCGTCAACATAGTAGCTTATTAATAGGTCTGCTTTGTTGTCCTAGAAAATGAAAAGAGATTATTGTTTATTACGGGGTTCGAATATGGATTGGTTCATTATCTTTAGTTATCAGCTTGAGTGTTTTTATTCCTGCCTTAGCAGGTCAATTGGTAGTAGCTCTGCCTTCTGCGCTGGAGGACGTGGGTTCGATCCCCACCGAAAACAAATACTTGTGTGGGGATTTACAGATGTTTGTTCTCTCTCTGGCTGGGTGTTTCATTGTATATCATATATGAATTTACAAAAAAAGGTACCTATACAAAAGGTATACAAGTATTATATCAGCTATATAAACTATCTAGCCCCCAAACCAAGCAGAGCTTGTACTATGTTCCCATAGTACAAGCTCTGCTTGGTTTGGGGGCTAGATAGTGTTGTGTGGATTGTCCACATTACTTATTTACTGCAGGACATTTTTTTCTCCCACTAATTCAAGTTGGAAAATTATATCCATGTTAAAATTATAAGTTAGGCTAGATAATGTTGTGTGAATTGTCCACAATATAAGTATATGGTAAGTGTACAAATAAACTTACATGTTTTGTGGGTTGTAAATTGCAAATGACCAACTTTCCTCCATACTTGACGGTTTCTACCGGTAGATTGCCGCTCGGTACGATTTGGAGTGTAGTTCCTAAGCATATACTCAGATCTGCAATGCTGGAACCAAAATTCACTATTTCAGACACTTGCATACTGTTTGTTTCCTCTTAAACGGGAGGTTCAGAAATATCAAAAATACTTTATATTATTTAGTATAGTGGGTGGCTTATGATAATGATGAAGTTTATTGAGCATCAAAAGAATAATTCTAAACTTGCCTCCGTATTACATTACTGAGAAGAATAATTATAGCTCTCCTCCATTCACTGATTTCCCGCGATCTTTACCATGTCGCCGGCCCATTCGTGGTCGCCATTGGAGATATATTGCTCCCCAGCTGTTGTGGGTTCTACAAGATACGATCTTCCCTCATCGCCATAACATGCTCATCATTATCCACATTCCTTTATAGCTTATGCCAGTCTAACCCACATCCACCCCGTATCAATGGTCCTTGGTCAATATGGTTTATGCTGAAAAATATTTCCAACTCACCTTGAATGCCATTCGGACATTAACAAGTCACTTTCAGGTAAGGAATGTTCCCAATCCAGTATCGCGTCGTACAACTTGCCTCGACACGGCCTTCCTGTCACCTGCACCGCTAGACATGGCGCTCCAAGCGTCTTCTTACCCACTGTCTCACTAGGAGTGTTGCGGACAAATTGTCTGAAAAATATAACTGAGATAAGCCACATTACACTTTCACTATAATAAAGATAAGTAAGAAATTAGGTTCAATGATGCTACCCTGAAGCATGCCAGTACAGATATTACTTTCAGATTGTTTTATTTACAAGCTTGAACATACAAGTTCAAAAACTATGTTTCTATTGTTGCAGTATGTCTATAAAGATTAAACAAGAGCAACATTACATGGTCATTATTGGTAGTAGACAAATACACTGTGTCAAATGCTTTAGATAAAACGGATAAAAGAATAACTAATTAACATTCAGTCATAATTACCTTTTACATACATTGCACTCATCAACATACATGTTTCCATGTAGCTCTGCCAAATATTTCCTCGCTAATCCTGACTTCAAATGAAGCCCATCTATATTCTGACTAACTATGTAATGTACTTTCTTGCATTCTACCAGTTTCTTTAGGATCATGTGTGTTTTAGTTGGTATTGCTTTGTTGAATGATACATCTGTGGTAGGTTTCTTGCCTTCTTTTTCCAGAGTCCAGACACCATTAGGGCCCCTGAAACCATTTCAAATTTATTTTACTGCAATGAGGCTCAACCAGGAAGTTATACAAGATAAATAAAATAAAATAAAAATAAGATAAATATTCTGTTTGCAGAACACCTGCATAAAGACAATTTTATGAAAAGACAGATGATTCCGCCATACCAATGTCATATTGACCAAATGATTCGTTTACAATAAATGATTCTTATTCTTATTTCCCAAGAGTGTTCTGTAACCCGAAATTGGGTATTGTCTAGTTATGCCACATAGGTGTTTAACCATTTGCAGCAAGATTGATCTGTTCTAGTCTTATTCTTCTTTGGATAATAAGTAGGTACTTACCTAAAATCTGGGATTCCAGCTGATGTGCTGATGCCTGCTCCAGTGTGAACCACTACGTGCTTGCTTTGGTTTAAAAGTTCCGCAAGCTGTTTACATTTGTTTTCTAAGTCCTCAGGAAGCTCAAACTTCTGAAAAATTCATCAGGGACCAGTATGGTAAATAGTCAATCCAAAGAGAACTCAAAGTGCACTCAAAGCCATAAATAAAGTAACATTAGTAGTAGGAAAATGCCATTTACGAGAGGTAAAATAATTTTGATAGTGTATGTCTTAAAAATTTAGTATCATGAATGAAACGTACCTCTGGAACTCCAAGAATTCCTTTGTTTTCATATGGTGATAAGCCGTCTGCATAATTACACGACATTTTTACTGTTTCAAGCAGTAGGCAAATTAATAAAAGTTAAAATAAACACGCTTGATTCCAGTTTAGCTCAAAACAGCATTGAGTTGAGTTGAGCAAGCATTGTTAGCAGTGTTGCCAGATGCGAAAGTTGAAAATGCGGTAACGGTACTCCAAAAACGCGGATTTTCAACAAAAAAAGCGGAATTTCCTGTTTTAACGTTAGATCGATTTTTCTCACTCAGTTCATAATCGTATTACAAATCAAAGAGTTATGTGAAGTAAACTTCCTTTTCATTGCTCATACTCGGAAAGTAGGTCTGAAGTTGCCTGAGGGGCCTAATTGAAAGTAATACTTTCAGCCCTAGGGAGAATCGCTTTCTACTGACAGCTGTCAAATTATAAAAAAAAACAAGTTCTGTTTTATTCAACCATATTCCAACTTTCTAAAGTCTTTCTAACTGCCAGGAGGTTTTTTTTTTTAACCTGCACTGGCCCACTGCTGGGCAAAGGCCTCCCCCAAAATCTTCCAACTATCACGATCTTCGGCGACTTTCCACCAATCCTTCTCCAGAGCTTCCAGATCGTCTCGCAATCGTTTTTTTGGGTGGCCACGCCGCGCGCCGTCACCTTCCGTCCTCCGGCACTCAATGAGTCGTTATGTTTGCTCACTTTTTAGGGTCCATCCTGCTGACGTGGCCCGCCCACTCCCAACTCCCTTGAGCTTGGCTGTTTTGCTCTCTACATCGGCAATGCCAGTCATTAAACGCAGCATTGTATTTCGCACCCGGTCGATGCGTCTAAGGCCGAGAATGCTGTGTTCCATTGCCCTCTGGCAAATCTGCAGTCTAGACTTCTGTAACTCAGTCAATGACCAAGTCTGGCAAGGAGGTTATTAAACCAAATTCCAACTTTTTATTCAGCAAGCAGGTTGGAAGCCCATTACAACGGTAAGAAGTTTAAAAAGTCTAATAAGAGCGCGATGTGAAATTTAAATTTTAATAACATAAAGAGTTTTAAATAAAGAATATATTTTCTAAATGACTTTATTATTATTTAGCTTCAACTATTTCTTTAAAATAACATAATATAGAGCAAAAAATTACCATTTTTTAAATTATGAAAATGAAAATAAAGGCTGAATAATGCTGGCCAGCCGAAGGCCTGCCAGAGAAAAAAAAAAGCTGGAAGGCGGCAATTCAATCATCATTTTCACCATCGAGATCTATGTACTATGTGATGATTTTCACTAATTTTTCTATCATGTTTTTATTTTTACTTTCCTTGTATTCGTAATGAAAAGCACAGTGTTTACCTCGGGTGAAAGACTTATTTAAGTCCCTCAAGCTCTATTGGCGCCCTCGCTACGCTCTAGTGCCAAACCCGTCTTGGGACTCAAAAACGTGACTTTCAATCCTCAGGTAACAATGTACTATTACTTCACAGAACAGAAACAGAAGGTGGCTCAGGGAGGCACAAAAGATATCACTCAAGTTAAATCCACATTCTTCACAGTCAGTGAAAAACTTGTAGCTCGATCTGAACTTGCGCGTGTGCAACTTCATAACACTGTGTACCAACATGACAATAGTGATTTGACAACATAAATTTCACGGACTATAAGGGACAGCGCTATACTAAGAAAAGAGATACAAGTATTTCTGTCTTGCTTTCTCGTATAGCGCTGTCTCCTACCCAACCTATCTCCCTATTACCCAAAGGTTAGCTGGTAGATAATGCTATCTAGAATTAAGTTCGCCTGTGTACAGTAATTTTTAATTTTGTGCAATAAAGAATTTTCTATCTATCTATCTATCCTATTTGGCGTAGTTTTGGCAGGAATGTAGAGGCCGCTATAGACATTTTTTAGGTTCTTCTATTTGAAAGAGTAAACGGATCGGTGCCCATAAAAATGTCTATAATGGGAAGATAATATTTTAATCCTCATGTCCTATCAAAGTTGAAAAAAGTGGAACCCCGCTGGCTAAAAGCGGATGGCGGATCCATTGTCAAAAAGGCGGTGTATAAAGTGGAAAAGCGGTATGATCTGGCAACGCTGATTGTTAGCATTTTAATAGAGTAGTCTGTGGATTTTTTTTTTTCGAAAAGAGAAACGAGCGAATTAACAACTTGGCGATGGGCGATTACTACTATATTTTATCGAATTAGTCGATTGTTCGGTTCAGTCGATAAAAGTCGATAACAATTGAAACTAGTCGATTGTTATCGAGTGACGGCGCGTGCGGCGTGCGGCGCGCGGCGACAACGACTAGCACCAACTTTAACTACTATTTGCCGCGCGGTCACGCCACGCAACCACGCAACGCACCTAACTACTATTTTTGCCGCGCGGTCACGCATTCACGCAACGCACCTAACTACTATTTTCGTGCGTACTACTGAATCAGCAGTTACAAAAGATGGTGCGTCGGGCGTGCGCTACGCTACAAATCTATAGATTAAGTCAGTGCGCCGCTACTTATTGCAGTTATTATGTGATTTAATTTATTACATTAATTAATTTGTTTTAAATTATAACAAATTACGAATAGAAGAGTAGGTAATGAGTTTCTAACTAAGGAAAACACAGACTAGAATAAAAATTAAGTAAAAAAGGTACTTATAGATACTTATTTGACATATATTTTCTTACAGAAAATCAACTTATAGCTATAAATCTACCTTCTAACATAATTTTGGTAACTATACTTTTTACTTGACAAGGTCAATTTTACATTTCTATAAAATGTTTATTCATAATATTAAAATATACTACCTACGTGTTAACATTAAATGCAACCGAAGTATTATTACTTAGAAACAATCGACACAACACCATCCCGCCCCCGCATGCACCGCCCCGCATGGCCTTCCGCAGCGCAGTTCACCGCACCGCACGCATATTTACATGTATAGTAGCTAGTAGTTTGTCGATTGTTATTCGAATAATCATGGGGAGGAACTACTAAATCGACAATCGAACGCGCAGTAGCGCAATTTTCGATTCATTCGATTGTTTTTTTTGAAGCAATCGCCCATCGCTAAACTTGACTGAATTAAACTTGGCAGGCCTGAAGTTAGCTTTATAAGCAAATTTACTAATCGCCATTGGATAATTACACCTAAATGGCTATCTTCAACTTTAACTTGGGAATTACATTGAGCAAGAAAGAATGGGTAGAAAGAAAAGAATGGTGTCTGTGGTCAAACCTGTCAATGTCAAGTTAGTTCAACTGTCTACTAGTCTAGGGAGGATGAAAGTTCTCACCTCGACTAACTCGATTATAATATTTGTATAATTGGTACCAAATAGTGAAAGACTTTCGTTTTCTTCATTTTCACTTTCTTCAATAGCTGAAGCTTATAGGTTTTCTACTTTCCTCACATAGAACTTTAGTATTGGAAGTTGCAATCGAATCGCATCGAAAGGCTCTATTCGATTCGAGTTGAACCAAAATCGCAAAGCAAACCGAACCGCGCGCCCCGCATCGCAGTCGTGCACGCTTGCACATCACTAGTTTGTTTGGTGGTTTTCTCTCTTGTTGGCATCGATTTTTATTTTAATATTTTTAGCGTAATTCTTTGTCGTTTTTGCATTACCTTTCTGATTCATAATACGTGATCATGAATCGTAGAAGGGGACATGAAGAAGAAGATGGATATGGTGTGTATTATGTTTATTTTTAGGTTAGATTTTTATCCAATTGTGCAGCTGTGTTGTGCATTACATTGTCATATCTTATTCTTTCAGAACGCCTACACCGTAAGAGGCGTCGCGTATCGGAGAACCAAGAGATCGAAGATAGATTGGAGTCCCTTATCTTGAGGGTTGGCGAAAAAAGCAGTTCTAGCTTGGAGAGTAACTTAGAGGGCTTAGCAAGCGTCTTGGAAGCTGATTTGAGCACTTTTCGAGTGAAAATCCTCCGTATCCTGACCGACTGCGCTATCCGCATGCCCGAAAAATGTACCATTTATGCAACTTTGGTTGGTTTGCTCAATGCGAAGAACTACAACTTTGGTGGGGAATTTGTGGAGTACATTGTGAAAACTTTTAAAGAAAACTTGAAGATTGGGAAATGGAATGCTGCCCGTTACTGTCTGAGGTTCATATCAGACTTGGTGAACTGCCATGTATTGGCCGCTTCATCACTACTCACATTGCTGGAGACCTTAGTTGACTGCGCCAATGAGGACAATGTTCCCCAGGTCCGGAGAGATTGGTTTGTGTTTGCTGTTCTTTCAGCTCTACCCTGGGTGGGCCGTGAGTTGTATGAGAAGAAAGAATCACAATTGGATCACCTCTTGGTTACCATAGAGGTGTTTTTGAACAAGCGAAGTAAGAAGCACTGGCCAGCATTGAAAGTATGGTCTGCTGACACTCCTCATTTGCAGGAAGAGTACTTGGACTGCCTTTCGGCTCAGATCCGGAAATTAAAACAGGATAATTGGTCTGAAAAGCATATTCCCAGACCGTATTTAGCCTTTGACTCTATTCTATGCGAGGCTTTGCAGCATACTCTGCCTCCTATTCAGGTACTTTACTATACTGATCTCTTCAAATAATATGCATAGCCAGTCTAGCTCATCACTTAACAGTTCAATGTTCTTTTGTCTTTCAGCCACCCCCACACAATGACAATGATATCTACCCCATGCCAAGGGTTATCTTCCGCATGTTTGACTACACCGACTGCCCCGACGGCCCGGTCCTACCCGGAGCCCATTCCATCGAGAGATTCCTCATCGAAGAGCATCTCCACAACATCTTGGAAGCTCACCATATGGAACGGAAAGAATGTGCAGCCCAACTGATATGCTTTCCATACAAAGCGAAGATACCTTTAGAGTACTGCATTGTAGAGGTTATATTTGCAGAGCTGTTCAACCTGCCCAGGCCTAGGTACCTGGAGATTTGTTACGGGTCGATTCTAATTGAGCTGTGTAAACTGCAGCCCTCTACGATGCCTCAAGTGCTGGCTCAAGCTACAGAGATCTTGTTTATGAGGATTGATACCATGAATGTAGCTTGCTTTGATAGGTAAGAAAAATAACCCTACCATTGATTATTTCCACTCAAAAGTATGAAGTATGTTACCTCCCATTTGCTATGCTTGACCGCAAATGAATAGTGATACATCAATAACGTCCAGATTCACCAAGACCTCCCATTCATGCATTTTTCTGCATTAATCTGTACTGAAATTTTACTGGTTTAGATAAAATTTATTATGACAGTGAAAGAAAATATCCAGTATATATTTTCTATTCACACAATTTTGTTAGTCCAGATTCACCAAGACCTCCCATTCATGCATTTTTCTGCATTAATCTGTACTGAAATTTTACTGGTTTAGATAAAATTTATTATGACAGTGAAAGAAAATATCCAGTATATATTTTCTATTCACACAATTTTGTTAAAGACTATTATTGTTCTTCTATTTTCAGATTCGTCAACTGGTTCTCATACCACTTGAGTAACTTCCAATACCGCTGGTCGTGGGAGGACTGGGAGGGATGCACACAGCTTGAAGCGGATCACCCTAAACCTAGGTTCATCCGGGAGGTGCTTGGCAAATGTCTCAGGTATTTATTTTATTCAACTAAGCAAGATAAGTTGAAAAACTGACTTCACAACCAAACTGATGAAATTTACATGGGACCAATCGTGGGTTCAAATCCACTCGTGTACCAATGAGTTTTTCTCTCGAAAAATTTACGGACACTATGCCAGTACACTCAAAACGGTGAAGGAAAACATTGTGAGGAAACCGGCGTGTTGTAGAACCTAAAAAAGTTCGAGCAACACGTGTGCCCGTGCGCAAAAAGGGCCCGCCAGCAGCCTACTTGCGGAAAACCAGTCCGCACACCAAGTGCGGGTGATGAATTTGCCGAGTTTGCCGTCATGCGACCAATCTGAATTTTGATAAACCCTTTACAGTACAAAAAAAAAATACAACCAGTCTGAGAACCTTCTTTTGCAGAAGTCTGTTACAAATAGATATAATATGTACCTCACATCCTCAAAGAATCAAATATCAGATTTTGTTTTAATGGTCAATGCAATACTCTTACGGGAACATGGATCGAAGAGTTACAGTAATGGGCAGAGAATTTATTAAAAATGTTGCAGATTCTTGTGGAAAGATTATCAAAGTGACTTTACTTTCCAGATTAGCATACCACCAGAGAATCAAAGAAATCACCCCTGAAGCTTTCGCGTCGTTAGTGCCACTAAAGCCCGAGCCGATCTACAAATATTCCATGGAGGGTGCAGGTAAGGGTTCCCCCATCATTCCATCATTCAGGGCACATTCAAACATTTGGAAACATTTTTTATCAGTCAGCAAATCTGATCAAATCTGATCTGAGCAGTTTTATGCAACTAAAGAGGCATTCATTTCCACCTAAGGGCTAAAGATAGACGTTAGTATAGTATGGATGGATAATGAAATCAGTAACAAATTATTTATTTATTACAAATACTCGTATGTCTCTTAGTCTAAACTTATCTAGATAAAAGAAATATTTACACATCGGTAACAATCAAAGGTACTGTGCGTTGAGCTTTCATCTTTCTGGGTTAAATGCCTCTTTCATATTTGTATCGTTATTTCACTTCTATACAGGTTATGTCCACTTTGCAAGTTTTAAGAAAGTCACGAGAATTATAACTACTGTTTTAGAGTGTTAGAACGAAACTCTGCACATAGTCATCATATACAACCCGTGCCAATAAAGAAAGACTTTCTTATTCTGTCTTTATTTTTTCTTT
This sequence comes from Thera obeliscata, assembly GCA_947578465.1. Classification (NCBI taxonomy): domain Eukaryota; kingdom Metazoa; phylum Arthropoda; class Insecta; order Lepidoptera; family Geometridae; genus Thera; species Thera obeliscata. Next base: position 3,588,864 of record OX387914.1, on the reverse strand, counting down.
ACATGTTCGTTCTAAATCCGGCCAAAATTCCTGTTCATTGGCGCGGGTTATAAGAAAATATCAGTCTATTCCATGGCCATTAATTCTAGAAAACTGTAAGGGCGGTCGCGATATTCCTCATAACTCACGTCGGCGTGCCTTTGACTTCTACTTTCTTCCTCATTATTGAAAGGTGAGTAATCACTATCTCCACTATCATCATTATCCTCCTCGTCGTATTGATCGTAGTTCGTGTCGTTTTCACGTTTCTTTCCTTCTAATGAGTCTAGAAAGTCTTCTAAATCGTCGTCAATTTGTGCGAAACGTTCTTGATTCTCACTTCCTTCCCCCAATAGTTCTTTAGTTTTGTTTTCGTGCTGAAGCCCAGCTACTGTATAACCGCCGAAGATTTGCGAGAAAATATCTGCCTCTGTTGTGGATGGTTCTGTTGTGGTAGTTAAAATTTCTGAAACTTCCACTTCATCATTAAACATCTCTGGTTCCTCAGTAGTTGTCTGGTTCATGAGTTTCTTCTTTTTACATTTAGTTTTGTTTTTAGGGGTTGCATGCGTTGCTGTAATTACAATCTCTCTGTTCACATCTTGGTTTTCGATGACTTCATTGCTTTTCTCGATTGTCTCTTTTTGGGTATCGAATATGAACTCGCTATGATCTTTTGACTCTTCTTCGTCATCTTGTTCGCTGCTTTCATCCGAATCTTCTACTTCTGGTTCTTCGGTTCCGTCCAGATCATCTGGTTTATCCTCAAAAGTGTCAATGGGTTTAGTTGGTTCTGGCGTGACAGGAATCACTTCTAGTAAAATTTCAGTTGTGCTGCTTTTTTCTGCTGCATTAGAATTGTAAGCGAGGTCTATGTGCTCTTCTTTGTGGTGATCTTCATCTACGTTTTTCGGTGTCGAGGAAACATATCCTTGAAAGTTAGAACCTTTCCTTCTTTGTTGGTATTTACCGATATTAGACTGTCTCGTTTTATTATTCTCGACGACCGGCATGTACCATTTGTCGTGGTTGACAGACGTACCTTTTAGCATCAACGTCGATTGTCTGAACCTATTCTTACTTCTTGGGTCAATTGTAACTGCTGGCGGTTCCGTTTCGGGGGTTGGTGTTGTTGTTGTCGTTAGCTTTGTAGTTGTAGTCGAAGGTCGAGATGTTGTTACGGGTCTAGCAGTCGTGGTCGTTACGTCTGTAACTTTTGAACTGACAGGAGTAGTAATAGTTTCATTTTGTATTTTGGACTTTGGTTGCCACCCTGGTTTTGTAGTCCCAGTAGCAGCCGAACTGGCTTGTGGCGTCAAATCTTGTAGCGGTCTTTTCGGCCGCGGTTTTTCCGTGGTTGTTGTGGTTGTTGTTGTAGTAGTAGTGGTAATACGTTTATGCTTCTTTACCTTTTCTAGTTTCGTGAATTTAGGAGGTGGCCGTGTTCGCTTCGTTGGCCTAAGAGTTGTGGTCGTGTCCTCTTGCTTTATCTTTTCCGTTGTGGTAGTTACAGTTGTTGTGGGCTCAGTGACGGTGGTTGTCGGCTCAAACAGCGTGGTAGTTTCAGTAGTATTTAGAGTTTCCTGTGAAACCATTGGCGTGGTTTTGACAAAAGCGCCCAAAACATTGCTAGCCCAATGCATTGAGTCGCTTTCTTCGATAGACTGACTCTGCACAGTGATGATGTCGGGTGTAGTCGTGGTTGTTCGTTGCGACTTTATTTGTTCGTGTTTTTTCGCTGGTTTCGATTTGTGGAGGTTTTTATGTTGAATGTTTTTATGCTTATCGCTTCCTGCTTTATCGTTCGTCTCTGATGAGCTAGTTGTGTTATCTGCATAGTTTATGTTCATTGGTCTGAAGGCGTCTGAGAGCGGATCTGGATCCGAAAATAGTTGGATGTCGACGACTTGCGGACTCGGCCGGAAGTCCACAGGTCTATTTTTCATGGGCTTTGAATGTGTATGTGGATGATGATGCTGATGCTGATGATATTTCAATGGTGGCATCGGTTTGAAGGGTTTTTTGTCCATGGTGACGAACACTCCCGGCGGAGCGTTGAAAACTGGAGGGCGGACATGTTCTGGGAAATAGCTGACTTTCGTCGGAGGTGGCTTGTGATGTTGAGGTTTTGGATAAGGCTTGAACGCCGTCACTATCTCTGGTTCCTTCGTGGTTATTTCAGATACATTTAGCGTATCGGTAACTTCCATTGTTAAATTCAGCGGTTGAGACGGAGGTGTTGGTAATATAGCTGGTCTAGTGGTTTTTACCACGTTTGATGGCTGATACCTGTAGTCCGAATGTGGTGGATACTGTTTTTTATTCTTTACATCTGGGTCTCTGTAATGGTGATGCTGATTGTGCTGTACAGGAGGTTGAACCTTTGACTTAACGTCATAATGGTACTTGGTCTGTGGAGGTGTATAAGGATACTTTGATTTTACATCGTCGAGATAATGCTGTACTTGCTGAGAGAAAGGGATTTCAGTCTTACCGGAATCGATGTTTGGTTGGATTTGAGGTAATGGGTTCTTTGTATTATCGGAATCTGTATATTGCGGTTGAATTTGAGGATAAGGATTCCTTGTTTTGTCTGAATCTATGTATTGAGGTTGAAGGTGTGGTGGTGATAGTGGAACCTTTGTCTTTACAGAGTCAGTGTCAGGATATTGAAACTGAACTTGCGGCGGCGCAAATTGAATCTTTAGCTTATCAGAGTCTGCAAAATGATGCTCGGCTTGAGAGACAGTCGGTGGTGGTCCGAGGGGAGGTCTTGAATACTTGTATGTCATGGGCTTGTAAGGGTATGGGCTTGGCTTTTTATGTTGATGCTGTTCAGCTTGAGCATGTCCTACTTTCGAATGTTGCGGCCCAGAGTACCCTTGTTGAGTGTACGGACTGGGTCTGTGCCGAGGAGGCTCGTCATCTTCATCTGAAGAAAACAAAGATAAAAAGAATCTATCCAAGCCTTGAGGTTGATAGTTCTTACGGCTCTGATAGTGTTGGTTGGGCCCGATGTTTTTATGAACCCATATAGCTCTTTGTGGCCTTGGTGCATTCGATACAGGGGGTTGGGTGTACTGTGGATGTTCCACAGGAGTGCCCTCTCGAACTGTGAATGTCCTAACAGGATTGTCGTAGGGCTTCTTTTGTTTCTTTGGGGCCTGTGAATTGACTGAGAATGTCAGCTCGTAATGATATTTTCCTGGATTGGTTTCCGCATCCCTTTGCCTCACGCGCTTCACTGACCAGAAAGCCTTGACTCCTTCCATGCATTTCTCATCATCACACTTTTCCTTCGAACTTTTGTCTTCTGTGAAACGGAATCCGCTTTTCTCTTCCAACAGACGACCTTTTGCCATGATAGTTATATCGCCTTTCATAGCTGGTTCCTCGACGCTTAGCCTGTCAAATGGAGCGGATTTGACTTTTTCCCATAAGTTGTGATCGTCGATTTCCTTAGACGCGTGATGCTCCAACTTGTTGTCTGGAGATAGAACGCTACCCTTGGCTATGAGCTGGTCTATCTTGTCCCTGACTAGGGTTAGATATACGCTGTGTCGCAAAGCGTCTTCCCAATAATGTGCGGGAACCGCGGCAACTGATGGAGGGGTGTCAGTAGCTATAACTTCCTGAAGTGTCCCTGAAGGTTCATCCTTCTTCTCGCCATGCCAGTCGTCGAGCGGAATCGGTGTTGGTCTAAAGTCTTCATTAGTAGTCGCCCTTCCTTTGTGTACCTGGAATAACAAATTGCATTTTATAATTCGCCCACCAAACAGCATAAGGAAATTCATGATTATGTAGTAAGTAGACGTAACGACAACAAGGTATTAAACGATGGTTACAGCAAACTGCCATTTCCCCCAGTGAAAAACAATGCATAATTGTCACTGTAATGTGAATAAAAAATGTGGATATGTATGCGTTTGAAAGTAAAATGCTGGTAGCGGGAAAGTGGCTGTGGCGTGCCATCCTCGCGTGTGGCCAGCCAGCCCCTCCGAGTTTCCAATCGAATAATTTCAATATCCAACCAAGTCGCCGGCAGACTGTTTTCCCAAAAGATATTTGGGCAGTCAAGCGGGAACAAAGACATTGAAATGACAGTTTATATTTGAAGTAGTAGAATAAGTGGCATGGGAATGCTATGGTTAATATACATAATAGTTGTTTTGACGATCGCTTGACAATATTTAGTAACGCGTGCTATCAGTTTATTTAATCGATCATTCGCTTTAGGCTTTGCACTCAATGAGATGTCGAAATGTATCATTTAGTTATGTTTGGCGATTTCTTTGTATTCCTAAACAATAACATAGATTGGCTGATTGCCATCGTGATCTAGACCCACATGTGCGAGAACCATGCCTTCTATCGCATGTAATATCTCGTAAGATTCTCTAACAATAGATTGCTTATCGAAATAAATGATGCCAAGAAAACTCTATAGATCGTTACTCATAGTTAAATTGCCTGTGATTTGTTATTCAATCCCATACAATTACCCACTGCACTTTTATCAATAGACGATTCTTAAAGAAGATGTAGAATCAGGCTTGTAAATGCCTGTCAAGAAGCATTAAAGACATAAAATAACATGGATCATCTTGATGATTTTTAGCACGAGTCACTAAAATGTCTAATACTACCACCATGCCAATTTCTGCCGTGAAGCAGCATTACTGTGTTTTGCGTTGGAAGGGTTTGGGTGCCGGTGGAGTTACGGGCGCGTGAGGCTGAATTTCTGTAGGTCTCAAAGTTGATAGACGCAGGCCAGTGCATCGTAGGGCACGTTCCTGATGTGCGTGACCTATCAGGCAATGCTTGGTCCATCAACTAGTTGTATAAAAAAATTTCTTTGTCACCATTAACATTTTTTTTTGAAATTTTTAGTTATTAAAAACACATGTATTGCGGGGTAGTCGAAGCATTATCAGCCATTGGCAAAGTAAAACATAATTACATTTCATAATGAACTACAATATACAATCAAAATAATATCTTACTCAAGCAATAATTCGCCGGCTTCCCAGGCTTTATTATAATGTTAATGATATACTCGTATTACCTATTCATTCAAAATTACATTCTTTCATACTGTTCTCCACGCAAGATCGGTCACACAGTAGCTTTATCAGAGTTATAAACAGCTAGCAATACACACCTCGCTATGGTATGAACGTTAAGCACTGATCAGCCACTGTTCTGCTGTTCTCATTTTAAATACAAAGCAGTGCGTTATTTTAACTGGGACAGCGCGTGGAGAAATCCAAACCATAGAAGATACAGGGAAACTATCTAAGAATCTTTTATGTTTTATGTGTTTTCTTTGAAAATATAATATTTGCCAAATATTTTTTTAATTATTTATTTAAAAAATAATAAAATACAGATCGGCGTAATTTCATGTAAGGATTATTTCATTGTGTAGGAAAAAATAATCGGAGCAGTAGAAGTTAGTAGAAGAACACAAAAGATACATAATGTAGTGTAGACTACCCCCTCATTCATAAAGCCTGACACATTTTAGCCGCTCTCTAAAAATCTCTTGTCACTGTCTCTTTCATATCAACAAATATAGATGACAACAGACTTAGCGGCGGCTAAGATAAAAGACTGCTATAATACCATTATGAATATGAACGTTAAAATGAAAAAAAACTTTTAAATAGTTTGGTAAATGCTGGTCTATTGAATGAAACCTCGATACACAACTTGCTCGTTACTACTTTGTGCCGCTCCACTTACTAATTTTTCATGGGAAAATCTCATCGTTCTAAGCACAGTTCTAAAGGTGAACGAAACAAGGCCGATGTTACAAGTGTTAATTGTTATTTTAGTGTCTAATAATTATTTGCAACTATTTTCGTATTAATGGAATTAAACTTTATTACATTTTTTAATTAAAATAGAAATAGGTAAAAAAGTTGGTTTTCAGTTAGACCTTTTTTATTTATGCCTAAAATTGTTTAATAAAAAGCTCTTTCTAGAGTAAATATTTCGCTATGCTTAGCTTGTGTGTGCGTTGACTTTCTTCTTCATCTATAAATTAGGACTATGCCCAAAGTTTAAAAAAAACATAGCCTGAATAACTAAAACAGCTTCTTTATCTTTAATCAATTAAAAACTAAAACTTTTTTGAATAAATTTACGAAGTAAAGTCATTTTTTAGCTGTTTTCAGTTATATTTAAGTATTGTTTGTTTTATGACCATCACTTTCTTCTTTATTTCTGGAAGCTGCGCTGGAACCTATATTTTAAAAAGCACTCCTTCTGATTAATTTGCTGAGAAGCCTATTTAAGACTCTCTGTCATCATTGCTTAAAACATTTTTAAACGAAAAAAGTTCGGAAACTTCTGAAACTACTTTGAGTTTAAACACTATCCATGTTATTAATAATCCTGGCGTAGCGTTGGACTATTTAATCCGTGTTTTGTCACATTTGCTCGAGTTGACAATTGCATGTCAATGCAAGAGACAAAACACGGATTGACTAGTCCAACGTTACGCCAGAATTATTAATAACACCCTATTTTATTAACAAAGGGATGATCACCATGATTGAATTTTGTGAGTTTTGACTCCCTATATTTTGGCACAGTTGCACCATGATCACGGGTTGAACGCAAATTCAAAACTAAATCATGGTAAATATCCCGATCATAAAAATAGTAATTTCTAAAAGCAGTACATTTAAAACACTACTTACTATTAAAGCGAAGAAAACGCATAGCAATGCGGATCTCATGTTTAACACTGAATCACGCCACTGCAAGTATTTGCCACTGAACTGCTATTTCTTTGATTTACGTGTACGCGCAACACATCGCGTAGAGGCGACTGCCGATTTGATTTAGAGCAGTTTTCACCCCTCTGCTGCAAATTGCATTACATACATATGATATGAGGCGTGTGTACATGAACAACATGTGTATTAGGTGGTAAAATAGCACAACCTGAAACCTTACACTCCTTACCAACTGGAATCCATAAAAAAATGGCGTCCTACATGGGTATTTGGTGGTAAAATAACACAACCTGAAACCTTACATTCCTTACCACCTGAAACCTATAAAAAAATTGCGTCCTACACGGGTATTTGGTGGTAAAATAACACAACCTGAAACCTTGACAGTCCTTACCACCTGAAACCTATAAAAAAATGGCGTCGTACATGGGTTGTAGGTTAGGGTGTCCCGAGTTTTTTTTTTTTGGTTTCTGTTAACGCAAGACCTCTCAAAAGTTGTGTAATTGATCATAGATTACGAAATTATTTTTTTAAACATTATAAAACTAAGTATGTCTTTAGGGCTCTACCGTTCTTTAAAGTTTTGAAAAAAAAAATTATGGTAATCTTTAATTTAGGTTCCTGAATAGTATAATAATAAATATTTACTTTTTGTTACATATAGGTGTAATAAATAGACGACATTTCGATTTGCATGTAAGGACATGTTACCAGCGACTTAGGATTTGATAGGTTTCAACTTGCTTACACCGTCAAGTTTCAACTCGCTTCGACGACTTTCTTGACTTGACTCGCGAGTGTTTTCTTCATAGGCAAAGTGATTTTTTTTTATGCTATAAAAGTACAGTTTCGTTATTAAAGGGTTTCAGTATTTCAGTTTTCAGTATTATTGAATTTTGTATTATTTTAGGATAAATAGAAAAGTTCTGTAAAATCGTAAAATTTTCAAAACTTAAAAGTGCGGTAGAGGCCTCAAGATGGCATATAATTCTATTATTTTTACCTTTTTCGTAATCTGTGTAAAACTACACAAGTTTCGATAAGTACCTCTTGCGTTAGTCTACCTTGAAAAAATAAAAAACTCATACATGGACGGGACACCCTATTGTAGGTAGGTGGTAATATTCCCATATTAATTTTACAGGTAGAATATTCTTGTGTTTGTAATATTTTTTTTTGTTACCTATAATTAGCATTCTCAACGTACCTACAAAATAAAATAAATTACTATTACTATTACTAAAAAGACAACTTGTCTTTTTAGTTAAATGTTATACCTAATTTCTTAAGACAATAAATATTATCTAAACCGAGGCAATAAGTATTGTTCAAATTTAAAGGGTCTCGTTCATTTTCAAAACCGGGTTTTGCAAATTTTTTGAGTTAAAAATTATTTTAAGTCATAATCTACCTACGAGTATTGAACGTTTCATGCAAATTTGTCCGTGATTGAGACGATTTTTTTTATTAAACTTGTTTATGGAAGAAGCATAATTGGCCCACTTGATGTTAACTGGCAACAACCGCATAAGTATAAGCTTTGCCTCGTACGTCACTAACGTCAAGGACGATAATTTTAAATTACGACTATTGGTTTTGTCATTAATACTTCTATTTATTTTGCTGCAATTTGTAAACCCGCCTTTACAATTTTCACGGAAATCATGCGATATTCAATACAAGTAAAGTTCCAACTTTGTACTTAGTCTATGTAATGGTCTGCAATTACTCATTTTATAATGTGTTTTTGGAACAAGTGTGCTGAAAGGATTACCTGTTTTCTAACTTTAAAGGCTATACCTATGTATTATTTAAACGAATTTTCTTATTCAAAAAACATTACACTACATTGAAAGTGTTGGGTTTTATGATAACTAGCGGCCGCCCGCGGCTGCGCTCGCTCCCATCCCGTTGCGCCCCGTTCTGAAAAAGTATCCTATGTCCGTCTCCTGTAGTCCGAGTTTTACTCCCACATTTCGTTACCAAATGTTGTTTTCGTTTCGCCTAGGTGTCTCTGTCTTTTGCATGGAGATAAGATGAGACAGCAAAAATACGTTACGAAGCCAGAGTTGTTGTCTCATCATATTTCCATGTAAAAGAGAGAGACACGTAGGCGAAACGAAAACAACATTTGGTAACGAAATGTTGTAAATGCATTGGGACTTTGGGTACTGGACCCACCAATTTTCAGCCAAATCGGTCCAGCCGTTCACGAGTGATGACGTGACCAAAGGATATAGGGATTCATTTTTATATAATTTAAATAGATTTCAATATCATTCGTCCGGTAATTACTGGCTATCATAACAACACATAATAGAAAGTGCGTGTTATTCTGCCATGCAGTAACTTCACAAGAAACTAATTGGATAATTATTATAATTTATCACATTTAAGGTAAATTAACCAAGATGAAAACTAATTAGGAATTTTAATTTATAAACCAATCTATTTTATCTTTATCCGATGTGTCTATATGCATATTTAGAGTGATTTCAACGCACCTACAATTTTATTTTATTGTACCACATTGTTGCTGTACCCTAATAATATTACATCTAGCCAAGTAGGCTAATGAGCAATTTTGCTTTAACTTTGTTTTATAGAAATAAATATTGTAAGAATGTGTCCATTGGCACTATTCTTACAGTCTCTGTTTTTTTTAAGGCGATACTTTGTTCTTGTGTCCATAAAAGTAGCACTACCTCTGCACAATAATTTAAGGCCCGTAGGGAATGTCAGTAAAAATTTATAATAAACTTCCAACCGAAATAAAAAATATAGAAAAAGATTCCCTATTTACTAAAACATTAAAGTTGTTCCTAATTGACAAAGCCTACTATGACATTAACGAATATTTGACATAACTAATGACTAAATAAATAAAATAAAAATGTATAACTACGCACTAAACCTAACTTTGACTACTTTTAAGACCTTGACATTATCGTTTAATCTGTTTTACCAAGCTTATTAATTTAAAATAAAGTAACAAACTATCTACATTATAATGCCTGGAATTTCTCAATCTATAGTAATATAATACGTACCAACTACCTACTGTGTATAAGCCTCGGCCTACCTCCATGTTGCTTTACCCTATTCACAGGGTCCATGTGATACTGACTTACACCTAAGAACTATGTATGTACCTAAACTAAACCATGTTTATGCATTAAATGTATTGAGTATTGAGTATTAAGGGTCAAAATAAACAAACCTTTTAGTAACTGTTAAAAAGTTAGCAGGCCTTTGCATCTATTGTAGATGATTGTTAGTTTTGACATTATTTTGAGCTTCGATTACAATGGAAAGCAAATAGAAACAAAAGTTATCCATGCAAAGGAACGATTGCAACAAGACTGAATGTTGACGTAATAAACATAGGATAGCGAATAGGAACTTCGCTTTGTAAAGCTAGTAATGGCAACAAATAAATTGCGGCCGAAAAATAATCGCAACAAGATGTGTGATCGCTGTTCCATGTTAGTATAATTTATTTGATAGAATCAAACTTTTGATTGTAACATAATTAAACAATCTCCTAGCTAATTCCAACCAATCGGCAAAGCTTTGATTAAAGATTTGAAACAGATTGGTCGGAATCAGAAGATGTCTATATTGTCTATTGCTCTGTGAACATCACCAAAAGTGGCGGTAAAGAGGCAGATCAGATACGCGGTATCTTCATTTCACGGCGATTACTGAACAATGGCATAGGAAGCCATGCAATGCGTTCAGGAAACATACGCAACACACATCCTTATTATAACGAGGCGAGGGGAAATCTTTATCGTTGGTAAAAATGTAAATAACAACTTATTTCTAACAAACTTTGCCGCCTATTTTTATAAACGACTTTTGTAAGTTGCTTATTCAATTATCTGCTTCTTTCAGAAGAAAAAAACTGATTACTATTTGATAACCCTAACATATCCAAAAGGTTATGAATTGTCAACATTATGAATCTAAATTGTCGTCGTTTAATTTGGTTAGGTCATATTTTCAACTTTATGATTGTGCACGCTCGCCTGGCGTGAATGGAACTGCTGGAAGGGGAAGACCTAGGCGCATGTATCTCGATCAGATCGTAGACGTTTTAGAGAAAGGCCAGGTTAGGAGTACCCTAAACCGACGAGCATGTATGAAGAATGTTATGAGAGTGAACGAAGCGAAAGAGGTGTGTCAGGATCGTAGCAAGTGGAAATCCGTGATCTCTGCCTACCCCCATGGGAATAAGGCGTGATTTTATGTATGTATGTATGTATGATTGTGCAACCATTCGTCTTTTACAGTCATAAAAATAAGATGAACCCCATACTGTAGTCTGTACTCTGTACTGTAACCCCCCTCGTGTCACACCCCTCACCCCTGTATACTCTCAGAGAGGAACTGAGTTAGTGGCAAAAAATCTTAATAGACATAGACATAGACATAGACATTAATTTATTTACTGCTTCAGCACATATACACACTATTAAAATAAGAAAAAAATAATCAAAATCAAAAGTGTATTTATTCATAGGATTGCAAGGGTCACTTTGAAACGTATTAAAGCTAGGTGAGTCTAGGTGCCAGTTCCACGCGACCAAGCCTAGAAGGACAGGCAACAAACTACGGCTTGGTTCCTACCGTTTTTTTATATGATCATTTACAAATCAAAAATATGTTTATTTAGTTGTATCACAAGGACCTATCACGATGAAACGGATAGGTGAGTCTAGGTGCCAGTTCCACGCGATCAAGCCTATAAAAACAGGCAACAAACTACTACCTATAGTTCACCTATATTCATTTATTTAGCCTTATAATTCAATCATTCGAAATATTTCTGCAAATATTCTACTAATAACCACTGCGTAGCCTCAGTATATTGGCTTGTCCGCTGAAAAATAGTTTTCTTCCACGCAAAATGCCGAGGGAAAATGCACATTCGCGTGCATACTTTCCATCTCGTGGACGTTCGCAGTTTTTACGCGCACTTGTACCGAACACGGAACGCGACTATCGTGTTAGATTAGACTAGGAGATCGGAGTGGATATTCTTTACCTCAAACCAGTTTTTAGTAATACAAGAAAACTTCTAATTGCTGATTCGTTTTTTTACACTAATTATAGAATGTAACTCTGTGTTGTCAAAATAAAATAAAAATAAATAAATATTCATCTTATGAAAGTTGTGGCTTTTTTACATTCTGGGGGTCTCAGCTTGAGGCCTTTGTAGCTTGAAAATTTTGTTACGTAGGTTGGCTGCCACAAGCACTTACCTGCTCACATACCTACTCACTCATGGCTCCTCATGACATGCCCGTACCACGCCAGTGTTGCTCCTCAATTTTTCTGTCACCTGTTTCATTATTGGCAATAAATTGCGCACAAGTCCGTGAAAGTTACTTTACAGTGGCTCCTAGACTATAGTTCCTTATTACTGCTATAGTATACTATAATCGGCATTTTAAACCGTATAATTAGTGACATAAAACCTGAATTGCAATAACAGTTACTTAATGATTTATTGAAATCCTATTCATTCCTACATTTCCAAATCAGACGAATTCATTACATCGCATAGCTATTGACATGTTATTGTAATATTATTCATGGAAATCCGCTTTCCATCTTCGTTTAAATGAATTTATAAACAAAGAAACAAAATAAAAGCTAAACAAATCAAAATTAGGTTTGAATTCAACTTGGAATGAGTTTGTAACCTGGAGCAGTATTTTCATCTAAATCCAGTGAAAATTAACATTGAAAACTGGATTTGTTCAACTACTTTTGTTACAGTCTGTACCATTTGATTGAAGCCGTAGGCGGAAGTTAGTTATATCATAGACAAAGGAATTTCCTTTGTCTATGGTTATATACAGGGTGTAAAAAGACCACTCCTAAAAACTTCAGGGGGTAAAAGTACTTACCCATCAATATGAACAACTTTTATAAAAAGAACCAACACTGTACGCGAAAAAAAACTGCTGTTATATACAAAAGTTCATTACATGCTAATTGTATGGAACAGCTGTTTTATTTTCCACGTTCTGTGTTGTTTCCTTATATTCGTAGTGATGATGGGTACTTTAGCCCCCTCAAGTTTTCGGGAGTGGGGTTTTACACCCTGTATACATGTGAAAGTTTGCACATAGTTCTTTATCAGCGTCTCTAAACAAGCTCAAAACGATGCGAGATTATTAAAGATTAATAAAGATATATCATAAAGATTTTATCATAATTTTCTTAATTATGATAAAATCAAAACCATTATCAGTCTACTCAGGAAAGTACAGCTCTTAGATAATAATTATAGGTGCATATTATGTTTATTCCTGCGTCTGACTACTCTTTTTTGAGACCCTGAAGGAGCATCGGTACACTTGAAAGATGTTAATTTGGGGCTAGATAGTGTTGTGTGAATAGTCCTATTTATTTAATTTATTTATTTATGTCTTCCACGCATAGGATTAAGTATCATCATCAGACTGAACAAGTCCCTGCTATAGATATATCCCCAAAACAGTTTTAATTGATTTTATAGTACTAAAAAAAAGATCAGAAAGATTTTTATAATGTCCCAAAAGTCAAGAGCGCGAGGGAGATTTGAAACCGCGACCTTCCTCGTGGTACGGGGCTTTGCTGACCGTTGCGCCATCGGATCCTAATCACACTCGACGAATAACTCTTAGGGACTGTTAATACGACACTATCTCGAGCTTCGTCGATTTACTTAGCATTATAAAAATCCCCCAAACTTTTCAAGAAAAACGATTTTGAGCCCTATCTATTCTCCAACTTCACACAATGTAGTCGGTCCATTGTGTGGTCGCTATTATATTTTTTTATATAGATCGTGTTATATTTTTAAATCTAAGGGTCTTATTAATAATCCTGGCGTAGCGTTGGACTAGTTGATCCGTGTTTTGTCTCTTGCATTGACATGCAATTGTCAACTCGAACAAATGTGACAAAACACGATTTAACTACTCCAGCGTTGCGCCAGGATTATTAATAACACCCTAAAGGCCTGCGCACATCTAGGCGATGGTGACCAGCTGAAAAGCTGTCAAATATGACAGCGATATTTGACAGCGCTTCAGCTGATCGCTATCACAATCGCCTAGATTTGCGCAGGCCTTTATTTCTAACGTTACATAGGCCTTATTTAAGCTTAGTTTTAGGTCTCAGACAAACTGATACGATAACAGTAGACAAATTTGTGCAACTGCCTACTATTGTTCTGTTGGCTATCTCGCGCGGTATCTACATTGATTGCTACAATTAACTCCTTATTCTATTACGCACCTCTACCACAGAATACTTATCCAGTACACTACCATTGTTTATGACTTCTTGGGAAATTCAGTCTTGTGAGGAAATGAGTTTCGATTTGTTATCTCATCTATATCTATAGGTATACTTCTATAAATACCAATATTATAAAGAGGAAAGATTTGCTTTTTTGTGTGTATGTTTGTAATGAATAAACTCAAAAACTGCTATGCCGATTTCAAAAATTCTTTCACTATTGGAAAGCTACATTCACCCTGAGTAACATAGGCTATATTTATGTGTTTAAAAAATAAATGTCCACCCGTGCGAAGCCGGGACAGGCCGCTAGTAAATAATGATAATTAAATATTGCGGACAATCCACACAACACCAAAGAACGCTGATGTAATGCTTGTATACATTGTTAGAATACAATATAATACCCGGACAGAGAACAAACATCTGTGTCCATAAAAAAAGTACAACAAAGTGTTAGTGTGTAATCAAGTATTCTACCAATAACAGGCAGTTCTCGTTGCACAAAAAAAAACCTTTGATAAAGTGCTGTGTTATAAAACAAAACTTTAAGGGGGTACGATTTCCATACAAACTTAATTTACACAACTATGGGCGAATAAAGTATTAATGTACACTGAAATAGCTGTAATAGGCTTTTACAGTGGTCCTTATTACCGGCCAGTTATATAAAGTTGGAGTGTCAGCCGTTGGTCGTGGCAGTCGGGGCTTCAGAAAAAGAATGACGAAAAAATTACTTTTTTGGTTTTTTATTAGGGTTCCGTAGCCAAATGGCAAAAACAGAACCCTTATAGATTCGTCATGTCTGTCTGTCTGTCTGTCTGTCTGTCTGTCTGTCTGTCTGTCAGTCCGTCTGTCCGTCCGTATGTCACAGCCATTTTTCTCCGAAACCGTAAGAGCTAGACTGATGAAACTTGGCGAGTAGATGTATTCTGTGAACCGCATTAAGTTTTTTACATAAAAATAAAAAAAAAACTATAAATTTCGGGGGTCCCCATACTTGAAACTGAAACTCAAAAATTTTTTTTTCATCGAACTCATACGTGTGGGGTATCTATGAATAGGTCTTCAAAAATGATGTTGAGGTTTCTAATATAGTTTTTTTCTAAACTGAATAGTTTGCGCGAGAGACACTTCCAAAGTAGAAAAAAGTTGGTCCCCCCCCCTCTAACTTCTAAAGTAAGAGAATGATAAAACTAAAAAAAATATATGTTGTACATTACTATGCAAACTTCCAACGATATTTGGTTTGAACGAAATCTATTCAGTAGTTTTTTTTTTATACGTCATAAACCGTAAACCGCAATTTACATTTCGACGAACTACAAGAACCTTATTATGTTACATCAAGTAACATAATATAAAGGTTTTTGTAGTTCGTCGTGCTACGGAACCCTTCATGGGCGAGTCCGACTCGCACTTGGCTGCTTTTTAATATTTCTGTTATCCTACAGTTTTCTCCAACTTTATATAACTGGCCGGCAATAAAGACCACTGTAAAACTCTATTAGAAATGTACACTGAAATCAGTGTACATTTATACTTTGTTTGCCCATAGTTGTGTAAATTCAGTTTGTATCGGAATCGAACAACCTTAACTCGTAAAACTAAAAAAAAACTGCTCAATCGTCATCTGTATAACAATTCGTTTCCCACAGCAACTCTCCCCGGCACAGAGGCCGCTCACCAGCTCGTGGTCTGCGTGAGGAACAAATGCACCCCCGAGGATGCTCTCAACGTTCTCCGCGACCTGCCCAACCCCCTGCGTGAGGGCGAACAGCCCGCAGCGGCGCAAGCAGCCCCGCATAACCCCCTGAAGATCGACGTATTTGTACAGACCTTGCTTAACTTGGGGAGTAAGAGCATATCGCATAGCTTTGCTGCTATATCCAAGTTTCATTATGTTTTTAAGGTGGGTATTCACTTTCTTTGTTAATTAACTCTTTAACGCTAAAATCTACCCCGCTAACCAGCAAAAGCTGAGTCAGGGCCTATTTGGCATAACATGTACCTAGCGCGGGCCACAGTTGTTTTTTTTTATTATTTGCTAGAATAAGTACTTTGATTTTTGTAATGTCCCAACAGTTAGAGCCGAGCGGGATTTAAACACGCGAGTTTCCCCTTGGTACGGGGCTGCGCTGACCACTGTGCCATCGGATCCTAAAAACACTCGACGAATAACTCTCAAATCGATAAAAAAAAATTTGGTACCTACTTTATTGTTTGTGTAACAATTTTTTTTTGTGCATATTTTAATTAAGTTTGTCAATATTCCGTTCTGTGTATGTTATGTTTAATAAATACATTTTCTTTCTTTCTTTGTTAATCTGTTTTATTATCCTATTTTTCCAGATTCTTGCCGAATCCGAGGAAGCTCAGATCTGCATCCTCCGCAACGTTTGGGAGCTCTGGCAGCGACACCCTCAAATGGTGTGCGTGCTAGTCGACAAAATGCTGAAGACTCAGATAGTGGAGTGCAGTGCTGTGGCCACGTGGCTGTTCTCCAAGGAAATGGCGCCGTACTTCACGCACGGATATCTGTGGGAACTGCTGCATTTGACGGTCGATAAGATGAACAAACATGTTTCGAAGCTGAGTAAGTACTGTTTGTCTCTTTCTGTTAATCTCCGATTCTGCGTGTTTGTTTCTCTTTTTGCCGTAGACCGATGACATTGTTAGATGTAACCTGAAAAGTGGGCAAACATCACAACTTATTGCGTGCCTGAGGACGAAATGAATAGTTGGAAGATTTAGGGGAGATCTTTGCCCAGCAGAAGATTCAGGCTTAAAAGAAAACAAAAATATAATCCGGCCGAGGTGATAAATATCCTCTGAACATTGAAACAGCTATATGTATTTCTACCAAACATGGCGATCACATCAGAGAAACAGATCTCTAAGAGATATGCCGAGTGTGATTAAAATCCGATGGCGCAGTTGGTTAGCGTATCCCCGTATCATTCCTCATTAAAAATAGCACATTGTCTAAGTCGTTCATCCTGGACAGATTTTGGTCGACTCAAAGTATAGTCTGTTCATTTCCACGCTTCATCATCCGAATTCCAGTCTTACATACATAACAATAAGAGTTACTTTCCAGGCGCTGAGTTGCAAGAGGCCAGAGAAGCGCTCGCGAGGGCAGATTCCAGCAGTTCTGACTCCGAAGACGAGACCAACACCAAAAAGAAGAAGGACCAGGATAAACCTACAGAAGAGGTAGTTATATCTTCAGGTTTCACAGCTCAGTTGGTAGTAGCTCTGCCTTCTGCGCCGCAGATTTTGGATTCTGTTCACAGATGTTTGTTCTCTGTCTGGGTGTTACTCGTATATTGTATTTTAAGTATGTACTTACAAAAAAAAAGTACTATTAAGCCGAAAACTCTTCATTGATTATAGCTACAATTCTGTTTAACTTTATTACACGGCAAACAATACAACTACCTATAGCGACCCATCCCCCTTCCTCTTCTTCTTTTTTTCCACCACTAGAGATGTGTCACGCTGCCCAATTCGATTAGGGATGTCCTATTCCCAAAACTGGTTAACAGTACATACATACTAAAATATCAACAAGCTCTGCTTGTTTTCGTACAAGATAGTGTTGTTTAGTGTTTCTACAATATCTATTTATTTATCATTTCAGGCGGTAGAACGCATGGAGGAGAGACTAGAAGCGGCTCACATGGACCAAAAACGTCTCTTCTTGATAGTATTCCAACGCTTCATCATGATCCTGTCGGAACATCTGGTGCGATGCGACACCGACGCGAGAGAGGCTGAGACGCATTGGTACAATGCTACCGTGGGCCGGCTGCGACAAGTCTTCCTCTGTGTAAGTCTTAAGTCTATTCAGTATATTTATTGCCATATTACATTTATTGCCGACATAGCTCGTAGAGTTAGCAAGTGGAAGTGGCAATGGGCAGGCCATATAGCTCGAATGACCGACAACCGTTGGGGAATAAAAGTTCTCGAATGGCGACCACGAACCGGAAGACGAAGTGTAGGGCACCCATCCACCAGATGGACCAACGACATTGTTAAAATCGCGGGAAGCCGATGGATGGAAAGAGCTCAGAATCGTTCTTCCTGGAAATGTGTAGGGGAGGCCTATGTCCAGCAGTGGACTTTTCCAGGCTGATGATGATGATGATTGCCTTATTATGCGTGTAAATTTAACAGTGTCAGATCTTACAGACTAAATTTTGAATCAATACATCATTTACCTGTATTAGATTATATAAATCATGCAGATTGTAAGCAGGTTAATTTAATAAATGTAATAAAAATAAATTGACTGGCCTCTCAGCTCAGTTGTAGTAGCTCTGCTTTCTGCGCCGTAGGTCGTGGGTTCGATCTCCACCGAGAACAAATATTTGTGTGGTGAACACAGATATATTTTTTTTCTCTGTCTGGGTGTATATTGTATTCTAAGTATATATTTATTAATATGATATAACGTTAATTTTCGTGTTCCATTATTGACGGATGAATTTATTTTTGCATTGATAGGTGTGATCAAAAAAGTTTTTGATAAAAAAAGATTATTTTTGTGAAACAACGGGATATTTACCATGATTAAATTTTGTTGAGTTGTCTTCCGATATTTCGGCACAGTTGCATGCACCATGATCATGGTTGAACACGTTGTTTCATAAAAATAGTGTTAAAAACCATGATAGTTTCAAAAGTTAAAAATAAAGATATCACAACAAAATCTCAAAAAATGAAAAGTTGCGAAAAAAAAAGTTTTAAAATGCTACACGCCGCTTTTTAATGATTTCTTATTGTAAAAAAATGTTTTGCATTATGCCTTTTCTTTCTCTTCCAGCATCACGAGCAAGTGCAGAAATACAGCAGTACGTTAGAAACCCTGCTCTTTACTCAAGATCTTGATCCTCACATCTTGGACGTGTTTCACCAGTTTGTAGCGCTGACCGCCTAATATTCCTTGACTTGGAGTTGCTAGCTTAGTCCCTAAAATAAAACTGTTGAACTTGAGCCTAAGGCCTAAGACTCTTGCCCGACCGTAGACGATGATCGAGGAACCTCCAATGATGAACAGAATTTGACTGGCCTCTCAGCTCAGTTGGCAGTAGCTCTGCCTTCTGCGCCGTAGGTCGTGGGTTCGATCCCCACCGAGAACAAATAATTGTGTTTATTATTTCTTTTTCTACAGTAGATAAAGAAATTTGGACAAGACATGATGGATAATTATTATTTTAATTAATTAATGTAATTATTATAATTATATAATTAATCAAGGAGATGTTCCGTACCTGAGACTGGACTATTCCTGTGGGGTCCTGTAGTGGTTGATCCAACCAATCGGCTTCAGCTTTGCGGCAAAAAATATAATCTGATTGGTTGAAATCAGGAGTTATCTATGCTTAGTAGACTTCACCAAACTTGGCAATAAGGGCAATAAGCTATAAGAATTTGTATATACGCTTTTGATTTGTTTCATTTTTTATAGTCCTAAAATGTATGCAAAGGATGCCACCTTCAAAAAATTCTTTGTTCAAATCTCTCAGTACGTTAGTACATGTCTGCTTAAAGTGTTGCTAAGTAACGGCGTGGCGACAAAATACTAATGCCGAAGTCTATATGACGCAATACAATTTTATCATCTAATCTTCTTTCTGGTATCATCGTATGTCGTAACATCGAACGAATAAAAGGAATTTCTTCGTAATAATGGCCTAGCATTTAATTGTTTTTGTTTGACAATGTTAACAAAACATAAGCATGAAATATAGTAGAATATAAATAGAAATTAAGATGGCAGGATTAGTTCAATATTAAGTTTGTT
Organism: Thera obeliscata; assembly: GCA_947578465.1. Classification (NCBI taxonomy): domain Eukaryota; kingdom Metazoa; phylum Arthropoda; class Insecta; order Lepidoptera; family Geometridae; genus Thera; species Thera obeliscata. Next base: position 3,569,028 of record OX387914.1, on the reverse strand, counting down.
CTCGAGTTTTCAGACTCAAATGCGAATATTTATTTACTTATATATGATGACTGGGCGCTTCTTACGATAGAGTATGTAAGCGTGCGCATTATAGATAAGGAATGTCGTGTAAATAAAAATAATGATGTTCGAAAATAAGTTTTATTTACATTTACATACATCCCTCGCATCACAGAAACTGCTGAAAATTCAGTTAAAATTTTTACAAATTCGCGAAATTTGGCAATTTAGTGGCTAACATTTTCAGTGGAAATTGTGATTTATTACTATGCTGCCTAAACTTCACTTCAAGTACTGTAATAGTTCTTCGACATCTTTCTTCGAGCCTAGGTAGCAGGGTGCTCGTTCGTGGATAGACTTGGGTACTATATCCAGGATGGGTATGGTACCGTTTGAAGCCACGCCACCGGCTTCAGTGACGATGAAGGCCATTGGGTTGCATTCGTAGAGTAGACGAAGCTAAAAAATATTATTTTTTTAAACACAATGTTTAGGCTGGTGCAGTCAGCATCAAAAGTAGACAGGCAATTTCAGTTATTAATTTCCCTTTTCTTTGGATTTGTCAAAGCCCAAAGGTATGGCAACTTGGGTTTGCAAATAGTGGTGGATTACAAACATGAGTGCAATTGAATGAAGAGACAAAAAATACTGCTAAACAAAAAGGACTTGGCGAAAGGACTTTGCATCCTAGCCAGCACAAAATTAAAAAAAAAATTGTGGTAGCTTTGAGCCACCACAATTTTGTCAGATCTCCAAATAAACATAAAGTTCAAAGCCTGGTTCAAAGCATCAATCTTAATTCTAAAGTGAGCTGGTTTAAGAAACATCCGAACTGTACAAGCCAGAAGATATGCCTATCTACTTTTGACAATGTCTGTACACTACATCAGCGGGTCTGAAGTTATTCATTTAGAAAGAAGAAAAGAAAGAAAGTCTTTCGTCAGTCATTGGCCATTGGCCACAAATGGCTCACTTCAAACCCGCTAGAATCCTCTGGGTTATCAAACTTACTTTTCCGTTCGGTGCAGATTTAGTAGCAGGGTACAAGAAAATGCCCCCATATTTGATGGTCCTATGTACGTCGGCTACCATAGAGCCAACGTATCTCGCGCCATAGGCCTTCCCTGTCTTAGGCTGCTTCTTATCGGCTATATAACTCTTTAGGCCAGTTGCCCATTCGGCTGCGTATCCTGAAACAAGTTATGAAATGTATGAAATCGATCAACATCAAGTGGGCTATCAGTTCCTCTGCTATTCCACGCTTGCAATAGCAGAGGCATCAATCGCGCGTTGCTGGCCCTTTATAAATTTTAAAACACTATTTTTGAAGAACACCGTTGTAGTCTTGGAAAATCTTAGCAGCTTGTTTTAAATTAATCTATTTCACCAGTAGGCCTACCACAAGCTCTGTCTGGCTTTGTCTCTGACTATAATATTTATGGTTTTGCGTCTGTGTGAGTGCTGCTCTAAATAAATCCTACGTCGAAACGTCACACACACAGTATAAACTGGTGAGCACTCCACTCACCTCACAATACTCAAAACCAGAGACAGAGGACAGAGCTTGTGATAGGCCATCTGGAACAGCTTGGTAAAATAAAATCGAATAAAACTGACCTTCATTAATCGAATAGATGCTACCCTTCTCGGGTATCTTCATGTTAGGGTCGGTCAGTATAAATTCTCCTATCGAGGGGTCGTACATGAACCCATTGACCCCCTTCCCTTTCCCGAGTGATAGCACCATCATGGTGGCAGAGCCGTAAAGAGCATACCCAGCGGCCACCAGCTCAGAACCCGGTTGAAGAGCATCGGATTCCGAAGGCTCGCCTTTGGATTTCTTTCTGAAAATAACAGTCAAATCAATAGACAATCGATATAGGCAATCGAGTTGATAAGAAACAGAATGAAAATATAAGTTGTTAGGTACATCGATAAACAGGAACGATTTACTATTAGTATAGGATCCCTAGAAGAAGGACCTTCACCGAGCTGGTTATTTAATGAAACGTATTTTATATTTAATTAAACATGCCAATAAATATATTCTATACGGGTTGCCTATCAAATTTCAGTCCAGGATATGATTAATTAATAATAAAAAAAAAATAATGTTTATTTTAACTTTCCACCGGTTTGTTTATTAGACAAATTCTATACCAATCGAAAGTATAGACCCCATAGAATATGCAAACGTTAGGTTGCCTATTTTTTTCCGGTCACAACTCTCGGGTAGCCAGGTATAAACAGGAAAATCGATACTAGCATTTTGCACCGGTATGTTTATTGAATAAAAATACTGGGGTCTATACTTTCGATTGGTATAGAATTTGTTTAATAAACAAACCAGTGGAAAGTTTTTTTTTTTTTTTTTTTATTATTAATTAATCATAATTATCCTGGACTGAAATTTGATAGGCAACCCATATAGAATATATTTATTGGCATGTTTAATTATATATAAAATACGTTTCATTAAATAACCAGCTCGGTGAAGGTCCTTCTTCTAGGGATCTTAGACTATATTTTTTGGTATGTCAACACTGCATAAGGTGTTCGTTTGAGCAGGGGGTTTTGGAGGGGGTTGGAGGAAACAAAGTATGTATGTTGACATAATAATATTAATCAGAAATAAGTTGAATATTGCTCGTACAGAGTTGTTATGGCCACGGTTTAGTAGCACCAACTTTGAATGTGGGAACTTATTTATTTGTGGCACAGGCCCCCCTCATATTTTTACAATTTATGGACTAACGATTATCGTTACGTACCTGAAAATAGCAAAGATTGAACCAACTGAAACGAGGCAGTCTATGTTGGATGATCCATCGAGAGGGTCGAAGCATACGACGTATTTACCACGCCTTTCTGTTTCCACCTGAGCAAAAACGAATTCACTAACTTAGTACGTAATCTGAACCAACTGACTTTAACTTTAGGTATTTTAACCAAAACTCATGATTATCAGCCTACAGAAGTTTCCTGTTTCCAAGCAAGACAGATGATTGTTTGACTTACTCCATACTAGGTGGTAGGAAGAATAGCAATTCATAATATCTTACATTTAATGTGGATCTGTCAATTTAAATTATGGGCTCTCGAGCTTGTTTTCGATGCAAGTGAATCATGCTTGCTATCATGTATTATCTTGATCTTTCTGACCTCAACTATTGAGATTTGAACCAAAGAATATAAAATAAATTCTGGACTTTGTCTTTAGGTATTTTAACCAAAACTCATGATTATCAGCCTACAGAAGTTTCCTGTTTCCAAGACAGATGATTGTTTGACTTACTCCATACTAGGTGGTAGGAAGAATAGCAATTCATAATATCTTACATTTAATGTGGACCTGTCAATTTAAATTATGGGCTCTCGAGCTTGTTTTCGATGCAAGTGAATCATGCTTGCTATCATGTATTATGTTGATCTTTCTGACCTCAACTATTGAGAACTGAAGGGTTTCTTCACCTTCGGAATAATAATTGTTTACATTCGATGAGTTCTCTTGTCAAACAATTTACCTTCAGCGCTCTTATAAAACGTGCGATAAATTATGATGACAAAACAACTTTATCTTTTATTTATGAAATCAAAATAACTTGAAGGATTTATGAGATAAATTATCTCTTCGTTTACGTTCGTCATTATTAATATAGCCAAGTTAACAATCAAATCAATGGGCCTCCTATGGATTTAATTGTAAGCTTATCTAGCTTGTTTACTGCAGAAAAATCGATTCAACTAGGTAAACAAGGTTATCAACTTAGCACAAGTTGATAGCCTTGTTTACCTAGTTGAAATTGTAACAAGAAAACCGTAGGTATTGCACTAACTACTAGCTTGTACCAAGACTTCGCAAGCTTTGTAGGTGATAATTTAAAAACTTGCCTGAATAGCCGTAGGATTCTCTTCAGACACGAGAAGTGCGGTCGTGAAAGAAGATTTCAGCATGTTGATGAACAAGTCATTTGAGAGAACGTCCAGTTTTTTAACCTGCTCGCCTTGGACATTTGTGTCTCCAGAGATTCCATGTCTGAAAAAAAACAAAAAGTACAGGAAATTGTTATCAGATGATTGGTGGAATTATTTTCTGGTATTCCCTATCCAGGAAACCAGTGTAGTCGTAGGGCGCTACATTTGAATAGTAGGTAGGTAGTTAAGTACTGTGGTGTGGTTGGTAGGTACCTAAAGACCGATCAAGATGAATATTATCTGCATCAGATTTACTGGACAAAAGAGCACCTAGTTGTACCTTACCTACCTAAACCTAACCTAAATGTAAGTATTACCATGATATTACCCAGTAGCTTTTTTTGCCATCGCATATTTTATACATTTTGCCAATATTGGCTTTCTATTTGGAAAATTTTGTTAAAAAAATTACATCATGCAGGTAGAGTTGTTAAATTCAACTTAATAAAACATGGAAATTGATGCCTAAGCACTGCAAACTTGTCTTGGACAGAATAATTAATTAAATCTACATTGTAGTCATGTAAAAATTTCACTGAGTTAATTATAGAAGCTGAAATAATAGTAAAGCGGGACTCACAATTTAGCGATACCGGCTTTCCTAACAGCCGACTGAATAGCCTTGACTGCGGTTTGTATGGAGTTCAGCAATTGGGTCAGGTCACCGGTTGCTGTTGGGGCTGTTCTTTGCTGGCCGAGGACCCAGCGGGTCAGCGTCATTGCGTTCACATCGAACGCTGGCCCTTGTTGAGACATTTTTACTACTCTATTTGTTCGTCTCGAATGAGTCGCGCTCGCGTTAGCTTAGCTGTCGACTGGATACTGGTTTCAGTTGGAGGCGCGGTGCGTGGAGGTCATTCACGTTTAGTATAACATTGTTTACTGTTGTAGCTTTGGTAAGGTGGTGTGTGTGATGATGTAAATACCTACTTATTAAAATGGTAATACCTACTCGAATATCGACGTAAACGGGTTGCTATTTGGCCTGATGATAGCTCAGTTTGTTTCTTTACTAGGACTTAGGTACATAATATTGTGATGAATTTCATTAATGGATTTAATTTTAATGGTTTAATAGAAATTACTATTATGATATTTGATGACACTTGTCATATTTGTTTGTAAAATAGTCTGTCAACTTCATAGAAAATGCCGTTGGCAATTATGTATGGTTAGTCAGTTGAATCGATTGATTTAAAATATGTCTGTGGATCTGAATAATTTGTTTGTAAATAAATAATGATTTTAATTGTCATCAATCATGATAACTGTTTTAGAAACTAGTTTGTTTGTTTAGTTCATGTAAAAGTATTATTAATGATGATTGATTCAAAATGTCTGCACTGCATACTGGCAACGCTTCCGGCGATAAAGATGGCGGTCGGGCTCGACTGCTCGATCGCCATTCTGGAACGAGCGCTCGGAAGAGTTGGTCGCATGCAATGCAAGCTATTTTGTAAAACCACGTGGCTTAGAGTTGGTAATTTGTGAAGTACTAGAGAGATTGTAACGTAGAAGGAAGTGAACAATATAGTTTGATTGGACAACAGTGGGAGTTTTATTACATCTCCGAAGTGGTAAGTACACGCCCAATTTTATTGTTCTGATGACGTTTATTGCATGATGGATAATGTGTTATTAAACTTAATTGAATTAATGGATCTTTGATAAAATATTTAAATTTTTCTTGAGAAAATTTAAAGAGGGTACTCAAACAAAAAAAAAAACTTGCTCTGAAGCATTGTTACCATGTGTTGTGGGGTTTCATAGGGGGATGAAATTTTCGTCATTTTTGTGCTACGACGCACCGTTTACGAGATACCCACAATCTAACATTATTCTTAGATTATCGGTCTTTTCTTTTAAATTTATTTATTAGGTTATGCCTACTCTAAAATGTGTGTGGAATCATATGAAATTTGATATTAGCCGCTCATCCGAACATGAAATGGCCTGCACCTAATATTTAACGACTTTGACTACTTAGTTAAGCTGTTCCATTTCAAACAATTGACATTCACTTAATTTTTGGAATATACGCTAAGTTTACCGAAAGATATTTTAAAAATATTAACGAACTTAATAACAGCAAATAGTTTTACATTATTATGCATTACGATGATCATTTTATTGGTTACCCTCTGATAACACATGACTCGTGTTACCGTGTATGAAATTAAGTGAAGGTACTTGAGTGTAAAAAACAAGCTTGAGTGTTAAACGCAAGTCAGTCCTCTGTAGCATTCTTGTTACTTTTTGATATGCAGAACTGTTGGGTACTTAGGCAAGGCCTACTTTCCTGTCTAGAACCATAAACAAACATTTTTATGTCCATGCTAATAGTCGCCATTGTGCCGATGTAGCCTATGTACAAAATTAAATAAATACCCTTAAATAAATTAGAATCTCTGTTGGCATAAGCAGGGTGTTATTGGCTGGGTTATGTTGAAATTATTGGTAGGTTTCTGGAAATATTTATTTCTTATAATTTACTTAACATCAAAAATGAGTGATTGAATAAAGTTTCATAATAAAGTGGCCGTAAATAGCAAAGACCGAGCACAATCTTGAATTTCATAAAAGCCGGTACGGTCTTTGTCATGGACCGGGCCTAACCATAAATTTGATATAGGGGCTATCCGATAGTGCTAAAACTATTCATGTACTGCTAATACCATAGCAGCTCAGTAAAGTTTGAGTAGCCTCTAACTGCAAATGTCTAACCATGCTGGATTTAAAATAAGCAAGTTAATGATCATGATCAAGCCTACCGAAGCGAGTTTTTGAAGCAAAGTGAGCTAATGTTATCAAAATTGTAGACTATTTATTTATTTTTATTTCTTAGGTAAACAATCAGCAGATACTTATAATCTAATTGATAATTTAAAACGACAACTAGGGTCCATTAAACAGGTTTCACATAGTGAGACTATTGGAGCTTAAAAAAAAAAAAATGATATTAAGTAATGAGAGACTAAGGTAGACAAACTATAAAATGAAGATACAATTTTTTTAAGAAATTACAATTAAAACAGAAAAACAAAAAGTACAATAAGAAAAAAAAAAAAAAAAAGCATATGGAACCTGGGGAGTCTCCTCGAAACAGCATTTTGACAAAATGTTAGTAGCAATTCTTGGTGGTTTTGAGCAAACAGATCTAGTTTGGGGACGTTAACCAGGCCATTGAACGTAATTACTGCTCGTCTAAAGAAAGTGTTTTGGGATCTGTGTTTGGCTAAGTACGCCATAGAAGTAAAGATTAATAACATTTTGGAACAAAGTGAGTACAGTTTGGCTATTTTCGCCTTAGAAGATGAAATTGATTTTGGAACCAAGTGAGTTCAGTTTGGCTATGTACGCCTTAGAAGATGAAATTGATTTTGAAACCAAGTGAGTTCAGTTTGACTATGTACGCCATAAAAGTTGAAATTGATTTTGAAACCAAGTGAGTTCAGTTTGACTATGTACGCCTTATAAGATGAAATTGATTTTGAAACCAAGTGAGTTCAGTTTGACTATGTACGCCATAAAAGTTGAAATTGATTTTGAAACCAAGCGAGTTCAGTTTGACTATGTACGCCTTAGAAGTTGAAATTAATTAACCATGCGAGATCTGTTTGGTCAAAGTAAGATAAGTTCAAAAAAATAAAAAAGTTCAAAATGTTCAAAAAGTTCAAAAAGTTCAAAATGTTCAAAATGTTCAAAATGTTCAAAATGTTCAAAATGTTCAAAATGTTCAAATGTTCAAAATGTTCAAATGTTCAAAATGTTCAAAAAGTTCAAAAAGTTTAAAAAAAAATTATAAAAAGTTAACAAGGTCTCAAAAGGCGCAAATGTTTCAAAAATTCTAAGTTTAGTAATTTAAAGTCGTGTAGAGTTGTTAAAAGGTAAAAGTTAAAGATCAGTTTTTGTATTGGATTATAAGTAAAGATTTTGGGTTAAGATTATATAAGTTTTTGAATATGAGAAAAAGTTAAGTTGGATTAGAGTTAAAGTTATTTGAGTTTAAAATTAATGTTTTGGATTTGAGCCAAGTATGTAAATTCGTTCAGTTTTGCCAATGTCGAGGGAGGATATTATAATAAAAGATGAAAAGACGATGAATTAATTAATTATGAATTAAAAATGAATTAATGATGAATTTAAGATGAGTTCAAGATGAATTTAAGATGAATTTAAGATGAGTTTAGGATGAATTTAAGATGAATTTAAGATGAATTTAAGATGAATTTAAGATGAATTTAAGATGAATTTAACATGAATTTAAGATGAATTTAAGATGAATTTAAGATGAATTTAAGATGAATTTAAGATGAATTTAAGATGAATTTAAGATGAATTTAAGATGAATTTAAGATGAATTTAAGATGAATTTAAGATGAATTTAAGATGAATTTAAGATGAATTTAAGATGAATTAAATATGAATTAAATATGAATTAAAAATGAATGTAAGAGAAAATAAATGTGAATTTTTTATAAATTAAAGATTAGCGATTTATAAAAGACCTACTACTTACTAAAATATCAACTTAAGATTAACTAAAGATGAATTACAGTTTTAGGTGTTCAATTACAGCTTAACAGTTCAGTTTTACAACTGAATCACAGTTTTAAATAAAAATTGGACAAAGATTCTAATTAAAGTTAGTGCGTCGTAAACCTGAACCACTAGATTGTTTACGTACCGAAACAGTCACTGTCGAGAAGATGTTTGCATTTCAGCAAGAACAATGAGAAGATGACATTACTAGTACATGCCTGCAGTGCCATGGCAGGGCATGGCATGGAGAAATTCAAGTTGATAAGTTCTTTGCTGTCAGAATTAATGATGGCGTTTTCATGCATTTACTGAGCTAAGTTAAACGTATCTTTTGTAGTATTTAAAGCGCAAAACTAAGTACAGAGAACTCGTCTAAATGCCGTGGATAGTGTACATTTAGTGTTTTATATTTTTGGAATATATTGTTACTTTTTAATTATTTCACAATTGGAAAACCTATTCATTTGAACTAGATATAAAGCAGATGAATGATAATAGGTTAAATCACAGTGTGTTTGCAGATCTGTAAATTTTATGACGAGTTTCAGATCCTTAAAACTCCAGGCAAAGTTAGTAGCGATGCACCGCAGAAGGTGCCACAGGACACAACCGTGACGCACCGCATCAGCAGCATGAGCAGTGATGCGCCACGGGAGGCGCCGCACCAGCGGCCTGAGTCGTGATGCGCCACGGGAGGTGCCACACCAGCGGCCTGAGTCATGATGCGCCACGGAAGGCGCCGCATCAGTGGTCTGAGCCGTGATGCGCCATGGAAGGCACCACATCAGCAGCTTGAGCCATGACGCGCCTCTGAAGGTGCCGCAGTAACAGGCTGAGCCGCGAGTTCCGTATTAAGGAGAAGAATTATGTAGTTTATTATCACAATTTCATTTTGTTTTATATTTTACTTTATTTGTTTATTAGGTACACAAAACAGAGTACAATCGATAATTTACAGGCATAAATACTATTAAATTATGAGCTAGACAGTACCCCAAAACATGCGTACACAGAATGCATTGAACAGGAAAGTTATGTAGATAGCGTGTAACCAGGCTTAACTAGTAGTAGGTGATTAAAGTTAACATTTACTTGGAACTTGGGTGTACTCATACAATTATTTTATTACAGTAAGTCACTTCGAGTTATGACTCGAAGAGAGTGCAGAATTAATTAACTAACTAATAAGAGTTTTCGGCACACTCTAATGAAAGAGTGGCCAAAGCTGCATTCTTGAATTTATTTTGATTATTGTTAAAGATATCAATTTTATCACTGTATTTAATCAATAAATCGTTAAATAGGCGACACATTCTGACAACGGGGTTATAATAAGAGGTGTTGTTTGAATTGACTTGTAGGGCGAAAGTGTTCTGAAAGGGTTGCCGAGGTCTAGGCTTTATATTTAGATTAATAAGATAAAGTAAGCAAGGAGAGTCGATATGCGAGTGGATAATTTTGAAAAGATACAGTAGATCATGATATTTGCGATGATTTTCTAATAACATTAAATGAAAATGATGGAGCTTTGCAGTATAGTTATATTCAGAAACTTTTTCTGGACCCTCTCAATCCGGTCAACGTGAATATTGTAGTAGGGAGACCAAATTACTATTTGAGTTTTAAAACAATTAACTGTTTGACTGTATTTTTAACCATGTAGATGTCTTCCTATCACAATCGGAGTATAATTTATGTTATTGGAATATTTAATTTAAATAATATTTTACCCGAATGGATTGTTTATGGCTGGGATGCGAAGACTTTTCTGATACAAAACTGTTATTATTATCTTACGAGAAATTTCATTTAGTTAATTTTTTTTGCATACAGGCTTTGAATATGGTAAACAGGATATTTAACTTTAGTTATTTTTAGATAGAATTATATTTTTAATATCTGTTTATTCTAAGAAATGACTAAGATTTATTTGGGTGTCTTCGTATCTTCTACTTAATAATTTCATTTTGTTTACAAGTTTTATATTGTAATTTTGGATTTGTCTTAATTTGTTCTTATTAGTTGTTTGAATTTTGGTAGTCATTAAAGTTTCAAGTTTTGTTTAGTCATACATAAACATAGTTATCATGTTATCATTATGCTCTCAGCATGTGCTTCCAGAGTAAGCACACTGTCGGATGGCCGAATTTGATAGACATAAGATTTTTTTTAGATTGTATTTGAATGGTCATCTTTTCTTTTGTGTTTTAATTCAAGTTCTGTTTGTTAGACATTCAATTTTTTTTTTAGATTTTATTTGAATGGTCATCTTTTCTCATTAAGTATTTGTTTTAAATTCAAGTTTTGTTTGTTAGACATTAAATTTTTTTTAGATTGTGTTTGAATGGTCATCTTTTCTCATTTGTTTCAAATTCAAGCTTTGTTTATCAAGTTATCATATTATATTGTGCACTTAGCATGTGCTTCCAGAGTAAGCACAATATCGGATGGCCGAATGTGATGAATTTCATTAATGGATTTAATTTTAATGGTTTAATAGAAATTACTATTATGATATTTGATGACACTTGTCATATTTGTTTGTAAAATAGTCTGTCAACTTCATAGAAAATGCCGTTGGCAATTATGTATGGTTAGTCAGTTGAATCGATTGATTTAAAATATGTCTGTGGATCTGAATAATTTGTTTGTAAATAAATAATGATTTTAATTGTCATCAATCATGATAACTGTTTTAGAAACTAGTTTGTTTGTTTAGTTCATGTAAAAGTATTATTAATGATGATTGATTCAAAATGTCTGCACTGCATACTGGCAACGCTTCCGGCGATAAAGATGGCGGTCGGGCTCGACTGCTCGATCGCCATTCTGGAACGAGCGCTCGGAAGAGTTGGTCGCATGCAATGCAAGCTATTTTGTAAAACCACGTGGCTTAGAGTTGGTAATTTGTGAAGTACTAGAGAGATTGTAACGTAGAAGGAAGTGAACAATATAGTTTGATTGGACAACAGTGGGAGTTTTATTACAATATAGTTACTTAGGCTTTGTAGCTAAGCTGTTTGTGGTAACGAATGTGATGAATTTCAATAATAGTTCTAATTTTAATGGTTTAATAGAAATTACTATTATGATATTTGATGACACTTGTCATATTTGTTTGTGAAATTGTCTGTCAACTTCATAGAAATGCCGTTGGCAACACTGACTGACTCCCTCCCTCCTTGACGTTGGTTGGTAAAGTAGTGGGGATAGACGGTTGGCGATGGCACGGAGCGAAGGATTGGGGCCAGTCGGTCGTTGGTACGAGTTCGATATACAACTTAAAAGTGTAGTCTTTATGTATAGTTTGAGAAATATTAAAGTGTAACGTGGAGTAATTATTACAGCCTATTTTACGAAAAGAAGTGAGTATTATTAAATCTCAGAAGTGACAAGAACTTACGGTATGTAAAATATTTCTTACGGATTTTAATATGATTCCACCCGCCAAGTAATTATTTTTCTTGGGTTGAGTAGAAAATTATTTAATTTGACTAAAAGTTCAAGGGTACGAAAGATTTTGCGAGCATGAATCGGTCGAGATTGCCTCGAGATTATCCGTTTGTGCTAGCTTTTTCGATCGAACTTATGAACAATAACGGGTACTTACCTAAATGTTATAATTTAATGATTTTATTTTTACTTAAGTGGGTGAAATCATTCGAGTTTTAATCTGATCGTTCGCATCCTAACGTTGTAGGGTAGGTATAGAAACCAAGTTTGAATTAGTATGTTGATTCGTTGTTCATGCGCACTGGTCTGTATTGCACAGAGACTATCCGGTAATGCTGACACCTTTCAACAAGTTTTAATTTTGATTGTCTGAAATGCCTGATATTATGCCTACCCTAAAATGTGTGTGGTCTCATATGAAATTTGATATTAGCCGCTCATCCGAACATGAAATGGCCTGAACCTAATATTTAACGACTTTGACTGCTTAGTTAAGCTGTTCCAGTTCAAACAATTGACATTCCCTTAATTTTTGGAATATACGCTAAGTTTACCGAAAGATATTTTAAAAATATTAACGTACTTAATAACAGCAAATAGTTTTACATTATTATGCATTACGATGATCATTTTATTGGTTACCCTCTGAAAACACATGACTCGTGTTACCGTGTATGAAATTAAGTGAAGGTACTTGAGTGTAAAAAAACAAGCTTGAGTTTGAGCTTGAGTGTTAAAAGCAAGTCAGTCCTCTGTAGCATTCTTGTTACTTTTTGATATGCAGAACTGTAGTGTACTTAGGAAAGGTCTACTTTCCTGTCTAGACCCATAAACAAACATTTTTATGTCCATGCTATTAGTCGCCATTGTGCCGATGTAGCATAATGTACAAAATTAAATAAATACCCTTAAATAAATTAGAATATCTGTTGGCATAAGCAGAGTGTTATTGGCTGGGTTATCTTGAAATGATTATTTGTAAAGTTATATTTATTTCTTATAATTTACTTAACATCAAAAATGAGTGATCGAATAAAGTTTCATAATAAAGTGGCCGTAAATAGCAAAGATCGAGCACAATCTTGAATTTCATAAAAGCCGGTATGGTCTTTGACGTGCACCGGGCCTAACCATAAAGTTGATACAGGGGCTATCCGATAGTGCTAAAACTGTTCATGTACTGCTAATACCATAGCAGCTCAGTATAGTTTGAGTAGCCTCTAACCGCAAATGTCTAACCATGCTGGATTTAAAATAAGTAAAGTTAATGATCATGATCAAGCCTACCCTCTAAAGCGAGTTTTTGAAGTAAAGTGAGCTAAACTTATCAAAATTGTAGACTATTTATTTATTATTATTTCTTAGGTAAACAATCAGTAGATACTTATATTCTAATTGATAATTTAAAACGACAACTGTTACTAGGGTCCAATAAACAGGTTTCACATAGTGAGACTATTTTTTTTAACAAATTACAATTAAAACAGAAAAAACAAAAAGTACAATAAAAAAAAAAACACCTAGGGAACCTGGGGAGTCTCCTCGAAACAGCATTTTGACAAAATGTAAGTAGCAATTCTTGGTGGTTTTGAGCAAACAGATCTAGTTTGGGGACGTTAACCAGGCCATTGAACGTAATTAATGCTCGTCTAAAGAAAGAGTTTTGGGATCTGTGTTTGGCTAAGTACGCCATAGAAGTAAAGATTAATAAAATTTTAGAACAAAGTGAGTACAGTTTGGCTATTTTCGCCTTAAAAGATGAAATTGATTTTGGAACCAAGTGAGTTCATTTTGGCAATGTACGCCTTAGAAGATGAAATTGATTTTGAAACCAAGTGAGTTCAGTTTGACTATGTACGCCATAAAAGTTGAAATTGATTTTGAAACCAAGTGAGTTCAGTTTGACTATGTTCGCCATAAAAGTCGAAATTGATTTTGAAACCAAGTGAGTTCAGTTTGACTATGTACGCCTAGAAGTTGAAATTAATTAACCATGCGAGATCTGTTTGGTCAAAGTAAAAAAGTTCAAAAAGTTCAAAAAGTTCAAAAAGTTCAAAAAGTTCAAAAAGTTCAAAAAGTTCAAAAAGTTCAAAAAGTTCAAAAAGTTCAAAAAGTTCAAAAAGTTCAAAAAGTTCAAAAAGTTCAAAAAGTTCAAAAAGTTCAAAAAGTTCAAAAAGTTCAAAAAGTTCAAAAAGTTCAAAAAGTTCAAAAAGTTCAAAAAGTTCAAAAAGTTCAAAAAGTTCAAAAAGTTCAAAAAGTTCAAAAAGTTCAAAAAGTTCAAAAAGTTCAAAAAGTTCAAAAAGTTCAAAAAGTTCAAAAAGTTCAAAAAGTTCAAAAAGTTCAAAAAGTTCAAAAAGTTCAAAAAGTTCAAAAAGTTCAAAATGTTCAAAATGTTCAAAATGTTCAAAATGTTCAAAATGTTCAAAATGTTCAAAATGTTCAAAATGTTCAAAATGTTCAAAACGTTCAAAACGTTCAAAACGTTCAAAACGTTCAAAACGTTCAAAACGTTCAAAACGTTCAAAACGTTCAAAACGTTCAAAACGTTCAAAACGTTCAAAACGTTCAAAACGTTCAAAACGTTCTAAATGTTCTAAATGTTCTAAAAGTCTCAAAAGGCGCAAATGTTTCAAAAATTTTAAGTTAAAGTCGTGTAGAGTTGTTAAAAGTTAAAGATCAGTTTTTGGATTTGGATTATAAGTAAAGATTTTGGGTTAAGATTATACAAGTTTTTCGAGTTTTAATGAAAGGACGATGAATTAATTATGAATTAAAAATGAATTAATGATGAATTAAAGATGAATTAAAGATGAATAAATGATGAATAAATGATGAATTAAAGATGAATTAAAGATGAATTAAAGATGAATTTAAGATGAATTTAAGATGAATTAAAGATGAATTTAAGATGAATTTAAGATGAATTTAAGATGAATTTAAGATGAATTTAAGATGAATTTAAGATGAATTTAAGATGAATCTAAGATGAATCTAAGATGAATCTAAGATGAATCTAAGATGAATTTAAGATGAATTTAAGATGAATTTAAGATGAATTTAAGATGAATTAAATATGAATTAAATATGAATTAAATATGAATTAAATATGAATTAAATATGAATTAAATATGAATTAAATATGAATTAAATATGAATTAAATATGAATTAAATATGAACTAAATATGAATTAAATATGAATAAAATATGAATAAAATATGAACAAAATATGAATAAAATATGAATAAAATATGAATAAAATATGAATAAAATATGAATAAAATATGAATAAAATATGAATAAAATATGAATAAAATATGAATAAAATATGAATTTAATATGAATTTAATATGAATTTAATATGAATTTCATCATCATCATCATCCGCAGCCCGACTTAACCCACTGCTGGGCATAGGCCTCTCTTTGCTCCTGCCACTTACCACGATCTTGGGCTACCCTCATCCAATATGAATTTAATATGAATTTAATATGAATTAAATATGAATTTAAGATAAAATAAATGTGAATTATTCATAAATTAAAGATTAGCGATGTATAAAAGACTTACTACTTACTAAAAAGATGAATTACAGTTTTAGGTGTTCAATTACAGTTTAACAGTTCAGTTTTACAACTGAATCACAGTTTTAAATAAAAATTGGACAAAGATTCTAATTGAAGTTAGTGCGTCGTAAACCTGAACCACTAGATTGTTTACTTACCGAAACAGTCACTGTCGAGAAGATGTTTGCATTTCAGCAAGAACAATGAGGAGATGACATTACTAGTACATGCCTGCAGTGCCATGGCAGGGCATGGCATGGAGAAATTCAAGTTGATAAGTTCTTCGCTGTCAGATTTAATGATGGCGTTTCCATGCATTTACTGAGCTAAGTTAAACGTATCTTTTGTAGTATTTAAAGCGCAAGACTAAGTACAGAGAACTCGTCTAAATGCCGTGGATAGTGCACATTTAGTGTTTTATATTTTTGGAATATATTGTTACTTTTTAATTATTTCACAATTGGAAATCCTATTCATTTCAACTAGATATAAAGCAGATGAATGATAATAGATTTATTCAGTGTGCTTGCAGATCTGTAAATTTTATGACGAGTTTCAGATCCTTAAAACTCCAGGCAAAGTTAGTAGCGATGCACCGCAGAAGGTGCCACAGGACACAGCCGTGATGCACTGCACCAGCGGCCTGAGCCATGATGCGCCATGGAAGGCGCCGCACTAGTGGCCTGAGCCGTGATGCGCCATGGAGGGCGCCGCACCAGTGGTCTGAGCCGTGATGCGCCACGGGAGGCACCACATCAGCAGCTTGAGCCATGACGCGCCTCTGAAGGTGCCGTAGTAACAGGCTGAGCCGCGAGTTACGTAGCAAGGAGAAGAATTATGTAGTTTATTACCACAATTTTATTTTGTTTTATATTTTATTTTATTTGTTTATTAGGTACACAAAACAGAGTACAATCGATAGTTTACAGGCATAAATACTATTAAGTTATGGGCTAGACAGTACCCCAAAACATGCGTACACAGAATGCATAGAACAGGAAAGTTAGTAAATAGCGTGTAACCAGGCTTAACTAGTAGTAGGTGATTAAAGTTAACATTTACTTGGAACTTAGGTGTACTCATACAATTATTTTATTACAGTAAGTGCACACACTTCGAGTTAAGACTCGAAGAGAGTGCAGAATTAATTAAATAACTAATTTGAGTTTTCGGCACACTCTAATGAAAGAGTGGCCAAAGATGCATTCTTGAATTTATTTAGATTATTGTTAAAGATATGAATTTTATCACTGTATTTAATCAATAAATCGTTAAATAGGCGACACATTCTGACAACGGGGTTATAATAAGAGGCGTTGTTTGAATGGACTTGTAAGGCGAAAGTGTTCTGAAAGAGTTGCCGAGGTCTAGGCTTTATATTTAGATTAATAAGATAAAGTAAGCAAGGAGAGTCGATATACGAGTGGGTAATTTTGAAATGATACAGTAGATCATGATATTTGCGACGATATTTTCTAATAACATTAAATGAAAATGATGGAGCTTTGCAGTATAGTTAGGCAATTTCCTATTAAGACCACATCTGTAACTTAAAATATTCAGAAACTTTTTCTGGACCCTCTCAATCCGGTCAACGTGAATATTGTAGTAGGGAGACCAAATTACTATTTGACTTTTAAAAACAATTAACTGTTTGACTGTATTTTTAACCATGGAGATGTCTTCCTATCACAATCGGAGTATAATTTATGCTATAGGAGTATTTAATTTAAATAACATTTTACCCGAATGCATTGTTTATGGCTGGGATGCGAAGACTTTTCTGGTACAAAACTGTTATATTATCTTAGAAATTTCATTTAGTTAATTTTTTTTTTGCATACAGGCTTTGAATATGGTAAACGGGATATCTAACTGTAATTATTTTTAGATAGAATTATATTTTTAATATCTGTTTATTCTTAGAAATGACTAAGATTTATTTGGGTGTCTTCGTATCTTCTACTTAATAATTTCATTTTGTTTACAAGTTTTATATTGTAATTTTGGATTTGTTTTAATTTGTTCTTATTAGTTGTCTGAATTTTGGTAGTCATTCAAGTTTCAAGTTTTGTTTAGTCATACATATACATAGTTATCATGTTATCATTATGCTCTTAGCATGTGCTTCCAGAGTAAGCACACTGTCGGATGGCCGAATTTGATAGACATTAGATTTTTTTTAGATTGTATTTGTATGGTCATCCTTTCTCATTAAGTATTTGTGTTTTAATTCAAGTTTTGTTGTTACACATTCAATTTTTTTTTTTAGATTGTATTTGAATGGTCATCTTTTCTTATTAAGTATTTGTTTTAAATTCAAGTTTTGTTTTTAGACATTCAATTTTTTTTTTTGGATAGTGTTTGAATGGTCATCTTTTCTCATTATTTGTTTTGAATTCAGGCTTTGTTTATTAAGTTTTCATATTATTATATTGTGCACTTAGCATGTGCTTCCAGAGTAAGCACAGTGTCGGATGGCCGAATGTGATGAATTTCAATAATAGTTCTAATTTTAATGGTTTAATAGAAATTACTATTATGATATTTGATGACACTTGTCATATTTGTTTGTGAAATTGTCTGTCAACTTCATAGAAATGCCGTTGGCAACACTGACTGACTCCCTCCCTCCTTGACGTTGGTTGGTAAAGTAGTGGGGATAGACGGTTGGCGATGGCACGGAGCGAAGGATTGGGGCCAGTCGGTCGTTGGTACGAGTTCGATATACAACTTAAAAGTGTAGTCTTTATGTATAGTTTGAGAAATATTAAAGTGTAACGTGGAGTAATTATTACAGCCTATTTTACGAAAAGAAGTGAGTATTATTAAACGAAGTACCTACCTACCTACAATATGCTCGTGCAATTTGATCAGTGGGTCTGACGTGAGTTGTTTGTGCTAAAAAAGCCAATGGCTGGCGGAAGATTCGCCAAAAAGCTAACTTCGGACCCGCCGAAATACCTCCGGTCTTATTGCAGGTAGGTGTTATTAGTATTGTTTAGGTACAGCCAACAACGGAAGTAAATGATTTAAAATATTGAATAACTCCGGCCCGTAGCTCACGAACAAAATGTAGGTAAATATTTGAAGATTTTCTTGGTTCTCAACAACTTTTAAGGAATACACAGGTAGGTACCTACTTGCTTGCCATTCATCTGCTCGTAACGTACAGAAAAAGTACTGAAGAAGATTCAAACTGTATGGTAGTACGTACAGTAACTGCAAAACTTGTCGGGTGGGTTTTTTAATTTTAGAAAGACCTCTGATTTTATTGCTCCAATTACCTATACAGGTTTATGGGTTTTCCCTGCAGTAAGATCTAACGATATCCGCAGTTTGTACCAAAACACAATGTTTGGATTTGCCACTGACAACCCCTGCCCGAGCCATGTTTCAGTTCAATCATACAATTTTTTTACATCTAGCCAAAACGACATCAAAAAATCTTTTGGCGTTTTTCCCGCTACTATCTTATACCTTCAAACGAGAAAATCTTGTATATATGTATATATATATATATTTAGGATCTCGGAAATTGCGCCAACGATTTTCACAAAATTTTGTATACAGGTGTTTTCGGGGGCGATAAATCGATCTAGCTAGGTTTTATTTTAAGAAAATGATTATTTCACTCAGAGTTCAATAATTAAACATAAACTGAATATGTGACTGCTCCTGCCATCTATTGACGATTGTGAGCAACTAAGTGCAAGCATATCCAGCAGGTGGCGTTGTTCAGTAAGAATAAACCAATAAAGATAATAATATGACTCTTATGATTTCTAAAAAAAAAATTAACGAAATTAATTCCGAGCGAAGCTCGGTTACCAACTAGTATTATGATAAGCGTTGCCATGTTTAATGATTCGGATAGAATCGATTATTTGGAATCGGTCGAGATAAATGGAATGGAACGACTATGCACTGCACTAGCATAGCCTCCCGTCGCGCCCCGCCGCCCCGCTCGAATCACCCGGTTGCGGTGCCGCCATTTTGTTTTAATAAATGTAAATAAAAACGTAAACATGGCACCAAAGTTGAAATTCGCCGAAGGTATTTTAAATGATTTGACCCATAAATAAGACTAATGCAAGCGTAAAATGGGTCTACTGTTTCCAGCCTAAAATCTCCGTTCGTAAAGCATTTTAAATAATGTATTTTTTTGTGTTTTCAGGAGAAAAAGTGCTATGTTTTCATGGGCCGCTAATTTATGAGGCAAAATGCCTCAAAAGTTCTGTTACCAAAGATAAACACGTCCGCTATCTTATACACTACGCAGGATGGAACAAAAAGTACTATGAATCTTTATCCTTCAAGAAGGCGGCGAAAAGTAAATAGTGCCTAACTAATTTTTGTTGTAACTTATTTCCAGTTGGGATGAATGGGTCCCAGAAAGCCGTGTCTTGAAGTACAACGAAGCCAACGTTCTGAGGCAGAAAGAGGTGCAAAGAGCTCACACTGCACAGCCGGCTAAAACCAAGAAAAGTAAGGATTTATTGCAACAGGACTTTACTTTTAATTTTTGAGTTCTATGTTGATACAATGTCCCAGTCAACAGAGTTTTGTACAATGAATTCGCTTAACTTAAAGAAACTACTCAAGCCTTGCGCACATCTAAGAGGTCTGCGGTGGCGATAAAGTGAAAAGCTGTAATATATTTGACAGCATCCCACTGATTGCCCACTGATTGAAAAAAATCTTTATTTGGAAATTTAACAAATAAGTCAGGAACAAATTGAAAATGATATCCGCTAGAGTTCAAAACTGTGTTGCAATACCCCCTCGATCAGATTGATCTAGACTCAAATCCCCGAGTTTTTAGTGGGTTTTTTTTTACATAATATAGGCTAGAGTTTGACCGAAATCTAACCAACAACGTGAGATTGCAACATAGTCCCTTGTATGGTAACAAGATTAAGTTCTGCAACATTATGCAAATTGTTTTACAGCTCCGGCTAAAGGCCGCAAGTCCGAGGCAGCTGCGGCCACTACTCCGGCCACCACTCCAGCACGAGAGGAATCTAGGGCATCCACACCAGCTGGTAAGCTAGTAAAATAGTATGAGTATGCCAACAGCTCAGTTGGTAGTAGCTCCGTCTTCTGAGTTGGAGGAGCTGGTTTGATCCCCACAAATATTTTGGTTTAAAGATATTTATTTCGTGTGGAATGCCCGCAAATAATTATTTGCATGACTTTAATGGCAGAGGTCGACTACATAACTGAGATAACATAGGTCACTTCAGATAAAAGCAAGTAACTATGTTAAAACAATGCTCAAAAACAAATCCCATTTCATTTAATGACAGTTTTCATAAAAAATACATAAATGATACAATGCATTGCACAAAAAGAGGGGGTCGGTACTAAGAACTGTGCTGAAAAGAGTTTTATGGATTAATTACATATTTTAAACTAGACTACTTGATCTTTGTTGGTTAATGTGTTTTTATATCTTAAAGATCAATTGTAAAATAATTAAAATTTGTAAAATAATGTATACAATAAAACTACTCAGTTATGAGTGGTCTAAAGTGGTGGAGTGGAGTAAATTATACCATAAAATGGTGTACAAAATAATGTTCAACTTTTACAGGCAAGGAACCGGAACCCACTACCCCCGCTCCTGCCAAGGCTACTAAAACCCAAAGCAAAGATGTACCCACTGATTCTGGCTCGGACCAACCCAAGTATGTATTATTCAAATTTCAATTTTCAAATTTATTTTATTAGTGAACTTAAACATGTGAATAAAATATTAAATATTATTATTTTTAACACATCAAAAGACAATCAAATCTTAAAGGCAGCGCAAATCATTACTTTCTAATTCTAATTGAGTTGGGGGAATAAGATCTAAACTGGCGTCCCGTGATGGGGTATTGTGTTGTTGTATTGTGCATTGTCCCCCTGCTAACCTCACCCCAGCCAGCCCAGCTCCTTAAAATAGCGGAGTAGGACCTGGGGTTGATGGCAACAATGTTCCAGTGGACCAGATGGTGACAAAGATGTGGATGTGGAGGGACAAGACTTAATCAGTTCCCTCAAAATCATTACTTTTTTACTCTAACATGGCTTACGTTTCGTCTTCCTGTTTGTGGTCACCACAAAAAAAATCTTCAGAAACTTTTTTTATAACTTAGCAATCTTTTTAATCTCCAGCTATTTTTATGCATGAGGTTTTAGGCCAGGTCTAGTCTATGGGGCCACATGGTATATGGGGTCATTCAATAAAACCAAAAACGATACATACATTATGACATAATGTTCTAGATCTAATTTTATCCTTGTCCTTAGTCTAAGTGAGAGTAATAAATAAATACATTACAACAAAACTTAATTAGTAGTAACAACTAAACTTATTTTATATCCGATATTATAGCTACTGTTTTCTGTTTGTATTACAGAAAGAAACGCGGCCGGCTCGATCAATCCATAGAGTCCGAAGAACAATACCTAGCAAAGGTAGAAGTTAAAATCAAAATTCCAGAAGAACTCAAAGTGTGGCTCGTAGACGACTGGGATGTTATCACCCGCCAACAGAAACTGGCCTTACTCCCCGCCAAGCTAACGGTCGCACAAATAGTAGACAACTATCTAGCTTTCAAGAAGTCTAGCAAAACTCATAACGCGGCCAAGGAGTCAGTTCTAGTCGATATAACAGAAGGCATCAAGGAGTACTTCAATGTAACATTGGGATCGCAGCTGTTGTACAAGTTTGAAAGGCCGCAATATAGCGAGATTTTGCAAGAATACCCCGACACGCCGATGTCCAAAATATACGGGTCGATACATCTGTTGCGACTGTTTCCAAAAATGGGACCGATGCTGGCATACACGGCCCTTGACGAAAAATCATTGCAACTCGTTTTGACACACATACAAGACTTTCTGAAGTACATGGTTACTAATAGATCAACCTTATTTAATTTACAAGATTATGGTAATGCGACGCCTGAGTATCACAGAAAAGTGCAGTAGTTATTAGTTTTAAGCGTATTTTTATTATATTAAATGTTTGCGTTTTTATCTTAGTGGCTTGGTGTTATTTTTGGTCTGGATACAGTTCCACATGTTTTTGTATTCGCATGTTATAAATAACTTTGGCTAGCATTCACTGTATATTTTTAAATAAACCGGTCTTTAAGAAATTGTAAAATGAACCAGGATCTGTATTTAAGTGAACTGATTGAAAAGAACTATGAAATAAATGTTATTGAAATTCAAAAGAACTGTTTTTTAAAACTTAAGCAACATTGTGGTTGAGTGTCTGGCAGAGGTACGGGTTTGATTCTCGTGGTAATGTTTGCATGATCTAAAATTTGTTCCGGGTACGGCCAAATTTCATCTTGATAGTGGTATACCCGTCAAATCGTAACAAACAGACAGACGCACTCGTTTTTGAGTAATATATTAATATAGCATAGTAAGTTGAAGTGGCCATGGGCAGGTCATATAGCTCGAAGACCCGACAACCGTTTGGGAATCTCGAACAGCGACTACGAACCGGAAGACGAATTGTAGGACGCCCACCTACCGATGGACCGACGACATTGGAACGGGGTGAGCGAAGCCGCGGGCGGCTGCTAGTTAGCCTATAAATTGTAAAAAAAGAGAACATGTCCAGCAGTGGACTTCTTAAGCTGATGACCATTATAACTTACCATGGATTTGTACGAACTTTTTATAGAATAGCTACTAAGAATACTAAGTCCATATTCGTATATTATTGATTTACAATCTGTCTAAAACCAAGACTACTATATCGTGTGAATAGAACTAAAAGGTCCAAATGCCTTGGGAGTCCCTTGAATGGTTAGTTTTAATTACAAATTACGGCAAAGTACACAGCACTTGACACCGTGACACGGTTATGACAGTGAGTCACCGACGAATGCGGGAAAAAACTTGACTGCCCCATACTGCTTGTTGACCGTGATTGAGTATGATACCTCGGCCATAAATCGCAGTTCGCTGTCTACTTTAGTTTGTTTTTCTGGGTTGTAAATAAATATTGTGGACAATCCACACAGCACTATCTAGCCCCAAACTAAGCTGAGCTTGTACTATGGGAACCAGATAGCTGATATAGTAGTTATAGTATTACTTTATTTTTAGAATATTAAGTAACACCCAGGCAGAGAACAAAACTGTGTTCACCACACAAATATTTGTTCTCTGTAGGGATCGAACCCACGGCCTATATACGGCGCAGAAGGCAGAGCTACTTACCAACTGAGCTGAGAGGCCAGTCAAATAGGGTAATAGGCCTGGCTATTGGAGGGGG
This sequence comes from Thera obeliscata, assembly GCA_947578465.1. NCBI lineage: Eukaryota > Metazoa > Arthropoda > Insecta > Lepidoptera > Geometridae > Thera > Thera obeliscata. The sequence goes on along the minus strand of OX387914.1, from coordinate 3,545,207 downwards.
GGAGGCCTTTGCTCAATAGTGTTACACTACGGGATAGTAGTTCATAATAGAAGTAGTTTCTTCTTTATAAACAGTTTATAATCCCTTTTTCTATATGACTCGCTTATGGAACCATGTGTGCCACCTGACGTTAAGTGGTAACCATCGCCTATAACAAAGCATTGTCTCAGGTCAGGTACTTAAAGAACGTGCCCTACGGACCTACGGTTTTTGACAGAAACCTAACTTCAGCCTTGGGCTTTCCTATAAATACTCATAAGAATCTCCAAACGTTCAGTTTATACGTGATATCCGGATGTACAAAATTAGACGAGGTCGTTTATTGTTTTTCATTACTCATACTCTGAAAGTAGGTCTGAAGTTGCCTGAGGGGCCTAATTGAAAGTAAAACTTTCAGCCCTAGGGAGAATCGCTTTCTACTGACAGCTGTCAAATTATAAAAAAAAACAAGTTTTATTTTATTCAACCATGTTCCAACTTTCTAAAGTCTTTCTGACTGCAAAGAGGTCGTTGAACCAAATTCCAACTTTTTATTCAGCAAGTAGGTTGGAAACCCATTACAACGGTAAGAAGTTTAAAAAGTCTAATTAGAGCGCAATGTAAAATTTAAATTTAAATAACATAAAGATAGTATTAAATAAATAATATATCTTCTAAATTACTTGATTAATATATAGCTTCAACTATTTTTTTAAAATAACATAGATTTGAGCAAACAATTTACCATTTTTTAAATTATGAGAATGAAAACAATGGCTGAATAATGCTGGCGAGCCGTAGCCGAAGGCCCGCCAGAGAAAAAGAAAAAAAAAACCAGGAAGGCGGCAATTCAATCTTCATTTTCACTAATTTTTCTTTCATGTTTTTATTTTTACTTTCCTTGTATTCGTAATGAAAAGCACAGTGTTTACCTCGGGTGAAAGTCTTTTAAGTCCCTCAAGCTCCATTGGCGCCCTCGCTTACGCTCTGGCGCCAAACCCGTCTCGGGACTCAAAAAACGTGACTTTCAACACTCAGGTAACAATGTACTATTACATAGATGGCGCTAGTAGTCACTGGAGTAGAGCTCAACTCACTCACCATAATCTTGCACTGGACTCAATTTTATTCAGACCACAGAAATTTAAATAATATAGTGATTCAGACCAATAAACTCAATAAAAGGTATTTTAAAAATACTGTTAGCTCCCAATAAATTAGAACACGTCATATTAATTCACACACGTCTAAGTCATTGTAAAAATTAAAATAGCACATGGATCATAAAAAAAAGTATTTTAGTAAAAAAACATTTTCATTTTGTCCACGCATCTTAAGTTTTTTTTTTTTAGGTTTTTAGTTGTTTATAGCATAGAATAAATTATAAACACAGTCTCTAGAGGGGCATAAAAAAAACAGCAACGCTGATCACGGCAGAAAAAGGCATACTTCGTGGTAGTACTTCCCTGGACGAGCGCTTCCTAAAAAAGCTCTAATGCTACAGAAAGGTTTAATATTATAAAGAAGAAAGATTTGTATTTTTGTGTGTATATTTGTTGTGAATAAACTCAAAAACTACTGTGCCGTTTTCAAAAATTATTTTCACCATTGGAAAGCTATCATTCACCATATGTAACATAAGCTATATTTATGTTTAAAGGCCTGCGCACACCTAGTTCGCTGGCGGGAGCGATCAGTGAAACGCTGTCAAATCTCAAATCTGACAGCGATATTTGACAGCATTTCACTGATCGCTACCGCCAGCGAACTAGGTGTGCGCAGGCCTTAAAAAATAAATGTCTACCCGTGCGGAGCCGGGAGAGGCCGCTAGTATAATAAATGTTGGTAAGATAATTATAAGCATTTACATAAAGGGAAATATTATATTTAGATATGCACAAGGCGGCATTATTGTTCATTACGTGACTGGTTTCATAACTAGCAATTGTGATATGAAACAAACTACATAGAGCCTTATAAGGTTCAGAGCATATGGTCAATATTATGCTAGATAGGGTGTAAGAAGACAGCTTCCGAAACTGGAACCTACACTTCTACCGATATGTAATCATAGCTAGGTATACAGGGTTATTCATTATTAGCTGCAAATACTCAGGAATTAGGTTCAACAAATAAAATAAAAAATATTTATGAAATGAGTTTTTTTAAGTTTTGTTATGAAAATCCCGAGAAAATCGATAGATTCAAGATTCAAGATTCAAGATTCAATAAGCGTTTATTCAATACGATACAAGAATCACTTTGAAACGTCTTAAAGCTAGGTGAGTCTAGGTGCCAGTTCCACGCGACCAAGCGTAGAAGAACAGGCAACAAACTACGTCTCGGTTCCTACCGTTTTTTTATATGATCCTTTTACAAATCAAAAATAGTCTAAAATAATAGCAGTGAAGTTCCAGTGTGGTGCCACTTCACTTAGTCAGACGTATGCAATGTAAATAAACAAAAGCAAAAGTTTCAAAGACAGCACACGCTACGCTTCAAAGTTATAATAAAGTATCTACACAGATATAAAAATAAGATATTAAATAGTAGGTACAGACATTGCAAATTGACATGCTAGCTTCCTATGGGTAGAGTGACCGGGACATCGGGCCACGCAGTTTTATCATTCATATAGCTATCTAGAGTATAGTACGCTTTCTTTATCAAATTACTCTTAATATAGGCTTTAAACTTCCGAATTGGAAGCTTAGTTGCATTTTCCGGAAGTTTATTGTAGAAGCGTACAGTGTTCCCCATAAAAGACCCATTTACCTTCTGTAAACGAAATTTGGGAATATAAAGTTTATTTTTATTTCTAGTGTTAATATTATGTGAATCACAAAGGAATCATTGGCGCCTGACCTATTTTGACCTTTGATCCGCGCCCGCGCGCCGTGAGTGACACTCTGCGTTCAGTCACCGCCTGGGTGGGTCATCGTCCTGTTCACCGTGGCAATCATTATGCAATAGCCGTAAAGAAATTAATAAAAATAAAATTTTGATACAAAAACTTGAAAAAATTTTTGATCAAATTTAAAAAAAATAATTTCATATTTTTTTTTTATTCTTTTTGTTGAACCTAATTCCTGAGTATTTGCAGTTAATAATGAATAACCCTGTATACCTTCTTCCATTTTTAAGAGATCGCGCTGTTTAAGCTTGTAACAGCTACGTCAAATAAATTCATCATCATAATTTCACCCCTTTTGCACCCACTGCTGAGTATAGACCTCCTCCTTATAGCGCCAATCTTTCCGATCCCTCGCGAGTATCATCCACTCATTCCCAGCATTAGCAACAAATCAATTAGGTTTAAAAAATTGACTTCTTTGAAATTGCATGACCAAAATGCTGGATTCTAACATAAAAAATCGACCGAATTGAAAGCCTCCTCCTTGTTTTGAATTCGGTTAACAATAATGGCACTTTCTCTTTTGTGTTATTCAAAATAATGGTAGGTACTTTCTAATCAATAGGGAAGCGAGAAGAATTATTTCATTTTAGTTTTGCAAGCTGCCTTTTACACCTTGCCTCGCTCCAACAATGCCTATTTAGGTAGCGGTAGTTCTACGGAATATCACAGAATAATATTTTGATATAATTGCTGAGCAGCTATTTGCTGGCACTTGGTACTTGCATGACTAGTGGTCAGCTGTCAGGGTCTGCCAGTTCCTTAAATGGTAGTAAAGTATGGCGCCGAGTCGACACCGATGCACGATATTACAACATTAACTTATTGTTGGGACGACTGGGCTGATTATCCCTATGCAGATGAAAGATGGACGTAATCTCGAGACTGAGGCACCAAAACTTGGCTTTTGTAGGTATCCATTTCCACTCAGCATGTCAAAGAACCGTGTGACAGCTGGTCGGTTGATATACACTGGCACGTTGATGTACTTACAGGCTAGTCCTAGTGCGGGGTCCATTGTATATCTGGATTTTTGTAAAACTGTTATCTCAATTAAATATTTTTGTATTTTTTTTTTATTTGTATAATCCTCCTATGCCTAGGTAGGTCTGAAATATGTAATGATGATGTCTGAACCTGTGAAATTTTTAGCATTCAACTACTTGTTGTACATAAATTAGGCCTGTCACTGTTCGCCTTTCTCTGTACGTTACGCTTAAGCATTTTTTGTTTATTTCTTAGCAGATTATTATAAACTTTATAAAACTATTGATATCCGGTAAGCATCAAAAGTAGAATGATTCAACAATTCCAAAATTTATGAGGATATTTCTGAGCAGGATATTTTGAACCCGCGACCTTCTTGAACTTAACTTAACTCTGGGAACTTAACTTGGACTTTTGGGTCATTATAAAAATATTTGTGATTTTCTTTGTGAAGTACCTAAACACCATAAAATCAATATAATATACCAAAACAATCCGTTTGAAAATAGCACGATTGCACAAATAGTGTTAATGTTTTTCTTAATTTTTGTATTCAGTACCCGAAGTCGGAGTTTGGCAACCACATTTCGTTAACAAATGTTGTTTTCGTTTCGCCTATTTGTCTCTATCGTATTGTATGGAGAAAATATGAGACGGCAAAAATACATTACGTAGTTAGAGTTGTTGTCACATCTTTTCTCCATACAATATACAGAGACAAATAGGCAAAACGAAAACAACATTTGGTAACGAAATGTTGTAATTGCAGTGGGACTTGGGGGTACTGTTCAATTGAAACCAAGGCAACGTTGTCTGGCAGAGTTTTATCGCCGTTGGTACAAATTCCGCGCTCTTTCTTTCAAGGCTCCAAACCGGTTTACCCGACCTTTGCCAAATATATTTCAGTAGCGCGAATTGATATCACCCTATGCTTACCTTGGTCGATTTAAATTAAGCATTTCTCCTCAGGCACAATAGAAATGAGTGAGGGCAAAAGGCACACACATTGCCATAGAAGCGCAATGAGTTGCTTGTAGCTTGTATGGCGCTGGCTTTCAGTAGTGCCGAACCCCGCACTTTTTCTACGTTTTCCGTATATCGTAGCTGTAGAGGCTTCTACGATGAGTTAAATAAATTATCCGAGATGAGACGAGAATTAGGCTCCTGAACTGAACCTGCTATATGGGACCAATCTGGAAGTATTACCTTGCAGATAAAAAAATAACTTGTCAACTCGGCTCATAAATAACGAAGTTAAGGTCTGCATACACCTAGGCGATGGCGATGGCGATCAGCTGAAACGCTGTCAAATATCGCTGCCATATTTGATTTTTCTTTATGCGATAAAAAACATTTAAATAATATTAACAAATTGAGAACCTCCTCCTTTTTTATTTGAAGTCGGTTAAAAGCAAGCTCGTCTTGTAGTAATGATAACTGCAATGCTGTAAAGGCCTGTGCACATCTAGGCTGAAACGCTGTCAAACATGGCAGCGATATTTGACAGCGTTTCAGCTGATCGCCATCGCCACCATCTAGATGTGCGCAGGCCTTTATTTCTTAAGTAGGTATATGTAGTTTGAGTTTTATCTTTATTTACAATGGATGTGCAGCTGTTCTATATAACTAAACGAAACTCGTAACTCTGACGAAACATAGGTTATTTTAGACATGTTAGCACGCGCACAGAAATAACACGCATATAGTAGGTATACTAAGTATTGTATCAGATTCGCATCCTATGAATTGGGGCCAATGATGAACTGTAAAATCATTCACCCTACTATCTTTTTGTTTATTTTCTTTTTCTATGTTACGTCACCGTTTTCAAATGTTCTGCCTGAAAACCAGTGATGCTTGGCATGGTATAGATTTCTTGTCAGCAGGCAGCAAAAAGCTGAGTCGGCTACCTATTTGGCATATTTTACCTACCCCATCGAGATATAAGTACTACGTACTAGAGAAGACACCGTAAATTCCTACTTTGACCGTTCAACTGCGGCGATCGCGCCGCACCTCACTCATTCGCTCTCTCTCGAAAACGCGTAAGTGCCGTGATTTACATGGCGCGCCGAGAACAAATTACGAAGAATAGGACAATTCAGTTATTTGACGTAGCTTCTTTAGTACATAGTACATATCTCTCGATGACCTACCCTAACTATTGTTTTAAAGTTTACTCTACAACTATGTATGTAGGTATGTCAAATAAATGTATTTTTTTCTTTTATCTTATTACTGTTATTATTTATTATGAGCCTTCGTACCACTGCTGGGCAAAGGCCTCCCCAATCTTCTCCATTCTGTGCGGTCCTGCTGGCCAACCATGCGCTTCATATGGTTATTGTTATGGCTGTCAAAATTGTGTCAACAGTGTCAACACATTCAAACTCAAGAAGAAAATGAATGTGTGGGTCAGCCTATCTATACACAATTTGACAGCCATAGCCATATGGAGCTCGTGGTAGCCCTGCTGTGCTGATATATTTCATTGTGGTCTGTACTTATCGAGCTCGTCTCGCCATCTTGTTCTGGGTCTGCTGCGACGCCTTGGCTGTTGTGGGCACCACTCTGTGCTATTTTGGCCCAGAGCCTGACTTGAGCTTGAAGAATATGACTATGGAATATGGTACACGTATGGACAGTATGGCCTTTACAAGCCACATTTGAGATCAAAAACATTTTTTTGTTATATTTTTTTTACCCAAAGACTTAGCTTCTTTGTTGACGCACACTTCCTGGTATTGTGAGGCTGTTTCTTTTCACTAGATTCTACTGATTCATTGATGAAGAAATGCCTTGAAAAAAGTGTTAAAACTGACAAATTGATGAATCATGACGTAGATCACTCCCAAGACGCCCGCTGAGCCCGGTCTTCGGCTCTTCTCCAGTGCTTGCCAGCAACATTTCTCAAATCGTCGTCCTCCCTTGACTTGCAATATTATACAGTGGTAGGGAATAATTTCATATCTGCTACTTTTGGCCAGAGAATAGTACAGCAAAACAGTGTTAATTGGACATTTATTTATACATATTACCACCCCATGTCCACTACACCATATGCGTCGTACATTAAACCTTACATCTTAATTAACAGGTCCAAATTGGCATCGTTTCTTTTGTATATTTTGTCAGAGGCAATAATGATCGAAAACGGCCATTTTACTCACTTCTTGTAACCAGTTATTTCGACAACAACACCCTATAACTACAGTGTAGCGTAGTATACTCGAATAACAACCGAAATAGCAATTTATCGACTGGTTCGTTCTTTTCTGTTGTAATTGATCGAGATAGGTTTTATTTATTAATTTTTGTAGGTTACCGCTGTTCGTAGTGTTAAACCTCTCGTAGAGAGTATTATATTCCTTGTGTTAAGCCCTGGCCCCGTGTGAAAACCAGGGGCTCAATTCTAGACCAGTGACTTTTTTGTCACGGTAGATATTATATCACAAGAACTGTCAAATTCACTAAAGAAAATGACAGTTCTTGTGATATATATCTACCGTGACAAAAAAGTTACTGGTCTAATTGAGCCCCAGCGCCGCACATTACCCGCACTTGGGTTTCAGCATTAAGCTTTGCCCCACACAACACAGCTTGGATACCTACTAGTGACTAGTGTACCTAACTTGGATACCTAACTACCTATCCAAGGAAATTTATGTTATTTCTACTGTATTTTCCTTTTAGTTTTAGTTTGTTTTTATATTGTTACCTAGTAATTTGTTAAACGTGTTTGTGGATCAAATTAATTTCTTTCTTTCTTTCTTATGTTGAACACTATACTATACTTACCATACTATATATTTTACCTGTACAAAGTCATAAGTCATAACATAAGTCATAAGCATTAAATATTGGTAAAATTATTTACAGGTCTTGACATAATAAACAAATTGTAATAATATGTGTACATAGATAGTACCTAGGTACATTAATAAAAAGTGTTACATTTGATTTAAAAAAATTTGACAAACTAAGGTTACATAGCGTAGTAGCGTATAAGTTACCTTCCTACAGATAAGGTGTTCGCACTCACAGCTTCGTAATAAATAATACAGAGTGTAGGTACTTGAAGGTATGGTGCCTTAAATGAAGCATCTAGGTCAACTGTTTACGTTAATGACACGCACTGTTGACTCATCAGGTGGTGGAAACATGTTTCGAAATTACATCGGCAATGTATACATCTCGAAATATATTTTTTAACCGATGTAAAATGACTACCTACTTATGACTAATGGCTACCTCAAGAAATTCAACCACCAATTTATTATAACCCGGATAAGAACTAAGAATTGAATGATACAACTTGTCGTAATCCGTTTATGAACTAAGAAAAAAAACCTTACACGTAAACCGGGTTACGAAACCCGGTTACGTAGTAGCACTAAAGTGTATTTTTACACGATATTGTCTCCGTTTGAGTGTATAAAACGTCTAAAGTCCAGATGTACAGAGAAATGAAAACAGTATTATTTATTCTCGACTTTCGTTGAAGCTGAAACTGATACCAGGCTAGTAGGGGAGTATACAGAAGCAGGTCCAAACATCACAAAATCTACTTATTTTTATGGTATCTTAGAGCAAATTTTGCCGTCAGATTACTGTGACAAAGAAAGTCATATTACGAAGAAAATGCTGTGAGACCAAGGAAAAGATGGATGGACTGTGTCAAAGATGACATCGCAAGAAAGGAGTGAGCACTGAGATGACGAATGATAGAGGTGAGTGGAGGAAGAAAATATGTTGTGCCGACCCCACTTAGTGTGGGATAAGGGCAGTCAGATGATGATGATAATTACTGTTGCAAAGTGTAGAAAAAAGATTTTAGTGCACTTAGCGATGACATAAATAAATACATAATAATAACGTAAACTGTACGCCTACCACAAGCTCTGCCTGGGTCTGTCTCTGGCTCTGGTTTTGAGTCTGTGTGAGTGCTCACCAGTTGATTATAATATAATATATGTAGGTACTGTGTGTGTGACGTTTCGACGTAGGATTTATTTAGTCAACACTCACACAGACTAAAAACCAGAGCCGGACAGAGCTTGTGGTAGGCCTACAGAATCTTGAAAAGGTTTTTCTGTTCTCGTTATTCATGCGTCAGTCAGTAAAGTCTTCTTTATAATTTTGTAGAATTCTTCAAATAATGTGATGAATGTGTATCAAGGTACTTTTGTGGTTAAATGTTTATTGCAACGCATTATTCCTCTAATTTTATTTACTGCTCAAGATATTTAAAGGAATTATGCACAGCACAAATAAAAACTTGATTTACACTAGGAATTTTCGTCAACTGAAATGTTATGCTGAGGAATAGAAAAAAAATACAACGGCTCACGTTGATTTTTACGAACGTTGGTTATCCCTTCAGATTTGAATCAAGAGTACAGAGATAATGAATTAAATAAAATAAATTTGTAGAATATGTAATCTGGAGTTTATGAAACCGAAATAAAAATGGAGATTCTCTATTCGATTGTATTTTTTAATTTTTTTTTATCGCTTAACTTCGTAATTTGTGACACGATTTGTTTTTTTTTTATTTGAAAGTAAATACTGCCAGATCGGTTAATTAGCATCAGAATATGTTCAGCAGTTTGACCCCGAAGAACATATTTGTATTACAAGGATCTCAAGGATAGAAATCTTTGAACTGCTAGGTTAACGGCGCATGCGTTTCGTGGCCATGAAGATTCGTGTGATGAATGAAAAATCCAAACGCAAGTTGGAGTGCCTGATCCTATCTATCTTTGTCAGGACATATAGGTCCTGTAAACAATAAGTTATGAAGGATTTTCCCCATGAGTATCCAAGATATACCGGCGGGGGTGAGGCGTATTCGCATCTCCTTTGGCGGCCGTAAGGCGACACCGCGAGAACTCCCGCGCACCGTGTCAGTCGCACCACAGCACGCGTCGACTCGACATGTAAGTAAACCAGTGTCAGTGGAAATAAGTGTTTTTTTTTTATTTCAAGGTGCATTGATCTTTGGTAAGTAGGGTGCAGTGCAGTGAGAATAGTGCGGAATATTTGACCTTTTGAGATATTCGGGTCACGATTTTTTTTTAAATTTCTACCCAGGATAATATTTTTGATTTTAGTTAGTGCCAACACACCCTAATAATTTTGATTCAAGAACTTACCTTCTGACTTAAACAAATTTTAATTGAATCACAAATACCTGCGTACTCTTTTGAAAGGTAAACTTTATTGTGAAATTACTATATTTTATTGTGAGTTAAAATGTAAGAAAAATACTATTACTTATATGTATAGGATATGTAACAAATGTTTATAATTCAATTTAGCATCGTACAGATCGTCAAGAAGTTTGAAAATGCAGCTCGTTTCTATTTTTGAATATCGCGGTGCTCGGTTACAATTTGGGCCAGCCAATAGAAACATTCTATTCTAAAGTTTTCCCGCGGTTTTGGCAGACTGCCAGTGTTTAGCCAATGACGGGTTAGAGCGAGATGTGGGGGCGGATAGCATGCTTTACGTTACCGGCTCGCTAAACTTTTTTTTCAGCAACTTTATTTATAGACTACATGAAATTATCAGTTGGTCTAGGTTTGCGGCCTATTTAAATTGCTACTGCTATGGTATAAATTCTAAGAATACTCAATTAGACCTATTTGAAATTCTTTTCAGCAACACTTTATAACTAGGTATTTTAACTTTTGAAACTATCATGGTTTTTAACACTATTTTTATTTTTGTACAACCGTGATCATGGTGCATGCAACTGTGCCGAAATATTGGAAGTCAACTCATAAAAATTTAATCATGGTAAATATCCCGTTGTTTCATAAAAACTAGGTATTTTATGTAATTAAATGCCTACACGGGTGTTGCATGCATGCATATCTAAAGCAATTAAAAATGTCGAACTCAGTGTATTGAAAATAGCGAAAAGTAATTCCTTGCCTTGAGACCGAGCTGAATATAAAATATCCAAGGTCATATTGAAATGTAAATGTAAACTCACATTACTTATCTGAAAAAGAAATTGAAATAAAACTGGATTCTACGAGACATAATTTAACAAGCCTTTATCATGCAACACATAGCTACGTCTAAAAGAGCCTTTTTTACCTGTGAAAAAGCTTCATTGAAAGGTAGAAAGATTGATATATCCTATAGTAGCTATAGGTAGGTAGGTGTAGGTTATTTGGTCCCATGCCAAAAATGTTCCCGCGTCTGACGTCACTCAAACGTTAATGCTTGATAATGCGTAATTGTCTTGCAAACAATGCATATTTGAATCAAGTTAGGTTTGCTTTTGTGATGGTCAAACTTGGACAGAAGAATGGCTGAGACATGACATAACTTCAGACTATATTATATTATACAAATCATTAGTTTATCACTAGTTTTTATTTTTTATTTATGTAAAAGTGAGCAAACGAGCTTACGGCCCACCTGATGGTAAGCGGTCACCGTCGCCCATAGACACCAACAACACCAAGGGTGCTGTCGTTGCGTTGCCTGCCCTGCAGGAATTTTTTAACGTTTTTCTTGAAGCTATTCATGTTGTAATTAAGAGGGAACACCTCTTGTAGCATACGACAGATTAGTGAAATGAAATGAAATTTATTGCATTAAATAAGGTTTTAGGTGTCAGCAATTATATACTTAGTTTGATTCAGTAGATTGACTTGTGTGCATTATCAAAATGTTACGAAAATCATTGAAAAAAAAAATCAATTTATTGAGTTAATTTTAATTTATTTCGGAATACGAACTTCTATAGAAAGAAATACGTTTATTTGTCGCACACAACAAACGAGGAATATTTTGAGTACTAAATTTACCGCTATTAGTAAAATAAAAAAAAAAGATTTTTGTTCTTTGACGAACAGTAATAGCTCTGTCTCTGGCTCTGGTTTTGAATCTGTGTGAGTACTGTCTAAATAAATCCTTCGTCGAAAGGTCACACGCACAGTATAATACACTGGTGAGCACTCACACAGGCTCAAAGCAAGAGCCAGAGACAGAGCCAGACAGAGCTTGTGGTAGGGCCAACTGATTGATGAAGATAGACTGAGAGTTAGCTAGTTGGAAAAACTTTTACTGATCTAAGCCTTGAGTCGCCACGGATACAATAAAGGTGTTGAAGTTGAAAAAGCATCCTTCATTGACTTATTGTTCTTTTTCAGCTTCCGCTTAGTTGAGGTAGATTATCGGACTAGGTAGGTACGGTACGCTTCTTCTTCTTCTTATCGTGTCACTGATACTTTCGAACCAAGTGTGGTGAAAGGATTTTAAGTGCACCTCAAAGGTGCTCCTCAATTTTTCAATTTTTTGGGCAGAAAATCTCATAAGATTTATGTAAGATTTTGAAGACATTGCTCTGTCTGCATGCAGCTTCTTTGTTCTAATATAGAGAGGAATAGATTAAATGGAGTAACTTAATGTACTTGCAAATTCATAATGTTTTGATATCCATAACAATTAGGCTTTCGTGATAAGACTGCAATAGCTGAGGCCTAGTTTTAGGGCAGCAATTTGCAAATGATAAACCTAAGCAAAATAATATTAATATGTATTACTTTTAAGATTTGTTTTGTCTTAAAAGTAAATAACGAAGCAGAAGATTTACTTTTATTGATTAAGATTACACTAAACTATAAAAATTCAATTCTTGGTGGTTCTTTTAAACCAGTGGGGTGAAAGGATTTTAAATGCACCGTAACGAGGCTACTTTCGTACTTGAAATAGGGTTTTCAATCTTTTTTTAGGTTTACCGGTTCCCTCATGATGTTTAAATTTCAATTTAAAAGTTTGAATCACGTATGAAACATTTTTCAATGTTCCTATGAATCAAGCATAACAAGGCATCATGCCTACCTCGATATATTATTTGATGTCTTATGTAGTCATATCGCAAAACAAAGAGAATGCGTTTATTTGATCCGCAAACATGCAACGTTTGCATAGTGCCTCACAATTGCAATCACAGGCTAAAATAAAATAAAGGCGATATCAGCACAGTATTTTTAAGATAGGTGTGGTGATCCATATGTTGCTGACAGTTAAATAGGTTTTTATTTACTATACTGCCAATATCCAAAGAATTATGCAACAGTTTACTGGTTTCAAAACGAGTTGTTCCAAAAGATATGTTTCATAATGCGGCTTCATATGTACACTTGTATGAAAAATGCGGTAAATAATGAAGATTACCACTAAAATACTAAATTCACACATTTATAATCAATAGTGGTTGATTTTTTGTAGTGGTTTATACCAAAAGACCGCCATGACAGTTTTACCGTAATGACTGATACAAATAAGTGTTAGTGTCATGCTTATTCCAGCGTTAGTTGTCAAAATGACTTTTCTACTTCTTCTCGTCATGTGCATGTTATGTCCGCCATGTTTTGGTAGCGTTGTGTTGCTCTTTTTGACCAAGAAAATTCTTTTATGTACAACCAAACGAAGTAGAATTGAATAGAAATAACATTTAAAAGCGAATTCTACATTGCTAAGCTGTATTTAAGATTGGTGTACATAGAACTGGCGTGGGTTCCATAGTTCCATGAAGCATCTCATTTAAAATCAATTTGTACCTATAACCTATATTGACAAAATAAAAACACACTGTTGAGCATCGATCTTATTTCTCGTTCAATTCGATTCTACAAAGAATCTGGTTCAGACCTGTAAGTACTTAGTACTATGATTTATTCTGTGATTTAGGTTGAGGTTGGAGGAATGCCCGAACGATGACCGAGGGTCCTTAGCCGCGATTGCGATAATATGACTCACTCGCGGAATGCTTTTCCTTTGATTCACCGGAGAGATGCGAGTTGCTATACGAGTTTCCGACAGTATACACAATAAGAAGGTATGGCGAAGCCTTTACTCTCGTCATCAAGGGTTATGAGGTCAACTTTGTACTTGTAGGAAGGTAGTGGGGCAGCATTTCAAAGGAGATTTACCAGTTACGAATTCTATAGAAGCTAGTAGGTACCTACTGCTGACTGAATTTAATTATGATCGATTCAGGAACTTATTTAGTAGTAGGTTTTACTAATAAAGTGACGGCACCGAAATATTTATTCGGAATACTGTTACTGGACCAAAAATAATAAGTGGTCCCTTTGAAGTAACCAGTTAAACCTTTGTTATCGCCTGCAAACGGGCGATTACTGTGCCACTAACCATTGAATCAAATGTTTCAAAACATATAATCAGTCGTTTGTGTGTGATGTTAGTGAACATCGTTTTAAGTGTTTTTGGGTGTTAAAGAACGACTTCCTTTCCTTACTTCAATCAAATAATACTGTATAGGATGGAACTTGCCAGCGGAAATAATACACCAGTAGGTAGGTTGTTTTTTTTTACTTATGTACAAAAAAGGTATGGGACAATATAAAATCTTTGTGATTGTCCTTACGTGTAGATACTATTCCTAAATACAATTTAAATAGTAAATTTCTTTTCGGTTAAAAAGTACCTAAATTCTTACAACACAATAATATTGATAGACATAAAACACCATGTGATTCGACTAGTTCGCTACAGTTCGAATTGTTAACGGTTAGATCATGCAATTGCGTTATCAGAACGTTCCGATAAACGCAGAAAGAAACAGCATCTTAGCTCCCAAGTTTAAGTTATGGTTATATGACCTCTGATTTATTTTTAATTCATAAAAAAATAAAAACGTATCAGTCAAATAGTGCACTAAATATATAATAAAACTGATAGGTACTTTACTGCCTTCTATTAACAATCAGCATCCATTACATCGATAGATTTGGTATTCTTCTTCAGTCGCTTCAGTCTTGTCGATAGATTGGGTAGTATTCTGGTTTTGTAAGCCTAAATACTTTTTATAGATTCATAGTGTTCATAACTTTTGGGACAACATAAAACTACAGGCATGTACCTACTATAATTATATATTCCTTATTCTACCTTTTTTACCTACATTCTAATAATATTAAAAATCTAAGCTTTCACAGCTTAGATTTTGTCACTCATGCGCCGTTACGACTACAAAAATAATAAGTAGGTACCTAATTAGTTCGTTAATTGGAATATTACATGGGTAGATTACATTTTATCCGAGTACCACGCGAACGAAGCACAATACTAGTCTAAAATAGTTATATAGTAAAGTTTAGTTCACTGCACTTTACCTAAATTCGGTTGTTTTGTACAGAACTTCTCAGCTCAGTTCGGGTAGCTCACAGAGATCAATGCACCTTACAGTTCCATAAATACTCGTAGCTCCGACGTTTAACTCACGATTAGTTATGTTTTACGTTTTTATTTGAAATGCTTTGGTATTCTGGAAAAAAATACATGCCATTTCTCTCTTACAAAAGACTTCAACGCGCGCCGTGTGCTACGAGATATTGCAAAAAATACCTTGGACTAATATTTAAGCTTCCGGTCAATGGATGTAATAAAAAAATTGTACCTATACTTACTGATGTGTGTTGTAAATCTATCTGTTATTTGGTAATGATAATTTGAAATTCGAATGTTAGAAAGTTTGTTCAAAACCTACATGTTGTAATATTTTTCACCAGTAAAATTTAAACATTTACGAAAAGTCTTTGTATTTTGCGGAAATATATGAGCAGTTTTTAGTTCGTTGAATTAGTAGGTACTTAATCGCTTTAAAAATATATCAGAACTAACAAAATAAACTTTTTCAGATTTTCACCTAGGGGATAGACAAAAAAATCAGCCACAATGGACGCGATCAAGAAGAAGATGCAAGCGATGAAGCTGGAGAAGGACAATGCCCTCGACCGCGCCGCCATGTGCGAGCAGCAGGGCAAGGACGCCAGCCTCCGTGCTGAGAAGGTAGAATAAATGATAAGAATGGTAGCCTATGCATAAGTAAAAAAAAAACGAATGCACAGACAAAAAAACAAGAAAAAAATATGTTTTTATAATATAGTAAAGGTACGGCCTCTAAATATCGCAACTTATCGTCAGTATATCGTCTTGATGTGGCCGTAAGTACCGTTAAAGCCGTATGTATGCAGATACGCCCAGTTCGCAATGAAGAACTGTCAAATATCTCAAGATAGGTACTCTAACCTATACTTTAGGCTTTGACTCAAGTATTGCACCTGCAAACGGCCCTAAGTAACCAAGTATTTATAGAGTACAATTTTATACAATTTGCATGACTGAAAATACCTGTTGGAATAAATGCGATATTTCTCTCGTCTCGCTCCGTAGCCTAAAGCCTTGACCACAAGCCGCGTCATGTCAAGGTTAAGGCTATAGATACACTTTATCTATGTATGTAATATGTCGCAGCCAACTGGTTTAATTCGCCATTCAACTAACAACCTGAATGGTAAACAGTGTTTAACCACTTGCCTACTTAAACTCAAGTAGTACTCAACAAAAGAAAAAAAAAATTATAACTCAACCAACCCTTTTAAAATAATATCAATAAATATAATTTTAAAAATAGTGATGGAAGATGAAAAAAAAGCGACATACCTGTACATAATGAAAACTGCAAGATGAAATTAAACAAGCTTCAATTGTTTTTAAATCTACGAAGCACTTTATATGATTTATTATATCAATCTTATCTTTTTATTATAAAATTATTAGAGCGGAAGAGGTTCATTAGAAATCCGTGTTAATATGGAAAAGTGCAACTTTTCATACAATTAAGCAGTCAGCCCATAATGATGATCTACAAACTGATAAACATCTTTTACCAACCCATGAATGTAATTATATTTATACTTAAAGCCTTGCGCAATCTTAGCCATCTGCAATGGCGATCAGTGAGACGCTGTCAAATATCGCCATCGCCTAGATGTGCGCAGGCCTTAAGACGAAACAAAATCGAAGGTGAAAAGTTTCTGTGGACATCTTCTACGACATGACAGCTACCTAAAGAACATAGAAAAGAACAAGGTTGAAGGAAAGAGAGGAAGAGAAAGGCCAAGAATAAGTTACATGAGTCAGATAAAAGATAAGACCGCTGTCATGTCGTATAAGGAATTCAAGAACGCAGAAATAAATAGAACTCCTGCAAATTCCACATGACGACTGATGATGATTGATGATGGACGCAGGGCAGTGCATCGTAAGACACGTTCCGGACGTACGTGACGTACGAGACAATGCTTTGTTATAGGCGATGGTAACCACTTAACATCAGGTGGGCCATATGATTGTTCCATCAGCTAGTTTTTTTTTTTTATACAACTAAGTTGACAAACAAGCATACGGCCCGCCTGATGGGAAGCGGTTACCGTAGCCTATGGACGCCTGCAATACCAGAAGCATCACAAGCGCGTTGCCGACCCTTTAAAACTTTAAAACGCCCTTTTTGAAGAACCCCATGCTATAGTCCTTAGGGAAAACCTCAGCAGGGAGATCATTCCTCAGCTTGAGTGTTCGCGGGAGGAAGTTCCTCTGAAACCGAGCGGTGCGCGACCACCCAGGCTCTAAGGTGTGAGGATGAACTCTCTGCCTATGGCGAGCAGTAAAAAAAACTTTAATTTTAATGTTCTAATGAGTTTGTTTGTACCATAGGCTGAGGAGGAAGCGAGACAGCTGCAAAAGAAGATCCAGACCATTGAGAACGATCTTGACCAGACCCAGGAAGCCCTTATGCAGGTCAACGCCAAGCTGGAAGAGAAGGAAAAGGCTCTCCAGAACGTGAGTTACTATATTTTACATGTTATAGGCTACTTCTGTTTAGGTAAGCTTAGTGTAGGACGCCAAAGTGAAGCAACGATCTGCGAAATGTAGCTGGCAAGCACTGGAGAAGAGCCGAAGACAGAGCTTAGTGGCGCGTCTTGGGACAGACTTGCCATTGAGCCTTTGCCGTGGACTGACTAAAGTTAATGATGATGCTGTTATTTCATCTTGTTATGTCACTATGCCTATCGAAACAGTATCGAACCAAAGAGGCTCCTTTCGTGAACTTGGTTGATGTCTTTGTTTTCGAAATTTTTAGGTTCTACGCTACGACTCGCCGGTTTTCTCACGTTTTTTTCTTTCATCGTTTGAGAGTTCTGGCATAACATAGCTTATTTGTTCAGTTGACCAAAAAGGAACATTTATTGATCAATCCAATATCTACCTAGTACCTACATTAATCTGTTAAGGGTTTTGAGGTAGTAATACATCAAATTTAAGTGAATATGTGTAAGGGTTTTTTGGTATCTGCTCGTTCTATCATCCTTTTGCTTTTAAGCTATCGTATCTCCGTTTTAAAGGTCTTCCACATGTAAAGTAATTGTTATCTTTTAATGGGTTCTAGCGGTACCTAATGGGCTTTGTCTTGCTCAATAACCCAGCTAGTCTTACGAAATGTATTGTTTTGTTAATTTAATATCAGCAGCTGTTCAAATGTTGATAGATTCCTTCTTTCAACTATACATTTTGAAAATGAACAAGTAGCCAACAAAACGGAATATGTAATTAAAAGGACTTATTATTTATTTAAACTAAAATGTCGGGCTTTGTAGACATTGTCATGACGACGTGTCAAAAGTCAGACCAAACATGAGTAAGTCACATAATAAGTCATGGTTGGTATCAAATAAATACAATGTGCATGCCCAAATTGGCTCGAATAATCATTCGTGCTTTTATTTATGCGCTTTTGATGAGTAGGTATAAACACAAGTTTCTTGAGGATGCTTATGGGATAACACATAAGTACACAAGTTTCTTGAGGATGCGTAAGGGGTAGCCCATGGACTAAATTGAGCATTAATTGGTATTCCTCAACTAGAATAACTTCTTTCCCCACGATTATGTATAAGTTTTCAACCAAATGCATGCCTCCTGATCAGAAGGTATATGTAGCTAAATGTCAACAGAGCAAAAGGTCTAATGAGCAGTAAGTTTAATGCTCATAAGTTCAGTCAAGCATCAAAGTTAAGTAAGCAAAATTTTCATGTAGCAAAACCTTAGAAAAACGTCCTTATCTAAATGTCCCTAGGCCTTTTGAAAACCTAGCATTACGTTCAGAACATTGTCATCAAGAAACAAAAACACGTGAAATTACTAAAATAGAATGTGTGTCACTATCGAAACATATAATTGTCCGATCGAGCCAAACCTATTGCATTATTGGCAGGCCGTCTGCTGCGTCATGGATATTGTATCTAAGGCCCGTATTCTGAAACAGTGCTTAGGTCTGAGTCGAGCCTCAAGCACAGATTTTTGACACTTTTCAATGGAGAACTGTCATAAAATCTGTGCTTGAGGCTCGACTCAGACCTAAGCACTGTTTCAGAATACGGGCCTAAGTATCTGTCAGCAAATAAGTAACCTATAAATATTCAAAATATTGTTGGAAATTTTTCCTTGTCATTATTGTTACCCATTGGAGACAAGACAAGACCTTTTTGTTTTCTTTTTTAAAAAAGACCTTGAAAATCTCTTGTACCTAGACATTTTTTTTTACATAATAGGCTAGCGTTTGACCGCAATCTCACCTGCTGTTAAGTGATGATGCGGTCGACGGTGTAGCACGCTTAACTGGAAGATACCTGCCTAAATAGTCTAAGCATTGTTTATTTTTTCAAAGTAATATTAACTTCTTATTAAATTAAATTTATGATGTTCATCTATTGTTACTTTTCCTATATTTAATTGAATTTGTCTTCCGCAACCTGCCATGCCATTGTCAAATTATATGATGAATACCTCCTTAGTTTCATTGATTTGGCTTTTTTACAAATCTTAAAAAATCTTCCGGAACTACTATTGTATCGGTTCAATAGGTAGTTTTTTTTAAGTTGCTTTTCGTTGTTCGCCAAATTGATTTTCTGGTGCTATATAAATCTATAATAATTATAAGTCTCGACATTATCGATTTTGATCAATGTCAAAATTTACTTTGACTGGATTTAGGTGTTGATGACATTACTGTGTTCTGTGTTAACTTGCTACTAAAATAATGTGTAAAGCTCTGAACGATTAAAAACAGCAATTCTTGTACAAGTACTGTTTCTTTACTGCGAAAAGCTTCCATTCAAACAATGCTAATAAAACGGCTGTATTCTTTGGCAAACGGTCGGCACATTCTACCTATGAATTACTGTTATTAAAAGTGAAATAAAACGGGGCATTCTCAGTTGCTTCATTGTTTATGTGACGTCACTTTATTGTCGGGAACAGTGGCTGGCGTGGCGTGGCGTTCATACCAGTGAGCCCACGTTCGTTGCGCTGTAGGGGGCTGCGGGCTATTTTCAGTAGCCGAC
Source organism: Thera obeliscata (assembly GCA_947578465.1). Classification (NCBI taxonomy): domain Eukaryota; kingdom Metazoa; phylum Arthropoda; class Insecta; order Lepidoptera; family Geometridae; genus Thera; species Thera obeliscata. The sequence continues at coordinate 3,525,095 of OX387914.1, read as the reverse complement.
ACCTAATATGGGCCCGCTGCCCGGTGTTACGTATAAATAGATCCGGGAATGAGATCGCGTCAGCGGCCAACTCGAGAACTTTTTCTGCCTACGGAACTTTCCTAAACATACAGATTTTTATCCATAATAATTTTAAATTTTTATCAAGTTCAAAATCATAAAAAAAATAATCCGTTGAAATAATAGCAGACCATATAATAAAACAATGCATTATCAATTTAAATATGGAACGTAATAATCGAACACTGCATCAAAACAATTTGAAATTCGCGCGTTTTAATATTTGACAGATGCGTAATGCACTGTCGGTAAAGCTGCAGAGAAAACAAAGATGGACGCTGCAAAGTAGCGACTGCAGCGCCACTGTTTTGGTTAGCAAGTGACAGCTCGGCAATATGGCCGCCGGCGCTATGCGGCCGGACGGAGCGCGCGTAGAGTAGTGATGTCCGCGTCCGCGCCCCACGCCCACGGGCGCACCCCCGTGCGGCGCAGGGGACACCAACACCACCCGCGCAACCGAGGGGATCGCACCCCCGCGCACAGTGCACCCCTTCAACCCCAACTCTCAAAACAAGTGACCTTACAGACAGATGATGTTGTGCCTTGTGTCAATAGTGTCAGTGAATCTCAAGAAGTGACAAGGACAAATAGTGACGATGCACTTTCAAATCGAAACACAATCGATGATAGTTCGAATATCGACGAAGAAATCGAGACAAATAATAATAGTGTTAAGGACACGGATTCCTTAGAATCTGACGATGATTTCTCTTTCAAAGAGGAACGTTCGGCGGGAGATGGTGCGGAATTTACATTCGCTCCCCCGGAGACGATATCTGATGATGACCCTGAGACTGCAGAGCTAGCGAAACTTAGATGTACGAGCGAATGCACTGAAGTTCTGGCAGCGAGGGAAAGTAGACGAAGGAGAAGATGTGCGGATTACCCGGGCCTGGCGTTTGGAAGTTCCATATTTTCTTCGGATACGATGATGAAGTTTGCGTTGATCAAGAATGAGTTGCAGAATATCAAGAACACGGCGTTAAGAAGGGTAATGTCCTGAGTTATTCAAACTAGCGGCTGTGTGAGTGAAGGTGGCGTGGGCCAAATGCGCACAGAACTATTTTTAATCACATTCTGTCGGGAAAGTGTTGATGCTCCGCAGAGCACACGCTGGCGGCACATAGCGCGCGTGGCGATCAGCTGAGCCACAATAATCCATTTGACATGTTTACTTTTCCAATCGCTCACACGGTCGCTAGATGTCGTTGGTATCGAGAGGGTCACGTGGCTTAGTAGCCTAGCCCTAAGCCCTTTCGAAACTAGAACCTAAAGTCCTAGCAATAAAGTCTTTGTTGGGTTTTAGATTTTTCACGTATCTAATAGTTTTATACGTATTCACACATAGGTCATTATGTCTACAACAGCCATTGTTGACAAAGTTAGATCATTTATCTCGGCATAGTTACTATCTTTGAACGTTTTATCTTTTTATAAACATTTACGATATCACCAAGCCTGACTGTAAAGACGCCGTAATTTGCAAGCAAAGCGAGTCAGACTCATCCCACATGGAATTTATCGATTGTATTGCTACGTTCATTAAATGAATAAACATGCAGAATAGGTGTTCAACTTTCTAAAATCACACAAAGCAGAGATACTTAGAAATTACTCTAGAAAAACTGTGTAAAAAAAATCATGGTTCTTTATCCAACTTACTGAAGGACCAACAGACTATCGCTGAAAATAGTAAACAATAAGTATGTTGAATATAAATATGAATTCATAAAAATCTACTAGCGTAACATTTCGAGTAGCAGTAACTAGGTAGCATTAAGCGTGTATTTCTATTTTTCAAATGTAACTAACTCAAAATACTCGTACTCGTAACTTGGAGGAACCATAGATACTGTGCAATCTTATTAAAATGTAAATGTTCTCAGTCTTCCGTATCGTATACAAAAACAAAGCGCTTACGAGGTGTTTCAGTATTGAAAAACCAATCGTGTGATTGCCCAACTGTTACAAACACTTTATTGAAAGCGATACTGTAGAACTGTAAATAAAATACTGTAATGTATTTACGTCTAATTTGTTTATATGTAAATGTTTTCAAAGAGATCAAACAACTCACACATGCTAAGAGCCTTTTAGAAACACATGTGGCTTGTGTAATGAGAAACATGGAGGAAAAACAAAATAGTCGTCATTTTATTACTATATTTACGAACCAATTGATATATTAAAATAAATTATTAAGACACAATTTGCCTCTTCTCAATATATTTCAGTGAAATACCTACAGATGATGCGTAATTAATTAAAGTAATGTAAATAAGGACAAATTTATAAAAAGACTATAGGTCAGTTTTCAATTACAACACGATCTGTTCTGTAGGTAACTAGGTATACCTATGAATTAAAAATAAATCTTTGTAGAAACACAGAAAAGTAAGTATACCTACTCGTTTCTGTGTTTCTACAAAGTGTTCAATGTTTTTTTTTCTTTTTTGATTTCTTGTGTAGCCGTACCTGTATTCGTTGTTCGTATTTTTCTGTTTTTTGTTTTCTTGATAAGTTTTGTTGTTGAGTCAAATAAAAACTATTTATCTATGTCAATAATATCAATACAAATAATGACACCTACTTATGATGCTTCTATTTTGAACGTGGCAGGCGACACAAATGCTTAGGTATATGCCTAGATATTGAAATAGGTATTTGTTGAACAATGATCGATCGGAACATTACGTTCCCATAATGTAACCATTCTAAATCAGCTTGCAAATTTAGCAATTGTGCTATTGCAAATTTATTCTTGGGCTTCATTTCATAAACTATCGTTAAACCTTTAACGTGAAGGCACATATCATAAATATAGACATTCTAAGCAGTTTTTCAATCTAATTCTAGCTTAAAATTATTTTGTTTATTAATTTTAACAAAGGTCCCGCAATCTGTATGATATCCTTGATTGCATCAAAAATCTAATAAATATCTGCCCCTTTTTTAATGTGCTCAGAAATTGTATAATTCTTAAAATATCTTATTACCAGACCTACTTGTACGTTTTCCTTTATGACTGCAGATTTGTCCTTGTCTGTACTTCTATTTACTATAGTATTTATAATCCTTCTCAATACAATGATTGAGGAAAATAAATGTGCAATGTTTATAGATGGATACTATGATTCATTGCCATGTGTCGCCAGATGTCCACTATGCACTTCAAAAGCATTATTAGTAAAACGTGAATTATTGATAGCAATGCTGTATTCGGACATGACCGTGTTTGTGTATTACTAGCCTTAATCTAACCACATGTCGGTCTGAGTACGACTTCAAGATGTTAGAAGGACTTGAATGTTCTATTTTTACCACTGACTGCAGTGACCTTGGCTGGGATACGGTAAGCAGCAAAACGTAGAAATAAAATCAGCGGTATTTCTAATGATGGTATGACTAGAGGAAATAGCAATAGTGATATGAAAACTCTCTTCAATGCAAAAAATAAAAGATGATATCCAACAAGTGTAGCAGAAATACCAAGGTCGAACAAATTAGTTAACAAAAACGTCTGTTCGGATGTTAAATGAGTCAACTGAGGTGATTGCACGTTTAGTTAGAAAAACGCTCTAAAATATTTGAAAAAGTTCTTCTGATTTCGCAACGTAACCACTAAATGGAGAACTAGAACGACGTTATACACATTTTAATTAAATTATGAACTAGGTCATCCATCATCATCATGATAAGTATTGGGATGAAGTGTATTGCTAAGTTACCCTATAAAATACCACGAAGAACTAAATACATGTAAACATAATGCTAATGTACTATTTTTCTATTTGGATAAATTATTCAATCGTCCTCTTTCACACTTCATTGGTCGAATATCTTCTGCTTTACCGACATTACTGGTATTTTCCTTTTACTGTGAAGTCGCAACAGCATCGGAATTTAAAACAGGTAGTAGGTACCTCCTCAACATACTTTCCAAATGACGTAATATTAAATTCGGTGGTTCTTGAATCGCACAGTAGAATTCGAGTTTAAGATTGCTTGATGAACATCTAGATGGCGTTAGCAGGCTTGCTCATTGTTTGACTATGACAATTAAAATTTATTCGCTTTCAATATCTTGTTCTATGAACGCAAAACATATTAACGTATTTGTTCAGATACTTTAGTCAAAATTTTGACTGGTTAGTATTTGAGTAAAATTCCCATGCGTTTATAAATGTAACAATGCGCGTTAATAGCCCTTCACTGAATTTGAACTCTACTTCCGTAGTTCTTCATTGTTCAGGGTTATTGTAGCGTTTCGCCCATCCTATATTTTGGGCTTCTCTTTAACCTTCGTTCTATATGATGTGACCCTACAGGATATCGTTTCTATTAAACGTGTACAGGTGGAGCCACTAGCCCTTGCAGTCTGCTCAAGTGCTTATCGCAATACGTACGCGTGACGTTTGCGTCGTGTCCCGCTGTCAAAGTCATTTGTGAAATGTTAAATATTGTGAAAGACTATTTTTAGTTTATCGTTAATTATCTATATAATTTCTACGAGTTCCGCCCTAGCATCAGTACAGTCACCCGATTAATTAGTGCAGTTTGTGTGTTGTGGAGTCGAAGCGCATAGATTCGGTGGCGGCCATTTTATTCGCCGGCTGTTCGTTTGAGCCGAGCCCATCTCGGCGATACGAAGCACGAGCGGCCAGTCAGTTCAGTTGGCATTTTCGCGAGTAGGGCGAAGGTGTCTCTCGTTTTTATAGTTTAGGAAGTCAGTTTTAACACAAAAGTGCATCAAAATGACGACAAACATGCAGCAGGGAACGATCCTCGACGTACTAAAGAAGAAAATGCGTCAAACAAAAGAGGAAATGGAGAAATATAAGGATGAATGCGAGGAATATCACAAACGTTTACAAGTGGAAATTATGCGGAGAGAAGAAGTAAGAAAACGTGTTTTGTATTGTGCCGTGTGAAATATCAATCATCAGTCATAACGTGTACCTGTGTTAAATAGTAGGGTTAAATAAGTGGAAGTTATCAGCGCTTGTACTATCTACCTATAGTGAGTAATGTCCGGCCATACTTAGGTGTGCAGGCAACGTACGCATATTCACGTCCCTTTCGGATTCATCTCGCCTCTATCTTTTAGAAAGAGATGGCGAATACTAATTCTTTCCATGGGGTACCTTGTTCTTTTCAACGAATTTAGTGTTGCTCCCAAAAATTGTTACTTCGATAATCCCAAGTCTCGCCTTGTGAATGGTTTCGTGAAATGTTTTTTTTAAGAATTCCTCGGTACGTGGTCGGATGCCGGTTTGTGTTACACGTAACAGGTTTGGTTGCGTTGGAGGTCGTATACCGGTCCTTAGTGGCACATGTAGAGCGTACCGGGAGGATTTGTGGCTAACTCCTAGTACTTAGCTCCTGTTGTACCTATGTCGGACGTCCTCGAAGGATCACTGGCGCCACAAGGCGTGTCCGCAGACTTGCCGCTATCGTCACATGACGTAACACCACTCGTTTCTATACCACATGGCTTATAAACACCTGCAAAACTACATCTATCAAAGCCAACACCTATATTTTATTTGCCAGCTCTGTCAACCACAAAAAGTTAAGGCATTTCTCTATCAGTGGCAGAGAAAATGTACGCCATGTATTGTGTATCTTGAAAAACATCGTATACCTTATCTCCTTGCGTGTATCAGTAGAGATAAAAAAACTAAGGTAGATAACGTGAAGTAAAACTAGTAATTACCAAATATTCATGACATAAATGCTGACCATGGTACAATATACAAATGTATATGCACCAATAGATATAGTGAAGATGATTCTACAGTTTATAGAAGTAAGAACTAAGTACGTGTAACATTACTTTGGAGTAGATTGTGGGCGTGTATCAACTTTGGGAGTCAACATGTTTGAACATTGATTGTTGAGGTCAACTTAGTCAAAGGAAACACAGTTATCCACTCCACTACCTATAGACAGTTTAGATTGAATAAGAAATATAGGTACATATGCCAGTTAAAAACTCGTACCCAGCATATTTTATAAATAAAGCTTTAGAAGAATAATTAAGATTTTTCCTATATATTAGATTTTAATGTTTATATTCCAATGAGGAACGTGACTGCGCGAGTTATTAAATGAAAACAGCTATCTGTTTAGCTGACTAGCCTTGTTCTCTAAATGGAATGCAATATCCATAACAAATAGTACCTCATCAGTAATAGTTTCTTGGTAATATTTAGCCTGAGCTTACACCTCAGCCATCAAAATTTACCGTGCGTTCGCGTGACCGCATTGTGTTACAATTTATTGGAATAGGGCTTGCTTTTGTGTTTGGCCATTCAAACGATCCACTCTCCTGCCCTAGCCGATCCCACAAATTTAAACAATGTAAACTTCCCGGCGAAAGTACAGGTACCTGTCTAACAAAAGCAGGCTGGGTCCCACATTAAAAACGGAGAAATTCTTACCAAAATGTCTTGTTAATGTCCTCGAGATAAAGGTCTATGACCTGACGTAAGAGGCTTAACTTTTTTAAACCGTCTAAGCATTCGAATTTTGTTCCAAGTTCAAGGCGATACGCACACTGTAATAAATCATAGTCTTAAACAAGTTGCGGTGACAAAAACATAATCAATTACCTCTAATGAAGCACTTGCTGAGTCGATAGATCGTTCCAGTATTGCTCGAAATAATTGCAATTTTCTAAAGAGCACTGATTTGTTAGTCCCGCCACGACTATTATTAGCAACCACGCACCGCCGACGACACAGGATAGGAGGATCAGAAACTGGGACTCAACTCAACGCAAGGACGCGTGATGTCATAAACATGTGTGACATCGTGAATATAAATAACTAGCAAAATGTTCTTAGCTTCTTCATTCTCACCACGTACTTAACAGACGTTGAACAATGTCATGACCATAGAACTCAATACTTAGTACGATGATTTTCATCGCCCGCGTCTTTTGATCGTGTAAAGTAAATATCGATAAAATAACGGTAACTTAATGCACTGCGCACACCACTAATTTTCGGTCAACCGCCCCGGGCATTACCTACCTGTCTGGTGTATCCGTTTACCATCTTTTTACAACGACCGTTTTATTTGATCCATAAAATAGAACTATGAGCTTTCATATTTCCTTTTTAGACAAAAAAACGTGTGTAAGGGTTCTTTCTGGTCGATTGGCTGTTAAAATTATTACTTGCAGCCGTTTTTACATCGTTTCTTCCTTGCCATGACCATATGAGTGGTTTTCAAGGCGCGTTTTACGATTTCAATTTTACGCTCACGATCTGAGGCCTCGATTTGCTCGGTCGTTCTCCTTTGTGTCGACAATCGACATGCCTTGGGCTATGTATGAGTAAATTAGCGTGCTTATTAACAGGCCAAAATGCGAGGGCAATACAGAACGGTCTCGTCGTGATTCTAAAATATTCCAGCAGACAGTTTTAATTAGCTGTGTTGGTGTCAGGCACAATTTGTGGCACGAGTGTTGGTGGAGCGAAATCTGTGTCATATACGGACTGGACTAGTAACTGAGCATAGTTTATTGATGGTGTAAATTTGACCATGTCTAGGAAACTCCAGAATACTGCTAAGGATTCCTTTGAGCTGGTTATTTCTTTGGCTGCTCATGAAAACAGTCCTGTTATTTCAAATGTAAATTTTCTTAAAAGGATTGCTTGATTTATTAAAACAACAATTGCTTCTTTGACTACGTCCTGAGCTCGTGAAATATTTAACGATAAAATTATTTATCCTCCTAGATATAATTATGTATTATGTAGAAACTTTGTTATTGTCTGTCAACTGACCATTCTTAGACTTCATACTTACCTGATGTTCTCTTCCAGGCTGAGTCTGAAGTGGCTGCCCTCAACAGACGTATCCAGCTGTTGGAAGAGGACCTGGAAAGGTCTGAGGAACGTCTCGCCACCGCCACCGCCAAGCTTTCTGAAGCTAGCCAGGCCGCCGATGAGTCTGAACGGTGAGTCTACACCAGTTAGGAAGATTTGAGTCCACACCAGTTAGGAAGACTTTAGGCCACATCAGTTAGGAAGACTTTAAATCCACACCAGTTAGGAAGATTTAAGTCCACACCAGTTAGGACGACGTGAGTCCACACCAGTTAGGAAGACGTCGAAGTCCACACCCACGGATGATCTAATAAATCTCTAAGTTTTGTCATTATAGCAAAATACTCACATTGAATGTAATTTTACTCTAGATTTTTTTATTATAACAGAGTTCATTGGTATGTTAGTTAAATCATATTCCAAAAGAAGGTTTTTTCTTAGAAGAGATTACTTAAGGGTACTTAATTACCAACTTTAATTTGGTGAAAGTAAAAGTCATAAACCAAGTATCATTTAAGTAGTAACCAATTATTATTATTGGTTAACAAATTAACATTACATAAAATATGACAAGCCTATTGACTCAAGACTTGTAACGAATACGAGTGGCTATGCAAATACGATTGAAGTGCACATCGTAAATGCAAATCAAGTTAAAACTATCAACCTACGTTATAGCACTTATAGCAGAAACTGTAAAACAGAAATACGTGGCTGTCATTTTACCGCTAGCAACAACTTTAAATAAAGGTACGGCTACATCTAGGCGTTAAGTGGCTAATATGTATACCTGTCATTTATCACAGTTGGGGTCTATCCCTGCAACACAATTCGTTTAGGCGATCGCGAAATTCGCAGATTTTGTTTAAAAAATTTGAATATCGCACGCGGATTCACCGATTTCTCAAGCAAAGCGTGTTGCAGGAATAGCAGTACTGATCGCCTTGATGTGGCCGTACCTATACGAGATAGATTTAATGTTGAATTTGAAGACGCTTAAAACATCCTCAATTATAAACGCATTCATTAAATAATTTGATTTGCTTATAATTATTTCGGTCACTCACATATACCGATAACAGACGGCATTAGTTAAAACATTATTATCTCTTTACTTTTTATGTGGTAGTAATAATTATCATAACTTTCATATAAATGTCGAATAGATATAAATATTCGGAACAATTCACACATCCACCACATGAATATTTGTTTTCGGTGGAATCGAACCCACGACCTGCGGCAAAAAAGTCAGAGAGTCTAGAATGTATTACTTATATTTATGTCACACCTAGTAATTACCACAATAGATAGATAGATAGATAACACTTTATTGTACACCACAAAATACTAAAATTATGGCGAAGTACGATGGTACACAATGCTAGATAATGGACAGTACAGAGTAAGATAGTAGTCTAATTAGTTGAAATCTCTTTGGATTATAACTATGGGATGTTTATGTGTGCAATGGACATCATTACATCACTTTTGGTTGAAAAGTTGAGATTACTGTAGGCGTGACATTGAGACTGTCCTATATTTTGTGGCTTCTTCAAATTCAACACTTAAATTGGATTATACTTCGTACTGTCTGATCATAATATGACCTATTATTTTAGTCTATATTTTATATTGTTGTGCATGAATGTTTTCTGTGTATTTTATATGCCCTTAACCACCATATTTTAAGACACAAAAGCCTCTTTCGTTTTCAATAATCAATAATTAGTTTTATTCGTTCAGTTTACTTTTTTAAACAGTCAAGACATCATTAAAATTCTTTCGCTACAAAATAATAAGTCATCTAGAAATCATGATTTATTATTTTGGTAGGTAAAAGACTCATAATCATCATTTCCCATTTGATAAGTCATAATAATTCATCATCGATATTGCAAGTCATAACTCTCCATAACTTAGTGTTGGGAGGTATCGATGAGCAAAATCGATAGTTTAATAGTTTGATCGATGTTGTAACACGCATGTGTTTGACCCGCACTAACCAGAATACGCAAGGCGTTGGAGAACCGAACCAATATGGAGGATGATCGCGTCGCCATCTTGGAGGCCCAGCTGTCTCAAGCCAAACTCATCGCTGAGGAGTCAGACAAGAAATACGAAGAGGTGAAAGAAAACTCCATGACGCCATTTAAAAATCTCTACGTCATTATGTGTGCGTGAACTTAGCTGCAAAATGTTTTATGGTTTTACCATTAATTCATAAAGACTAATTTATTTACTTATGTCGAGAGAACGAACTGCGTTTTTCAGCTATTTTCACGCTTGCGTAGTTACGTGGTTAGTAGTTCTTGTTATTATTCGGACCAGTATTGCGCTTTCGTCATATCAAAGTTTATTATTATTCTAGGGTGTGGTGTGAGCACCTTTCAATTGTTTCAATGGTTCATATCGAGCCAAGCGCTCTAAAATATGCATACTGTAATTATTGATCGCCATTAGCAGTTGATGACGACAGCATGCACTTTTAACTATTCAAATACTGTTCCTTAGTACAATATTGGTCTCCATAATATCACGAACTACGCTTAGATTCACTTCGAAAAACTTGATAGCCCAGTTTTTTAAATTAATGTGTTTACACAAAATGTCAGAAAACTGGATTATTTCTGTTGAAAAAACTTTCGAAACATTGCAAAAACGACTTTAAAGAAATTAGCACAGTGAATGATTCACGGATAAAAGTCGAGTTGTGCAACGTCTCAATGTTTTCTTTCATGTATTATATACAGAGGCAAAATTAAAAGAGTTTCTTTTGGTTTTGTTTTTATTAAGTTCATGTGTTTGAAACCAGTGGTCCTCGCAACTACCAAAATTGAATTTAGCAGTACGTATATCTTCAAAAATCAGATTGAACTACCTGGTCAGTGCTACTGGTTTCAAAATTCTCTCTCCACAGTGTTCCAGAAGAAACTTGTCGCTTTGTGTGTTCCTTCGCGTGTTTCCTTGCATGTCTTCTAACGGGCCACCCTTGAATAATCTTCGTCTTCGAAAGTATTCTTGACTTTCGACCTTAGTTATTTTATACTAAAGTTGTGATTGGATGCAGCGCCCGCAAGGTCCTGGAGAATAGATCCTTGGCCGATGAAGAGCGTATGGACGCGCTTGAGAACCAACTCAAGGAAGCCAGATTCCTCGCTGAGGAAGCCGACAAGAAATACGATGAGGTCTTTATATTCGAGTGTCGATGTCGTTTGGTTTGCCTGCTTTTCTTTGCGACACACATTGGTTTACCTTTATTTGAGATTGGAACCGATTTTTTAACATCATTTGACTATTCTCTTCCATCATCACTGAACTGACTAAGCAATCTGGTTTAACTTTATATCCTTTCTGCCAATTTTATTTATTTGATTCAGATTCCTTAGTGTTTAGTGGTCAATTTATTTAAACTGTTTAAAACATTAAGTAGTTTTAGATGAGAAAACTAATTTTCAAATCAGCGTGATGAGGAAAAACGCAGATGTCTTTTGTCATGTAAAATGTGTGTCGTACTTTCATTTCTAGAGTGTCCTCATCCGCAATGCGGATGTCAACTGTCCTAAGGCATATTTGCAGATGCCAATGTTTACTCCCTACTGACATTTCTAACTACCTTGGAATGTCTACTATCTCCCCTAATGACTGAACATTTTGTTGTTCCCACTAATTCAATTCTAAATTTGATATTGCTGTGTCAAACTAACCGTTATCCCCTGTTATAACTTGTGTGAGTGCCTGATAAAGAATTGTTACTGTGTTACAAATATAGTCTGAAGTGCAACGATGGTTCTCGAACGGTACTTATTATCACACCGAGATTAGATACCGTTCCATTCGTCATCGATTAAACATCGTATACGACCAGGTGGTACAAATAATAATGTCCTGATTCCCCTGACATATGACCCTGCGCAGTGAAGGCAGTCGTAAAAGTCAGAGTCCGTACATGGAGTAGCACAGGCACGGATCGCCTTATACGGCAACCGGTCTCCGTGTTACATAAGTCCCGGCCTTATCGGTACGAGTACCTAGTGATTGTCGGCGGGTGATAATGCAGTGTTGTAACGTGATGCGTGTGTCCAGGTCGCACGTAAGCTGGCGATGGTGGAGGCTGACCTGGAGCGCGCTGAGGAGCGTGCCGAAACCGGCGAATCGTAGGTTCCAAGTGTTTCTCATTGCCGAAGGACCGTCGCTCGCCTCGTTACTGACCCTCGCGGTGTTTCACTTCGATCCGTTCCGAGAAAGCAACGCTTGCTGGACAATAACGATCCTTAGAGCGACGGTCCCAACGCCCGGTTTTGTATTCCGCCACCGTTCTGCATGGTTGTTCATTTGCATTCTTAACATTGCACAGTAATCCGACTTACCGACATAGGTATTTCTAACTTAGGCTCGCTGGTTTTTTTTGCATGTTCGATTCTAGGTCGTCGGGTAGCAGTACGCCAGATTTTGTTTTATTTTTAGTTGCATTAGTTTTAACTAAGTATTGTTGGCTCAAACTATTTTTGGACCGATAATGCTTTTAGTTGTAAGTTCAAGGGTAGCGTCACTTACGATCTTTGTAAGTGACGGTACTCTGCTACTGTCAGACTAAAACAAGGGTTGCCCCATCTCATGGATATTTCTTACGTTAACTATCATGTCCATGTCTCGACTAAACTTCCGTCCTCTATGTGTGTACTTGGCTATAGGCTAGGTTGTCAGGAAATATGTGTGGTATAGGGCAATTTTCGTTTTCAGATATGCACCGCATTACACCAGAACTACTGGCCGTATGCGTGCCGCACATATGCATCCGCACACATCACATAACGAATACGATAATGCACTAGATAGCACTTAGATAATAATAATTTCTTATTGCAAAAAGTAATTTTATAGAACTAAAATGTTTTGGGACAACCCTTCGTTTATTATTAGTTGTTAGAGTTCTGACGCCGCTCTCGACCCGCCCTGCTTTGCCTTTCCTGATTTGTTGTGGAAATGCTTTTTGTGCTTTTTGGATTTTTCTAGGTTCTCCTATATCCAAAAGAATCCTTTCATATCCCTAGCAGCACTAAAGTATTCCATCCATCTGAAAACATTGTGTTTGAAAACATGTGTTGTTTACTGTGAGAAGTACAAGACATGGACACAAGTCAAGGCGAGTTATCATTATTCTCCTCTACGTAGTAGTACTATACTACCATTGTAGTAAAGTTTACTATGACTCCACAAATCCTCGTTTAGACAAGGTCATCTAGATCTAAATACAACCTGAACCTAGTTATTCCTTCACCCGAAACGATCCTTCACAACCCGTTGCACAGTATACCCAACAACAGTAGTCAAACTCACTGCACCAAGCGAGCGGTCGAGAGCGGAGTAAGGACGTACGCGGTACACGCAGTGTACGTGGCAGTAGCGTGTTGTGTGTGTGTGTTTGTGTGTGTGCGAACTAACGCGCGGCCGGCGTCAGGTGGCGAGAAAGCTGGTCCTCATGGAACAGGATCTGGAGAGGGCCGAGGAACGGGCTGAGCAGAGCGACTGGTAAGTACTTTACGTAACGTCACTGAAGACAAACAACCAATCGTACTGCAGTTGATTGAAATATTCACGAAGTAACTAAGTCATTTTTTGTCAAGTTGAACGTAAGATACACTCTATTACGTCACATTTATTTAAAATTTCACCAAAATGATTAAAAATTGTTGTTTGTCTTTTGTGTCAATCTACAAAGCTGACTAATAAAAAATGCAATGGATGACACAATCTTTATTTGTCAACTTTAGTAACAGAATTTATCACTGATGAATTCATCGCCATAATATCACGCGTGTATCAGTGAAAAGAAGAAAGTTTCAGTTTGAATTACAATTACAAATGCAACGATTATCTTGTGAATAAATTGTTTTTCTGATACACACTGATTATGGCGCAACTGCTTTGCTTCGACAAGGATATTAAGTAACTGAATTATGGAATAAAAATATGATGCAGGTTTGAATAAAGATTCAACTGGATATCAAGTGGTTACCCCTGACCTGACAACTGTGCCTACTGCAATTCGTTTATGCACTGTGTCTCTAGCCTATCATGTTGGTATTTTTCTATTATATAAACCTTGGATACAGTTGCAATAATATACATTCATAGTCATCTTAAATGACCTTGTCGAAGCAAACGAAACTGCATGTATAGTTATTTGACTGGAATTACTACCATATAACTTGGCTTTTATTTTGATTTTACTGTTTTTTACTCGATTAGTAGTAGTAATTGTATGAACTTTCGAAAATAAGCCGCGCATTTAATCTGTCAAAGGTCGGGTTGAGCAACTTTTGAGTTACATAAAACGGCTCCGACACGAATTAATCAATTGAATTTATTGCATTGATAAAATAACAAGCAAGAACCTACTTTTGATTATAATGCTAATTGAAATTGCAACCTACAGTTAATGTAATGAGATTTATCCTATAAGGAATATTTTGTTATGTTATTCCAACTCATAACGTATCTATGTAACAATTGATTTGAATTACGGAATAATTCATACTCGCTTTGCCGTTTAAAAGAAATGGTTTGAATTAACTTCATACATAAGGTTTCCCAATTCGCCCTTTGTCATCAGCCATACGTTACATTATCCATTGAAAAATTCTTATTGCTCAATTCCTACCTAAATATTTGTCATGTCAAGGCATACCAAAGATCAATACTTGACCGTTAAATTGTTATTGATTGAAAGCCCTTTAGTTTTTGAATTGTACGAGCCTGGTCACGACAACCAATACATTGGAAATACATTTAAATTTATTCCAGTTGTATTGAGCATTTTATTTTCAAAGTATTTACCCAACAGTCTTTATCATTCAATAATTACTTATTTGTAATTAAAGTTATATTTCCCTTCAAGTAAAAATACCAAGTGTCAGTAAATTTTTCAGTAGAAATTGATTGTTTATTTCACTAATTTCCAGCAAAATCGTCGAGCTTGAGGAGGAACTCCGTGTCGTTGGTAACAACCTGAAGTCCCTGGAAGTCTCTGAGGAGAAGGTATGCACAAATCTTTTATATTTATCCCAATATTTAAGTACCTTTATTCTAATGAAAACTGGAATCCTAGAAATCCAGATGTAGTATGTCCCATTACCGATGAAAAAGAAGTTCAGAATGATGCACCAACCTATACAATGTTCCAACCGAATTTTGGCTTAGGAATTTAGAAGAGTTTTTAAGAAATAGAAGCGTCGAAGATGTCAACATAGATCTCAGTAATAAAATGTACAATTCTACACAGGCCAACCAACGCGAAGAGGAGTACAAAAACCAAATCAAAACCCTCACCACCCGCCTAAAGGAGGTGTGAATTGACGAGAGATAACTCGCGTGGTTTTGTACGCTTGTCTAACTGCATTCTGCACACAGACTTGAAACCTATGTCCTCATTTACATAAAGTAAAGAAGGCATAGACAGTAGAACGTTCTGTAACTGCAGTGTCTTCTATCGTTTTCTGGCTGTTGTGTGCCCCTTAACTTCCAATATAACATAGTTTTACCGTAACAGAGCTGCCGTTTAAATTACGAGTACAAACTCGCGGCAGCGCTGTTTGCATGAAACAAATTTTCTGTTTTCGTTGTTGTGTTTATTTTTATTTTTCGTTAACAAAATAATCACAGGCGACGCAAAGAGAAGAGACATATGAGGGGCGAGTTAAACTGCTGGACAGACAACTCCGAGAGGTAAACGTTGACAGGCAGAGCGGTGAACCAGTAGATAGAGATTGGTTACGGTTGTAGTTCCATGTTCATTGCCATTCTGTGTTTCGGGGATAGTGCTGTGCCCTGGAGGTATAATCGATTTCGAGCTCGTTGTACATATATATTTGATGCGATCTTGAATAGATTTATTGCAAGGGGTATGGCTTCTCGTAAATAAGCTACGTCCGTTGGTGTAGGTCCCTAGTGTCGCTGGAGGCGGTTGGTGCTTCATCTATGTATTTATGATGTCTATCTTTCCTTTCTTTACCTGTGTATTAATTGTTTCTTTTATTTATATTGCCGGGCGTGTTGTGAATGTACGCATTGTTTTGTTTCGTGCTTTGTCCTCTTTGTGTGTTTTACTCCAAATAGTTTCAAAAGTGAGTGTCCACTTAGTTTATTAGTTAATTTTCCAAACCAGACCTGAAATAGTTATTTCATACTTACTGACTGAAACTAAAGTTACAAACAGGTGATGCCAGTAACTTTGTTTTGGCGTTATTTTAAACTTGGTACCTTTTTTACCATTTTAGAAACTTCTCTAAGACCTATGGCCCATACAGACTGTATGTTGACTATCTATCTATCAGACAGCTACGCAATAATACTTTTTTATTTAGTTTGTTTTTTGCAAATTATCACCCTATCCGATCTGTTATCAATAGGTATCTAAATTGGTCTTGCTTACAAAACTTTTTTAAACAATTTGTCTATTTACCAGTACTTTTGATTTAATTTGAGAATTCAAATTTTCTCTACGCCTACCATCATCCATAGTATGGTACATTGAAATTTTGACACATCCCTTTCGGACTCACATTTGCCCCTTTCCTTTGTTCATCGTAAAAATCAGTGCGTACATTGACAATGCAAGGCGCATGTGCGCTTACCGTGAGTAATGGCTCTGTGTGGCTAGGCGATGGCGACCCGCGATCACGTCGAGGATAAGATCCACAGTCTATCGCAGAAACTGACGCAAGTAAGTTGTGCTGTCTATTGGGGCTCTGGTCGCTTTTTTTATTACCAAGCCAAGATTCTCGAAAGTACGAACACAAAGCTATTGCTTATATGTTGCAAAAAGCACTGTTGTACATTCTACAAATGAAGTTTAAATATTTGAGAAATTGACTTCATGGCCAAACTGTTAAACCGATTTTGATTAAATTGGGACCAATTTGAAGATTTTTTCAAATCGGTTCTTATTATGATGAAGTTATACGAGAAAGTCAAGTAAAAGTAATGAAAAAATTGTAAAATTTTCGAGAATATTTAATTTTCTGTCTATAATTGAGTAAAAATCAATCAAATCAGGATCAATGAGAATCAATGTAATCAGATCTCCATTATAAATCATCATTGTAAAGATTTTAAGGCACATGAAAATTTAAAAGTGTGTACTATATTAAGCGACCAAAGTTCTGTATCTTATTTTCACAGTCATCATTTCTTGTTTATGTAATAAGGGTTAAATTGGTTATCATTAGTGTTGTAGTGTGACTACACTGCACTTAGCGGCTTTGGGTAAAGGTAAATGCATGAGAGTTCTGCTTTAGATGTTTATTAATTTAGTTTGATTTACTAAAACTGTTTGAATTAAAAAAATGTCCCTTGTGTAATTTCATATTTGAACTAAAAATCTATAATTTAAAGTTTAAAGATTTCAAAATATTAAAATTGCATGTCTCAATTTTAAAAGCAGTCTATTTTCTGTATTAACAATATATAAATCATAAATTCAAATCCAAAGTTATTTATTTTATACCATAATAAGAATTTATCATGAGTAAAAATTTTTTGTAATTTTGAAGTATAACAAAAACAGAAAAAAGGCTGCTTCACAAAAAACAAGAACTAATATATTGATGTAAAATTTCAGGCTGAAGCTCGTGCTGAATTTGCTGAGCGCTCTGTGCAGAAACTGCAAAAGGAGGTCGACAGGCTTGAAGGTAATATACCATTCCTATATATCAAGCAATATATAAAACTGATGAAAATATATATGATAAAGATTATAGGAACAGAAAAAAGTGCTATATCCTGATAATAATGCAAATTTCTGAATAGATTTCAAGGTCCAGTTATTTTACAACGTACAGCAATGGTATTCGTATAGGTCTCTGAAGTCAAGTATAACAGTTTGAATAACCAAGGCTTAAACATAACGCACAAACCATCAGCCTTCATGTGATCGCTGTACTATAGATTTGAGAGCTTTCTTTTCTTTCATTTTTCGCTATGATTTAAAGCTTAGTTTTTCTTTATTTCACTGTAACATTGTTTTATATTGATAATCTGACTAGTTTGCAGAACAATTTCGGATTTGTTTTCATCAGTACAAACCAACGTCAAAGTTTACTTCTTTGTTTTTATTTACTGAAAGACAGGGTTTCTTATGAGTACAAATCTGAATTCTGTGAACTATAGTCATGATGTGTTAGCATGTATTTTAAATGTCGTCCCATTAGTTTGCTCGATCCTTCGATGTATTTATTTGTCTATGTTTACGCATGGTTTTTTATTAATTTTGTTTTGCCTGTGCTGCTCGATTCAAATGTTTTTTAAAACGGGTAAATTTGAAATGAGATTTGAGTAATACTTTGTTTTAAAATTACAATTCAATCTCGCTTAATTTTCGGAGAAAAGAGGTGATATCTGGATTTGAACTGCCCGTTATAAATATTTGTATCGAATGGTGTGTTGTTGTGTGTGAGACTGACCGCGGCCCCATGCCCCTTGCAGACGATCTGGTGTCCGAGCGCGAAAAGAGCAAACTTCTGCAGGAGGAAATGGAGTCCACTCTCCACGACATCCAGAATATGTGAACACCTCGCCCGAACCCACTCCCTACATTCTCGCCCGCTCGACCCATTCACTTATCGATATGTCACAGCACTAGCATTTTAGGGTTGCCACCCGAAAAAATCGACATTCAAAATTTCCCATATAAAAATCTAAGAAATAAGATTCGAAATTTTGTGAGCAATGAATGAGGCGAACGGGCGACTAGATGTTTTTAGTTTTAGAGTAATTGCCAGCCGCTTTTATAATGTAACGTCAAAATCGAGTGTTCGCTTGACAACACTGCCATGTGCAATTTTATTATTTTCGTACACAAATTAACTGATATTTTCCTTATGATTGTCGAGAAATGGATTGTCCTCATTTAATAGTCATTATTTAACAAGCGTGTCTGTTTATATTTTGATAGATATGATGATGTATGCAGCTTTGTAGCACTTTTAGTATAGGACAATAATGTCAACATTCCAACTTGGGGACCAAGAAATGCTTTGCATTTTGAAACTCAATGATAAAAGACATTTAGCACTATTATTTTGAATTTGCACATTTTTTCCATTTTGCTAATGTATTTCGGCTGAAGGCACTATAATTCGGTATTATTTAATGTTCATATTCACAAACGGTTCACATGCAATGATAGTGCACTGAATGTAAGCAATAATGAACTCTTTATTTACTTAATATTAGAAGAGATTAGATATTTTTTATTTAATGAGTGATGACAACAAATAATGATATTTATTAGAATTACTTACAATGAAGTATTCAGTTTTCTACTTTGGTCGAGTCTTATGATTTTTCTCGTGTCATAATTTTGGTTTGTTGTTATTTATTTAAATTATTGAATCCACCTTTCATCGCTGTAGATTCGTTCACGTTGTGTTTCGATACTATTATTGCTGGCAGTTATTTGTCGATGTGTGTGTTGCCATGCGTTGCGTGTATGACGTCACGCGTGACGTCATACACGCAACACCAGCGCAGGGCATGCTTCGTGTGTGTGACGAATGTAGTGTGCTTTGCAAACAACAAACTAACTACCTTCGATACAAAAAATACGATCAATCGATAGTAATTCGTCTTTTTATATGTTGTCGATTAATAAACGGTAGATAAGTATGTTCGTGAAGAATAAATTAATGATTTTAAGATTATTCTAACAAGTGTTTATAAAATATAATATTATTATTTTTAACCACCGTGTGTTCATTGACTAATCGTCGTGTTCCCTCCATCGCCCCTCGCTAACTCCGTAAGTACGTCGATTCTATCAGCTATCATTATCATTGAAAATATCATAATTCATGTAAGAACGAATTCGATTCGACAAAAACGAAGTTCCCATTCCATGTGAGACGAAGCGAACCGAAGCGCTGGGCATGCGTCGCCGTCCCGTAGTGACCTCCACGTGCTAACGCATGGCATGCGTCCCGAGCGTGCGTGCGATGCACTGACGCGCTGACGGCCCGGCTCCTGCAGATGACCTGATCGGCGAGACCGAGAAGTACAACGACATCGGCGATGACATCGACGACTCGTTCGTGGAGCTCATCCCCGGCGTGGACCCCAACGTGCGCCAGGTGGAGCTCGCGCGCAAGGAGTACGAGCGGCTGCACCCCAAGGAGCCCACGCCGCCGCCGAAGGAACCCACCCCGCCCCCCAAGGAACCCACTCCCCCTCCGCCACCCGTCGAGGAAGCCCCTCCCGCGGACGCTGCTCCGGTGGAGGGCGTCCCGCCAGTAGATGGCGTGGCTCCTCCCGCGGATGGTGTCGTTCCCGTAGAGGGCGCACCTCCCGTTGATGGAGTCGTTCCTCCTGTGGACGGAGCAGTTCCTCCTGTTGACGGAGCAGTTCCCCCTGTGGACGGAGCAGTACCTCCTGTGGACGGAGCTGTACCTCCAGTAGAAGGAGCAGTTCCTCCCGTAGAGGGTGCTGTGCCTCCAGCGGAAGGTGCAGTTCCTCCAGTGGAGGGTGCTGTTCCTCCTGCAGAGGGAGCTCCCGTGGCTGCCGCCCCTGTAGACGGAGCGGCTCCGGCCGCAGAGGGCGTGGCACCTGCTGCCGCCCCAGTGGAGGGTGCACCCGCAGCGCCTCCAGCAGAGGGTGCCCCCGTGGCACCCCCTGCAGAAGGTGCCGCTCCCCCTGTGGAAGGTGCTCCCGTTGCCCCTGCCGACCCGGCTGCTGCCCCGGCTGAAGCCCCCGCCCCTGCGCCCGAAGCGGCCCCCGCAGCCGCCCCCGCCCCTGAAGATGCCCCCGCCCCAGCCGAGGCCGCTCCTCCCTCGTAAACAAACTGCACGCGTATTCGGACAGTGACCTAAGACATTCGAGAAGTTAATTTTTATATGCCGATGTTATATTTTTTCTGAATAAATAATGTGAAACATAGCTGATGGAATAGTAGATGTTTCGAGTGCATGCGAGTAGATAATGACCGGGCCTGACTAAACGGAACGACGCGTGCGAGGATCCCGTTGAATCTGACGGTTGAGGCGGTTGCAGACGACCTGATCGCCGGCAAGGAGTTGTTCCACGAGATCGGGGGCGAGCTGGACTGCGCGTTCGACGACCTCGGCCTGCCAGCTGACACGCCTCTCTCGCGCGCGTGTGACCGCTGCACCTGCTGCCATTGAGCGCGACAATCGCCTCGCACTTGCATTTATCTAGTCAAAAATAATCTTCAAACCACCCAAACCTTCAAATTCACCGGCCAAAACATCTCCCGGTCTACGATATAAAATCCTTCCTCATCTCCCGCTGAAATTCGCAACATACTCTCGGACCTGACTGACATAAGCTTTCTAACCGGAACCGCATGCAAAACTAAATTAAAAGAAAGAATCGAAACCTATGGTTTATTTCGCAACGCAATGCGAGCTAAGGTACGAGGCATGGCTTCAGAATAACAGGACCGCAACATGTAAGCATTTTTTAATTTTCTTTACAACTTTTCAAACATTTAACTGCTGTTGCGTTTGTAACTGATTCTTTTTAAAAAGTTTGTAGACGCGTAGGTTACGAAGCCAACATCTCTACGCTCCGTAGCATAAGACTACGCCGCGTAGCGCACGTCACTTATTTTCATTTATTTATTAAATCTTCTCGTCTGATGATAATTAAATAAATTGACTATTTGCTATTATTTTAAAGTATAGTCTGGTGATGTAGGTCTATATTTAACATCACATTTAAAAATAATCGTTTGCAAACGCAATTTACGCTGCAGCACTAATCAGCGACACTTGACTTGGAGGAGTTGAAGACAAGTAAAATTGTTTAGGCAATAAGAATTTTCCACAACTAGATGGCGCCACTTTTTAAGGCAAGCATTTTGTTGCACTGCAATGGGTATTGTTTTTAATGCCGAGAACTTAATTCGCAGTGTAATTAAAACAGACATACTACATACGTAACTAGTCAATATGTATATTTATTCAAATCCAGGATATTATGCAAGCAATATCAGTAAAAGAACCAACAAAAATGTTTCTTCCGACCACATTTTTCTTCAGTAGAAAAATACGTCTTTTGGTAGTCTTCAAATAATTCTTCTTAGAATTCGGTCGAAACAATTAGATTGGCACCACCTTAGATTGCTGGCACTTCACTAAGTTACCTAATTAGCTCTACAACATTGTTATAACTTTATTGAAATGTGCAGACGAGCTGGTCGCCGAGAAGGAAAAGTACAAGGACATCGGAGACGACCTCGACACCGCCTTCGTCGAGCTCATCCTCAAGGAATAAGCCATTCCCTCGGAATAAGCCCCCTGTCGGGTCCTGTGGGTCATTCCATCTATCCGCGCGATTCACACAAAATAGTTTTATCTATAATTTTATACTCTTGGTTTACGAATCATAGCTCTATGGCGTATTTATTTTCAAGTAATATAAATTTAATTTATTAACTATTCTTTTGTTTTATTCGTTTGTTAGACCCTGTTATAATCACCAGACCCTGCTTTAGTCAATGTTATTCTATTTCTAGGAAGACGAAAGTAGCTCTAAACCACATACCTAAGACATAAATATAGCCTGTGTTACTCAAGGTGAATGTAGCTTTCCAATGGTGAAATAATTTTAGAAATCAGCACTGTAGTTTTTGAGTTTATTCATTACAAACATACACACAAAAATACAAATCTTTCCTCTTCATATAGTATAGAAGAAAAAAAGATGAAGATTATCAAAAGCTATTGTATTTCTAGACAGACGAAAGTATATGAACTATTGTTGTGGTATGTTTGACACGTGAATAGGCTATGCTACACATTTATTAATAGGCACCTAATTTTAACCTAGAATAAATCTTCCACTACTGGCTTACATACGAGAAAAAACGTAGGTAGTAAAAGTAGGTAAAAAATAAACAATAGCATGTAAATACGATTTAAATTATTGTAAATGCTTCGTAGATATGCACTTTTTTATAGTTTGGTTAGTGCTTAGCAGCCAGTTTAAAAATATATTAGTAGGCCGCAATTTTTAAAAGTCATACATACATAAAATCACGCCTTATTCCCATGGGGGTAGGCAGAGATCACGGATTTCCACTTGCTACGATCCTGACACACCTCTTTCGCTTCATTCACTCTCATAACATTCTTCATACATGCTCGTCGGTTTAGGGTACTCCTAACCTGGCTTTTAAAAGTCATCAGCAAACAAATAGATAAAGAGAATTTCTAGCTTTAGTAGGTGCAGTCAGTGACTGCGATGAAAATATCTTGTTTGTAAAGTTAAATTATTTCTTAAACTAGCTCATTTTTGATCAAACTATTGAAACGTACGCTACGTTAGGTCTGATGATCTGAATCTGTAGATCAGCTTTGTGGTATCTGCAATCTGGAGCCTAATTCTCGGCTCATCTCGGATCAATTTGCAATTTTATTTTATTGCTTCTTTTCGAAGAGAGAATGGCAGATTTCCTTGATTCATCAACGACCTTATCGTAGAAGCCTCGACAGCTGTCGAAAAGAAGCAATAAAATAAAATTGCAAAATGATCCGTGATGAGCCGAGAATTAGGCTCCTGAACTTGTCATAGAAAAGGGTTATTGCATCACTGAAATTAATTGGTGTAACGCGGGTTAATTAGTTTGAGTATATTAGCCCGCGTTTTCCATCTTTCGCGCGTTCGCAATGCGTAGACGACGAGCTCGCCTAAGGTTTCGCATGTGGCAGCCAGATGGGATGCAGTGCGCGTCGGCAGGTAGCGGCTATGGGCCAATCCCGTGGAGTCACGTAGGGACCCGTAGCCGGACAAGCCAAGCTTTCGCCGCGGACGCAGGCAGTCGGTCAGAGGAACGCACGCAATGCTAACTTGAGCGTTCATGCTTCCTCCGCTATCCGCTCCCGCCTTATTGTTTATTGTCTCGTGTTAATTCTTTTGTATTGTGTCAGTTTCACTGTTTGTGTCTGTAACTGTTCCTTTTATTATTAAACCTGATTACAAACTGTTAACGTGGTGTTTTGCGCGATTCTTGGAGTCACGAACCATCCCTCTCGGCACTAGAGAGGGAAAGCATCGTTATACTGGCGCCCAACTAAGTGGCCGAACCACGGGCTCTATACGTGGGTCGTGGGTCGGAAGAAGAACAGTGATACCTACGTTGAAGAGCAAGGACGTTCCTTTGTCGTGCGTGAAAATGCCATTGACAAGACAGGAAGCGCTCCGGCAACAACGCCTCGAGGTACCAGAACACAACGAGAGTGACAACACACTGACTGAGGAGGAGACCCGCTCCGACGGAGGTTCCGTCGTTGAGCGGACGACGGCCGCTGTAGGCGATGTGCCAGCACAGCCGTACGCGCTCCCACTAGTCACAGAACAATTTATTGCAAGGCTTATGGAGACCATCACCAAGGCGCAGGCAGAGGCCAACAAGGCCCTAATCGCCGCGTTCGTGTCGGTGGCACCCCGTGGAGATCATAACTCCGGGGTGTCCTCTCCATCCGTGCCAGCAAAGGGCACAATCCCGCCGTTTACGAACGGCGGAGCTACATTATCATCATCGGCCGGTAACTTTTCACAATGTACGGCGCGGTTTGACGGTACATCGCAGGACCCGGAAGTGCTAGAGGCCTTCCTTGACGCCGTGGATGTCTACGCAGAGTGTGCCAGCGTGTCAGATGCCCACGCGCTGCGCGGCCTCCCGATGCTGCTGACCAGAGACGCTGCCTTGTGGTGGCGCGGCGTGCGCAGCAGCGTGACCTCGTGGACGGACGCCAAGCTACGGATGCGCGCCATGTACGGAGCCCCGCGGCCAGCATACAAAGTTTTCCGCGAAGTGTTTGCCCGCGAGCAAAGTGCCGAGCTAAGTGATAGATTTATAGGTGAAAAGCGAGCCCTACTGGCTCGACTTCCGTATAGTTTGGCCGAGGAAGTCCAAGTGGACATTACGTACGGACTCCTCGACCGCCGAATCCGAAAACGCGTCCCTCGTGAGTCCGTAATAGATATGGACCATTTGCTCGAGCGAGTTAGGATACCGGAGGATTCGATGAAAGAGTGCTCGACTGTCGAATCTAAGAAGAGATCGACGTCTCCTACAATTTGCGCGAGTCCGACTGCCGCCGTTCGATCGAGTTTGATCGCGCCCGCTCCGTCTTCGTCGTCGTCTACGCATAATAAAGCGGAACGTAGCCCTAGTAGAAGTAGGTGTAGCTTCTGTAGAAACTACGGTCACGTAGCTGGCGAGTGTCGTAGCCGCGAGTTAGCTAAGTTCGAGTCTGTGCCGAAACCGAATGCCGGTAGTACGGGTGATTTGGTAGGTAACGATAGGCTAGCTAGCTCTAATAATAGCGTTCGTTGTTACGGATGCGGCAAGCGGGGGGTAGTAAAGTCGAGGTGCGATACGTGCAAAGGGGAGAGGGGTACGAAACCGGAGGGGGCAGAGTTTCACAGCTTTGATGTACACAGTCGGGTGACGAGGTGCTCACTTCCTCTGGTTCGTGTAGGTATCCTGGGTAGGCACGGTGTAGCGTTAGTGGATACCGGCGCTACACACAGCATAGCCAGCCCAGCGCTGTATAAGGTTTTATCTGAGGGTGGGGTAATGTTCACCCCGTCCCCTGTAAACATTCGTCTCGCCGACGGCTCTGAGCTGTCTAAGACCGTCATGACGGCAGAGGTACCTGTCACCGTTAGAGGTCGTGAGGTGGTCACAGACTTCATGGTGGTTCCCGGCGCCGAAACCAGAACGCTGCTAGGCGTCAGTTTTGTGGCGAAGGTGGGGATGGTAATTGACCTCAGACGAAGTAAGTATAAATTTGATAACGACCCCACACGAGAGTTCGACTTCGTGCGTGAGGGTACGTTGACCTCATCGGCTGACTCGGAGTCAAGATTTGCAGACTTCAAGCTGTCACCGGATGAGAAGGGCCTTAAGGTGAGTATGGCGAAGGAGATCTCGCTCGGTGCTATTCTCTTCAGCAAGAATCCGACCGAGATGCAGAAAAGCGTCGTCGATGAGCAGCCTGACGAACCTTCTAGGGAGAGACCCCCGTCCCATAGCTCACCATGGAGAGGCCGTGTCCAGCAGCGCGTAGTGTGTTATATCCCACGCGCCGGCACACCCGCAACGGTAGCGCCGCGCTCAGACCAGGTAGAGGATTGCGGTGTAACAGTGAACGGTAAGGTAGAACGGTATCGGTCGCCTCTCTCACTTGTTACTGACCCGTTATTGGGAGCACCTATCATGGGGAAGCGTAGGCATAGGAAACTTCGTGGGCATAGGTTTTCATAGCTCCTACTGCGAGGGCGCTAAGTAGGGCTATAGGGGGAGGATGTAACGCGGGTTAATTAGTTTGAGTATATTAGCCCGCGTTTTCCATCTTTCGCGCGTTCGCAATGCGTAGACGACGAGCTCGCCTAAGGTTTCGCATGTGGCAGCCAGATGGGATGCAGTGCGCGTCGGCAGGTAGCGGCTATGGGCCAATCCCGTGGAGTCACGTAGGGACCCGTAGCCGGACAAGCCAAGCTTTCGCCGCGGACGCAGGCAGTCGGTCAGAGGAACGCACGCAATGCTAACTTGAGCGTTCATGCTTCCTCCGCTATCCGCTCCCGCCTTATTGTTTATTGTCTCGTGTTAATTCTTTTGTATTGTGTCAGTTTCACTGTTTGTGTCTGTAACTGTTCCTTTTATTATTAAACCTGATTACAAACTGTTAACGTGGTGTTTTGCGCGATTCTTGGAGTCACGAACCATCCCTCTCGGCACTAGAGAGGGAAAGCATCGTTATATTGGTAATCGTATTTTGTCGCTGGCTATACCTAAGCTTCTGTGATTGAATCTAGTTCAAAGCTGACAGGCCCTGACAACTAGCTTTGCCTTCTGAGTGTGTGTGCCTTCGATTCCCACTTATTAAGTTTAGGTGTGATGAAAATAGATGTTTGCCCTCTGTCAGTATGTAAGTATTAGGTAGCTTTGCTTAGTTGCGAATTGGGATAGATGGCACTCTGCTTTGATGAAACACAGGGTCTAGGTCTAAGTATTTCATCAAAGACACAATTTCGTTATAAATTTATTTAGGTTTTTACCTGAATATAATATGAACATGATTAGGATTTGGAAAAATCATATTGAATACCAGCTGTGACTAGGTAGGTATAGGTACCTATATTAAATTAAATTATCATAATAACTGATAATAATAGCAGTAGGCCTACCACAAGCTCTGTCTGGCTCTGGTTTTGAGTCTGTGTGAGTCCTCACCTGTGTATGTTGTGTGTGATGTTTCGACGTCGGATTTATTTAGTCAACACTCACACAGACTCAAAACCAGAGCCAGACAGAGCTTGTGGTAGGCCTACAGGTAATAAATTCATCAAGCAAGGATCTGATAGTTCATTAGGAACTGGTGGAAGTTATAAACTCCAGATTATTGGTCCCGTCATGGTTCCTACCTAAAATGGTTCCGTCTTTCGCCCCTCATGGTTTTTTCAGCTGATGTAGGTATAAGTATAACCATGTATAACTGAGTATTTTGTTGATCGTGAAGTGTTCTTCAATATCCTACTAACCCACTAACATTCCGTACAGATGAGGTGGTGGTAGAGCGCAGTAAATACAAGTCAATTGCCGAAGAAGTTGATCAGACATTCGCGGATCTCACTGGCTACTAGCGGCCATTTTGTCTACAGCCGCCATCTTGGATGAAAATGCGGGAAAGCGCGACGCTGCTTCGTTATTTTCTATAGAAAATATGCTTCATATTTTAATTTAGTTAGCTATGAAATGTGAGTATATGGTGGGCACTTATGCGTAAATGGATTATTTGTAAGTAGGTGTAAAAGACATGGAACGATGGTTTTTTCTGTGATTTTTGTCATCGAACGCCATCTTGGAACAAAATAGTGTAGGTATGCAATGCTGACTGCTTTTTAATCACATTCTTGTGGATAACGATTAAAAATTTTGAGTGGACAGAGATGGAAAATTATGTGAAAATGAGGTTGATGTAATTGAAAATTTTACGTGAAAGTGGTCAATTGTTTTTTTAATATACCTACCTATACGGTTTGATCAAAATTGGTAACCAATGCATTGAGTAGGTACATATTAAACCCTATTTACTTATATGAAAATTGCCATATGCTCTCATCAGAAAATAATTAAATGTGATAATTTGCCTGCGCATTTGGATATTTTTATCATTCCAGTCTTTAATAATTTTGTCAAACTGCACATAGATTTAAGAGATCGCTAGGAACCTATAGTAAGTGATAGGTACCTACACCTAAAACTAGGTAAATCCCAAATAATGTAATACAAAACACATCAAAACTGCTTGTAAAAGGTAGCTAGGAACCTACTTTAAAGAGAAACAGAACTTTTTAATTACTAATCCTAGGTACTTTTTTGGATGAAAATTGTATCCTATAGTTTAATTTAGATTTTCTACAGTTTTTTATTGCCATTTTTACACATTTGGATTGTGAGAGTTGTCGCTCATTTACATTTTTGTGTATCAAAACAAAACTATTCAAATATATACTTAATTTAGTTTAATTATTCTTAATTTATATATACCTCTATACTTCGGGAATTCCATAGAAATAGGTTAATGCTTTGTCTAGCTTCCCAGATTTAACCTCGCTTATTATGTGACGTATTAAGGATTTTTCAAAAATAAAATTTTTATGAATAAATATTAGATGTTTTTTTAATCCCTGTTCTTTGGCCATTATTAAATTAAGAAATAAATGATGAATGAATTATGCTGCTGCCTATCTCTAAGTGAGTTTGGGCAGATCCAATTTTCATACATCCACATTCCAGTACCGTACAGTAGCTGCTTTCCATCAGGTGGGCGGGCACTGGTGGCCTAGTGGTAGCGGCCTGCCTTCCGATCCTAAGCTAAATGAGTTTTGTGTCCAAAAATATATGTGCACTCTCTACTCTCAAATGGTGAAGGAAAACATTGTGAGGAAACAAACATGTCGTACAACCTAAAAGGTACGAAAACATGTGTCAAGTGCAAGAATGGAGCCTTTTTGAGGTGCACTCAAAATCCTTTCACGTTGCACGATAAGAAAAAAAAGCAATGCAATCACATTTATGGAGTAAAAACTTAAAGATCTATGAAATCGGTTAATAAGTTTCCATATTTTTGAGTAAATGTCCTTTGCAATGCTGAAACACTAATGTTAAGAAATTCGTTTACAACAAACGAGGAACATTTTCAGTAATAAGAACACGCTAAAAAGTACCTAATTCCGAATTGTATACATTAGTCCTGCCGACTCTACCTACCTAGTACATCAGGTATTTTTTTTTAATAGAAATATTTGTTGACGCAAATTTATGAACGCAGGGCAGTGCATCGTAGGGCACGTACCTGACGTTTGAGACCTACGAGGCAATGCTTTGGTATAGGAGTCGATCACCGCTTAACATCAGGTGGGCCATATACGTGTTCCATCAACTAGTTGTATATAAAAAAATTACGATGCAGAAGTCCACCAAAGAATGCACTGAACTATAAAATAAAGCAAATCGTTGGTGATGTCAGATTATTAAGATATTTCTAAATATAGATAGGGAGTTGTAATACAACTTCCTATCGGATCATATGACTGATATGACTGGCCTCTAGCTCAGTTGGTAGTAGCTCTGCCTTCTGCGCCTTAGGCCGTGGGTTCGATCCCCACCGAGAACAAATATTTGTGTGGTTAACATAAATGTTTGTTCTCTGTCTGGGTGTTATATTGTATTCTAAGTATGTATTTACAAAAAAAAATGTATTCAAGTATTATATCAGCTATCCGGTTCCCATATTACAAGCTCTGCTTAGTTTGGGGCTGGGTAGTGTTGTGTGAATTCTCCACAATATTTATTTATTTATTATTATTTATTATTATCAATTTTCGGAATGTGATGATTTATCCTTGCCCTGCTGAGCTATACCCAACTTCAGGCATACAGATATTAAGCCTCACGTCAAGTAGCCCAGTAATTTCACCGTGGCCCACACCCTTCCAACCAAAGAACAGCAACGCTGCTTGATGGCAGAAATAAGCATGGTGGATGGTGATGGTGGATGGTGATGGTGGATGGTGGATGGTGGATGATCTTCCCCGCGCGAACACTTCACAAAGAACTCTATTATTTCATAAAAAGCATTGATAGGTAAATATCGTAATTCCTGTGGTTGATTCCCGTGGCTTAGTCAGCTCCTAACGTATTGAACGTGTCTTTCTTGAAGATAGCGCTGACTAGGCCGACAAGTGACGTCAGGAACATCGCCCTAATACATTGTACCCCATTTTAAGAATACAAACCGCTAACTATAATATTCAGACTTACCTCTGACCAGGCAACTGTTTATAAATTGCAAAGGACCGTTAGTATGAAGGGATCCATTAGAAATAACCTGATGATTCATGAATTGAGCATTCTTTTAAGCTATTAAACTGCATCTGCAGCTGGTCTATCGGCATTGACTGATGTTTTGATAGCATCGACCCGCGATCGACCGATTTCACGGCTCCGAGCGGCGTTCGCGAAATGTGCTTGCGCGCTGCGTGCGTGAGAGTGACAGCCGCTGGCGCACAGTTGCGATTGTGGCCGAGGAATCCTGGATTTTTGGCACCGAAAATAGTCGGGCGGGCGCGCGGGCCGGTTCTCGGGCGGGCGGCGCGCAGTGCGTGTCGCTCCGCCGTGTGAACAGCCCGCCCGTGAGGTGAGTCCGCGAGCCAGCTTGGATACTCCACCGGACCCTGACCCCCCAAGGATTGTGTGATTCAGTGACGCGTGTGGAGTATCCAAGCTCCTGGAAGCTCCAGATTTATTGGTGATATCGTGTTATGTACGCTTATATGGCTAGTGGATGTTCTCGCGCGAATATGTTTCAAGAATGTGGTGTTCGTTGCTGCAAAGTGTCGCCGTGGAGTATCGGGTGTTGCGGGAGTGGTACGGAGTGAGGGTGGTGCCAGGCCGCGGCCGCGCGCGCCTGTGACTCGGGTTTCAGCGCGCGCGCGTCCTCGCTGAAAATAGTGGACGCCCACACGACTCCCGCGCCGATACTTGTAACCTATTTGCGGCATACGAACATCAGTATTTATTTAGCGAGATGAGGAAACTCGATTTTTATTTAGACCGAGACGTGGCCCATATCTCACGTATTTAGGCCGGCGCTGCGCACGGTCACTGTGTCTGCTCGGTTTCTTATTTCAGCGTGGATGCTTTTTAGGCAACAATTTCTTTACACAATGAACTACACTCATAACAACTGCATTTGACTGAATTATCTTGTAACTTTTATGATCAAAAAAAATCTGGTACTCTACTTACATGTAAAAAACAAGTCTAATGTTAAAAAACTTAATCCAAAAGAACGTAGTATATACATACATACGTATAAAGAAATTCAAAACTCAACTAAGGAATGTTGGCACGCTATCAAAGAACCACCTAAAACATACCTACGAGCTCGCGGGTAACTATCTCTGAAATATTCAGGGCAGAGCTGGAGGGAACTCGTTAAAATTCAGATAACTTTCCACTTCCTGGACGATGTGGAATATTTCAGGCAATTGGATTAAACTAATGGGTTACTCCAATATGGTTACTACTGCTATTTTACTGACCCTATCTCATCGTTCATTCTTAGTTATCGATTGAAACTCAAGTTCTAAATGGAAATTAAAATATAAGTAAACCAACTTCAAAAATATCCATAACATCAAGTCATGAATTTCTCTCAAACAATCAAACAGAAATAATAAGCAAACGGTAATGATTTTATGAATGAACACATACAAATAACGGTTCGGGTTGGTATCTGAAGTTCGACGCTTCAAATATCTTCTGCTGAATGGTCTTCAAAAGTAGGTACATGGGTCCTCGCAACGGTGGATCAAAAGATGAGCTCGATGAACTTAAGGCAGAATTACAATTTATTAGGATCTCATGCTTTGTTATTAATTGCAATTATTATGTTACCCGGTGAGGTCATTTAGGGACCATTTTTAACCCCAGCTCGAAGAAAGGGGTGTTTGTTTGTATGTGAGAACGGTTTTTTTGCTAGGAAGTGGACAGTTCTTATACATGTTTGCTGTAAATCCATTTTGAGGATACCTCGGTCGGGCATTTAAAATTTCATAAACTCTACTTGTGGAAGGTACACAAGACATACAAATGCGAGTCTTATAAAGCCTACAAAGCTAGAGCCTTGTATGATGACATCTTCAATGTCCATAACCTTGAAAGATGAAGTTTAGGGATAGATTGACATTGGATTGATACAATTTGCAAGTTTAGTCGAGGACAATTGAATAGAGAAACTTGCATCCAATAATACGATGTGCTGCGTGAATTCGTTTGAATTCTTTGAAGCTAAACAAAAAATAAAATTGATTTTTGATCTAACTTTAGTTTAAAACCAATTCGAAAAGTTCCATGGTATATTCCAGTCCCAGGCACTGTAGCGTCCCGTAAGTAGGGGCATGAGTAATCACCAGTTGCCCCTGACGCTACATAAATGATCTACAATAAGATGCAAAGGCCTGTTTACTGAAGGTTTCTGATCTTAGTTTTTGGTCAGCATTCTTGAAAACAGTAAGTTTATATTCTTGTGAACGCAAAGTTTTTTAAATACGTTAGCTACAGCGTAACCCAACCGATTAAAATATTTATTCAAGATGAAAAACTTGGCTGAATCAAATCCATTAGATTTTTCAAACATTTATCCTGGGTCTTAGATCATTAGCCACGTAATCCCAGTTGATTGTATATTTAGCACATATGCAACAGCTGAAAAAAAGTCTGAAAACACGTTTATTTCTGAACGATATATCGGCAAGACTTGTCAGCTAGCCAGCGATACGTCACAGTATCGTTATTTTTGCCGACTCCACCCGAATTTCGGGTTAGTTTAGGTTTACTGCAGTTTTATAGTTTTCGTGAACCAGTATTGTTTGTTTTATGAAAGTAACTTTATGGCTAGACCAAAATATAATTGGTAATAATTCGAGAGGTTGTAGCATCGTTAAGATCTGTATCTTGTATGATATTCCAGGAAGCCTACCACAAGCTCTGTCTGGGGTTTTGAGTCTGTTTGAGTGCTCACAAGTATATTATACTGCGTGTGTGACGTTTCGACGTAGGATTTATTTATTCAACACTCACACAGACTCAAAACTAGAGCCAGAGACAGAGCCAGACAGAGCTTGTGGTAGGCTTACAGGTTTGAATTGCGACCCCTTTGAGTCAGAAAAATTAAAGGTTATCTGGTGGGCCATATGATTGTTTCATCAGCTAGTTGTATAAAAAAAAAAGACATTTATATTGCAATATTGCACTGTGTGTCAATTTAAAAAATGCGGTCTCATGTGTAGACTTTGTTTGCATTGGTTAGTTACCCAGTTTAAGTTATGCCTAAAATTGTCACGCCCCTGTTAGACACGCCCCAGGAGCTTCTGGAATGCCCGGTTCTTAAGAACGTCAAGGGGTAATCAGAGGCACGACCAAGTGTTACATTTGACACACGCCTGCTTACAGTAGTTGATATTCGTGACAATTTGCAATGTCATCGCTACTAGCTGGTTGCAGAAGGTTTCTTTGCAGAAGCTTTACCGTTTGAGAGCTAATTCCACGAAATAATAGCATACATCTACAGGTTTAAATACATGACCCACTTAGCAAACTTTGAACATTAAGTAAAGTAAGTAGGTACCTAGAAAAGCTAATTCAGCCTTTCGCATATCTAAGCGATCTGCGATGGCGATCAGCGAAATTCTGTCAAATATATAAGCAGTATATTATAAATATGTAAATGTCAAATATGTAAGCAATTTTTTTTTAAAATTTATTTAAAGGTTTTTGTAATAAAACAACAATTAAAACTTAACTTAATCTAAATTTATAAAATCTTTTTATTGTCTAGCTAAACCAATTTCTGCTAATTTATACATCATCTTGGCTTGATCCGACAAGGGACAAGCCAAGATGCTATTTATCATACCAACATTCATACATCTTCTTCCAAAACAAACTAATCTAAATCTATCATTTCGAACACACTCCAGCAAAACATGTTGTACATCTTCCAATGTACCACATTCGGTACAATTCGGTGATGGGACTTTTTTCATTAGAAAAGATGTAATCTATATAAATAAATAAAATAAATGAATGGATGAATTTGACAGAAATATTTGACAGCGTTTCACTGATCACTATTGCCATCGCCTAAATGTGCGCAGGATTCGTTTTCTGTCATTTCGGGAAGTAACATAGCTTTTTGATTTTAATTGTTTTTCTGGTGTTATTTTGAGGAATTAGTTTCATCTGCCGCCACTTTTCGCCCCCGAATTTGAAAAGTGGCGGCAGATGACACTACCTATGTCCATTCACCCCAACGTTTTAAAAATGGGGGCAGATGGTACTATTTTAGTACCAACTGCCACCGAATTTTATCATAGCCAACTTCTTTTAAATAATAATGTGTTATAAAACACGAATGAATACAGATTAAATGATATGTATTTTCCACAACTTATACAACAAAATATCATATGTTTTATTAAGCTTAATAACTCAAAATAGAATAATTAAAAACATGACCAGAATAACTTAAGCAATAAATACGGTGAAATCAGCAAGAGTGATTTTCAAAAACTTTTGAAACTTTCACTTAACTACTGACACATAGTTTTTTAAAATAAAACTTTGCATCCATACTGTCAAAGTTTCATCAAAATATTAATAATCATTTTTAAGTTTGATCAACCAACAGCTACATTTCCTTAATTAAAATATCAAAAAACATAAATATATCTACTACTTACCTACGCTCACACAGTAATCACATTATTCACAATAATTTTTAATATTTATCACAATAAAAAAAGTCATTGGCACTGTTTCCTTATTTAAGTATACCTAGTAGGTACTATACCTTACTAATACTACTTTTGTCGAAATCATTCCGTAAATACATGCTGAAGCAGTGGATGAAAGAGGATTTTATCCCCATTATTTTGGTGTACTACATAACTACAAAGAGCGCCATCGAACTACAAACTTTTTGGAAGGATGGCATAACAAAATAAACAAAGCAGTCGGAAAAAAAAACCAACCATAGTACATTTGCTGAATGTAATATACGAAGACGCAGCATATTACGCAGTTCACTCTGATCAAATATTGAACAATATCGAAGCAGGTTCTAGCAAAAGTTCGAACGCTACGCTACAAAGAAACAAATTTATTTCTAACGCACAATTGGAATTGTCAGAGGGAAAAAAAGGCGTTGGACATTTTTTAGAAATGATGCGGTAGGTTATCTTTTATAGTGACTGTTGGTTATTCTTTTTTCTGCCCTCACCCCACTTTGTGGGGGGTCGGCACAACATGTCCTTCTTTTCCATTCTCCCGTATCAGCCGTCATCTCTGTATTCACTTATTTCTTATCCATGTCATCTTTCACACTGTTCTTTAATCTTATTTTGGCATACCTTATACATTCATACGCATCACTCTCCTAGTCACATGACTTTCATCCTTTCTCATGACATGCCCGTACCACGCCAGCCGGTTGCTTCTCAATTTTTCTGTCACCGGTGCTTCTTTCAGATTAATATGATTATACTCATTCCGATTATTTTCTATTCTTGTTGATTATTGTGATAAATAAAAATTACTGTAAATAATGTGATTAAACTGTGATAGTAGTGTAGGGGCATATATAGAGATTGCAAAAATAGTATTAGTAAGGTATACTACCTACTAGGTATACCTAAATAAAGAAACAGTGCCAATGACTTTTTTTATTGTGATAAATATTTAAAATTATTGTAAGTAATGTGATTACTGTGTTAGTGTAGGCAAGTAGTGGATATATTTATGTTGTTTGATATTTTAATTAAGGAAATGTAGCTGCTGCTTGATCTAACTTAAAAATGATTATAAATATTTTGATGAAACTTTGATAGTATGGATGCGAAGTTTTATTTTAAAAAACTATGTGTGAATAATTAAGTGAAAGTTTCAAAGGTTTTTGAAAATTACTCTTGCTGATTTCACCGTATTTACTGTTTAAGTTATCCTGTTGTTTTTAATTATTCTATTTTGACTTGTTAAGCTTAATAAAAACAAAAAAAAATTGTTGTATAAGTTGTGGAAAATACATATTATTTAATCTGTATTCATTCGTGTTTTATTTCATAAAATTGCCTAAACCTAATACATTATTATTTAAAAGGAATTGGCTATGATAAAATTCGGTGGCAGTTGGTACTAAAATAGTACCATCTGCCCCCATTTTTGAAACGTGGGGGTGAATGGACATAGGTAGTGTCATCTGCCGCCACTTTTTAAATTCGGTGGCAAAAAGTGGTGGCAGATGAAACTATTTCATTTTGAGTTCTGTTGTGTAATTTCGGTGGTATTTTAACCAACATTACTTGAGGTCTTAGCTCAAAGTGTTAGCAGTTGGAATTAAAGTGTATTATGTCATATCCTGATTTGATCGAAAATGTTTCAGATGGATTTGGAAATAACGACCATCTTGTTTCCAAAGACAATATTAGGGTAGGGCCGACTCGACTTTGACTGACTCGACAGAAAAGTATTTTATCTATGTAATATATTGTCATTCTCATCTCATTAAACTACTCGACACTGGCAAAATTGATCCGAAAAGGACAGATGCCATTCATTAAGAAGAAGAAATGTGCGCAGGCCTTTCAATAATTGTAGAGACTCATAAGTTAGTTATTTCCGCCAGTATTTCAGTAGGTGCCTACGCAATCCTGCTAACGTAAACAATACCATCGGTCCGATCTCATCCGCTCACTGGTTCAAATATTTATTTTATGAAAACTTTTTTTATGATGTTACAAAATTAATTTAAAAATAACTGAGTATAGTCCAAGGACGAGTGTTACAGTAAAAAATAAACTTTCTTTAGATATTCATGGCTCGTAGGTTTACAGACGGCTTCTTCTTTTATTCATTCATAAACTATGTATAGATAAACCAGTCAAAAATGCACGCCCCTCCACCACGTTTTCTTGAAGTTGGCTCACAGCAAAGTACTTGAAAATGATCTTTGTGAAGTACGTATTATAGAACAATTTACTTTGACTGACTGAAGTAGTGGGACGTGCAGTTTAAGATTGGACGATCTCTACCTACTGATTTTTAATAAGGAAATCAGTTCTGATTCTAACCCATTCCAATAGTTCACACACAGAAAAAACATGGATGAGTACTAAAACTATTGCTGGAACTAAAGACTGTTGAAGGAAATGTTAGTAGAGTCTGTTCAGAAAGAGAACCGTCGTGGCCAAATTGAGAACTAACGTTTCGATTTTTAACGCAACAGACGCGTTATTGTATTGCACACTAAACAAAAAAGGTGATAAAGCACAGCAGCGCCCTCCAATCCCACGACGGTTCTCTTTCTGAACAGACTCTACCTAATATATTTAGTAAGTATAAGAAAATTTCAACGCATTTTCCGGTGAAAAACTCGTCATCTTTTAAATTTCCTACGCAGTTTAGCTAGGTCCCTACAATACTAACCTAAATATTTATTGTACACGATAAATACAAGACAAAACGATGGATCGTTAAAAGCTGTACTGTACCAGACAGAAGCGTCCCCAAGACGCTGGTGGCATTGCCACGCAGAATAGCAATGCTAATACGCTGCGCCAGATAGCCACCAGCCCTTGAGTCACGCATCGCTTCGATCAGTCACCTAGACAACATTTTTAAGACCCGCAAGGCCTTAGTTCCCTTTATAAATTGCTCTGACATGAAAATGAAAAAAAATGAAAGCTGAGGGAAAATGAAAGCTGAATTCCAATACTAAGTTTCCAAAATCTCACGGAGAAACAAAGCGTCTATTTCTGTTGCGAACAACAGTTAGCCGAAAGTTGTTATTGAATTACGTTGATCCCAACAAGCAACCAATTAAGACATCGCTTCCAATTAACAGTGCCAAACAAAGGGAAGAGCAAAGGTCTTCCCTCTTAACAAGCTTAGTTTGAGAAATTGATCAAAGTTAGATAGATGTATAGATAGATGAATACTTTATTGAACACAAAATAATACATTTAAAAGAAACATTACAAATAAAGATACAACGCCGTATCGCTAAGAGCGATCTCTTCCAGACAAGGCACACAGACAGACTGTTTGTCACTGTTTGTCATAATATTACCTAGTGATAGAGAAGGCATTTTGATGAACGTTTTTACTGTCATTTTGTGAAGTCACATAACTTTTTCATTTTGATTGTTTTTCTGGTGATATTTTGAGTTCTGTGGTATTTAAACCAACATTACTTGAGGTCTTAGCTTAAAGTATGAGCAGTTAAAAAATTGGCTATATATAACATCATGCTACGACTAATAGGAACAGAAATCTATGTCTATCCTTTTCTTACACGTAAGGACTTTTCTAAGTCTATCCTTCTTTATCACGTTATGATTAATTTTCTAATAATTTTGATAAGAATAGAATGCTCCTAAACGTACTAGAATGTTCTTAAACGTTCTGGAATGCCCGGGCAACGCCGGACTTCGCTGCTAGGTTTAGATAAATTCATATTTTGTAAAAGGTACGCTGTGTGACCTAATTTTGTCTGTTCCTTTTTTACAAGGTTATTAGTACGTAGCTCCAATAAAATAAAACTAAATGTAGCAAAACTAACGAACCTAACATCAAAAGTGATCAGCTTGAACAAGCTATAACTGTATCATGCATGACGCAAACTTAATTATGCTTCTCATCTGGCAGAGAGCCATTCCTGGCGCTCACTACTGTAAGCTTACCACAAGCTCTGCCTGGCTCGGTCACTGGCTCTGGTTTTGAGTCTGTGTGATTTGCATTTACGTTTCTACTGTATTTTGTTGCTCATAAACCAATTTACTCAAAATAGGTTAAATTCAGGTAGTTGGCGGAGGAAACGTTCTCCTACGCAATTTCTGCTATTTAAGAAAAAGCCCACGCATAACTTTTTGTCGATTATTATAAATTAAATTCGTAAAGTCTACAGTAGTTGTAGACCCTCTACGCCGTAGATCGTTACGTAGCGCAGAGACTACGAGCACTGGGCTTGCTAAGACATGGTCGAAAATCAAATCTTAAATGAACATCTACTCATAGCTATGGAGAGAGAGAATCGATATGTTCATTTATAAACGATTAAAATATACTAATCAATATTTGCAGTTTGGAGGTTGCTATGCCAAAAGTCAGGAAACTGGGCTATGATTTAGAATAGATATAGACCGTGAACTGAAATAGCATTAGCATGCACGAAAGCATCAGTGGAACATTATAATACCAATATCTTAGCTAATATGAAAAATTTAATAAAATAGAATAGAAAAGTCTTTAGTGCTTAGCTAAAAAAAAAAAGGAAATGGAACAAGTAACAATAGTTTTAAAACATAATAATGTACAATGGGCGGTCTTATCGATGAAGAGCGATCTTTTCTAGATAACTTTGGGATGGAGAGAAGCATTGTGTTCATATTTCATTGATTTGTTGACTAATCAGATTCTAATTTCAGTTTTGCATTCCAGGCCGTAACTGGCGTATTTTCCGACCGAGAAGTAAAGACACAAAGCCGCCGCCATGGACGCGATCAAGAAGAAGATGCAGGCGATGAAGCTGGAGAAGGACAATGCCATGGACAAGGCAGATACCAGCGAAGGACAGGCCAGGGATGCCAACCTCCGCGCCGATAAGGTAACGCTACTGTTTAACTACTCATACTTCTTTCACAAACAATAAAGAAAAACATTGCAACAGAATGTTCAGCTGAAAAACATGGTCTCAACAAAAAGGCCACGTCTTTACTGCTTCATTGTGTCTGTGTTCACCACACAAATATTTGTTATCGGTAGGGATCGAATCTACGACCCACGGCTCAGAAGGCAGAGCTACTACAAACTGAGCTGAGAAGCCAGTCAAATTATTAAAATTATTTTCATCTTCTGTTCTAGGTAAACGAGGAAGTCCGCGAGCTCCAGAAGAAGCTTGCCCAGGTAGAAGAGGACCTGATCCTCAACAAGAACAAGCTGGAGCAGGCCAACAAAGACCTGGAGGAGAAGGAGAAGCTCCTCACCTCCACGGAGGCTGATGTCGCCGCCATGAACAGGAAGGTGCAACAGATTGAAGAGGACCTGGAGAAGTCTGAGGAGAGGTCCGGAACTGCACAACAGAAGCTGCTCGAAGCTCAGCAGTCCGCTGATGAGAACAACCGGTGAGTGGCCTATTTACTTCACTTCTTGATTTAACTTGAAAGCTTACGTTGAAGAGAGCATTTACTATAAAATATTTATGATTAAATAATAATAGTAGTCTGATATCTCAGTCATAAAAATATGAGTTGGGAAAAGTAAAAAAAGTTGTTGCGGTATTTATACAAGTGACATAATTTACATTATTGTCACTGGTCGAAGATGAACTGAAGCCCGCTATGCGCATGCATCGCCTGCGATGTCAATTAATAGGCCTACCATGAGCTCTGTCTGGCTCTATCTCTGGTTCTGGTTTTGAGTCTGTGTGAGTATTGACTAAATAAATCCTACGTCACACACTCAGTATAATGCACTGGTGAGCACTTACACAAACTCAAAACCAGATCCAGAGACAGAGCCAGGCAGAGCTTATGGTAGGCCTACAGTGTATTGCTGTCAAAGTTTGAGGCAGTGCGTGCGAGGTGTGTACGAGATGTATAGAAACCCTTTTGCTGAAACTGATCACCTTCGCAGATCACAAATGATTTAGATGTGCGTGCGTGCTTGACAAATAGAAAAATGAATCACTTTCATGATGCTCAGAGAAAAGATCCGTCAGCAAACTTTACTGTCCTTACTTTATAGCAAAATTAGCTTTTATCTCATGTGTGGGAGGGCGTATCCACTCAAGTTCCGTCCAGTTATACCCTGAATAATAAAACAAATGCGTCATGAAACTGGTGAGGCTGACCGTACGTCCGACGTGACGGGACCAAGTATTTTTAGCGTTCATAAAATCAAGGAGAACTGTGGGTCGTAAACTACTACGTTTTTTACTGACACCAAAAATCTTTTCCCACGCTTTAAGGGGCTTAGACCCGGCGCAAATGAACGTCTGGCCACAGCCACCGGTGTCTAGTGACATATATTTTGCAAGGTCTGCGAATCCCTGCAAAATATATGACGGAAGCCACCACCAGAAAATGTATGAAAAACTGTGTAAACTGACTATTTGCCAGTCAATTTTGAAAGTTTTGCACCATGATCACAGGGTCGGTAACAAACCTGTGATGCTTCTGATGTTGCATAGAGTCCATAAGCTACGGTAACCGCTTTCCGTTTGTGGTCCGTAAGCTGGTTTGCCTTGTTTTAGTTGTATATAACTATATTCCGCCAAGAAATCAACGATAATGGCTAAGGCAAACGATTTAGGAAGCACCAAAATAAATCTTAAACCGAGTGTTTTGTTACAGTATGTGCAAAGTGCTGGAGAACAGGGCACAACAAGACGAGGAGCGCATGGACCAGCTCACGAACCAACTGAAGGAAGCCCGTCTGCTCGCTGAGGACGCCGACGGCAAGTCTGACGAGGTAAATTACCAACACTTCTGAAATGAAATTCAAACAAATTGAGCTACTTTACTGCGAACATTTTATCTTTCTCCATAAATTCTAGTGTTCCAGTTGTTTTCAAAGCATTGAGCCCTGCGTAGATTTGCGCAAAAGTGAAACACTGTCAAAACATATGCGACGATATTTGACAGCGTTT
Source organism: Thera obeliscata (assembly GCA_947578465.1). Lineage (NCBI taxonomy): Eukaryota > Metazoa > Arthropoda > Insecta > Lepidoptera > Geometridae > Thera > Thera obeliscata. The sequence goes on along the minus strand of OX387914.1, from coordinate 3,483,400 downwards.
CACTGATCGCCACCTGGAAGATTGATGTACGAAGGCTTTACATACCAAACATATTACCACAAGCAAACCATTAACATTAGTAAAATTAACATTCCTCCACATCACACACACTTGTAGCAAAACATTGTGTAAAAGTCCCTCTGAACTTTTCTCTCTTTTCTAGGTTGAGGTGTATAACATTGACATAACTTGTGATTGTGCAGGTATCCCGCAAACTGGCCTTCGTTGAAGACGAGCTTGAAGTAGCTGAGGACCGTGTCAAGTCCGGAGACGCTAAGATCTCAGAACTTGAAGAGGAACTCAAGGTAACTATCCACTTATTGGTTCCACGAAAAAGAATATATAGCATTACATATTCGCCTTCTTTTTGTAATTTCACTAGTTTTTCCGAACCAGTGGGGAAAGAATATATATCAAAGATACATAATAATACTGCGTATTTCAAAACACTGTACCAACAAATGAAGTTTTCAGTATGTGATGAAGTGTTGAAAAAAAAACTCCAAACTTACTCGTCTCATAATACCGTTACTTATTCTTCGATTTTCTCAATCCAGGTCGTAGGTAACTCCCTTAAATCCCTGGAAGTATCCGAGGAGAAGGCCAACCAGCGCGTAGAAGAATTCAAAAAGCAGCTGAAGACCCTCACCAGCAAACTGAAGGAGGCTGAGGCGCGCGCTGAATTCGCTGAGAAGACTGTCAAGAAACTGCAGAAGGAAGTCGACAGGCTCGAAGGTACGCCCTTGGGGAACTCTGCAATTACATGAGAAAAAACATGGGGATTAAACTTTGGTTTTCAAAAGCTTAGCGGAAGTCTATTCAAGTTAAAAGCTATACTAAAAATACTTTTCCGCGGTATAATAATTTACTTGCATCTTAGGAAATCAAGAAAATTAAATAGATAAAAAAATAGTTGAGACAGCAAAAGACGCTCTCGAGTTGTGGAAGTGGAGCTATCATTTGTTTTTTTTAAACATTACTTAAAAGCGTGAACTTTACTGACGCTTGACTAAACTGTCTATCATAAGAACAAAATACTTTTCAAAATTCTAACAAGAAACCAAACATTAATAAATTAATTGAATCATATTTGTTAAACAAATTAATTCTACAGGCTCTATCACATCGTTTATTTTACCAGCTATAGAAATACAATATCTCTGGTCTATTCGAGGTGTATGGAAATATCAAAGTAATGGATCAATTCTTTGTAAGCTGGTTTCAGTTGTCAAGGATTTACACCTTAAGTTATTGAATGTTGTGTAAAAATTCAACTTATTGTTATTCCACGATTTTCTTCATCTCTTCCAGTATATAAAATCAAACAACTGTGTGCTAGAGTCTGAGAATCTAAAAGAGAAAACTATGACTTCTCTAAAGCTACTAGCTTTTTAAAAATCTAAAATTTGCAGTAACTGCTACGCTTCGAAATTTACTATCTAATAACTAAATTTTCAGACACATTATTCAGCGAGAAGGAGAAATACAAGGCGATATGCGATGACCTGGACGGCACTTTCGCCGAGCTGACAGGATACTAACGCACCTATAACGCACTTAGTCTAAGTCACCTTTTGTACCGACGAGCACCCAAACTCCCCCGCACAAAGTCACTGTCGCAAACGCTCCAAAATCATTTTTTTTGTTTTATTTACACGGTAATGGTGGCTGTATACGACTTAAACGAGTCTACCCACATAAAAACTGTTTGGATGTCCTTACTGCCGTATACAGCTAGTGTAAATGAGTCTCAAACATTCATCGAAAATCCGTCAAAAATTAACTTTGAATTCAACTTTTTGCCATTTTTTACCAAAGATTTATGGTAAAAGTGACTGAACTAATATTAAGCAATGTTTAATATGAATCTTTTTTAAGTGGATGCCTAGAAACGTTACATTTTCGTACCTTATTATTAGTTATGTTACATTTTTAGAAAATGGCAAAAAACATTGTTTATTTTTAAAGGGTTTTTATAAGATCATTCTATCATCAGAATATTCTATCGGGAACGTATTTGTAAGCCCTAACCTTTTACCAACGGTAGAGGATTGTCACTAAAGAGTTGTAGACACTCAAGCTAGGCGTCCACAATCCGAGGTTTGGCCACTTTTGGCCCACCAGTGGACGCCTAACAGCACGGCTGAAAATTCACTGTAATCGTACCCTTCAAACAAGAGACAATGGCTGGTCTGACAAAATCCAAGCAGCTGTCAAATCCTTTGCAGTATCATTGGATTTGGTAAACTAGACGATTGTAACTTGTCTCAAGGATCTCGCTTTTTGTGTTGTGGCTAACATGTCTTTCGCTTTGCTGCTACCGTCGTGGACGAATGCTTTAAAGGTACTATTTGTTATTTTTAATAAGTAGTATTAATGCTCTAATTCTTTTACTTAAAGCAATTTGCTTGCGCTTTAAAAATGAATTTAAATCAGATTTAACCCCATCATCAACCATCCTAAAATCTAGATTCGAAATATAAAGCGCTGCAGCGCTGTTTAATTACCATTTTGATGAGAAGAGATACTGCTTGTATTGCTCTGGTTCTTTCTTAGTCATTCTGCGTTAGGACAATGACCAGGTTGATGTTGATAATGATGAAATGCGGTCGTAAGATGACTTATTTCATGATACGAAGCAGTCTCAGTCAGTAGATTTCTAGAGATATCTTTTCGCTGTGTCAATCAAGCTGACCTCTCTTTCTGGCATCCACAGATGAGCTCGGAATCAACAAGGACAGATACAAGAGTTTGGCCGACGAGATGGACTCCACCTTCGCTGAGCTGGCCGGCTATTAAACATCAGGCTACGCACTCCACATTCTCACACTACACACACACATGCAGCCAGTCTGCCACAACAACACTACACAAATACGTTTGTACACGTGATGCAATAATATTTATTATGTAAATTTATTTACGATTTTCAATAAAATTTAATTTATAACGAAGTCTATGTTGATTTTCATTTCCTATAGTACTTAACAATACTCAATCCCAAAACATGATCAGTATGAACGCTTAGCGATATAGATAAAATTTAGTACATTATAGTATAGTTAGTTTAGCAATCAGCCATGCAGTATGGCTAATACTAATCGTTGAAAGAAATGAAAGCTTTTATTTCATCATTTTATATTTTCACAAACATTTGACTTAGAACCGTATTTTTCTAAGATATTGTGGAATATTTCTTTGTTGAAAAAGTTTGTACTGCTTATAAAACCACCGCAAAAATAATATGACGCATTTAGAAAATTGATATACCCAATTTCCGCGCATGAAGTGGAACCGAAAGCAAATTAGTCATCGGAAAATTAGGGCGTTAATGTATGGCCGGAAGCGCGTCGCGCTCGTGCTGTCAAATGACGTCTTTCCGGCCCAAGATGGCCGCTCGTTACCCTACGCCTGCGCGAAGACGCGGGAAACACGCATGCGCGACTACCCTCATCTCTCAATCGATAGTGCAATGAAGAACAGCCTGTTGGCTCGCGCGATATTTTCTCCTGATTTTCGATAAATTAAGAGAATTCGCGTTAAATTGTATAAAGAAAATCGCCACAGTGTCTGTGTCAAGCAGCGTTCTACCCGGGGCCATCGCCAAGAAGATGACCTCGGAATATGTCTTCTCTTCGCCAATCGAGACAAGTAAGTAGCAATATTTTACTTTAACATGGATCCCAATTACGCATAATTTATATGGAACTCACTTTTATCAGGTTAAACAGTATGTATTAAGTTAAGATGGAGCTTAGTTATATGAATACGTATGTTTAATCTACATTTGAATCAATAAGAGATGGGAAAGATGAAACTGCGATGTTGCTGGGGTGTTTGTCTATTAGACTTATTATGTGTATCTCTTTGTGATTTTCGCTTTTGGTCGCTTTCTAAGATCTAGTTTCAACGAATCTGATGAAGGAAGCACGAAATGTAATAAATATAACCAGCATTTGGTTTAGCCTTTATGATCGAGTATTTTTTTATTCGTCTTCTACTACAGAATATGTGAATGAAATGCCGGATCTCTGGTTCACTGTGCTACTTATTAAAGGTTTATCGATTCCTATCACTTTTGATATCAGGTAAAGTAGGTTTTCTAAACAGGAGAAGCTTGTATATTTTTTCATTATTATGAACTCATTGCCGTTGGCTGTTTTTCTTGACCACTACAATCTGGGCTCGAAGAAACGACAACCGCTGGGGAATAAAGGTTCTAGAATGGCGACCACGAACCGGAAGACGAAAAGTAGGGGGTCCACCCACCAGATGGACCGGGAAGCCAGTGGATGGAAAGAGCTCAGAATCGTTCTTCCTGGAAATGTGTAGGGGAGGCCTATGTCCAGCAGTGGCACTTCTTCAGGCTGATGATGACAATCTGGGCCTCTTCAAGCCAAGAGTGAATAGGTGTCTTTTAGACCACCCTGCTCCATCGTCGGTTACATCGTCACTTAGAGATTGTAGCCAAAGTATGGTCTATACCTATCATGAAAAAAAACATTTTTGCACTGCGCTGAAGGGTTGCTGCTGTAGACACTGTTATACATTTCTGACCTTTAGGATGGTCTCATTTTCCGACATACGCTAATCATGCGTACAGAACGTTGAACCCTTCAGAACTAACAATTTTGTGTTTGTAGATAAAAATGTTGATCAAAAACCGTTTTCCGTTTGGAACACTATCGAACAGATAAAACCACTCGAGATTAAAACCACAAGACATTATTATTTTTCATCGTTTTTGCCAATTGGCTTTGTAAATTACGAGTCTAAACACTGTTTTGCACTCAGCAAATATTCGTGCTGAAAAATATTGTGAGCAGACTTTGAATTGTGTTGGTATTATTTTTGTACTACAGTACCAAAGGCAGAAAAGATTGTGAGTTCGATGCTCACCCAGGACAAACACTTGTGTTTTTGTCTGGAAAATATGCATTACTCCATCTATTCTTTTAGCGAACTGGTTCTATTGTACAAGCTTACTTAGTTTAGAGCCAGTTAGCGCTGTTTGAATATGACTTACCTTTGTTATTAGCTAAGGCCAACATTTCCTGTCTCTCAGTCTAAAATAGTTGGATATTTCCAACTTTGCATCAACTGGCCAGTCTACTAGATATTTAAAATATCATCACTTCAAAACTGAAACAAAATAATTGATAATTTTAATGTTATTATAACCAAACTAGCCATTACCTACACCAAGTCATATGCTAAAATTGGGATCAAAGAACATGATGAAAACTTAAAAGCTCCGAGTAACTTATATTAAACAAAAACAACCATCTTATACCAACTACGGTTTAATTAAGAAAATTTGAAGCTATTATATACTTCCAGTTAATTGGTTCGAAGAAACTTTAAGACAACAAAGGTACACGTTAATTGGATCTACAGCCTTAAGGTAGTTTATTATTTTACACTAAATTATGCCTTAGACAGTACCAGAACATAAATTTTGTTATTGGCTCTGTAATTAAAGTATTGGTTGGCACAGAAAGTTACCTAACGACGGACAAAAGAGAACGGAAGAAAAGAACATGTTTTGCCGACCCTACATAAGGGCAAGTAAGATGATGGTGCTGATGAATACTGCATTAAAGCTATACGGGCATCATCATTCTATTGCAGTTCACTGCTGGACATATGTCTCTCCCATGGCGTGCCATCTGAGCCCGGTCTTTGGCACTTCCCGCCCAGTTGCTGCCTGCCGCCCTGCCCAAGTCATTGCTCCATCTAGTCTGAGGTTGTCCTACACGTCTCCAGAATTCATTTATCCCAGCGGTTATCGGTTCTTCGGCAAACATGCATGACCAGCCCACTGCCACTTCAGTTTGCTAGTTCTTTGGGCTATGTCGGCAACTTTGGTCCTCTGTCAAATGACCTTACTCCGGATCCTGTCTCTGAGAGAGATTCCGAGCATTGTCATGCTGTAATTACAGTTTGTTATCAGAATTTCAATTAGATTTCTATATTAAGCATCAGAGTAAATTGAGATAGAATTAGGTCACGTCACATGCAAGCTTTTTGTTCTCGACATGCTCACAATACCATTGTGTACATGTACCTTTTCACATGCACATAGACGAGAGAGAGAGAGAATTAGTCGGGAGCATACCACTCTAAATACTAAAGTAAACAATACTAAAGTATTACTAAAATATTCTAGCATCAGCGATTGACTTGCAAAAGATTATGTATGGAATATAAGCTGCTTCACATAAGGGCATGTGCCAAATTAAATTTTTGAACCTTCTGACTATTGTAGGTGGTTTATTTGCTGGTCAACAGAACTTAGACCTTTATTAAGAACATACGCAGCATAAAGCATATGTTCTTGAAAAAAGTTCTGTTTTCTGGAAAAAACAGCCAATAATTATCATGTTGTCTAGGCCACTGATCGAAGCGACGCGTGACCCAAGGGCTGGTGGGTAGAGGCATTGCTATTCAGCGTGGCAATGCCACCATCTTCTTGGGCACGCTTCAACCTGGCCCTGATTAGGATCAGTTGAGCTATCTCTAGATCGTTGGTAACGGTCTGCAGATAGCTAAACTGTTTTTTGTGTATTTTGTGATTGTAAGTTTCTTTGTGTAATTTGTTTGTTATTACAGTTAAACTATAAATAGCAGTGATAGCATAAGTCCACCCATGACCGAGAACTGTAAGGTAGGTAGGTTATTCAGCATGAACAATGTCATGCGGGCACGTGTAGCGAGTATAGGACTGTTTGCATTGCATTCTTGCCTTGGGGCGGTTCAATTTTATTCTTATTTCAGTCGTAACAATGCTATTATGTTTTCTGGGTCACGAACTAGCTTTAGTCTGCAGGTATTTTACTGTATTCTTTTGAGTTTCTCTGTGTCTTGCTTACGGGAGTGTCAATTTTTGATTAAACTCCTATTGAAATACAGATAATAGTAGATAGTAGATAATAGTACAAGAAGCTAAAATGACCCATTATGAACGAGGTAGTTTTACTCCCGAGCTTTAGAAACTGAGTTTTAATAGGTTTCAAGCACCGTGTGTTTATTTATTTGTTTTAGGAGTTCCAATAGAAGAAGTTCCATTTTCAAAAATAAAATGTTTCTTTTTTTTATGAAACAGTAATAAGTCGAGTCTTTATTCATGCTTTGTAGGGTCATCGTCATTCGACAGACTAAAATAAATAAAAAAACTTTTCCCCTAGAGAAAGAGATGCAATTTTTCTTTGCTCTGGTACGCCATAATGACGGTCTTTTTGAGAAAGAGGAGTGAAAAAACTATTAATTTAAACTCTTCTTAGATCATTTATTATACACGTGAGAAAATCAGCTTGGGACTCTATTGCGTGCTACGGCCTACGAAAGGTTACTTGCCGCTACGCCGTAGACAGCGCCTACGCAATTTGATTACGTGTGAATTCGGAAACCTCATTCTGACCTAGCGGTACTTCAAAGTCACATTTTGAAACCTTTCAACGTATTTGGATGTTTTCGCTTGTTTGCGTACACATTAAGCATTTTAGGTTTTTATAATGGCAGTTGGCTGTTATGAATATTATGGATCTGACTCATTTTGATGATATTTAACAATGTAAGGTTATGGACCATGGTTACCATTTCTATTTGATGACACGTGACAAGAGACTTTTAAGGCCTGCGCACACCTAGGTCGCTGGCGATAGCGATCAGTGAAACGGCGTCAAATTTGACAGCAATATTTGACAGCGTTTCACTGATAGCTATCACCAGCGACCTAGGTGTGCGCAGGTCGTTAGGGAGTCGCTAAAACGTGTCAAGCATTATGAATGAGGAGATACACGTAGTAAACAAGGTTTGTTTTTTTGCGTGGGAAAGCAACAACTATATAGGCCTTCAGAAGTTCAGATAGCGTGCTGACGTCAACAATACTTTAATGGATAGGATTTTACTTCTTCGCACCGTATTTCAATGGAGACAAGTTTACGAGGCCATAACACAAGTTTTCCATTACGCTGGTTGAAGCTAACAGTTGTCAGAGTTCAATGTGATACATTTTTCTTGACTGTCCTCTCAGCTCAGTTGGTAGTAGCTCTAACTTTTGCGCCGTAGGTCGTGGGTTCGATCCCCACCGAGAACCAATATTTGCGTGGAGAACAGATGTTTGTTCCCTGTCTGGGTGTTATAGTCCCATGTAGCCACTAACTGGAGTCTGGAGTACAAAATACACAAGAAACAGTTGAACTATCTACAGACCGTTACAAACGATCTAGAGATAGCTCAACTGATCCAAATCAGCTAATTGTATAAAAAAAACATATGTCGAGTGCACGAAAGAGGCCTCTCTGAGGCACAGCTTGAAATCCTTTCACCACACTGGTTCCAATGACACGATAAGAAGAATGTTTAAATCATCGTTTAAAACCCTTATTTAAAACGTTGAACATTGCTTGTTTTTTTACCCATGTTTTCATTTTATCTTCAAAGATGAAATAAATAAATATTGTGGACTATTCACACAATACTATCTAGCCCCAAACTAAGCAGAGCTTGTAGTATGGGAACCAGATAGCTGATATGATAGATTTGATGACTATCACGCACAAATTTTGGTTTCACAAAATGACGGATGAAGCTGCTATTTATTCTTGAGACGGATCATCTTATTACACTAAAAGGATAAACTCAAGCCTCGCTTCAGGAGGCCTACGCTTCAGGGGAGACTGCGGATTGGTGTCTTGGGGATTTGATGAGCACAAACAGAGACATCTAAATCCCGGTGTAATGAAGCTGACATTCTGTTCTCTAAATATTACTCATTCAGCTCTGTTGTTCAAGTTGCTTGTACTTAATAAACTTGAGCAACCAAATTGTTTTAAGCGATAAGGCCGGCTTTAGTTTTACCTTTTTATTTTGGTGTACAATAAAGTTAAATTCTATTCTATTCTACCTTTCAAATGATAATCAGTATTTAAACTGTTGCCTTCTGATCATTTTTATCAGTTTTTACCAATAGGTATAAAAAAATAAAATATAATAAATATTGTGGACAATTCACACAACACTACCCAGCCCCAAACTAAGCAGAGCTTGTAATATGGGAACCGGATAGCTGATATAATACTTGAATACATTTTTTTTTTTGTAAATATATACTTAGAATACAATATAACACCCAGACACAGAACAAACATTTATGTTAACCACACAAATATTTGTTCTCGGTGGGGATCAAACCCACGACCTACGGCGCAGAAGGTTTGTTGTTGATTCCTTTTCGAAGCAGGCATTAGTATCAAGACCATACCGCCTAGTCTTAGGGCGCTTGTACACGCTAAGAAAAAACGCCGGGCCTACCCAAGAATTCGTGTCGTAACAAGAAAATTACTGTGTACACGGCTCGCAGCGGTGCACGAAAAAAATCTTATCTGCGCAAGACAAGAATTTTGTCTTTTCCACACACGAAAACGCAACAACGTTCGCCGCGTCGTGTCTTGCGCAGATAAGATTTTTTTCGTGCACCGCTGCGAGCAGTGTACACAGTTATTTTCTAGTTACGACAAGAATTCTTGGGTAGACCCGGCATTTTTTCTTAGCGTGTACAAGCGCCCTTACGTTTTGTGTTGGAATTTTCAAAATTTACGTCTTTCGTCAGGCCGCCATGATAGATCCGTTTTCCCACCCCCCCCTCCCCGTAGTATTCCTCTATGTCCCACCCCAATAGGTATGGAAATGATGAGCGTCTTCTTCTTTATTTCAGTCTTTGGTCAATGGTTCAACTCTTATAAATGACGTAAGGTTCAACTTTAAAAAAGGTTGATTGATTAGAGGAACAATATTTTATTGGCATTTTGTAATTTCGTTGTTAAGGAGACAAAACGCCTGAGGCATTACCAGCATTACTAGACGTGGGCATCGTTGACTAATAAGATACTGGGGCCCGACCATGAGGTTTGTAAACCAGATAGAATTGACCCACACATTCATACTTTGACCCACACGTTTAAACCTAAGAAGTTATTAATGTGTAGGTTAGCAGACTTGTACACACATTTGTAATTTAACTAACATAGATGATTGTCTTTGGATGTGTACCAAACTTTTTCTACTTCTAGGACTTTTTTTTCGGAAATGTAAGATTTTTTCGATATTCCACGTCGACTCCTTTAGGCCGGTAGCACACACACGTTTGGAATGTGTTTGAACGGCCATGTGGCCGGAAAAGTGTCGTCAAAATACATGAGCATATATTATGTCCATGCATGCTCCATTTCTCCATACAAATTCAAAAGTTTTTTCGGGAGTCGTAAAGTGAAAAATGCCTTTCAGCAGCGCATGAATTACTTTCCGAACAAGTTAAGCGACAAGATAAAACATAGATTTTTTTTTTAACATAATTCTTTCTTCCTTTTTCTTAGAATCCTCATATTTAGTGATATTTTAAATATAATAGTGGAAATGTAAAATCTGCGATATCGGCTCCCATACAAACGGCGCATGATCGCCCTTCTACTGTATTCTGTGGGGACAGGACAGCTGGACAGCACTGCTGTGTTGTATGGTTTCGACGCCTTCGAGTCGCCGGATCGGTTAACGGAATTCGGAATACCAATGGCCAAACCCGACTGCTGTTGCCGTCCTAAGCCTTGGAAAAACTTTAGATAAGTTCAATATTTTATCTATAGCTTGTATGTAGGTATAGTTCGTCCAAGATAAGTTTGCATTTTTCGAAAAACTGTGGCATTCAAACATTTATATTTGGAAATACCTAGGGCTAGATTTAGGGGAGGGCAAACAGGGCAAGCACTCAGGGCCTCCACAAACGGAGGGCCCTCACAATAGAAACTTCGGCAAAAAAATCTTTCAAATTCCGACAAATTGACACTAGTAAACATCTTTCCTTTGATATTCCTTTTTTCGCTGTGTTACCTTTACCTACAGTACGCTGTACTTACATGATTATATTATTGTTGAATATTAACAGAAATAATTTATCCATATTTGTTCACTCCAATCAGCCAATCAGTAAAATATCAAAATCTGAAATGGCTCATAAGCACTTGCAATTTTTCTATTTTTCGGCGAAAAAAGCTCGGGAGGTTCCGTCCATCAACAATAAAATTTAATTTCAGGTAATTCTTGCCTCCGATTATAATTAATGTAAGGTTTTTAGATACTAAGAGAATCTACTTGATTTCACAATAAATTATATAATGGAAAACTCGACTCAACTTTTTTTTTCATTTTATTTGGTAAATAATTTGGGGCCAGGGGGCCTCCACGTTGCGTTGAGGCCTCCACACTTCTAAATCTGGCCCTGGAAACACCGCATGTGTTTCCAGCTTCAAAAGAGGGTTTGATACTTTTGTTTTGAAAGTTATTGCACCTACAATCTGATTTTTTCTCAATAAAGAATGGTTACATTTTCGTGATGCAGTGCCAAATTTGATACAGAACTGCCAGACGGCTATAAATAACATAAAATAAATAAAATAAACCTTTATTTTACTGTCTTAAAAAAAAACAGCATTGCTTAACTTAACTTGTACTAACTCTTACTTACTAAATATTACTAAGAAAAAGTTTATTCTAATAGGACACCGGCACAGCGTGGCAGTACATGGGTCGGGTTGTCTTTGGACAAAGGCCTCCTCCAGGGTTTGCCATTTAGTGCGGCCCAAACCTGATCTGTGCCACTCCGGGAGCTCATTTTTCCATCGCCTTAGCTGCCACTCTCTGTAGCGTTTTCCTCCTCGTTGGTACCAACTGTACAGTCTTCCATTTATCTTCAGCCCATTTACTTCTTCGGGATCTCATCATGTAACCTGTCTAGACTGCCAAAATCCGAAGGCTGAAATGTGGCTAGTAGCCACATTTCAGCCTTCGGATTTTGGCAGTGACATTCTCGACTATAGTTAAGTTTCCAATGTGTGTAAGTCTTTTTTAGTCCTTTAGTTTCACGTTTAGGATGCTTCTTTTTATTCCAAGTTGACAGACTTTTAATCTCTGGTGGTTTGCTTTGGTTGGGGCCCATGTTTGGCATCAAAACCACTATTATATAGTGGTTTATTATTATTATTATATTATAATACTTAATGGACAAAAATCAACAAATCACATGACAAAGTATCAAAATGATTTGATCTACCTACTCGTGAACTCCATTCAACTCTTCGATTTCTTGTAAATACTGTCTTTTTTGTTTGAGGACAACGTCGTTTTGTTCCTTTATATACTTGTATTTATTAAGCACAATATATTATATGTCCAGCACCACCTCACCTTCACCTTTTATTGGTTTATACATCGTAAAAATTTTAATTTTTAGAAAAACATCCGCGGTGCAATCAATCTGACAGCTTCTAAAAATCTAAACCATCAAAGTTTCTGATAAAAATAATACACAAATGTTTTTAGGAATACCAGTGAAAATAATTTGCAGAGTTAGCTTGGACCGACTATATTATTGTTGTTTTGAGGCACAGGCCGTCGATGACCTGTCAATAAAATAGAAACTGTCACTTTTTATGGGTGACAGGAAAACCAATGTTGGAAAAACTACCGACCCGCCCCGGTTTCGCATGGGTGCAATGTTGTTACTAAATATACTATAAACAATGACATTTTATACAACGTTCACAGCTTTTTTGTCATTAGACCATATAAATAATTATGTTTTTAGGGTTCCGTAGCCAAATGGCAAAAACGGAACCCTTATAGATTCGTCATGTCTGTCCGTCCGTATGTCATAGCCATTTTTCTCCTATATCTATGAATAGGTCTTCAAAAATGATGTTGAGGTTTCTAATATCGTTTTTTTTCTAAACTGAATATTTTGCGCGAGAGACACTTCCAAAGTGGAAAAAAGTTGGTCCCCCCCCCCTTCTAACTTCTAAAATAAGAGAATGATAAAACTAAAAAAAAATATATGATGTACATTACTATGCAAACTTTCAACGAAATTTGGTTTGAACGCGATAAGTAATTATTATAACGCGCTAGTGAGTAGTTCTTTTTTATACGTCATAAGTCGTAAACCGCATTTTACCTCTAGACAAACTACAAGAACTTTTATATTATGTTACTTGTTGCTACGGAACCCTTCAAGGGCGAGTCCGACTCGCACTTGGCCGCTTTTTTAAGAGGTTAATGTCTTCGAAAACAATCATTTATATAATGACAGCCGACTTTTCCATTATACTGACTTGACTAAAAACTAGGATTCATTTTCTGTCATTTTGGGAAGTCACATTTTGGGCATTTTCATTTTAATTGTTTTTCTGGTGTTATTTTGAGTTCTGTTGTGTAATTTCGGTGGTATTTTAACCAACATTACTTGAGGTCTTAGCTTAAAGTGTTAGCAGTTGGAATTAATATGTATATTCTGATTTGATCGAAACTGTTTTAAATGGTTTTAGAAAAAACGACCATCAATGTTGTTTGCAAAGCCAATTAGGGTAGGGCCGACTTGTCTATTGACTGACTTGACTTGATTAAAAACTATTTTATATATGAAACATAATTATATACTCACTCGACACTGGCAAAATTGATCCAAAATGGGCAGATGCCATTAAATTAAGAAGAAGAAGACTAAAAACTATTTTATCTATGTAATATATCCTCATTTGACACTAGCGAAATTGTACCAAAATGGACAGATATTATGAGAAAGAAAGTGGTGCGTGAGCCGTTTGAGCTAACCTGCCCAAACACAGATTGTCCATAGACCGTAACAGTTTACAAAATTTTCAGGAAGATAATGCGATGCCTGATCACAAAGATGTCAGGATTTAAACCGGTGTTGCTGCCAAGATCATCGCAACTTTCATTGCAAAGTAAAAGGAAACATGACTCCAAACCATGACTCCAAGACTACGTGCATATTGAATTCCTCGCTACGTCTCCGACTAAACTGCACTTTTGCTTTAATGTATCGTACTTATCTAGTGTGTCGTGGTAATTAATAAAGAGTTATCTATCTATAATAGCTAGAGTACCTACACTTCACGCCCAAGATCGACGACGACGTAGACCAAGACGTAAAATATATAAATGATATCTTCTATCGCTTAAAGGTACCTACATTTTGTAACATGATCAATACCAACAAAAAAACATAAGAATGGAAAGAAATATTTATTGTAGTGTTTGCTGGCTGCTTAAAAGAAAAATATGATAACTTCGCACAAGTAAGAAGTCGCAAATGGTAAAAACATCAGCACTGCAGGATAAAAGGTTCTACCTTTTATCCTGCAGTGCTGATGGCACGATATTCATGAGAAACTAATAAGGAAAACTCACACGGTTTGTTTGAATATTAGATTGTAAAGAATTTAACCGTTTTGTTGAAGCTTTAGGCTGGAGTCACAGGACAACTTCACGAACTGTCCTTCTTCTCAGGTTCCAGGGTTGATGGTGTTGTCGACTAGAAAGAGTTTCGAACCCAAGCTAGGACTAGCTTCAGATTATCGAGAAAATATTTTCACGTCGCCCCTGGGACAATGATGCGATGCTCGGTTTAGGAAGGCCGTGTTCTAGTAGGTATCTATTAACAACGCTGTAGAGACAAGGAATTTTTCATTATAATGCGGCTGTTTTTCTGAAAATTTTAGTAAAATCAAAATTACTCCAATCAAAACAATAACAACCGCGTTGATTATAGGACATGAGTGACGTACACTGACACTTCAAGTTGACAATTGTAGGGTTGTAAAAGTTGCAACTTATAAATACATGATTGAATACTTTATTTATTAAAAGTGCAATTATGTATATAAATTCAAAAAAATTATAAGCGTATATAATAATCAAATAAACTTCCAAGTAAAATTATCCTCGGGTTGAGCAGACGGAAAGGTTTTAAGGTTTATGTTTGCTTTTTTTACCTATAAAAAAAAGCGGCCAAGTACGAGTTGGACTCGCCCATGAAGGGTTCCGTAGCAACAAGTAACATAATATAAAAATTCTTGTTGTTCGTCGAAAGGTAAATTGCGGTTCACGATTTATGACGTATAAAAAAAACTACTTACTAGATCTCATTCAAACCAAATATCGTTGGAAGTTTGCATAGTAATGTACAGTGGCGGTTTGAAAATGTTCGTCAGTTTTTAATTTGATTCGTTCAACGTATCACGAGCACATATTACCTTTTGAAACTGAATAGAAGAATGCACTGAGTTAGAGAAAACAATGTTTTAACTGTTCGTTGTCAAAGTTCAAAATCATTCAGATCCAAGTTGTTTGACTGTCTATCTTGTCAACGAGACTATATTTATGTTTTGATGAACCTTAAACTTCTTCCTGCTATTGTTATTTATGTCAAATAAAAACTATTGACATGACAACACGATACGATAGGTAGTCATCATTGGAAAAACAAATCCTCTTGCAGAAAGGTTGCTAGATATTTATATAGATTATAGTTTCTATCGTAGTTTTCAATAAAGAGTATCTATAATAAGAGTAAGAGTGTTGTCAATGCTTACGTAAAAACAAGCAAAACCTTATTCTATAGCAACGTGCAACGTCACGTGTTAATATGTTGGTACAATAAAAATTCATTCTTGCAATCTGGTGCAAGCGAAAACCGACTCTAAGGTGACGAACATTTTCATTCCGCGACTGTACATCATATATTTTTTTTAGTTTTATCATTCTCTTATTTTAGAAGTTAGAGGGGGGGGACCAACATTTTATCACTTTGGAAGTGTCTCTCGCAAAAACTATTAAGTTTAGAAAAAAATAATATACGAAACATCAACATCATTTTTGAAGACCTATTCATAAATACGCCACACGTATGGGTTTGATGAAAAAAAGTTTTTTGAATTTCAGTTCTAAGCATGGGCACCCCCAAAATCTATTGTTTTTTTTCTATGTTTGTAAAAAAATCTTAATGTGGTTTACAGAATACATCTACTTACCAAGTTTCATCAGTGTAGCTCTTATAGTTTCGGAGAAAAATGGCTGTGACATACAGACGGACAGACAGACAGACAGATATGACGAATCTATAAGGGTTCCGTTTTTGCCATTTGGCTACGGTGCGGCTGTTACCAAGTATACTGTACTGAGGTTTGAGGCTGCCCTCATAATAGTTTTTATTTCTCATACAAGCTGCAGAATACGTGATAGAATCAGAAATGAGGATATCCGTAGAAGAACCAAGGTCACCGACATAGCTCGTAGAGTTAGTAAGTTGAAGTGGCAATGGGCAGGCCATATAGCTCGAAGAACCGACAACCGTTGGGGAATAAAGGTTCTCGAATGGCGACCACGAACCGGAAGACGAAGCGTAGGGCGCCCACCCACCAGATGGACCGACGACATTGTTAAGATCGCGGGAAGTCGATGGATAGAAAGGGCTCAGAATCGTTCTTCCTGGAAATGTGTAGGGGAGGCCTATGTCCAGCAGTGGACTTCTTCAGGCTGATAATGATGAATGATGATGATGACAAGCTGCAACACTCCATTTCACCACCTTTAAGGGGTAGATAAGTACATTTGAAAAATTCCAATATAGGTTCATTCATTATATTAAAGTATTTTATACAAGCTTAAAATAATTCTAACATTAGAAATAATTGAAGAAGAAGAAGAAGAATGAGACCGTATATTTTAGTATATTTGAATACATTATTGCAAACCCTATGCGTAAACGGGCCAATACAAAAGTACAGCAAATTGCTGATATTTGTAAAATGTTGCTTATCTATGGTGATATTATTCCCCAATTTGCAAGTTCAAGCGACGTTCAGAAACTATGTAATATTAATAAACACATATTTTACGGTAACTTACGGTTTTTTGTTTCTATACAAATAATAATCAATGAATCCATAAAATATTGTTTTTACTTCATTCAGCAATTGAATACGTTGCAAGGTATTTGCCTAAGCTTAAATATTGGTACATTTCACTAGAATTCGTATTTTAATAATTTGAAGATGACACGAACTGCATAATGCTAGAACAGGGTTTTGAATGTCATCCTGGTAAATCAATTAACGGTGTTGCCGTATAAGTGCTTTGCGAAAAATCTATCGCATATTAGTATACAACATTCGTCAATTGTAAACGCATTTGAAAGTTTTATTTTTTACTTATGAATAAGCGTTCTCTTGACTTTCAATGACACCAAGAGAAAATAAAGTCATCTAGTATTTAAAAAACATTGTTGTTCAGAAAGATAGAGTAAACTATAGTTAACAATAGCTAAAACAATTACTAACGACAAACAAACATTTGGTACCACAGTAACGCACAGTTAAAACCAACTATAAACTAAATAAGCATGAAATTCCTGAAAATTTTAGTAATTTTTCAGAAAACTGTTAAAAAAGTGTCCAATTTCGTAAAAAATGTGGCAAGATTTGTTGTCACAAACGTGAACACAGTAGGTATGGTTTACATGACGTCACCGAATGTAAACATTATGGTATACAAAACACACACATACACACATGTCTATACGATATTGTGTTCGAAATTCAAAAACAAGACCGTTAACCCAAGAACATGCCTCTGCCAAAAACAACTTAGGTGAAGTTATACCATTTTGATTCATAACATTTTAAAAGGACATAACTCTAGCTGCATTCTAAACTAGTTTTTTCAGCTACATAAAAGGTATAGCTTTACTTTCGTACAAGCACACGTTTAGTTATCGAGTAATTTTCACAACTCAAAAGACACCACACTGTGTGAGTGTAAACTAAATAAATCCTACGTCGAAACGTCACACACACAGTATAATACACTAGTGAGCACTCACACTGACTCAAAACCAGAGCCAGAAACAGAGCCAGACAGAGCTTGTGATAGGCCTACTGACCCGCGTGTGTTGAGAAGGCAAGGTCACTACTACTAGACCATCGGTGCTTCATGGCATACAATATTTATTAGTACTATTTTTATGAACAACAGAATATTTAACATGATATAATTTTGTGAGTTTCGACTCCCTAAATCGTTGTAAGCTATAATGAAAACTGTTTTCAGCGTAACATTCATCATAAAACATTGTTAAAATTATCAAATTGTCAGCATCGGACCTCAATCTCTGGCAAACAAGGTCACAAAGATGTTTTTCATCAAGCTAGCTAACTTTGCCAAGCAATATCTGCAATGAATATAGCCCTTAATGCAATTTGCGTATAACCTTATCATCATCTGAGGCAAATAGTGATGCAAATATGAAATAAATATAAAAGGCAACTGTGGCGCTGGTTTTCTTATTCATCTGACGCGACGAAAAGGTTAAATCCTACGTCAAAACGTCACACACACAGTGTAATACACTGGTCTGCACGCACACACACTCAAAACCAGACCGATATAGACATACGGCCAGACATATGTAAGTATATGGTAGCAGCCCTGAACCAGTCTTACTTTTTATTTGAAAAACCTTTTTTCTTTTCTATCTTTAAAAGATGTAGCCTCTGAGAGTTGAAAAGACAAAATTATGTTCGGAAGACCTGGCATAGTTTTTACACTGTAATTATTAGAGAAAAAAGTACAACCCACTTATTTTGAATACGATTGCAATCTGAAAAATCGATTTTAATTTCAAAAGGTCTAAACGTACAAAAAGCCAACCTTTTTTAATCTGGGATTACAACGCACGTGATCTTTCTACGTGGGCTGAACACGGAAAATGTTTTCAGGAAATCGGCTGTCTCCTGAAATATGAGAGCGATGCCGGACTCTATTTGTCCCAAACGCACACACGTACATGTCGCTATAACCCGCATGTACTGTGGACATCAGAAGATTATGGTATTTGAAGAATTAAGTCAATATTTACCACATTTGAATTTCTCAATGCCATTGTTTGAAGTCGCTACTGTACGGCCTAATTACACTAGCAAATTGTAATTTGTACACATACGTTACACGTACAACATTTTAGATATTCCTCTAGAGTTCCTTTATAATTTTCAAAATTTATTTTAAATTCAATTCAATGCAAATAATTTTAGATTAAAAATATCCCATTTCTACTAACAAACCACACATAAATTAAAAAAACCTTGTGCTTCAAGGCAATGACAAAATATTACATAAGTACAATTAAGTATGTATAAAAATACAGATATTTTGTGCTTCTATTCTTTGCAAGTTTGCGGAATTTGGTACATCTAGCACATCTGGACGTTAATATAAAAGTAATGACGTAATGTAAACATGAAGACACCTATTCACTCTTGCCTTGAAGAGGCCCAGATTGTAGTTGTTAGGAAAAACTGCCGACGGCAATGAATTCCATTCCCGTGAGGAAAATATTATGAAATTTTTCCATTCCATATATAAAGGGTCTTCCAATAGGGACTTCCGAACTTTAACAGTTGATAGCAGCCATTTTGTTGAAGCTACATCTGTCAAAATGGCCGTCATTTATTCAGTCTGTTTTGCCAATCACCATGGATTGATATAGCGTTCAACAAAACGTGCGAATGATAAAATTGGACATTTCGGATGCGCACCACCCAGAGAAGCCGCGGCAAACATTATTTATGTTTAATTCAAAGTTATGCTTGATGAAAGACCCTTTAGTTTTGTTCTGAGAGATATGATTATATAAAAATGATTTTGTTACTTTTGTTGTTCTGACAACAAACAATTCAAATAACAAAAGAATTGTAAATATTCTCTTTGGACTCATTTGATTAATTGATTTTGATTTGACTCTTTGGATTAATTTGTAAATGTAAAGTCTGTAGTAAAAGTATTGAATTGAAAAGATATTAATGCGTGTAATTTAGATATACAGGGTGGAATTTTGTAATGCCACCTGGAGGGAAAGTACTCTTAATACTGCAGATAGAAAATTTTACTCAAAGGAAACATTCCTTTATTTTTGAATAGATAGCAAACTGCATTCAAAGATTTTCGAAAATTCTCTTCTGCCACACCCGGGAATCGAACCGGCTAAAATCTCAAAAAATTATACCCTGTACTTTTATTGCATCGATCGTTAGGGTCAATTACAAGGATGAAATCTCTCTAAGAGAATGGAGCCATTTCGAGCAACTAATTAGTTAGTTTACCATTTTTTGTAAACAATTAAATTTATTTAAGATTTCCTGGTTTTTCTTTCATTTAATTTATCATGTGTGTTAGAGAGATTTCATCCTTATAATTGACCCTAACGATCGATGCAATAAAAGTACAGGGTAATTTTTTTTCAGATTTTAGCCGGTTCGATTCCCGAGTGTGGGAGAAGAGAATTTTCGAAAATCTTTGAATGCAGTTTGCTTTTTATTCAAAAATAAAGGAATGTTTCCTTTGAGTAAAATTTTCTATCTGCAGTATTAAGAGTACTTTCCCTCCAGGTGGCATTACAAAATTCCACCCTGTATATAATTGAATAAGACTTTGATCCACATGAATTAAATATCAGCATTCCTAAAGTGATTGGAATTATGTTAAAATATCGGGTCAAAGAAATAGAGATATTTATGCGGTCGGTGATCTGAACTCTGTTTTCTACCTGTAATACCTACAGGTGGAAAACAGAGTTCATATAAAATTTTCTAGTTTCTTATAAAATGTAATTTTTATTTTTTCTTTTTAATTAGGTATTTCATGTTGTTTAGTAATAGTCTTTGTAAATAATGTATATTCTGTTGTAAATAAAATATATTACATCTGAGATATTTATTATTTATGCTTCATAGAAAAACTCAGATATTACAGACGTTCGGACCAATATGTGAAACCCAATTCAATATTACCGAACCCTAAATAAATAATAAATAAATATTGCAGACAATCCTCAATACTATCTTACATATTACAAGCTCGGCTTAGTTTGGGGCTGGGTAGTGTTGTGTGAATTGTCCACAATATTTATTTATTTATTTATCTAGCCCCAAACTAAGCAGAGCTTGTACGATGGGAATCAGATAGCTGATATAATACTTTTATACATTTTTTTTGTAATTATTACTTAGAATACAAGAAACATCCAGACAGAGAACAAACATCTGTGTGGTGGGGATTGAATCGAACCTACAGCCTATGGCAAAGAAGGCAGGGCTACTACCAACTGAGCCATATTATGTGTATTAGAATATTGGGAGCAAGGGACACATAAAGCCTAGCCAAATTCAATGTAGAATATGTTTCAACAAATATGTACTTCCGATTCATTGATTTTCTTTATCTTTCATTACGTGTCGATTTGAGATCTTCCCAACAATGTTTATTATAATTTGGGCAAGTATTTACAAAATACACAAAAAAATGTTGAGCTATCTGCATACCATCATGATACCTTATACTAATGATCTAGAAATAGCCCAACAGATTTGTTTATTGTTAATAATTATTTCCCAAAATGAGAGCAAAAGTAAAGAATACAAAAGAACTTTTAAAATACTTTTTTCTTAGACTTTTCGTCAAGGTCCAAAGACAAAGAATTACGGTTTCTTTGTCTTTGGACCTTGTACTTTGCACCCTGTATAAAGTATGCAAACAAAATATATTTTTTATTTTTTGGGCTATAGCCCAAGTACTTGGCCATTATGTTTTAAAAGAAGGTTACCAACATATCCATATTGCGGCAAAGATAAGCTCAGATTGGGTTCATTCCCAGACAGTACGGATAACATTATGATTCTATTTTTGTCAATGAAAAACGTCCTTACGAGTGGGTAGGTACATTTATATTTTGTGCTATAATCTTTTGTATGACAATGACAGCAGGCCTACCACAAGCTCTGACTGGCTCTGTCTCTGGCTCTGGGCTTGAGTCTCAGTCTGTGTGAGTTCTCACCAGTGTCTGGGTGAGTGCTCTGCTCATCTGTGTGTGTGACGTTTCGACGTAGAATTTATTTAGTCAACACTCACACAGACTCAAAACCAGAGCCAGATACAGAGCCAGACAGAGCTTGTGGTAGGTCTACAGGTGGGGGGTTGTTCTCCGATGTAGTGATAAGAAAAATGTATAAATCGCACAAGCATAGGTAGGTACGTAGACAAAGACGTTGCTACTAGAAAAAGTTTATTCGTCTAATTGTTGAAAATTTTTAGCTTTATGAATACAATACAATACAAAAAGACATACTGTAATCTTGATTGCAATGTACCTACCTTACTTAAGTTCACGTGTGTATTTTAGATGAAGCGTATCAGATGATATTTGTTACTCACCAATCCACCATCTAAGAATATTTTTATCTTATTTTCATTTAGGACTTTCGAATAAAAACTTTTAGCAATAACGTGAGGCACATTTTGTCTATAGGTTTGTTGAAATTTCGAAGACGCAGACTTGGATTTAGCACGCTTAGATTTAATACTATTTTACAGACAATCCACACAACACTATCTAGCCCCAAACTAAGCAGAGCTTGTACTATGGGGACCAGAAAGCTGATAACTCTCATGTATAACCAGATTTAAGTAGAATACATTAGATAAACATTTATTAAATTTAACATCTTTTCAACTTGTATTTCATGCAATAAATTCTTTGACTTTGACTATGACTTTGGAACAAGCTCAGAACATTGTAATTGTTCTTTAGAGTTCAAGTATTCCTTGAAGCGGAGGCGGACGTTGAAGACTTAAAGGGCAAGGGCACTCAAGGGCTGACGAGATTCTTCAAGATATGATGATCTGATACACGGGCAACTTTTGAGCAATTTGTTGCAATTTCTCGTGCTAGCGTGCGTGTTATGCTTGGAGTTAGTAAAGAACAATATGCATTGGTTATTATGTAATTAAAGTAAAACCTCTTTTAAGTACTTACCTACTGATAATGTCACTTCTTTCTAGTTTTCCAAAGTAAGAGAAAGAGCCAGAATAGTTTCGTTATGCCTATCCTAAGTTTGGATATTATCTTTGGGGTAAATCTGTGTGTTCATGATACCTTTATATAATAATTTATTTTTCGTATAAAGACATAAAGCTATTTTGGGGTTGTCTATTATCATGCAGGATTTCAATTTTTGGTCGTCGAGACGCATCTTAAAATTGTTCCGGTTTATCGATTTAATTGCCCGTTTAGAATAGTTACCAAGACTTACAACAAGAGGTTTCCAAGATTCATTAGGAATTTAGCTTGCGGCCAATTTCTTATGAAGTTGTCTTTAGAAATACCATCAACTTGTTTCAATTTATATTTACTGGAAACGCGGTTGAAATTGGAGTTATTACGACTGGAATAGGGGCTAGTATTTACGACTGCGTTGGCACAGATTTGGAAGACTCTTATTTGTTTATTTTGTTAGGGATGGCTGATTAGGGATCTTGAGAAATATAAATGTACTCGTGTATGTATTGAATATTCGTTTATTTATAGAGAAATGTTTAATTTAGAACTTGATTTTCGGGATAATTTAAAAATACATTATTTACAACAAAATAATAAATTTCTTAGTGTTGTATGCTTTTTTTATTGACATATTTACAATATTTCAATGTGTTATTGAAAAATACTAGATTATAATGTATTAGATAAAGTATATCAAAGATTACTGATGTTACGTGGCTAGGTGTAAATAAATAAATAATAATAAATAGGCCAAAATATGATATCAGTTTATAAATAATTAGATTTTGAACATTCTAATCAGTTCACGTTCCATTTTCCAAACTATATAAACAGAGTATAATAACATGGACCATAAATTCAATTCCGTTGAAATGTTCCTTTTAATTAACCTCGTTCCAGTCCCAGTACTATTGATAAAGTAGGTCTCGGTATTTCTGGAATTTAATGCGAAGCTTCGCAAGCGCTTCAAAGATTTCTTTCACTGTTTATATTCCTTGATTTGATTTCTAAATCAAACGGTAAATATGAAAAAGTGTGGGCAACCTGATTGGTTCGTCGTCAAAGCTTATTGATTTCTTAGGTATTATATACCTATTCGTAAAAAGTAAGAGAGAATAAGGAAACTGAAAAACTCCAGCGTAGGATGGACAGGACACCCACCACAGAGTGAATAAAACCTTTTTCTATACATCTAAAAGAGCAACCATATGGCCCACCTGATGTTAAAAGTGGTAGCCTTTACCACGAATACAAAGTATTGCCTCGTAGGTCACGCACGTCACCTACCTGACGTGCGTCCATCAACTTGAGGCATACAGATGTTAAGCCTCACGTGCCATTTATTTCCCTCTTCAAACCGAAACACTGTTATGCTGCTTTCCGTAGAAATAAACATGGTGGTAGTACCTACTACTTACCCGAACGAGCCCTTCACAGATGCTCTACTACTACTAAAGGTACCTGTAACCTGAAGAGTTCAACTCAAAAAATACACAATCCATTGGACTTTTGTTGTGGGGTTCATTTTAATATGGTTGAGATGATGATGACGAAGCCATAAGATGTCGCTACATACAATATTTTTCCTTAAATGAATACAATTTTTTAGATATGTGCGAATGGATTATGTAGTTGGAGGTACCACCTACTTAAAGAAAAGATGGATGAACTGTGTAAAAAATGACATAGACAAAAAAGGAGGGAATATAGAGATGACGGATGACAAAAGAAAATTGAAAAGGAATATGTTTTAAGACCTGACGTACAGCAGCACGTGTAAGACGAGGAAAATGAATCGAATACAAATATTTTTCAAATTCAAAGCTACATTCATGAGCTTGAGAAGTACCTACCAAATATACGTGCAAACGAGGTGATTGAACCAAAACAGTTGTACCTTGCTTCCTTGCCATACAGAATCAATAGAGTTTGGTGATCTCGATATTCGGTTGTTTTTTGTGCAATAAAAAAAAACTTATTTCTAATAGATCTACAGAATATTCTCAGTCCGCCGGCTTTCCGTTCTACTTTTTGATATAACAAATAAAAATATGCGAAAGATACGTTTCACAAACAAATTGATGTGCTTTGATGTAAAAGTTCTTGTTTATTGCGGACGGAATATTATAATATTATTTTAGAACTTTTGGGAGCACGCTGGTGGCGTGGGGTTATTTATTGCGTAACAGCTAATTAATATCAATCTAATAAAAGCTAATAATAATTATCTACAAAAATCCAGATAGGATCCCAAATCCTTATGTCCAAACTTTTGTGTGAATTTCGTATGTCGGTCTCCGACGAAGTATGTCCGCCACTTTTTTTACATACCCTATGATCTAATTGTACCGTATTTCTTGCAAATAAATATATTTCATTTCATTTCAATAAAGGAGGAGTTCGCAATTCAGTTGTATTTTTTATAATACCTAGGTGTTTTTTTTCAACCAGTTTTTTTAATGTTTGCTACTGCATACCTCCGTTATTTATGAACCGATTTAGTAATTTCGTTTTTTATCTGGAAAAAGAAGAGTTTAAATTGTTATTGTGAGTTTTGGTTGCTTCACAAATAAATAATTTTTCTTTCTACTCTTTCATTCTATTCTTTCCTATGTTTTTTTCAAGATACCGATAGGATAGTATGTTTTAACATGGCGGTGTTGAGTCGACGTGCAAACGACGCCCGACAGCCATAAGCTCGAAATAGATTTCACGTAGCACGTATTGTGTTTCATAGCTTTGTATGCATGCGGGAATCATAAGTTTAAATTGAAAATGGAATGGATATTATGGAAACGGATAATAGGTTTTTTGAGTTTTCTTACGTATTTTCATAGCTTCTAGTACGTTTTCCTTCACCGTTTGAGAGCATTGTGTACATACATTTTTCGACAGAATAACTCATTAGTACATGACTGGAATTGGACCTTAGGAAGAAACGGTGAATGATAATATCGCAGCTCCGCACGTTATTGACCATGTCTTTCTCGTGGATTAGGCCGACTAAGTTGTCGGGATGGTATAAGTGCTAGGCAAGCCTATTTCATCTAAAATCCTGTCCCAGGCAATAGCATCCCGAAAGTTGGGCTTGAGTTGAGGCTTGAAAGACCTTGCCCCTGACGCTATAAATCATCTAGAAAAGATGCAAAGGCCTGTTTACTTTTTTCATAGTACGTAGAGTAAAATATGATTTTGAAACAGGAAATGGTTTTACACATTGAATGTTATGTACCTACTTATTTGTAGGTACTTGTTACAAATAGAGTATATCAATAATGAGCTCACAGCCGATTCAATTTCAAAATTAATGTAGACTACCATCAAGGTACTGCATTCATAAGACTTGAAAACGGGAAATGAATTTTCCTCGTTCATTTTCTTCAATTCAATTCCAGTTTAATTTCAAATACTAAGGTATTATCCCCTCCCCAGTAGCCAATTTTAGTTTTATGCAATTAACTGATGGGACAATCTTATGGCCCACCAGATGTTAAGTGGTAACCATCGCCTATACGTCAGGAACATGGCCTACAACGCACTGCCCTACGTCCATAAACATGAGGCATATAGATGTTCAGTCTCACGTGCCAGTAATTTCACCGGCACCTACACCCTTCAAACCCAAATACAGCAATGCTGCTTCACGGCAGAAATAGGTATGGTGGCAGTAGGTATTCCCTTCACAAATACCTCTACTACTACTTTTCAATCAGAATATCCCATCCGTCAGTCGAAAGCAAAACTAATGCAATGAGATTAGTTTCCATCACGTCAGAGGTGATCTTTCCTTAGTTTACTTTGCACAGTCGTACAGCTTTTCATTTTCCACTCTATCCATAAGTTATACAGTCCATTGTTGCTTTCACAGTTTCCAGAGATTCTTTAGCGATTTCTGGTTTTCAACATTCCCCGTTATCTCCAGGTAGGAAAGTTCAAAGTCGCATTGTATTTTGTCGCCTTTAGATAGTGGTCGATTGGCATTAGTCTCACCTTGTGCCAAGGTTGTCTCGGCTTTGATGAGATATCTATTAAGACTGAAGGGTGGGAGCTATCAAATATTGGCTTAGCCTATTTTCTAGGCACAAGCCCTCTTGTCATCCCATCCCATCCCACTAATATATAAATACGAAAGTTTGGATGGATGGATGTTTGTTACTCAATAACGCCAGAACGTCTGAACGGATCTGAATGCAATTTGGCACAGGGATTGATTATGTCTGGAATAGCAAATAGGCTACTTTTTATCCCGTTAAAATGTGGGATAGATTTGTTTTAGTTTTTAATAGCAGGATCGAATGGTTTTATGCATACCTATGGATAAAACCATTTCGATCCTGGAGGATGAACTTATCATACGTATAGAGGAAAAGTGCATACTTGTAAATCACGGGTAACACCGCGGGCGCAGCTAGTATAATATAAATTCGTCCAAAGAAAAAATGACACACTGATACCTAACGAAACTTTCACTTTTTTTGCTAAGCTTTACTGTCCCACTTCTAGGCAAAGGTCTATCCCAAGATTTTTCAACTAAATAGTAAGATAAATGTACAATATAATTGTACATAGGTATATATCAAATTGATTTAGTTGGCCATGAACTAGTTTTCGTGTTCACTTATCCTCAGGCATGGAGTGAAATAGTGTTTCGAATAAAACGATTGTTAATTCTAGTGTAAAACTTTGGCATGCAATGTTTCTGCCAATAATACTCCCCTGAACATGATATTATGAACCGTGCGTTTGTGTGTTTTAGTCTACAGCTCGAGAGGGGAGATAATTACTTTCCATGCCGTTTGAATGGTGAAGTTTTTTTAATGTATATGGTTAAACTGGCGATTTCAGAAGTCTTCCTAATTCTTACATCTCACCCTGTGTGGATTCATCTATCATCTGTAAATAGATTCCCATTTCTAAATTCAATTACTTATATTATTTAGTTGTTTAGTGGACTACAACTTCCACTAAAAAACTAAATAATATACCTAAGTACTAATTGAATTTAGAAATGGGAATCTATTTACAGATGATAGATGAATCACTAGTTCTTTCAAATCATGTATTTTTGTAATTTAATTATAACTAAGTATCTTGTTTATTAACTTTTGCAAAAGGAAGAAATAAAAGGTTTTTACTATATTTTTGAAGAGCACATTGAGGCCTCAGTAAATACGGATTAACTTCTTGACTTTTTGAATTTGTACAAATTAATTACACCATATTTACTCCTTGTTTTTAGCTTGTCTTTCGTGCACGACGAGAGACTATCATTTCGTTCAATAACGAGTAGTTTGCTGACGTAAGCAAGACTTGTTTATAAATACCCGGGATATTATTAGATTGTCGCTTTGTAAACAATTTTGGCGTGACGTACTGAATTCAATTTAATGTTTTTCTTTACCCTGTCAAATATCGTTTGCATAGTTTGCCACCGCAGAACGTTTGGATGTGCGCAAGAATTAAGAGTTACTTATAGGAAAGTTTCTTTATAAGGTTCTTTCTTTTTAAGGTTTCTTTATAAGGTTTACATAGACACCAACAACACCAAGGGTGCTGTCGTTGCGTTGCCTACCCTGGAGGAACTTTTTAACGTTTTCTCTTGAAGCTATTCATGTTTTAGTTAAGAGGGAACACCTCTGGTAGTAGCTCATTCCACAATTTATGGGTACCTATGAGGAAGAAACGACCTCGAGAAGTGAGCTCTACGAGAAACCCATGGATCCAAAATGTGTGGATGAGCACCGTCTCTATGTCGAGAAGAGAAGAGATAATGAAGTCTTCTTGTCTCTGACTGTAATATTTGTCCGCAGCTGGCGAATGGCACAGCGCCACGTTCTGGGTGTTCGTGTGCGGCGCCGCAGCACTGGTGCTGGCGACGCTGGCCGCGCTGGCCTGCTGGCTGTCCCGTCGCAGGAACTCGCTGGCGCATAAACTAGGTTAGTACAGCAATGGTTAATCTTCTTATCGTGTCAATGGTATTCCGAAGCAAGTGTGGTGAAAGGATTTTAAGTGCGTCTCTCAAGGCCTGCGCACCCCTAGGCTGCTGGCTTCAGCGATCAAGGAAACGCTGTCAAATTTGACAGCGATATTTGACAACGTTTCACTGATCGCTACCGCCAGCGAACTAGGTGTGCGCAGGCCTTCAAAGAAGCTCAATGATGGGTAATGTAGGTATTGAATACTGCTAAAACATAAAACGAAAAAGTATTTAGTAATAAGTAGAATAACCATGAATAATGACTCGTCTCATTACTGTTTAAAAAAAATACGACATTTTATTTTTGAAAATGGAACTACAATCGGCGATCTCTTTGGTAGCATGGATGCAATGCGTTGTCGTTGCAGAAATAAAAAAAATACAGAACAGACAAAAGAGACATGTCGAACGTACCTACATAACTACTTGATGACGTCACTTCGACGGAAATATTTATATATATTATTTTTCTTTTTTGAAAATGTGTTAGCGCTAATAATTGGTAGGCTGGTATTCCTTTGCTGACGCCAACACTGACTTTCGTCGACGTGTAGTCGGCAGAGTGGTTTCATGTTCTGAATAATTAATGCCTAAAGGCCTTTTGAACGAAACAGGGCTTCGTAATCGACAAACAAGCCGATTTGGATCTCAAAGAGAGTCAAATAATTTTTAAAAATAAACGTGAAATTGAAGGACGACTCCTACGATGCGGTTTAGCTCCCTTGTTGTGTATAACTCAAACAAGTCTATCTAAAAGATATACTTGCACTTATTTGAGCTACATAGATACTAGAGTATAACGAGCTCATGATGATAAAACCTA
The DNA here is from genome assembly GCA_947578465.1 of Thera obeliscata. Taxonomy (NCBI): domain Eukaryota; kingdom Metazoa; phylum Arthropoda; class Insecta; order Lepidoptera; family Geometridae; genus Thera; species Thera obeliscata. Next base: position 3,453,856 of record OX387914.1, on the reverse strand, counting down.
CATTAATTGTAATTTTCCTGTATGTTTTTCTTTTGTTAATACTCAGGAAGCAAACGTGGGCCCGACAAAGCGCTGGTGTTCCAGCCGCCTCGACGCGCCACCGCTGTCCGCTCTCCGGGTTCTGCGACGCATTACCTGCGCAAGTCGCCATCGCCAACTGCACCCACAGCACCCAATGCTTGCCCTCAGCAGCCAACGTTGACTCCGCAGCAGCAGCCGCCTACCCCACACAACCCGGTAAGCTAAAGCTCCCCTCACAACCCGGTAAACCAAACCTCACAATAGTTTCTATCACTCGTCGGGCTCTGTAACCTGCGCAAGTCACCACCATTGCTGACTGCGTCTACCATACCCAATGCTTGCCCCCAGCAGCCAACGTTGACTCCGCAGCAGTAGCCGCCAACTTCTCACAACCCGGCAAACTAAATCTCACTATAGCTTCTATCGCTCGTTGAGCTCTGAGACACATTTCCTGTGCAAGTCACCCTTGCTGACTACGTTTACGGCGCCCAATGCTTGCCCTCAGCAGCCAACGTTGACTCCGCAGCGCAGCTGCCTACCCCTCACAACCCGATAATCTAGGCCGATATGCTTCGAAAACTACTACACTTATATAAAAGACTTCTGAAAACGAATGAAAAGGCCATCATGTTTTTCACTTAACTTGCTCAAAGAGCTCGTTATGTAGCAAATGTTCCTCTAGAGGAAAAACCCTATTCGTAGTAAAATAATCATGAATAAAGACTGCTCCTTACAGCCGAGTGGTCATTTGGTTTAGTATTCACTATATACGTTTAGCCGTTACACTCAAGCTTAGTGTTATTACAGAAGAAGCAGCATTTAGTTGTTAGATCCGGAATCTCACTAGAACATTGCTGCCACCAACCCGAAGTCCTTCTCCGTTATTTTAAGGAGTTGGGCTGGCTGGGGTGAGGTTTGGCAGGGAGACAATGCACAATACACCCCATCGCGGGACGTCAGTGCAGATTTTATTCTCCCAAATCAATTAGAATTAGAATTTAGGATTAGTTGTTAGATCCCCCTAATAATATAAGTGAAAGGTTGGATGGATGAGTGGATGTTTGTTACTCAATCAAGCCAGAAAGGCTGAACGGATCTTGGTACACGAAATTTGGCACAGAGATAGATTTTAGTCTGTAAAAGCACATAGGCAACTTTTAATCTGGGAAAGTATTTAAAAAAAGCCTTGCGTACATCGAAGCGATCTGCGGTGGCAATCAGTAGCGCACTGTCAAACATGAGAGATATTTGACAGCGTTTCTCTGATCGACGCGTTAACTAATCGGTTAAAGCTTCTGTGCATGTCCAGTCTTTATAATAATAGTTCGCACTTTAGAGGGCATGCTTAAAAATAGGACCGCTTGATATTGTTTTCATTTAGAATTTTGCATTGGCCTCTAATAATATATCTATAAAATATTTATGTAATGCTAATAAAAAAAAAAAAATTTAAATAGAACCTTTTTTGTTTTTTTTTATTGAGTATTCGTTTTGGTTTTTTAATTCTTAATTTCATGTTTTTCTTCGTCTAGCCGTCGATCCACACGAGCCCCAGCACGCCCACGGGACCCGAACCCGCACCTCTGAGCAAGGAGCTCGCCGACGCTAACGCCACCGAGAAGACCAAGCCTTTGGAACCAGAGACCAATGATGGACGCCTTGGAGACCTGCACTTCAAGCTACGGTAAGTCTATAGGCCGAGGAAACTCTTTGCTGATGGGTTTCCAACCTCCTTGGAAAAGTCAACAAATAGTTTTTATTTATTTAATTTTTATTTTTCGTGGAAATTAGCGCACGTTCTGTTGCATTTTCCAAATTCAAATGCTGCTGATTTTATTATTTTTATTTTACATACTTCTTTACAAATAATGTAGCCTAATCTCTATCTATCTAATCAAAAATCTAATCTAATCAAAAAAATCTCTATATCTATCAATCTACAGGCATTATGTAGGCTAATGAGCAATTTTATACTGACTTGGTATAAGTTGATCATAAGTTTTTTTTAAATTACATTGTTGGACACTGTCACGTAAAGTTTTATAGTTTCAACACGAACGCTCACGGGCACGTTCAGTGTACATAACACAGCGAGTACAAGCTGGGTAACCTACAATTTGAGCTGGAAAACCCGCAGGAAATCGATTCTGCCTTCGTCAAGCTTCGTCCTTTGTTTCCTAAAACAATTGCACTAGTGATGTGCCTTCCTGCAAGTTATATACAAGTCCGGTTAAACCGGTGAAACACTAACACTTCCCCGGATTTTTTTTAACAAAAACTTACTGCAATATTTTTCTTACCCTCATTGAGAGCTGACAAGGTGTTACTTTTCTATACAACTAGCACAAGCTCTGTCTGGCTCTGTCTCTGGCTCTAGTTTTGAGTATGTGTGAGTGTTGACTAAATAAATCCTATACATCGTAACGTCACCACACACTGTATTATACACTGGTGAGCACTCCCACTGACTTAAAAATCAGCCAGTGACAAAGCCAGACAGAGCTTGTGGTAGGCCTGATGTTAAGTGGTAACCATCTCCTACAACAAAGCAATGTCTCGTAGATCACGCACGTCAGGTACGTGCCCTACGATGCACTGCCCTGCGTCCATCAACTTGGGCATTTTCAGTTCAGCCTAACGTGCTAGTAATTTCACCGGCACCCACACCCTTCAAACCGAAATACAAGCGATGCTGCTTGATGGCAGATATAGGCATGGTGGTAGCCTTCCCCGGACGAGCGCTTCACATAGAAAAAAATATTTTATCATTATCATCTTTTCAGTCCGTTTGCACCCATACTTTTTGGTCCCTTGCAAGTCTCATCCACTGGTTCCCAGTAGGTCATCGTCATCATTATCAGCCTGAAAAAGTCCACTGCTGGACATAGGCCTCTTCTACACATTTCCAGGAAGAACGATTCTGAGCCCTTTCCATCCACCGACTTCCCGCGATCTTAACAATGTGGTCGGTCTATCTGGTGGGTGGGCTACGTTTCGTCTTCCGGTTCGTGGTCGCCATTCGAGAATCTTTTTTACCCAACGGTTGTCGGTTTTCGAGCTTTAAGACCTGCCCATTCCCAGTAGGTACTTTAAACAATTTCTACATTAAATCCTTAGTCTTTATAAATTCAGCACATCTCTATTTTCTATTCGATATGAAATATGTATAGATGGAGCAAAAGCTTTGTTCTGTACTGAAGCCTTCCAACGTTATTCAGGATATGACGGAACTCGGTTCAAAGAATGTATACCAACGTGATAACAATAGCGATGCTGTACAATATGCTTTAGAATACCTTATTATATTTTTCTACCCATACGTTGATATTATATTCGTAAATGCGACGTTTTAGATGTTTGGATAAATTATTTTGGATGTCTGTAGTTGAATCACACTGTGCCGATTGGGCTGATTTGGATGATATAATTATGAGATCTTATCGTGTCACTGTCTTTTTTTTCAAAGCAAATGTGGCACACACTATTGGACACACATTGTTGGACAGAAAAAACTAATTGGCACACGACTGGATTTTTATCGGAAGGCGGGGCCGCTACCAACTCCTTTGTCTCTGGTTCTGGTTTTGAGTCTGTGTAAGTGCGGACTAAATAAATCCTACGTCAAAACGTCACACACACAGTATAATGCACTGGTGAGCACTCACACAGACTCAAAACCTACCTCATGGTAGGCCTACAGTGCTCTATACAAGGTGTATCTAAATATGTGTACTATGCGAAGGTTGGGGGTTTCAGACCACAATGGTGATCAGTTGTGGGTGGGAGAAAATTAAAAATTCCTATTTTCAGTTGCCCATACAAAAATATTTAATTTCATAATGCCTAAATAAATTGACAACCCTATCCTTGTAACCCCTTGACCCCTTGACCTACTACCTCTGTAGGTCTACTACTACTACCTCTGTAGGTCTACTACTACTACCTACTGCCTCTGTAGCTGAGTTTAGGGTTGTCACTTTGTATAAAGTCAGCTGTTCATGTTGAAACTTCGTTGCAGTTTTTTTCAGAGATACCAATCGAAGTTTGAAAAGTCGTTGAACAAAAGTTGTTCCCCGGGGGGTGGAAATTCACCCCCCTTCAGGATAGTACACATATTTTGATACACGTTGTATGAGATTAATTACGCGGTGAGAACAACTTAACGCTTTTTTATATAATAATGATGATATTACATTAAAAATCACTTCTTTTTGGGTCATAAAACGGGCCACCCTGTATTCGCGTGACAACCCTTAGGTACATCTACATCCATTATTTTCTTGAAAGTGACTTACAATTTGTACCTAAAGCCTCCGCACAAACTTTATAGCCTTCGTTGAAGCAGCTATAAAAATGCTATTTGTTTTATTGGCCATACCAGACGACTAATGTCTTGTGTTTAACCGCACTAGAGTGGTTTCGGAACATACTTATCCAGCAGTAGGCCTACCATGAGCTCTGCCTGGCTCTGTCTCTGGTAATGGTTTTGAGTCTGTGTGAGTGTTCTCCGTTGCATTATACTGCGTGTGTGACGTTTTGACGTAGGATTTATTTAGTCAACACTCACAGTGACTCAAAACCAGAACCAGAGACAGAGCCAGACAGAGCTCATGGTAGGCCTACTGATTGTTTCAAAAGATAACTATGATTTTGTAGAAGACATAGACATAGTTAAGCATTTATTTGCTACTTCAGCACACACAATACAAACTTAAGGAAAAATTAAGAAAGACATCACAATATTAACAAAATCATACAAAAGAAACATAAGATAAGAAAGGTAAATAATAACATTATTATAAACAACAAAACAAAACGAGATTGTGTGCTACTGTAGCAAATCGGCTCTGGCTCAGCATTTTTAGCTTCACCGCCAGCGGCAGCTCAGTGCTTTTATTCTGCCAGAACTGTTGATCAATGCTATTTGACCCTGTGACGACATTCAAAAAACAAATATAATTATAGAATTGCAAGTTCAGATTCTCCTGAGGCACCAGTCTCTTAAGAGTCAGGGCAACAGGAGATACCGTGTGTGGAGTAGTAGATGTAAGTTGTATATTTGTGTGAAAGTGCGTGATTAGTTGCGTATGGAAATAGAATGTTTGATTTGATTATCGGATTGTACCTATAATTTGAAATATGAAGTAAATTCAAAAACATTCCGCTGTCGTGTCACTAGTTTGTTGTTCTTTAGAACTGGGGTGGTGAAAGGATTTAAATACGTTCCGTTCCAAAATATGATGAATTGTTTGTTCAAAACACAGCTAAAACCTTTTGCATTCATGTAGAAGCCCTGATACCTGCTCGTAGCGCCCATAAACTTCAAGTCAAATGTCTGGCTTACCCCGTCTTTCTTATTACGCAAAGTAGAAGGTACGTGCGATAGGACAGTCTTTATCTTACTCATTTATAGCACGCAGACATTTTTCCCCGTATATTTGGTACAATATGTCGCTGGGTTTCTCCCTGGGGCATAGGTGAGCAGGATTTATGCTCACAACTTTGCATATTTGACGCCTGACAGAGCTTTAGCCTCGCTAATGTCGTAAATTTTTCACAGTTTACTATGTAAGCTCCTGAGATTCACTAAACATGAATACGACTAAGTTGTCTGCGCATTCTATATTAAAATTAAACAATACTGGTGAGAGCACTGGTGGTGTAGTGGTAGGGGCCCCGCCTTCCGATCCGAAGGTCGTGGGTTCAAATCCACTCGTGTATACCAATGAGTTATTCTGTCGAAAAATTTATGTGCACTATGCTCTCAAAAAACGGTGAAGGAAAACATCGTGAGGAAACCGGCGTGTTGTAGAACCTAAAATAGTTCGAGCAACACGTGTCAAGGGTCACGCAAAAAGGGCCCACCAGCGGCCTACTTGCGGAAAAACCTGCCCGCACATCAAGTGCGCATGATAAACTTGCCGAACTACTGGTGGGCATTTTAGCCGAGTAGTGAGGAAACTGTCCCGTCGTATGTTTTAATCGTTTGAAGTATAGAAAAAGTATACTCTGCAAATCCCAAAATACGTATTTGAACTTACCTTTTACAACCTAATTCACCTTCTATTTGAGCCACGTTTGGATTTTCTCTAGCCTCATTTTAGCTCTTTTCCACGTGATTTCCAGTACGTTCTGGGTAAATACGAGGCTTACTCAGTTGATTGAAACCACTCTACGTATTGAACTTTGCACACTCTTACCGATTCGATCTGGTTATTGAATGCTGTATGGTATGACGTTTAACGAGTTTTGGTGAGCGCTTTCAGGTATAATCATGACTTAGAAATATGATCAACATGTTTACCTATGTATAATACACCTAGTACCTAAACTGCCACCGGGCGCGGAGGAAATCTTTTACCGAAAAATGTATACTTATTTAAAACACACTTGAAATATCTCTTCAATTGCTTTCTGATTTTGCTTTTGTATTCATATTTTATTTCTTCTATAACGTTTGCAAATGATGATAATGATAAACACTTTCCATAATATCATTAAACTAGCTGAAGTATGTTCGTATATGTTCAGGATAGTTTAATATAAGTCATTATTGCTTTTGTTGAGGCTACGGGGGGTATGTAGAGTAGATGAGAGTTGCCAACTGATATGGAAAAACTTTTGTTAGATTGCGTTATCGTGTATTAGGAAGAAAATTGGGTTAAGCTGTGCTTTGTGTCTGTGACCTCATTAGCTTGATGTTTTCATTTTCTTCTCACTCGGAAATAAAGAGGTTAATAACCTAGGTAAAGATAGGATATATCTGGATAGGAAAATTATTCCGCAACAAGCGCGCCCCACGTTCCAAATGGAACACGCTTCCTAGAAATCTAGGAAGCGTTTGTAAATTGATACTATTTGATACCAACTTCAAGAATCACGTTCAGCTATTCTTTGTAATCATTACAAGATACCTACTCGTTTTACATAATAAATACAATATCACCAATTTTTCAAAACTCATTTATTTCAGGAACTCTCTAAGCACCAAATGACCGTACTATAACGCAGTAGTGTGCGTTGCTCTTCACTTTTCACTAACCTTGGCTTCAAAAATCGAACCCAACGCCCTCCGGCGCAGAAGTCAGAGCTACTACCAATTGAGCTGTGAAAGTAGTCGACCTTGCTTTAACATGACTTTATTTATTGTTACAGCTATGAAAACGAGAAGAACGCATTGGTGGTGTCTGTTGTGTCATGCCAGGGTTTGCCAGGCCGCGAGCCCGCCGGCCCCGACCCTTATGTCAAGCTGCAACTACTGCCCGACAAGCAGCACAAAGTCAAGACCAGGTGAGGGTTACATACGCCAGCAACGCACAGGTGGTGTCTAAGGTGACGTGCCAGGGTCTGCCAGGGTCTGCCAAGCTTGGCTAAGATCAAAAAATACCAATAGACTAGGTGTTTTTTTTATACATCCCTGTGTAGTTGATGAGTTTACGAAGAATACCAGACAACTCCATTCAATTCAATTATTCCGTCTGAAGCAATATATTTATTTCATTTTGAGATGAAATGAAAATGATGAAAATATAATCAAATATAGGTTATGCATGATGCATATCTTATATCTAATGCATATTTTATACTGATGCAGTGCAGTATAAGAAAATGATTTTAGATTTTTCTGCCAAAGTCATTATTAATGCAAAACCCTGAGTTATTCAGAAAGCAGCTTGGTTTGCTCAACTTTGAAAGGTTTTCTTTACATAAAAAATTGGCAATGCTTGGTTTTGTGCGCTGCCAAATGCTTTTTCAAATAATATTGTCTGAATTGAAGTGTTATGCGTATTCTAGCAAAAACTTATTCAGATTGGAGGTATTGTTCGCTAAATTATGACATCATCAACGACCAAAAAATAACTGGTGTAATTGCAAAGTTCGTTGAAAAGCGATACGTAATTATTAGCATTATATTTTTTAACTCCATTGTTCTTAGGAAAATTTAACGAGGTTCTACCATTTTCAGTTTCATGCAAACTTATAATTGCTACTGTGAGCAGAGGACTGAAAATTTTAATGTTACGTTCAATTTGGGTAACATGTGCCCTTTCCATGAATAATACATGAGGCATCCCTCGTATTTTGCTTGGATGTAATTCTGTGTTATAAAAGCTTTATTGTTTCAAAATTAATCTTATAAGCTTTATGTACATACGGTATAATAAACAACATCTGCCATAATATATTATCTACGGTCTCTAAATTAAGAGACCGTATATGAGTAAAGTTTCAAATCTAGAGACCTATGTGAGTTTTGTCAAGGCCCCCAAGTCTAGCGGGGTAGTTCTGTATTTATCTGACCATCAATTTTTTTTCGGTATCGATTAATTTAAAATTTAAATTTAATTCTCTATTTCCTATTTTTTTTTGTTTATTAATTAAACTGGAATTTAATAGCTTTCTCAATAATTACATTATAAATAAATATTGTGGACACTCCAGACAACACTATCTAGCCTCAAATTAACTACTATGGGAACTAGATAGCTTTATTTATATAAATATACTGTTCACCTGCACACAAATCTTTCTTTGGGCTCGCGTCGCGTCGTGGAGAGGTCTCGATAGAACGCCTGGTGGTGCAGGGGAAGTTTGAAGGCAAAAAAGCTCGTGGCACCCATGAGATGGACGGACCAAATCAAAGCAGACGTCCCACTCAACGAATGCGCCAGAAGAACAGCGGTGCGAGAGGAGTGGCGGAAAATTGTTAGGCGAGCCCTGACCTGTCATGATGACTACGACCACTCTGTCAAGAGTGAAGCGCCTAAGAAGACCACACAAATATTCGTTATCTGTAGGGATCGAGCTACTACCAACTGAGCTGAGAGGTCAGACAAAATCTATTAGGTATATGTGAGATCGCCGCTTTCAGAGATTTACCCCTTTTTGAACCCCAATATAAGCAATTCCTAGATGAGCGTCCATTGTGTTACAGAGTTGTTCGCAAGACCCGCTGCCCGGTATACGACGAAGACTTCACGTTCTACGGCCTCGCCCCACACCAGCTCTCTGCCATCACCCTGCACTTTGTGGTTCTCAGCTTTGACAGGTATTTTCCAATAAGGACTTAACAACTTTTTTTCAAAATAAAATGAAAACCATTTGAGATATTGCAAAAACTTGATTATAGGATTGAAGTACATTCAAAACATTTATGAATGGAACTCGACTTCGCTCATATGGCTACCGCGGGCACGTTTGCAGAGGTCGATTCGATGAACCCTGGATTCGTTACTGTGAATGGTGATCGTTCTACTTGTGACGTGGTTTGAATCTCAAATCAATTATAAAAAAAAGTATTTGGAATCAAAGCAGCTATCTTAGTTCAAACTATTTCTGACGTGAAGCAGCATTGCTGTGTTTCGGTTTGAAGGTGAGGCTGAACATAATCGGTATTCCTAAAGTTGATGAACGCAGGGCGGTGCATCGTAGAGCACGTTCTTGACGTGCGTGACCTACGAGGCAATGCTTTGTAGTGATGGTTACCACTGAACATAAGGTGGACCATATGCTTAATCCATCAGCTAGTTACAAAACAAGACTGAAAAAATGGAACGCCAAGTTAATCGTATGTTACCATGAAACAACCATTATCTTTACTGCCCAAACTTTGACTTCAATACCTTTTTACCTTTGTATTTAATCAGATATTCCCGCGACGAGATCATCGGAGAAGTGGTGTCTCCGTTGTCCAGCTTGCAGCTACAGAGTGGCGAGGCCATGGCACTCTGCCGTGAGGTCCAACCTCGCAGTCTCAAAGTAACTATAAATATATTTAATTTAATTTAGATAGCTTGGCTGCTAGGGGCCATTCAAGTATTACGTAAGCAGATTTTTTACCCAATTTTACAAATTTTTACCCCCCCCCCCCTTCCCCTTGTCAGCAAAAGTAAGCAAACCTCTTCCCCTCCCCCACTCCCAAGCTTTACGTAATCATTGGTACCTATATGCATTTTGCTATAGGTGCCAATGGCGTGGTACAGTGTGGTGTGTGTGGGGAATATGCCTAAGTGTGTATCTGTATACCCAATGGGCCGAATACGGTACAGATTTTTTCCATTTCAAATTAAAAATGTTATCCGAAAACACTATTCCACGTGGACGAAGTCGCGGGCGCAGCTAGGGTCAAGTAACCATGAATATAGTTTTGCTCTGAACTTATTATCAGGCAGGTCTCTGATGGCTTTAGGGATTTTAATAAATAAAAATTCTTGTTTGAACGTAATTACTGAACATTGCTGGTACTACAGATGCGCAGCGTAGGGCGTGGAGAAGTGCTAGTGTCACTGTGCTGGCAGCCGGCGGCGGCACGACTTACTGTGGTACTGCTGAAGGCACGCAACCTGCCCAAGATGGACGTCACCGGACTTGCTGACCCGTGAGTTATACTTAGGACATTACTTCTGTAATACAGATGTAGCGTGGGGTAAGGAGAAATGCTGGTGTCACTGTGCCGGCATACCAGTCTACTGCTGGATATAGGTCTCTCTCTAAATGCGCCACTGATGCTTTTGTCCTCCAAGGCTTTGTCAGTTACATTTCGCAGATCATCGCCCCCCCCATTGCCAGAGTGCGTCCTACACTATATACGCTTAATTTAACGCAGTCTCTTACAAAGTAAGAATTCTTGCTTCTAACTTATTCTCCCTCCTCTCCCTGTATTGGCCCCTGACTGCTGAGGATCGGGACGTCGTGAAGAACTTCCCTCATAGTTTTCCTCCACTTTACAAAGCTTGACTGGTATTTCCAGGTTGTCTGACACCTGGTTTTGGTCCTCTTTAGCTCAAAGTTTTCACTGCCCAGCCCAGTGGCTATGAAAAACACTGGTTCAATTCCTTGGTGAATTTATTATTGGAGCTTTTTCATATTTTACCAAATGGAGTATTATGCTATGTTACTAAAAAGTTGTGAAAAGACTGAAGTACGCTTTTTGTCTGGTGCTTAGTTTCTGTATAACACAAGTTTTTTTATTCTAACACAGATACGTAAAGATGTACCTGCTATACAACGGACAACGCATTGCGAAGAAGAAGACACACGTGAAGAAGCGAACCCTGAACCCCGTCTTCAACGAGTCGTTCGTCTTCGAAGTGCCGGCTGCCCCGAACGCTACTCTCGACCACGTGTCTTTGGAACTGCTTGTGCTGGACTGGGACCGCCTCACGAAGAACGAGGTTAGTAGCGAGGTAACTCTAATGCACTTTTACATTTTTTATATCATACATGCTCATTAAATAGGATTTACTATTGTCCAAAGAGGCTGTTTATGTAGGCGTTTGCTGCTTATTGCACTGTAATTGCGTTCCATTTTTAAATCACTTTACCGTCACACTATGCCTTAGACAATTTAACCTAAGGACTTGCCTTGCATCTATTCAGCCTAACAAATTTTTCTGCCATATTTTGAGGGGGACGAGGAAAGCACACACTGAAACGAAAGCGACACACATTCAAACGATCGTTACACACACAACAATTATTTGTGTTGTTATGAACGCACACAAATACAAATCTTTAACACTAGTTCAAGTTTACTGTATATACAGGTGACACACATTCAAAATACAGCGAACCACAACAGTGATGCCGTATCATCATTTTATTTTACCCTATGTTAAGTATGAAAGAATGTAAGGCTTCCGAAGTCAGTAAGATTTATTTATTAAATATTCATTCTGAATATTATTTTAGATTTCATGGCACTAATGGTCGTCGGGTATTTATGTTCAAGACAAACAATATAAAAATTATAGGCCTATCTCGTTGCTACCTATTGTTTCTAAAGTTTTTGAAAAACTTATCAGAGATAGGTTAGTATCACATTTAAAAATTAACTCTATATGAACGACAGTTTGGCTACCAGGTGAATGTAGGTACGGTAGATGCTATCGACTATTTGGTGAACGATGTTGTTACAAATCTTAATAATAAAACGAAAGTAGCAGGCTTGTTTTTAGATCTTTTTTCTGCTTTCGATACTATAAATCATAAATTACTGATTGCTAAGCTAGAACACTACGGTATCAGAGGTGACGTACTTAATCTGTTTAAGTATATACCTTACGAATATAAAACAATTCGTAGAGATAAGAAGCATTTTTGGTAACAAGAAGTTGTTACAGAATCCGGGGCAGCTACCAATATTTTTTGGCATGTTCCTTAATGATCTTATCATCAGGCCATTTAATTATATTATTATTTACGTATTGACATTAAAATAATAGACAGTCTACATTTATTCAAAACTAGACTAAAGCAGCTTTTGTTGAAAGGGTGTTTTTATTCTACTGATGATTTTATAAATATGTATTGTTAATGAATGAATATCACAGGCAGACTAGTTCATTTCGTTCAATTGGTCTGGACTGGACAACACTAAAACTACAGCCAGCTTTGATGCCATGAGGGACAAATCCTTTATTGTATGTTACTCATTACTTGCACTAAGAACCTATTTTTACCCCAAATCTCGACAAACTATATCTTGATTAAGTTGGCAGCATTACTACTCAAAACTGACACTTTCATAGAGATTGATAAATTTTCTGAGCTTAAAATCAAAGATATCGATTTTTTTATTTGGCCTAATTAAACTTATCATTTTAGGACCAATATGGGGTCAACCTCAGAATAAGAGTGAATAAGCTGGAAACTCGTATACACCGTCTTAGAGGTGTTCTAAAAGTTCTTTCAATAATAACATGAAATTCTATGATGACTACGTTAGTTTTTCAAGGTAAAAAGGTCACAAAAACTATCAATCTTGTAAAAGGTGGGATGAATAAATGTTTGGAACTAAATTTGTGTCAAATGCTATGCTTTTGGATGTCCGAATACGCAAATTGGCAAATTGTATCATCCGCGTTTGATGTGCGGGCTGGTTTTTCCACAAGGTATAAAGTTAAAAGTTTTTTAAGTTCCTAAATTGTTCAACAGCTACATTGTTAAATTAAACATGTAGGCTACGTAATGTTATGTATAAAATAACACGTTACAACTTCAACACAATCCGTTGGTGCACGACTGGATTTGAGCCCACAACCAATCAGAAAGCTAAGACAAATCTACTCGCTAGAACACCCGTGCTTTTATCGATATCGATAAAAAACTGTGTGTAAACATTTATCCACCTCTATCACTAGTCTCGCTACCGGAGGGCGGGGTTTTGATGTCTCGGGCCTGTCAGGTCTGGAAAAATTCAAAGCCAAATCGACTTAATATCTAAATCTGTAAGGTCAAAAATTCATTTTTGAAATGCCAACTATCTCGGGAGGAGTTCATAGGTACGTCATAGGTAGTCTCGTTGCAATTTTAATTGCGTAAGCAAAAGCGTGTTTGGTGCTCTGTGAATTTTAAATTTTTGCTAGTGACTAAAATTGCTTGGCAATTAGAGATTATTTCGCAATTATAGTCTATTTCATTTTGTGATAAGGTTGAAAATTAAATGCGGATAATTGACGGCAGGAAACTCGAGGCGATTCGATCTTTTTCGTATAATCGTATACTGAATCGATGTTCTAGAGCTAAACGCCGCACAACAATTTTACATTATTTTAATAGAAAAAAGCATTAACTATGCAAAAAAATAATTACATATGAAATGTTACACCATCCTTTTACAAGCTTGATGTGTTGGACTTCCTATTACACACTGCAACTGCACATGTTGGCATTTTTAGAAGAGGTCCTTTCACCGCGATACCGATACTGACACTGATAAAGATCGATTACGAAGTGGTTTTTATAAACGTGCTAGATATGTCAGATTCATTAGTCTTGTACCTTTTGGCAGAGGGGAAGATCCATGCAAGGCAGGTCCCTGAGGGGCTATTCTGACTTTTGCAACACCATTTTTGGTGTCGTGTAAGACATAAGGTGTCGTGTTAGCGTTTTGTAAAGAGGTTTTAACCTCTTTACAATCCCGATTTTGTATGAAAAACGATGAGCGCCTCTGACGGGCTTTGCGAGAAATAATATTGCTACGTATCTTCACTTACTATTGCTAACACCGGTGATAGTCTATCGTCAACACCAAAATCGTACTAAATCTTTTCGTTAGCTTCACGATTCTGACGGTTTTTGTGTAAAATGCTATTCTTAGTTTCGGAATGTATTTGACAGCTTCACGATCGATCAATCAAAATGAATTAGTAAACAAACATTTATTTGTGCATTTTTGAAGTCAATAATTGCTTTTGAGAATGTCTGCAAGATGTTATTTTGCAATGCGGATGGTCGAGAAAAACCGGGTTCGTAAATTACGGGAACTGCGGGCTGGTTTACGGAAAGCTTTCAATCCTATCGAAGATCTTCCGGAGACCATATTTTGTCGTCGGTATCGTTTGTCCAAGGTTGCCTTCGCGTTCTTATGCGAAGAGTTGCGACAGCATAACGACCTAAAGTCTTCGCAGCGCGTGAGCTTTGAATTAAAGGTGAGTTATGTTATTTTCATTAATGTGTACCTACCACCTAAGATTACCAACCCGGTATTACTGCTTATGTAGGTACGTACAAAGGTGTCCCTCAGGAAAACATCCTAACTATATGGTAACTATTTAAGTACTTTAGATTTTTACATAGAAGATACCTATTTTTGTTTGAGCTTCGTAATAAAAATTATCAACATCATTTCAGGTGACTCTGGATACCCACAGTGGCCTTGGCTCATGACACCATTCTTAAATGTTACTGCAACTCCCCAGAAAGAATGTACAACCAGAAGCATATGAAAGCCTTGGTCACAATAGAAAACACTTTTGGCTGGTTAAAAACAGTTGGCGTTGGGCAAGGATAGGGTCTTGCACTACAAGCCAAACAAATCGCTCATTAAATTCAAAAGGGCCACATTCCGAAAAAAATCAAAATCGTTTTTATTGCATAAAACATATCAAAATTGTCCAAATTTTTATATTCGAAAGAGACACCCATTGCTTTAGAGTTTAAAATGGTCCAATCACACAACTGCCCGTGGTCCATTTTGTCATGTTGACGACTAACTTCAGAGCAAAACGGCCATATTGTAAATTGCGACCCGGCAGTCTGCGTAAGCGCACGTCAATTTTATTAAAAAGGGCCATATTCCGGAAAGTAACTGGTGTTGAAGTGTTATTACATAGTGAAAAGTGCCATATTTTGAAATGTGACCGTCTTTAATTAAAGAAAACACGTGAGTACAATGTTATTTAATAAGGAAGCATGCCATATTTCAGAATGCGTTTCTTTTATGTTTAAATACTGCAAGTTTGATAATAATTTATTGAAACAAAAGTGCAGCCTACATGGAATATGTCTGTTTTGCGTATAAAACTACCTTGATTTTGATTAGAATTATTTGAGCTTTTTGTTTCATGGCTGTTTTGATGTTCGTGAGATATAACAGTATTTTTATTAAACGATTTCTTTACTGCTAGTTGATCCGACAGACGTCCTGTTAATATTTCAATTTGCTGGCCTGCACTGTAATATGAAAATTTCGAATGATGATGTACCACAACATGAAATTATGACAATATGAATATAAAATCTAATAAATGGTATTTGCCTATTTGTGGTGCTATTTAGGTAACTTGCTGAAGTTACTTTTGGGGTTCAAGTACCTACAGCGACTCACATCTTTTTTTTTGTTCATAGAATGCTCAGTCGCGCACATCGGATTTTGAACATGGTCAGAACAAAAAATGAAGATCTTCAAACATCAACACACAATAACACAAACTTTGACTCAACTTCCAACTTCGCCGATCAAAGATTGCTGTCCCCGTCATTCTTGTCTGATAGTTCTTGTGATAAAAATTCAATAGCAGGCAGCCAAAATAACCTTCATCTGTCAATACTTGATGAAAGTACAGGGGGCTAATTCTCGGGCCGATCTCGATCATTTTGAAATTTTATTTTATTGCTTGTTTTCGAAGGGGGAATGGATAATTTCCTTGAGTAATTCATCAACGACCTCTACGTAAAAGCCTCGACAGCTACGATATACGGAAAACGTACAAAAAGTGCGGGGTTGTGAAAAGAAGCAATAAAATAAAATTTCAAAATGATCGAGATCGGCCCGAGAATTAGCCCCCTGCATCTGATGTGAGAACTCCAGAAAAAAAGAGCTGATTTCGTTGTTGAGGAAAGTACAGAAAATGCAGTGTTCTGTACTTTCCTCAACAACGAAATCAGCTCTTTTTTTCTATAATAAACTTCCGGAAAATGCAACTAAGCTTCCTATTCGGAAGTAGTAGCCGTAGTTTGTTGCCTGTTCTTCTAGGCTTGGTCGCGTGGAACGACGTTTATTGAATTTGACAGAATGTAAATCAGATAGCGACTCAGATGAATCTTCATCTACGTTGTTTTTTTCAATTAAACCATTTTTTGTAATTAATTTTGCAAGTTTTTATGTTTTTTGGTTCTGACACAAGTGCGTGATTCTTTATTTTAGTTTTTTTAAGCATTTAACAAAACTGCGACGTAAAATTTGTAATTAAACTTATTTTTGGTATGATTTGTGGCCTTTCATTTAATAAATTCATATAATATTTTGAACATTTTTATATACAATAGGGACTTATTTGACTCTGTACGTTTCTGGGTAAAAGTTACAGTAAAAATTATACTATAGGTAAATAACGGTTTAAAATACGCATTGAATGATATATCCCACATGTATATACGAAATATGATTTACAAAATAATACGAAAAAACGACGCCCAAAACTTCAAAACGCTCTCCTGAAAAAAATGAAGTTTTTGGAATGTGGCACTTTTGAATTTAATGAGCGAAATGTGCACAGATCATACAGGCTTGTTGTGTACTTCTCAACTTAGGCCTTGATTTTGATTGTTCAGATCCCGAAGAAGATCTAGTTATCAAAAGCCAACATGTGAATTATTTGCAATGTCTGTACCTACCTACTATTTTCGTATCTTATTTTTATATGCTGTGTAGGTACTTTACTATTACTAAGCGTAGCGTGTGCGTGTTTTGTAAAAAGATCATACAAAAAAAGTAGGAACGAAGCCGTAGTTTGTTGCCTGTTCTTCTAGGCTTGGTCGCGTGGAACTGGCACCTAGACTCACTTAGCTTTAAGACGTTTCAAAGTGATCTTAGTAATACTGCAGAATAAATTCTTTTTTTTTATTTGAGTTTTAATTTAAATACGCCCTATACTCCAGATCGGTTTTAATAAATAAGTCTCCTGAGTTTGCTCGTGCGCGGCGTCGTGCTGGTGAGCGGTGGTGGCGGCGACCACGCCGTGGTGAAAAGCGCCGGCGAGGTGATGGTGCTGGATAGTGAAGTATTACATAACATCAGTGTAAATGTCTTTAGGGATCCGTAGTTCTGGATATCAGAACAGAACATATATATAGAGTATATAGCGTCTCAATTCATATTATGCTGAAAGCCCGCAGAATTCTAAGGATTTTTGGTAAACCAGATCTTAAAAAAGTCGAATACAACAAGAGTTACCTACGATTTGGCACGAAAAAAACTTCAAATGCTTCTCCTGTAGGCCTACCATGAGCTCTGTCAGGCTCTGTCTCTGGTTCTGGTTTTGAGTCTGTGTGAGTGTTGACTAAATAAATCCTAGCTCAAAACGTCATACACACAGTATAATGCACTGGTGAGCACTCACACAGACTCAAAACCAGAGCCAGACAGAGTTCATGGTAGGCATACTGAACAATCGTGAATTGTCAGTCAATTGAACCAGCAGTCATCTTTATGGTCTTTATTTTGAGGAATCTATGCCCGATCCATGTTGACAACTTGCTAAAAAAGAAGACTTCGTGTTAGATTCATTGCGGCCAACATCGAAATGTTTGCGTCTTATCACCATGTCAATTTGCCTAGGGTAGCACGAACACGAAGTAAAAAGTGAAGCTAACACCCAAAAGCTTGTCAATTCTTGGAATAAGCCCTCTGATCTAAATTGTCTAAGCACTATGCTGTTACGTATCAAGCTATGCAAACCTCCTTGGTGAAACAATCTCTTTTCTGATAAAACAACAACACAGATTTGTGCATTAATGTACGTCTGCGACTATTTTAGCAAATATCGGTGCAAATATTTAACTATTTCATATTTTTGAGGAACCTCATGCTATAGTCCCTAGCGAAAACCTCAGCATCATTCCTGAGCCTGAGTGTTCCCGGGAGCAAGTTCCTCTGGAACCGAACGGTGCGCGATCACCCAGGCTCCAAGGTGTGAGGACCTCTTTGCCTATGACGAGCAGTGTGATGGTAGACGAGGCTGTTGGCATGATATCAAACAGTTCTTCAGTGCATACCCCATTATATAAGCGGTAGAACGGTGAGGAGAAGTGTCTCCTCAGACTTAAAGGCTCAATATCATTCAATATTTTATTCCAATATCAAAACTCACTGCATAAGCTTCATATCTCCTTCTATTCTGTTCCAGGTGATCGGCAGACTGGAGCTGGGTGCGAACGGCTCTGGTTCCTCGCGTCACCACTGGCGCGAGGTGCAAGCCGCGCCTCGCCGACAGATCGCAGATTGGCACAAACTGAAGGAGTAGACGATGTACCAGATATACAAGAGTAGGGAAATAGTACTGGATAATTGGCAAAAACATACATTAAAATAGATACAACAGAAACTTCCAATTTAGCCGTGAATTTGACAATTTGATACACACTTAGGCTCAGTAGACTGGAACAAGCTTAAGGAGAAGACACCTAAGACACAAGGAAAGGTTATATCACTGGATAGTTGGCAAAAACATACTATTTATGATGAATAACCTCTAAAACACGGCTGATTCTCCAGAAACACGCCACGTTTAAGAACTTGGACCATGACCATCACGTCAATAAATCTATCAAATCAATTGGCAGCTATTATCGTTTGAACCAAACATATAAGGCCAAAATTGATTTTGCCTAGAATTTTTCGAGGTTTTAGACAAAATGCGTGTGCCCGCCCGGGGAAGTACCACCGTTCTGCCAAATTCTGCCGTCAAGGTCTGTCGAGATAATGCAAACTGCCATCTGCGCCATTTTTTACCTGACTCTTCATTAGATTGGGTAAAAATGTCAATCTCACCGAAGTTGTTCCTTGAGGCTCGAAGGGCAGAATAGCCGTAAAATTACATGCGCGATTGAACATACAAAAGCGCTAAGGCATCCTTTCCATCTTGTATGTTTTTTCTGAACTCATTCTAGAAGCAAAGACTAGACTAGCTAAGCTTTGTGCGTAGCGCGTTTTTGGGACTCAGACTTAATGTATAGGCCTCATTTTCTGATCTGTCTTCTATTGCAATCCTGGGACATTGCTTAGAAAAACTTTACAGTGCCGTCTAACTCCATCTTTTGTTTTGAGTAGAAGAAACAAAAGAAGACTGCGTCTGTTGGAGCTTCTTGTTTATGCCAAGGATATCATACAGAATGGACAGATGGGAAATAGTTCTTTCTCATAGCTGTAAGACTAAGGTTTCAACAGCTATATTAGTTCAGGCTTATGTGATATTTACTGATCCCTATAGCGTGTTTTGTGTGAAGTAGACATGGCCAGCAAACGTTGACACGACTCTCAAGGTCAAAACTCTAGGGCTCACTGAGCGAGGATTATTTTCATCGCAGTGAGTTCTACGTATTTTGAACTCAGGAGTTATCATCACAAGCGGTCATAATGTACTCCAAGGCTTAACTTAAACCGAATAGAGATACAAGCGTAGACTTTTCAACAGGTTTTTTGAAAACTGGAAAACCTATGCTTGAGTTCCACGCTAGGGTTATGTCCTGGAATGCAGGTCTCTATTTTCGCAGGCGTTACGGTATGGACTCTATCTTAGATCCCCGTCGATCCTCAGTTTGTGATATTGATATATATGGGAATTAAATCCGTGGTGTGCGTGCAAGCGGAACACTGCGGGGTATTGCAGATAGGCGACGAACTATACAGGATTGGGCGGGATCGAAAGGTGTCTTTGCTGATACGTCTGGCATGAAAATAGTCCAGTTAGATATTCTTAGGGCTCTCGACACTTACTAGCCCAGTGCTTGTCAGAGAAAACGTCCAAGAACAACACTGAGGTGGAAAGGAAATGCCTTATACTAATGGTGGGAGGGCACACAGACCACCTAAAAAGTGCATGAATTCAGTCGATGACGTTACAAAATGCACATCTTCTTAAAACTTTGCCTTTTATTCATTTAAATCTCTTCAAAACTAAGTTTAACTCTATATTATTATGTTTTTGCCAAATATCTCAAGTACTTGCAACTTTTACTAAACACTGTTCATCCCGTTCATTCAACAATTATTTAAACTGCAATATCGAAAATTCTTCTTATGACAATTTTTTAAAATAATTTGGCAGAGCGATATTTTTATTTAAAAACCAAATTACTATCGCACGGAAGAATAGCATGGCTAAGCCAAAAGGCTCGGTTACACCGTTGGTTTAGCGTTAATATGTATATTAAGTGGTATTTTTCTCGTTAGATAGAATAAATTTTCTCATTACTTCATTAAAACGCACAGTATGAACCCTTAACCCGTTGCTAATACATTTACTTTAGTGTAGAACTTAATGTTGAACACCTAGAAACTCGTGTTTCGTGTAGATGATAATAATTTGAAGAGTATGTATCTTTAGAATATATCTATTAGATGATCTAGAGACTAAAGTTAAATATTTGCTACGATCGATATCAAATTAGGCTGCCCCCCTGAAAATGACGCGGGGTTTGTCTTAAAAGTGGCAGTATCGTCTCTCTCTTCAATGTATTTTAATTCTTCACATAACTAAATGTAAGACACTATGTAAATGTAACCACGATTCATATTTAACTAATTAATCAAAATTATTTATATCAAATGATAAATCATATTTATTTTTCAATAAAAAATTGAAATCTGTATTTCGAAAGTTGCAAAAGAAAAAGTGTATAATTTTAACCATGCTCGCTCATCCATATTCTTCTTATTTATAGGTTACCTTTGGTATTGTTGATGCTATAAAAGCGAATAATCTCTTGGATAACAAGGCTACCCGAAGAAATTATAGCATCGATAATATTGAAATAGATGTAATAGTTTGTAATACTCGTATTTAGAATAGACATGTATAGTTATTTGATAGAGATGTGAAGACCGTTTATTTTATACTCTTAGGTTTACTTAAAGCTCATGAAGCTAAGCTTTCTTCTAGTGTCACGTGTCAATAGAAGGCGCTTTCACTGTTGATCTCACTTGATCGAAACATACGAATACCACTTTTGCTCATAGCAGACGATCTCATTGTGTCGTGAAATTATTCCAATAATTTTCATAAAGTAGAGACAGTAGTAAAGAGGTAACGAATTTGAACGGCTCTGCTTAAAAGCATGAGTTTAATACCATGCAAAGCGGTTTAGGTGGGACGATACTTTTTCAAAAATATTTATATTTTTTTTCTATAAATTTAATAAAATATATTGTACGTATTTAGGATCTCCATACTTCTAAACTTTCCAATCAGTAGTCAATGTAAATAAATACATCGCTTCGATCATCGATTTGCTTCATTCTAATTGTTAAAATAAGAAAGTTAAATTAGATTATACATGTCTCAGTTTCAATAAAAACTCGTATTTTGTATTTATTAATGGTAAGTGTTCCGTGAGTGTTAGTAGATGCAAAGCACACGCAAATACCTTACAAATCGAAAACTATGGAAAGGAAGCTCTTACATTATATATTGTGTGATGGTTTTACAACAAAATAAAACAAAACATAATGCGGGTAACTCTATTTAACAAAGAACGCTGGAACCAGCAACACCAATCAAAGTTATTGTTATAAAAAAGCTTCAATCAATTGATTTGGAAATTAAATAAATAATTTAAAATGTAATGTTTGAGCAATTCAGGACAAGTTTTTCCACCTACGAGATAACGCTTTCCGTTGACTAAAAAATAACAGTCCTTGTATTTGACTAGCCTAAACAAGAGATGGATATACCAACGTTTATCCCTTTTATATGACGCGATATATATTTATAGATTAAACAATTAGCTCTTAATAATGTAAGAGTATCCGAGAATTAATTTACCATGTCAATATTTTGTACTTATCTGAAGATATTAGTGGTATATAAACTTTATATAACTTCCGAAAGCGTCTTGATTTGCAGTAATGTCTTCAAATAAGTGACTCTCACCCATAATTTTTATTGTACCAGCACATTCACAAACAGGTTTGTAATTTAACGGAATTTTAGTGAATAATAAATATTGACTGGTGCTTTCACAATAAATTGTTTGTTTTATTTCTGAACAAATCTGCTCTCTCTTTTATACTCAAACCAGTGTGATAGGATTTTAAGAGCATCTCAGAGAGGCTCCTTTCGTGCACTTGACACATGTTTTGAATTTTTTAGTTTCTACGACATGCCGGTTTTGTCATGTTTTCCTTCGCCGTTTAAGAGTACAGGCATAGTGCACATACATTTTTGGGCAGAAAAAGTCATTGGTGCTCCTTAAGATCCCTCACTCCTCACTCCCTCTCGGACCTCTCACTCTGTACTGACACAATATGTACTTAAGCCGTAGGACCTTCGATATGATTATAGGTTTTTGTACAATATTGATAACTTACTTCAAGAACAAAAGCATAGCTAAGAGATCTGTACCCGAAGTCGGAGTTTTGCTACCACATTTCGGTACCAAATGTTGTTTTCGTTTCGCCTATTTGTCTCTCTCTATTGTATGGAGAAAATATGAGACGGAAAAAATACGTTACGTAGTTAGAGTTGTTGTCTCATCTTTTCTCCATACAATAGACAGAGGCAAATAGGCAAAACGAAAACAACATTTGGTAACGAAATGTTGTAAATGCACTGGGACTTCGGGCTCTGAAGACCTGCAAAAGCCTTCAAGATTCCTGACAGGATTTTTCACTATTTTTCCCATACTATTAGAAAATAATATAAATCGGCAGGTAAGTACCAGGTAGGTAATGAAGCCAACTAGTAGAAATAAATTAAACGACAATTTTATTTCAATTGTATATTTTGATATCAAATCTTATTACAATACTTAAATAAATACAGCTTAACAAAAAAGGTAGGTACGTAAAAATCAGGGAATATGGATTTCATAGGTTTTAAGAATAAAACAAACAGATTTATAATTTTATAAAATAGCTAATAATAGGTACACAAATTGTCATGACAGCGTGCTTTTCGTGCTCAATATACCTACTTCATGACTAAACATAACTGTGCTCTTAGCTCTGCAAGCAATCAAGATATTTATATTGTGGCTAATTCACACAGCGCTACTTAGCCCCAAACTTAGCAGAGCTTGTACAATGGGAACCAGACAGCTGATAATTGAATACATTTTTTTTGTAAATACATTTATGAAAAGAATATAACACCCAGACAGAGAACAAACATCTACGTTCACCACACAAATATTTGTTTTCCGTGGATATCAAACCCAACGCGTAGGGTGCAGAAGGCAGGGTTTCTACCGAGTCGTGGCGCCTGTCGTTTATAGGTACCTATCTACAGGCACTGGCAATAAAAATCTACAAAAAATATTCAATTAAACATACAAAATGCTAAATCAGTTCAATATCAATCTTAACAGCAGTATAAACAAAAAAATTGAGTATTAATATCATTTGATGTCGATTTTGCGCTGGCTTATTCACTTGTTGATCTATACGCGTTTAAGTAAGTAGTAGAGCTCTTTAAAAAATACTGGCATTTATTAAAGCTGAACATCTGTATCATCAATCTCAAGTTGATGGGCTCAAGGGCAGGCATCGTAGGGCACGTTCCTGACGTGTGTGACCTACGAGGCAATGCTTTATTATGGGTGATGGTTACCACTAACATCAGGTGGTCCTTAAGCTTGTTCCATCAATTAATTGTGTAAAAAATATCTTAGGCTGTCCAAAACAGTTAATGCATACATACATATATCTCTAACAACCATAATGTTAAGAATTTTAGATTAACACATTGAAACATCAAAATTTCTAAGATTAAGCCTTGAACTTCTAAAAAAAAATACTTTTACATCAATAAAGAAACTTTCAATCTTGAAAACATCAACATCCACATTTATATTGTCTTTTGATACAATCCCTATTTGGACGTCTCTTTGATTTTATCTAGCTAAACGTTGTTTGCTATCTAGAGCTACTTATATATTTTACTATACATTACATATCTTACTTTTGAAATCGATTGTAGCTGACCAATAAAAAATACATCATTTCATGGTAAATAATCACGGAACTTTACAGAACGATCTATAAACTCTAGACAGCAAAGACAAACATCGAACACAAATTTACATTAGACGACACAAAATATATAGGCAAGAGAGAGATTTGCGCACGACAGTAGTGTAAATATTCCACAGAGAGACTACTACTAAACTAAACAATACTATGACTATAGGCGTTATTGCTATTTTAAATAAGATATGAATAGTTAATCCAGATATGTTAGAACTGCTAGATATCAAATATTTTGGTCCAATGTAAAATTTCGATACAAATTTCTTAAGATTTATCTGAATTTTATAGAAACCTAATTTAAACAATGAGAATATCCTTTAGTATACGAACATTTTGTTTGATTATCAAGTTTATACAAAAGAACACAATTTAGTTAATAAATATTTGCACTGGGGATTTTTTCTAGGTCCCATACTGTAAATATTATACACAAATATAAATACGGTTAAAACACTTCAGTCCTAAAGTACATAGTATAGTATAGATTAAGCAATTCGTAAATATGTCATGTTATATTTATTCTTAGATATTACTGATATTCGAGTTGAAGATGACTTATTGGTAACTGTATAATATCTGCAACATAGCTTATCAAGTGCGTGCACATTGGGGAACTACAATTTGAATAATTTGTGAATTTAGAGACAGGTGCCACTTTTCAAAAAAAAAGACAAACAAGATATGGCATGCTATCGCCCGATTGCTTTGGTACCAGTTCTGTCAAAAATATTTGAGAAAGTGGTGTACAATAGTCTTTATTCTTTTTTCGAAAGTAAAGGTGTGTTTGCAAAGGAACAGACAGGTTTTAGGAAAAACAAATCAATTAATGTAGCAATCTATGATTTTTTGCACACCGTTATGACTAACATAGACGCTAACGCTACAGCATGTGCCCTTTATATGGACCTGACAAAAGCTTTTGATAGTGTTAGCCATTGTGTACTGATAAAAAAACTTGACGCTTATGGAGTAAGGGGAAACGTTCTAAAGCTTCTTGAGTCTTATCTCTCTGGTCGTAAACAGTCGACTCAAATAACAAGGTTGTGCTTAAAATCAAAGATGGAATGTAGTTATATATCTACACCTAGATCAGTAACTGTAGGAGTCCCTCAAGGTAGTGTCCTAGGACCTCTACTTTTTATCATATATATTAACGAGCTGCCAATAATAGCAAGACATAAAACTGTAATGTTTGCAGATGACAGTACAATTTTATTTACAGGTAAAAATAAAGAAGTCTTAGAAAGTGACATCAACAATACTCTTAGCGACATTGTTCGATGGTTAAACTGCAATAATTTGCAAATCAATTTGACAAAAACTTACTTCACCATTTTTAGAAATAGAGCAATTAGAATTAGTAATATTGACGTAAATTATTCCGGACATAAAATTGAGCATGTAGACGTGACTAAGTTCTTAGGGATAAATATTGACTCCGGTTTAACATGGAAATCACATAGTGAAAGTGTATGTTCCAGGCTTTATCAATATTCATATGCATTATATATGCTGTCAAAAGTTGCGAATACTTCCACAGTCGTTACGGCTTATCATGGGTACGTGTCGTCTATCCTTAGATATGGTGTATTGTTCTGGGGTAATTCAACTGAGAAGGAATCTGTTTTTAAGGCCCAAAAGAGGTGTGTTAGAGCAATTTGTAGGTTGAAACAAACCGATAGTTGTAAGCAGCACTTCAAAGACCTTAATATTCTTACATTACCCTCCATGTATATTTACGAAGTTTCCTTATTTGTGCGAGCAAATATGTCGCTTTTTACAACTTTTAGAAGCAATCGACTGTTTGCTAAAATTTGTTGTCCTCCTAGTAGAACTGCCATGTTTAATAACAGTATATTCTGCATGGCACCTCGTATTTATAATAAATTACCTAGTTTTATAGTGGATGCTACTTCAATCAATATATATAAGAAGATGTTAAAAAAGTTCTTGATAGAAAAGGAATATTATAGTGTTAAGGAGTATTTGTGTGATAAACTTGAGTAATAATATTTTATTAATTATTAATTTTCATAGCGCTGACATTTTATTATATTTTCATACTTGTGACATTTAAATATTTTTGCATGCTTTAAGGCAGAACATGGCTGAACTTACTTAATTTTTACCATCCTGTAATTAATAACCTGTGTTTCGCAAATAAATGATTGTATTGTATTGTATTGTATTGTATTGTATTGTGTGAATGCTATATTAGTATAGGCATAATTGAAAAATAAGCTTTGTAAGTTACAGCACAAACATTCCTACGAGATCAAAAGACAAAGTGCACGAACTTGACAAGCTAGTAGTAAGTTAGTAAAGAGTAAACATGTCAAATATTCAGAGTACAAATCTTAAAATAATATTTACAACTACTAAATGCATCTACAGAACGCTGTGATAGAGTAAGTATAGAGGCAAGATCTACACGACATAATCAGATCCTTTTATTTCGCTTAATTTATTTAACTTAATAAATCTTTATAGAAAATGGCAAGTTTTCTTTTTGCTTAAAATGTCATGTACTCGAGAGTAAATCCTAATGAATATATAATTTATTCTACATAGCGCGGTGATAATTTTTCTAAAAGTTTATAAGTAAGTAGGTAGCTTTGAGTATTACAGTACGTGTATATTTGTTTAGTCCAAACGGCATAACTTCGAACTGATAATGGTCGTAAGTTGTGCCAAAGGCCGTTTTTTGAGAAATTAGCCTTTTTGTTTGGTGCATCGTTTATGAATTGGTGACGAAACTCACTTGATCACAAGTATTGTTATGTTTGTCCACGCACCTATAGTTTGACGTAAGCATAAACAATGCACTAAGTAAAATCTAGATTCTGTGCTTTTGAGATACCCTTGCATTACAAACAAAGTTGTCTTGCTTGGTGTACATGTTGTTTTAAAATGTCGAGTATTCGTATAATTAGTTAAAAGTAAGCTACAAAGAAGTTACATCTTGCTTAAATATTTACAGCTTAATTATTATCTTTGATTCTTAAACATCCAATCTCCATTTGTGGAGATAACGAATGATCCCATAGTCAAGATAGATTTGACTACTCTGTCTTGACTGGCTACTGAGGTTTTCAGGGATTTGGTAAGGACTTTGGCCCGTTTTATGACATTCAAGCAGCTTTTCTTATCCCTTCTCATTCTTAGGAGACAGGTTTTGTGGCAAGAGATTCTTGATCGCATTCATATGTTACGCGTAATGTGTCTCTCCAACAGTATTGTTTTCATTGATATTGATTTTGTGATGTCTAATTGCAATAAGTTTTTAATGTATTGATATAATTGCGTGTTTCTTAATTTAATGTCTATGATATTGATCAAAAACTCTTTCCAAAGACCGTTGCATCCGCTATCAGATTAATGCAGGACACATTTGTTTCCCACTGCATCTGTCTTCTCATGCCTCTAAAATCTACTGGCCTACAGTCACATATAGTGGGGCATTGGCTCCAAACTATCAATCTAACATTGACATTCCAAATATCCACTAGTCACAAGATCTTGACGGGACGGATTACCTTACAGATTATAGCAGGCCTCTGTCAAGTTCTTTGCGGAGCATTCGGGCCAGTTTCAAGACATCTTCGTTGACTTGCCCGGCGAAGAGAGCGTCCAGTAGCTCGCCTCTAGAGGCCAGTGCGAAGACGCCGGCGAGACGCGATACTGACTTGTCCGAGAGATGGCGCTCTACTACAGACCTGGAAATATATTGAGGAAAATAATTACTACAAATTCTTGGCTATAAATACATACAGGTAAAGTAACGTGTTAAATTCTATTTACAGGAACTTAATAAAAAACTTTTGTAGGTGCGTAGCTGCGTAGGCATAACTTTACGCCACTCCTTTGTTTAACTTTTGACATAAGCAAGCATATGAAGCTCCATTATTATTGACAAGAAATTGAAGAATTTAAAAGAAAAGGAAAAAATAATACTGAAGCTGACTTTTCTTTTCAAAAGTGAAGCGGTATGCTTTTTAGGTTGTCACGGTATTGAATTTTGAGTTAAGGTACATGAAAGCTAAGTCACGGAAATGAAATGGGTAGCGCAGTGGGACATCACTACTTAAGCTGTCAAAAAAAAATAAAGGAGATAAAGGTTCTCGAATGGCAACCACGAACCGGAGGGCGCCCACCCACCAGATGAACCGACGACATTATTAAGATCGCATGAAGTCGGTGGATGGAAAGGGCTCAGAATCGTTCTTCCTGGAAATGTGTAGGGGAGGCTTATGTCCAGCAGTGGACTTCTTTAAGCTGAAGATGATGAGGATGATGATAATTTTTTATTTTTTTATTTCCTTGTACAACAAGGTACCTTACTTGAGTGACTGATGAGATTCGCGTAGAGCCTCCTGGAGGAAGCCACGGTCATACGAAAAGTCAACCTCGCAGAACGACACCACAGCCATAAGTACAGTCTGGAACATATTATGTACATTTATCTATATTTATAAAAGAAAGTCGTGTTAGTTACACTATTTATAACTCAAGAACGGCTGAACCGATTTGGCAGAAAATTAGTGAGGAGGTAGCTTAGAACCGGGAAAAGGACATAGGATACTTTTTATCCCGAAATAGCAACGGGAACGGGGCGTTATGCGAACGGGCGAGCGAAGCCGCAGGCGGCCACTAGTAGTTTTATAGTTTTTATTTAGGACAACAAACAAACAATTGCACTCACATATTACAAAACAATTATAAAGTACTAAGTAGTTCTTAGAGTGTAATCAGCCCCGTTATCCGCAAATGAGACTAATGAAATATCGGGCGGTATGAATGCATGCATAAATAATTTAAAAAAAAAAATGTTTGAAATTGGAAGCAAATACAATGAATTATTGTAATGCATTGTCCTGTGTGGTAATTGCGTATCGAATCTAATCGAATTTATCATCGCTTTTCTTTCTTTCTTTCTTCTTTCAAGTAGACCACTGGGGCGGGCCCTTTTAGCGTGACCCTTGACACGAGTGTTGCTCGAACTTTTTTAGGCTCTACGACACGCCGGTTTCCTCACGATGTTTTCCTTCACCGTTTTGAGAGTACTGGCATTGTGCACATGCATATACTACAATCAAAACCTAGTCGCATTTGTCAGTTCAGTCGCATTTTATAATTTTTACGGAAATCACAAAGATTTTTATAATGACCCAAATGTTAAGAGCCGAGCGGGATTTGAACCACGCACGGTCGCTTTAGTACCGAACAGTCCCTAAGGGTTATTCGTCGAGTGTGATAAGGATCCGATGGCGCAGCGTTCAGCGCAGCCCCGTACCGAGGGGAAGGTCGTGGATTCAATTCCCGGTCGGCTCTTAACTTTTGGGACATTATAAAAATCTTAACCACAATTTTTCAATTATAACTAAACGTTAATTAAAGAAGCTTATACTCACATGGAACTTAGACCGGAAAGCGCCAAGTTGTCGCTCGTCAGCGGCAGACAGCTGGCCATGCTTCCGCAGCACGCCAAGCTTCACGGCAGACTTGATCACGTGCTTCACTAGCTTCTCTGCTTCTCGCTTCTCCACACGCTCGCGCAGCACTATCAGGAACTGGAAGAGAACATAAGCAATTTGAGAATTTACATAAACATATTTTTATACCTAGGAAAGAACCCAAAAGATGAATAAATATAAATATAAGGTGATATCAGACGGTTAATTTTTTGTTCATTTTCACCTTTCATTCGGTACATTTCACTCGAAATGAAATGTCTGAACAAAAAATGAAACACGAGTGCCGAATGAATTCATTAGTGAACCGATCCAACAGTGTTGGATATTGGCATCCGGTATCTTTCATTCCCACTCCGAATGAACGAGAAATGAACGGTCTGAACACTGAGAGAATGTTCATTCGGATTCGGCCATTTTGTTTCGAGTCCTGTAGCCGACGGACATCATTTCAACAATGTATTGGAAGCTCCTAATAAATTTCTTCTTGCAATCCATGGTCGCACCCACCACCGTCGACGTTTTCTTTGCTTCTTTTTTGTCAACTCTTTGATTAAATGATCACAAATTAAACTAATTCCAAGACGTACCTACGACTTCATTCGATGACATATTTAAAAGAAAGAACAATGAATGTTCATTTCTGTATCATTTCGTCTAAAGGTGATATCAGACGGTTCACTCGAATGATTGTTCACTCGAGTGAATGCTTCATTTTTTTTTCATTCTATGTTCACACGGCTTAGACGAAATGATACAGAAATGAACATTCATTGTTCTTTCTTCTAAATATGTCATCGAATGAAGTCGTACGTCTTGGAATTAGTTTAATTTGTGATCATTTAATCAAAGAGTTGACAAAAAAGAAATTCTGCATGTTTAAACCAGTACAGGGTCGGTACATAGACATCGTCAGAAGAGTAACCGCTTTTAGTAGACTGCTTTATTTTGGTTAATTCTGT
This sequence comes from Thera obeliscata, assembly GCA_947578465.1. Taxonomy (NCBI): domain Eukaryota; kingdom Metazoa; phylum Arthropoda; class Insecta; order Lepidoptera; family Geometridae; genus Thera; species Thera obeliscata. The sequence continues at coordinate 3,423,152 of OX387914.1, read as the reverse complement.
TGTATACCGGGTCCTTATCGTTTTTATTTTATGTTTAATATCTTCTTCAGTAATCTCTAAGTTTAAATCACTGATTAGAGATTTTATAGAGTTTGCCCGCATTGTTCGGTCTTTGACTGGCCTCTAGCTCAGTTGGTAGTAGCTCTGCCTTCTGCGCCGTAGGTCGTGGGTTCGATCCCCACCGAGAACAAATATTTGTGTGGTGAACATAAATGTTTGTTCTCTGTCTGGGTGTTATATTGTATTCTAAGTATGTATTTACAAAAAAAAAATGTATTCAAGTATTAACACTAGTCTCTAAGTTACATTGTTACTAAAAAGATTATGAATGAATAATGTCTGAAATAAATACTATTCTATTCTATTCTATTATATCAGCTATCTGGTTCCCATATTACAAGCTCTGCTTAGTTTGGGGCTGGGTAGTGTTGTGTGAATTGTCCACAATATTTATTTATTTATTTTATTTGTATTCATCAATTATGTGGTTCCAAAGGCATTGATAATTTTTAAAGTTCTCCAAAAAAAGTAATGTATTTTGATCGTTCCACTTGAACACCATTTTGCCGCATGAAAACAATCTAGGTAATAACACAGAGAAAAATATAACTTCATCGACAACGTGATGTCCGTCGCCTACAGGACTCTACGACTCTACTACGAAACTAAATGGCCGAATCCGAATGAACGTTCTCTCAGTGTTCAGACCGTTCATTTCTCGTTCATTCGGAGTGGGAATGAAAGATACCGGATGCCAATATCCAACACTGTTGGATCGGTTCACTAATGAATTCATTCGGCACTCGTGTTTCATTTTTTGTTCAGACATTTCATTTCGAGTGAAATGTACCGAATGAAAGGTGAAAATGAACAATAAATGAACCGTCTGATATCACCTTTAGCCGTGTGAACATAGAATGAAAAAAAATGAAGCATTCACTCGAGTGAACAATCATTCGAGTGAACCGTCTGATATCACCTATACCCTATGGCTGGCTTCTCAGCTCAGTTTGTATCTGCCTTCCTGTACCTTGCTCTGCCTTCTGCGCCGTACGTCGTGGGTTCGATCTCGTCCGAGAACAAATATTTGTGTGTGGAAGTATTATATACCTATAACAGCTTGCTGGTTCCCATAGTACAAGCTCTGCTTTATTTGGAGCTAGATAGGTAGGTATTGTGTGGATTGTGCACGATATTTATTTATTTTTTATTTATATAAATGGTCATAGCTGCTCGATAATAAATGAATTACGATCAAAATATGCCGTGACTACACAGCAGGTTGATTCATGTTATTGGTATCTACGTTCGTTTTGACGTATTAGAATTTATTTAGTCAACACTCACACAGACTTAAAACCAGAACCAGAGACAGAGCCAGACAGAGCTCATGGTAGGCCTACAGTACAAATAGTTGAATCACTAAAATGTAATAAATAACGCATAACAAGTGCGTAGCTAATTTTAATTTCATTATATCCGTTTTATCCCAAACGAGTGAGGTCACTAACCTAAAATAACTTTTTAACAAAACAAGACCATTCTGTAGCGGAAGCTATCAAAATTAAAAGCATCATTAAAAAGATTTTAGTAATTTTTGAAGGAATTTTATAGCCATTTGGGTAGTTATTAATAACTCTTTCAACAGGCTCAATATCTTCTTCTTCTTAACGAGTCACTGGTTCAGTGTGGTGAAAGGATTTAAGTGCGCCGTAAAGAGGCAATATTACCCTCTGGTAACGGTAAGAAACAAACACACAAAGATGGTGGTGGAAGGTATGTGCTCGAAGAACCGACCACCGTTGGGGAATAAAGGTTCTCGAATGGCGGCCACGAACCGGAAGACGAAACGTAGGGTGCCCAGTGCCCACCCAACAGATGGACCGACATTGTTAAGATCGCGGGAAGTCGGTGGATAGAAAGAGCTCAGAATCATTCTTCCTAGAAATGTGTAGTGGAGGCCTATGTCCAGCAGTGGACTTATTCAGGCTGATGATGATAATGAAAATGGTAAGAAATTATTTTTTTACCCCGCGGGGTGGGTTTTGTCATCGGAAGACGAGGCCGCTAACAGGAGGCCACCAGTCTTCTTAGTAATGTAGAGCCTAAAAAGGTTACAAAATACATCGAAAGGAGCCTCTTTGAGGCGCACTTATAATCCCTTCACCACACTTGGTTCGAAAGAATCGGTGACACGTTAAGAAGAAGAAGAAGTAATGTAAGCTACCTGATCGAAGAGCTTAGCTGCGTTCTCGTCGAGAACAAGCGCCCTGGCGCTGGCCGTGCCACCGAGTCGCGACAGGAACTTCTTGTGCGCACGCAGCGAGATGTCGCGGGCACACCATGTGCCGCCCTCCATCGCTGGAACAACAAAAAAAGTATTTTGGACTACTCAATAAATAAATATTCAGGACAATCCACACAGCACTTATCATTATAAGATATAGTACGGTAGTATATAGTAAGTACTACCGTGCCTTTTTCTGCCGTGAAGCATTATAGCTTTGTTTCGGTTTGAAGGGTGTGGGTGCCGCTGAAATTACTGGCGCGTGAGGCTGAACAGTTGAACAGGTCTCATATTGATGGACGTGGGGCAGTGCATCGTAGGGCACGTTCCTGACGTGCGTGATGCTTTGTTTTATGCGATGGTTACCACTTAACATCAGGTGGGCCATATAATTGGTCTATTAAAAAAAAGATGAACGCAGACATGCACTACTGAATGGAGAAGAATTTCCGACATAGTCACCTTATATTTATGGATCAAAATGTTTACTATCTCAATATTCTCAATTGTCAATTTATATCAATTTCGCTGGCATGTATGAACAATGAAACAATTGCGCTTTCAATTGAATCTTTGTAAACTAGGACACGCACACGCGCTACTGATTATTTCACAAGATTCGTAGTCATAACTTGTGTTTTGTTGCTTTATTTTGTTCTTGAGACTCGGTTTCTACTTTCCTTCAATAATGTTCCTCATTTCTGATCAGTGAAATGAAAGAACAGTAACTTGTTTTTAGGGTTCCGTAGCCAAATGGCAAAAACGGAACCCTTATAGATTCGTCATGTATGTCTGTCTGTCTGTCCGTCCGTATGTCACAGCCATTTTTCTCCGAAACCGTACTCGTAAGAGCTAGACTGATGAAACTTGGCGAGTAGATGTATTAAGATTAACCTGTGAACCGCGTTAAGATTTTTACACAAAAATAGAAAAAAGACTATAAATTTTGGAGGTCCCCATACTTGAAACTGAAAATCAAAAATTTTTTTTTCAACGAACCCATACGTGTGAGGTAGCTATGAATAGGTCTTCAAAAATGATGTTGAGGTTTCTAGTATCGTTTTTTTCTAAACTTAAAGTTTACGCGAGAGACACTTCCAAAAATATATGTTGTACATTAATAAGCAAACTTTCAACGATTTTTGGTTTGAACGAGATCTAGTCAGTAGTTTTTTTTTTATACGTCATAAATCGTAAACTGCAACTTACCTTTCGACGAACTACAAGAACCTTTATATTATGTTACTTGATGCTACGGAACCCTTCATGGGCGAGTCCGACTCGCACTTGGCCGTTTTTTTTTTAAGAAACTCTTTTCGATATGGTAGCAGGCAACAAATATTGAACATCGGCTAATTTCGGCTTCATAGAGCGTAGTGTGCGTCAGAAAGAGATAGCGCTCTACGAAAGCAGAAAAGCCGCTTTGCAATATTAATTGCCTAACTACCGTACGTGTTTTCGAACCTTTTAGATGTCAGTTTCCTACCGATGTTTTCCTTCACCGTAAGAGGTACCTACTGGAATAGTTAATGCCGTCTCGAACCCAGCCATTTCTCTGTATTCTTTGTAACTGTCGCACGCAATGCTATTCCGCCCGCCCTGGCACTGACAAGTCTGTTTCTGAATAAAATATATGCCTTTTCTCAGTGGTACACTGGCGACTTCTTTTACGTAGTGTGGAGGGATAAATAAGGTGATTTGAAATATATCTTTTACAATGATGTTATTAAATTGTCATTTACATATAAAAAAACGGTAGGGACCAAGCGGTAGTTTGTTGCTTGTTCTTCTAGGCTTGGTCGCGTGGAACTGGCACATATACTCACCTAGCTTTAAGACGTTTCAAAGTGATTCTTGCAATCCTACTGAATACACTTTTGATTTTATTTTATTTGATTCACTATCCATAGCAATGTCCACGAGAGGAGCCTTGTTGAGGCGTATATAATATATTTTCAGTGAAAAAAGAAAAGTTTTCCCACACAATAAGAAAAAGAGTGTCATATATATAAGGGATTAATGGTGGACTAACCCATAATAATGCCAGTGTCGATTTAAACAAACAACAATAGTTTTTTGGTCTTGCAAAGAATTAATTATATCAGCCATTCTTATAAACAACATTCTTATTTTTGTTAAATCAATAATAAATAAATAAATAATGCGGACAATTCACACAACACTATCTAGCCCCAAACTAAGCAGAGCTTGTACTATGGAAACCAGGTAGCTAATATAATACTTAAATACATTTTTTTGTAAATACATACATAGAATACAATATAACACCCGGACAGAGAACAAACATCTGTGTTCACCACACAAATATTTGTTCTCGGTGGGGATCGAACCCACGCCCACCAGCGCAGAAGGCAGAGCTACTACCAACTGAGCTGTGAAGGCAGGTAATGACTCTACATAAATCTAAAAAAACAAAGTCACCCTTGCCTTGATACTGTTAAAAACATTTTATAAAACGTCCAGTCATTGGGGTCGTTTTCAGGGGCAACTGATTGTAAAACACTTTCAATGTCGTGCTTCAACCTTGGAAGTTAGGTCGAAAGAATTTCGACAGCTTTCTGTTAAAAGCTGCAAAGTCAAAGTCAAATATGTTCATAAGTCAAATATGTTCATAAGTATCACAAGCATAACTTTGAAAAGGATTCATTTTCTGTCATTTTGGGAAGTCACATAGCTTTTTGATTTTAATTGTTTTTCTGGTGTTATTTTGAGTTCTGTTATGTAATTTCGGTGGTATTTTAACAACATTACTTGAGGTCTTAGCTCAAAGTGTTAGCTAGTAGTTGGAATTAAAGTGTATTATGTGATATTCTGATTTGATCGAAAATGTTTCAGATGGTTTTGGAAAAAACGGCTATCTTTTTTTCCAAAGCCAATTAGGGTAGGGCCGACTTGTGACTGACGACTGACGACTTGACGAAAAAGTATTTTATCTATGTAATTTATCATCATTAAAAACTCATTAAACTACTGGACACTGGCAAAATTGATCGAAATGGACAGATGCCATTCATTAAGAAGAAGAAGAACTTTGAAAAGTCTTAACTTAACCCCGAATACTGAAACGCAACTCAGATTTAAGCACGTCTCAAGCGACGAATATTTGACAGATTTTCATTGAAAACTGTCAAATATTCGTCGCTTGAGACGTGCTTAAATCTGAGTTGCGTTTCAGTATTCGGGGGTTTGTCTTATAGCTAGGTGAGTCTAGGCGCCAGTTCCACTGCACCGCACCTATCGTAAACACTGCAGTGAAAAGGTACAATATTTTCTGTTACCCAAAAATATAATTATGGCTGTGTTCTTAACGGTATCATTCATCATCATCATCATCTTCATTTGCCATTGTGATTTGTAACAATCTTGAAACAAGGGTTTTAATTCTTGCGCACATCTAGATCACCTGCGATGACGATTGGTGTATCGCTGTCAAATATCGCACCCTATCCCGAAAGTGATTGCCATCGCTATTGCAGATCGCCTAGACGGCTTTACAGTTTGTCTTGTACGAGAATGACCAAATATATTCATATGCCAGGAATAATATTTACTGTTATGTATGGCTACATCATAGAACATTGACCAGCCCAAAGTTTAACAGCATTCTTACGATTACACATGGTTTGACCGTTACAATGTATACAACTTAGCATACAAAATTACAGGTGTTATATTGACTCTGAACCTAGATAGGTGTAGTTTTTACGGCGGTTGAGCACGAACGGTAGAATTTACGACCAGTAGGCCTACCACAAGCTCTGTCTGGCTCTGTCTATGGCTCTGGTTTTGAGTCTGTGTGAGTGCTCACCAATGTATTATACTGTGTGTGACGTTTCGACGTAGGATTTATTTAGTCAACACTAATTAAATCTTAAAAACAGGTTATCTATGCACAAAACAGTGCGGGGTGGTCCAAATTTTAAAGTATTTTTAGTATTTTGACATTTTGTCGTGACTTTTTTGTTAATGATATTAATGTAAGTTATAAAAATAGGAAAATAATTTATTTTCCTATTAAATTTAAGACCTAGGCCGTAAAATATGTTAGTATTATACCTGCTCAGCGGATGATACAAATAAAATCAGCAATCCTAAGAACTTCATTGTGACACAACACTCACACAGACTCAAAACCAGAGCCAGAGATAGAGCCAGACAGAGCTTGTGGTAGGCCTACTTACCTACATGGAAACCGAAGCTCCATTTCGAAGTTTTGTTTGTTTTTGTCCTGTTTGCAGACTGGCGATGTTTGTACGGGCGTGAAAATGTTTTAATTCTGGTGATGTGCGCCTGGGAGCCTGATAGTAACGACTTGGTGGCTTTTCTGTTTGCGAGAAAAAAGGTTTTTCTGGTGATAATGTTTTCTGTTCCCCGTTGGGAAAACTGCTATCGGTGTGTTGTTTCTTGAAGGCACGCTGATAAGGCCTAATACACTCAAGGGCATTTTTTTCGCTTTAAAGATAGGTATTTGTTTAAGTAAAAAATACAATAAGACGAGGCCAGATGTAAAACTAGTTTACCAGTTTACCAGCTGATGGAACAAGCATATGGCCCATCCAAAATCGGTGATCTTGATGTTAAGTGGCATTGCCTACAACAAAGAATTGTCCCTACGGTCATCAACTTGAGGCATACAGATATTCAGCCTCACGTGCCAGTAATTTCACCTGCACCCACACCCTTTAAACCGAAACACGGCAATGCTTCACAGCAGAAATAAGCATGGTAGTAGTACTTCCCCGGACGAGCCGACCACCGACGACTTACCAGTTCACAATTCCCATTTTTTTTGCATTGTCTTTAATAAAACATGGAAATAATTAAGTATACTTAATTATAATCTTAGAATTGTGCAAGGGAGAAATGTCCAGCAGCGGCCTTCTGACCATGATGCTTTCTTGGGTGACCTTGAAGTTCGTAGCTTATGAAATACAAAGGTGGGGTAAATTGCTTCACCTTGGCCGTCAATCATCTAATGGAATCTGATAAAAAAGGCTTGCTTGAACCTTCAGGGTCCGGCACATTGACATTGCGGCTCTCGTCCCTGACTGAGGCCTACGCACATTTTGGCTGCCTTCCAAGGCTGTATAGTCATCGGCTATAGGATTGGCATATAAATGCTTACACAAGAGGCATAATAGGTTGGCTCGAATGGCTTAGACATAACCACAACGTTTTCGTATTTTTCGAATATGTTTTGGTTTTACTCGTATGTTAGAGAAATCAAATGTATAGTCTACGATTAGTCCTTTTGCGATTTTTAAAATGTCACTTAGTTATTTAGTTATGAATTTTTTAACAACAAATCTCAAATTTTCGCACGACCCCCTCTTAAATAACCCGGCTTGATCTGTCTTGGCTAACTGTATACCTATCTCCTCGATAACTCTTCAGTTTTCGGTGTTCAGTATTCCCAAGCTAATCAGAGCCTGTACGATAGCAGCCAGGTACATAATACTTGAATGCATTTTTTTGTGAATACATGCTTAGAATACAATAGATACATAGATAACTCTTTATTGATTACTATGACACATATAGGAATACAATATTTTGCTTAAAAACAAAAATTCACAGTAAAACAATGGGCGGCCTTATCGCTAACAACGATCTCTACCAGGCAACCTTGGGATGGACAGAATCGAACAATATAACACCCATGCAGATACAGAACAAACATCTGTGTTCACCACACAAACATTTGATCTCGGCTGGGATCAAAAACACGGCCTACGGCGCAGAAGACAGGGTTACACCAACTGACACATATAGCACTCACCTTTAGGACGTTTCAGTGTAATCCTTGGATACCCTGAATAACTAAATCTTTGGCTTTGACTTGTCTGAGTTGTGACGCCTCTCAGTCTGAGATCATTAGCATGTCCAAAGACGATTATAGCAGTAACTTGGGCAAATGATACTACGCCACAGCAGCAGCCGAAGACTGTAACTACACTATTTGGTACTCTATGACTCTGCACGCGATATGGTAATATGCCGCTATCTTGTTCCGTAGGAAGCTATGAACTACGTGGTGGAGTTTAAGTGTTTGAATCGACTTAACTTGCCTTTGTGAAGGCTGGGGTAGCTGGGGTAAATATAAATAAATAAATATAAACTATAGACAATCACTAAGCGCTTTGCCTTCACTTTTATAATGCGGACAGCCAAAGAGTGGAACTCGTTGCTGGCGTCTATTTTTCCGAATACCTATAATTTGGGCGTTTTCAAAAAAAGAGTGCATAGGTATCTTCTAGGTGAGCGCGCTACAACGTCGATCGCATCATCACTTAACATCAGGTGAGATTGCGGTCAAGCGTTATCCTATATATTGTAAAAAAAATCTACACAACACTGAGCCCCAAACTAAGCAGAGCTTGTGCTATGGGAACCAGATAGCTGATTTAGTACTAACATAGTTTTTTTTGTAAATATGTACATAATTAGAGTACAAGGATATGGATATGGGCTGGCTTCTCAGCTTAGCTACGGCCACGACCTACGGCGCAGAAGGCAGACCTATACTTAAGTAACGGCTACGCAGAAGAAAGAGCTACTGTAGTACTTTTACAAACTTTCGCGATCATAACACCTAACACTTATGTCAATGCTCCAGTCTGCCCGCGACCTAATATATTCTATATTTATTATATACTATTTGGTACCCGAGCTTCGCTCGGAATTTTTTTCGTTAATTTGTATTTTTAAGAAATCATATAAGAGTCATATTATTATCTTTACTGGTTTATTCTTACTGAACAACGCCATCTGCTGGACATGCTTGCAGTTAGTTGCTCACAATCGTAAGATTCTATTGCAACATAGTTGAAACGTCGGCAAGATAAATACCCGTGTAATAGATTCAGTAGAGCTACTGTAGTAGCTCTGCCTTCTGCGCCGTAGGTCGTGGGTTCGATCCCCACTTAAAACAAATATTTGTGTGATGAACACATCAGAGGTTTGTTCACTTTCTGGGTGGTTTATTGTATTCTAAGTATGTATTTACAAACAATATACATAAGTATTATATCAGCTATTTGGTTCCCATAGTATAAGCTCTGTCTAACTTAAGATTTCGAACCAGTGCCAGTGTGGTGAAAGGTTTTCTAGTGCGCCTCTAAGAGGCTCTTCCAGTACACTTCGGCACGAGGGACGACACAGGTCAAATCAAATCAAATAAAAATACCTACTGCAATATTCTTTAGATTTATATTAATTTGATCAAAATAATTCCACCCATCCCCGAGGGTTGAGACCGACACGAAACCATTTTTATTCGTCAAAATAGAACAAAGCATCGCGTGGTAGAATGCGTTCATTACCGACCTTCGGCCCAGGAAATAGCTCCCATGGGCCGTCGCTATTTACAGGTAAAGCGGGCTTAATAACTACAGAACTGCTGACCCCAAACTATTGTGAGTGTAAGTACTCGTAGCTTCTTATTTTATTTATTTGTAGAAAGGGTGATGCCTCTGGTGTTGCAGGCGTTCATAGACTACCGTAACCTCTTCCCATTGGAAGGAACCCATTCTGGTATGGAAATTTTCGAAAAAAAAATTTTTTAGTTGTTTAGTTGCTACTCGTAGTTACTAGTCCTCAGAACATTGAAAAAGCTGCATGAATTTCTTGGCTAAGACCATCCATAAAAACCCATCAGCTTTCTAACCAAAATAAAATCGTATTCATATCGGCCGGCGTATTCGTTTTAGAACTAAGAAGCTATAAACTTACACATACACACTAAATAAGGTTTCAAACTATAAACAGACCACTTTTCGGCCGGGTTAAAAAAAAAATTCAACTTTTGCAAGCATTTGTTTTTTATTTCTTTTTTTTTATCTAATCATGCTACGGGCCAAAGATTCTTCCTCCATTATTCCACTCTGAAGTTATTTCAATAACAAAGTGAAGGTGTTCAAGGTTTTCCCTACCCAACGTGAGAATGATAAATGAGGGAATATAACGAAAATTGATGTAGTCTCGACACCTAACTGCGTAAAACATGCTTTTATGTACTACCCCGTTGAAATTCAGCTTTTATTTAGTAGTACGTCGAAATTCAGGTAACTTAGAAAGGATATTAAAATAATTACAGGTTATGAGGCTTTTTAAAAGCCTTGCTCGCATCTAGTTCGCTTGCGATGGCGATTTAGAAGTGCGCAGCGCAAAGGTATGGAGCGCTTGGGATGTCAAATATCGCACTGTCAAAGTTTGCGACAGTGTGTGCTGATGTATGCAAAACCCTATACTGTAACTGATCGCCATCGCAGCACGCCTAAAGGCCTGCGCACATCTAAGCAATGGCGATGGCGATCAGCTTAAACGTTGTCAAACATGACAGCGTTTCAGCCATCGCCATCGCCTAGATGTGCGCAGGCCTTAAATGTGCATAAAAATGTGTCTATTGACTACAGCTTTACAAAACACTATAGATATTTTAGTTCGTAAGTAAATACGAGTTACCTTTAACCTGATTTTTACACTAATCAAATAACCTTGAACAGACCTGAACATCAGTTGAACAAGCACTTCACTTCAGTTTTACGAAAAGCTTTTGCGCATCGATTCAATTAGCGCTCCAGAAATAATGCACTCGATGTTTGGTATCGAGTTGCAATGATCGAGTTATTTGTTTTGTTTGTACCCAAAGAGTGTTCAATCGGTTATTAGCCTTAAAACCCGAAAAACTGGTATTTTTATTCGTGAACGAAAATTATAAAGATTCGGTTTCCTGTTTAATTTTTTGTTAAACAGAAATAGACTTTTTAGCATTTAAACCTTTGAATTTTTATCAGTGCCTTAATTTGTGTATCATTAAACAGGTTTGTAAGTTTACAAATTTATGAATATCTCTTGAATATTCTAAAATTAAGTTATACATTCGTTATGTACAGGATACAGCTCAAGTTACCTAAAAACAAAGAAAAAATACGCTTCCCACAAGGACAAAGAGCGAGCAGTGTATAGTTAGATGTGTACCCTTGTGTAAAAAGAACTTACTTGTAAAAATATTTTTATATTTTATAAGTGAGACTAGTGGGAAGTCGGAGTTTTTGTCTACCACATTTCGTCTGCCTAATGTTGTTTTGAAAATTTATGAAACAACAACTCTAACTACGCAACGTATTTTTGCTGTCTCATCTTTTCTCAATACAATAGAGAGAGACAAATGGCGTAAAAAACAACATTTCGTAAACGAACTTACTAAGGAAACTTTCTCAATACAATAGAGAAAGACAAATGGCGAAAAAAACAACATTTCGTAAACTAAATGTTGTAAATCAAGTAGGACTTGCCCTTCACAGCTATGGAATAAATAAAGTTGTGCTTCATTTAACGGTAGAATAGTAAATACTAAAAGCAATTAAAAGCATCAGAGGTATTCTAGACATTGCTGCTACCCAGAGCTATGTGCAATGCCGTAATGGCCAGACGCAGTTACCGTTAATGCTGTATATAATAAGATACTACACTACACCTTTATTTCCTGTCTGGGTTTGTTCTACCATAGTTTTTTATTTGCATAAAGAAACTTACAATTAATACAAGTATTTACAAAATGTACAATATACAATGCATCTGTACGGCAGACATTTCCCCAAAACTTAAAATTGACGCGATTCTTCCGGTGAGTTGATATTTATTAATCTTATTTATTCAAAAGCATTATGCCAGATGATAAGTAAATAATATCCGTTAATATAAGGTCATATCCTCATATTACTATACAAGGAGGCGACTACTACTATAAATTAAATTAGAAATATAAGTATTGTTTTAAGTAAATATTACGGCATGTAGCTACTATTATAAAATTAGTGTAAAAAGTAGTAGAAATAAAGGCTCATTTTATTTTATTTATCGGATATTATTCCTTCTAGCCTAGATAGATTGCAAGATCGGTGTCAATGACCGCTGTGAAGTTGAGCAATTAAGAAGGACCCTTGGTAATTGGAGAAGGGTTCCAAGTATGATTGATGAGCACTCTTATAACTACTCTGTCACAAGCAACTGTTTCGAAGGTTTTAGAAATTCTGTTTTGGAAAACTGGCGGTTTGTGATTTTAAGAAATAGCTTAATATTTTAAACTTTTATAAGTATTTTACAGAATATTACTAACTTCTTGAAAAATAAAAACGAAAACTAAGAACTTTCTCCATATTATCCATTACACAATCAATGAAAAACTGATCGGAATCGGACACGCAGCGATTCAGAAGTTCGACTTGTTTCGACTTTATGCCGCAAAAGTTTGAAAGTATTCACACGGCACTACCCAAATTTCACCCTCGAACGGACATAGTTACTTTAGCTCTTGTTGGGGTTTTCACCGGCACCGACCCATCAAACCAAAATACAGCACCGCTGTTTCACGGCAGAATTAGGCAATATAAATAAGAATTAGGAATAGTAGCAAAGTAGGTACTTCCCCAGACGAGTCACACACAAAGAGCTCTTACTACAGTTGAGATGGTATTTATTAAGCATTTTAGTGCAACTAACTTTTTGGAGACTACATGGGACTGCTAACATATTTGATATTCAGTCTACGTATATACTCTACGCCATAGATGTTCCGTCTTAAGAATAACATACCAATCGACCTAAATAATTTACGATAAGACCTCCCTTTATTATCAAAAGAGCCACAACTTTTGAAACTAACAATTTTCTTCAGCAGGAGTATCACCTTAAAGTCCTTTCTCGTAGATTTTTTTTTTTAGGCAAACTTTTACCAAAGTCTATGGGCCGTAGATGATTTACAGGCCGAGCTTCAATAATTATTTTCGTTGCTTTTCAGAGATCTTTCGTAAGAGATTTCCGTATCGTGGACAATTTTAATAAAGCCTGCGCTATTCTTTAACCAGTCTGTAGGCCTACCATGGGCTCTGTCTGGCTCTGTCTCTGGCTCTGGTTTTGAGTATGTGTGTGTACTCACCAGTGTATACTGTGTGTGTGACGTTTAGACGTAGGATTTATTTAGTCAACACTCACACAGACTCAAAACCATTACCAGAGACAGAGCCAGACAGAGCTCATGGTTAGCCTACTGGTCGTAGGAACACACTCGTGTGACTACATCAAGTAATAATACATTGTATAGAGTCTACAAGACATATGGAACCACAATCATAATACGAGTATAAGGTGTAAACATTTTTGAAAACCATAAAAAAAAAATATTTTATAATATCTATCGTTGTGTCACGTGGTCTCAGCAGATCAGGGCGTCAATTCCAGCAACACGGTTCGATTGAGTGATCGTCGAGTGATCGCTGAATCCGCGTTCCATTTTCAAAATTTTCAAACAAAAATTGACAACTCCAATCGATTTACGCGATCGCTTGAGTGATTTGTGTCTTTAGAATCGACACCCAGCATTAGGTTATGTTAGGACCTTTTTGGTCCATAAAATGGTGGTCAGATTCGATCATAATATATTTATTTTATTTTACTTTGTATGTCTTTATGGTCCAATGTATTTTCTTACCATGTTGTTCATTTGTTGTTTTTCCTTATACCAGTATTTATGTACCAAATAAATATTATATTCTAATTTTATCTTCTTTTGTCACTGGTTGTACAGTCAGCTGCACTAGAATGTATAAAACTCCTAACAAATTAGTGTGGCATAGCAAACGACATGGGCAGTAAAAGAAACGTAAACCTAAATAGTTCGAAAACATGTATTGTGTCAAGTGCACGAAAGGAGCCTCTCTGAGACGCATTAAAATCCTTTCACCGCAATGGTTCGAAAGAACTAGCGACGCGATAAGAAGAAGAAGGGCAATAAATCACGGAATCGATTGAAAAGTTGTCTCATTTGCCCTTGCCCTGCAAATGTCCATTGCACTGCTGCGACGACACCACCCTGGGCAAACGTGGGGAATAGACAACTAGTCTTGTGGCATACAGAATACCATTTTTCGATTCTACACCAAGGCGCGTTTGCGTTTAGATCACGTTGCGAAGTCACACGTTTTGGGCACGGAATCTCCAATGTATAGCGAATAAGGCCACTGTAAGTTAAGATTCGTATCCGACTGTACCTACGTATTGCAGTTGCATAAATCAACGTTTCTATGACGTTACAAGCAGGCTGCAGTGACGTAGCTAGGGAACCAACGGCAAAAAATAAACTGGGCCCCAATTAAATTTATTTAAAATCGTTAGGTCCGTATTCATCGTGTTCCGAATTCGACGTTACTCCACATCCATAAAAATCTGCCAGAATGCTCTAGATGTTAGAGACTTGTTGGGAATTTCATTGTTTTTTTTCAAATAAGTTGCCCTAATTAATAGAAAGAAAATATGTAAAACTTTAAGCTATACTAAGTATGGCTACTTTAATAGCGCTTGCTGTGGCTGTATTGAAGTCTTCCTTTGTGCAAGTGTAGGCACAAAGGGCATGACAGGTAGTTCTACATGGACTGTGTTGTAGCTAAAAAAGCTAAAACTATATTAAATTCTACATATATATTAATGAAGAATAAATCCGCATTAAACGTTTTAAATTAACGGAACGGTTTTTTTCTTTGATTATTATTTGTTATATCGAAAGCTTGTACAAGATTTGCTTCGTTTTCACTTATAATGAGCCCTGTCACTGTTTGTCATACCCATTATAGTATCTCCTACCTATAAAAGCCAAAGAGTGACACGACATTTTAGATAGTACCAGATAAGTAGATAATATCTGGCATCATACTCGCCAGAGTGCAAAAATAATGTCCCATATCTAGACCGAACGCTCAAGTAATTATGAGTGAAAATGGGGCAGTACACTATCATCAGTACAATTTAAAAAACCCGGCCAAGTGCGAGTCAGACTCGCATACGGTTTCGTTCCATTTTAAAAATACGGCAAAAAATCACGTTGCCCTTTAATGTTTGTTTTATTTTATTTTATTATTTATTTTTAACTATATTTAACTAAATACTCTGTGAATATTTATCTGTTTCCGTATCAGTATCGAGATAAACTATAGCAATGTTTGTTGCGGGAGCCTCCTTAAATATTTATTTTACTCTTTTTTTGCAGTATTTATTATTATAGCGAACACATAAATACATCATCTGTGAAAATTTTAACTGTCTAACTAGGCTGGCTCATATAATTATTATGATACCACCTGGTGACAGACAGACGGACAGGAGTTTTATAAATAGGGTCATATTTTCCCCTTTCGGTATGGAACCCTAAAAATGCTATACATTATAGATATTCCTCTGAGTGTCGTGAATAAGTCGCGTGTAACACGCCACTATCGATCAACGCGTGCCTATCCTGTCCACTCCACTTGCTAAGTTGTCTACAGTTTGAAGATTTCATTGCAATGTGAAAATCGGACAGTTTTGGCACATTGGAATGTAATAGGGAAAACAAGAATCATACCGAGCTTTGTTATTTTTGTTTTGTAAAAGGATCATACAAACAAACGGTAGAACCCAAGCCGTAGTTTGTTACCTGTTCTTCTAGGCTATGGTCGCGTGGAACTGGCACCTCAGTGATCCTTGTGGCTTGTGATCTTTGTGGTTGACTGAATAAAAACAAAATTACTTTAAACTGGTAATTAATAGCATAAATTAACTTGGGACACTTATGGGATGTCGCTGCCTATCCCCTGGTTCATTCCCCACAGGTGAACAGTGACACAGTGAACAGTTACGAACTGCGACAGCGAACACATCGCGCGAGCCACCTGAGAACAACACTCGCATACACCGCGGCGAACAGAAGCTTCCTCATTCACCATTGCCTTCACATTGGGCTAGTTCCATCAGCTTGTTGTTAAAAACAACATTGCCACCGTTACCTATGGTCCTTGTGGAGTTCGATATAGCGAAGTTTCAAGTCATCTAACGTTATTACTTAGTTCGCTGCGGGCAATGACAGTTAGAGGCCTGCGCACACCTAGTTCGCTGGCGATAGCGATCAATGAAACGCTGCCAAATTTGAAAGCGTTTCACTGATCGCTGAAACCAGTGGCCTAGGTGTGCGCAGGCCTTCAGTGTGTGCAAAACCCTATGCTGAAACTGATCGCTACCGCCATGGCAGTTCACAACTGTGGCCTACCATGAGCTCTGTCTGCTACTGATCGCCGTAATCTGTTCTAAGCTTTAGTGCGACACCAACGGGAAGTAGTAAAGCTTTTTATGTCGGAACTACCACAGCCATTAAGTACTTATTAATAACTTTGCTTGAAGTTAGTCCTTTAGTACAAGACAGTGTTTATCTTTTTAGTGATTTTTACCTATAAGTAAAGCCATTAATGTACAAAAACTTGAAAAACAACGTTCAATAAGAGTAGGATATTGAAGGAAAATAAAAATGCTTTTAGCTAGGCTTAGCCTAATGTATTAAGCTCAGTTTTATTTTCGAGACAAATGGAATTTTATTTCCCTCTGTTACCGGGAGAGACTTTTTCCGAGTAGATTTACATCCATACTATGTAATTTAATATCGTCATATAATGCTAAGTAAACTACTAGCAAAAGAATCCTGAAGCTACTGTAAGCTTCATTAGTAGTAGAGCTCTTTGTGAAGGGCTTATCCGGGGAAGTACCTACTACTACCACCATGCCTATTTCTGCCGTCAAGCAATATTGCTGTGTTTCGGTTTGAAGGGTGTAGGTGCCGGTGAAATTACTGGCACGTTACCACTTAACATCAGGTGGGCCATAAGCTTGTTCCATCAGGTAGTAGTATAAATAAAAAGTACTAAAACACTTGCTTTATCTCTAAACATATTAATATTAGATACTTAGCCCTGGCACGAGCAGTCACGTTGATAGATGAGTCTTTTCCATTATAAAGAGCATTGTTTACACAGGTGTATGCATAGTATTGGAGCTTACTCATCATTGCATAACCTGAGTTCCCCATAACAAATAATGTTTCTCAATGTTTTCGTGCCAAAAGGTGTCATCGGCAGACGCTTTCGTGGGCGTCTGCGAGACACTGCTATACACAGCGAGTACCTGCTGTTATTTCTGCTGAAGTAATACGCCCATTATTAATTATTAATCACGAAATAATCCCATTGTTGGACAAAGACCTCCCCCAAAACCAAGAACTCTCCTCCAGTTGCCATTTTCTACGTTAATCATTACCATTAGGTAATATTTACTAGGTAATTAAAAAATATGAATTGTATTTTTAAGATCGTTATAATAAAGCATATAATTATTTATATTGAGTCGGAAAGACAAAACTTACACTTACAGATGCAAAAATACTGTTTTTACACCTCCCATTTTACACGAATTTCATCTTAGGTACCTACCTTACAGATTTTTTAGTAGAGCTGATTTTCTGGACATACATACAATATGTTAAGACATATTGTATGTGTGTACAATATGTTAAGATATATTGTATGTATGTACTATGTATAGTTAGTTGACTGTTTAATTACACTAGTTGTAGTTGTTCAATGATCAAAGAAAAATGTTTATCCAGCAAAGATACGGTAAACTATTCCTGGATGGGGTGCGGTCGGCAGATGTGCTGGCCTTATGATATCAAATGTCAGGTTACTCGTTATTTTCACAGCCCTGGCACTATAATATTTATCTTATGACGTTCTGATGTTATAAAGATTTTGATATGATGAATTGATATAAATTTTATATTATGATGTTTGAAAGTCTTCTATAGTAATGCAATAATGTATACAACTTGAACTTTCTTTCCAATTCTCAATTTGGATTTTACACTACCGCTTGGAAAAAGGTCCGGTATCGTGATAAATATGATGATAAGTAATTAATTTAACAAACAAAATAATATCACGAATACGCGTCTGATTTCCTGTAAGTCAAAGTTTTTTACTTTTAAAACTAGACTTGAGGTAAATACAATATTGTATTTAGTTTAATCAAATCAAAAGTGTATTTAGTTAGTAGAATCGCAAGGATCACTTTGAAGTTTAGGGTATGCATGCTAGGCTATGCGGCTTAGTCAGCTCCGCACGTATTGACCATGTCTTTCCTGTGGATTAGGCTTACAGGATGGTATAGGTGCTGGGAAAGTCTATTCCATCAAAAACCCTGTCCCAGGCACTATAGCGTCCCGTAAGTAGAGGCATGAGTAAACACCAGTTGCATCTGTACGCTATATAAATTATCTACAATAGATGCAAAGGAACATCATTGAAGGAAAGGTTGAAGAAAAACGGGGAAGAGGAAGGCCAAGAATAAGTTACATGAGCCAGATAAAAGAAAAAGTCGCTGTCATGTACGACATAACGTAAGGAAGTCAAGGAGGCCGCATTCGAAAGACTCAATTAGAGAAAACTGCAATAAAACCTCGACAAGAGCCAAGCTCAAGAAGATGCAAAGGCATGGTATTTTTAGGTTATGTTATGCGTTGAGCGTGAGCAAGTTCCACATTTTTGTAAATTCTAAAGCTTTTTATATATTCAGAAGATGTAAGCATAAAATGTCAAGGTGGTCGTTACTGGGGGATAGACAGAGGGCACTCTAACGAGAACTCGTCACGTCGGTATGAGGGTAGGTAGGTCAGACGTAATACAAAGAACCGCTTTCAAATTGGGTTGGGACTGGCTTGAGGGCAGTTGAACGAACAATGCCGTGACTTCAGTCACTATTTTTAGGGCTAAGTACCCAAAGGGTAAAACGAGACCCTATTACTAAGAGCCTGTCCAGATGGGGCGTTTTACGCGCGTTTTACGCGCGATTCCTCAATCGCGCGTAAAACGCGAGCAACTATTTGGTAGGAGCGCGCGTAAAACGCGGCATCTGGACGCAATATAAATTGAAACGCGCGAGGGCACTCGCGCGTAAAACGCTCCATCTGGACAGGCTCTAAGGCCCGTATTCCGAAACAGTGCTTGAGTCTGAGTCGAGCCTCAAGCACAGATTTTTGACACTTTTCAATGGAGAACTGTCATAAAATCTATGCTTGAGGCTCGACTCAGACTTGAGCATTGTTTCGGAATACGGGCCTAAGACTCCGCTGTCCGTCAGTCTGTCTGTCCGCTTGTCACCAAGGTGTGTCTCATGAACCGTGATAGTAAAACAGATTTCTGCTATAGCAACAAATACTTAAAACCAGAATTAAATAAATATTTAAGGACCATGCAACAAATGACATTTATTTGCTCGTTTTTGCTCGATATTGATAAAAATAACAAGTAGACGCTTGAAATACTCATAGAATATTTAGTCGTATATTTACTTTAGAAACAAATAATTAAAATTAATAATTCAGTGGGGCTCCTACACAACCGACATGATTTATTGCCATTTTTATATAGTACGGAACCTTCGTGCGAGAGCTCGACTCGCACTTGGCTTTTTATTTGTACTTCGTCCGTGTAAAAAAACTCAATTACTTGCAATTTTAAAAATCGTTTTTAGCAGACTCGTTCTATATTTTATAGAAAAATTACAAACAAGGGACTCATAAGACTCCATTCTTTAATTTTCCTCGTCTAAGCCATAAATAACAGAAACAGCTACTTCGACTGGCCTCTAGCTCAGTTGGAAGTAGCTCTGCCTTCTGCGCCGTAGGTCGTGGGTTCGATCCCCACCGAGAACAAATATTTGTGTGGTGAACATAAATGTTTGTTCTCTGTCTGGGTGTTATATTGTATTCTAAGTAGGTATGTATTTATAAAAAAAAATGTATTCAAGTATTATATCAGCTATCTGGTTCCCATATTACAAGCTCTGCTTAGTTTGGGGCTGGGTAGTGTTGTGTGAATTGTCCACAATATTTATTTATTATTAAGTATCATGCTTCACGTAAAATATACCGCAAGGTTTGCGCAACACAGTGCAGGTAATAGGGCATCATCTAGGTATCTACCATGACCTACTAAGAGCCTTTACATTTTTAAAATTCTATACTAAGCTTCTATACCAGATAAAAGTGTTGACTGCAAACCTTTTTTTTCCTTATTTTATTTTTAATCAAGAATTGGCCGAAATAAGAAATTTAGCGTGTGACGCAACGAGTCTTAAATCGGGAATTGTGCAAACTTGATTTATTTTTAGTAGCAATCTCTTCAAAAAGTTAAAATTGAATTGAAAGGATTTTGAAATCTTCTGTTTCTTCGGTATATTTCTGTACTTTTATGTTGTTTTCACAAAGTTATTTTGGTATACAAAGCGTTATTTTAACTGACATCACATAAACATCTGTTCATTCCATGGAATTCCCAGAAAATTGAGGAATCAAATTCATCATAACTCATAAATGACGTTTTAATTAGGTACTGTTGTATCAATTTGGTTTATGTTTGTCAAAGTTTTGATAGAAAAAGATACGGGGTATCCAACTCTAAAAATCTTGTCCCAGGTACTGTAGCCTCCCGTAAGAAGGGGCATGAGTAATCACCAGTTACCCCTGATGCCTACAATAGATGCAAAAGCCAGGCGACCTTACATAAGAATAGATAATTTTTTGTCTTTTCTATTGCGCTACGTATTTGATTTTAGTTAACTGATACATATTTGTATTTGTACTTCGCTAAAAAAACTTTTAACATTTTTTTAAACATGATTTTTTATGAAAATTGATTTTGAAAAGGCCTGCAATAATTTGACAGCGATATTATTATTTGACAGCGTTTCACTGATCGCTATCGCCAGCGACCTAGGTGTGCGCAGGCACACCTAGGTCGCACTATAAGCAACGATATCGTCATAAAAGGGTTTAATTCATATTCATACAAACTATAGCGCGCTGTAGTCGAAATATGTTACACGTTATGTTTAGTGTACAGTATGGTCATACGTGTGGGTCACACTGTCCAAGGCTTACAATAACTAGCACACTGCCGTCTCCTTGACATGACAATACATCATACCATGTCAAGGAAAATCATTAATATTTCTTGTGTTTGCTTTCTTACCCACTTTGTGGTATGTAGTGAAAAGAATTGCGGTCATTTCTTGTCTATAACCTTATTAAATTTATCCTTATTGTAGTCTAAATCAATCAATATATTATTATAAATAAGTATACTAGCTTCGTACGGGTACACATTTATTTTTAAACACATAAACATAGTCTATGTTACTCAGGGTGAATGTAGCTTACCAATGGTGAAATAATTTTTGAAATCAGCACAGTAGTTTTTGAGTTTATTCATTATTACATTCAAAAATACAAATCTTTCCTCTTCATAATATTATTAGTATAGAAGTATTATTAGTATAGAAGTATTGATAATAAAAATCAACTGTATCACCGTCCTCCATCACCTCCATCACTTTTTTTCTATCACCACCAACTGAGATCTATTATAAACATTTACCTATAAAGATTTCTTCTAGATTTTGACCAAATTTTCAAGAATAGAATGCTCATAAGTGTTCTAGAATGTTCTAACATTCTGAAATATGTGAGCTTTGCTGCTAGCTGATATTTAAAAAGTTCCATAAAAGGCGGAACTCATACAATATCCCCTATTATACTCAAAGTCGTAAAGTAAATATTGGAAGGATTTGTGCTCAACTTCTCCGTAATAAATTCTTTTAGAATACCATTTTGTTTATATTCTTCATCATGGAGCAGATTTTTCCTGATACATGAATTGGTTATTAGATATTTTATATTGAACATTCCCACTTTTATTTATTATTATTCAATATTTAATTAAAATGATGACAGTAGTCAAAAACACAACTTGGTATGCGTGTTGGATATCATATAAAAAGCGGCTGGAACACACCAAGTAAATAAGATGGAAATATTTTGGAGATGATCTGAATTTTGATGGTAGATAATGTTTTATATTAACTTTTCGTAAATAATGTATAAGTTATAACTTTTGAAACTATCATGGTTTTATGTGTATGTGTGTAAAAAATATTAGCGTAAGAAAAAAACTTTTTTTTTTATACAACAAAGTTAGCAAACAAGCATACGGCCCACCTGATGGAAAGCGGTTACCGTAGCCTATGGACGCTTGCAACACCAGAGTCATCACTCGCGCGTTGCTGACCCTTTAAATATTTTAAAACGCCCTTCTTGAAAAGCACCAAATTATCTAGAAATTTCAATTCAAAATCGACAGCAGCGCGTGGGATTCTCCTCATATTTCCTTTTTAGATCTATCTCTAGAATACTACGATCCGTTTGATGCGATGCGTCCGATACTTACAAAGTGAACATGTATTAGACGGCCGCTTTTAAGCGATTTCAATCTCATCATTTTTTAGAGCGACTCAGATCCGAAAGGTAACGAACAGAGTTATCTTGCGCGGACTCTAGCTGCTAAGCACCAATGCTTACACAAAAGCTAAACGTACCTCAGTGTTTGTAAACTGAGAAAAACGACTCCAAATGTGGCATTATCTCAGCACCAGGAAATCTTTAGCATCAGTTGGGCAATCTGCCAGTGCCAATTCTTGACAGATACTATTTTATTAGACTTACAGTATAATTTAGTATGGTGTACGTGATTTTACAGCGGGAAAAATATGTTGATACTTGATACCCTTACGTCAATCACCATGACTGTTGCAGAAGTTAGGAAATGCCCGATAGAATTGATGACTTCAATTTGACGTGACGTCTCTGACACGAAAAACTCGTGACAGTCACCTAGTTTTTGGCGGAGATTGACGCCATCTATCGTGAGATATTCTCGGTCAAATTGAGCATAATGCCCCAAGTTACGAATCTCACATCGTGTCACTGACCTCAACCCTCAACCATTACAGTGGTACCCTCTTGTACCCATAACCTACTTAATTGCAAGATAACTTGAGAAGGGTTATGCCTTCCCAGAAGCACGTGATTCTTCACACACAATATGCCATAGTTTAAGTTTATTTTCTGCTTTTGTATTTCATAGTATATCTACTTTATATTTGTACAAGTACCTATTGAATATTTTGTACAATGATTGTATTGAAATGTGTCAAACCTCTTCTACTCCGGGAAGAAAATATCAATTAGGTATGTATCTTATCTTATACCTTTAAACGAGAAAATCTTGTATATATATATATATTCAGGATCTCGGAAATGGCACCCACGATTTTCATGAAATTTTGTATACAGGGGTTTTCGGGGACGATAAATCGATCTAGCTAGGATTCATTTTTAGAAAATAACGGCTTTTCTCAGCTGAGAACAAATAACTTTATCGTAATATCATTACTCCTAGCGCCATCTGTTGCTCAGAAGCAAAAACTAAGCTCTGTGAGAACCTGAGAACTCAAGGGTTATGTTTCACACAGAACGCCATCTATTGACGAGTTTTGGAACTGAATGACTACGTAAACGTTATACCTACACACGTTCCGGAAGTTTCAATCTCATTGCACTCGTGATTTTTTTAAAATAACCAGTACTTATTTTTTTATTATGATGTAGTATATGTTAATAAGATCGAAAAATATTATTTCATAATTCATACGTTATTAAACAATACCGAGCGAAGCTCGGTCACAAACTGCTAGTTTTCTAAAAGCACGCTACGGGGATCCAAATAAAAATGGTATTTTTTTATTTCTTAAACTCTTATTTTTTCAAGAGTTCAGATTTTAAGTGGTGTTTAGAATTTAGTCAATCGTATATTTAGTATAAATAAATAAAAATAAATATTGTGGACAATTCACACAACACTACCCAGCCCCAAACTAAGCAGAGCTTGTAATATGGGAACCAGATAGCTGATATAATACTTGAATAAATTTTTTTTTGTAAATACATACTTAGAATACAATACAACACCCAGACAGAGAACAAACATTTATGTTTACCACACAAATATTTGTTCTCGGTGGGGATCGAACCCACGACCTACGGCGCAGAAGGCAGAGCTACTACCAACTGAGCTAGAGGCCAGTCAAGTATGCTCGTATATAACATCACGCTTCTTTCCCATGGGGGTAGGCAGAGATCAACAGATTTCCACTACTACAATCCTGACATTCCTTTTTCGCTTCATTTACTCTTATAACATTTTTAAGGAACTAGAAAATATAAACCTTATAGTAACTCACGTCACGGAAATTTATGACACTCAATATTTAAAGTATTTTACGTTTATTATATTTCATGTTATAAGGAATTTATTTCCCACCTTATTTAATAAGAAGCTATGAATCCCATCTTAAAAAGAAAAGACTCAAATAATAAGAACCGTACCATCGGTCTTGGGTATTTTACGACGGTATATTTGCTGGAAGGCAAGCGGGAAATAATGTCGAACCAAATCCTCAACCCGCATGAATTCCCGAGAAAATTGAGTTTAACTTGACCCTTATTTGACTTCCAAAGACGGAGGGTAATGAGATTTTCCTAGATTTTCCAATAACCAAATATAGTAAGTGGATCTCATTTATTAATGGAAATTTAAATCAGGGAGCTAATTCTCGGGCCGATCTCGATCATTTTGCAATTTTATTTTATTGCTTCTTTTCGAAGAGAGAATGGATGATTTCCTTGAGTAATTCATCAACGACCTCTTTGTAAAAGCCACGACAGCTACGATATACGGAAAACGTAGAAAAAGTGCGGGGTTGTGAAAAGAAGCAATAAAATAAAATTGCAAAGTGATCGAGATTGGCCCGAGAATTAGGCCCCTGATTGGATGAATTGAATTCGTAAATTATATCCTGCTGAGAAAACATTAAAAAACATAAAACATTAGAAACAAAAAATAAAATAAATAATAAGAAAATAAAAAAAACTTACATGATACCATGTAGAAAACTTAAAATAAATGCAGCGGCAAAAATAAAAGTTGTTCTTTCTTCAGTTCCTGCAAAGAAAAAATAAAACTTAAAAATCATAAAAACAAAAATAAACACAAAATCATAAATGGTCTTTTAGCAGTCATTTAGCTTATCAGACCGTTGCCATCTCTTTTTTTAGGGTTCCGTAGCCAAATGGCAAAAACGGAACCCTTATAGATTCGTCATGTCTGTCTGTCTGTCTGTCTGTCTGTCTGTCCGGCCGTGTCACAGCCATTTTTCTCCGAAACCATAAAAGCTAGACTGATGAAAATTGGTGAGTAGATGTAATCTGTGAACCGCATTAAGGTTTTTACACAAAAATAGAAAAAAAGCTATAAATTTTGGGGGTCCCCATACTTGAAACTGAAACTCAAAAATTTTTTTTTCATCGAACCCATACGTGTGGGGTATCTATAAATAGGTCTTCAAAAATGATGTTGAGGTTTTTAGTATGGTTTTTTTCTAAACTGAATAGTTTGCGCGAGAGACACTTCCAAAGTGGAAAAAAGTTGGTCCCCCCCCCTCTAACTTCTAAAGTAAGAGAATGATAATACTAAAAAAAAAATATGTTGTACATTACTATGTAAACTTTCAACGATATTTGGTTTGAACGAGATCTAGTCAGTAGTTTTTTTTTTATACGTCATAAACAGAAACTCAAAAATTTTTTTTTCATCGAACCCATACGTGTGGGGTATCTATAAATAGGTCTTCAAAAATGATGTTGAGGTTTCTAATATGGTTTTTTTCTAAACTGAATAGTTTGCGCGAGAGACACTTCCAAAGTGGAAAAAAGTTGGTCCCCCCCCCCTCTAACTTCTAAAGTAAGAAAATGATAATACTAAAAAAAATATATGTTGTACATTACTATGTAAACTTCCAACGATATTTGGTTTGAACGAGATTTAGCCAGTAGTTTTTTTTTTATACGTCATAAACCGTAAACCGCAATTTACCTTTCAACGAACTACAGGAACCTTATTATGTTACATCAAGTAACATATATAAAGGTTCTTGTAGTTCGTCGTGCTACGGAACCCTTCATGGGCGAGTCCGACTCGCACTTGGCTGCTTTTTTTACATGAAATAGCCAGTGATAAGAAACTCTAGTCACTGTCACTTTCATGTCAACGTAAATTAAATAAATAAATAAAACAAATTTTAGCGAGCCGCGAAAAACTGTCTAGAAATATGAATAAAGCCAAAAATGTATAAATAAATATCCATAAAAAACACAATATTTATATTAAACCTAAATGTATGAAGTCTAAGCTGAGAAATAAAAAAAAAAAAGCAGCCAAGTGCGAGTCGGACTCGCCCATGAAGGGTTCCGTAGCACGACGAACTACAAGAACCTTTATATATGTTACTTGATGTAACATAATAAGGTTCCTGTAGTTCGTTGAAAGGTAAATTGCGGTTTACGGTTTATGACGTATAAAAAAAAAACTACTGACTAGATCTCGTTCAAACCAAATATCGTTGAAAGTTTACATAGTAATGTACAACATATATTTTTTTTAGTATTATCATTCTCTTACTTTAGAAGTTAGAGGGGGGGGGACCAACTTTTTTCCACTTTGGAAGTGTCTCTCGCGCAAACTATTCAGTTTAGAAAAAAACTATATTAGAAACCTCAACATCATTTTTAAAGACCTATTCATAGATACCCCACACGTATGGGTTCGATGAAAAAAATTTTTTTGAGTTTCCGTTTATGACGTATAAAAAAAAAACTACTGACTAGATCTCGTTCAAACTAAATATCGTTGAAAGTTTACATAGTAATGTACAACATATATTTTTTTTGGTATTATCATTCTCTTACTTTAGAAGTTAGAGGGGGGGGGACCAACTTTTTTCCACTTTGGAAGTGTCTCTCGCGCAAACTATTCAGTTTAGAAAAAAACTATATTAAAAACCTCAACATCATTTTTGAAGACCTATTCATAGATACCCCACACGTATGGGTTCGATGAAAAAAAATTTTTTGAGTTTCAGTTTCAAGTATGGGGACCCCCAAAATTTATAGTTTTTTTTCTATTTTTGTGTAAAAACCTTAATGCGGTTCACAGATTACATCTACTCACCAACTTTCATTAGTCTAGCTTTTATGGTTTCGGAGAAAAATGGCTGTGACACGGCCGGACAGACAGACAGACAGACAGACAGACAGACAGACATGACGAATCTATAAGGGTTCCGTTTTTGCCATTTGGCTACGGAACCCTAAAAACAAGAATTGGCCACTTGTATGTAACAAAGTAATGTCGTAAACAGCTTTGCGGTTATGCGTTTTCCTCGTTCTATATTTAAAATCGTTTTATCTCGAGCTTAGTGGTGGCAGAATATAAACCGAGACCGCGCCATGAGAATAAAAGTTGTGAGAAAAAAAAAGAAAATGCGCCCTGCGGCGTACGCCACATGTGACACAGCGTGAATCGGTTTCCTAGGGTTGTTACGTTGTTACATGTTTGATGTGATTGTTATCGCTTTGGGGTGTTGTCTTTTAAACGCTACAATTTAGATCCGATTTCACGGATGACTAATCAAATACCTATTTGACAGTTGTCTCGAATGCAAGCAAGAATTTGAGTTATAAAAATTCGTAAATGTTTAACCTTGAAATGCAGTAATGAGACTAAATAGTTTTTTTACTTCTTATCTTATAAAGTCAATCTTCTTTACGTAATTAACCTAATAACTTATCGGAATTTAGTAAAAAAATACCAAATGAAACGAAGAAATAGAGCCTTCATAATTTAGTTTAGCTTATTATTTTGTAACCTCCTTGGTTTTAGTCATTCTCGTAGGTGATGGATCTTGATAAAATAAAATAAATATCTAATACTTATGGATAAGGATTTGAAAATATATGATGATCTATAATGGTGATTATACAATTAGGTATTGTAGCAACCCTAGAACTTACATGTGCTGTTGTGGACACATTTTCCGCATTATCACCCTTTTGTCTCGCATATTGCAAAGATAAGTTGGCAGCACGGTTGGTGTTGCATCGATTAGTTTTTTAATAGCGTTGAAAAAGAGCACGGCGTAATGTAATTGTCTGGTTTAGGCATTACTGGTACCTGCAAGGGTTCACATCAATATGCTGATTTAGACGCATTGTATATCTTTGCCCTATTTTCGGGGTCTCTAAACCCTTTGTACCTCTACTTATTGGCTGTCGGATCACGTTGGTATTCAAATAAGGGTCTTTTTTCGAGGTAGGGTTTCTTGCGAACTGAATCTGCCGCCTCGTTTCTTAGCCGCTTTACGTAAGACAACATAAAAATATATTATTTGTCAGATTCTTACACCAAGCAAGAAAATTTATAGGTACTTAATTTTAGTTTTATTCGTTATGACAAAGTACCTACAACATACCCCGGACACTTTTAGTAGTAGT
Source organism: Thera obeliscata (assembly GCA_947578465.1). NCBI lineage: Eukaryota > Metazoa > Arthropoda > Insecta > Lepidoptera > Geometridae > Thera > Thera obeliscata. Next base: position 3,394,707 of record OX387914.1, on the reverse strand, counting down.
AGAGCTCTTTGTGAAGGGCTCGTCCGGGGAAGTACTACCACCATGCCTATTTCTGCCGTGAAGCAGCATTGCTGTGTTTCAGTTTGAAGGAAGTAGGTGCCGGTGAAATTACTGGCACGTGAGGCTGAATATGTATGCCTCCAGTTGATGGACGCAGGGCAGTGCATCGTAGGGCGCGTTCCTGACGTGCGTGACCTGCGAGGCATTGCTTTGTTATGGGCGATGGTTACCACTTAACATCAGGTGGGCCATATGCTTGTTCCATCAGCTAGTTACATAAAAAAAAAAAAAAAAATAGACTTAATTAAATACAAAAGGCGCGTTATAAAACACACCCATACACAATTGTCGTTCTGTACACGATCGTCAGTGTACGGTTCTTACACCTTGTTACCTGCGAGTGTGTTCTCGTGGTGCGCCCTTTTCTCACCGCAAGCCCGCGAGTTGCGGAAGCCTGAATTGGTGGGGGTACAGCGTCCGTTCATCATACTATTATTTTATGTTGTGTGAATTGTCCACAATATTTATTATTTATTATTTATGTTCTGTGTCTACAGTGTACCTTTCCTTGTTTGCACACCCAATCCGGAATGAAAAACTTAAATGCTTATAATTTCCGGTGTAAGATAATTGTGCACCTTGTGATGCAAAGTAGGTATGTAAATAACATTCAAATTAGCCCAGTGAGCATGACTTAAAACAAAGACAGGGGTCACGGCTCAGTTGGTATCAGCCTTGTCTTCTGCACCGTAGGCCGTGGGTTCAATCCCCACCGAGAACAAGTATGTATTTGTGTGTTGAACGTAAATGTTTATTTCTGTCTGGGTGTAATATTGTATTATTGGTATGATTTTTAAAAAAGTTTTACTTTGGGGCTAGACAGTGTTAAGTGGATTGTCCATTGTCCATAATGTTTATTCTTTGCAGCAATTCAATGGCATGTTAATGAAAATATCAGACTAAAGAATATTTAAATATTTATTATTTGATTTGATTCGATTATTTGATAAAGTTTTTTTTTAACTACTAATTGTGGGGAATAACTTTCTAATAGTAGTTTAGGATTTAAAGCTGTTTAAACACGATCGTATTGCTATTACTAATTCCTTGAAAAATCATTCAACTGAGTCACTTTACCGGTCCGACCATGAGTGATCTAATCTATGTTTGTTTTTACTATAGGTACGAGTAGCAGTGACTAAGGATTTAAATATGTTGGTAAATATGGTGATATGGCAAAATAAATATTGCAAAAAGCACATCAGATTAATTTGAGTAGATTCAATCTTTGTTTGTAATTCACTCAGTTTAAATTACCACATGTTAAGTTTGAAAAACTTGGCCAAAATACTGAATCGATTTTTACGAAATGAGAAAGAATTACCTTCCAGATAAAAATATAATATTTCAAATCGGCTCATAAATTACGAAGTTATGGCCTAAAAAACATTAAAAAAAAAAGATAAAATACAACCGAATTGTGAGCTCCTCCTTTTTTATTAGAAGTCGGTTAATAGTTAACATTTGCATAAATGACCAAGTACAATATTTATAATTTGAACTAACAATAAACCAGAAAATTCCCACCGCAAAAATCCTTGAGGTCCTATTATCTTTATTCAATACTTTGCATCCCAATTCCCATACTCACACAATTGCATATTTTATTCAAAATACCAGTTTAGTATATCGCTGAATGTTACCTTTTGTGCTCGCCTTGGTATAAAAGCAGCTCAATACTCATAACACGAGTGTGTGAGAATATTGAGCGTCGAACGAATCTTGTGGTTCCGGTATCTGCGTGCATATTATGAATACAGATAGATACAGATATTCGTATTAATGTAGAATGCATGCCTAATTAGGACGCGGCTTGGCCTTAATTGAGGCACAAAGAGCTGAGACTTCTAGTACCTAGAATCTAGGTACACTAGATAAATCTTACTGCGTACATACATTTTGTATCTAGATCGTTTGCGGTCTGCAGATAGCTCAACTGTTTATGTCTATTTTCGTAAGAATATTATGGTTACATTTTAATTTATTTTTAGATAAATGAATGTATTTAGTCCACAGATTACCTATTGGTTCGGTATTTTGCAACAAATTCCTGCTTCAAGATAAAAAATAGAAGCTACTCCAAATCAATTTTACGCATGACGAACAAAAGCTTTACAAGAGATTACTTCGTTTTCAACTTACGAGTAGATATAGGAAAAGTTAGCCCGAGTTCCGAGTGAGTAAGTTTTGTTTCCTGTTACAAGAAGTTCTTCCGAACCAGTATGGTGAAAGGACTGTAAGTGCGCCTCAAAAAGCTTTTTTCGTGCATCAAGTGCACCAAGTTCGTAGGCTATAGTGGCTATCTTAGGAGGCGAAGGCTTTCTTAGGAGTATAGATTACTGTGTATTCTCTGTTTAGAAGATTGGCTACCTTACATTGCCATTGTACATTAGTGTGTATTTAATTATAGTTACTTATTTCCATTGTTAGTTTTAATTTAAGGTGTGCAATAAAGAATTTTCTATTCTATTCTACCTTTCCTTAGGAGTATAGATTACTGTGTATTCTCTGTTTAGAAGATTGGCTACTATAAACAACTTCTGTATTTCTCTTTTCAAATTTTTAAAGATGTAGATATATTTTTAGTCATTCATCTTCATCAATTTAATGACCGAGCGAGTTGTATGAAGGCTGTCAACCTTCTAAGTGTGCGGGACGTTCAGAAGCACAAATGCGCTCACTGTAATCCTAATTCCGGTAAACCATCCAAATGGTAAACAAGCAAAACGCTGCTTCAATTCGTCGTCGGTTATGAATCAAACCCGGTTTCGTGGAAGAATAATTTTTGCCGCAAAATTTTGAATTAAACAACCGTCAAATATTTGATTGGTCTATTAGTCATCCTACTTCTTCTTATCGTGTCACTGGTTCTTTCGAACCAAGTGTGGTGGATTTTAAGTGCGCATCTAAGAGGCTCCTTTCGTGCACTTGACACATATTTCGAACTTTGTAATTTTTTCTAACATTGTCTAAGCCTGTTTACAATCTGCATGATTATACGAGTACCATATCGGTCCGCTCCGCTTCTACTGTATTGCAACACCCTTGCAGGGTTAATTATGTATTGATTCAAAAATAGTTCTAAGATCTGACTGTTAAATTTACATGCATAATAAGGCAATAAATATACTGAATACTGAGGAACATCGTGAGGAAACTTTTTAGGTTTCCTCACGATGTAAAACCGGGCATAAGCAAACTACACCACAAGCACAACACTAAGGCGGAAACCAATTAAGTATATCAGAGTAGATTTATCTGCATTCCTATTTAGGATATAATCTGGCCGTTGCCTTATTGGATCAGCCGCTCCTAATGGATTCTAGTTCTCCAGCTGATTGCTCCAGAATGTCAGATCAGTGTTTGTTGATTATCATTTCACGGTATTTATTTGGTGTTTAAGTTATGCGCCGATTGACCTTTTCTCAGGACTATACAATTATTAATTAAACTATTAATTTGTTAGGTGGCAGCTAAGGCGATGGGAAGGATTTAGTAAGAGAGTAAGTTAAGCAATACTGTTTTTTAAGTTCGGTGAAATAAGGCTTTTTTTATTTATTTATTTATTTGTTATCTGGCTTCTCAGCTCAGTGGGTCAAATATTTGTGTAGACACTATTATTTATAGTAGTTTGTAGTACATAGATGTTTGTTCTTTGTCTGGGTCTTTGTCAAGGACAGGTAATTCAATCGGTTAGATTCCAAGGAAACGAACTTTACAACACATAAAGACTGTTTTCAATTACATTACTAACGGAAGTACTTCGTTAGACACTATCACCTACATAAAACCAAATGAATCATTTCTCCGCTTTCGAGAGAGTAAAATCGTGGGAGATTATAACAATAACAATACAAGTTGCGACTTATTACAACAATAACGTTTACAGAATTATGTATGAGTATAGGTAAATATACAAAAAACTGACCGGATCACCAACTGATTCCCAAAACGATAGAGATATCGTCTCAGATATATGTATACCTTAATTAATAACTTAACTTAATAAAAAAATAACTTAGGGATAACAGGACGTCTTAAATATTCAATTTGGCACATGCACTTATTCTGCAGGTGTGCATGTGCCTTTGAAACTTTTGCTTTTGTATTGCCTACGTCTCACTAGGTTGAAGTGGCACCACACTGGAACTTTACTATTTTAATTTTTACTGTTTATGTATCATACAAAAATAGCCCTTTTTTCTAGGCTTAGTCACGTGGAACTGGGACCTAGACTCACTTAGCTTTAAGACGTTTCATAGTGATCGTTGTGATAAAACTGTAAAAATATTTTTTGATTCAGATAGTGTAAGTAAATGCGATGATAATAAAAATGAATACCCGAACAGAGGAAATCCATATCAATAATTATGTATTTTGATTCAATATTTTCCTCTAGCACCATAAATACTTCACTTTGATCCTTTACCTACCTACGTCAAGTTAAATAAAATTATCTATTTTAGTAGGTATAGGTCCATTGTTTTAGATCAAATTGAGGGCATCCGTCTTCGAATATGTTTATGTAAATTAAATTTATTCGTTAATAAATCATGTTTTTTCCTCTATCATGTTTCATCGCTATTTTATTTCCGTACATTGTGGCAGCAAAATACAAATAAACAAATTTTAGCGGACATTTTACACGGCGCTTCCTATCCTCGAACAGAAAGAGATGATTATATCTCTTTCGTAATTAGATAGATAGATAGATAGATAACTTTTTTATTTGGCTCAAAAAACACAGCTTACCTATAAATAAAATTAAACAACAGAAAGAGAAGAACATTGAGTAAAGGTACGGCTATACACAATAAATTATAAGAGAAAAAGAAAACATAGAACACATACAGAAACACAGAGAAATAAATAAGTACCTACAAACATAATCCTAGTTCTATTTCTGAAAAAAAGGGTGCCGACAGTATCCAATTAGGTAAGTATTTGCCTATATGAGCCAAAATGGTCCTCACTCACCTTAAATGCTGCTTCGCCTCCAAAAAGGGGACGAGGCAGCGCTGGTTTTCAGTGAGGACCAATTATATCTCTCTTGTAATCCGTAAAAATCTAAGGAATTAGTGTGCTGCTTCCAAAGAACTAGTGGTACGACAAGAAGAAGAAGAAGGTACACATTCCGGTTTCAACGCAAAACAAATTGTTCCTCGAATAAAAAGATATTGGAATCCTATCGGCAATAATACTTGAAACATAAGATGTCAAGGGGAAGGATGGAATTATTGAACGGCGGAAATCTTGATATACGATACCGATAACTCACACGATCTTGTTAGCATGCGAATTCGAGCTCGATATATGGGAAAAGTTATATTGGATCCAATTATACCGGTATTTGTAAAGCTTTGATATCTGAGCATTTTGTAGTGTATCAATAGTGAAATAAAGGCTTATTTTATTTTATGTTTATCAATAGTAACAATTATAACAAAGATACGTAGAAAGTTCACTCGATGAGACAACAACTCGTTTCGATCGTTTCTACGTAACGTAATGTTGATGTCTCATCTTTTCTCATTAAAACAGAGAGAGACACGTAGGTAAAATGAATTGTTCAAACTGATGGAGTAAAACTGCGACTTGCCCTTCTGAACAGATATTTTTTTACATGAAGATTTTTTATACGGCTAATTGATGGAGCAAGCATATGGCAACCTGATACCACCTGATGTTAAGTAGTAACTATCGCCTATAACGAAGCATTGCCTCGTAGGTCACGCACGTGAGGAACGTGCCTTACGATGCACTGCCCTGCGTCCATCAACTTAAGGCATACAGATGTGCAGCCTTACATGCCAGTAATTTCACCGGTATCCACACCTTTTAAACTGAAACACAGGAATATTTGACTTTGAAGATGATAAACGAGCCTTTCAAGTCACGGACTTACGAAGCGGAACCTGCGCTGTAACCAGATCCTTGCAGACAAAGGACGCTTGCGGTGACTATACAAGTATCGGATGTCTACGTTCTATAACGAACGCTGTTTACCTTAAGCTTATAGCCGCCACTGGTATTAATCATCTTCGGGTAACATAAGTAGTAGGTTGTATCTCCTTTCCACCATAGGACTATGCAGACGCACGGCCCATTACCACCCATACCAGGCGAGTATACCACCCTTTCGCACCAAGCGTTTTGGTTCCACTTATAACATGCGAACATCCAAGGAGTGGAACTCACTGCCGTCGTCTGTATTTCCTGATCAATACTATCTGGGCGTCTGTGAATAGGTGTCTTCTAGACTATTCTGCTACATCGTCGCTTACCATCAGGTGAGATCGTGGCCAAAGGATGGTCGTTAATTATTAAAAAAAAACTTTATCTATAAGCTAGAGATTTAACAATAACTTTTAAAGTTTAATTTATTTAAGGCGACATAGTTGAATGGAAATCTTTAGCGTCGTTAATATTTCCGGAGTATTACAACCTTGGAATTTTCAAGTCAATAGTGAACAAGTGGATACCTAAGCCTATGCGTGCTTCTTCTTCTGAGTCCTTTCTATCCACCAACTTCCAGCAATCTTAACAATGTCGTCGGTCCCATTCGTGGTCGCCATTCAAGAACCTTTATTCCTCAACGGTTGTCGGTTCTTCGAGCTATATGACCTGCCCATTGCCGCTTCAACTGCCCTTACTAATCCTACGAGCTATGTCGGTGAACTTAGTTCTTCTACGGATATCCTCATTTCTGATTCTATCACGTAGTGAAACTCCCAGCATAGCTCTCTCCATAGCTCGTTGCGCGACTTAGAGCAAGTGTACGAGGCCAATAATAGTTAGCAACCACGTCTCAGTTCCGTAAGTCATCACTAATAATAATTACTAATACTAATAGTTATTGTAAGTTTCGTTGTACATATTCGTTGTAAGTTTCTTTGTAAAAATGAATGGCATCAACTAATTGTACACTAATGAAGCGAAGAACCTAAATGACGACACAATCACATGACATTGCTATTTAAAGCCTCAACATGTGTCATCGCATCAGCAAAAATTGCCAAATAAACGTGACAATTTAGACCTTATTGCCTGGACATAGAAGTGCAAGTTGAAACGGAATAACCAATTAAAATCATGCGCAAGCGCATCGCAACCGAATAAACCACGCACCGTTATTATTACTGTTACAGTTTGCAAGTGCTTAGTGATTGTTTTTTGCAAATGGCGTAGAGTCTTATCTGCATAGTTTGCCATTGACGTTTAAGCAGAGTTTCCCTTTTTTCCACATCCACACCTTTTAATGATGGTAAAGCTATAACTTTTTAAATTTTCGCGATCATAATACGACATTATTATATCATGTATTCCCGACGGAATGGACAAGCATAGCCAAAAATCGCGATGTCTGGAGGGAATGGGGGGAGGGCTTTGCCCAGCAGTGAGAAGTAAGTTTTTTTTACATTTTGCGCGGACTATAGGAATCACGTAAATATTTTTTCAATTTCAAAAATGTAGTTGAGTTTTTGTTTAAAAATGAAACAGGCAACACATTGAAATTCATGATACAGCTTATAATAATGGAAGAACTGACGAACACAAATTTAACTTTTGAAAAAAAAACATCACCATGTTTTTTATCCTACAAACATTTCTAGGGAATAGTACAAAAGCACGCACAGTCACTACCTACTAAATTCCTGACCCCAGTAGGCAGTTATTTAAAATCAAACTGCGAATGTCAATGCATATCAAAAAGTCGTTTACCACATAAAAAATGGAAACGGAGGTAACGGTCGTTTGAACCAGTCAGATCGCATGCCATTACAGCTGATATTGATATGAGTTACGACGCGAGGTGATTTGATGTTCATCTTTACTTTCATAACAACTGGCTGCTAATCTGTGGCTGAACTTAAGCATAATAACTGTTAATGAAACTGTGTCTACTTTTTTAATTTTAGAATGTTGGAGTAAGTAAGTGAAAGGAAGACTCCGTCAGATATGATGTAGAATGTCTGTTCCTATACGCAATGTGCAGTAGAAAAAAAAATACCAAGCGTTGCAAATTATTTTAAAATTACCTCAAGTGCCCTGAACGTCATCAATGATTATTATGAGCGCTTATCTACATTTTCACGGTGTTTTTATGACTTCTACCTAATTGACAAATTAAAACTAAACGATTAAAAGTTGTAATTAAACTCAACAATTCTATTGAACCTTGAGCGTGCGTGATCGGCGAAGCAAAGCTTTTTTCCATGTAAAGAGTTAGGTGGGCTATGTGCTTGTTTCATCAGCTAAGGTTTATAAAAAGAACAATAATAAATGAATATTGTAGACAATCCACTCAACACTATCTAGCCCCCAAATTAGGCAGAGCTTGTAGGTACTATAGGAACCAGATAGCAAATATGATACTTATGTACATTTTTTTTGTAAATACATACTTAGAATACAATATGACACCCAGAAAGAGAACAAACCTCTGTGTTCACCACACAAATATTTGTTCTCGGTGGGGATCGAACCCACGACCTACGGCACAAAAGGCAGAGCCAACCAACTGAGCTGAGAAGCCTTAAGCTGTCAATCTTAAGAACGGTTGTGAACCCACTCAATCCATCGAGGAGATCTGTCAATGTCATTAGTTCATCAGTTGGGGTCATAAGCTTCGTTCTCGTTTGTTCGTGTTCGTCTACAGCTCGTAGAACTGACAAGCGCTGGGTAATATAGGATCTCCCATCCGTCAAAGACTTGTAAGTAAATCTTTGTTAAACAAAGGAAGGCTTACATTGAAGGCAGTTTAGTAAACTCCCAACATAACTCACTTATAACAGCCATTGTGTGGTTTGGAACGCTTTGTATAAATAACTCAGTGAGTCAAGAAGTGAATTACGATTTGTAAGTCATACATAACTCATTCAATTTATCCTTCTATTACTAATAATGTAAGTGTTAACGTCAGTGTGGGTGAAGAATAAATAAATCCACGCGTAGGCTTTTTTACGAAGCTCGGAGTAATCCAATTCTTTCAAACGGTAGAGAAAGACTTTATTTACCATTTTAACTGAAATATGTATTGCATTATTTTGTAAAAAAAAATGCATTTAAAAACTACCTCTTAGGGTTGTGTCGATGTTATCGCGAGCGCATCACTAGATCTATAAAAGCCTAATTTTTTAAGTTATCTATATTTTTCATTTTTCACTTCATCTATCTCTTCTTCTTCCTGCCCTTATCCCACTAGATGTGTTCGGCACATGTATTTTTCTTCCATTCTCCTCTATCACTCGCCATCTCAGTACTCACTTCTTTCTTAGACATAATTATGATCTCTCACACAATCCATCCATCTTTTTTTTTTACTGCCTACTAGCTGATGGAACAAGCATATGGCCCTCCTGATGTTAAGCGGTAACCATCGCCTATAACAAAGCATTGCCTCATAGGTCACGCATGTCTGGAACGTGCCCCACGATGCACTGCCCTGCGTCCATCAACTTGAGGCTTACAGATGTTTCGCCTCACGTGCCAGTAATTACACCGGCACCCATGCCCTTCAAACCGAAACACAGCGATGCTGCTTCACGGCAGAAATAGGCATGGTGGTAGTACTTCCCCGGACGAGCCACACACAAGGAGCTCTACTACTACTGAATCTTTTCTTAGGAATACCTCTACCTTAATATGCATCTACATTGATGTCTAACACTCCTTTCGTAACATGACATTCTTCTCTCCTCATTACATCACTTTCACTTCATCTATCTAGTGAATGAATATATAGACTTAGTGACCTATCTAGATACTTCAGTGACCTTACGCGGAGAGGTCTCAGAATCGCTCTTCTAGGAAATATTCGGGGTTGTCCATCAGTGGACTTCTTCAGGCTGATTATGGTCGACAACTTAAATTATAATAATTTCAATTCCGTCTTTATCAGAATTCCTTAGTTATCCGCTTACAATCATTTATTACGAAATGCCAACATGTTGGCGCGTGACAATGAATTTATTATATCCTTGCGTACATTACATACGGACAAGGGACACCATTTTATTAATATTGATAACTGCGCTTCGGACGTCCCTGTGGACTCATCATACCACTTTGTTTGCCAACGAACGAAATACTTATAGTACTTAATAAAAATAGTTTGTATAAGTATATATCAGCTATTTGGTTCCCTTAGTAGGTACAAGCTCTGCTTATTTTGGGGTTAGATTGTGTTGTGTGGATTGTCTACAATATTGTTTATTTATTTATTTAAAATATTGTGTGTCGTAGATGGCCGCGGACCCCAGTGGAAAGACCTCAAAATGTCCTTGAAACTGCAGAAGTGGCGAGGCATATAATATCCAGTGGTATGGACCTCTTCAGAGGTTTGATAAGAATGTTATTAGATTAAAAAATGAGTTTTATGAGCAAAATGCACGAATTATACAAAAAAAACTGAGCTATAAAAAATAAAGAGTGGATACCACTAAGCATGTAGGTAAGTCTGCGCTTATCAACGTTAGTTTGAAGCAGGTAATAAAAAACTTGCATTAGCATGAACAATTTCATTAGGTAGTCCCAAAATGTAGATATCTCTGGCATTTTGAGTGGTTGCGAATATTCAATTCGGGCTTCAGAAGGTCGGCCGGGTCGGCATTCCAATAAAATTAATTCTTCGGCTTAATGAACAAGCCACTTCTTATGTGGAAAAGTCTCAGTATAGTAGTATAGCAGCACATCTGTGATTGCAATCGAAGCTCAAAATGTCAAAAGTGACAGAAGAGGCTAGGTTTTAATTGCTACAAAAGAACCCAATCATCCCACTGACAAGACTCGCAAAAGCAAGGATTGTAAGGAACATTTTTCGACAAAAGTTCTTTCATATGTAAGTATAAGTACCCAGACGTCTTTTGTTGTAAAAGTGAAGGTAGCCAAGGCAGGTGTGCGAACAGCTGGCCTGCCTCATGTTTAACGGTCGCCCCTTGGCACGTGCGGGGCGATCGAACCCCGGGGAACTTTTTATAGCTCTACACTCTAGCAAGTAACGACGAAGATCTTATAAAAGCTTTGTGTGAGCCAGTATAGAGGTTAAAACTGCATGTAATTTACCTTGCATGTTTCCAATAATTAGAACTTGCTACTTTGAATAAAGTATACAAATACAAATGTTTATTAGGACACAAATTCTAGGTACACGTAAGAATTCAAATAAAAATTACATAAGGATGACATACAATAGAATATATAAGTAACATAAAAAGAAACTATAGCCGCATGTCAAGACGTAGCTTATTGTCTAATAACTTAGACAATTTAACCTAAGGACTTGCCTTGCATCTATTCAGCCTAACAAATTTTTCTGCCATATTTTGAGGGGGACGAGGAAAGCACACACTGAAACGAAAGCGACACACATTCAAACGATCGTAACACACACAACAATTATTTGTGTTGTTATGAACGCACACAAATACAAATCTTTAACACTAGTTCAAGTTTACTGTATATACAGGTGACACACATTCAAAATACAGAGAACCACAACAGTGATGCCGTATCATCATTTTATTTTACCCTATGTTAAGTATGAAAGAATGTAAGGCTTCCGAAGTAAGTAAGATTTATTTATTAAAATATTCATTCTGAATATTATTTTAGATTTCATGGCACTAATGGTCGTCGGGTATTTATGTTCAAGACAAACAATATAAAAATTACTAGCAGTTGGTGCCCGAGCTTCGCTCGGTATTTTTTGATTGGTAGACTGATATTGAATTATATTTAAATACGAATTACTTACATACTGATTAAATATTAATATTTTTCAATCTTACCGACATAATAATAAACTCCACTACTCGTCATTAGATGGCGTTCTCTGTCCCATTAACTCATGACTTAATCAACAGATGGCGCTAGGAGTTATGATTTTATGATCAAGTTGATTATTTACTTTACGATTATGGAGACATTTTCTAAAAATGAATCCTAGCTAGATCGTTTTATCGTCCCCGAAAACCCCTGTATACTTAATTTCATTCTAACTATATTTATTCAAAACTAGACTAAAGCAGCTTTTGTTGAAAGGGTGTTTTTATTCTACTGATGATTTTATAAATATGGTGTGACATTGCTAGTATTATTTGATAACAATTTCTTTGATAATTATTTAATTTATGATCCGACTCATATTATTTTTGCTTATTATGTACTATTTTTCAGACACAAATGTATAATTGTTAATGAATGAATATCACAGGCAGACTAGTTCATTTCGTTCAATTGATCTGGGCTGGACAACACTAAAACTACAGCCAACTCTCTAGGATGCCATGAGGGACAAATCCTTTATTGTATGTTACTCATTACTTGCACTAAGAACCTATTTTTACCCCAAATCTCGACAAACTACATCTTGATTAAGTTGGCAGCATTACTACTCAAAACTGACACTTTCATAGAGATTGATAAATTTTCTGAGCTTAAAATCAAAGATATCGATGTTTTTATTTGGTCTAAATAAACTTATCATTTTAGAACCAATATGGGGTCAACCTCAGAATAAGAGCGAATAAGCTGGAAACTCGTATACACCGTCATAAAGGTGTTCTAAAAGTTATTTCAAAAATAACATGAAATTCTATGATGACTACGTTAGTTTTTCAAGGTAAAAGGTCACAAAAACTATCCATCTTATAAAAGGTGGGATAAATAAATGTTTGGAACTAAATTTGTGTCAAATGCTATGCTTTTGGATGTCCGAATACGCAAATTGGCAAATTTTATCATCCGCACTTGGATACAGTTATGCATAAGGAGTCCAAGCGCCAAATTTAATTTTTTGATTTTTTCGCATTTTCGTAATCACTATGGCATAATTAAGCCATAGAAAAAACACTCTTGCAGCCAGCTTCACTCTAAGTGGTATTTTTTGATACCCAGTCCAAGCGCCTCCTATAGCAAACGAAGTATTTTGAAATGCAATACAAGTCCAACAACCAATTTAAAACTAACAACCAAACTTTATGATGAAAAAGCACATTTCCATTAAACATTACTAGTCCAAACGACGTAGTGTTACGCATCAGTAGTCTACGCGACAGTTGTTTGTAACTTCTGAACGTAATCTTTGTTTGGGAAGGAGAGGCTGGCAGAAGAACCCAAGTCATGTTTAAGGAAGCACATATTATACTAGTTTACCAAAGTCAAAAACTTAATTCTTTGGTCAACTTAATTGTTACGGAGAACAGAATAAAAAAAATAAAGGCCAGAATACACGTATAAAGATAAAGATAAAAATATTGTATTGTAAAACTGTGTATAAAACATCTTAAAAGTAATTATGTTCCAACAGCTTACCTATTTCGGGCATACAATATAGCAAAAAAGTATAAAAATAGACCTGTTGATCTCTCCTCGAAAAGCACCCTATATTTCTGAAACTGCAATTAATACTTTATACTCCACAAGACTACAAGAAAGTTATGGCAAGCTGCAGAACAAAGAATCACAAATACTGAAGAAAAGGAAAAAGCTATTGTCAACAGAAAAATTATTTTTATGTTACTATAGTTATACTCATTTTGCAAAATGAGTACATCATATTAATTCGTTTCCACATGCACTTAAAGCTAATCTTCCAGAATAAATAATTATTTTGTCTCTTGGACTCGTTTTGCAAAATGAGAACATGATATTTATTAGGAGTCCAAGTGCATTTTTAACGATATATTCCAAAATAAAACCTTTTTTTGTGTTTTTTTCTTGTAACATGTTAAATTACAAATATAAGCTTCGATGTACATAGATTTACTTTCTGACGATGCAAATGCAAATCTTCTACCAATAAAAACGCGTTTATGTAATTTCCCAAAAAACTGAAAATGGCGCTTGGACTATGCATAACTGTATCCACTTGATGTGCGGACTGGTTTTTCCACAAGGTATAAAGTTAAAAGTTTTTTAAGTTCCTAAATTGTTCAACAGCTACATTGTTAAATTAAACATGTAGGCTACGTAATGCTATGTATAAAATAACACGTTACAACTTCAACACAATCCGTTGGTGCACGACTGGATTTGAACCCACAACCAATCAGAAATCTAAGACAAATCTACTCGCTAGAACACCCGTGCTTTTATCGATATCGATAAAAAACTGTGTGAAAACATTTATCCACCTCTATCACTAGTCTCGGTACCGGAGGGCGGGGTTTTGATGTCTCGGGCCTGTCAGGTCTGGAAAAATTCAAAGCCAAATCGACTTAATATCTAAATCTGTAAGGTCAAAAATTCATTTTTGAAATGCCAACTAGTCTCGTGGGGAGTTCATAGGTACGTCATAGGTAGTCTCGTTACAAATTTAAATTTTTGCTAGTGACTAAAATTGCTTGGCAATTAGAGATTATTTCGCAATTATAGTCTATTTCATTTTGTGATAAGGTTGAAAATTAAATGCGGATAATTGACGGCAGGAAACTCGAGGCGATTCGATCTTTTTCGTATAATCGTATACTGAATCGATGTTCTAGAGCTAAACGCCGCACAACAATTTTACATTATTTTAATAGAAAAAAGCATTAACTATGCAAAAAAATAATTACATATGAAATGTTACACCATCCTTTTACAAGCTTGATGTGTATGACTTCCTATTACACACTGCAACTGCACATGTTGGCATTTTTAGAAGAGGTCCATTCACCGCGATACCGATACTGACACTGATAAAGATCGATTACGAAGTGGTTTTTATAAACGTGCTAGATATGTCAAATTCATTAGTCTTGTACCTTTTGGCAGAGGGGAAGATCCATGCAAGGCAGGTCCTGATCTAAATTGTCTAAGTCTAATAAGCTACGTCTTGACATGCAGCTAGGTATTTTATGCATGCAATTATATATAACAAAAATAAATCTTACGAAGATTTTGGTGCGCTGAAAGTATGATTAGATTATACTTAGGGACTACCTACTATAGGTTTACATTTAAAGTTTTCTTGTGATCTCTGTTACCTACTTAATTAAGGACAATAAAATACCTACCTAGTTTTAAGATAGTTAGTACTTAATTTACTACTACCTATTATTGTACATCCAAAACGGATAGACTGTTGTTTCCATAGTTTATTTTAATTTTAATGTACACTGTTAAACAATAAAAACCGCATAACGATTTTTGAAAAAGATGATTATGCAGATATTGTTTTCTGATAAATCGAGGTCATGACTCCTTTTACGACTTTCCCTAACTCTCGTGGTTTCGGCCATCACCACCCTTCTCAAAAAGCCACCCTGTATAGATATTTTTTTGAATATCGTAGTTTAAAATAAATTTTAATATCAAATTCAAACTATGTCGCCTCAAAAGCTACTTTCAAAGTCCCTTCTCCCTTTCCTTTCACACCTGTAATTTAATCAAGTTTTCTATTACCAGCAAGGTCGTATCCTTAGAAACTCCTGTATGTCGGTTCGTGACAACTCTATCGATTTACAATCTGCCTCCGAATAAGTTGTGTCTTATCCATGCGAAAACACTATCCTCACCTTTTAATTAAATTTCCTTCAGCAACGCAGACAAAGTCTTCTTGGAAGCTAAAGCCTGATTAAGTTTTTCTTAGTTATGTGACACTACACTACACTTTATTGTGAAAGCTTTGATTTAAAGTGGATAGAATGTTCTTGAAGTAAGAGAGTAATGAAGTAATATAGAAAACGGTAGCGTCTCTAGCGCCTTAGGTATCTTATGAACCGTGATAGTAAGACAGTTGAAATTTATCTTTTACCCTAAACCTAAAACAAAAACCAAAACAAAAATAGTTATTTGTTATACAAGAGTGCAAAGCTGCTTTTTAACCGCGTGCTCAATTTTGATGACTGAGCAAGCGCAGGATTCTAATATTTAACCACGAGCGTAGCGAGTGGTTTAAAAGTTAGAATCCTAAGCGTTGGCGAAGGAATCAAAAGAGCACAAGGTGAAAAATCTTTGCACTCGAGTGCAACACGTAACTTTTCATCCCACCTCAGCGAGGAAATGACTAAATGCAAAAAAGAACATGGCGCGACTAAAAGTAACACACCAAGAAGGTTCCGAATATGAGTTATTAACGAATTTAAAAAGGTTGTATTATAAATTCGGCACCATGCAGGTAGAAGTAAATAGGTTTAATGGTGTTTTGAATTCACAAATACACCAAGAAGGTTACGAGTGC
The DNA here is from genome assembly GCA_947578465.1 of Thera obeliscata. NCBI lineage: Eukaryota > Metazoa > Arthropoda > Insecta > Lepidoptera > Geometridae > Thera > Thera obeliscata. The sequence continues at coordinate 3,378,482 of OX387914.1, read as the reverse complement.
GAGTTTTTATCAAAATAAAAAAGGTTGCATGATAAGTTCGGCACCATGGAGGTAGAAGTAAATAGGTTGTGTATTCACAAACTTATTGAACACGATATTCTAAATTCAAATTTACTTTATCCTCTAGCGGATAAAAACGGCTTTTCCAGTCAGAAATTAAACAGCAAAAACACACATTCAGAGCTGGTGGGATGAAAAAAATATTGTTGGCCTACCAAACAACAAACGTGATTTTTTTGCTCGATATTGATAACGGTAACAGGTACCTAGCTTGAAATAATCACAGAATATTTAGTTAATTATTTACTTTAGAAGTGAATAGAATAAAACAAATATTTGGGGTCTCCCATGCAACAGATATGCTTATTTTGGCGATAAGGGTGTTTTTTTTCAAATTGATATAGGTAATAGGCGATAACTAACATAATACAACAAACAACCGAACCGAACCTTCTCCTTTTTTATTTGAAGTCAGTAAAAAATAGAGCATGTGAGCAATTTGCTTGTAATGTCATTGAATGCATGAATCACGCATGCTGGACCATAAAAGGACCTAAATTGTTACACGTTTACCTTCATGATTACTCGGTTTATAACTAAGTGCCTGTTTTACCATAAATGTGTAACTATCCGTCTTATAAAAATAAAGTGGCCTAGTGCGAATCAGTATATACGACCAGTCCCGTACACGTCGCTGCCCACGGGCCTCCAGCCACAACCACAAAACGCCGCCACCGTCATATTTCCTGTAGTTTTCATACATTTTATATGGATTCGCCGCACACGGTTGACGCCGGTAGCCGCCACACGCTACAAATCGTCGCTATAATTATGATGTATGAAAACGTCCAATACAATAACGCGTTCAGGGTGCTGATGGGGCTGCCGCGCTTCTGCAGCGCGTCGCGCGTTCGCAGCCTAAATGCGTAAAAAGGTCAGCGTCCCTGATGCGACGGGTGCGCGTCAGCTCCAACAGCTCATAGCGTTGAGGCTAGACACTGACTGTCACTTCATGAAGCACTGGACGAAGGAACACGTCCTGCATTTGTGATGTGTTTGTTAGTTTTTAGTTTCTAGTTAAATGTTATCTTGTATCTTTAGTTTATATTCTTCTATAAATGTGCCTACTTTCTCTAATTATGGACTGTGTATTTTCTGCATGTGTATTGGTCTGAAATAAAATTGTATTGAATTGAATTGAAAACTACAGAAAATATGCCAGTGGTGGCGTTTTGTGGTTGTAGCTAGAAGCCCGTGTGCCGGGAGCACTAAGGCCCGTATTCAGAAACAGTGCTTGAGTCTGAGTCGAGCCTCAAGCTCAAGGTTTTTGACATCTTTCAATGGAGAATTGTCAAAAAATCTATGCTTATGGCTCGACTCAGACTCAAGCACTGTTTCTGTTTCTAGGCTTTAGTGTGGCTCGTGCCACCAGTTTACCAATGAAAGTTTTTTTTTTGGAGAAGGAGAGCAAAAGTTCCACTTTACATAGCACTTCTTCTGAGTTTTGCTACACTTGCCACACCTTTGCGAAGTGGATTCGTCTCAAAACATCTATACCTACAGTCTTTGTTCGTCAACTTTATATTGATGCTTGTGAGCCTGGTAATCAAAACAGATGCTCCTTTCCTTTGGTATTCGTAGTAGTTAGTGTTGGGTAGTCTGTGTATAGACACTAGACAGCTGGGTTTAGTCTACAGGGGTGGCGCGAACCGGTGTGGAACACAACACAACAGAGGATTTTTAGAGTAGGTAGTTGTTTCAAAAATGTATGGCGCCTGGACCTTTTCTTTGTACACACCTTATCTATGTATATTGTATTTGCTTTTATTTGTTTATTTTCTATAATCTACATGTTTTAATTATTAGTTGTAACTTGTAGACGTGTATGTACCTATGTTATGTACCTGACTAATGATTTGATTTGAATGGCCTGTATATTCTATTGTGAATCGCTCGAAATCGTTTCTCTTGCATGTATATGGCGGAGGCAAATGTACACTTCACTTCATCAGGCTGATGATTATGATTATGGTTGGAATTTCCGTCACCAGTGTGTTCCAGCCCTTACGATGTACGATCATGAACTATTAACGTTGATTAGCGGATCTATTGGAGCGGACTCTTGAGCAACTCGTGTCGAGTACGGCATTAGCATGATTCTATTTATTAGCTATGAAGCTCTTGCACTCTATATGCTTCCGGTGAGTCAACGTATTTTTTTTTACTATTTGTAGGCTTGCGTTTGACCGCAATCTCACCTGTACCTATCCGAAGTTGGAGTTTCGCTAGCATATTTCGTTTACCAAATGTTTACTAAATGATTTGTCGTCCGTATATCCGGGAAGGGGGATGTTTCGTCTTCCGGTTCGAATCGCCAATCGAGAACCTTTATTCTCCAACGAACGGTATGTTTTAGTAGCTATGAAGCTCTTGCACTCTATATGCTTCCGGTGAGTCAACGTATTTTTTTTTACTATTTGTAGGCTTGCGTTTGACCGCAATCTCACCTGTACCTATCCGAAGTTGGAGTTTCGCTAGCATATTTCGTTTACCAAATGTTTACTAAATGATTTGTCGTCCGTATATCCGGGAAGGGGGATGTTTCGTCTTCCGGTTCGAATCGCCAATCGAGAACCTTTATTCTCCAACGAACGGTATGTTTTATTTTTATGACGGAAGACTAAATTATCAAGGGCTTAGGTACAGAAGTTTAAGGAAAACGTGATCATTATAAAACCAAAAGGATACCTACCTCATGACTCACTGGGCGTACCTAGGTAGTTTAAACAAGCTAAATTAAAACTTAACTTAGGTAGGTACCTTCTTCTTCTATTTATCGTGGCCTTGGATCTTTAAGAACCAGTGTGGTGAAAGGATTTTAAGTGCGCCATACATAGGTACCTACTATAGAAACAAGCCTAGACTTAATTTATAAAATGAAATCCTTGATTTAATAAGTAGGTTTAATAAAATATTAGGGCTTGCCGGCTAGGGCATTTCCTAAGTTACGACTATGTCAACAAAGTAACACCCCGTTACATTTACCTTTTATTTATTTAAATAGTTTATATCTAGGTACATAATACATCTACAACTTTAATTACAAGACGTATTTTAATATTATTGATAATATTAAATTAAAAATATAACTTACAGCTACTGGAGACATGGCACTCGTTCAAGACACACTGGTAGATGATCCAGGACTCCAGCTCGATCATAGCAGAAGCCGTCATTTTCACAAAATAAATAAAAATCACACAAGTGTTTTTATTCTCTTTCTCGCTTCGTAGTAAATAACTTCACTAAAACCTTTCACTACGTTTCTATAAATTATTTAGGAACACTGTTAGTCATCGATTTTCAGTCATGCACCGTTAGATTCAATGGCAAAATAATAAAACGCGCAAATTCTTAGAACGGATTTTGTTTTGACGGGCCTTACACGGAGTTCGCTCGAGTTGAATGATTTGATTGAGTGTAATTTTGGAGTGAATAGTATTGGCCCGCCCGACAGGAAGCCGGAAATCTAGGGCAGTGCTGCCATCTAAGATACAATAATTTCCCAAAATAGGTACCTTGAAACCTCACTTTTTTCAAGACTCTTCACTAACCCTCGAATACTGAATCGCAACTCAGATTTAAGCACGTCTCAAACGACGAATATTTGACAGTTTTCAATGAAAATCTGTCAAATATTCGTCGCTTGAGACGTGCTTAAATCTGAGTTGCGTTTCAGTATTCGGGGGTAAGTTTTTTTATCATTCAAGAGACCGTCTTATTAAATGGAGGTTCTCAATTTGTTTATTATTTCTGTTACTACTGAATTTCTCTAAATCAAATCAGCCTAATTAAGCTGATTTGATTTCGATGGTTTTTTACCATGTTGTAGAGAACAATTTTGTAAAATTACATAATATATTAATAATGGGACATAAGATTTAATTTCTTTTTTTTATAATTCAACTAGCAGACGCTGCACCTGCATTATTAGTTATTAGTTGCTTACTTCTATTAGTAACCTATTTGCCAGTTTTGTGGTAATTTGCTGTATGCTGGTAACATTATTTCCACAGACAAAAGATAGACATCATAAGAACTAGTGTTGGGCGATACTAAAATATTACGGCGATACTAAGATTCTCATTCTAATTCACTGTAAGTCATCAACCATCATAATCATCATCAATTATTTAGTTAACTCTTTAAAATAATGCGCGTGATCATGCTGTTTGATTTATTTGACCCTTGTGTGAGCACCTACTTTAGTAGGTACTTAGATATCAATTTATTAATTGCAACCACATACATTTCAAATTATAATTATGCAAACATTTTTTATGTTAAAACAGCTTAGAGGAATAGACAGACACCAAATACAAATAAATAACGATTACCGTAACGAGATACGAGTTGTGCAAACAATCGTTCGTGCTTTGTATTGAGGTCGTTATTATGCAATAGTGATTAGTAAGAATTTATGAATAGTAGCTACGCGCATCACTATCAGTTCTGTCAAGTCAAATGTCAATGCCAATACTGATTTGTAGCTAGCTTCATTTCACTCACATGCTGATCGGCTAGCATAACTTGGCGGATCTGAAGTGAGCCGTTTTTATGTAAATGACCAATGACTGATGAAAGATTCGCCAAACAGCGAACTTCAGACCTGCTAACTTACAGCTCAGCCGTATCCAGTATCGTAGCTTAAGTACATTTTTGTTTGTCGCGTGCTCATTCGCGAAGTGTTCGCGTCGCTTGTCAAATTTTCAACGAGTGCTTCGATAACGCTCGGTAGAAAGTATTTGTAAATATAAATAATGCAGAACTGTAATAAATGACACTCTAGATTTTCTTTAGAAGTTTTAATTTCGATTGATTTTTATTGTTGAAGTGTTTTTTAAACCAACAGTTCTTCCAAACATTCGTCTTCCCCCTGTATGGTAAGTATTTACATACTGCATTTTCACCTGTCCTTATTATTTTCCGAACATGCAAATGTCCCGTGTTGTTTATTTTTGTGCGTGTCGAATCGTGACGTTGTGGTAGTGTTCTAAGTTTGGTTGGATGCTGTTTTTTACCTTCCATTTTGGCTTGCTGTGCTGCGCTATTTTGTAACCTTGGGTGAGCATAGGAGTGTCATCGTTTGGCCTTACGCCGCAGATGTCGTGGAAAGGTAGCACTAAAGAGCCTCTTTGTGTGAGTTCCAAAACTGAATGCACGTAGGTGGAAAAAACTGTTATATTGCAATCCACCACAGACATAGTGCAGGTGGGTATGTTCTAGATTAATCTACTCGTTATTCGATACATCAGGAAGTAACACTTGTGGTTTTAAATGCTGGAACAGTTAATTATAGCTCATGTTACTTTATAATGCTGTCCGTGTGTTAAATGTATCGGGATAGATACATTTACTTTTTGGCCTTCCGTCCAGACTTTTACCAATCAAATAATATCACCTGTTAACAAATCATGTTTGTATTGCAAAGATAAAGATTATTTATTTGCATAAACATGTGTTAAAATTAAGATGGTGAACAAATGAGTTGGTACAACATGCTTTACCAATGTTGGTGCACAAATACAGAGATGGAAAGTAAATCATAATTAAATATATTTTCTTGATATATTTGTTAGAGAGTAACTGGTGGTCTAGTGGTAGCGGCCCCGCTTACCTATCCGAAGGTCGTGGGTTCAAATCCAGTGGTGTACCAATGAGTTTTTCTGTCGAAAGATTTATGTGCACTATGCCAGTACTCTCATAACAGTGAAGGAAAACATATTGAGGAAACCGGCATGTCGTAGTCGTAGAACCTAAACAAGTTCGAGCAACATGTGTCAAGTCAAGGGTCACGCAAAAAGGGCCCGCCAGCGGCCTACTTGCGGAAAAACCAGCCCGCACATCAAGTGCGGATGATAAAAATTTGACGAAAGTTGTGAACAATTTCATTCTCATACTCATATTATTTACTGCAATTATTATGTTACATGGTGAGGTCTTAAAGTTAAAAATGGTGAATACATAATAGGCCCTAATGTTCAGGGCATAGCAATATTTGGAGTGGAAGCGGGCCGAAGTCTGAAAAAATAGATAAATTAAAAGCTAGTTTAATTTGATCACAATAAGCTTGTATATTTGATATTAAGCTGTCAAATATTTGAGAGATTTTAAATATGAATTTGCAGTTTTTTGCTACATATTTGAAGTCAATAGCAATTTTGTAGACCTACTACTATGAGCTAATCACAGACATAGTAAAGACATTTCCTACTGATAGCAGATAAACTAATCAGCTAATGGTATATGTTTATAGTGATATAGTAGTCCCACTAATATTATAAATGTGAAAGTTTAGATGTCTGTATGTTTGTTACTCAATCATGCCCGAACAGCTGAACAGGTTTGGATGAAATTTGGCACAGAGATAGATTATAGTCTCAAGAAACCATACATTTTACAGGGATAAAAAATAGCCTATGTGCCATAGGCTACTTTGTTTTGTTTTAATTTTTCATAGATCAAAGGACCAATATGATTTTTTGCCTAAGTAGTGGTAGTTTTGGGGTCCGAAATTGACAGGCTAATTTTTATCGCAGAAAAATGTGCAGTTCCTATGTGATTGCATAATACAGCAACCGAGGTTTTGTAAAAGAACATGAAATTGATTTATTTATGCATTAAAGGACATGATAAAGTATATTCTTTTTAATTGCGGGCTACGTCGCAAGGCGCAGCTAAGTGTAATATAAAGTGACACTTATTGTTTGCATGATGTACCTATAAATTTAAAATAAATATGTAGTTCATAACATTAGGATCGATAAGATAAGTAAGTAGGTATATTGTTTGTTACCATGCCAGGCATGTTTGATAAAAAAATAAAAGTACAACAGTTAAAAAAATAATCTATCTATAGGTAGTATGCAGTCATACTCTTGGTAATAAATTCAAAGAAAATAATAAAAGTAAGCATTATTATCACATTGTGTTTGCAAATAATAGCTATTGTTATAGGTTTTCAACCAACTATTTAAATAATTTTACTTTCTAAGGGCCTGCGCACACCTAGGCCACTGGCGACGGCGATCAGTGAAAATCTGTCAAATTTGACAGCGATATTTGTCACCGTTTCACTGATCGCTACCGCCAGCGAACTAGGTGTGTTCGAGCCTTAGATGTGCGCAGGCCTCTATAAGTAAGTACTTTAACTATGTGGAAACTACAAGTCACTTATCAAAGCGAATGTCAGTAAAAAATAAGTTCAATGAAACAGTAACAACGATGCAGGTACCAAACACGTTAGCGCCAATACAATAACTTTCACTCCTCGACTAACATGCCGTGATACAATTAACAAGGTATTAGTTAGACAATGTCGTGAAGGTGTATCGTTCATAACCAAATTAAATTGAAATCGGTCCAGTAGTTTTTGTGTTTATCCGTTACTAACATAAAAATCTTGCCTCTTATAATATTAGTATGAAAATAAGGATATTTTTTTTTAACCGACTCCAAAAAAAGGAGATTTCTCAAGTCGACCGTTTAGATGCTTTTTTTATGTGTTCGCGGATAACTTCGTCGTTTATGAACCGATTTTGAAGATTCTTTTTTTGTTGGAAAGAAGACATTTCAAAGGTGGTCCCATGATAAGGAAATCAGGGTTTGATGATGGCAGACCAGAGAAATCGAGGGGACCTTGCGAAAATCGTAGGGTAGTGCGGTTGTAAGATTTTCAATAAATATTTTATATAAAAATCTGTTCAGCAGTTTGGGCATGAAGTCGGTTTCTCAAAATTTTTAAACTTCACTTTTCTTTAAAACATACCTTGCCCATGATTTACGGTGACCGTGTAACAGACACGTTTTTAAAACATCAATTTCATTGCCATAATAAGTAAACTCGATCTCATTGCTATCGTAGTCATAGATACTCAGCAAAATAAAAAACATCAAAATCCTTTGTTGAACGAAGTCTCACAGTTCAAATTATTACACAAAATCGATACTCCACTGGTTTGTTTCGTTTTAAATAAATTCGAGGCTGCTACGGTATCGTCGCTTGCAAATAAAGCGAGCGGGAAAGAGTATCATAAATCTTAACTAAACTTATTTATGATACTCTTTCTCGCTCTAACAAGGTACCTAACCTACTCACTTCATTTATTGTAAAAGGTTTGCCCTTTTTATATTGAAAGTGGCTCTAGGGAACAGCATTGTCCAATCGGTCCAACTGGAATTCCGCCGAGGAGTTCTTACTTCTGATTAAACTCAAAAAGGATTTACCATCCTACTAATATATTAAGAGTCGCACGCAGAAATAATTCTTAGGTCTGCGTCTAGCCTCAAGCATAGATTTTTTTGTGAATTTTCTATGGAGAACAGTTAAAATATCGATGTTTGAGGCTCGTCTCAGACTTAAGTATTGTTACTGCATATACGGCCCTTACGAGTGCCTCTCAGAAATTACATTCTTGTTCACTCATTTGAAATGTGATTTTTTCATAACGAGCAGGGGTTAATGACTTGGCTGCATGAAAATTGAGGTCAGTCCTGTACCTGGCGAGCTAAAATTTTCATTAACCTTTAACCTCTAGCAGCACATATCATATGCGTAGCACGCAAGGGCTTATTCTTTAAAGCCTTGTGCACAACTAAGTGTTATACGGTGGAGATCACTGAACTTTTAAATATGACAGCGTTTCACTGATCGCCACCGCAGATGTCCGCAAGACTTAAGGCAGGATTAGAGTACACCAATACATTCCGATGGTTCATGATATTAAACACTGTAGCATATTATTAAATTTTTCGGGCACTACACTTATTTTTCAGCAGTTTATTTGGGGAAAAAATTCTGTCTACTTTTTCGTCAGATAAAAATTATATCCATCTCTTTTTTAGGCTTGTCAGAAAAACCTGTTGTCATTTTTATTCGAAGAATAGCGTTATTGTGTAGATCAAAAAACAGCCCTTGGGTAAAGAATATAGGATACAAAACAGAACCTTGAGACAGCCCGTTAAACTATTAAACTTTTTTTTTACCAAAACTTAAAAACTCTTACAACACTTAGGCCCGTATTCAGACTCGAGCACTGTTTTTTAATCGGGCCTTAGATAAAATATTCATGCAAGGAATAAATAGTTATGCCTAATTAGTAGGAAACTCCTAAGAATGCCGTCTTCGTTTCCAGTAATGATTGGCTATATAGAAATCACGTTTTCCGTTTTTCTCGGATGTTGGTTTGGTTTTAGATTTCACCGCAAACGCGTAGGAAGGCAGTAGTGCACCCAAGGCCTTATAAGGAGTCCTGTGTACTCCTACATATTGTTTTGAATTAACTTATAAACGGAGATCAAGGCCAGCTGGCCAGTCCCATAAATGGTTGCAAGTGGACTAGGTATATTTGTTAGAACGCATCAGTCCTATCCTACGCCCATACAAAGACCGCATTTTGACATCCGATAATGTCTATCATAGTTTTATCACACTAGAATGGACTTTTTACCAATATTACTACTGTCTTGAATATAATGCATTCACCGCAACTAGAGTCATTAACGTGATTGAATTTGAATTGTCTTTGGTTGTACAGTCTAACACTGCAGACTAGCTGCAGACGTCCGTCGTCAAGTTACGTATGGCTAACGTCATTCATTACATACTATTATACTATACACGAAATTAGCTGAGTGGAAGCTAGCTAGCTGAGTGGAAGCCTTTTTTTCGTCACTATTGCTATTGCTTGTTGTATATTTTTTGTGTGTACCATGATGTTTTGTGACGTTAAATAAATATTTCTATTCTTTTCTATTCTAAATACCGTCTGACCCCGACCAAACTACGTCAAGCTACAAACTTTTAAGTAAAACAATGCTTTGCTGTCAGAATACTTATTCCAAAAAATACGCGCATGACTATGAAATATATGAAATACAATGGGTATATAGCATAATACATAGGTAAGTAGTGAAAAACAGGGTGATAAGAGAGAAGTTTGGAGTGAAAGAATTTGTAGGAGGGATGAGAGTAGAGAAAGGTATGCTTAGATGTTTTGGGCATGTATCGAGGATCGATGAAGGGGAGTTAAATAAAATAGATGCATCAGGTGAGTGTGAATGGTACTGTTGGCAGGGGAAAACCTCAATGAGATAAGAGAATAAAAATAATGCTATGAGATTGAATGATGCGGATATTTCCAGATCGTAGGAAGTGAAAATCCGTGATTGAGCGTTGGGCCTACCATTACAAGTACAGTGTAATTTCATGTATGCCCCTACTCGTATGTAGGTACAGACATACATTTATGTTTAATTGTAAATAAATGACGACAAAGTATCAGTGAAACAGACCGAAAATGTAACCTTCAATGTTGCTAATCGTGTAATCTTTTACTGCGTAAGTTACGACTAAGCACTAAACTAATTGAATGATATGTGATAACATTCTTTTCTGTGTCCAAATTCATATTTTGAAATCGATTTCGTTATGAAGATCGAGGTAGACTAGGAATTGAGTCTAACGGCAGCGGGTCTTGTCGCAACGTTCGTCAGGTTCAATATTTGGTAGGTGGCCGCAAAGGCGACTGTAATTCCTGGCTTCATCAAATCGGTGAACCATAGCCGAGGCCATAGCGGTGGCTCATGAACTCCATATACAAGGTTAGGCATTCGAAAGCCTTTGTTATTTGAAAAAGAAGCGTCCTTGTTTGATTTCAGGCGGTATGATACTGAACTTATGTCGAACAACTCGCACTAGATCCTAAAAGACTTAATATACTTCATTGCAAAGTTTTCCTCAAAACTTCGTTTAAATAACAAAAGACTAGCTCGCAAACTGCTTTTATAAAGGAAATGAGATTTTGCTTCCGTGTTTTAAAAGTTGTTATTTACCAACACTGAAAATAATGAGTCACGCGCAAGCAGAGACAGTCTGGCAACGTACTATCGATTGAATCTCATCCATTTGGCATTGGAATTTGAGATTGAAGTATAGCGCAGCGCGTTACTGGATCATTTTATGTTGAGTGATTTACGTATAGATAGATAACCATTATAAACATCATTAGCCAGCCTTATTTAGTCCACTGCTGAACATTTTTTAGAGCGACCCGAGTCTTGTAGGCCCTTCACCCGATGCCTTCCAAGTGACCTTTACTAGGTCGTCTTTCCATCTAGTACTCCGAGCCGTGTGCGATTATATCGCGGTTGAATGCGCAACTGATATCATCATGCTAAACCAAAGGTTTGGAGTTCTAGTTTACACTAAACCGCACAACATAAGACTATTGCGCAGCAAAGAGGCATGAGACAGATTCTATGAGACAGGTATGAATGAAATGACAACCACAAAGATAAAGTTACGATGTAGTAAACCAACGCTTCATCTAAGATAGTCAATAGTCATACTGCAGCAAACGTAGATAAAAATATTGTATGACTCATGTGTATCAAAACATATTTTTAGTATGGTACGTACTACAGTACCTACTTATCTCGTATTAGATCTAAATAAATAGAGCATCACACTCATCATTCAAATGTAGGTTCACGTTGATGAATCAGTTATCAAGATAAGAATTGTAAATTGTATTGTGTAGGTCCTTATAAGTGATCTTGAGAACGAGATTTTCCTTGCACATTTGCGCATCTACATCTTCTATGAACGCATTCAATTTCTTCGTATATAAGTACTTATTTCATTTGTGAGTTCTCAGCCATTCTTGCAATACACATTTATTTTCCATCAAAAGGGTTCGAATGAGATCGTATTTCTTAAAAAACAGGATATCTCCTAACGGAGACGAACGCTTTGAATAGCAGTTCTTTGTGGAACCTACGCTATATTTAGAGAGTAGCAGGTGGAAGTTCCTCTCCGGTCTTCATTTGTAAAAAACGAATAAAACGTTTTACATCCTACAGTTGTTTGTTCGGCTAAAAATATGTTTTTGTCCAAACATCTGCAGATAAGACTCTTTTACTAGTGATGACTGCATCCCATCGTAATGTGACATGTACTGAGCTGAGACTAATTAGATTATGTATCTGCGTATTTTGTGACCAAACACTTAGTTTGAATATGGTAAATAGTGTCAGTACCATCGGTGTGCTAATTGTTTATACAATCACGTTTGTATTCTATTCAACTGTATTGTTCGCTGTGATGGTTGGTTCGATTTAACATTCATCACCTTGTTTCAAATGATTAGGTATTCTAATAAGCGTATAATATACAAAATACGCGTCATTTTCTTAAATATATATCGCCAATATATCAAGATCTCTATCATTTACGCATCCTCACTCAGCTTCAACGTTCTTTAAAATGGACTTTTGCTTCAATCTATTTTAAATCTTGTGTGGGAGTGGTGACGGTTCATTATTCTGACTTAATTCTGGTTTCAATTCGTCACTTTGGTCTCCGGCGAGTTTCTTGTCAACAATGTTTTTGTCCTTGGTAATTAACTTGAGTGTACCTAGGTTCTGGCGTAGTTGGCAGTCGTAATACGTTTTCAAAAGAGAAGACGTGTTAACCTTTGTCGCCCCTTTTAGTAGGTGGAAACATCTAGCTAATAAGTATATTCTTTTGTTCCAGGGTATTTGAGTCGTTATGGTAATGGAAGCCGACCCTATTTCCGGAAAGCGAGCCGATGGTAAATAAAAGCCTTTACAAATTTTTATGTCCATGATGGTAATAATAGCCAATGGTTCTTTAGAACGAATCCGATTAATGTCGATTTTGATAGTCATTGTGTTGATTACTAAAGCAATCAACATTATCCAAAATTCAGACTGACGACTGTTTTTTTTCTGTTCTATCTGATCATCTAATGATCCACATTCTCTAGCCATAATAAATTGTATGACCAGAATGTAGATCTCTTAATATTTGTTAACGATATGCTACACGTACGACTTGAGAGATGAAAACGCTATTGTTTTTGTTATAAAATTCATGTAATATCAAACTAAAATTTAAAGAATTTATACATATGTATTATTTCATTGATATGTGACCTTGCTGGACCTCGCGTTGCTAGTTATACATCTACCTGCATCATATTCTATTTAGAGCTAAACATAAACAACGCCAATTTGTAAGGTCATAATAACATAACCAAATTATTTAAGCGGCACTCTATGACACATCGAATATTTTTAAACTGAACTGAATATAATATCTCGCTGAAGAATTGCTCAGAAAGTAAATACTTTTATTTACACAAAGAAACTTACAATAAACAAATATTTATAAGATACAGTTGAGCTATCTGCAGACCGCTATAAACTATCTAGAGATAGCTCAACTGATCTAAATCATTACGAGACGGAAGCGTCCCGAAGATGCTGGCGGCATTGCCACGCTTAATAGCAATGCTAATGCGTTGCGCCAGATACCCACTAGCTCTTGGGTCACGCGTCGCTTGGATCAGTCGCCTAGAAAAAGTAACAACATTTTGAAGACCCGCAAGGTCTCGGTTTCCCACGAATCTAAAAGTTTCAACCCCAAAAGGAGCAAATAAGTAAGAAAGTTAATATTTTTATTCTTGGCGTGGAACGAATAAACAACAAAAAATGTAAAGCTGTAAATATTCTGTAAATCAACGGCGTGCGTCAGCTGACTTGAGCGACATAAATGATAAAAACCCAATGATTGATAGGTTACCTACATAATCCAATTCGTGCAAGTATAATATCCCACTTTCGCCCACAGAAAGTCGTTGCCCCAAATCCTACATGTGATGCTGTCCGGCTAAAAATATTTCGTGCCTGTTAATTTCAACGCTTGGCCTAAGTTACATGATTTCGTCACTTTCTGACTGAATGCTTACAATGTTTTTGTGCTCTTCATATCTTTGGGCTGTCCAAGAGTTTATCGTACCAAGTTATTTTACATACCAACTCTCGAACTCACAATCGAATCCTTGTTTATTTTATAGTTAACTTTACTAGGTACTCATTAAGTCATTATACATGGAACATAAAATGAGTTATATTGATATGAGGTATATGAGCTATTTTCATTAGTTCAGTTCAGTTAAGGTTTTGGACGTCAAGGTAGGACGACTCATGTATTACTAGCAATGTCTTTTGGGAGACATCTACATCCAGCAGTATACTAGTAATAAAACAGTTTGATAATGAATCTGTCCTCTGTATAGCAGCAAAACAATAATATTCGAAAGGTCAACCTAATTGAATACATACAAGTGCATTCAGTTATCCTATTTCATTTTCGGAAAGTACCTACCTACTCAATTCATTGGAAAGTACAGTTTCGTTATGCGTACGTACATTATCCTGATAACTTCACAATGACGTTTTCAGGACATCACATCAATAACAGAAGCAATAACAGTCATGATGAGTAAAAGAAAACCGGCCAAGTGCGAGTCGGACTTGCGCACGAAGGCTATACCATTACCCGTACCATTATCTATAAAAACGTCAAAAAAGCACGTTTGTTGTATGGGTTGTGCTCCCTTAAATATTTTTATTCGGTTCTTCAGTATCTGTTATAACGGCAACAGAAATACCAACATCATCTGTGAAAATACAAACTGTCTAACTATCACGGTTAATGAGATACAGCCTGGTGACAGACGGACAGACGAATGAACAGCGAATCTTATTAAAAGGATCCCGTTTTACCTTTTGGGTACGGAACCCTCAAAACCGAATGATTACTTCGGTGACCTATTCCCAAATGTGATATAAGTATAGCATTTACTGTTTCGTCTGCGTCATGACAAAAAGTACTGAAGTGTCTCAATGACTGAACACCGTCTTCTTTGTGACCGTAATGGTTTAGTATTTGCAGTTATGCAGACAGTTCTGTCCTTGATAAATTAATGTTGGGATAACTCACGACGTTACTGCATTCAATACTCGATTTTCATACCAGCCTTTGCAATAAGAGTAGATTTTGCGAGTCCTCTCAGCGTCTCTAGTGTCGCCGCACACGGTCCTCAAGCCTCAACCACAAAACGCCGCCACTGGCATAATTCCTGTAGTTTTCATACATTTTATATGGACTCGCTCGAGAGAGCACTGGTGGTCTAGTGGTAGTGGCCCCGCCTTCCGATCCGAAGGTCGTGGGTTCAAATCCACTCGTGTACCAATGAGTTTTTCTGTCGAAAAATTTATGTGCACTATGCCAGTACTCTCAAAACGGTGAAGGAAAACATCGTGAGGAAACCGGCGTGTTGTAGAACCTAAAAAAGTTCGAGCAACACGTGTCAAGGGTCACGCAAAAAGGGCCCACCAGCGGCCTACTTGCGGAAAAACCTGCCCGCACATCAAGTGCGCATGATAAAACTTGCCAAAAACTTGCCATGGACTCGCCGCACAAGGTTGACGCCGTTAGCCGCCACACGCTACAAATCGTCGCTATATAAAAATTAAGAAAACTACAGGAAATATGCCAGTGGCGGTGTTTTGTGATTGTGGCCGGAAGCCCGTGTGCGGGAAGACTAAGGCCCGTATTCTGAAACAGTGCTTAGGTCTGAGTCGAGCCTCAAGCACAGATTTTTGACACTTTTCAATGGAGAACTGTCATAAAATCTATGCTCGAGGCTCGACTCAGACTCAAGCGTGGTTTCGGAATACGGGCCTAAATCCACTAAGCTTATCTGGAACTTTAGAAATCGACCAAGAGTAACTTGTGAAAAATGTAAAATGTAGCTTCTCTTGAGGGGATCCTAGATCGCTTTTAGTATTTATGCTGTTATTTTTGCTTCCACTTCATCGTCATATAGTCATCGAGTTATCCTTGTTTTGGTAAAATATATGCCACTATTTATCTCTAGATTCTTGATATTACAGTATTTACAGAGGCGCGTCTGAATATACCCATTTTTACAGTAACAGCGTATGACTTGACCTCACGGGCATCGGGAGACATGTTGCCTGGACAGTACCAAGCATTTCTTTGATGTTTTATCTGATCAATGCTTTTAACTGTTTTATTTCACGTTCCGTAGGTAATCAAAGAGATTATTTGAGATATTTCCGTTTAATTCCACTCAAATGTCTTCTGTCGATCGGTTTGGGGTGCCCTTGTTACAGAAGGGTAGGTACCTCTTCACAAATTGTATGACTACATTCAAAGAAACTGTATTAAGAATTTATAATTCTGAAAGATTAGAAGCTAGTGTGTAAATAAATACGGTCTGGGTGTGTATGTGTACTCAGCTTGCTTTGTTGTGGAACTAAATAAATTATTACAAACAATAAATATTTACAAACAGGTTGACGCGACTGTAACCACAGAGTACATTTATAAAAACTGGAAATAGAGGTCTCTCTCGGCGCCCAAAACGGGCAACACGTAAAGTGCTGCCATCTAGAGTTTTCCGATGGGATTACATTCCCCTATTCAATTCTGTATACCTAGATATAATAAGTACAAATATACGTACTATACAAGCATACCCTATATATATAAGATATACTGCTGCCGAATAAAGAGCTAATTTTAGAGATTATTTAGATAAATAAAACACCATTATTATATCAATAATTTACTTTATTCGTCTTTTATAACATTTATGAAAGTATTTTTTAGCTTTTACCTGAAAATTATCACCATCATCATTACAGTCTCTCCTCCCTTTTAAGATTTTATTTATATCTTTACAGTAATTATATATAAAAAACCGACTTGATAAATTTATTAAATAATTAATTAATTTATCTTTATGATTTTCACAATTTAAGAAATCAAAATCTATAAACATTAGTATTAAAGTTTTTATGAACTCTTTAATATTACCGAAATGTAAGTTTTTCTTTAAAATTTCATTATTTATGTCTTGCACTGCAGATATGCAAGAGAAGAGAGACTGAGATGGACTGAGAAGCCAACGTCGACCAGCATATTCTCTACATTGTATGTATTCGTTTGCCTGAGATGCTATCATATCTTTATTGCATTGTGTGCAGTTTCTGAATACATTTTTTTGTGTTTTTTTCACAAAGTATCCAGAAACAAATTGCAGAGCGCCCATGATACGGGGGTCATTTTTTTCTGTTACATTTAATATTTGCACATCTGGTATGCTCTCATCATCTGCAAGGATGAAGGTGTGCAGTAAAGTACAATAATCCCTTTCACAGTTAGCACCTGGCGCATGGACACTCGTGATATTGTTTATTAATAAAGTTGTATACGCACTTTCAAATCTTTCTATTGTGGGGTTTGTATTGCGGCACCCATGGCTTCGTATAGCGCCAAAAAAGTTCTCCAGTGGGTCCTGGTTGAGGTGCCGCATCCAAACAGAAGTTATACCGTAATCATTGTGCAATTTTTTTATTAAATCTTGGACACCATCAATTGTCCATGCCCAGTTATCTATTGTAGGTACTTTTTCAGCCTTGCCAGTAGCAGTATTAACAAACGCCATGTTTTTCATTTGCATTTTCGCGTTGTTCCACACGCCGTTGTGAACAGAATTCGGCTTTACCGGACCTAGAAGGGGTTTCCCATGACAATTTTTTTTTGCATAGCTGCCGTTCATCGAGTCAAAAAGCTCATCAAAAAAAAAGAGAGCATCTGCTGTATCTTTACATTCATTTGGAAGAATCCCTTTGTCTGAAACAAATAAATAATACTATTAAAATTCTGCCTATTGTGCAGTCATTACTAATTGAAGAGTTTTTATAAAATGAAAAATATTGAAATAGTCCTGTCAATGTCAAGAGAGGGGTGGACGTGACAAAGAAGTGTCGCGTCAAACCGTAGATTTATTTTGAAACCTTGTACCCGATTCGTTTTCTATCATTTTGGAGGGGAACATTATCTTTTTTATTTTCATTGTTTTTCCACTGACACTTCCAAAGTGGTAAAAAGTTGCCCCCCCCCCCCCCCCCTCTAACTTCTAAAATAAGAGAATGATAAATCTAAAAAAAATATATGATGTACATTACTATGCAAACTTTCAACGATATTTGGTTTGAACGAGATCTAGTCAGTAGTTTTTTTTTATACGTCATAAATCGCAAACCGTAATTTACCTTTCGACGAACTACAAGAACTTTTATATTATGTTACTTGTTGCTACGGAACCCTTCATGGGCGAGTCCGACTCTCACTAGGCTGCTTTTTTTCTTTAAAGAAAATTTGTCTTCTTATTCGGGTAAAGAATTAAGGGTACCAGAACAGACTTAAACCATAAAAAACATTTTACCTGCTAAATATCCCATATTAGATGACACAGTTCGGCTGAAAACTTGCGTGGCGTATTTAACTTTCATTTTGGGCATTTTGCTGGGTATAACGTGATTTTCCGTAAGCTTTGGAATCAATCGTATACCCTTGTATCCAGGATTTTCTTGGTGAAGTAGCTCAATATGCTGCCACTTTGCTGTTTTTTTCGAATTGTCTTTTGACTGATATGTCAGGTTTTTTGTAATTAAATTGTTGCGAATGCATTTCATTAAATGAGGAGGGTCATACAGGGGTATAATTTCTTGTTCATTTACTACAAAGATGTTTTCCTTTGGTTCTCGACCAGCTCTTATGAAATCACCTCGTGTCTCCTGAACCAATAGTTTAATGGCACTTCTATTATTAGTGCCTTGGTCAGATATGGTTGCCAGCACAATAAGGCCAGCCTCTTGCAGTTCTCTTATGACATCTTTAAGTTGTTTTGCTAGTTCCGGGCCACTAGTTGCCCCTGCAGAGAATGTGTATGAGACCGGCTGTTTATAATTTCTGGTCAAACTTCTTATCATAAACACTTGGGCATGGTCAGCATATTCAGGTTTTGTATTCTGGCCATCCGTGACAAAACCTATTACATGATCCTTTCGCTCATTGTATGTGATGTTGGCTTTAAGTGACATTTCATCAAATAGAAGTACACACAGTCTATCTTCAACTTTTATGTTTGCAGTCGCTTCTTTGATTTGATGGAAAATTTTCTTATTTATGCCTGGTTTCACATTTGCTTGGTTTATTAATTTTGACAGTGTCTGGGGAGCTGGCAAAATGAAGATCTTTCTCAAGAATCTGTAGCACTTAGGACTTTGCTTTAGAATAGACAATGCTATAATTTTTTCATTAAGAGAAAAACGTCTTCCTTTGTCTTTTTTTTTCATTTCTCTAAACTGCAGCAAGGTCAATATTCTTGCAGTATTTGGCATTTTATTGATAGCAGCTACAAATGCAGGACTTGATGTTAGTTTCTTTGCTGCCTTGAGACTTGCAGACTGCCTTTTAACCTTACTACGGCACTTGCTGAGCTGACTTCTCACTTTAATTATTTTCTGATATAGTTTAGATTCCAAAGTCGTAAAACATTTTTTGGAAGCAACAATCCTCATTTTTTTGTGCGTGGGTCCTGAAAAGAAAATTAAATTAAATTAAGAGTTTATCGACTGTCTGGATGTCTTATGAATTATTAGGCCCGTTTGGACAAGTGTACTGTTCGATATAGTCGGTCAGTTACCCATTTCCTTAACTTTTCTTCTGGTCATTTTCTGCTTTTGTTTATTTCTCTTTTTGGTCCAAATAATCTACTGTCCAGTGAACCTTAGGCACAAACCGTAGGACTTAAAAAAGAAGCATTCATACAGGCTTTATTACACTGGACGTAGCTGTAATTTTTGACATAAGCTGTAATTTTAACATGAACTGTCACTTTTGACATGAGTTGAAAAGGAAAATGGGCAAAACGAAAATTAACGAAATGGGTAACTGGAGGTAACGCCCAGACTAGACCAAACAGTACATTTGTCATAGAGAGCTTAATGGAACCTAATGCTATGGTATGAGGACACATTGAAAATGAATACAATACAGGGTTGTCTTTGTAAAAACCCACTTTAGAGTAATTTTTAAGATAATAATCAAATTGCTTAGTCAGCTTTCATAGCTCAGTTGGGAGTAGCTCTGCTTTCTGCACTGGAGGCGTTGGTTTGATTCCCACCGAGAACAAATGTTTGTGTGGTGAACATAGATGTTTGTTCTCTGACTGGGTGTTACATTGCGTTCTAAACATGTAAATATTTACAAAAAAAATATTTAAGAATTATATCAGCTATCTGGTTTCCATCGTACAAGCTCTGCTTAGATTGGGGCTAAATAGTTGTGTGCTGTGAGAATTGTCCACAATATTTATTTATTTACTTACTGGGAATGGTTTTCTTATTAGTGTTAATTTCAAGAGTATGTTCCGGCACTTTGCACATCTGGGACCATCAGCTACAAGATCTGAATACATTTCAGATGTGTCAAAGTTCCGGAACGTACACTATAATATATTGTTAGATATTTTATTTTTTACATCGTAAAAACTATCGTAACTTATATTATATCATTCAAGATACTCACTTTTAACTATTGCCTCAGTAGTATTGACTTCAATAGTATGTTCCAGCCCTTTTCTTGACACATCTGAGACCATCTCCATAGCCACTGGATCTGCAATGTGAATTTAAAAAGAAACTAAATTTATCTTATTTTAAACTTAAACTTTAATGAAAAAAATATACATACATACATACAGATATATATATATATATATATATATATATATATATATATATATATACAAAAATTAAATAAAAAAACATACATACACACAAACATAAAATGTCATAAAACCTACGTTGCTTGTAAGATCTTCGTTCGCTTCGCTCACTCGATCAACGAATCTCTCATTAACGATACTCACTGTTAACTATTGCCTCAGTAGTATTGACTTCAACAGTATGTTCCAGCCCTTTTCTTGACACATCTGAGATCATCTCCATAGCCACTGGATCTGCAATGTAATGGAGAAAATGTGAATTTAAAAAGAAACTGAATTTATCTTATCTTAAACTTCAATGAAAAAAACATACATACAGTAGGGGTCTAAAAATGTTTACCATTTTTCAAATTAGATTCTTTAGCCCATTCGTGTGCAGTAGTCTAAAATGCTATATCATCCTAAACAATGTTGTAGCATTGATTCTAACAAAAGGAGTATTCATGACGTTTTTATGATGAAACTCTTTTTTTTATTTAAAAATTGACATAATTGCATTTTTTACAATGATATTTATCAAAAATACTAGGATTGAAATAATAGAAATTGATTGAAAAACTATGGCAAGTTTATCTCTGCAACAAAGGGCTGAAATATTAATTCTTCATGAAGATAGCTTGAATATTAGTGCTATATCATAAGAACTTAATATATCTCGATTCACCGAGAGATTTTGGATTCGGCATCATAGCGAAGAAGGGCAAATAACTGACCATAGAAAAAGTTCAGGACGACGGCGACGATGGCCGATACTAACCGCCACGCTTCACGCGCGCACGGCTTCACATCACACCAACCAGTCAATTTACTGCTTTGTATGATGTGAGTCCTCGGACGATTCGACGAGCTTTGCACGGAGCAGGGGCCTAATTCTCAGACCGACCGAGATTTTCAATGTCCAAACATTGGCATTGCACAACCCTGTAATTTTTCTACGTGTTCCGTATATCGTAGCTGTCGAGGCTTCTACGATGAGGTTGTCGATGAATTACTTAAGGAAATCTGCCATTCTATCTTCGAAAAGAAGCAATAAAATAAAATTGCAAAATAATCGAGATCGGCCCGAGAATTAGGCCCCAGGACTACACTACAGACATCATGCCATTATTTATGGCGTGGTTCAAC
This sequence comes from Thera obeliscata, assembly GCA_947578465.1. Lineage (NCBI taxonomy): Eukaryota > Metazoa > Arthropoda > Insecta > Lepidoptera > Geometridae > Thera > Thera obeliscata. Next base: position 3,356,823 of record OX387914.1, on the reverse strand, counting down.
TTGCACCGTGATATATTTCTCATTCGATAGCCTGCCCGGTCAGCAGATATTAACTCGATTGAAAATCTGTGGGGCATTATGGTGCAACGCTGGGACTGTCAGAACGAAAGAAAACCTGAAACTCTTAGATCACATTGTGCATGGGTTTGGGATGACATCAGGGGGACTGATTTATGCACGCGCTTTGTCGCATCTATGCGAGATAGCCTTCGTGCCGTCAAGTTGCTGATGAAAGATTAAACTAGTTATTAAAACAATGTTATAGTTTCCTTAAAAAAATAAAGACAAGTTTTTTCAATTTCTACTTGATTATTTCTTTCTTTTTTAGTAACATGAGCTGGTATAACCGAGCTTCGCTCGGGGTTAAAAAAAATAGTTTTCTTATTCGCCAATAGATGTCAGGAAGAGTCGTATCTTTATTGGCTTATTTTTAATGAACAACGCCATCTGCTGGAATAGCTTGCAGTTAGTTGCTCACAATCGCCAATAGATGGCAGGAACAGTCGTATATTGAATTTATGTATGATTATTGCAAAACACCAACTTTTCGTCATTTTCTAAAAATGAATCCTAGCTAGATTGATTTATTGCCCCCGAAACTCTCTGTATACTTAATTTCATAAAAATCTTTGGCTCAGTTTCCGAGATCCTAAATATATATACAAGATTTTCTCGTTTAAAGGTATAAGATAGCTCTTAGAATCAGTAAGTTGAAATGGCAATGGGCAATATGTCAGTTATTAAATCAAAGAACTGACAACCGTTGGGGAATAAAGGTTTTCGAATGGCGCCCGCGAACCGGAAGACAAAAAGTAGGGCGCCCACCCACCAGATGGACTGACGACATTGTTAACAGGTTAGCTGTCCCGAAGCAAGTTTCAATCTTCTTTGTACACGTCCTCGTAGTAAATAATGACAGCTAACGCTCATGAAGTTTGCATTATCTACATCATTGGCCATGAGGCACATATGCCTCATGGACGTACCAGTGCAATCACCCATGAGGCACATGTGCCTCATCGGACAGCTAACCTGTTAAGATCGCAGGAAGTCGGTGGATGGAAAGGGCTCAGAATCGTTCTTCCTAGAAATGTGTATGGGGAGATAATGGGGAGACCTATGTCCAGCAGTGGATTTCTTCAAACTGATGATGATGATGCGTAAAAATTCGATCTCGCTTGGGTGAATCTCTATTGCTTCTTCTATGCTCTATTTATTTATTTAATTCTTTATTGCACCAAAAATACGTGACAATAGGAGAGCTTAATGCTAGACAGCATTTTCTACCAGCCAACCTTGACAGGTAAAAATAAAGAGGTGGGCGTGCATAAAATGGAGTGAAAACAGTTTTGATTAACCTACGTAACTTACCTAATCGCTATAAACTACGTACAACATACCTATATAAAAAAAAAAATAATAATAATAATAAATACCTAACTATAAAAAACAATATAAATATAAAATAATATAATAGAGATAAATAAATATACGAATATATACCTACCCTATAATATATAATACAAGCATATATATAAATATAGTACATATATCACGAGGTAGAATTAAAGTAGAAATCATGAACAAGACTTTTAAAAGCGGGTTTTGTGGACGACTTTTTTATGCTAAGGGGAAGTTTATTCCATAGACCCACAGCCACCACCTCAAAAGAATTCCGACGAAAGCCAGAACTATGTTTCGGAGTCGCTAAGCAGAGTGTGTCTGTAGACCTTAAGTTACGATCATGACCGTCAGACAGGTAAGAAAATTTGGATTTTAGGTACTGAGGGGAATTCGGGTCTTTCAAAATAGAGAAGAGAAGACATAAGATTCTCTTATTTCTCCTCTCCCTAATTGGAAGCCACTTAAGCTTCCGACGATAAATAGACACGTGGTCGTATTTGCGAAGGCCGTAAACAAAACGGATGCAAGAGTTGAGTAGACGGTCTAGCTTGTTGAGGTGATCGGCTGTAAGATCGAGATATGCAACGTCGGCGTAATCAATGATAGGAATCAGGAGGGTATTTACCAAAGATATTTTAGTTTTCTCGGGAAGAAAATTTTTAAAACGAAGAATAGAGTGGAGAGTTGCAAAAAATTTCCGGGATACCTCTTTTACTTGCGCCGACCAACCTAAGTTCTCATCCAACAGAATGCCAAGGTCTTTAACTACAGGTGAAAAAGGAATAGAAATAGAGTTAAAGCGCAGTGACATTAGGTTTGGACGATTGACTTTGGCTAGCTGACGCGAGCTTCCGATAATAATTGCTTGGCATTTGTTGGGATTGACCTGAATGCCATAATTTGCGGACCAGGATTGAAGTTGAATAAGGTCATCGTTGAGAGCTTTAATGGAGTCGTTTAAGCAATCGACTTTAGCATGATGATATAGCTGAAGGTCATCAGCATAGAAATGGTAGTTACATTGTAATTTGGGAGAGAGCATATTTATAAATAAAGAGAATAATAAGGGGGATAGTATACCTCCCTGCGGGACACCGGCCTCCAATTCACTCCAGTCAGAATAACTCTGACCATTGCGGACTGTCTGCCGACGCCCCGAAAGGTAAGAGGCGAACCACTGAACGGAAGCGGAAGAGAAATTAAGGTGGTTTAATATCGCCAGAAGTAATTCGTGGTCCACCGCGTTGAAGGCGTTACTGAAATCAACTAAAACTAGAACAGTAACCTGAGATGATTCCATGCTACACCTAACGTCCTCAGTAACCTTCAAAAGTGCGGTAGTAGTGCTGTGCCCAACTCTAAAGCCGGACTGAAAGATGTTGAATAGCTCTATGCCTTATCTATGCTCTATGGCTAATCAAATCACATAATAACATCGACCTTGTGGCATAGATTTGTGCATGCAATTACGGTGGTTAACATTTTCAGACCGTTTTTTTTTTTTAGAAATGTTTAAGTTGGTCAGGTTCGCAATTTTCGGGAAGTTTCACTTCCAAAAAAATTCAGAACAAAATTCATAACTCGAAAACTATACAAAATCGCGGAACATACACGGGGGTGATTCGGATACCCCACAATACGAGGGACCAAAATTAGTTTTTTGGACGTCAATTCCGACCACCCTGTATATACTCGTAGTATGTAGTAATAAAAACATACATACATTACGCACAAACATAAAATGCCAAAAAACCTAAGTTGATTGTAAGATCTTCGTTCACTTCGCTCACTCGATCAATGAATAAACATATCTCATTAAAGATACTCACTGTTAACTATTGCCTCAGTAGTATTGACTTCAATAGTATGTTCCAGCCCTTTTCTTGACACATCTGAGACCATCTCCATAGCCACTGGATCTGCAATGTAATGGAGAAAATGTGAATTTAAAAAGAAACTGAATTTCTCTTATCTTAAACTTTAATGAAAAAAAAGCGGCAAAGTGCGAGTCAGACTCGCCCTTGAAGGGTTCCGTAGCAGTAAGTAATATAATATAGAAGTTCTAGTAGTTCGTCGAAAGTTACATTGCGGTTTACAATTAATGACGTATTCAAAAAACACTGCCAACTAGATCTCGTTCAAACCAAATGTCGTTGAAAGTTTACATACTAATGTACATCATAATATATATTTTTTAGTTTTATCATTCTCTTATTTTAGAAGTTACAGGGGGGCAACATTTTACCACTTTGGAAGTGTCTCTCGCAAAAACGATTAAGTTTAGAAAAAAGTGGCCAAGTGCGAGTTGGACTCGCCCATGAAGGGTTCCGTAGCAACAAGTAACATAATATAAACGTTCTTTTAGTTCGTCGAAAGGTAAATTGCGGTTTACGATTTATGACGTATAAAAAAAAACTACTGACTAGATCTCGTTCAAACCAAATATCGTTGAAAGTTTGCATAGTAATGTACAACATATATTTTTTTCAGTTTTATCATTCTCTTATTTTAGAAGTTAGAGGGGGGGGAGGACCAACTTTTTTCCACTTTGGAAGTGTCTCTCGGGCAAACTATTCAGTTTAGAAAAAAACGATATTAGAAACCTCAACATCATTTTTGAAGACCTATTCATAGATACCCCACAAGTATGGGTTCGATGACGATCCGGGAATTGGACGGAAAAATATACATAATTATATATCATAAAAACAAAAAAAAAACGATTTCTTAGGCAAAACAGCAATAATGGGGATTTGGAATTAGACTTAACGGACCGACTAGACCAAACAGTAAACTGTTCCTAACGACCCTAATGCAACCAATCATTTAAAATAGAATAGAATTAAAATTATCAATCAAATCAATCAATCAAATTATTTATTTTATGCCACCAAATTACACATAATTATGTTACACAAGGATAATTTACAAAGAGATTATGACATAAAAATTTGTAATTATGGGATTAGATTAGAATTACGGGACCAACCATACCACTTAAAACTGTCAATAGCAATGCCAAATTCAATGCGTCATGTCAAACTTCAATTACATAACTGTCAAGGTGTCTTCAGAAGTGTTCACAAGTTGATAAATTCAACCAGATAAACATTTAGCAAACAATTTTATTCACCTACGAGCTAAAGAAATTGAACTTATATGGTAATCTCTTATTATTCAAATTTTTCTATGTGGCGTATATAACCAGACTCACTATAAAATTTTTTCTTTATTATAAACTTGCCTTTTGATGTAGATGGTAAATTTTGAATCTCCCTCAGTGCTCTTGTTTCTGTATAAGTAAATACTGGTTGAGACAGTGGACCTGAAATAGAATAAGCCTAGCATTAAACCCAACTCAGTTTTCTAACGTAGGTTTCTAACCTATTTTATTACTTTTTCTAAAACTTGAAATCATGAACTGTTGTTCAAAATTGCTCAGCACTCCTCAATGATGAATAACATTAACTGGCACAAATTCAGTTTATTTCAGGTTAGTAGACCTGAACCTGGTTCTGTACCAAAAGGGTAAAACAAAACTCTATTACTAAGACTCCACTGTCCGTCTGTGTGTCACCAGACTGTTCTCATAAAGCATAATAGTTAAGCAGTAATTTTTACTTATAATGTATTCCTGTTGCCACTTAAAACAAATATTAAAAAACAGAAAAATAATATTTAAAGGGCTCCCATGATACAAGCCTGATTTGTTTGCCATTTTTATAGATTTTAATATACCTACAGTATGGAACCCTTTGTGCATGACTCGAACTCGCACTTGGCTGGTTATGGTTGTTTCTACTCAACAACGTACCTACATACTGTATATAATTTATATGTTTGACCAGCCTAGAGTTTATACATGTAAATAAAAACAACATACCTGGCATAAGTAACGTTGGCACAGCTATGTTCGAAATTCTGTTGTTTCGGCAACAATATTTTTCAGCAAAATGAGCATGGCATACTCGCCGGTGTTTGTAAATATACTCATTGCTCAGGCCCAATATATTTCCACCGATGGCGTAAATCCATGTCCGGAAGCGCTCGATCTCATTTTGAGGGTTTGGAAAAAGGTGAAGAGTTTTGTGTTGATCTAAAAAAAACATGAAACCAATATTAACAATTTGTGAAAAATGTACACACATATTTTACTTGAATAAAGAATAAATTTGCCAAAATGCATGTCATATCTAGTTATAGTGGTCCACTGTAGGGTATACTTAGGCCACTCCCAAAGAGTTAGAACTTTCCTCAGAAGCCTTTCTTCCTGGAAATTTATAGTGGAGGCCTATGTCTAGCTGTGAAGCTAATCGAACTTCAGGCTGAAGCTGATGACGACGCTGACGTGTTATGGAATTATCAGATGCACACATAACCAGCATAGATCTATTAGATTATGCAGGGTGCTTGTTTTTCTTGATAAAAAGCTTGTTCTATGTAGGTACATAAAGCAGATAAAAATTTACATACCTCCACTTTCCACACATTGCGGGATGCAACAACGTTTGCTAGACATAGCGGTAGGCACTAATAACTAAAACAAGAGTCCTGTCTCTGAGTCATACCACGAAAAACAACACAAAACGCACCCAAAACTAAACTTGCAGTCCTGTTTTAGAGTCACTGTCTCAAATAGAGGTTACACGAAAATAACACAAAAAGTACACCATGCTTGACGTAGTTCGGAGGAGCAAAGGCTCAACTCAACGAATTTACCGTACTTCGGAGGAACGAAGGCTCAACTCAACGAATTTACGGAGGAAACACACAATTAATAAACACGACTCGACCCAAACGAACAATCCGAAAACTGAAATTGATCAAAACATAACCGCGACATTTTTTGATGTGTGCACGTGCCGTATGGCATTGACAGTTCAATTCCAATGACAGTCACAGATAATGTAAAATGACAGTAAAAAGGCTAATGGTATGTACAATACTGCCATCTGTTGGTTTCGGCTAGAAGTACATGATTATAATACGGTAAATTTAAAAATGTGTTGTTGTCAAAGAGCACTAACGGACCCCGTGTTCTTTAAATTATGTTACATTATAATCACTAGCGAGAACATTTCAATGTTACAAGAATGAGTACCCTGACTGTAACGGATAACTGTTTTTCTGTGTTATATGGTATGCTCAGTCTAATATAAAGTTTATAATTGTCGATTATCTTCTTCTTCTTCTTCCTGCCTTTATCCCCCACTTTATGTGGGGCACAACATGTATTCCTCCTCCATTTCCTCAGTTAGCCGTCATCTCTGCATTCACTCCTCTCTTCTTATCCATGTCATTTCCATGTCTTTCACACAGTTAATCCATGTTTTCCTTGTATAATCCATCCATGTTTATCCATGTTTTCCTTGTATTGTTTTGTTGTATAATTGAGGATTATCATGACCTAATATTACGAATGAACGTCACATTTTTCCAGTTCTTGCCCGGAAACCAGAAGTAGGTCTAGTTTCCTGTTGTACGCCAAATGAGCCTGATTCTCGTCGGTACTCTCAATAGCGTCTCGCTTGATCGATGCCATTGTATTGTTTAGACATCAGATAAATTCACAATGGGTTAGATATCCCTTGTGTACTGCATCAGATTAGTAGCAAAGTCTGTTGTGCTTAGGAATAATCGATTCAAACTGAATGGCTTCAAGGTCGTTTTTAAAATAACGATTGTAACTAAGGCATTATTAGTTGAACTACATCAATCATGGGGAGATTTAATGATCTTATGTGGTAAGTTCATTTAAATTAAGCCTATATTTTTCAGTTACATAATATGAATAGGCCTTTGCCTAGGCGTGGGACGATATACCTAGGCTAGTAAAAAAAATAGCATTAGGTACTGTTTGTTTTTGGAATAGTTTTGGGAATAGGACGTCCCTAATCGAATCAAGCAAAGAGTTACAGCTCTAGCGGAGAAAAAAGGAGAAGAGGAAGGACATATGGCGTCGTTCCCGCGTTCCGTATACTTGTATTGTCTGCGGTTTAATAAAGTAAAACAGAATTGTAGCTTTAATTAATGAAGAGTTTTCGTCATATTAGAACTTATTTAAAATCATCTTTTGGAAAAAATTGCCTCAAGTTAGGAGGTATGCAGTTTAGTAAAAAGCAATACTCGATACAAAAGTTTGATGTTGACGTTGGATAGAAATACACACTGAATTTAATATCACGGTTCGTTCGTGTCGTGCTACAGTTCAATAAGGAAGTACCAATAAGAATAATGATACGAAACAACGCCTTTTTACGTGATTTACCTAGGTATTGTGTTCTGATGCAAGTTTTTCCGTCATGTATGGGTTTTTATCAGTTTACGTTATTAAGTTCTATTGTGAAATCTTAGCTACCTGTCTTTCTGTTATGCTGCATAGTTTAACTTTGTGATTTCCTTTAGTAAAATAATTTACTTAAAGCCGGTAAAAACGTCTATAACGCTGTCTTCATATAACTAATGTAAAATACTCGTAGCACTAAGGCTTGGTCGCGTGGAACTGGCACCTAGACTTACCTAGCTTTAAGGCGTTTTAAAGTGATCCTTGTAATACCACTGAATAAAGAAATATTTGTCTTTGACTTAATTTAAATATGCGAACATGGTATTTATTATTCTGTATATTATCTTCTAGTAGAAACCCGCGCGACTTCGTTCGCGTTAAGCTTTTTCCATACAAACTTCAAGTCCTGCTGAATCCCTCTCAGGGTTTTGTGTGCACACAGGAATCTACCCTCCAAATTTAAATATTCTAAGAACATTAGTTTAGGCTGTGCGTTAATTGTCAGTCAGTCAGTAACGAAATAGTTTTTATTTAAATGTTGGTTTCCAATGAAATAAAGGAATAACAAAGGAGACATAACCTTCAACTTGGTAATGCTGGTAGCGGAACAGCCAAAGTACTTGATATTTCACTGCCTAATGGAGTTTTCGGCATTGAAGAAAGACCCTTTGCCGCAATGAAGCCCAACTCTACTGTTAGAATTAAATTTTTTCAGCTACGTACAATGAAGTCAGACTATACAAAGTATCCTCAAATCTCGGTCTCGAAATAAATCACGAATCCCAACGCGAATTGTGAAATAATAACCGAATCATCGCGTTCAAAAATAGTCCTTACGACCTACGCATTTTGTGTAACACCAACTATGTCTTTGCAGAGAGAGTGCATAGTGCATTAAAGGCGCGGGCGGGCGGTGACGTCAGCGTCATCAGTCCAGAACATTCTGTCAGCAACCTGGATCTCAACATGCCGTTCACACCTTCCAATTTGGTTCTTACTCCTGCGCCGGAATGTGAGTTATTTCTACTGTTTCAGGTGCAAATGCACTCTGGACTGGCCTCTCAGCTCAGTTGGTAGTAGCTCTGCCTTCGGCACTGGCCTCTCAGCTCAGTTGGTAGTAACTCTGTCTTCTGCGCCGTAGGCCTGGGTTCGATCCCCACCGAGAACAAATATTTGTTTGATGAACACAAATATTTATTATTCATAGCTTTCTGGTTCCCATTGTACAAGCTCTGCTTAATTTGGGGCTAGATAGTGTTATGTGGATTGACCACAATATTATCCACAACATTCATCCAACTGCTGGGAAAAGGCCTCTCCCAAAGCCTTCGAAGAAAATCCCAACAGAAATGTAAAAAAGTTTTTGAAACAGGTTCAATTTAGTTAAGTTTGGTACCAATATTATCTTAGGCCTGTATTCAAAAACAGTGCTAGAGTCTGAGTCGAGCGTCAAGCACTATAAAGCATAGACTTTTACAGTTCTTTATTAAAAAATGTCAAAAATCTTTACTTGAGGCTTGACTCAGACTCAAGCACTGTTTCTAAATACGGGTCTTAGTGAATGAAAAGGAATTTAAAAACCATTTAATTTTGTAGCAGCTAGTAAATTTGTATTTATTCCTCAGGTCGCAAGCTATCTCGTGGTATATCCCGCGCCACAGACAACGAGGGGTTAGTATGGGCACTGCGAAGCAACACAGACCCTGAACCCAACACACTGAGCTCGGACCATATCCTGCTGCTTCCTGATATATCTGTCTATCCGCCTGATTTTAGGTGAGCTATTGGAAGAACCAGTCTTTTTATCGTGTCACTGGTTCTTTTGAAAGTATTTTAAGTGCGTCTCAAGAGAGGCCCCTTTCGTTTTCCGAACATTTTAGATTCTACGACATGCCGGTTTCCTCACGATGTTTTCCTTCACCGCTTGGCATAGTGCTCATAATTTTTTCGACAGAAAAACCCATTGGTACACGACTGGATTTCAACCCACCACCTTAGGATCGGAAGGCGTGCTGCCGCTATAAACAAGCAATCAAATATGTTCTCTTAATATTATTAATATGGACTATCAATAACCTACGGAAAGATGGATGAATTATGTGAGAGATGATATGTCCAAGAAAGAAGTGAGTACTGAGATGGCGAGAGATGGAGGAGAATGAAAGATACATACATATTGTGGCCGACCCCATCTAGCGGGATCAGGGCAGGAAGAAGAAGAATATCAATAGAGGAGGCCTGTGTTGATCCATTTCTTCACACTAATAGGGTACTCGTGTATTCAATTCTCACATTTACATTTATTTTTTGACGTGACAACGTCTTATAATTCGATGGAGCCGGCTGCACGCACGAAAAAACATGACTCATGCGGCGTTACCTCGCTCTGAGGCGTTCCATTTAAGGCTTGAAGTGCAAGCGAGAGCGCGGAACGAGCGACAAAGAGGCAAAATCGGCTCCGCGTTCGGCATCGTTCGACATCTGTCTCTCTCCTACTTGAGTGAACGATACGTCCGCGTGGACAGCTGTATGACGTTTTCACGTTCAACTATCGTCAGTAAACCGACTTTACAGACAACCTATTTTTTCGTCATCCAATCCTACAAACACCTGTCAAGTCAATAAACTTTATTTAGTGTACAGCACAAGGTAGTACAGACAAACACTTTCATGTTGGTGCCTTGCTCGTTAGGATAGACTTGCCCTAATTATCTCCTCAAATAGGAAATGGCTAACGTCCAGCAGTGACATTCTACAGGTATGACACCTTACCTAAAATAAGTTGGACTGGAATATTTTCGAGAGAACATTTCCGAGAGATTTTTTGTTTGTTTTGTAAAAGGGTCACACAAAAAACCGTAGCAACCAAGCCGTAGTTAGTTGGCTTCTAGGCTTGGTCGCGTGGAACTGGCACCTAGACTTACCTAGCTTTAAGACGTTTCAAAATGATCCTTCTAATACAACTGAATAAATATTTTTTAGAGATAAATTAGGCTCTTGCTTTGACAGCCCTTATAGCTCAGGTGGTCGTAGCTCTGCCTTCTATGCTCGAGGGCGTGGGTTCGATCCCCACCGAAAACATTCGTGTGGTCAATATAGATGTTCGTTCTCTGTCTGGGGGTTAAGTATGTAATGTATTTACATACTTATAAATATACTTACAGGTGTAGTAATATATCAGCTATCTAGCTGGTTCCCATAGTACAAGTTCTGCTTAGTTTGGGAGCTAGATAATATTGTGTTGATTGTTCACATTATTTCGTATTTTTATTTTTTGTATTTAATGTACCAGCATTTGGGTCATTTAAAGCCAAGTATGTTATATTCTGCCAATTTATTCCAAATAATAAATTCTAATTACATTATTAATTACTACTAGCTCGCATCAGTGTCCCGCTGTTGGGCAAACGCCTCCCCCCATTTTTGTCAGTCACTACGATTTTCTGCTATAAGTTGCCAGCCCCGCTTATAAGCATCCATCTTATGGGAGACCTAAGTACATTATTTGTCAATAAACGCAAAAAAACTTGGCAAAGTCTGTAGCGTGTCATAATATAATATCGTTGGCGTTCTGCCGACTCACGCTGGTGAAAATATGACCGTAAATATTGCGACTAACAAAGCAGGCCAAAGACCTCAATGTTTCTGAATAATACAAGTATTGCATGCAAATGCTATTTATTATACGATTTGAAACGCTATGTTTTAGAAAGTCTGCATGGTTTGTATGAGAGAGCACTAGTAGTCTAGTGGTAGCGGCCCCGCTTTCCGTTCTTAAGATCGTGGGTTCAAAAAAGTCGTGCCCCAATGAGTTTTTCTGTCCGAAAATGTATTTACACTCTGCCCTCTTAAACGGCGAAGGAAAACATCGGCCTGCGTAGAATCAACAAAAATTTGTGTCAAGCTTCACGCAAAAGGGCTTGCCACCGGCCTACTTGCGGAAACCAGTCCGCACACCAAAATTGTGGATCAAAGATTTTGCCAATGATTTGTATGAAATAAGAATAATTTATTGTAAGGCTGTGTAAGTAGATCTTGGGTACATTATGCAATTTTGTTCCAACAGTCTACCCATTTCGGGCATATGAGTGCATATGCGTGCATAAGCATAATATGAGTCAACTGAAGTAAAAACTCCTTTCAAACTTTCTTAGTTGTAGTCACCAAATAAAAAAAATCCTCTAGTAGAGTTTTAGGATATCTGAGTGGATGTCAACCGTAGGTATGCAACAAAATCAATTAAAAAATAACTTGAGAAACCGACTTCATGGCAAAACTCAACACATCAAAATCAGTTCTGCCGAACTGATTTTGATGAAATTTCTATTTGGAAGTTTCCTTTCCTGAAGTTTACCTTACAGATAAAAATTAATTTTTGATGACGAAGCTATGCGAGCGTACAAGAAAAAAGCAATCGAGGATCTATTCAATTTTTCATTTCCGATGTTCCAAAGATTTCCATCCAAAATACTAGACTAAAACTATACTTTCCCCTTCCAGAACATTCTTAGAAAAGGATCTCCTAGAAACCGCTACTCTAGTAACCCTCGAATCAGCCAACATCCTCAACTGGTGGCGCCACGGTCGCGTCCCGGGCGCGCCCCGACTACTCCCACTAGCGACCTCTGGCGATGGGAACTGCTTACCACACGCGGCTTCACTCGCGGCTTATGGCTTCCATGATAGACTACTGGCGTTGAGGACGAAGGTTCAGGCGTTGCTTTGTGGGGAGATGGGCGAAGCGGTTACAAGTGAGTATCAACGGCTTACTTCTCTCGCCTCAAGCGTTTGTTTGTAAGGACCTTTTTTTATAAAAGTATGTAAAAACGAGCTTACGGCCCACCTGTGCGGTCACCGTCGCCCAAAGACACCAACAACACCGGCCGGTTAACGTTTTTCTTGAAGCTATTCATGTTGTAATGAAGAGGGAACACCTCTGGTGGTAGCTCATTCCACAATTTATGGGTATGAGGAAGAAGCGATCTCGAGAAGCAAGAGGTACGAGAAACCCATGGATCCAAAATGTGTGGATGAGCACGGTCTCTGTGTCGAGAAAAGCGGTGGCAGAATTTCGACGCGGGGATGATGCCAAATAGTTCATTGGAAGTTTTCTGAAAAACTTCTACGAAGTATGAAAGAAAGAAACTTTATTTATTTAACACAACATACACAGAGCGGCTACATTGAAATACATAATACTAAGAAAGGCACAAAAAAAAATACAAACACAAATAATAATGTGATTATACTTGAGGTTAAACTCTCTTTACAAGATTAGATTAAATTAAGTGGCTCGCTTAGCTCCCTATTTGTGTTTTTAGTTTAATCTGTTTATTCATCACGAAGCGAAGCCGCGGGCGGCCGTTAGTAGATATATTTTTATTGACGCAAAAACAGCACTTAGACATAACCACACATTCAATCTCAATCTTTACCAACTTTATCCCCCAACAGATGCAATAAACCGTCGTTGGCGCTGGTCGGAGAGCGTCTCGCTGCGCTCGGCCGGGCTGACGCCGAGCGAGGGCGAGTGGCAGCGCGAGTGGCGAGACACGGTGGCCGCCGCGTCCGCCGAGCCGCATCCCCACACGCCGCCCGCCGCGCCGCATTACGCGGGCTTGGAGCAACTGCACGTCTTCGCATTGGCGCATGTTATGAGACGACCGGTTATTGTGTTCGCTGATGTCGCTCTCAGAGTAAGTATCCCTCCTAGTAATATAGTTAGTGAGCTAATATAGGGGACAGTTAGTGAGTGATCTACTAATAAAGGGGACAGTTAGTGAGCTAATAATAATGGGGAAAGCTACTAATAAAGGGAACAGTTAGAGAGCTACCAATAAACCGGACAGTAAGAAAAAGCTGCACTACGCCGGCTTGGAGCAACTGCACGTGTTCGCATTGGCACATGTTATGAGACGACCGGTTATTGTGTTCGCTGATGTCGCTCTCAGAGTAAGTGTTCCTTAGTGAGTGAGCTGCTAATAAAGGGGACAGTTAGTGAGTGAGCTACTTATAAAGGGGACAGTTAGTGAGCACAAATAGATGGGACAGTTAGTAAGCTTCTAATAAAGAAAGCAGTGGGTAAGTATGAGCGGCATTACGCCGGCTTGGAGCAACTGCACGTGTTCGCACATGTTATGAGATGACCGGTTATTGTGTTCGCTGATGTCGCTCTCAGAGTTAGTATCCCTATAGTTATTAGGATCACCAAGAAATAATACAGAATAGGTTCGAACAGAAAAAATATCCTGCCCTGTGCTTATCCACTGAAGGCGGCCACAGCTAACACCTCCTACTAATATAGAGAACAGTTAGTGAGTGAGCTACTAAAAAAGGGAACAGTGAGTAGGTACTTACTGACTGGCCTCTCAGCTCAGTTGGCAGTATCTCTGCCTTCTGCGCCGTAGGTCGTGGGTTCGATCCCCACCGAGAACAAATATTTGTGTGGTTAACATAGATGTTTGTTCTCTGTCTGGGTGTTATATTGCATTATATGTAAGTATTTACAAAATAAAAGTATTTAAGTATTATATCTGCTATCTGGTTCCCATAGTACAAGCTCTGCTTAGTTTGGGGCTGGATAGTGTTGTGTGGATTGTCCGCAATATTTATTTATTTACTCTAAGAAATAATGAAACATTAACTCGTTTCAATCATTTCTACCAAGTTTCTACGTTATGTATTGTTGTTGATTCATATTTTCTCCATACAAAAAAGAGACGCGTAGGCGAAACGAATTGTTCAAACTGATCGAGTAAAAAACTACGACTTGGCCTTCAGGCCTTTCTCTAAAACGATCGAGATATGTACTCCGAGGTCTTCCCCTTCCAGCAGTTCCATTCACACTTGCTTGATGAACCTGTTTCGTTAATCTCCTTTCATCCATTCTCTCTACATGCCGAAAACATCTTAACCTATGATTTTGTACGTTTTAATATCTCCGTCCAAAGTTGACTACTGCATGGAAACTTACTCTTTTATGTCTTTTTCAGGATTTCAAAGGAGATCCCGTAGCGCCAATTCCATTCGGCGGCGTCTACCTTCCTTTAGAGCTAGAACCAGAGCTTTGCAGCAAGGCGCCCATACTCCTTGCGTATGACGCGGGTCACTTCTCAGCGTTAGTGCCTTGTGAGCCACTGCCCACCGACGGAGCCAGGGTTCCATTAGAAGATCAGGCCGGGAATCCTATGCCGATCAGGTAAAATAACTGACTGGCCTCTAAGCTCAGTTGGTATAGATAGTGCAATCCACGAAGGCGCGCCCCACTATTCCTCCTAACCGTTTCTAGTATATGTGTGCAAGCTTCCGTCAATGTTTGAGTGTTATCGGTACACACTAATTACCTATGAATGCACACACACACTACAATGAATAGACTACGGTTCGCGACTGCCGCTCGGAGCAAACTCCCCGCACCCCGCGAGGGGCGCGTCTTCGTGAATTGCACTAGCTATAGTAGCTCTGCCTTCTGCGCCGTAGGTCGTGGGTTCGATCCCCACCGAGAAAAAATATTTGTGTGAACGTAGATGTTTGTTCTCTGTATGGGTGTTATATTGTATTGTAAATATTATGTATTTACAAAAAAAGGTATTCACGTATTGTATCAGCTATCTAGTTTCCATAGTACAAGCTCTGCTTAGTTTGGGGCTGGATAGTGTTGTGTTGTCCTCATTATTATTTACTAGTGGCCGCCCGCGGCTTCGCTCGCCCGTTCGCGTAACGCCCCGTTCCCGTTGCTTTTTCGGGATAATGGGTATCCTATGTCCTTCTCCCGGTTCTAAGCTACCTCCCCACTAATTTTCTGACAAATCGGTTCCGCCGTTCTTGAGCTATAAATAGTGTAACTAACACAACTTTCTTTTATAAATATTGTTTTATTCACTTTTGGTTTGCAATTGCAATTGCGTCAGATAAAATTATATGAAAATTACATTAGCTTATGAGCACCCGTCAAACACTGGTACTAATATGTGCTAAATTTCAGATTCAACGTAGACCCTGGCGAGGATTTTCGCTGGGAAGCAGAACCGGACCAGAAAACCATCAACAACGTCCTACCAGACGAGTACCAACGATCAGCGATGCTAGCTCTATACCTCGACTTGGAACGAGTTGAATGCCTATCCAGTACCCAACCGCCCGAGGATCTCCGGCGATCACTCGACGCGCTATCAACTAAAAGCTCCAAGCAAATGAATTCTGTTGCCAAGCAGTTCGGTAGTATTGGTCGATCGATGAGCAGTAAGCTTAAGAAGAATTTTGGATCCATGGCTAAGCTGACGGGGAAGGGTAGTCAGAGCAATCCTGAGGAGGGGTTATTGAGGCGACAGTCGACTTGTGAGGTGCTGTGTTGTAGGGTGTTGGCTGCGCGGGCGCCGGTGCAGGAGGAAATGGTGAAGAACTATCTGAACGAGGCTTGGATTGGGTGAGTTGTTTTATGGTCTAAATCGTAGAGCTTTTTGTGAAGGAATATTAAAAGCTGTAGGACTGTGCAAAGTAAACTGAGGAAAGATCACCTCTGACTTGATGGAAAATTAATCTCATTGCATTAGATTTGCTCTCGACTGACGGATTCTCAATTCAATTTTCAATTTTTCAATTTATTTATTTATTCCAGTACCACTTTGAAACTTAACTAAAACTTAAAAATACTTAATCTAATAACTAGTTATTTACTAATAACAATAGCTAACAATTTTAGATTTTTTAGGTGAATGTTTAATAATATTATGAGAGTAGGTATACTAGCATCTAAAAATAAATCTAAAGATACATTAAGCAAAAGTGGTGGTATGTGTTAGATTCCGATTTGCAATACACTCCGAACTAGTTTAAAAAACTGTATCTCGGAGGGTAGTACGCGTCTTCCTCGCACGCAGCCAGTTGCCGTAGCTTGACCTTGACTCTAATTATGTTGCACAGTATAAGCAAAAATTACAGATAAAACCAAAAGAACTGGGTTTCATACATATTAGTTAGCACATAATATCAATCCGAATACCTAACGTAATCGGACAGACAACTGTCTAAATTATTTACTCATAGTAGGTATGTATGTAGGTACTCCTGTACATAATTGAGCAAAGAAAACCTATTTTGGTGGATCTTAATGGGTAACTTAAATAGTAGAGGTACTTAGGTGTAAAATAATAAGTAAATAGGTACTAGGGTTCCTAAATTACCTATATATTATTTTAATTTTTGATATTTGTTAATGTTCTTATTTTATAAATCAAAATCACCATAATGTATTGATGTTGAGTGTAAGATTGAAAAAGTAAGAGATGAATACAGATTGATTGTGAATTGAGTGTGGGTGTGTTATGTATAAATTGGTGTGTAAGGTGTGTGTGTGAGTTTATATAAAATGGGTATTGCAGTGTACAGAGTAAGCAATATTATAATAGTTATAATGAATATATTCAATTTTTTGTTTTTATTTATTTATTTTTATTTATTGTTTACTATTTATTTATCTACTATGCTAATAGAATTAGGTCAGAATGACCACACGTAGGTATATTATCTATTTTATGTGTTTGATGAAGGTTTCTGTATCAGCATAATTCATAGTTTTTAGGTATTGCGTAATAATTTTCTTGCATGTATAGGTTGTACTCGAGCGTATTTCACAATATTTGCTAATTTTATTATATAAAAAGGGTCCGAGAAATTCTGCAAAGTTTTGTGCAAATGTGGTATTGCATGGAATTTTAGAGTAAACAAAGTCCTGTCTTCGCAAATTTCGACCACAATATGATCCTGGGATTTTGTGCTGTTCGAGGAGAATAGCTTTTATAAAACACTGCCTAACGGACAAGATAGGTATTTCTTTATAAAGTTCAGTGGTTGCGTAGCGGTAAGGCTTAAACAGCATTACTTTTAAAAGAGCTCTTTGAGCCCTTTCTAGTGTAATTAGTGTCGATTTCGGGCAACCCCCCCATGAACTGATGCAATAAGTAATGATGGATTGAGAAAGCGCGTAGTAGACTGATGTTATCTGCCTTGTGTCACATACGTGTCTCAAAGTTTTAAAGACGTATATGAGTTTACGTACCCTACCTGATAAAGATTTAATATGACTTTTCCAATTGAGATGATTGTCTATAAGAACTCCTAGATATTTTATTTCAGTGGTTGGTAGTATCTCTAAACAAGTGCAACCTAGCGATTGCTGACAATGGTGTGAGATTATCCTTAATGTAGATGGGGGCGGTTGACTATTACTTCTTATGCTAAAAGCGATGTACTTCGTTTTTGAAAGGTTTAAAGTAAGAAGATTCCAGTCAAGCCAGTCAGTGACTATTTTGAAGCCCGCATTTGCATTTAAATTCGTCTCGGGCCAACTATTACCACTAAACAAAAGGACTGTGTCGTCTGCATAGGAGACAATGTGAGCATTTGGGAGGTTGAGGTTGCACAGCTCATTGATGTAAATGAGGAAAAGTGTTGGCCCAAGGATACTGCCTTGGGGAACTCCAAATTTGATAGTTTCTTCATCACTCAAGTAGTCACCAATTTGTACGGACTGCGTTCTGTTTGTAAGGTAATCGGTAAAAAGTTTATGCTGCGAACCTCTGATACCAATCTTATTCAATTTAGTCAAAAGCAGTGGTACAGAGGCGGTATCGAATGCCATTGCAAGGTCAAGAAATAATGCGAGGCACTTTTTGCCCGAGTCTAAATGTCTTACGATGTTGGAGGTTAGGTCGTTAACCGCATTTGCCGTAGATATGTGATTCCGAAACCCAAATTGCTGTTTCGAGAGAATATTTTCTTTCTGTAAGTAGTCTCTAATTCTTTTATTAATAAGTTTTTCTAAAATCTTTGAAAGTGTGGGTAGAAGTGAGATCGGCCTATAATTCGACACATCGTTAGTGTCTCCCGATTTGTGAATTGGGATAAGAACGGATTTTTTGAGTGCACTGGGAAAGGTTCCCTCCTCAAAACATTTGTTACAGATAAATGTTATAGGCGTCGTCAAAACATTAATTCCGACTTTGAATATAATTACTGGGATTCCATCCCAACCGGTACTATTACTATTTTTTAGGTTTTGAATGATATGTTTGATTTCATCATCATCAGTTGCTAAAAGAACAAAAGAGTTAAGTCTAGTATACCCATCGTCAACATTATGTACGGGCACTGTGTCAAACTTCTCAATATTTCGTTTAGTTATCGAATCAGCTAACTGAGAACCTATGTTAGAAAAATACTTGTTTACGTAATGGATTGACTCTTCAAAAGATGTTTTCAGGTTTAGTAGCTCAGAATTAACCGTTTTTTTATTATTCATATAGCACAAATCTTTTATGCATTGCCATTGTTTTTTAATGTTACTTTTATATTTCTGCATCTGTGATTGAAAGTACGAGTTTTTAAGATTTTTTAATGTATTGTTGCATGTATTTCTGTACCTAAGATATGTAATTTTTAGGATAACATTTTCCGGATCTGTTTTTAATTTTTTATGCAGCCTATCCCGATTTTTTATGCATCTTAGTAATCCATCAGTCACCCAAGGTTTAAGAGTTCTCTTTCTACGAGGAATGGGTGTCATAGTAGTATTATTCTTCATTGTCACAATTACCTTATTTAAGAATATATTTGTAGCATCATTTGCGTTTTTATCTTTGAATAAATAAATCCAATCAATTCTACTAAGTTCCTCGATGACGTCACCATATGAGATAATTTTACGTAATCTGGGAGAAACCTTCTCACGTTTGGGTCCTGTACTTAATGAAAGTACAATAGAAGAGTGGTCAGTAACTGTGGAATTACAAACTATAGTTTTAGAAGGCGCCTTGAGTTTAACAAAACAATGATCTAAACATTTTTTATTGCGAGTAGCTAATAAATGGGTTGGATAAAGACCGTGTGAGGCGAGTAGATTCAGATAATCAGATGACCTACTATCATCATTATTAGTCCTGATGTCGATATTTATATCGCCAACTAAAATAATCTGCTGACATTGTTTAATGCTATCAATAACATTATCTACCGAGCGTATAAATTTGTCAATGTTACAATGAGAAGGCGATCTGTACATACAAATAAAGGCATACTCGTTTTTATACGTTACAACAAGACACGTGACCTCTTCCGTGGTAGGTGGTTCATAGACTTTCACATCAAAACCTTCCTTTACGTAAATGACTACGCCATCACTCTTATTCAATGATTTTGTAGTTCGGTATGGTTTGTAGTTGTCTAATTCTGGTAAGTTCGTAACATTTTGAAGCCAGCATTCAGTCAAAACAATCAGATCTTCATTTAAGTTCATTAAATTTAAAAGTATTCTAAAACTATCAAAATTTTTATTTAAACTCCGTATATTTTGCATCACTACATTAAAATTCGTCTTACTGGTTCCTATATATCTCCGACATTGTTCCGGCATGTCAATCGAAAGTGGGTCGCCAACATTGACAGCACGCGTGCAATCAATGTCAGCGAATAAATCTCTTATGTTAGTCATCCCAATTTGGATTTAAACCATCCGTGCCCACAATAAAAGGGCCCCAACGCAAACAACAGAATTGCATGCCGAAACAGTCTATGAGACCTGACCAAGCAAGATACTAACGAATTTAGCCCATAAGTTAATTGAACTGTGATAATGTGTATGTATAGTGTGTGTAAAGTATGTGTTGTGATTTTGATTATATAAGTACATGCAACATGTTTTCCTGAACGAATACAAAATACTGAAAAAGCTATTTTCTTAAGATTAAAATTTATGACTATTATAAGAACTAAGGACCACTTAAACGTAGGAGACGCAAGACTAAGCTTATGCTGAATTATCTCACCAGACTCTAGTCACGAAGACACAACGCTGTCAAATTGAAGTCCTTCAATTTGTTGAGAAGATTTGACTTGTATAGCTGCATCATTTTCAGACTTCCTCACGAAGATTCTACCATTGTTAACCCAACAGAACCTGAAAACGCCATTCCTGACCAAAAGTCGCGCCTGTGCAAAAAGTTTCCTCGCTAACGGGGTCAGCAATTCATTGACAAATACTGGAAGGGTTATACCGTTGAAACCCAGAACAGAAGTGTTGAGCTTACAAGCCTCATGGGTCTTATTGTACTCCTTCGAAGCTTTGATGACGTCATTGCGTAGATCCGCGTTCTGATACTCGATGATAATCGATTCCGACTTTGTATTTTTGCTTCTATGAGCACGCTTTACCTCTTCCGGCTTAATGCTCACGGCTAAAGTGTCATGTATATTCTTTATAATTTCTGTGAGATTTTCTGGCTCTGATTTAGGCACATTTTTTATTTCCAGGGTTGATGATCTTTGGTTTCTCTGCAGTTCTTCTACTTGTTCTTCTAGGGTGTTTATTTTCATTAGTGCTTCTTTGTGCTCAGTGGAAATTTTATTAAACATTGTTTTATTTTCTCTATTCGAAGCAGCTGTTTGCTCATATATTTTTTCCAATTTTTCATGGATTTTGAGGATTTCCTTGTTTTGAACTCTCATTTCTTGAATAGCGTCCGTAAGAAGATCAATTTTCTTATCATTATCTTCTTTGAATTTTGTAACCAGTGACAAGATTTCATCACGGAAATGAAGATCCTCAGTGACAGTAAGAGGCTTACGTTTCCTAGACAGAAACTGTGTAATTTTACCATCTTCTTTCGTTAAGTCCGGCTGAGAAGACGACTTCCTCTCATCAGTTACGGTTCTCAACATCTTGAACTATTTGTGGTTTATGTCGTATTCGCGCTTATACTATGTACTGACTCGAGCAGTGATACAAAATAGTAAAACACCGTCCGTAATTTTTGCACGGCAACTTGTAGTTAATGCACTTGACGTTAAGGTCGCTTTCGCGCTGCACTGTTTTATATTTTTTTACGAGAAATATGCACACGTCTGCACTCAAGAGCGGTCAGCGAGGAAAAGAGATTCTGATTGAAAAGTAGTAGTAGAGCTCTTTGTGAAGGGTGCAGGGAAGTACTACCACCATGCCTATTTCTGCCGTAAAGCAGCGTTTCGGATAAAGGGTGTGGGTGCCGGTAAAATTACAACCACGTGAGTCTTAACATCTGTATGCCTCAAGTTGATAGACGCAGGGCAGTGCATCGTAGTCTCGTAGGTCACGCAAGTCAGTAACGTGTCCTACGAAGCAACAAAGCATTGCTTCGTAGGATATAGGCGACGGTTATCACTTGACATCAGGAGGGTCACATGCTTGTTCCATGCAAGCTAACTAGTCATTTAGATAGCAACTAATCAAGTTTTTTAAAATCATCATCATCATCAGCCTGAAGAAGTCCACTGCTGGACATAGGCCTCATCTACACATTTCCAGGAAGAACGATTCTGAGCTCTTTCCATCTACCGCCTTCCCGCGATCTTAACAATGTCGTCAGTCCATCTGGTGGATGGGCACCCTACTTTTCGTCTTCCGGTTCGTGGTCGCCATTCGAGAACCTTTATTCCCCAACAGTTGACGGTTCTTCGAGCTATATATGACCTGCCCACTGCCACTTCAACTTACTACTTCTAAGAGTACAGCCGCGGTATGAAAATGTTCGTCACCTTATAGTCGGTTTTCGCTTGCACCAGTGCCTTGATCATGAACACATTTTGACATAATTTGTGACGTTAACTTATCGGTGTATTCTGTCTATTCAGTTTCAAAAGGTAGTATGTGATCGTGATACGTTGAACAAATCAAGTTGAAAATCGACGAACATTTTCATTCCGTCACTATGCATTGCTCAAGTTTTTTTTTAATATTCCTAATTAACTGAATTATTTCCAGTTACACAACAGAACGTAACCGCAAAGAGCAGTCCACGCTTCCTTCCCAGCCTCGCTACGGCACGGGTCGGTCACAGTTTTACGCGGAGGCGGACCGAGCAGCACACGACATAGCCCGACAAACCACCACGCACAAAACCCGACCGAACGACAGAACTCTCTATCTCTCCAAGTCAACGTTCTATGACGATCGTCCGCCGTCGCCGAAGCCGTGCAAAGCTCCGCTATGCATGTATTATGGAAGCTCTGCTAATAATGATTACTGTTCGCGTTGTGCGAGACTGCAGTGAGGTATTAAACTGACAAATCCACACGGTGAAATTCAGATTCTGGAGCTAATCGAGACTATTTCAAACCACCACTCACAAAACACGGCAGAACGAATAGAATAGTAATTGATTGTTATTCTATAACAATCGTCTGCCGTCGGAGCGCCACTTTACATGTACTGGTGAGATGGTGAGACGAATCTATAATGGTGATCACAATTCTCTGATTTTTTAGTCTAAATCGAGACTATATTATTTTGTAACAAATATAGTTTTTATGGTAAAAAGTGGTACAACAAACAAATGACCACCTGAACGGTTACGTCTGTCTATATCAGTTTCGCCTCGCAGATTTTAAGGTGGGTTGATTTTCATACAATTTTATTTACAGTATAACAGTTATTTTTTGTACAATTATACTATCATCGCCCATCAATGGTAAAATCAATTTGTGTGAAAATAGAAAAAATTAAAAGATACATTTCAATAACTACACAAATCAAGAATCAAAAACCCATAACGCCATCAACTGATATTATTGATAGCATGAAAGGAACATATTTCCTTTCACATATTTTATCTTTTAATCGGTTCTTATTTAAACTTTGTGAAATAACCTTTGGGAAGTAATTTTTAAGATATATAAACGATTGTTTTAAAATATTTGTAATTTTATCGCGTGTGGATTTAAAACAAATAATAATAACCGAGTCTAAGGCAGTCTATTCAGAAACAGCGCTTGAGTCTGTCGAGCCTCATGAATAGATTTTTGACACTTTTCAATGGAAAACTGTTTAAAATCTATGCTTGAGTCTCGACTCAGACTCAATCATTTTTTCTGCATACGGTCCTAAAATAGTAAACAACGCTAGATTTAAGTTTTCGATCGCCTAGTTAGTAAGTTTGTTTTGGTTATAATTTAATTGTTATTTAGTAGATAAATTCACTTATCCCCACCATCTAAGCATAAGTAGCACTTTGCGATATTTATCATTAAATTAGAGACAATGAAAAATCATACGCGTTTTTTAAAAAACGCATACTTTACCGGATCTGTGATACATACAGATTTTTCATTATCAGAATATTGCATGTTTATATATTAATATTTTATACATGTGCCAAAAGTGGCTTTTTAAATCTTATAAACGTTATGTAAAAAAATGTGTTCAAAATTGAGTGCCAGGGCAAATAAATGGTAAAAACAATACCAATTACACACATTTTGGTACAAAAAGTTGTAATCAATGACACTTCCAAATAGTTTTCCATACACAGGGTTTATTGTTATCAAGATAAATATATTTTTATACAACGCATTGCGTGATTGAAATTGTTTTCTCATAACTCTTCAACTGTCTTATGGAATTGTGATTTGTGTATACAGAAATATATATAACACTACATACACTGAAGTACGATATTATTATGAAAAAGTGTCACGGCTAAGCCGCTCAGAACTAATCTCAATGGAAACCGAGTTGGGTACTTATAGTATCATTTAAAATACACGCAATAAAAATTGTTGAATAAAAAAAAATCGGTTGTCTGTAAAGTCGGTTTACTGACGATAGTTGAACGTGATAACGTCATAAGAAAATACTCGCGGACTCGCAGATTCGCGGACTCGCGGACTCGGACTCGGACTCGAACTCTCGGACCCGGACCCGGAACCCGACCGAACCCTTACCCTTACCCTCATTTACCCTTACGCATTACCCGACCCGGGCTCGGGCTCAGGTAAATGGAACGACGAAACGACGTAACGACGCATGAGTCATGTTTTTTCGTGCGTGCAGCCGGCTCCATCGATTTATAAGACGTTATCACGTCAAAAACTATTTTTTCATAAATTCATCAGTCTACCTCATGCAAGGCAGCAACTTAAAAGTTATATTAAAAGTGATATATTTTTGGACTCAGGGTTAATATAAATCATTCACTTAATATATTAATCGAGCTTGGAGTAGTCTCCGTCCCTAATTTGCGTTGTCAAAGATGACATTATTTTTGACCTTCTAGTCCCGTATTATTAGAATAAGTTTAAGTGTAGTCTACGAATAATTAAAAAACTTCTAAGTTGCTCCTAAAGTAGGATTTAAAATCATGTTCCACCAACAACCAAATCATGTAACTTAAAAGTGTATTTAAGAATTGTAATGTTACTCCTTTAGATAGTACATATTCTTATGTAAAAGCCTTTTAAAAGATCTGTAAACTATGTATGAATACATGACAAGTTTGAATCATAGTGTGTATTGTAAAACTAAAAGATATTATATTTTTTCATGTTTGAAAATATATCGGCATATCATGTTTTTGTAGAAATATAATATGGTTAAAATGCAAATCGTAATACATTGTTTTATTTGACACCTCAGTACAACGGCATACATCTAGGAAATAATAAGTTTAAGCAAGAAATAAAAAAAAAACCTTTCATTAGCCTGTAAAACTGACTAAAAGAGTAAATCCTCGTCGTCCCAGTTATGAGGATAGCATGCCGGCTTGTAATCTCCCGATTCTGTAGTGGAGGTCAGCGTAGAACCACACGCGTACAGAATACTGGTCAATCGCTCTGAAGAGCGCACGCGGCAAGGGATGATTGCGTGTTTGACCTCAGCTTCTGGATTACCGAAAAAAAAACAAGACATAAAAAAAAATAATCCATATCTTCCCACTGGCACTGCTGGGTAAACATTTCCCAAAATCTCTGTCTTCCCAAAAACGCTTTTTCTTTTTTTTAGAGTATTAACCTCGATAAAACGGGTCATAACATAATTAGTGGCTTTTGATCCTAAAAAAAGTTGAACTGAAAAGTAGTCTAGTGTTTACCGATAACTTCGCCATCGCCAGCTGTAGTTTTTATGTTCTCTTTGTGAAGCTTATCCAACGCTTGGTTTTTGATTTTCTTGGCTTTTACCATTTTCAGTCGATGGAAATCTTCCCTTTCCTACAAAGAGGGGGTTTCCTTCTATAATCAGTCTCAAGAATTTTCGTAAAATGTCTAGAATTAGGTACTATGGTTATAAAACTTGTAAAGGCTCTCGGATGGCGACCACAGAAACCTGGGGCCTAATTCTCGGGCCGATCTCGATCATTTTGCAATTTTATTTTATTGCTTTTTTACGAAGAAAGAATGGATGATTTCCTTGAGTAATTTCATCGACGACCTCATCGTAGAAGCCTCGACAGCTACGATATACGGAAAACGTAGAAAAAGTGCGGGGTTGTGCAATGCCAATGTGTATTTAAGGGACATTGAAAATCTCGGTCGGCCCGACAATTAGGCCCCTTAAGACTAAACGTAGGACGCCCAGTACGCTCACTCACCTAATGGACCGATGACCCTGTTAAGATCGCTGAAAAACAGATGGAGAGCGCTCAGAATCGTTCTTCCTGGAAATGTATAGGGGAGGCCGGCACAGCCCACTTCTTCAGGTTAATGTTATCTATGGTTAAAGACGAAAAAAAAGGTTTTACCCTCTCATCCATTTCCATCATGATATAGATTTCCGTGTTCCGCAATTTAGGCATAATCACTTTCTCAATGCCGTTGACCTTCCTGAAAATAATCAAGGTTCTGAACACACAACTTCCACATCAACCTGGGTAGCTCTATAGAACTTTGTAATGTACCAACAAGGTGGTCTTTAAGTATTCCAACTCTGTCCAGAAAATCAGACCGCAATCGAAACAGCTGCCTACATTTTTGGAACTAAACGACCGACTACGCCTTATATTTAAATCAGCAGTGTGGGCATTATACACAGACCTCAAAGTAATCCTTATAGCCTCATCCAGTAGAATACAAGTATTCCTCAGAGAAGCAAACTTTATCAGAATCCTGACTGCTTCCCGGAAAGCCCTCTTCGCTTCGCTAGTGCGATGTCCTCCTGCGCCTAAGCCAGCGTATTGCAACGCATCGCTTGCGCCTGTGTCTTCGACCGCTTGGAGTGAGACTGTGGCCACGCCTGAGATGTTCTCTTGGATACGTAGGACACGGACTTGGGCCTGTTTCACAAATAACAAGCAATTTGAAGATGGGCGTTTTATGTTTAGGTCAAAAACTCTCAAATTCTGTAACCCATACCAATCTGCGCTAATTCATCACTAAATATTGGCATACCAGTCACGCTCAGCAGCACCTAAATATAATTGATAATGTGACATCGGCACCTAGCTTTACGGCGGTTGAAAGTGATCCTTGCGATTTTTATTGGATTGAACGGTTTTGAATTTGAATACAAAGTGCACTTGAAATTTCAGATACCCTACGACAGACTCGCAAGGCGTCTTGCGTTTTGTTTAAACCATACATAGGTAAGTATTTTTGTAGCCTACCTTTCAGACTCTTGAATATTAAATCGGAAAACCTATAAGTCATGGTATATAGTTTTTACTGGAGATACATATACCTCTCCAATATTCTCCAGCACCATAGCATTACTCTCGCCGTTGGTAAACTTGACCGCCGCTAGCGAGATATACGCTTCCCTCAGCGTGTGGCCGAGGATAGCTTGCGTGGACGCCAGTTCTACCGCGGCCTGCCTCCCGTGGTAGCGCAGCGCTTCCACTTTGCGCTTCAGTAACGAGTAACCGCTGTTTACTTGTTCGCGTCTCCGCTTCATCTCTTTCAGCATGAACAGAGAAGCGGGGACTGGGTAGCGGTTTTCGGTATTCATCGAACTGGTTTTCCAGAACTTTGTTGTAGAAAAAGATGCGAGAAAACTGAGCACAAAACTAAGACAATATTTTTTAATTGGCTCATTAATATTGTCAATCTTACGTCAGATGGAAGTATAGTTACTTACAATTTCACAAAGGTTTTACTTAATACCACAGATACAATAATGTACCTCGCCTACACTAACAAAAGAAAACTCCCAATAATATTCAAATCTATTTTCTATTTATACACACAATATGATTACATAATTATAATAATATTAAATAGATAAAACTACATTTCATAAATGTACTAGCATAAAACAGTCTCTCTTACAACTATTAAGTCTCACTAAGTTCATAAACTGCACCGATGATGTAGTCCAAGTCTCAGCTGTCCTGCCAATAGTTATAATTCCCGGTGGGCGGGGGCACCGGCATGGGGGGCCCGTTCGGCGGGGGCCCCGCGCCTGCGCTGTAAGGGGACCCTTGGGGGGAGCCGTATCGCGGTCTGAACCACGGCCGGCTGTTGTATTGATACTGGTTGCTCGCGTAAGCCGCTAAGTTCTGGCCGGTGGCGTTCGGGTATGGGTTTTGGTTCGGAGGATACGCCATTGGCATTGTCGGAATGGTCGGAGTCGGGTAGTTCTGGTTCGGAGCCGGCGTTGAAGAAGGCGAGAACGTCTGAGGAGTGCTCTGGCTACTCGCTGGCGTGGCGGGGTAGTTTGGCGGAGTTTGTGTCGACCCATTTGCAGGATAGCTCGGCGGCTGCGCGCTCGCTTGGTTCGCATACGGTAAGGTCGGGGTAGCTGTTCCGCCGTTTGAACCATAGCTAGGCGTGACCGGCGGATTTGGCTGCATCAAAGTCGCCTGCGAGCCCGAATCGGACGTAAACGACGACACGGTCGACGGATTCGTGTATTCCTGAGACGAAGACGAGATGTAGTTCCCTTGACCGTTTCCATTACTGTTCTCACCTTCGGAACTGTTACCATTTCCCCCGTTCCCGTTGGTGGGCGTAGCTGCCGGGGTCGGTAACGAGTATTGGCTAGGATTAGTCGGCACCGTCATTCCGGCTACCGTCATGCCCGCAGTATTAGACGGCATCATGTATTGAGGTAAAGTTGCGTATTGAGATGTTGGCGTCATGAAGTTTTGTGGCAGGAGCTGATGAACCGGTTGTGATTGTGGATTGGTGAGGGGTGATCCAGATTGCTGGACTATCGGGATGGTTCCGAGATGTTGTCCGGCCGGGAGCTGGAGCTGATGGCCAGCCAGAGCTGCGTTGAGCTGCTGAGCTGATAGCTGCGAGTTTAAATTCAGCCCGGGCATGTATTGGGGGTTATGCTGCATATTCATTTGCATCAGCGGTACATTGTATTGCATTCCACCTGGTACTCCTAGCTGATTGGGTTGCATGACGGTCACGTTCTGTCCAGGCAGCATTTGCTGGCCGATCAACCCTTGCGGCAGCCCGCCTTGCACCAAGTTCTGGTTAGTCGGGATCATGTAGACTTGGCTGTTGGGCTGGCCGAGCATGGTGGGCACTTGGCCGATGTTCAGAGGGTTTTGCAGCACGGTCATTCCTTGCGGGACAGTGATCATTTGCACGTTTTGGTTCTGTACTTTGTTTATGTCCTTCTGATCCTTGTTCTGGATCTGGAGACTGCGGTCGATCTGCCGAATGTACATTCCGGAGCCGTCTTGGGAGATTCCGGTGCCGGACACACTGTAAAAAAAGATACGAGTTACGACGATATTCAAAAGTTATCGACTATTCCTTATAAGTAACTAGACCTTAATAAGAAAATATGCCTATTCTTCTAATTGATAGGCGGTTTTAGGAATAGGACATCACTACTGAGACCGGACAATGAAACACGTCCCTAGTAAGGAAGGAAAAACAAGATGGCGTCGTAATGCGTAGATTGTTTTCCGTAATATAAAGATAAACCTAACTGTATTTAATGCATGGAGATCACTCTATCATAATGTAGATAATTTATACAGCGTCAGGGAGAACAATTCCTTTTGTCCCTATTTACGGGACGCCGTAGTGCCTCGGACAGGATTTCAAGTAGAATAGGCTTGCCCAGCAACTATAACATCCTCTCAGCTTAGTCGGTCTATTCCACAAGTAAGACATGGTCGATACGTGCCGAGCTGACTAAGCCGCGGGTTTCCTTACGATATTTTCCTTCACCGTATGAAAGCACCAGCATTTTTAAGGCCTGCGCACACCTAAGCGATGGCAATGGCGATAACGTGAAACGCTGTCATAATTGTCAGCGATATTTGCCAGCGTATCAGCTGATCGCCATCGCCTAGATATCATCATAATCAACATCATCAGCCTGAAGAAATCCACTGCTGGACATAGGCCTCCCCTACACATTTCCAGGAAGAACGATTCTGAGCCCTTTCCATCCACCGACTTCCTGTGATCTTAACAATGTCGTCAGTCCATCTGGTGGGCCGCCTAGATATGCGCTGACCTTAATACGGTGATGCTTTGAATCCAGGTTGATCTAATAACAGTTTGGGTCTAATAAATCTTACTTTATTTTTAGGAAACAACGGGATATTTACCATGATTAAATTTTGATGAGTTGACATTCGATATTTCGGCACTGAGTTGAACTGAGTTCAACCGTGATCATGGTGCATGCAACTGTGCAAAAATAGTGTTAAAAACCATGATAGTTTCAAAAGTTAAAACTTACTTTGTCTGTTGGCCAGAAGACACATGTATGATCGTGCCGTGAGAAGGATTTATCTTCATCCCCATACTGACCACTGTGTTCTCTCTACCTGTAAAACAAACACTTTCATTCATCAACAGTTAAAACCAAATCAAAGGCATGGCAAGTCACGCTTTTGCAAAACTACGCAGAGCATTAAGAACCCATTCAAACTTTTCACAACCACATTCCTGCAACAAACTGATAAATAAGGTCCGTTCTGTTGAGTTGATCTGGGAATTAATTGGCCGTACTTATAAAACACTAGCGGCCGCCCGCGGCTTCCCTCACCTCGTATCCGTTACCTTTCCGGGATAAAAATTAAAAGTATTCTAAGTCAGTTTCCTGGATCTAAGCTACCTCCCCACCAATTTTCAGCCAAATCGGTCCAGCCATTCACACATAATGACGTGACCAAAAGAAGTACCTAGGGATTAATTTTTATATAGATGTCAAAAAATAAACAGCGCTTAATAGCCCTACCAGCCTTCTTTTGTAGAATAAATATGCTGTTTGCATCTGCAGCGTTACCCTATAAAATTAACCCATAAGACATAACCGAATGAAAGTAACGTTTAACACGTTCACATGGTTGATGTGATCTAAAAATGACCATTATCGTTTTCGTTGTGGTAAGTCTAAATGAGATCTTAGGGCTGGTTCTTCAGAAATAACTACCCATTTCATTCCCATCCAGTTTCTTTTCATGCATAACTTCTGCTTAGTATTATTATTAAGAATTGTAAATTGAAATATGTTGTAATAGATAAAGGCTATTTTTATATTATTTATGTATTTGCTTTAACGTGATTTCTGAAAAACCAGCCTACTACACTTTACTACGCAATGCTTTGAAAAAATTGTAGACCACAGCTTTGGTCTGTGACTCCATCTTCTTGGATATGTTTCTCCCATTGGACTATGAATCTGTCTTCTTACATAAAGGCTCAAAAAAATATGCTGAATACTTTCA
Source organism: Thera obeliscata (assembly GCA_947578465.1). Taxonomy (NCBI): domain Eukaryota; kingdom Metazoa; phylum Arthropoda; class Insecta; order Lepidoptera; family Geometridae; genus Thera; species Thera obeliscata. The sequence continues at coordinate 3,325,692 of OX387914.1, read as the reverse complement.
AATCTAGGAGTCAGGTGCGACAAATATGTACTGCAAACGTAAGCGGCGCGCCAACATGAACATCCGAAAAGCACATATGCCTGACGGCTAAAGCTGTAAGGTAATCTAAACATGCACATTGCACATGCATATAAATTAAAGATAGATAAGTAATTCGGCATACGAATTTATGGAATCAAATGGAGTTGGGCAGGACACCTCACAAGGCGTGGTGACGACAGGTGGTGCGAAAGATTGATGGAGTGGTGGTCGAGGACTGGGAAGAGAGGCGTTGGACGTCCATTAGCACGATGGGTTGACGACATTACCAGCGTCGTGGGCCGCAGTTGGATGAGGGTAGCCCAAGATCGTGGTAAGTGGCAGGAGAAAAGAGAGGCCTATACCCAGCAGTGGGTTAAGTCTGGCTGCAGATGATGATGATGATGAGATAAGTAAAGCTGATATATAGTTTGCAAGGCTCCAGAGTCCAAATACCAGGAATCGGCACCGTCTCGTTTTTCGAGCTGTGTAAAAAGGGGGTTATTACTAATACTACTAGTCCATGATTGTTGTTGGGAAAAGGCCACCCCCTATTTCTGCCAGTCACTGCGAAAACAGCCTCTTTGAGGCGCAGTTAAATCCTTTCACCACACTTGGTTCGAAAGAATCAGTGACACGATAAGAAGACTGCGATCTTGTGCCATTAGTCTCCATTCCCGGCCTGCCATCTCATCAAAGGGGCCTAAAAACAATTTTAGTAATTTGCTTAGGCTCTAGGAGGATCTGCGCGCGCTTGTAGTGACACCAGCTGGTTATTTCTGCAAGAGAGTGTATTAAAATTGTATAACGAAGTTTAACCTAAGAAGAACTCCTCACATTATGCTGAGTTAAGACCCTTTTGCTGCTGTAGCAGAGTAACACGGCGCACCTCCAGTATCGATGTCTCTTTGTATCTTTCTTCTTTTAGTGTCCTTGTGTTTTACGTGTGCTTACTGCTTATGTAGTCAATAAATACATGTCTATGTCTATGTAAGAACCGCTTCGACTTCTGCTGCTTTTGGCTGCTGCATCTTTCTCTGCCTAAAGAGGTCGCACTACTGATTGGTGAGTGTTAAATATTAAGGTGTCAGAGGTGTATGCAGGAACTATTTCTAAAAAATTAACTCTGAAAAATCAAGCTTGATAAACTATTCCTTTCAGTGGCATAATCGATTTGCCCGCAAACATCCACCAACACGAGTCTGTCCAGCATTTTCAGTCAGTCAAAGTGAGCATTGACGGTGGGCGCCACATTTTTCGCAGTGGAAATACGAGGCTATATCATTAAAGTTTGGTACACAAGAAACATTGACATCCTATAAAATATTAAGATTAAAATATACAGACATGCAACATCAGGATGACGCACCTTGAAGATTCTTATTTCTCCATCACAGGCAGATCTAAACGAGGCGTTTGCCATGCGAAAAATACATGCACCATCTTTTTATTGAAAGTAACGCATCTCCAAGTAAGTTTCCGCTGCGTTTTATCCGCTGCACTCGTACATTGAAAGCAGGATAATATAGTGGAAAGCTGAACTCTGTGTAAACAATACTTTTTGTATAAATGATATATTTTATATATACTTACGTCTGGACGCGAGCTGGTTCAATTCCAATCTTCTTTTCGTGTCGCTAGTTCTTTCGAATCAGTGAGGTAAAAGGATTTAAGTGCACCTTAAATAAGCTAAAAGTATGTTCTGAACTACGCATGCAAAATTACTAATTTGCATAACAAATGACATCACAAACTATACAGGGTTATTTATTATTAGCTACACAAACTGACAGGGCCTAATTTTTGGGTCGTGAATATTTGTTTCAATCAATTTTATTCCTAAACTGATTTAAGTTTTTGTATCAATATTTTATTACAGTTATTACAGTATGCAATAACCGTAAAGAAATTACGGCTATTGCATACTGATTGCCACGAAGAACAGGACGATGACCTACCCAGGCGGTGACTGAACGCAGAGTGTCGCTCACGGCGCGCGGGCGCGGATCAAAGGTCAAAATAGGTCAGGCGCCAATGATTCCAAAGGATATTCTTTATCGATTTTCTCGTTATTTTCATAACAAAACTTTATAAAAGAATTTCATAAATACCTATTTTTTATTGTATTTGTTGAACCTAATTTTTGAGTATTTGCAGCTAATAATGAATAACCCTGTTTGTGTTCTGTTCGCAAAATAAGATTTATCTCAGTTCTTCTTTTCGTGTCACGCAGAGTTTTCGATCCAGTGCCAGTGTAGTGAAAGAGTTTACAGGATTCAAAGTGAGCGTCAAAGAGGCTCCCTTTTCGACACTCACTTAAAATCTAAAGCATTCCTCCTCTTCGACACTCAAAATTCAAAAGTATATAAAACTATAGTATACAACAGTGAATATTCTTCAATATACCTGCTCCAGTTGCAGTCCAGGATCGGCCATCTCTCGAAGAACCCTTGTCCTGGCTAATGGACCTGCGGCATCCAATCGGTTCAATTCACACAAGCTTCAAGTTCAACACTTGAAGGAAACACAAAACAGTTGCGGACGACTGCACATGGGTAGGTTTACAATGTGTGTTTGTAAAAACTATGATTGTGAGAGACGAGATGGTGTATCAATTGGATTTGTTAGCTAATTATTTTTTATATTCCTGTGGTTAATATCAATGATAATAAAATGAACTAGAATAAAATGTGCGCCGTATAATAAAAATGTTTTTATGAAGTATTTACTCGTAGGAAGTTTTGGTGCAAGTCGAGATCCCTAAAACCACGTGCTCGTGCGAAGAACGTTATGACTTTATGAGTGAACAAAACATACTATGTTACTCCAATTATTTTATGTCAGAGTAATGCATGGTTTTAGCTTAAACAAACGTGATTTTATTTGTAAAAAGAGTGAATGCTTATAGCATTAGGCCTACCTTTTGTACATATACTTTTTTAGGTTTTGTGCAATAAATAGTTAAATAAATAATAGTTAATAATAATATAATCAGGTTATGAGTACCCAAAACCGACGAGCATGTATGAAGAATGATATGCGAGTGAATGAAGCGAAAGAGGTGTGTCACGATCGTAACAAGTGGAAATCCATGATCTCTGCCTACCCCCATGGGAATGAGGCGTGATTTTATGTATGTATGTATGTTAATAAATAAATGGTGTACAAGATTTTAATGCAAAACAATGATGATGTTCTTTCTCCATCCCTCTTATTAATGACGATCTCTAAGGCAGCAAAAACGTGGATACTTTTGAGTTTGGTGTCCGACACAAGCTAGCGATGAATATTTGATTTCTATAGAACCAGTAAAAAATCACCCACTCCCTGAGCAGATGTATAAAACTGTGTCCGATCACCGCTACAGTACCCGAAGTCGGAGTTTTGCTACCACATTTCGTCTACCAAATGTTGTTTTCGTGTGAGCACGTGTTTCTCTCTTTCGTATGAAAAATTGATGAGACAAAACTCGCTTCGATCGTTTCTACATCAAGTATTTTTGCGGTCTCATCTTTTCTCCATACAATAGAGAGAGACAAATAGGCGAAACGAAAAAACATTTGGTAGATGAAATGTGGTAGAAAAACTCCGACTTCGGGTACAGGAAACAGTAACTACGGTTCCCTGTGATGGTGTGCCGTGTCGGAAACAAGTGTCTACGTTTGAGCAGTGCCTAAAACTCTCCATGTTGTCTTCTTAATTCGTTTCTTCTTGCAAGAATTCAGATTTGTTAAGTAGGTGATTAAATAATTGTTAAATGAAGTGATTGTTAGTGTGTCACAGGTAAAGACGAGGTACAACATAGTTTGATTAACTGGTAGCATCTTCATTTCATTATCGCCTTTTGACATACCAAACTCGTCGAATGTATAAATGCTGAAAGAAACATTAGAAAGTTTTTCGTATGTCTAAAACACATACCCGGCTGGTGCGATTGGTCTTAGCTGCAACTGACTAGGTGATCCGTCAGAAAGCCTCTTCTGACCCCTCATTTCTTGACTCCCAACACTTTTCGACGGTGTAGGTGTGTTCTGTAAAAGTTAAAACAAATTCTCAGCATTCTGTTCAGTAGTTTACATTTAAAAGCTTTGTGAGTAAAAGAAAATTATTTCGCAAACAATGAGAAAACGCCAAGGAATTCAAAAAGTCGAACTGATAGAAGAACAGTAACAGAAATCATGACAACAAAGACACAATTAGGACAAATGAAAATATGATGTGAAGCAAAAGAACCATGAACCTGTGAACTAAAAAATAAGCCGAAAGAAATGAACCATGAACCGCCTTCTAGTGAATATAGAAGCATTAGTGGAATTGGAATTTAAACCTATTGGTGTATACTGACTGTGACCATATGTGTACCTATTTAAACAAAGCCTATACCTACTATGTTCATTGTCAAGCTAACTAAGGCACGTAGTTTTTCACTGTGATCTATTTATCTCCCTAAGAGATTGGAGTCTAGCATGCATGGAGATGACTAACATATCTTTTGAATATTCTTAAGAACAAGGAGGAAGGAATATGGTTCTACACACACGTATCGTCCCAAACTGTTTCCTACTCAACACTCTTATTCAGACAAACTAGTAGAACATCCCAGTTTAAGGTTTCAGAAACAGTGCTTGAGTCAGAGTCAAGCCTCAAGCATTGGTTTTTGTAATTTTTCAATGGAGAACTGACAAAAAATCTATGCTTGAGAGTGCTTGTGGCTCGACTCGGCTTAAGATTGTTAAATATGACTAAATCACGTATGTCGATTCGATTAATTAAGCTTGAGTCGCTGACTCGATCATTCTAGCGCTATAACTAAAAGTGACTAAATAATAGTAACTTGTTTCTGCAAAGAAGCTATTCAATACTATTCCCAATCCCAATGGGCAGGTAAATCCTAACTCGAATTTCCTAATCTTTATCATTATAAATTGACTGACAAGGCAAGAAAGGTTAGGTTCTTGGGGGATGAAAGATCACAAAATGCTAAAAGTAAGCAAAAACAAAGTGAAATACGGCGAACGAAAAATGAACAAGAGGTAACTTTAATGGGTGTTAAGGCGAAGACCACCGTCGATAACCTTCTCGCTCGCATTTGACTCTTTGATAGATATAACATTACTGGACTTCTTTATGAAAAATCGCAAGTTTTATTTGCAACCACACAGTTTAGCGAAAAATAATTTCGATCTTAACAAGTTTTTTCAATAAAAAGTTTACATTGTGTACTACCAGTAATGCAAACTTTTTAGTAGAAAAACTTATTAGGATCAAAATATATTTTTTTGTAAACTGCGGTGATTGCACAAAATAGATACTCTGCTCGTGGTTTTTCATAAACAGGTTCAGAGATTTTATATCTTTTCAAAGAGTAAAAAGTGTGCTAGAGGTTGTTTGACGGTGTTCAGCCCCTTAAGGAAAGTAAAGGGTTATTCCGTGTTACATTACACGTGAATGTTCGCAGTCAGTATCCGCCACCGTGCTCACAGTGATCATTTGCGGCGACGACGCTCGACCCGACGATATTATATTGATCAATGATCCACTGCTTGCTATTGGCTGTAGGAAATTCAAAATGTTTATGCAACAGATTCTGCTCTATTAAAAAATGGATAACTATTATATACAGGGTTATTCATCACAAACTGACAGGACCTAATTTTTGGGTCGTGAATATTTGTTTGGCCGAATCAATTGAATTCCTAAACTGATTTAAGTTTTTGTATCAAAATTTTATTTTTATTAATTTCTTTACGGCTGTTGAATAATGTTTGCCACGGAGAACAGGACAATGACCCACCCAGGCGGGGATTGAACGCAGAGTGTCGCTCACGGAGCGCGGGCGCGGATCAAAGGTCAAAATAGGTCAGGCGCCAATGATTCTAAAGGCTTTTCTTTATCGATTTTCTCGGGATTTTCATAACAAAACTTAAAAAAATAATTTCATAAATATTTTTTAATTTATTTGTTGAACCTAATTCCTGAGTATTTGCAGCTAATAATGAATAACCCTGTATAAACTGCATCAAAACCCCAACAAAAGCTAAGCTCTTAAATTTAAGAAGAACTATTATATCAGCTATCTGATTCCCATAGCACAAGCTCTGCCTAATTTTTATTACTAGTAGATTGTCCACAATTTTTATTACTAGCGGCGGCAAAGTAATACACACAAAATCATTTATTTTCTGTTCTATTTAGTTTTAATGTCCTCCTTATATTTACAGTGTACAGTACAGATACAGCATCTTCATTTTGCTTCTAAGAAGGAAGAACTCTTCGTCTCGCTGACGGAAGACCAGCGCTAGTTGCCAGCAAACTAACTTCACCGGACCGTTTTGCAGCTCTTGGCTCTTTTTATGAAAAGTGTCCGCAAAAAAAAGTTTTCTCTCTTTATTTCAAGTCTAAATGGTATGTTTCTATTCACTAAGCCTTCAGAAACTCAATCTGGAGACAGGAAAAACAGAAAATCATCTGGAATTCTGATGTTCTAAAAAATGATCCAAGCGATATTCACTTGGTTGATTATTATCGTCAAACTCAAATACCTTGAAGCTAAAATATACATATAAATCTACATACTAGTGGAAAAGGCCTATGAATCCTAGCGTGATTGAAAAATAACTTCATGATTAAAACGAAACATGTTATGCCTTGGCCATATCAAATTTGACAGCGTTTTACTAATCGCCACTGCAGAACCTTTAGATGTGTACAAGGCTTTACAAGTTAAGGTGGTATCCACTTACCTTTTGATTTAGCTGCATAATAGTACCGGCTGCTTGCAGTTGCTGCAACTGAGCTGCTGAGAATGGAAGAGATGTCTGCTGCAAGCCTCCTGCTGGGGCTATCTGCAAGTCACAAGCAAATTAAGTTAGAAATATTTAGTTAAAATAAAAACACATTCAAGCTATGAATTGACCAATGTTTATTGTAGCTAAGACCCTTTGGAATATAGTAAACTGAGCTATGCAAGTTCACTTTTAACATAAGCTAAGGGTACTGGAATTCGTTTTTCTATCATTTTGATCACGCCTTATTCCCATGGGGGTAGGCAGAGATCACGGATTTCCACTTGCTACGATCCTGACACACCTCTTTCGCTTCATTCACTCTCATAACATTCTTCATAAAAATTGGTGCCTCAGAAGATAAAGGAATCACTTACAGACACATATTGCTGCTGCAAATTTGACAACCCTTGTTGACTGGCTGCAAATTCTTGGAGCTGCTGGTATGGAATCAGCATGGTCTGGGACCCCGGCATGGTCCACTGCACTCCATCAGCTCCTTGGATGTGATATTTCACTTCCTTATCCCCTTTGTCTGTGCTGTACAAAATCTTCTGCGAGGAGTTGGTGCTCGGAGCTGCACATACCACCGGGGTAGATGTTGCTGAGCTCACAGTGGTGGTATCAGACGATGTCAAACTCGCCTGAGGTATAGTGAGACCGTTGGGCAATATCATAGACATTGATGAAGGAACCCCACTCAATCTCAGTTGAGTAACATTCATCGGCTGCATGCTCGACAAGTCAATCATCTGAGTTCCAAAGTTATGCTGCTGTAATCCGAGTTGCTGGGCTATCGGCAAGTTGAAGTTTGCATTCTGGACTTGCATCCCCGGTTGGACTATGGGTATTAGTTGCCCATTCTCCTGATTGAGGACATACTGTTGTTGGTGCTGTTGCGGTAGGAGTTGAAGCACGGTCTGCTGGAGGGGCTGTCGGACTGTCATGAGGGGCGCAGTGGCTGGAGCTACACTGACAACGGGGGGCATCATAGTCGCTTGCGCCGTGGACGTCATAGTGGGCGGTGAGGACGCTGCCGTAGCGACGGGCGGCGGGGCCGGCGGCGGCGCGCTAGTCGTCGTCAGCGTCGGCGGAGGCACGTTCAACGTCGGCGGAGGCCCCCCAGCCTGCGCCGCGCTCCATTGCACCAACTCAGCTCGTATCGTCTCTATCAAGTTCTGTGCCAGAGATCTCGCAGCTGTCAAAGCCTCCGACCGAGTGTGGTGCAAAGCTAGATGCAAAGGTTCTAGCTTATCAACTTTCAACACCGCTACGACCCCCGTCTCCGACCGAATATACTCCAAGTTGGTCCCGTTCTGAAATAACCAAACACAAATAGGTAAAAGTAAGGAGGGATTAGGTATTACTTGATTCAGACAATGTGAAATCGAAAGACGAAACTACAAACTTATACTTACTGGTCCAAGAATACGTGCTTTTATATCAAATGCGGCCGGCGCAGTGTCCAGACCGATGTACACTTTATCTACAAGTCCACCAGACATTATTTACAGGTATTCTCTGTAATTATTTCAAAATTTTCATTTCATTTTGATTTGATAGCATCTTTCGCTTGTCGACACAAAAGATGAAAATTTAGCGGCGCTCTTATATTTACGCAATATTCACCACGGCATGTTTATCAATTTTTTTTTTAATTTTAATTTGAGCTTTTTGGGTTAAAGTTTTCTGTAATATTCCACTATCTTTCTTCATCTTCTTTCTTTATTCTTTCTCTGTAAGCTTATCTAAGTTAAATCTTACTGCATTCATCTATCATCGATTTTTAATTAAAGCTTTCATCATTTTTTAATAATAAGTTGATGATACACACTAGCAAACATTTAGCAAACATTTTTTTTAAGGAAGTCAAATCTTCTCCTGCCTTGGCTTTTACCGAATGCAACTAGAATGTAAAAAAAAAAGCGGTGTTTCTCACGACATGGAATAAAGGATAGTTAGTATGGGATAAGGTTCGGGATAGGGTGATGATGATGTTAGATTTCGTGAATCTAAGATATTTCCGAATTACAGATACGCTAGTAGTTACTATGACACGGGATGCTTGCTACTAACTATTATCTATTCTGTGACGGTTCGGTTCACAGAATAGATAATAGTTAGTAGCAAGCATCCCAAGGCGTTTTTCGTGACTGTAGATTTTATGAACTAGCGGCCGCCCGCGGCAGGCTTTGCCCGCGTAGTAGTGGTCATTGCTAACATCCATCCTGTGGAATGTTTGTTTTATTTACCTACATGATTTTGTAGATCTACTGCATTTAGTTAGGTATTATGAGTAAGGTGGGCACTGATGCCAACAAGCTTACCTGATGGTGGATTCAGAAGCTGAATACCTATGTTTAAAATGATTACCAGCTCTTAGGTAGCTAGGAGTTCTGTGTGTAAAATGGGACTTCTCAGCAAATAGGTAGATAGACTTGTCTACCTACATAGAGGTACCTTTTCATCATCATCATCATCATTAGGCCTACCTTATTTAGGTACCTACCTATTATGAATAAGGTAGACAAGGCACTGATGCCAACGAGCTCCGGCAAATTCATCATCCACACTTGATGTGCGGGCTGGTTTCCGCAAGGCCTCTAGTGGGCCCTTATTGCGTGGCGCTTGACACGAACGAGTTGCTCGAACTTTTGTAGGTTCTACAACACGCCGGTTTCCTCACGATGTTTTACTGGCATAGTGCACATACATTTTTCTACAGAAAAACTCATTGGTACACGACTGGATTTGAACCCACGACCTAAGGATCGGAAGGCGGGTCCGCTACCACTAGACCACCAGTGCTCTCTGCCAACGAGCTTACCTGATGGTGGATTCAGAGGAGCGTGTAATCATAATACTTAATCATATGTATGTATAGGTAGGCATTCTGTGTGATAATGGGACTTCTCAGCAAATAGGTAGGTATGTACTTATAGGTACTTAGGTAGGTAACATTGTCATCATCATTATTATACAGATTTGTATTTTGTAACGAATAAACTCAAAAACTACTGGACTGATAAATTTCTTTCGCCTCTTTAATGCTGAATTATCCCCGAGTAGCATAGTTACATTATATCTAGTTCGAGCAAATGAAACCTACAGGAAATGAGTCTCTTTCACCAATAACTCTGCATCTGTAGTTTAGTAACTACTGAGTAGTTTGACAGTTGGTACAAATAAAATGGAATGAAATATATTTATTTGCAAGAAGTATGGTACAATTATAAGATCATAGGGTATGTAAAAAAGTGGTTCACATACTTCATCGGCGACCAATATACAAAATTCAAACAAAAAGTAGAAAATATAAGTTAAATTAAAATAAATCAGCGTGAGAAAAATAACAATAATCAATTCAGAATAATAATTCTTAAAGAAAATATAAAATAATTTAAATGAAATCTTTAACGCTATAAAAACATTTACATGTACAACATTGTAGATATCTTTAGTAGGTAGTTACTCCATCACACACATATAGCAAGTTTCTTCATTCACAATCTGACCTATCACACTTTTGGCAGGGTTATAAACACACATCACACACCCACTAAAGTCGGGTCTACCACCTTCTAGCGCTAAGTTTGACACACATCTTCAGCCCACTGAAGATGAAAGCCCACGAGGTGTCTGGCATGCGGCAGAGGTGTCCAGCCCTGAAGAATTAAACGTTCTTCTCATTATTGATGACTGGACTGCCCAGTTGTAACTATGCGTAGGAGTTGACTATGAGCGGTTGGTTCCCAACGCTGCTGGAGGTATTGGAGTCGTCTGTGCTGTAGGAAATGGTAAATACTCTTCAGATGATAATAATAAGACAGATGATTAATTACCGATGCTGTTGCAGCCATCGCATTTCTGTCTTATTTAATATTCCGGTGGATTTTATTTCGTAAATATTAGCTCGTATCTCGAAATAGCCTAGCAAGAAATATAGAACAGTAGCAAGCAGAAGCAAGCATGACATTGACCTCTTGATATTTGACAGTTTGAGATGTCAGTTTTGACAGTTGAATTAAAAGATTTACGCACACAAATGTAGATATACATACGTATACGCACACATACACCATAGAAATCTGCTTCTTCTTTTTTCGTGAAAATAAGATCGGCCAAAATTTAGGCCGATCTTATTTTCACGAAAAAAGAAGAAGCAGATTTCTATGGTGTATGTGTGCGTATACGTATGTATATCTACATTTGTGTGCGTAAATCTTATATTTAAACTGTCAAAACTGACATCTCAAACTGTCAAATATCAAGAGGTCAATGTCATGCTTGCTTCTGCTTGCTACTGTTCTATATTTCTTGCTAGGCTATTTCGAGATACGAGCTAATATTTACGAAATAAAATCCACCGGAATATTAATTAAGACAGAAATGCGATGGCTGCAACAGCATCGGTAATTAATCATCTGTCTTATTATTATCATCTGAATAGTATTTACCATTTCCTACAGCACAGACGACTCCAATACCTCCAGCAGCGTTGGGAACCAACCGCTCATAGTCAACTCCTACGCATAGTTACAAGGCAGTCATCAATAATGAGAAGAACATTTAATTCTTCAGGGCCTCCACACACCTCCATACACCTCTGCCGCATGCCAGGCACCTCGTAGGCTTTCATCTTCAGAGGGCTGAAGATGTGTGTCAAACTTAGCGCTAGAAGGTGGTAGACCCGACTTTAGTGGGTGTGTGATGTGTGCTTATAACCCAACCCTGCCAAAAGTGTGATAGGTCAGATTGTGAATGAAGAAACTTGCTTTAAGTGTGTGATGGAGTAACTACCTACTAAAGATATCTACAATGTTGTTTAGATGTTTTTATAGCGTTAAAGATTTCATTTAAATTATTTTATATTTTCTTTAAGAATTATTATTCTGAATTGATTATTGTTATTATTCTCACACTGATATAATTTAATTAATTTATATTTTCTACTTTTTGTTTGAATTTTGTATATTGGTCGCCGATGAAGTATGTGAGCCACTTTTTTACACACCCTATGATCATATAATTGTACCATACTTCTTGCAAATAAATATATTTCATTTCATTTTATTTGTACCAACTGTCGAACTACTCAGTAGTTACTAAACTACAGATGCAGAGTTATTGGTGAAAGAGACTCATTTCCTGTAGGTTTCATTTGCTCGAACTAGATATAATGTAACTATGCTACTCGGAGATAATTCAGCATTAAAGAGGTGAAAGAAATTTATCAGTCCAGTAGTTTGAGTTTATTCGTTACAAAATACAAATCTGTATAATAATGATGATGACAATGTTACCTACCTAAGTACCTATAAGTACATACCTACCTATTTGCTGAGAAGTCCCATTATCACACAGAACGCCTACTATACATACATATGATTAAGTATTATGATTACACGCTCCTCTGAATCCACCATCAGGTAAGCTCGTTGGCAGAGAGCACTGGTGGTCTAGTGGTAGCGGACCCGCCTTCCGATCCTTAGTCCTGGGTTCAAATCCAGTCGTGTACCAATGAGTTTTTCTGTAGAAAAATGTATGTGCACTATGCCAGTAAAACATCGTGAGGAAACCGGCGTGTTGTAGAACCTGCAAAAGTTCGAGCAACTCGTTAGTGTCAAGCGCCACGCAATAAGGGCCCACTAGAGGCCTTGCGGAAACCAGCCCGCACATCAAGTGTGGATGATGAATTTGCCGGAGCTCGTTGGCATCAGTGCCTTGTCTACCTTATTAATAATGTAGGTACCTAAATAAGGTAGGCCTAATGATGATGATGAAAAGGTAGGTACCTCTATGTAGGTAGACAAGTCTATCTACCTATTTGCTGAGAAGTCCCATTTTACACACAGAACTCCTACCTACCTAAGAGCTGGTAATCATTTTAAACATAGGTATTCAGCTTCTGAATCCACTATCAGGTAAGCTCGTTGGCATCAGTGCCCACCTTACTCATAATACCTAACTAAATGCAGTAGATCTACAAAATCATGTAGGTAAATAAAACAAACATTCCACAGGATGGATGTTAGCAATCAATGACCTACTACGCGGGCAAAGCCTGCCGCGGGCGGCCGCTAGTTCATAAAATCTACAGTCACGAAAAACGCCTTGGGATGCTTGCTACTAACTATTATCTATTCTGTGAACCGTCACAGAATAGATAATAGTTAGTAGCAAGCACCCCGTGTCATAGTAACTACTAGCGTATCTGTAATTCGGAAATATCTTAGATTCACGAAATCTAACATCATCATCACCCTATCCCGAACCTTATCCCATACTAACTATCCTTTATTCCATGTCGTGAGAAACACCGCTTTTTTTTTTACATTCTAGTTGCATTCGGTAACAGCCAAGGCAGGAGAAGATTTGACTTCCTTAAAAAAAATGTTTGCTAAATGTTTGCTAGTGTGTATCATCAACTTATTATTAAAAAATGATGAAAGCTCTAATTAAAAATCGATGCTAGATGAATGCAGTTAGATTTAACATAAATATGCTTACAGAGAAAGAATAAAGAAAGAAGATGAAGAAAGATAGTGGAATATTACAGAAAACTTAAACCCAGAAAGCTTAAATTAAAATTAAAAAAAAGTTTTGATAAACATGCCGTGGTGAATATTGCGTAAATATAAGAGCGCCGGAAAATTTATTGAATATGAATAGTGATGTGATGCGATGCGATCCTTGCCGAGTGCCATCGACTCGATACTCGATCGATTCGATAAGTGGGTTGGAGTCAGTAGATAGAGTATTACATTTTGGTTTGGTTAATCACAATGTTATAATATACATCTACAAACACACATCATATCCAGACCATCCAGTGCTGGTACAATATCTAGGGTCGACGCAAGTTAACGCTGCGCGTAACAGAAAGATGGTAGAAAATATGAAAAAAATGGCCTGGAAAATCGAACTTGCATTGCGTTTTTAATTCACGTTCTTATTATGATTGGGAGATTGTTAAAAATCAGTTTTTTAACCTTTTTTGCCGTCGCTCAGATTTATCTTGCGTGGACTCTAGAACCACTTTAGTATTAACATGTAAGTTTTGCAGCAACGGTGGACCAACGGCCGACTGTCTTTTCTCATCGCACTCGATAAAAAGTTAGTAAATGTTTTTTTCCGAGGTTGACTATCGATAGCGAAACTACCGACATACACTGCAGCATCACGAAAATACGAAATATATTGACTTGACTGTTTGATCGTGATTGGTTGTGTTGTGATGCAATGCAAGACGTTTTTGTACATGGAGGAAGAATAATGGGTCCGGTTAATGTACGGCCAGTTATTGTACAGCACGTTATTGTACACCCAGTTAAAACAAAACTTCCTCCTTACTACTAATTAGGAGTGGGTTGTAACATGTAAAATAAGAAACCTGTTCCGCCTGTTCCAGTTCCAGTAAAAAAACAGTTCCAAAAACCTGTTCCAAAATAACAGCTGGTTGTGTTGCATGCAACATAGTATGAGTAGAAATATAGGTAACAGGTGCTGAGGAGAAGAACAGTTTCAGTGTATGTTCCTGAAATGAAAACCATCCTTCATGTCATGCTTATAGTTCGGCCGTTCAGAGAATGCGTTTGACAGTTTGATCAGTTAGTCACAGTTAGTCACATAGATAATACAGCACTACAAATATCATGAATCTACATACTTCGTAAACTGGATAACGCAGTGTTTCCTAAAAACGAGCCCGGTGAGAGCACCAAAGTAGTAACGCATCTCTTTCTAAGTAGGATGTCCACACATCTGTACTTTTTATAAAATCGGAAGAAACTGCTTGAAATAAAATGTACTGATTTGTTAATTACTGACTTTTGTTTCCCCGTACAGGGCGAAAGCCTCCCTTCCCTCTATTATTATAGGTAACAACATAAGCACTTCATGAATACTTCTTTTGATATATTTTTTTTACCTGATTCTTAAAGCACTGTAGGTGTATCTTGTTTATTAGAATAAATTACTACCTATCCTAAACTAGCAATATTTGTTTATTTATTTGTACAAACTGATTTGTATTCACGTTCTTGAAACGGCTGTAATGATTTCGATGAAATTTGCAGAATGGCGGTTTACGGGGGTGAATAATCGAGCTAGCTAGGGCTTATTTCTGGGAATATTCTTATTTCTGAGAAAAATAGCTTTATTGATTTTCACACGAGCCCAGATACGCAATTAAGTATAAAAACTAGGTACTTACTAGTCTATGTTTTCTTAAAAATAAAACAAGTAAATGTTAAGGTACAATCTTTTATATTCCAACTTGTATTATAATTGATCGAGTGAGCGAAGCGAACGAAGATCTTATAAACAACTTGGGCAATTTGGCATTTTATGTGCGTATGTATGTGTTTTTGTATTTGTGTATTGGCGTATTAGTATTTAAGTTCGATTGGGTTGATTTTTCGGATTCTTCCCTCCTAGCTTTTTTCTCAGGTGGTCCTGACGAGCATGGGGCTTCTGATACTTTGTGGCACTTCTTTCTTTTCTGGGCTTTTTAATGTTATAACATTAAAACATTGAGCAGTATACTGCTCAATTTATAAATCACTGCTGTAGGTCTGATCTGTAAATAAACAAAATATATTATCTTTAATACAACACAATTAAGTAATTATAACTTTTATATTACTTCTAACTTATATTACTTCTTGTAATTATAACTTTTATGACCACCTATAAAAGTATGACTTTCAATTTTAAAGATTGAAGGTACTGTATTCGGTTTCAATTTTTTTCGTGACTCATTAACATAGTCGTCATGCTTGTGTAATAGTATGCAATACCTCTACAAAAATTAAACCATAATAATTGTACCTACTTATTACAATCTTTGTTCCTAGGCCCTCTGATATTCATGGACACCCTATAACACCACTTACATAAAAACATTTAAAATAGCTCACCTGTGAAATGTTAAGCCGCAACCGGGATACCATTTTTTTTTGCAATTTACGCAGCAAAAATGAACCATTTTGACAAATAATATCAATTCCTTTAGCTAAAAATCACAAAAACCACACCAATAATTTTAGATCAACAAACACGTCACATCGCCATTTTTAGTTATAGCCAGTATTGCCGCTTGCAGCTGACGAAATATTACTAATATGACTTCTTCTAAATAGCATTTACAACTTGTACCTACTTGCAATATTATCGTAAAAAATATCAAGACGCAAAATAAAAAAATATTAAGTTAGAAGAATTCAAATGACCTATTTTTAATTAAATTTATTGAAATGAGAGAAATCTTCTAAATCTACCAAATACTTTTTGTTTTGCAATGGCAACTTGCTAGACAAGGACAAACTACTATTTTTGAGTCTCTCATGTAGTTCGTTTTTCTATTCTGAGTTGAGACAGAAAAAAATAAACTTTATAGTATAGTAATTACAGCGTAAGTTTGTATGAATGAAATATTGATTTTTAATCTTCGTGCGTTATCCAGATAGTATATAAAATCCTTGACAAATATAAAGTGCTGACATAACCTTGTGATAGCGCAGTATAGATTTAGAAAAATATTGTATAAAAAGTTATTTGACACTCAGTTTGGCACAAAATTATAAAATTCATTGATTATTGATATAATAATGTTATTTTAATGCTCATCAATTGTTAAAACGGTAAACAACCAGCAAAAATATTTTTATCGTAACTGCAACGCCATTACAAAGTTACGTCGTCAGTTCAATCGCGACGTGTCAGGAACGCATTCTCTGAACGGCCGAACTATAACAGGCTTAGGACTGACAGCTTGAGATTTGAATTTTGACAAAATACATGACATTTACTAATCAAGCTGGTGCATTTAAATTTTTTTTCTGTAAGAAATGAGCCTGACATTTCCGAACGCAACACCTGTTCTCTGCTTGTAACAGGCTTTCTCGTTCTAACAAAGGTAAGATGCGTAAGCTAGAATAGAGAAGAACATGTTCCGTGCGTGGCGTCTCCTTCTAACAAAAGTAATCTCCATAAGCTAGAATAAAGAGACGCATGTTTCGGCAGATTCGGGCTGTTGTGGAATGGAACTGGAACAGGTGGAACAGGCGGAACAGGCTCTCATTGGTTTAGACAACAGTTCCAAGCTGTTATTTTAAAATACCTGTTATTTTTATCTGTTCCGATATATATGCCTCACTCCTACTACTAATACGAACGAAACCATATGTAGTACTTACGTACGTAACTACTTTTCTTTGGACATCAATATTACAAATTGTTAGACTGACCAATCAAACATACGAGTTTTATTCTATGAAATATGTGGAACTGGCAAAAAAATATTACAGGTGAGGTGAATAAAGATTTTATTTCAAAAAACTGCGAAAAATGTGTGGAGTTTAACTAAATAAATACTTAGGAAGGCAAGTCATATTTAGAAAACCATTACAAAACCCAGCCGTTGTCCAATCTTTCTTCCATTGGCTTCGTGAAGTGCTGGCATCTTCGGAATTTTTCCAAAATTTCTCCCTGAAAATAAGTAAAAAGTAAATGTTTATACAGGAATGGGTGTATGTGTGTATGTAAGGACAAACAATTAAACATTAGACTGACCAGACTATATACACTGGTCGGTCTTTAAGCCTTTAAAATAAGAATCACTTTTTCTAGAGCTGTATAATATTCTCGTATACCTAGGCCTTGACCTACTCACCAACATGTTATGTTCATGAATACCTACCACTCTTACTAAGTAGGTATAATAATGAATGGAAAAAAAATCTTACAGGGCCTGTTTTAGTGATAGTTGAACTGTAGTAAGTGATCGCGCTTGATCCGGTACCGTAGAGTGGGTATTTCAAATGCATCTGAAAAGACTATGATATTAGAGCCATGGACCAAGGTTATACGCAAGTCTCAGGTTCTCAAATGATGAAATGACCAACACGAACTGGAAGACAAAACATAGGACGCCCATCCGTCAGACCAACGATATTGTTAAGATCGCGGGAAGTAATTGGATAGAGGGCTCCGATTCGTTCGTCCTGGAAATGTACAGGGGTAGCCTAAGTTTGGCAGTGGACTACTCACTAAGTAGGTACTTTCCTACCATATACTTTTAGGACCATAAGCATTATACATTGATGAAATGACGGAGTGAACTTTTTTCTGAACAAGTTGCTGATGGAACGCAAGCATCACTTTGAAAAAAGCAATGCCTCAAAAAAGTAACGCACTTTAGGATCTTGCCCTACGATGACGCTACGATGCGTTCGTCTATCAACTTGAGGCATACCTATCTACCTACAGGTGTTAAGCCAAATATTTCTACTATGAGACCATTTCCTTACATTTTTGTCAGCAGTGACTTCTAAATTACGAGGCTGAAATTGGTCCCACACAAAGTTGGCATCATATTCAGTGCAGTATTCCGCCACAGGTTGTGACGTAGCCAGCTCGTCCATTACTTCACCTAGCATTTGCTCCCAGAAGAAATCTGTGAGCATGCGCTTTCGAACACCTACAAAAATAGTTTTTTTAGCATCTGTTACATCGGTACATTGAAAACGCTGGAAGAAGGTGGAGGTGAGTTAGCGCATGTGGAAAACTCGCACTTGTACCTACTTACCTTCTCCATGCTTAGCTTTCTTAGGCACTTGATAGCATTCGCGCATTTCACTGCCTACCCCGGGAACTTCCCGTCCATCTTGCAATATCCAGGGTCGGCTGAAATTCTTCCCCTTCCCGTAAGCCGATGGTTCTATGGGCACCTTTGGATTGAGCTTGATGCGCTCGTAAGGTCTGATTTTCAATTCTTGTTCTTCGTTTTGTGGCTCGGCGATGTCCGCCTGAACTTCTGCATCTGTTGTATCCGATTCCATTATGAACTGGATGAAAAAAAAGCTTAGAAGTGAATTAAGAATTACGATAATGGCTCGGTCCTTGATCCGGAGATTACAGAGCACAACATAATATTATTCGGTAATCTAGGCATGTAACAGTGATGTTTTTTAAAAACCAATACATACGACAGAAAAACATTTGGTTGTCTTGGTAACCAAATATTTAGCACTTATTCTGAGATTCAGCACCTTCAGCACAGCAGTTTTTTTTTGACAGCTAATACTTCCAGATTTATTCTATAGAAATTTCATCAAAATCGGTTCAGTAGTTTGGCCATGAAGTCGGTGTCTCAAGTGTTTAGACTTCACTTGTCTTCCATGGTTTACTTCGTCCAAGGAAGAAAATGTCCAAATGACAGTCGAGAAGCTAGGATTGACAGTGACGGACTGTCAAGTCAACCCAACTTCATTAAAAAATCAAATCAATACCTGCTGAACAGAACAGCTGGGATTTCGTTCGGGAAGTGTTAGCGAGTAAACTCGGTTGGAGAGATTTGATTTTGTTTTTTCACATTTTGGCTCGTTTTTCCAAATTAATTTTCCATTTTGATTGATCCAAGTGTTGTATTTCTCCTAAGTAAACTGGTAAAACAAAACTAATTGTAGTTTTAGATTTGCGGCTAGTTTTCTGTGCTTGAGGTTAGGTTGGGTACCTACCTTCCTACCTCAAGCATGGATCTTGACTTGCCGATTTACTATGACCTGCCGGCTTCTCCTGTCCCCCCAGATCCTCCGGATCCTTGTCCCGCATCGAACCCTACTGTAGCAGGATTTAAACGCCGCATGGAGGCTGATGCCTCAGTATCCGCTAATAAGAAGTCTATTATGTCTCCTGAATTAGAAGTACCATCTATTCAAATGGTCTACAACCACCCTTCAATTGTTGTTGGTGCAATCCAAGCATACACATCTTTGGACAAAGGACCTTATGTGGTCCACGTTTCTCGTTCAGAGCCAGAACAGTCTGCTGGTACTTCCATCAGACCCATTAAGTTTGGACAGTTCTTAGCCAACCATAAGTTTTCAAACATTTTGACTGACGGTGTCAAACGTGTGGGACGTAACAAAATTTCCGTGGAGTTCGTATCTGCGGAGGATGCTAATAAGTTTATGATTTCTCCGATTCTCACTATGAGTAAGTACGTTGCTACAATCCCTTCTTTCAATGTAACTAGGATGGGACTTGTGAGGCAGGTCCCTACAGACTTGTCTATGGACAATTTTGCTGAGGCTTTGGTTTTACCTCCTAATTGTGGCATTGTCCTTAAAGCCCGCAGGCTAAATAGAAAGAATGTAGAAGAAGGCAAAGTCACTTGGTTGCCCACCCAGACCGTTGTTGTTACCTTCCAGGGTCAATCCTTGCCCAATAAGGTATTTTTATATTACACTGCCCTTCCTGTTGAGCTTTACCAGTACCCTACAATCCAGTGTCACTCGTGTTGCAGGTATGGTCATACAAAAATACAATGCAGGTCTAAGCCTCGGTGTTTCCGCTGCAGCAAAGAACATTCTGGAGAAGAATGTGATGTAACTCAGGATAAAGCCACTTGCTTACATTGCTCTGGTCGGCATTTTGCCACTAGCAAAAGTTGCCCAGAACTAGAAAGACAACGTTCAATCAAATCAGTAATGGCTCAGAATAGTATTTCTTATGAAGAAGCTGCTTCGCAGTTCCCCCGGGTATCTCGTTCCTATGCTGAAGTTGCCAAGGAGTTCGTTTCCAATACTAGTTCTTTTCATTCCTCACAATCCAGTTCTTCTTCTGGATTGTCTCAGTCCCAGCCCACTCGTTCTTACATTAAAAACGTTTATGCCTCTCCTCGCCCAAGAGCTCCATTGGGTAAGTCCTATGATAGGGCTGCTCACCGGGACTTGGTTGCTGACCCACCTTCGGTCATGCTTAATGGTGGTGCTTTAGGTCAACCTGCATTCACAGGCCCTCAAAATGAAAATATGCTTGAAACCCTGCTTACTTTAATCATAAATATCATTCTAATGAACCCTAACCCCCTACCGGACAACGTTGCCTCTAAACTCACTCAATTAGTCTCCTTGTCTAGCCACAATGGATCCAGTGGTCCTCGTTCAGTGGAACTGCCAGAGTGTGCGACCAAAAAAACATGAATTAATCCACTTAATTACCAAATTTCACCCGTCAGTCATTGCCGTCTCGGAGACATGGTTAAAGCCTGGATCCCGTTTTCGGTTATCAGGCTACTCCTGTCTTCGAGACGATAGGGCTGACGGGTATGCTGGATGCGCCTTACTCGTAAGGCGCTCACTTTCTTTTTCCCAGATCTCCCTCCCTTCTCTTCCCTCTGATATCAACGTTGTTGGTGTCAGATCTATGAATATTTCATTTGTATCTGTTTACATTCCCCATCCCAACTCTTCGTTAATTGCTGATTTACTCCTTCTTCTATCTTCCATTCCTTCTCCCATGATTCTCATGGGTGACTTCAACGGCCATAACATGGTGTGGGGGCATAGTCATTCAGATTATTTTGGCTTGTCTCTTTTGGATATTTTTGATGAGTCTAACCTCTGTTTACTAAATGATGGCTCACCCACCCGTAGGGTTCGTCCTTCCCAAAATCCAAAAAGTGCTGTGGATCTCTCGCTTTGCTCGTCTTCTCTCTTTTCTCTTATGTCATGGAAAACTCTTCCACTTTCTTATGGTAGTGATCACTTCCCTATTCTTTTGTCTTTACATCTTTCAAATAATGTCTTGCCATTTAATAACCCCTCTCCTTCTCTAAAATATAGGCTTTCTGGTGCTGACTGGTTGTCTTATTCATCTCTTCTTGATAGTAAACTGGATTCTCTGGGCCTCTCTGTAGCTAATAATCCATTGTCCACCTATGATATTTTTTTGGAATCCATCATCTCATGTGCTGATCAGCACGTTCCTATCAAAAAGCCTACTAAGGATCATAGAGTCTCTACTCCTTGGTGGGACGCTGAGTGCTCTGCTGCGGTCAAAGAACGTAAATTAGCTGAAAATAATTATTACTCCTCCATGACGGAAGTAAACTTCAATAAATATCAAAAAGCGTCAGCTGTGTTTAGAAGACTTGTTTCTATTAAGAAAAGGCTTGGTTGGACAAATTTTTGTGAAAACCTTTCCCCTTCAACTCCTTCATCTATTGTCTGGAGACAAATAAGACGTTTTAGGGGATCCTGTAACATCGATAATATCTCCGCCAATGATCCCTCATCTTGGCTGGAAGCATTTTCAAATAAACTCGCTCCTCCCTCAGTTCCCTCTTTTTACTGTCTTCCTCAAATTCCTTCTCAGAACTGTTTTGATCGTCCCTTCTCCTTCGACGAATTAACTATTGCCCTTGATGGTCTGACAGACTCATCTCCTGGCATTGATGGTATTCCATATTCTTTTATCACCAAATCCTCTGTTAAAGCTAAGAAAACATTCTTAATGCTTATTAATTCATTTTTCGACTATGGTGTTATCCCAGAACAATGGAAAACCCAGATAGTAATTCCTATTCTAAAGCCTGGGAAAGATCCCTCAGATCCAAATAGCCGAAGGCCAATTGCGCTTTCATCTGTTATGGCTAAGATAATGGAACATTTAATAAAACACCGACTAGAGTGGTTGGTTGAAAATGGATCCTTGCTTGCTAAATCCCAATTTGGGTTTAGAAAGGGCATGGGTACCATTGACAACCTCAGCTTGTTAATATCCGATATCTACATAGCATATAAAGAAAAAAAATCCTTAGTTGGAGTTTTTCTTGATATAGCCTCGGCTTATGATAGCGTATTGCTTTCGGTTCTTAGGAATAAGCTTATTCAGCTGAGAATTCCTGAGAAGTTGGTTCGTTTCATTTGCAATTTATTAATGGAAAGATCTGTTGTTGTTAAGTCAGGTCAAGGTTTCCTCTCTCCTAGGACAGTCTGGAGAGGCTTACCCCAGGGTTCCGTATTAAGTCCATTGCTTTACAGTTTATATACCTATGATTTAGAACAATCTGTGAATTCTTTCTGTGGGGTTCTACAATACGCTGACGATATAGCCCTATATCTTTCGTTTAACTCTTCTGATGAAGCAAGCAATCGGCTTAACTCTGCTTTATCTTACCTTGAAAACTGGTTGTTAGTCCATGGTTTATCTCTTTCCGCCTCCAAAAGTTCTGTAGTAGTTTTCACTAAGAAAAGAATTACCCCTTCCATTCAACTTTATATTGATCAGGAAGTTGTTCCTCAGTCTAACTTCGTTAAGTTCTTAGGGATAATCCTTGACTCCAGAATGACAGGCATCCAACATTTTGAGTATATAATTAAGAAATGTGAGAAAAATATGAATATCCTCCGTTCACTCGCTGGTGTTTGGTGGGGATCTCATCCCTACTCTCAAAAATTGTTGTATAATGCAATAATCAGAAGTCACTTTGACTATGGTGGTTTTCTTCTTAATTTATGTAATAAAAGTGGTTTATTAAAATTAGACCAAATTCAGTCAAAAAGCTTGCGCATAATTCTTGGAGCAATGAAATCATCTCCCATTAATGCTATGCAAGTTGAGTGTAATGACCCGCCTCTTAGGTTACGTAGTCAGTTTCTTTCCGATAGGTTCTTTTATAAAATAATTCAAAATTCTAATCATCCGCTCCTCCCTAAACTTCATAGTCTACGTGACTTGTTCGACTCAAGTTTCCCTGATAAGTATCCTTGTCTTCTTCATAGTTTTTTAAAATATACTCAACTTCCAAACCCTGTCGTTCAGTATCCTTCTCATCCTCTTTATTTAACTGCCTATGAAGCTTTGGTTTATCATCCTAACATCCTTCTATACTTTGGTATTGACAAGGACTCTAGGGATGCTCGTGGTTTATTCCTTGAACAAGTTAATTCGAAGTACAGTGGTTGGTACACAATTTTTACCGATGCGTCTAAATTATCTTCAGACAGTGTCGTTGGCGCAGCAGTATGGCTCCCTTTTACTAACATTTCTTTGAGTTTTAAACTTCCTCCTTCTGCTTCAGTGTTTACTGGTGAAGCTCTTGCCCTACTTGAAGCTATAAAATTTGTCAAGTCTCATAAATTGAATAATTCTATTATCTTTTCTGATTCTCAAAGCTGTCTACAATCGATTATATCTAACCCTTTTCGCTCCGTATCCCGGTTTCCCTCAATCCTCCAAATTAAAGAGATTCTTTATGAGTGCCATTGTCTTAACATTAACGTTGTTATTGCTTGGATTCCAGGACATGCTGGAATCCCCGGTAATGAGTCTGCGGATTCTTTCGCAAAGTTAGCTGCTCAGATTGGCTCTAGCGAGCACTACAAAACGTTTTGTCACGACCTTTGCCTTCTTCCCAAATTTTATCTTCAAGAGAGTTGGACTAATGTTTGGAGTACCTCTAAAGTCGCAAAAGGCAAACATTATGCAGATATACAGCCAGATATTCCTCACTGTCCTTGGTTTTTTAAGTTCCGCAAAGCAAGTAAAGTTACCACCTCTACAATTTGTCGTCTTAGGCTAGGCCATGCGTGTACTCCTGTATTTTTAGCCAAAATAAGGATTAGGGATCACTCAATGTGTGAGTGTGGTCTGGACGAAGGAAACGTGGACCACATATTTTTCAGCTGTCCAAAACTTCCCCGCTCCCTTTACGATATTCTTCCCGCTATGATTCCCCGTCCTACTTCCTTTAAATGTATTTTATCTTTCATCTTTTCCCCTCCTATTAACTTTATTTTATGTAAATTTATTGCTGTAAATAAAATAAAACTGTAAATATTTATATACCTACCTATGTATTATATTTATCAATGTAGTTTTTTGCCAGTTAAATGTTATAAATAGTTATTTGTGGTTTAGTAAGTTTTTGTTTGGAGAAATCATTTTGGTTTATATTTTCTAATTTATGTTCGATTTTCTGTAACATAATACCGGCCATGTTCTTATTACTCTACTCCATCTTAAGTTTATGACACTAGCATGAAACGGACACTGGCAGAATTGTGGCATAAAGTCGCAGTAGCCAAAAAAGAAGAAGTGAAGTGAACAGAACAGCTAGTTTTTTGAAAATGGCTGAGGTCTACCAACTAGCAAAAAGACAGGATATGCCCCCTCCGGGGGGCTATAGACCTATTCCTTTCAAAAGGGTGCCCGCTAAATCTTATTTTAGTGGTAAGTCAAGTGTTTATTTACAAAATTGTATGTACTTTATTTATTATGTAACCTAACATTTTTGGTTAGCAATCTAGACAATTTTAGGGAGAGGCTCACTTGATCTAGACTCAAACTAAACTATCCACCAAAGGTCACACACAGCGTATTTGATTTCATGGATAGTATATTTTTATGTGTAGGTAGTAGGTAGCTATATTTATTGTTTGTATACAAAAGTGCTAACTTCATTTTAAGGCTTCTTAGGCCTGTATTCCGAAACAGTGCTTGAGTCTAAGTCGAGCCTCAAGCGTAGATTTTATGACAGTTCTCCATTGAAAAGTGTCAAAAATCTGTGCTTGAGACTCGACTCAGGCTCAAGTGCTGTTTCGGAATACGGGCCTTAGTGTTCTTGCATATTCTAAGCTTTTTTACATTTCCAGGGTACGCCTTGTTTGCTGGCTACATCGGCATGACTATAGGAGGCATATATCTTTACAATCTGAATTACAAGCAGGTCAAGCGCAATGAGATAGAGATGCGTTCTGCTAAGATGGCTATCTACCCGATGTTGCTTGCCGAACGTGATCGCGAGTTCCTGAAGCAAATCCGCAGGAACCGCGACGCTGAAGCTGAGCTGATGCGTGATGTTCCTGGATGGGAGGTCATTATTTTTTACAAAATATTATTACTTATCATTGGTCTTTAGTTCACGAGCCATAATAGTATAGGATCCCGCTATAGAAGGACCTTCACCGAGCTGGTTATTTAATGAAACATATTTTATATTTAATGAAACATGCCAATTAATATATTCTATATGGGTTGCCTATCAAATTTCAGTCCAGGATATGATTTATTTATTATTAATTAATAATTAAAAAAATTATTGTTTTTTTAACTTTCCACCGGTTTGTTTATTAGACAAATTCTATGCCAATCGAAAGTATAGGCCCCATAGAATATGCAAATGTTAAGTTGCCTATTTTTTTCCAGTCACAACTCTCGGGTAGCCAGGTATAAACAAGTAAATCGATACTAGCATTTTGCACCGGTATGTTTATTGAATAAAAATACTGGGGTCTATACTTTCGATTGGTATTGAATTTGTTTAATAAACAAACCAGTGGAAAGTTTAATTTTTTTTTTTATAGATATTAATTAATCATAATTATCCTGGACTCAAATTTGATAGGCAACCCATATAGAATATATTTATTGGCATGTTTAATTAAATATAAAATATGTTTCATTAAATAACCAGCTCGGTGAAGGTCCTTCTATAGCGGGATCTTAGACTATAAGACAAAACTTACACCCACAATGAATTGACGTACTCTTAAGCCTGTACATTAGTAATGAGCCTATTTTATCAAAGAGTCCTTCATTCTATAAAATTTACATTTACCAAATATTTTTCTACACACCCGTGGCTGTGTAGGTAAAGTTTAAATGTGTTTTAATACTTTGAGATGGCAATTTTTATCTTGATAATTGTTTATGTAAGGTCAATAACCATGTGTGTAGAAGTAGATTTAAACAATACACAAAATAAAATTTGAAGTGGAATCTTCTAAGCAGGCTGTAGCATTTTTGAGGTGGGATAAAAACCAATTGACTCTCCATCATCATGTGTTACAGCCACAGAGGATAAGGGGCCGTTTCAAGTATTACGTAAGCACTATGTGGGGGCGGGGGGGTCCATGTATTGCTTATTTTCGATGACATGGGGGTAGGGGAGTCTAGATGATGATTACGTCATCGGTAGTAAAATTACTTTTTTACACGAATGGCAACCCTTACATTGTCTTTGCTTGAAAACGAAACGCATTTTCGGGGATTCCCGTAAATAATGCATATGTTTAGGCACTCGCTTTAGAACCGAGTAGGGGAATTACCGGGAATTACAATAATAGAATAATATTTACGTAAGCTTAGGGGGAGGGGGTAAGAGCTTTGCTTACTTTTGCTGACAAGGGGAATGGGGGGAGTAATAACTGTAATAAATCTGCTTACGTAATACTTGAACGGCCCCTAATGGTTAAAGTTTTCACTACTGTCAGCATTCCCGTAGTGCCATAATTATTTTTATATCCTTGCTTTACTTGTTATAATTTCTCGTTTCAGGTTGGAACATACTACGGAGAACGAGTTTACAAGCTCACTCCCCCCGACAAGCTCATTGAGCCCATCTTCCACGAGTTCTACGCTCACACCGACCCACATGATTGGTTCCAGAGGGTAACCCTCAAACTGCGTTCGTAGATTCTAAATGCAGCAGCCGTTCTAAGTGGTTACGGGCATGATGACTGTGATTGCTCACAAAACAGCAAAACATGTATGGCAGGCATACACCATTGATAAAGATTACCTAAGGAGCCTATCCATCTCTGCTACATTGAAATTTCTAAAATATTTACATAAGGACTGCATAGTAAATAATTAAATATTTATTTTAGTGCTTGCTTTGATCAGAATAGTCTGTATTAAGAAGCTGTTTCTAAATGGAATAAGTTAAATGCTTGGCCAATGAAGGTTATTACAGAACTGGTTTTTTAATTAGTACATCTAATTAGCTAGAATAAATCCAATTAGTGACAAGTGATAAATACACTAATAAAGGGTTGTACAAAACCATCTTTTTTATTTACTTTTTATCTAATAAATTATAATTGTAGTTTAAATTTATTCCATTAGGGATTAGGGTATGATAATAGCATAGGTAGCAAATAAAAAAAACATGTTTTATAAAATCAACATTTATTTATAGAAAGTATAAAAATTAATCATAATAGGAAATGTGGTCCAAGGAACAAAAAGTAATACTTTGTGTAGCATATTTTTTTTTCCACTAAATTTAAAGTAATTTCCTTTTCAAACAATACTTTGCAATGCCTAAACAATCTTTGGAAGAGACTCAACGCGCCTAAAAAAAAAGGAGTCTTATAAATTACAAATCATATTTATCGCATCTTATGTATACCTTGCAATGCTAATAAACAATCTTTGGATATATACATCTTTGGAAGAGGAATCAAAGCGCCTAAAAAAAGGAGTCTTCCAAATTACAAATGTTATTTATTATGTAACTTTTGGAAGTTGGTCTCTGCTCCGGCGAAGTATAATGAGCCAGATTTCTTCCTTCTTTACCACCATACCTCATGAAAATAAAGATATTTCATTTCGGATTTTATGAATATGTAAAATCCATTTTACATATTTACAGGATCCTTTTAGGGAATGCCATCCAGCATTGGACTACATCAGGCTCCTAAATGCAGTTTACTGAAATGTATAACTTTTAACACATTCTAGTTTGTTCTTGTGTGTATAATGTGGGTGCAGGAAAAACTAAATATAGCCCTTATTATTAAAAATAACACAACCTTTTACTGGAACTACTTTGTCTAAACTTACTCATAGCGCACATACCTATTACCCAAATAATAATTGAATTACACTTACATATCCCCAGGATACCGAACATTAATTTTACGCAATCAGAATTCCGTTTAACTATTCAAATAAAGCTCAAAACCTTACTGCAACTTCTTGATCAAAACTTTAGGTTTTAACTTAGCTATTCTCAGTTTACGCATGTGCTTCATTACAAAGAACATTCCCGGGAATGTAAGGATAAGAAGATATAATCTCAGGAATATGGGCAGATGAAAAGCAAAGTTCCATTCATTGGGCAATGAAACCGTGAATCGTAGGGTCTCTTCAAAGTAGGGTATGTTTCGTAGGATCACAATAGATTCGCAGAGTATACCAAGAGGGTACAGAGGTATCCACATGGAGTATCGGAGCCATGTTAGGATGTAGATTTCTTTTTTGAACAGCTGGGATATGTAGAATGGGTACCTGGAAAAGAGAATTAATAACATCAGTAAATTCCATTTTGAACCATGATCTAGTTGTTGAAAACGACACCAAACCACCAAACGACACATCTCAAAATTTTTAGCTCTTTGAAATCGATAAAAAGTTGTATAACGTCATCTATCGGTGAGTAGCAGAGCGACAAAAGAAGACTCTGTCCAGATCATGGTTCAAAACTGAATATTAGTTAATTCCATTTTGAACCATGATCTAGTAGTTAAAAACAACACCAGCCAAAACTTAACATATTTAGCTTTGTGTGAAATCGATAAAAAGATGAAAAGCTGTACAGCGCCATCTATTGGTGAGCACTAGAGCGGTAAAGCTTAAGACAAAAAGATGGCGCTGTCAATGATTAGAACTTGTTTCCTATTTTTTAAATCTAAAAACAAACCGTCGCAAGTTAAAAAAATACTTAGTGCAACTGCAATTTACCTGACAACCTCAATCGTGCTCCACATGACGAAAAGATAGAAGACAACAGGTTTCGTCTGCATACGCGGCTCCGCTTCGATCATCACGAAAAGAATGAACGCTCGCCCGCTCACTTGCAGGAATGGAACTAGGGCTGATCCCTGGAATACGAGAGAACAGGCAGTTGTTAAAAAAACTCACCTTAGAGCCACAGAACATACTGTAGTCTCAAGATACGGCGCCATCAAGTCTAATAGTTGGGTGTGAATTTAATAAGTTAAAAATAATCCATTTTTTCGGCTTTTTTTTCAATTCATTCATATTTCCGGCTAGGAAAGATGCATAAGAACTTATAGCCGTAGGTCGTGGGTTCGATCTCCACAGAGAACAAATATTTGTGTGGTGAACGTAGATGTTTGTTCACACACCATCAGACATCATCGTCAGACATCGTCATCGCCAGACACCATCTGGGCGTTATGTACTCTTAAGGCGCGTTTCCATTATGCAAGTGATTTGCATACCAGTTGCAAGTTGCATGCAAATTGTATAGTGGAAACAGCAACTTGCAAACAAGTTGCAACTTGTATGCAATTAGGTTCATTCATGTTCGTCATACATATACATGTATATGTATGATACATATACATGTACATGTACATATACATGTGTACATATACATATACATGTGTATGCAAGTGCTTGCATACGCAAGCACTTGCATAATGGAAACGCGCCCTAAAGTACATAATATGTATTTATATGTACCTTTAAACGAGAAAATCTTGTATATATATATATATATATATATATATTTAAGATCTCGGAAACTGCACCAACGATTTTCACGAAATTTAGTATACAGGGGTTTTTGGGGGCGATAAATCGATCTAGCTAGGATTCATTTTTAGAAAATGACGAGAAGTTGGTGTTTTGCAATAATCAAACATAAACTCAATATACGACTGTTCCTGCCATCTATTGGCGGTTGCACAGAGCACCAAACACGCTTTTGCTTACGCAAAGTAGAGAGAGTATGATGACGTATTACTAAGAGAACCAGTGTCGCCAAACTCATACACGTAAAAACAAACACACATAGAAATAAAAGTTATGATTGGTCGAAAAAAAACGTTAAAAAGGACCTAAAACCAAAAAAATAATTTAATTGATAATAAACCTTAAAGCTATCGTGACATGGTTCTAAACTTAATAAAATAAACAGTGCTAAAATAAAATTCTATTTGCCAAGAGATGGCACTTCTCATACAGTATTTTTTTCTTTTAGTCTCTATTTAGTTATAATAAGATTGATAATACAATGGCTGTTACTTTATTGACAACAAAACAAAGCTACTTGACGCTAGATGGCGTTATAGAAAACAATTCTGTTAGTCTTTATCCACAAGGTATAAGATTCATAATACAATGGCTATTACTTGACATAGCCACTCACTTAGTGATGTGCCAAGGTGGATACAAGACAAATGTATCGACATCGATGATTACCTACCTACTTCTTATCGTGTCACTGGTTTTTTCGAACCAAGTGAGGTGAAAGGATTTTAAGTGCGCCCCAAAGAGGCTCCTTTCGTGCACTTATTTAACACATATTTTCGAACTTTTTAAGTTCTATGGCATGCCCGGTTTCCTCACAATGTTTTTCTTCACCGTTTAAGAGCACTGGCATAGTGTAAATTAATTTTTGGGCAGTAAACCTCATTGGTTGGACTGGATTTAAGCCCACGATCTAAGGATCAGAAGGCGAAACCGCTACCACTAGCCCACCAGCGCTCTCACCTACCTACTGATGTATAACGGTCGGTAGCACGTCAGGTTATATATATGGTGGTCGAAATAAAAAGCTTTTCTTATCTATCTTTCTTTATTTACCCAATCAAATGTTTACAACTCGTAAAACTGTATACTTAACTGTTTCAAATATTGTTTCTTTTTCTTCTTGTGTTTTCTTTTTCCTGTTGCATCGATACATTTATTTTGAATATCGGAAAACTGAAACCAGAATTATTATGTTATTTCTTCAAAATATTTCTGTAATTTTCATCTTACCCAGCCACTGTGGGCTATAAGAATAAGAAAAGAATCAGAATAATACATAAGGAATAAAATCATCACTAAAGCAAAAATAAAGTCAGCTCCCTAAACCTAACTATTTATATGATCAGAACTAATAAAGTATTCGATAGCACATTCATCACTTTATTGGGGTAGGTACAGCCCTAATTGAGTAGCGAAAGTTGAGATTTATAGAAACGCGACCTTAACGAATATCATTCACAGTCTATTTTTGTTTGATGGTTTTGCATTCTAAACAAACCAATTTAAGCAATAAAATAATACTAACCTGTGATACGATATGCCCCCTTTTGTTAAATTATTGGTTCGGCTATCGTTTTAGCACTGCAAAACAGCACAATACGGCATTTTTATATTTTTTCGTGTTTTTCTCAGTTACGTTTCTTCTGACAGACTTCAAACACGACTAAACAAAGGAGGGCTTGAAGTCTGCTGTACTGCGCGTACTTGGAGCGTGAGAAGGTCGTCTACATGCTAGTTCCATTACTTCTTTATTTCGTGGGCGGTTGTGAGCAACTAACTGCAAGCTAGATGGCGTTGTTAATTAAAAATAAGCCAATAAAGATACGACTCTTCCTGACATCTATTGGCAAATAATAATACTATTTTTTTTAAACCCGAGCGAAGCTCGGTCATACCGGCTCGTAGTAATTATATCAGCTTCCCATAGCAGTAGGTTTCCATAGTACCAGCTCTGCTTAGTTTGGGGCTAGATAGTATTGTGTGAATTGTCTACAATATTTTTTTACCATCCATACTAAATCTGACTACTGATAATAATCAAAAGTTCCGGTGTTTGGATTCTCTCGACTCAATCACGCTCTAACTACTGGACCGATTTAGCTTCAATTTTCAACAAATATAATCTGTAACTTTGTTTAGCTTTTGACGTGACAACGTCTTATAATTCGATGGAGCTGGCTGCACGCACGAATAAACATGACTCATACAGCGTTACCTCGCTCTGAGGCGTTCCATTTAAGGTTTGATGTGCAAGCGAGAGCGCGGTACGAGCGACAAAGAGCCACAATCAGCCTCCGCGTTCGGCAGCGTTCGACATCTGTCTCTCTCCTACTTGAGTGAGCGATGCGTCCGCGTGGACAGCTGTATGACGTTGTCACGTTCAACTATCGTCAGTAAACCGACTCTATAGACAACCGATTTTTTTTATTCCGAAAAAGGATTAGAGGACCAACATTACCTTGGTATACCCAAATAAGGGATGTAGAACTTCCAGATACTGCATTAGCTGCAGGAACTTCATAGC
Organism: Thera obeliscata; assembly: GCA_947578465.1. Lineage (NCBI taxonomy): Eukaryota > Metazoa > Arthropoda > Insecta > Lepidoptera > Geometridae > Thera > Thera obeliscata. The sequence goes on along the minus strand of OX387914.1, from coordinate 3,293,229 downwards.
AGGTCCGACGTGAGCATACGTGTCGGCAACAGACTCGTATTCCAACTTTGCGTATCGGACACTCATCACCGTGAGGATATACATGTAGCCAATAAATTGGAACATGTTGAAGATTTTCAGGTACACCTGTTTCAGATCCTCTGCAAAAACGAAAAAAATTCGTTTAGAGAGTTTATCAACATTGCTTGAAACAACATGACTTGAAATGTTGATGTAATAACGCTAATTACCTATGTATTTTATTGTTGTTTTTGTTTTTATTAAACCAATTGACCTTGTAAAAATGTGATTTACTTTTTTATAAATTGTAAATTTCTTACTTGCAAATAAATGACTGATTAATTGATTGATTGCTGGGAAAAATAATTAAATTTTGTATTTTGTAAATACTCACTTATAGAATACAATATGTTTATGTAGCACCCAGACAGAGAACAAAGCTCTACGTTCACCACACAATTATAGTTTTCGGTGGGGCTCGAACCCACGATCTACGGCGAGAAGGCAGAGCTACTACCAACTGAGCTGAGAGGCCAGTCGAGAGAGAGACATAGGAGAGAGGGGAAGTTTACTACTTATATGCTACTTACTCGTATTATCCCAAAAAAAATTATTTTATAATAATATGATGGTACCAGAGAGCACTGGTGGTCTAGTGATAGCGGCCCCGCCTTCCGATCCGAAGGTCGTGGGTTCAAATCCAGTCGTGTAATGAGTATTTCTGTTGAAAAATTTATGTGCACTATGCCAGTACTCTCAAAACGGCGAAAGAAACATCGTGAGGAAACCGGCGTGTCGTAGAACCTAAAAAAGTTCGAGCAACATGTGTCAAGGGTCATGCAAAAAGGGCCCGCCAGCGGCCTACTTGCGGAAAAACCAACCCGTACACTAAGAAGAGTCTGGAAGAGATCGCTCTTAGCAATAAGGCCGCCCATTGTACTGATTATTTTTGTAATAGTTTCTGTATGTATTTCTTTGTGTACAATACAGTGTTAATCTAGCTATCAATACTCAATACATTTATTGCTTTACACATGGTTAAGTTTGTACATACATAGTTTTTAGGTGTAAGTAGGTATCACATGGACCCTGCATAGGGTATAGCAAACATGGAGGCAGGCAGAGGTTTTAAGGTAAGTAGGTACTTTCGATTAAATTATATATATATAGTTATCTTGATATTTAGGATTGTGATGTACCTTATCTTGGTAGGTAGTTATTGTGCCGGTTATTGTCTAGTTTTTGATGTCAAAATTTTATGCAGGTATCATGTCAAATATATCTATCTATCTAAGTGCGAATGATAAAGATTTGCCGAAATTTTATGTGGTGGTACCCCTTACCTCTTTTATAACCCATCTCTTCCTTTTGCAGCTTATCGTACATCCCTGGGTAATCTTTCATGACGTCACGTGTCTCTTCTTCACTGTCTTGGCCGTCCTCAGTCTTCCACAAGTCAAAGTTGATCTGAGAATGAAGGTAGCAGTGTAATTAATGTAATGATTATAATTATGAATAACCTAGACTTGTAACCTTATTGTTATTACCAAGCATAGAATGTTATCTGGTACTACAAATAAATAATACTAGTTGGTAACCGAGCTTCGCTCGGGATTTTATTCTTTAATTTGTATTTTTAAGAAATCATAAGAGTCATATTATTATCTTTACTGGTTTATTCTTACTGAACAACGCCATCTGCTGGACATGCTTGCAGTTAGTTGCTCACAATCGTCAATAGATGGCAGGAGCAGTCACATATTAAGTTTATGGTTTTAGTTTTTTTTTAACGAACAGACTCATTTTCTGAAAATGAATCCTAGCTAAATCGATTTATTGCCCCCGAAACCCTCTGTATACATGTCATAATTTCATGAAAATCGTTGGCGCAGTTTCCGAGATCCTAAATATATATATACATATACTAGCTGCCTGTCCCGGCTTCGCACGGGTGGACATTTATTTTTTAAACACACAAATATAGCCTTTGTTACTCAAGGTGAACCTACGTCCAGCAGTGGACTGATATCAATTGATGATGATGATGAAAGAACATTCTATAACGTTTAGGAGCACTATTTTCTAGAACATTTTGTCCAAATCTAGAATTCAGAACCATTTGCATGGGTATATTTGAGTATTCTAGATAATTCTGGATTACTAACGTTTGGGTGGGAGCATTCCGGATGCTAACCGACTTCAAATTTGATTATTCCGTATTCAGTATTCAGTATTCAGTATATTTATTGCCTTATTATGCATGTAAATTTAACAGTGAGATCTTAGAACTAATTAAGAATCAATACATAATTTACTCTGCAAGGGTGTTGCAATACAGTAGAAGCGGACCGATATGGAATATTAAGTATTACAATTACATCTGTCTGTGATACTGATAAGTCAATAGTTATATTATATTATTATTATATGTCAATAGCTTAAAATATTTAGGATAGAAAATGTCTCGATACAATAATAGTTAAAATAATTCCAAATAAGGTCCAAATATCAAACACAAACTGATTTTCTTATTACATTGTTATCTTATCGGCTAGGAATTCGTCAACAGAATAGTAACACTTGGATAGGAGCAAATTTTTTAAACTATTTTGAAATGAGGAGTTTTTAGTTTCATTTTTAATAATGTCAGGAATTTTATTGAATATTTTTACTAGCCTAAAGTCAGGATTTTTGTCAATCGTTTTTAATTTAGTCGCTGGTAGAATCAGCTGGTCTTTATGTCGTCTATTATAAAACGTATTCCAGATCATTCTAGAGCGTCTATGTACATTCTGTTCTCGTCAAAGTCGAGAATTTTCTGAAAAATCCCTAAGCGATAGAAAGGGATAGACATATTTAAGTCCCTACGTGATAGAAAGGGATAGACATAGATTTCGAAACTTTTGCCCCTTATAAATTAATAACACCTAAATATTGAATATAAACTATACTATCTTTTAAGTCCGACCATATTTTAGGCAGTTGCAAAATTTTATCGAAATCCGTTCAGTAGTTTCGGAGTTTATCGCGTTCCAAATTGTGACACGAAAGATTTATATATATAGATATACAAGATTTTCTCGTTTTAAGGTATAAGATAAGATAAGATAAGTTTAAAAAACTTGAGAAACCAACTTTATAGCCAAACAGCTGAACCAATTTTGGTGAAATGTCTATGGGACCAAACTGGAACTGGAACTAGAAGAAATTTTAAAATATTTTTTTTTCAAATCGCCTTGTAAATGACGAGATTATGCGATAACAAACATAAAAAAATAAAAATAACACTGAATTTAGAAGCTTTTTTTTTTATTTGAAGTTGGTTAAAAAAATTACCACTCCCTGGCCTTTAAAGCTTTAAATTCTCATCATAATCAACCTATGCAGTCCACTGCTGGACATAGTCTGAGGGTGTCCTACCATAGGTATGCCTAAACATGGTCTCCACTCCAGAACTCGTTTATCCCAGAGCGATTATTAGTTCCTTGGGGGGCATGACCAGCCCATACTGCCACTTCAGTTTGCTAGTTCTTTGGGCTATGTCAACAACTGTGTTTCAAGGTACTCAAAAAGGTACCAGAAACAAAGTGTTTTTGTCTCACCTCAGTCTTTGAGAGCACTGGTGGTCTAGTGGTAGCACTGTCATAGTGCACAGAAAAATTTATGTGCACTATGACAGTACTCTCAAAATGGTGAAGGAAAACATCGTAAGGAAACCGGCGAACCCTAAAAATTTCGAGCAATACGTGTCAAGGGTCACGCAAAAAGGGCCCACCAGCGGCCTACTTGCGGAAAAACCTGCCCGCACATCAAGTGCACATGATAAATTTGCCGAAATTTTAGCCTCACCTTAAGCCAGGCTGGTTTCTGGGGCTGAGCAGTCAGTCGTGGCCACCACGTCCCTGTCTCCTTCTGCAGAGTAATATCCACTCGGTTGTCAAACACTCGTACTGTTATCACATTTTCTGCTTCATCCTGTAAATTATTGGACATACGGATCAGTGGCAAGCCTATCGGCAAGTTCGGCAAGTTTATCATGTGCACTTGATGTGCGGCCAGGTTTTTCCGCAAGTAGGCCGCTGGTGGGCCCTTTTTGCGTGACCCTTGACACGTGTTGCTCGAACTATTTTAGGTTCTACAACACGCCGGTTTCCTCACGATGTTTTCCTTCACCGTTTTGAGACTACTGGCATAGTGCACCTAAATTTTTCGACAGAAAAACTCATTGGTAGACAAGTGGATTTGAACCCACGACCTTCGGATACTATGGGCTCTGTATTTTTAAGATCCATGTACTTACTATGTTGCCTGAAATAAATTTATTTTATTTTATTTTTTAATTATTTATTATTCCACCTAAAATCCTGTCATATGCAGTATAACCTCCCATAAGTAGAGCTTGAGTAATCACCACTTGCCTCACAGTCACAGGCAACTATAGTATAAATCATCTATAATAGATGCAAAGGCCTGTTTTACTTTTTTACAGATTAGTATAGCTTTTCTTCTTTTTGTCATAATGGTAGATGACATTTTCAAACCTTGGCCAAAAATAGTTTCGAAACCATATGTTTATGGGATTATAATTTTACCTATTTATTCACTATCCTTACATGTAAACCTAATTATGGAAGCACATGCATAAACATCATAGGAATTAAAATAGGTGTTTTTATAAACATAACAATACAATTGGATAATATTTAATTACATCATAATTGATGATAAGGTTATATGAGTGTTAACCGTGTAGATCAAAGTACAAAATAATCTTGGATATTAACTTAAGTAGCTTTATTTTTGGATTTTGAATATTATATAACTACTATCTTTGACCCTCTCATTTCTAGTAGATCTAACTACACAGGCTCCAAGTTTAAATTGGTATGTAGGTACATACCTACTTAGTACTTGTACTATTGTATTTAAATGAATGATATTATAAGTAATGAATCTGATCTGAAGGCTATATTACCTCACTCTCATTACCTTAACCTTACTCACCTTTTGTAAGAAAAGAACAATCAAAACTGTAACCTCAGACTAAATAAATAATATGTATTATACATATAGGTATATTCAACTAGGTAACTGAGGCACTTTTTTTGTACAATGCACGGTGGCCAAAGGCAGCTATTAATAACAGATTTCTTTATCACTTCACACAGATAAACCGCTGATAGTGAGTGAGCCGGCGATTTATGGACTATTATATACAAAGCGAAGTAGAAGAAAGAACGGGTTTCAGTAATTCGTAGTTTTTGTTAGACCTAGGTAAATACGTACCGCTTTTACAGAGTCAAAAAGATCCAAACTGAACTCGTATTGATTATCGCCACGGGCGCCCGTCCCATGCGCAGAGAATTTAATGTTGTTGTCCATTATCTTCACTTTTGGTTTGCTTACATTTTTCAAGTCAACTTTTAGAGTAACAACACTTTCTGTTTGGGCCCAATATACAAATGGACTGGGGATCATCATCATTTATTCATTTAACTGTAGTTCAATTATTTAGAACCAAGAAACCTATTAACAACGTTGAATTGACCAAACTGATTAGACGATTAGATAAATTATTTTGATTATAATTAGAAAAAATATTTTTCTCTGAGACAGCTGTTCGATTGACATGTGACAGTACCATGACATGACAGCTAGCTAGCTCGCTCGCTGGAACTAGAGTTGTACCCATCACGTACGCGCAGTGGTAAGGCACAAAATCGACTAAATTACTGAGTGAACTTTTTGGTTAGAGTTTTCATTCGTTCATGCAATGAATGTGTCTTATCTATTACATAACAGATAGGGTCTATTTATTTAAAAAAATAGGTTCATTATATTTTATTTTTGGGTGTATAGAAATTAGTAATATTCTGTATAAGTTTTTAATATTTTTGGGGTATGTTATACAGCGTTACTACGGTTCTTTAATATTGTGAATGGACTCGTTATAAGGCCCCATTTAAACTCCTTTCGGCTTTATGGGTAGATTTGTAACACCCTGTACATAAATATGTTTATGGATTTGATTTTTGCCACATCTGTTAACCAACCAAGCGTTGCCAGAAGCAGCGGCGTCTTTACCTATTGTGCAGGGTGTGCGGTGCACACGGGCGCAGCGTCCTAGGGGGCGCCAAGCGCTGCGCTCGGCGCCTCCTAGGACGCTGCGGCCACCCTATGACCACCACGGGGCCCCACTTGGCGGGCGCGTTGGCCAGGCGCCGCACTTTCAATGACCATCGTAAAAAGCACTCCGCTCTGCATAGATTTTGAATAGCATCATGAGCTCTTCTAATATTTGATGAATAACATCAAAGCGGGCGAGCGCCGAGCGCCGTGGCCTTTGGCGCCCCCCTTCCTCTTAGGGAAATAATTTTCGTATCTTCTTTCTAAATGCATTTCTAAGCTATAAAATAAACACACCCTGCAGTTTCATGCTTCTAGAACTAACGGCTTAGGCTGTGCGTTGATTTTTCTTAAAACCATTTTCCCCCTTTTTCTCCTCTTGAGGAAATAATTTTCCGATATCTTTTCTTAATGCACCTCTACGCTATAAAAGGAATAAACCCTCCAAGTTTCATGCTTCTAGGATTAACTTAGGCTGTGCGTTGATTGTCAGTCAGTCAGTCAGTAACGTAAGAGTTTTATTTATTTAGAAGAAAGAAGAAGATAGTCATGTCAACATCATATTCATGCTTAGACAATTTAACCTATATTCATGGATACGTTTTGGCTTGTTATAGAAAACACCAGTGGCAGAATTGTCGCATATTAGTCGCAGTAGCCAAAAAAGAAGAAGTGAAGTGAAGAAAACACCAGAACACCTTGTATAATTCTAAATACATTCAACAGCACAACGTGGTAACCAAACTGAAAAATTTCTTCCTAAAAATCTCAAAACAAGTTTATTACCCATTGGGGAAATTTGTCAGTTTGTGGTAACTTGATGTGACTTGACGCGTTCAAAATGGAATAGATACAAAGTACAAGTAACAGTACTTTGTATCTATTCCATTTTGAACGCGCGCTTACTAGGGGGCGCTAGGGTAATGTTTGCACACGGGCCAGAAGGTTGCTTTTCTAATATTTTGGGGGACTTTTAGCACCGTCGGGCTACATGATGGCAATTGGTAATTGATAGCCAAAACAAAATAATATAATTATTCATACATAATATCTCCAGGACACCAAACATCAAAACACAACCAGAATTTCCTAATTTTCTAAATCAAATTATCACTTTACGCATGTGCATCATTACAAAAAACATTACAGGAAATGTTAGAATAATCAGATATAATCTTAGGAATATAGGTAGATGAAAAACGAAGTTCCATTCATTGGGCATTGTAACAGTATATCGTTGGGTCTCTTCAAAGTAGGGTATGTTCCGTAGGATAACGATAAACTCGCAGAACATACAAAGAGGGTACAGAGGTATCCACATGGAGTATCGGAGCCATGTTAGGATGTGAATCTCTTTTTTGAATAGCTGCGATATGTAGAATGGGTACCTGGAAAATAGAAGTAATAATGTTGGTTAATTTAATTTTGAACCATGATCTAGTTGAAAACGAGCCAACATATATTATTGAGGTGGCAGATCTAGCTTTATATGGATGAACATAATTAGCGACCTTTATCGGTGAGAAGCATAAAGTAGTAAAATTAAACGAAAGTAATGGGACTTTCAAATAAATGTAGATCTCATTTTAAGATACATCTATGCTTATTCTACAAAATAACATAGCAAGTTTAAAAAATACTTAAATCAAACGTTACCTGACAACCTCAGACGTGCTCCACATGAAGAAAAGATAGAAGACCACTGGCTTTGTCTGCATACGTGGCTCTGCTTCGATCATCACGAAGAGAATGAACGCTCGCCCGCTCACTTTTAGGAAGGGAACTAGGGCTGATCCCTGGAATAAGGTAACAAGCTGTTGAAGAAAATAAAAATAACCTTATCTTAGCAATATGCTAGCGTCACCATCTCGTATAGTGGTAAAGATTAAACTATCAGCCTTACCTTCCTAGCTTGCTATAAGACCAAGACTTTTTTCGTCTTATTTAAACAGCCTGCTCGGGGAAATACTACCACCATACTTATTTATTTCTGCCGTCAACCAAAGTCGCTGTGTTGCAGTTTGAAGGTGCTCGGCGATGGTTACCACTTTTCATCAGGTGGGTCATATGCTTGTTCCATTAGCTAGTTGTATAAAAAAGATTACTTTACCTTGGTATACCCAAATAATGGATTCAGAACTTCTAGATACTGCATTAACTGTAGGAACTTCATAGCAGGCCCGACGTGAGCATACGTGTCGGCAACAGACTTATATTCTAACTTCGCGTATCGGACTATTATCACCGTGAGGATATACATGTAGCCAATAAATTGGAACATGTTGAAGATTTTCAGGTAGACCCGTTTCAGATCCTCTGAAATAAGGATAAAATTGACTAAGTATTTACACATTTTATCAATGACAGACAATGCTGGCAAAAATAATGGGTAAATTATTTATTACTTCGCAATCCTATCATATCCTACTAATATTATAAATACGAAAGTAACGATGGATGTTTAGACGTCGGTGGCTCAATCATGACTGGACAGCTGGATGAATCCAGGTAACAATAGATTGTAACCTGGATTAACATTAAGTAGGCTACTTTTCCAGTCGAAAAAGTTACTGGAACAGGTTAAAAGCAGGTGAAGACGCTAGTCCTTTAAAGGTATTGGTACACCACACCTTTTATATGACCCGTCTCTTCTTTTTGCTGTTTGTCGTATTTCACTGGATAGTCATTCATGACGTCACGTTTTTCGCGTCTTGGCCGTCGATCTGAGAAACAAGATGCCAGTGTATTCATGGAATGATCATAATCATAAATAAATTAGCTTGTGACATTTTATTAGATAGTATACTTATAAGCAGAATGACCATGTCAAGCTTGGGATATAGGTACTCAAAAAGGACATTACATCAGGTTGGCAATACTTGGTTCTGTTGGACTGGTCTCTGTAGGTCAAGTAGGCCGCTGGCAGGCCCTATTTGCGGTACGCTTAACTTTAAGTTCTACGCCGGTTTTCCAGTTTAAATGCATATTTTCTCACGATGTTTTCCTAAACAGTTTGAGAATACTTGCATAGTGCTCATACATTATTGGGCAAAAAAACTCATGGCACGTCAGGTTTTGAGCCCATGACCTTAAGGTTGGATGATGGGGCTTTTACCACTAGACCACCAGTGCTCTTATCAGATGGGCCATTAAGCTTGTTTCATCGGCTAGTTGTTTTTTTTATATGCCATGACTGCATACGGGCAGACGGGCCAACCGATGGAAAGTGGTTCCGTTGCCCATCTCTATGGAGACATCTACAACACCAGAGGTGCTGCTGATGCGTTGCCTAGCTTTAAGTAAAAGGTAAGCCTGTCTTTTGAAGGACCCCATGTCGAAGCTTCCTGGAAAAACTGCAGAAGGGAGTTCATTCCACAATTTACTTGTGCGTGGCAGAAGCGACCGCTTCAAATGAATAGTTGTGGAAAACCAGCTATCCAGGTGGTGAGGATCATATCTATCTAGTTTCGTTGCACGTGGTGCGATGATGAAAATCAGCCATAGGTACAAGACCAGACCAAACAGTTCCTCAGAGCACTTTCTTTTTTCTATGCCAGTACTCTCAAAATGGTGAAGGAAAACATCGTGAGGAAACCAGCATGTCGTAGAACCTAAAAAAAATTGAGCAACACGTGTCAAGGGTCACGCAAAACGGGCCCACCAGCGGCCTCTTGCGAAAAACCAGCTCGTCATCAAGTGTGGATGATAAATTTGCCATATTTTGCACTCGTTTTTATACAGACATTAACACACACACAGAGATCTTACGTCTCTCCGCAGACCTAAGGTCTCCAAATCGACTGTGAGTATGGAAAAGCTGGCAGTACCCAAAATTGAATCCAGTCAAGAGGAAGGAGTTGGGCACCCCAGCCCAGATTTAAGAGCAGTACCTACTCCTTGCGTGGTCACATTTAAGCTTTGTTTCTGAGTAGAAGTGAAGTATCTACTCACTCTGTTAACGACACCAAGTTTTTTAGTAGCCAGTTTAGCCTTATCTTCCACGTGACAACGAAATTGGACACCGCTCGAAATGTCAACACCGATGATTCTAAATGCTCCTAAGATGTCAAGGGGAGTGCTCTGGAAACTGGGAGCTACTGTGGTAGTTAAGAAACTGTGGAGTATGTTGTATTGCACTCCGCAACAGAATAAGTGAGGCCCAAGACAGGGCTCAGAGAGCTGATTGAGTCTTGTCCCTCTACATCCACATCTGTGTCACCATCCGTTCTTCTGGAATATTTTTACATCAACCCAAGGTCTAAGCCAACCCAAACTCCGTTATTTTAAGGAGTTGGGCTGGCTAGGGTGAGATTATCAGATTGGGATATTGCAAATAAACCCCCTTATTTCCCCAACTTAAATTAGAATTAGATCGTATCCAAAGTAAACTCTTGAGTTTCTATACTACTTAGCTTAGATAAACAGATAAGTGAGTAGGTAAGCCAGTGACGATATAAGTACCTATACGAATAAGGAAAGTGAAGTAGAAGAAAGAACTGGTAATTCGTAGAAAAAGCCAAACAATGTAAATACTTACTAATGTACTTTTGACAGAGTCAATGAGGTTGAGGTCCAAACTGAACTCGTAGGTATTGATTACCGCCACGGCTCCCGCCCGTCCCATGCGCAAAGAATATTATTGTTGTCTCCTATCTTCATATTTGGGTTGCTTACATTTTCAAGTCCACTTTTAGAGTAACAACACTTTCTGTTTGAGCCCAATAAACAAATGGGCTGGGGATCATCTTGTTAGTAAATTCATTTTTTTAATCAAAATAAAGAATTATTAAATAATCAAAATGAGATTTTACTTAATATTTATTAGCTGAGACTGCTGTTCAATTGACACAAGACAGTGCCGGCCGACAGTGCCATTACCATGCCATTACAATGACATGACAGATTGACAAATCTTTTTAACTATTTATCTTGTTCTAATATATTTACACAAAGAAACTTACAATTAATCAAATATTTACAAAATGTACAAAATACACAAGAAACATTTGAGCCATCTGCAGATCGCTACAAACGATCTAGAGATAGCCCAACTGATCCATATCAGTGCCAGACGGAAGCGTCCCCAAGACTATTTATCTAGGTTTTATATTTTTCTTTTCATGCAAAGTTTCAACAATGGAGCTAGAGTTCTACCGCACAGTGGCAATAGACACAAAATCGACTAAGTTATTGAGTGAACTTTTCGGTCTGAGTTTTCATTCGTACATGTTTTCATGCACAAAAAAGTCACAATGTTTATTGTCTATGGATTTGAACTTGCCTGCCACATCTGTCAAAAAGCCGTTTGATTTATTGTGTGTGTGTGCCTTGGTGGTTGATGGATTTTTACAAAATCCATTATAAAATAAAATTCTCCTGTAAATTATTACAGATTCCGCGCTTTCAAGATGGTTTGAGTAAATCTGTGCTACAAAAATTCTCAAGTGATTCTTGCATTGGCGCTAGACTAAGTTCTTAGACTTGTAAACAAATCCAAAATGTCCGTTCCGAACACAGGATTGAGCAAATTGAAAAAGAAACACATTCGTGTAAAACACCAAAAAGTTAAATTGTTTCGTGCTAATGAGCCATTACTGTCTGTTTTTATGTGGGGTGTGAATCACACGGTGAGTTCTTTGTACTATAAGCCCTTGATGTAATCATGGCGGAGCGTAATCCTATTTGAGCTGATCTTTCGCATTCCTGCACTTAAAATTATGTCACTTTATCCTACGCCGCTTGTTTGTTGTATTTGTTACTCTTTGTTTACACCAAAAAAATTTTAGGTAGTGTGAATACTAAGTGAGTACTTTTTTTGGCAAATTATCAAAAAAATAGTAGAACGGACTCAATTATCATGCCATTGAATTAGAATAGATATATGAGTCTATGTGATAATGTGCCTAAAATATAGCTCTCATTGCCAACATTTTGTCATGTCTTGATCTACCATTGCTGTGAAGTAGGTACCTATAGAGAGCTTGATGCCACTGTCACTGATTGTGGTCTGTTGATAAGATTGTTGTAGCATTTTGTTTGTTAGTTCTTTTTCCAGTAAATAATATTTACTTGGACCAATTCATCTTGACTACCCAACTACAAAGGTTTGGAGAAAGAATCAATAATTTCAATCAATGAATTCTCTTTTAAAACCCTCATTAGGCAGAGAAAGATTTAAATGAAGCACAATAAGTCCCCCTTGGCTCTTAACTTTTGGGACATTATAAAATCTTTACGATAGAATCTGTACTTAAAAAACCATAATAGAATGTAATAAAAGACAGTTTGTTAGCAAGCTACATGGTTGTTAAACCATTATTAAATTATAACTCTACCAAGCTAAGGTTGCACCTCGCTTATTGTGTATATTTTAATGTGACCTATGTATAATAGCATGTTAAAAACAATAAATGTGTAAAATCTATCAAACAAATATATATTTTTATTTTAAGTCATCACAAATCATTTTTTGCAGACCGACAATTTTTTGATGATTTTTTGTAATCAACGTGAGGTGCAAAATTAGCTTGCCCGAGCTATACATTACTTTGTCTTTGCTATAAATTTAAATATCATTACATTTCAGATAAACGAACTGAGCCATGTCTCAATACCAGTCATGCTTCTACCCGATGACTTTAGAGCATACTCCAAGCTCAAAGTGGACAACCATTTGTTCAACAAGTAAGTAAAACTGCTTGGTTGGTATTTTCTTTGCCACCTTGGAGAGCACTGGTGGTCTAGTGGTAGTGGCCCCGCCTTCCGATCCGAAGGTCGTGGGTTCAAATCCACTGGTGTACCAATGAGTTTTTCTGTTGAAAAATTTATGTGCACTATGCCAGTACTCTCAAAAGAATGAAGGAAAACATCGTGAGGAAACCGGCGTGTTGTAGAACCTAAAAAAGTTCGAGCAACACGTGTCAAGGGTCACGCAAAAAGGGCCCACCAGCGGCCTACTTGCGGAAAAACCTGCCCGCACATTAAGTGTGCATGATAAACTTGCCAAAACTTGCCACCTTGGTTGTTTGTTGGGCCAAGTTGAATTTTGATTAGTTCTTCTAATAGTATTATTCTTCTTCTTCCTGCCCTTATTCCACTTTATGCGGGTTGGCACAACATGTTCTCCTCTTCCATTCTCTTCCTCTATCAGCCGTCATCTCTGAACTCACTTCTTTCTTATATTCATTTTAATAATATTTTTGAAAATATAATCAATACAATATCACTACAATCTGGGCCACTTCAAGGCAAGAGTGAAGAGGTGTCTTTTAGACCACCCTGGTTAGGTGAGATTGGAACAATAGTGTACACCATGTAAAAAATGTTTTTTTTCCATGACAAAGGATTTCAAATGAGTCATTTTACGAACTTTGTGGTTTCCCTTTGTTAATGAACTTTTGTTTGGTGTTCAATCATAAAGATACCTTATCAACATCCATTACGGATAACTACCTAAATTAACCCACTTTTACCTACCTAAATATTTATTAACCAATTAAGGAAATCAAATAATGGAAATTCTGTAATGAAGCTGGCTAGTTTTGTGAATCTATTTTATAAAAAGCTAATGGTAGCAAAACAACTTGCATGCTGCCGCCGCCGCCAGCCCACCTGATGTTAAATGGTATCCAGCTATCTGGTCCCCATAGTACAAGTTCTACTTCATTTAGGGCTAAATAGTGTTGTGTGTATTGTCCACAATATTTATCTATTTATTGTTTCAGAGAGAATATGCCATCACATTTCAAGGTGAAGGAATACTGTCCCCTGGTGTTCAGGAACTTGAGAGAGAGGTTCGGAATAGACGACATTGACTACAAAGAGTCTCTCACGAGGTACTAAAACTGTTTTAAAAATACTGCCATAGCATAGAAACCAGGTTGCCTGAAATACAAATGTATCGGTACAATTAGATACTAAATTAATATTTTTATGACTATTAGAACTATAATAATTCTTAACCTCTTGATACTACTAGCATTCTCCTCCTTATTGTATAATATTAAAAAAAAAACTGCAAGATAATGTGACCACATACTGGCAACCTCCTTTCTATGTAAGCACGGGCTAAGCTCAATACTTTCAGCACGAGTGATGCTTTAACATTATTCTTATACTTTTATATTTATTTACGTTTATTTCCGTCCCCCAAATGATTATTTCGTCCATTCCCACATCCCATCCTCGTCCTTAGGTTTAGAAAGCCAGATAACTACCTATGTCCTCGGGCACTGAAGAGGCATAGTACGCTACGCAGATCTGCAACTGCCCCATCCGGTGTTGCCAACATGAAAAACGAAACTCACCAAGAAAGTATATTCTCCGATGCGAGCGCTTTCGTGAAGCGGGGCTTGACGATAAAACGACTGAGGTCAGCGAGTTTCACAGCTGTACGATTTTTGGTTTTTTCCTTTTTTTTTTTCATTTTGAGATAACAAAGTAGAGTGCCTTTCGAAACTGACACGGCAATCATTAGCATCCACTGTTACTGGAGTCGATTCCTTATGCCTGGTGTACTTTTCTGTGTGAGTCAGGATATGAGAAGGATCAATTACATTGGCTTCATAGGTCTGCCGCACATTTTACTAATCTCTCGTCTTGTTTGACAACTGATGAGGATGTGTACCGTTATGCGCTGTTAAGCATCGGTAGAAGGAAGATTATAAATATAAAATGAATATCGTGGACAATCCACAATTCCACACAACACTATCTAGCCCCAAATTAAGCAGAGCTTGTACTATGGGATCCAGGTAGCTGATATAATACATATTATATACACTATATTTTGTAAATACACACTTAGAATACAATATAACACCCAGACAAAGAACAAACAGTAGTAGCGATACTAGTAAAAATACTTAGTTTATTACTGTAGTCTATTAGAACGGCCATTTGGCCGGAAAAGTGTCGCCGAAATACATGAGCGTGTGTTCCTTTCTGCATACAAATTTGTTAGTTCTAGGTACAATTTAAAGCTACGTGACAACCGATTTTGGTGTCACATTAATTCTAAATTTTTCAACAGATTAATGTTTTTATACAACTAGCGAATAGTTTAGTTTGAAATAGATCGAATGTACGTGTTTTGAGATTATAGATTTATTGGGGTTTATTGATAAAATTCGTTATGGGATAAGTATTATATTTACTTAGTGGGTGCCGGTGAAATTACTAGCACGTGAGGCTGAACATCCGTATGCCTCAAGCTGATGGACGCAAGGCAGAACATCTTAGGGCACGTTTCTGACTTGCGTGACCTATGATGAAATGCTTTGTTAGAGTTGATGGCTCCTGTAATCCTGTATAAAAAAAGCTTCCATAAAGTTTACGATTTATTTGGACTTCAAGGTGCGATTACTATTGCGTAGTAAAAATAAGAAATGTGCGGCCGTCAAGGCCAATGTAAGGCATTCCATCCATTTCCCTGGCTCGGTTTGCCCTAGTGTGAATACCAAGAAGTGTTTGATTGGTTTGATTTTCGTCTCAATTGTTGACTCATCTTGTCCATTATTACAGACTTGAATTTTCCTATCCTTGATTGACCATGACCCCTTTTGACTCCCGACTTCATTCACGTTTATCCCACATGCTTCCACCTAATTTTTCCTATCTAAGGACGGGTTTGGTCACCAAAGAATTCCGCTATCCGTCACATACGAATATTTCTGTCCTTATTTGTAACAAGTCTAGAATAGAGACAGAAATATTTCGGACGAATAATGTTTCTCTAAAGTGGTAGAACTCGTTCTAAGGCCCGTGTTCAGAAACAGTGCTTGAGTCTGAGTCGAGCCTCAAGCAATCTCAAGCATAGATTTATTGACAGTTCTCCATTGGCACTTCTAAATTAACGCGATCGTTATGCTTAATTAAATGTAAGAAACGGGTATTTATCGCGATTACCTAGATTAGGCTGTTGTAACACGGTCGAAACGTCGGAAAATAATAAAGGTAATTGCGATAAATACACCCATTTCTTCCATATAATTAGTTCTCCATTGAAAAATTATAAAATCTATGCTCGAGGCTCGAATCAGACTCAAGCACTTTCGGAATACGGGCCTGTGTATATCATATTTATATTTTATACTAACACGTGCACAATTCACATTATCACAACCAAGGTCAAATATTTTCATAGCTGAATTTGTATGAGACGTCTTGGTTTCAAGGCCGCGTTCCTGATTTTTTTCAAATTGTGACTTTGATTTCTGGAATCAAATCCAAACGCTTGCGGGTACCTACTATGTTAACTAACTCTTGTATAATAATATGTATTTATTTGAAAATAAAAAATAAAATGGTTTGTGACTGTAATTTCACTTACTGCCACTTGAGACCTACTCTCAGACATCATTGTACTCAAGATAGTTGAGGATGTCTAAGGGGGGTAGTCAGAGAGACATCTAGACAGACGACGTTGAGACTACATTAATATAGAAAGTCTTTTTATATTAAAGACAAGACTCCATAATATGGAAGAACTCTTCAAAATAAAGTTTGAATCACAATCTACAAAATCTACAAATCTACAAAAGTAAGTAAAAATAAGTCATTGCCAATAAGTCTGAGGCTGTAAAGATATCATTCTATTGTTTCTAGACTATATTGGTTACCCAAAGCTGACTCATATAGTAATAATGTACAAAGTATTTTATCGTTGTGAGTGCATTTTTAGAACACCTGTACCATTGAGGCGCGGCAGGTTACTAGGTACATGTCAAAGCTATTAATAAGTTTGGATATCAAACAGTAACTGACTCGTTTTCACAATATTATGGTAGGTTAAAAACGCCAGTGTTCAATATTGTCACAGATTTGACCTCACAGACACCTATTGAAAGCTTTTTGCCTTCTGAGCTATCTATGGTTCGATTTTTAAATCCCAATGACTTTTTGAATATGGATTTTGAATGAATTTTTGAGAGTTTGTAATCCTATGGGGTCTAAAATTGCATTTTTAGAACTGACACGCTAAGACGCTGAAAACCGTGAAATAACTTCCCGCTCGTGTCTTGTTCAATTATCTTGTGTAAAGTTGGATTGCACACAAGATAGTTGCAGGCGAGTTTAGATTAATAAGTTGAATGTTTTTATGTTAAATGAAATGGAAATATATTTACAAATATATTTGCACGAAAGTATGATACAATTAGGTCATTGGTTATGTAGAAAAACAGGCTCACATACATCGTAGTCCGACTTACAAAAGTTCACATTTATCTTTCAAAGAGTCAAAATTTGCGAGGGAGAAGTACATTGCCGGTTTTCTTCACCGTAAAGAAATTCCAGACGGAAGAAGTCACGTGGAGTCACTAGTAACTCCCTCTGACGGCAGACTGCCTGGTAGTTTATCATACAGGCTTTAAAATTCATAGTTACAAGGTTAAATCTACCGTATAGGGTTAACTACAGCATAACAATGTTGGAACTATCACGACGGAGATTTACGTCGTTCGAAGGTTATTGCTTAGAGAATTTATTGCGGTTCAAAGTGATCTTAGATCAAAGCAAAATTGCCTTTAAATTACAGTCAGTAGAAGGAAGCTGGCTTATATACCGTGCTACATACACTAATTTCTTGCTAATATTGATTCGTACAAGGAAATCAGATTCAAAACTACTAAAACATATTTAGACACAATTTACATGCCTTGAACGTCGATAACAGTTGTAAATGGGTGTGCAAATATGACGTATTCAAATGTACATATACAATATTGTATAACATAAGTTAAACGTCCATCATATACATTTATATTCTATTTTTTACTAAAATTATAAACGTAAAAGATTCCATTTTAAGATAATATTTCGATTAATGTGGTTAAATCACGCATCCCAGATTCCGATACAATAATGTAAGATCGTTAGCCGGCGTATTATTATGTGGCTATGTACTTGTTATGTACAAAAATAAAGGGACCAAAAGGAAAATACGAACAGCGCATAAATACTGTTGTTAGCAAATAACCGCTACTATGCAGTCACGGGCGGCAGCTAGTTATAAAAACATACTTACAGAAAACACTGCCATAACTTATAAATTTTGACACTTCCACGACAATATAACTCTATTGAATGGGCAGTAAATTTAATAAAATAATGGCACCTACTTTTATAGAGGACTGTAATAAAGCAGAAGTTTATTGTTTTGTTGTTTCGTCGCCAAACAACTTGACAATATCACTAGGAATATTGGCATTATTCCAATCAAATGATATCGACAACAATAAATACCTAGTGATCAACATGTCAATCATCATTGTAGTAAATGACGCACAAGTGTCTTGGCTGAGCTACTAAAGAATCCAATTGACTAAAAAGCGCTACCAATCATTACCTCTTACTTTACATTATAGTGTTCGAGTGAGAGATAATGATTGGCGGAGCCGGATGGATTTTTTTACTCTTTAATGGCGCGAGTTATTAGCTCTTAAGTGTAGTGCCCGCCCATGTGCACCAACGCGTTCTATTTACGTCCATAAATGTTCACAATAGCGAACAGTTCTGGCGTTGGCTAAGTTTGTTTTGTCTAACCAATATAACCACTAGATTGACGATTGCAAGGGTTTTAAATTAAAAGCGTGCAAGTAAAAGGTGTGTTTAAAAAATACTGAGTGTTATCTTATTGTCTGCAGATCTCAACCAATTCCCGATGATTCGTCTGGCAAATCCGGTGCCAAGTTCTACCAGAGCTACGACCGGCTGTTCATTCTCAAGACCCTCACTTCTGAGGAGGTGGAACGGATGCATTCCTTCCTCAAACACTACCATCCGGTAAGCGATCTTAATTTATGAAAATGGCTCACTGTTGGTGAAAATGGCTATCTCTTAAGATATGGAAAGTATTTATAGGAATAATTTATTAAGAACAATTTTTACTTCATATAAAACGATGGAAGTTGGGACCCATGTTCATTTGATACGAGTGCAAACATATTTTTTCTTATTCACAAAACTACCTAAAACTCAAAGCTTTACTGATAATAGATACTATCATCGACATTATCAATCTCTATGTTAACGTACGATACTGTGACTAGGAATTAAAAATATCTTGTATGCAAAATATCGAGTCAAGTCACAGAAAACATAATATCTACTATAAATTGTATACACTATAAAGACCATCATAGTAGAGGCGGCTGCCTAGCAACACCTTATTGTGTCGGTAATAGAGTTGAATTTCCAGTACATCGTGGAACGTCATGGGAAGACACTCCTGCCGCAGTATTTGGGCATGTACCGACTGACTGTCGACGGCATCGAACACTATCTAGTCGCAACTCGGAATGTATTCTCCAATCATCTAAATATACACAGGTAAAACATTTTTGTTACATAACTTGCTGTTTTTATACACCTCATCAAAGGAGTTATGCTCATATTTTAAGTTAGTGTTCCGTCAGAGAAGAGAAAAACCTTCAATATTTTAGTGAGCTTACTTTCAAAATAACCTTCATTCAGTATAATACGTAAACCTGACCAATAGCGCAAAAAGCAATATAAAATATGTGAAATTTCAAGGCGTTTAATATCTTTAATGATGTATCTAAAGTAATTATCTATTTCCAGAAAGTTTGACCTAAAAGGATCAACGGTAGACCGTGAGGCTTCCGAGAAAGAATTGGAAAAGGAACTCCCAACATTAAAAGACAACGACTTCATAAAGCAAGGCATTCGTATCGACATTGGGGATGCTGCAAAAGAAAAGCTGCTGGAAACGCTCACCGCTGATGTAGAGGTCTGTGAAACAATGTTTCTGGTTAGGGCTCGTTAAGTTATTTGCTCCACGGAATTATTAACTAAACATAAATTATTATTTATCCTACCGGCTGCGCCATCCAAAAAGTGGATATTATGTCAACTTGTTGTTGAAATGCTGTTTATTTGGATTTTCAACTTTATTAGCTACAGGCGACTGGTGAAACTTTCTCAAATGAAACATTCTGTTTTGTTCTTGGGTCAATTTGTTACCATACCTATTTTTTTTGTGATCAATATTTATATTTTCTTTCATCCTTTCTTCCAGTTTCTAACAAAACTCCATCTAATGGACTACTCACTCCTGTTGGGCGTGCACGAATGCGGTCGCGGCGAGGCAGAAGCGGAAGCGGCGAGGCAGCGTGACGCGGAGGCAGATTCCGCCTCTGCCGATACAGACTCTGACAGCGACACTGACAACCGACACCACGGCGACAGGTACTCTTCTTCTTCTTCTTCCTGCCCTTATCCGTATGCGTTGATTTCATTCATTGATCGATAGATGGCATTGTAAATTGAAACAGTGACTCGTTTCCCATCGCACTAAATATTCACATGTTTACCGACTTATTTTTAGCTTTTCATTTCTTTTTTCTTTTTTTGTTAATCTCTTTTTTAATCACCTGCCTACATCGGCATCGTCCGTGATTTCACTCGTCTCTAGGCCTTGGCAGAATACCAGTGTTGCACTGAGTGGGGTCACCTACACGGTGCAACTGATACTGAGCCAGGGCCTTATTGACCTCTATTTAATTGCTACTATGTATAATTATAATTGTAAGGCACGTGCCTTCCTACCCATTGTAATTAGTTCATAAGGTAAATCAAATACTTTTATTTTTTTCTTTCTTTATCCCACTTTATGTGGGGTCGGCACTCGGCACGACATGTTCTCCTCTAAAATGTTTATAATGTCCCAAAAGTTAAAAGCCGAGCGTAGTAAACAATACAAAACAATAAAATAATATGTTCTTCTATTCCATTGTCCTCTATCAGCCATCATCTCTGTATTCACCTCTTTCTTATCCATGTCATCTTTCACACTTTTCATCCATCTCTTCTTTGGTCTACCTCTACCTTAATATCCATCTACATTCATACTCATCATTCTCCTAGTTACATGACTTTCATCCCTCATGACATACACTCGGCGAGAGGTACTCATTAAAATAAATAAGTATTGTGTACAATTCACAACACTATCTAGCCCTAAACTAATCAGAGCTTGTATGATGGGGACCAGATAGCTGATATAGTACTCATATAATTTTTATTTGTAAATACATACTTAGAATACAATATAACACCCAAACAGAGAACAAGCATCTGCGTTCACCACACAAATATTAGTTCTTTGTGGGGATCAAAATCACGATCTATGGCGCAGAAGACAGAGCTAAGAGCCCTGTATTGATTCAAAAACTAGTCCTAAGATTCGACACTGTTTAACATGCATTATAAGGCAATAAATATATTGAATACAGAGCCGAAAGCTAGACACAGACATGATACAGGACACTCAATATGGGTTTGTTTGTCAGATGGGGCTACAATACGCCGCCGGACAGCCCTCGTGGATTCGCGCGGCAGTCTTCACTGCGCTACGAGGGGATCATACCAGAGCTAGATATATACGCCATACCCAGTCAAGATGGTAATTACTTATTTAGCTATTGGTGCAAAATAGTCGACTATTAGTGCCTAATGGTTGGCTATTGACGCGGATTGTCGGCTATGGGTGCATAATAGTCGGCTATTAGGGCCCGCCTGCCGCCTACTTGCGGAAACCAGTCCGCTCACCAAGTAGTGCATGACGGTTGGCTATAGTCGCGGATTGTCGGCTATTGGTGCAAAATAGTTGTCTATTTGTGCGGATTTGGAGCTAGATATATATACTATATCTAGCTCCAAATCTATATATATTTATTATTGCTAGTATTATAATAATCAAATGAAGACAATTTGCCGAGCTAGCTACTAGAATCTAGTGGCTAGGCGGTTTGACATCGGTTTATGTCACTCCGTCTAGCCACTAGCCAAGCCGTAGTTTGTTGCCTGTTCATCTAGGCTTGATCGCGTGGAACTGGCACTACCTAGCTTTAAGACGTTTCAAGAGTGATCCTTTTGATACAACTGAATAAAGAAATCTTTGACTTGTACTTTATGTATTCAGTATGGAGTTGGACGTTTTTTTCGTATTTGTGTTTTTATATGGAATCGCGATACAAACTGGGCTCTCTATTTAAAAAACTAAAAGATCGGGGGTTTGAATTCGGTTTTCGGGTTGGTTGACTAAATATTTTTGTATTTTATTAATTCGTTTTATTGCATGCATTGCATGCGGAGTGTTTTTTAGTATGCAAATTAAAGTGTCTATGTTTTTCTTATTTTGTTTGCGTTTTAACTTATCACTTAACTTGTTACATTTTTCATACAGTAATTGGTTTATTGTTTCCCGCTCGAGTTACACGTTTTATCTGTTTTCAGGTACCCCAAAGAAAGAAATATACTTCGTCGCGCTTATTGATGTGTTAACACACTATGGAGTAAAAAAACAGGTAAAACTTTGTTATTTTATTGTTTCTCAAATCAGACCATGCAGACAGACAAACACAGCAAAAGATTTTGCTTTCTGTTATGTAAATATAATTTGAAGGGCGATTTTATGTTAATGATTGTAAAATACTGAAGAATGATTGAAATAATAATTGCTATAAAAAGCTATGGCCTCTCAGCTCAGTTGGTAGTAGCTCTGCTTTCTACGCCGTGGGCCGTGGGTTCGATCCCCACCGAGAACAAATATTTGTGTGGTGAACACAGATTTATGTTCTCTGTCTGGGTTTTATATTGTATTCTAAGAATGTATTTACATAAAATACATATAAATTAGCTTTCTCGGCTTAACTTTTATGCTACATTTTGCTTTTCAATTTCAGTACTTATTTATAATGATTTGATTTTTCTTTACTACTCTGAATGCATGCTAAACCATCGCGCCGAAGTTGGTATGTGTAAGATATGTTTTGAATAGCTTGCAATGTCATTCATGTCACTGGTTATACAGCATGAGTTTGAATTCGTATGTTATCCCGAAAGGGGGTTATGCTACTCCTGAATGTCAACAGCATTAGTTCTATGACTTTTCTGAATCAGGACTTTTTCATTCAACAAATGGTGTGTAAAGTTTACGCCATGATTTTGCCTAAAAGCTTGCTAAGCAACCCTATATCCAGCTGATTACTTGACCTCTGTTGAACTATGTCTTATTTGACACCCAAAATCTGCCATTGGCAAGTCAAAAAGCAATAAAAATTTATTACCGCCACAAGTGTCATTATTGGCTAGCGAAAAATGTGATTGGATGCCTGCAATGGCCAAAATCCAATCAAATTAGCGCCGGCCCCGCCCAAGATGTAGGGTTTTCACACAAAACATTTTGTTTAAGCATTTCAATTGATTATTTTTTTTGTATGGAAGATTTAGATTTCGTATTTCACAGAAAGGTTTTCATAGCTTGTGCAAAACCATGGTCCCTATCACCACCTTTCGGGATAACATACGAATTCAAACTCAGGCTGTAGATTAAGCTCCTATTCCAATAAGCCTAACGTCATCATCATACGATACAAGATTACACTACCATGTAGAGATATACACTTAGCTAGATCTAATCACAAATAAAAAATAGGATGTGCCTGTGTTATAGACACGACCGTTTGTTGTACGTGAAAAGACGATAAGAGATTATTTAATTCACGTCAAAATCGAGCCCTTTCCTTCTTTCATATCTACTATGTATGCTTGTGTCCTTATTACACCACCTAATGTATGTATTTAGAAAAATGCACCAGAATGTAAGAAAAAATAATTTGATGTTTTTCATACAAACAGTATTATTACTACACAAACAGTAGTACAAACAGTAGTATTAGCCAGGGGTCTAATTCTCGGGCCGATCTTGATCATTTTGAAATTTTATTTTATTGCTTCTTTTCGAAGAGAGAATGGCAGATTTCCTTGAGTAATTCATCGACGTCCTCGTCGTAGAAGCCCCGACAGCTACGATATACGGAAAACGTAGAAAAAGTGCGGGGTTGTGCATTGCCAATGTGTATTTAAGGGACATTGAAAATCTCGGTCGGCTCGAGAATTAGGCCCCAGAGTCAGAAATTCAGACACCGACTGAAAAGTAGAAAAAATAAAGAAAGATAATTGAAATGAAACGTACAATACTATTTCCAGGCGGCGAAAGCAGCAAAGACAGTGAAGTACGGCAGCAACGTAGACGGTATCTCTACGTGCGATCCCGAGCAGTACGGCAAACGGTTCATCGAGTTCGTGGCGAAGGCGATCGAGGGCAACTAGGAATGGTGCGGGATTTCGGCTATCGGTACGGATGATCGGCTATTGGGGCGCATAGTTGGCTATTGATGCGGATGAACGACTATTGGTACAAAATAGTCTGTTATAGTGCATAATGGTCGGCTATTGGCACGTATCGTCGGCCAATGGTTCAAAATAGTCGACTATTAATGCATGATGTTTGGCTTTTGGCGCGGATTATCGGCTATGGGTGCAAAATAGTCGACTCTTAGTGCATAATGGTCGGCTATTGGCGCGGATTGTCGACTATTTGTGCAAAATAGTCTATTTGTGTGGATTGGTGCAGGCCGTTCGATGGCTTACAGTCTGGTTTTCGAATGGTAGTTTAAATGTCATGGGTTCATACCTAGTTCTTATATTACTACGAGGTTCCTTTAGTATGCATGTGATATCATTATGATAATCTCATTGGCTGATCGAAGACATATTTTATCACTACTAACAGTTGCTCGTAGAGTATAGGAACTGTGTGTTAAATAAATGGAGCTGGCTCCGTTGCACTTAACCCTTGGTCATTTAATATCTTGTTGTCATAACCAAAACTCTTTCTATACAATTTCAAGAGTAAAAAATTTGCCTCCTAGCTTACCTCACATTTTGAAAAATTCAGCCAAATAAACTCTCAAATTAAACACTAAAATCTTACGCCTTTTGGTCATAAAGTGCTCAAGCTTAGATCACTGCTAAGCCTGTTGCCATCTCTATTTGTTGACTTGAATGTGACAGTGACAAAAATATATTGTCCGCTAAAGTGTCAGTGATTGAATTACTAGCGACCTGCCGGTCTACTCTGAAGGCCTGCGCACACCTAGGCCGCTGGCGAACGCGATCAGTGAAACGCTGTCAAATATTGCTGTCAAATCTCAAATCTGACAGCGATTCACTGATCGCTACCGCCAGCGAACTAGGTGTGCGCAGGCCTTTAAACGCGATTCCGATCGCAATCTTAAGTTTTGACGGAATTTTGACAGAAATTCTATGGGTTTTCTGTCAGAATTCCGTCAAAACTTAAAATTGGGATCGGAATCGCGTTCAAGAGTAGACCGGGCGGCTGTCCCGGCTTCGTTCGGGTGAAAAAATTCAAAGACAGTGTTTTTTTATTGTTGATAGCTTAACATTTGACTGCCATCACACCTGATGGAAAGTGAAAATGCAGCCTAAGGTGGAGCACGCTTAGCTATAATCCACTTGTTCACTCTTGACTTGAAAATTCCAAGGTTGTAATGCTCCGGAAATATTGATGACGAAAGTATTAATATAACCTGTGTTACTCAGGAATAATACAGCATTCTAATGGTGAAATAATTTTTGAAATTGATCCAGTAGTTGATTTTATTACAAACACAAATCTTTCCTCTTTATAATATTAAGTAATAATATGGGTATTTGGTATTTCATCGAGACACCATTCGGAAGTCGGACATGCTAAATTTGTATATTATCTACGATTTGATATGTATCCGCTGTCTGTAGTTTTCACTCGAATGTTCGAGAAAAATCAAATGTATGAAAACTTTCGCTCGAAGCTTCGAGAAGGAAACGAAATTATCATAAAAAGCGCGACGCTTCTTCAAACACGATTGTATAGAAATGGGGGGGATTAAGATGTAGATTACACTATTGTAGATGGTTTTGGTATAGGGAGAAAAGTATTCGAAAGTTGTGAGGGTAGAAAAAGCTTTTTATCTCAAAGTACCTACCCAAGATACAAGAAACAGTGTTAAGTTGAAAAAGATGCCGCCTATTTGTAGTTGATAAAATAAAGTTACGAACGCGTCCATTTTATTTTATCAACTATAAAACTTAGTCTGATTTTATAACACTTTTCAGTGAAAATCTCTCAAAAGTCTTAGATTTGTTGCAGAAATAGAAACCTGAAATTCCACGTGATTTTCCGCTAGTCTAAAGGGAATAACAGGGTGACGTAGGTTTCATATCGAAGGGTAGTTTGTATTTAATCGGTGAACGAAGCGTCGCGTTCGTTGTTCGTGTCAAAGGCCAGTGTCTTCTAAAGCCGGAGACTAAGGATCATGTAATTTCGTCCTGATTCTGCTGGTTCAGATACTTCCGCTCTAGTCGACACCGGCTTTAAGGCAAGCTCCATTTGGGTTAAGGTCATAGCTCACTTACATGACATCGCTTCGGTGTGCACAGCAAATAATTGAATTCATATATTGTTCAAGAAGACAGTTCAGCTCACACAATTACAAGCTGCAACTGAAAACTTCAAACTCAACTACATCAAAGCTTGTTTTATTGCGATTTTTCATCAGTGATTTCAAAAAATGAAATGTGCAAGTGTAAAGTTATTAGACGGTTGTAAGCCTCATAAATCAGGCATGCACGGTTCGAACGTCAAAGACTAAAATCAAACGAGGTTAGAAAACTATTGTAATAGAGATAAAATGTCATTGGGTTTTCGCGTTCCGATTGAATCTGTGGTGTAAAAATGGTGTCTCCATTTCCCACCATGTAACTTGCTGGAATTTTCAATGTCAAATCCCATAGGTGTGATTTATATGAATAAAATAAACCATAATAATATTGTTGACAATCAACACATCAAGCAGAGCTTGTACTATGAGAAATAGGTAGTTGAAATACTACTTACACACATTGATATATTAAACATTTTTCTTTGTTAATACACACTTAGATTACAGTATAATACAATGTTCATTTATTGCTATAAAGTAAGATTAAAATTGCGCACCACCTGTTAAGTGAGCTACGACCTTTAGTGTGTAAGATTTTCAAATGCTAATTAAAATTGAAGTTAGCGTAGAAAGGGTCAAAGTTTGTTGTATTGATACTGGCGAAGCTATTTGTCGGTGTTTTAAATTCTAAACTATAAAGCTATGTTGATAATAATCATTTTCGTCTCTGTAGCGGACCAAAACCAAAAGCAATATCATGTTTGGAAATCAAATATTTTTTATTAAAAATAATTTTGAACTATATCAGCACTGCATTAAGTGTTAAACTGTAACAATAAGGGCCTGGTTTGAAGGGTTGGATCTAAAGTGGTTTATAGAAGGTCAACTGAAAGGTCAACTAGAGACGGCACAAGATAGCTTGAAGCGTGACTGTGATGGCGGATAACGTAGTAATTTGACTGGAACCACAAAGCTCTTAATCACAAACAAGAACTTGCATTTTCCCATTTATGTATGTGATTGGATGCATTTCTATTCAATTTTTTTCATGTTTTCCGCCATCAGTCACGCACAGAGATATCGTGCGCCGGGTCTACAGTGGAAATAAACGTCACCAAAAAAATTAAGTTGTAAATTTTCAACTTTAGATCCAAACTTTTTTCCTGTAGATAAACGCCTATTCGAGCGAAACTAACGAAATCGTATGTCTACATCAAATAATAGGCCAACTTAACTGAGAGGATAGTATGGATGATGGGACCCAAAAAAACAATCAAATATGGGAAATAATGGTGAATTTTTTTGCTTCGATTTAAATATCAAAACACAGTTACGACTGATCAAGTCAGTGGGAAAAGCTAAATAATCGCGCAGCGGTAACATTGGTAGCGTTTTCGTTTCTTGCTTGCGCTCGAATGGTTGTTTATCTATAAAGGCTGTTCTTCACAACACGATATTTATCTTGAGCTGATAAAGCACAGCCTGCAGTTTTCAATCGTTACTAGCCTTATATTCAGCTATCGTAGTTAAATTATATAAATGTTGATATCATTACATTAGAGTTCTTGTTACGACTGTGAGAGTATCGAAGACTTTTTGGATGACGCCGAATTTTCATAGCTTAGTTTTAGTATAACGGTTACTTAATGCGGGTAGTTTTGATTATAATATAACTTACGGCCCTAAATTATGTATGTGAAGAAAGCGTAAGATATAATCCGTTGATACATTAAGCCCGTCACACACGTAGCTATAATATATATAAATTGCCATATAAGTTGGAGACGTCATAGAAATATATATTATAGCGTGTGCGGTCACTTGAATATTTGTATAGAAAATATAACGTAATATGCCTTGCTATAATTTATATTATAGCTACGTGTGTGGGCTTAATAATGTTTCGAATACTAAAGAAAATTCAACGGGATCCAAATAGATTTGATTGGTAAATTCGGCCGCCAAATTGTCAAATTATTACAATGTATACTTGTTTAATATCGGCCTTACACTTGTACTGCCTTTAATCATGTTGTATAAAGTTATACGCGTTGTTATATTATGAAATCGGCTTGTTATTGTAAGGGGTTTTGGAAAAATAATGGAAATACTTGTAAAAAACTTGCAAAATACACAAACCAGCAACCGCATACAAGCTAACATGTCTCACAAGTAAGAATGGATACTATAAGCGGTTTTTGAAAGAAAATGAATGTTATTTACTTAACTATTAACACCAATTTTGTCGTTTAGCCAATATTACCCGTACTAGTTCGCTTAGATTCCGTCTAGCATAGCATTTTAAAAATAATACTATAATATAAGATTTTGTTATTTATTATTCTACTTCGAATAAGACTTCTATTGTTACAAGTCTATTATGGACACCCAGACATGGACAAAGTTAACGGACATTTAAGACGCTGAGTACCGTGAAACTTCTCGTTCGCACACTCTCTTTTCAAAATATATTTTTTGTTTTACGTAATATAGCTTTGCGTTTGACTGCAATCTCATCTGATGTTAAGTGATGATACGGTCGACGGTGTAGCACGCTTACCTAGAAGATACCTGTTCACTCTGCTCTTAAAAACATCCAAGTTATAAGTGATTGGAAAAACAGACGCCGCCGGCAAGGAATTCCACTCCTTGGCTGTCCGCAACATAAAAGTTGAACGAAAGCGCTTGATGCGGACAGTTGGAACATCAACCATGTTTGGATGTCGCATTTCCATGCGTCTAGTGGTCTGATGATAGAATGTGGATGGGGGAACTAAATAGAATAAAAAAAAGACTTGAGAGGTGTCAAGGGACACCCGGATGGAACGAAGTTCCTTTATTATTATTTTTTACAAAAAACCTGTATACACTCAACAAAAATAATCGTCGCGACACTACACTGTTCAATGCGAAATAGAAATGAAAATATCTGGCTTGCTTTCTATAAGAGAGAGAGAGAGACAAACAGAGAAACGTGCGCACGCCGCACAGCTTACTATAGCAAAAAGTGTCGTGACAACTTTTCGTAAGAATTTTTTCCGTCTAGCCCCCTTTCACAACGAGCGATAAGGAACTTCGTTCCAAAAATAATAAATATATGTGATTTTATATCTCTCAAAACAAAGTCAAAGTGTGCGTGCGAGAAGTGGGTTCACAGCAGCGTCAAAGGTTTATCATGAACCGTTACGTTTATTGGCGAATCTGGGCGCCATTTTGTGATGTATTTTGTGAAATATATGCGATTACATAGATTCTTTGAAAGGTTTTGTACTTTTGGTATGTATAGGTTTCTAGTTTGTGCTATGAAATACTATTTCCCGCTTTTGTCTTTCCCAATAGATGTAACGAAGGACCTTCCTCACCAATTTCGCTGTATCTTCGCTCTTCTGTGGATTAGGCCGACTAAGCTGTCAGGATGGTATAGGTGCTGGGCAAGGCTATTCCATCTAAATTCCTGTCCCAGGCACTATAGCGTCCCGTAAGTAAGGATATGAATAAACCAGTTGCCCCAGACGCTATATAAATCATCTACAATTGATGCAAAGACCGGTTTACTTTTACTCGCCTATTTAATTGGTGATTTTAGTTCAGTACATATTGCAATAGACATTTGTAGGGCAAATCTCCAAATAATAAACATATCAACTGATTGATCAGATTGCTTTTGTCCTGGAAATCAAGCGACGCTAATAGAAAGTTATGATTTTAATACTTTCTGGTGCAAATTCTTCGATAAATAAGAGTTTGCCTGAACTTTTATAAGAATCTGACTGGCATCTCAGCTCAGTTGGTAGTAACTCTGCTTACTGCGCCGTACGTCGTGGGTTCTATCCCCACCGAGAACAAACATTTGTGTGGTGATCACAGATGTTTGTTCTCTGTCTGGGTGTTATTATAATCAAGTATGTATTTACAAGGTTGGTGATGAAGGTCCATTGCTTGTAATGATCCAATTATTTGTAATGATGGGTTTCTTTAAAAGTTTAATTTTGTGATAAATATTGTGCTTTTTGATGTAATTTTTTAGCAGCCTCTTTAATTAATTTCATTTTTATTGGTTTTGACCGTTGATACGGCAAACTAGAATCTGTTGTAAAAACCTTACAGGAGACGCGGTTATAGGATATCTTTGTGATTAATATTCTATGAATGACTGTTTTATTCTACAAAAGAATAGCTATCTTAATAATCGGATAATAAAGATGGTTGCCATTGTATAGATCAGTATGACATGGTAAAGATGTAGCTCTTAACTTCAGGTTTAATTTCCATAACGTTGATCGTCACAGCCCAACCTTTGTTGGATTTCCTCAATAGACACTGTATGACAATGTAGCGGTTTCGGAACCATGAGATCATGGTAAATGTGTTGAGTAATACTACTGCAGTAAGAGCTATATATTTACTGTAGTATAACTAGCGGCACATAACTTTAGCGCTGAGCGATACGCAGAGGGGATAGCTGCGCATGCGTCGTAGTGTGCGCATGTCGCGGACACTGGATGTAGGCGCATGTCCTATTGGTACAGAGAGCGGAGTGCGACTGGAGAGCCAATCAGCGCTACGCACGCCCGCCCTTCATTCCGCTAGCCCCCCTCAGGTTTTTGACTTCTGCGTAATAACGGTCAGCGTTTAAGTTATGTGCCGCTACCTATAATGATAATGTTGTGTACCTAGTTTAATATTTCTTGTTTTATTCTTGTTAAACGGTGACGGATGCGGAGGCCCAGGTGTTACGGCATATTTATTATAACAATAGCTTTGCTAATCTTATTCCTTATTCGGCGTATAAGCAACTCGGTTGAAATGTTAATTCTCTAGTCTACAATTCTTGTAAAGACGAAATGTAAAATTGTAATGAAAAATAATAAAACTTAATTTTTTAATTCGGTTTATAAAGTTTCTGCAATGTGGCTTTTATTTTTAAAGACCTTAATAGTTGCAATAATAGGAATAATAATTGTTAGGTAGAATCGTGATTTTAATTATTAGGTAATGTTGCTTTAATTTGTATGTGGTTTGCGTCACGTATAAATGGCACTGAATAGAAGAGAGGAGTATTTTAAAAATGGGTACATAATTTTAGGCCCTTAGAAGTGGAGAATAGAATATGGTGGGTTCAAGTCCGGCCTGGCTCACTACTTTCAGTAAAATTATAAAATCTGAGATTGAAAATATTTTTATTACAAACGCCCTCCGCCAACATAATGTTACAGTAACCTAATCCATCCTTGTCTTGACATGCTTCTCTGTGATCTTGTCTTTCTCGATAATGTAGACCACTGCACCCCAACCAGACATGGCGTCCCGGTCAGCCGCATTCACCAGAGCCTAGTGGACCAAATAAATTTCATCAAGAACTTAGGGTCACGAATTCACAGGCACGGAAGATTATTCTACACTTTTTCTGAGGTCAATAAAATATTTCCGAGGACGGTAGTCTCAAGAATATCCATTTTGATAAATCTAATATGGCGGAAGTTGTGGCGGCCATTTTGGTTAAAAGTTGGAAGTTTAGCTCCTTTTTCAAATCTAATTTTCTGGTAGTTGGCTACATTTATATGCCATTTGGTGTCATCACAATATCTACAATTTTATACAGGCACATAGAATTTTCAAACATAATGCTGTCAACTCCTATTTTTATAAATTACCTGTGATATGGTTTCGAACAGCTCATCGGGTTTGAGGTTTGGTTCCCAGAGGGCTTCACACATACCATACAGTTGTTCCGAACATGTACCTGATACCACAAAGTCTTCAGGCTCGTTGGGGCAGCCAATCTGCGAAGAAAGCAATAAGTTTATTTGTTGATATCAATGAGTAGCATTTAGCAAGGAGAGACAATGTCATACTACAGTAGATCCGGCAGGTCTGAAGTGAGCAGATTATTGCCAATGGTTAATGGATTCGCCAAGAAGCTAACTTCAGACCTGCCGGCTGTATTCTACTTTGTTAATTGTGAATTCTTTTCATCATTTCATTTCATTTTCATGCTCTTATACCAAGTGAAGTTCGGTCTGCACAGCAGGTTTTCCTTCTAGTAGAAGTGAGTGAGTTCTATCATTCGTCATCTCAGTGCTCACTCCTTTCTCTCACTCATGTCATCTTTACCTACTCATCTTTTCTTTCATCGAATTTATCTCAAACACTCTTCTCGTATAGGAGAACACTTCTAGATCCTATAGCATGTGGTTGTGTTTTAAATGGGTGCTTTAATGGTCTGAGACGTGCATGTGATGCCTTTGGTGCTACAATGCTATGGGAACCACTTTCCATCAGCTGGGAGTCAGAACTGAATGTGTGACTTACCAGATCCATATTGCAGACATAAGGCTGATTGTTGTAAGGATCCAGACCTGCGATCACTGGCTCAATGAAATATGGTCCAAAACGCTTCTCATACAACAAGTTTGAGAGCATCGCTGAGAATGTCTTCGGCCTCATTATTCTGTTCTCTTTCAACTCGTATAAGTTCATTCTGGAAAGACAGGTTCTTATAGTACCACAGAACTTATTTCAATTATGATTAGCACTTTATCTTGCTTATAGTAAGATGTCATAGCATCTTTAAATCGAGAAAAATAAATGGCTGGCAATCATCATCCTGAAGGAGCCAATGTCCACTACTCGACAAACAGGCCTCATCTACAAGAGTTGTGATGATTAATAACAATGCATTATTTTAATATTATGGTTTTTCGTTGTAATTACCTGAACTTTAATCTCTGAAACACTGTCTGTGTGTCAGTGGCAAGCCCTGGAAGACCAACATACAGAGTGGGTCCGATCTGGTACACTTTTGGGAAGTTGGTAGCCACTGTCTGAGCTTGGATACCATAGCGTTTGTCAGAGGCTATCGCCACGCAGTCCTGGCCTTTCATAGCAACTACTGCACCTCCATTGTACGCCAATATTGACTGAAAACATCGGAAATCAGGTATCAAGCGATCATGGGATTTTAATGATGGTAAATACGGCGGTTTTGACTGAACTTGACAACAGATAAGTGAAGTGAGATTTGTACGAAACTAAATATAACAACGAAGCATTCAATTTGTTAATTTATATGGAAAAAATCGAAACTGCATCGTAATGCTCAGGAAGCTATCATAACCATTATAGAAAGGCCTATAACTGTATTATCTTGATTTGTAATTTTGCTTTATTTTAAACTCACCATTTTACACTAATTCAGTAGCTTTTGCCCTGTAAAACAATCGTAAAATCAATTTAATAGGTTGCTAAAAACCGTAAAACCGAAAAACGACAATTCATGCGCTGTTATTCTGACAATTCGCCCACCACAGACAATACAATTACAAAATATAATGAATGAAAAATGAATGAATGAGTACAGACAACAAACAATCTACAAAAAGTAATCGTCATCGATTACTAGATGGCGTTGCGCGTAGTGGCTAATGATGGGCTAATGTTTACCTATGTCACAGATAAGATAATACTAATACCTTTGTTTAATCCGGCACAGAACATTTGAATCTGTTTGATTGAATCCCAACTCCTAGCAGTTTTTTTACATAATGTTGAAAATAAGAAATACTGCGCAGCAAGGAGTTTCCCCAAGTCTCTGATAGCAGTTTACCGGTTTACCTCTTAGACGGAGGTTTACCTACTCGTAGGTAATAGGTATCACTTCACTTAGGTACTCATATGTAATCATTAGGTACTTATAAAGAAAATTATCATCATCATCAGCGTACAGAAACCCACTGCTTGTTGTAGGCCACCCGTTATAAATTCCTATACATTCACCGACTTCTTGCGATTTTCTCTTCACGATGTCGTCGGTCCATCAGATGAGGCGGTGTCCTACGTTTCGTTTTCCAGTTCAATAAAGAGTAGGATCAATAATTAAAATAATGCGTGTGATTTTGATTTTTTCCATTTTTATTTTAATTTACGCTGCCTAGCTCTTTTGCGTACATATCCAGACGTGAAGTCATATTAAAGCCCCACTGGTCCTTGATTTGGCGACACAAATTTAGATCTATTTCAATAATAAGTAGACCATCCTTTTTTCGCGACAGACTTGGGGTTCTGCATCCATTAGGAGCCGTGGCATAGGTGGAACCGTAGAAGCTTCGGAAAACGCTATCACCTTTCTTCTTGAACTCTTCAGTTCCTACCCTGTTGATACTACAGGTGAAGTAGCTGTTAGCAATCGCAGCAGCTCGAGCTTCGATACCCCAAAAGGATTCACCGAATTCGGCAATTGTTGCTGCCGGGTTGAAGACGATTTCAGCTCCGTTTAGAGCAAACATCAGCCAGTTTAATGGATGATGTCGTCCGTAGCAGATGTTCACTGCAATTTTAGCGAATTTAGTCTCAAAGACGGGATGACCAGTGTTACCGGGAGCGTAAAACGCCGTCTCGCTGAAACTGCCTACGCTCGGCAGATGGTTTTTTCTATGTTTGCCCAGGAATGCGCCGTTCTCATCGATCACCACTGCTGTATTCCACCAGATTCCGTTGTCATCCTCCAGAATAGGAGAGATTATGACCATGTTGAATTTCTTAGCCAAATTACTGAGAAACTTCGTGCTTGGACCTTGTGAAGCTGATTCGGTGAACTCTGCCCATTTTTCTCTTTCCCCCGTACACAGGAAGAATGGCATCGACCATGTTTCCTGCAGGCAGAGTATGTTAACACTCTCCGACGCCGCTGTTTCTATTATCTTCTCAATTTTATCGAAAATAGCATCCCTTTGTTGGTTGATAGGCTTATCAGTTGTCAAAACAATGGAATGCTGAACTAACCCGAGTTTGACGATCCTTGTAGCCCTTGTTTCCTTTGCTGCTGCAAAGGAATATGCTGAGACTTGAAAATTGTTCTTCTTGCTTGAGGCCACGGTTGATTCCTTCAATTTTACTTCGCAATGGTCTTCTCTTCCGTAGTAAATGTTATTGAATAGTTTATGCTGTTCTTGGTTCAAGTTACGTTTGATAATGTCGTCCAAAGTTTCCACTGAATCCATTTTAGCACTAATATTTGTTTAAACTCGCACAGTTTTAATTTATTCGTTGAGTTGTTCTCGTGGTGTTACGTAACCTGTTTGCGTCGAGGTAAATACATCGTGGATTGTTTACTTAATCGATGTGTAAAATGCCGGCCGGCCTTATCGTCGCCGATGTATGTAAGTATAGGTATTTACTTACTTTTAGGTGAGTATCTCTGCTCGAACTCCTCTGAAAATTTATGTCCTCACAATCACAGCTCAGTTGGCACTCTGCTTTCTGTGCTTTTGGAAGTGGACTTGATTAGATTCCCACCGAGGACCAACATTTGTGCGTGATGCAGAATGTTTTTGAACAACCCAAAACAAAGAATTTCAGATAGAAAAGTAGATAATGAATAAAGAGATAATATATTACCTGAATAGGTACAGGTATCTACTGCCAGGGAAACCACTGTCTTAGATATAGGTAGGTACCTACTTGTAATCTTAAACTGACCTAATTAGATGATATTGGTTTGGATTTAACCGCAAATCTCAGTAGCGGTTGTAACAAAATAACTATTGTAAACATAGGTCTAACTGTAAGTAGATTATAATGTAGGTCTCCACCTAGTCAGTACGTAAGGTATACTAGGTAGGTAGATACTACGGTTTATATGTATTCAAAAATTGTGCTTTATTTGGGTACACAAGAACCTGATATTAATAACAGAATGTACTTACTTACATAATTTACAAAAAATATCATTATGAGACATCATGTGAATAAAATACAAACTACATTTTAAAAGAACAATGCGCTAGAAAAATTAATAATGAGCACTGTTTTCCACCTGTAGAAATTACAGGTAGAAAACAGAGTTATAATCACCGACCGCAGACAATGTGCCCAAAAGGCTGGCAACGGTACCTCTTTGAACCTGATTACTTTCTTACAAATTGTTATTTATTTATTTAAATGAATAGCAAACTGATACAAGATCCAAGGGCGTGACTTGTTATCATCAGGTGAACTAAAGAGCTTAGCAAACTTTTCCATCCAAAAATAGATTAAAACATTGTTTCGATCATTGACCTCCGATGAAAATGAGCTTGAAGAGTAACAACTCAAGTGATAAGTCCTCGAGTCTTATCCCAAACAAAACATGCGTCCCTCACAGTCACGTAGGCTAATATTGATAAGCCAAATATTTTTCTCTCTGGTCATTATTATCATAGGTCGAAGGCCACAGCTTCGCCGGACCACACAGATAGACATGCATCGGCACTGCATAAGGTATTTAAGAGCCGGCAGCCACTGAGAAGTTACAGTCGCTTGAGATCTTTCCTGACGCACGCATCAACCATGGACAACGAAACACAGAGCCTCGAGTCTATCGTCAACAACAACCTCAGTGGGCGAGACCTCGACGAGTTCAACAGGATCTACTACGGAAGGAAGAACCATCATGAAGTTGTCATAAAGGACTCCTCTATCGCAGCAGCCAAAGAAGCAGATTTCGAAATCGCTGCATATGCCTTCCCAGCCAAGAAGGAACAGACCAGACCTCCCAGGATTGTCAAGATAGGCGTCATC
The DNA here is from genome assembly GCA_947578465.1 of Thera obeliscata. Classification (NCBI taxonomy): domain Eukaryota; kingdom Metazoa; phylum Arthropoda; class Insecta; order Lepidoptera; family Geometridae; genus Thera; species Thera obeliscata. The sequence continues at coordinate 3,256,237 of OX387914.1, read as the reverse complement.
CAACACTCCATTGCCGCCCCGACCGATCGTCCCATCAACGAGCAGAAGAAAGCCATTTTCGACAAAATCAAAAAGATCATTGACGTTGCTGGTCAAGAGGGAGTAAATATCCTCTGTTTCCAAGAACTATGGAACATGCCTTTCGCTTTCTGCACGAGGGAGAAACAGCCTTGGTGCGAGTTCGCCGAGTCTGCTGAAGACGGCCCCACCACAAGGTTCCTGCGAGAACTGGCTATTAAATACGCCATGGTAATCGTCTCTTCCATCCTTGAAAGAGACGAGAAACACGCTGAGATTCTCTGGAATACTGCTGTTGTCATCAGCGATACTGGAAACGTTATCGGCAAGCACAGAAAGAACCACATCCCCAGAGTGGGTGACTTCAACGAGTCTAACTACTACATGGAAGGGAATACTGGACATCCAGTCTTCGCAACCCGCTACGGTAAGATCGCCGTGAACATTTGCTTCGGCCGTCACCATGTTCTTAACTGGATGATGTTCGGGCAGAATGGAGCTGAGATCGTTTTCAACCCATCGGCAACGATTGCTGCTGATGCTGGCAGCGAGTACATGTGGAACATCGAGGCAAGGAACGCTGCCATTACCAATTGTTACTTCACGGCTGCTATCAACCGTGTGGGTTACGAAGAGTTCCCTAACGAATTCACATCCGCTGACGGCAAGCCTGCGCACAAGGACCTCGGGCTATTCTACGGATCCAGTTACTTCAGTGGCCCTGACGGAGTAAGATGCCCCGGTCTATCCCGTACAAGAGACGGTCTTCTGATCAGCGTGATGGATCTTAACCAGAACAGGCAGATGAAAGACCGTCGCTGCTACTACATGACGCAGAGACTGGACCTGTATGTGGACAGTCTTAAAAAGGTTTTGGATCTGGAGTTCGAGCCGCAAGTTGTCCACGAGAACGACAAGTCCAAGTGAACCGATATTCAAAGGATATAAAATCTACCTTCCCTGCGACATACCTGAGCTTTAGTGCCGAGTAATTGATACATGAATCGTATTTTACCAGCAAGATAGATGACGAATGGCGGAGTATAGCATAGCAACTCATAAGCTTAACAAATAATTGCAGCTTGCAAAAACCGTTATTATCACGCTTCTGAATAAATATTGTTTTTTCTAACTAGTTGTTTATGACTTAATTGCCAAAAGATTCTATTAATTACCTACCAACGTGTTTATTAGGTTGATAAAATACTATAATTAGTTAGTAAATCGTTAATCCTACTAATGAGATTAACCTAGAACCAAATCAAATTAAAGTTTGCAATAGATAGGTTATCTTATCATAGGCAATAGTAATAAAATTTAAAATAAGCTAGTCTTTCAGACCACCCATAATGGCGAGACACTATTTTTATCTGGTATAGAAATGTTTCGGAGGTTTTGTCAGGAGTAATTAGGTACCTAAGCGCAATTAAGTACTCCATTTAACAAGTTGTCAATTGAAATGCATACCAATCTACCTATTCCGCAGTAGATTAACAGGTTATCTAATGCAAACCTTCAATTCAACCTAAGAATCTCGTTATTATGTGGGACGGCGCCATAATCGTCACACAACACAAGGTAAAAACGCATAACTTATGTATGTTACTATATTTTATTTAGCTGAGTGGCAGGATTTTACACACTGAACTGAACTGAAGTTATATCATCTGTCAACTGTCATGGTAATGTCAAAGTGTTTAGAGCGCTGTCAAGAGATTCAAGAAGAAAAAGAAAGAAGAAGAATATTTTGGATAGGGGGTTGAGATTTTGGTGTAGGTATGTAGGTGCCACGGGACGCGTGGTTAGAAAGACAATGCTAATTTTATTGATTATTATTATTCCCAAAAGGTAACGTTACACTTGCTAGAATAACATATTATAGAATGCATTGTGCTTTTTGAAGTGAAAACTTCTTTAGCGGCGTTGAGCACTTTTCTGCAATGGGTATAAAATCTTAAACTCGCGTCAGCGCGTCAGGATCACGTGACCTGATCGAAAAAGCGTAAGACGGATGGAGAGGACGTTGCCGTTCCGCTCGACTGACCGCGCCGTACCCGGTGTGCGACGTTGCCGCTTCGCTCGCCGGCCGGCACTGTTGCTACGATGGGGGCGGGGCGGCGCGTGCGGTTCGTGCATCTATTAATGATAAAAGTGATGAAGAAATAGCGAAAGAAAATGAGTACTTTATAAATATACTAGATGAAAATTTAATAAGTTTTAATACGAGCGGCAAGTTTTCACTTCTGCCGGCACTCCCGGAGTGCAACCCGTCTTTTTTTTTTTAATTTTTATGGTTAGGTACGGTATGATTGTATTTTGCTTTTTATGGAGCAAGGAGGTACCGGTGAAGCCCGTCCAGGGTATGGCTAGGACAAGCGTGGGGACTACGCTACGGTAAACGGCAAAACCTCCGAATAATGAAAATATAGGGGATGAAAATCATGGGAAGTCAGGAGTAGAACGGGTATTTTAAATCATTTACATCATTTTACGAAATAGAATGTTGAACGATTGAATTCGAACGACTTTAAAAGTTGCAAGGAAGTCTGCCTAATTTTATTGCAACGTCTATGCATAAAATCTTTTAAAACTACGAGGCGTAAAAGAAAAGCTGAAAGCTCTGACTCAACATTTTAATTCCTCTGTAATTTTCTCACTCGCCAAGAGATGTCGCTAATGTGTTGCTCTCAGCGATTGTCGCACCATCTAGTCTCTGCAACCGCAAACATAGATGTACCATTTCAGTAGACTTTACTCCGTGGGCATAAGGTTGTGTTTCGTGTGTAGCGGCGGGTGCAAAGTTGGTAAAACTACTATATCTAGAGCACTTGTGAAGTTGTAGTCCGTGACATCCATTATCATAATGATGTCTTTGCTGCAGGGCTGTGTCTAGATATTAGCATAAAAAACTTGAGAAACCGACCTTATGACCAAACTGACGAACCGATTTGATTCTATGGAGTCTGGAAGTACCTATTGATGACCGAAAGAAAAGTCATAATAATTTGTTGATTACGGTTATTCCAGACCAAATCTCGACCAAAATTCATGTTTCAGGGGGCTAATTCTCGGGCCGATCTCGATCATTTTGAAATTTTATTTTATTGCTTCTTTTCACAACACCGCACTTTTTCTACGTTTTCCGTATATCGTAGCTGTCGAGGCTTTTACGATGAGGTCGTTGATGAATTTCTCAAGGAAATCATCCATTCTCTCTTCGAAAAGTAGCATTAAAATAAAATTGCAAAATGGTCGAGATCGGCCCGAGAATTAGCCCCCTGGTAAGTAGACAAATTAAAATCAAAACTGCCTTTATTCAGTTGAATCAGAAGAATAAAGTGATCCTTCTGAAAATGGAGGAGGAGACAAGCAAGGGCCACAGGAATAATAAGGATGAATACGACCGAAAAAAAAACCGAATACCTACATAATATTTGCGTGCGGTTAAATCATCATACAAACTTGTTTTTTTCACGCAAGTGTGTTCAAAATTATCGTAGGAAACACGTGTGCATTGATGATTACACTTTCGGCTCCCTTTGGTTGGACGAGCATTTGATTTGGCGAACTAAAAAAATATCTACCAACCCTAGAATAAAACGTAACTGGGTTGCGTGTAGTGTCACTCCGCACCGGAAGTCACGGGCGCACTCACGACATCTAGCGAGATGTGCCTAAAGTGCACTCACGGTCCTGTGTTTATGCTATATTTATCGCTCTACTATTGTGAGGGGGTGACACCTTACAATATCATTTAATTTAATATGGATGGATTTGTTTCATCCTGAAAGATTCACTGAAAAACACTACTTTCATGACTTCAACAAACTATATTTTACCAAGTAACTTTGGCTGGGGGTCACCAATGAATGGGCTAATTCAAATAGTTTAGGTACCTATTCAAGTCAACAATTAATTCATAAGTAGTGGATACCGGTTAGCCTTTATCTGTGTATTATCCTATTGTGTTGATTGGAGATTAATAAAGAATAATAGGTATAAAATAATTAAATTACTTACATTACGACAATCGATGTTCAAAATTTAATTTCAAAATCGCGGACGCGACTGTTCCTGATTCGCATTCCAACCGGAAGCTAGAGTTTTTTCCAAATTTCTCTCCACGTTTGACAGGTTTCGTTTCGTTCAAAAATGTGTTTGTAGATCGAGAACGACAATAGTTCGTTGCCGATTTAATCGACACATGCTCCGTTTTCATTTCCGCTGCACTCTGGCGGTTTTGAGAGCATTGTATAAAAAGTTTCACTATTACACGAACTTGATTTGACCAAGAACAGAGAAAGCAGTGGATCCACCCTGACTTTCTCGTCGGTTTGGAGTCGGTTGGGATAGTATTCTTCAGCTCAAATAGTTTTAGTTTTAACATAATATCATCACACCGCTCGATATTGGTTGCTCTGTGAATGCAAAATGTGTAGTATTTTACCAAAGGACCTCACCACATTCCTTCCGATGTTTGTGTGATTGAGTAAAGAGGTAAGACACCCATGCTGCGCAGCTAGGAAGTCAAGTCTAGAGATGATAGACATTTTACTTAGCTACTCAAGCCCTACTTGCAGGACGCTGTGTCTGCAGAGGGTCTGGGACAGGATTTTAGATGGAATAGGCTTGCCCAGCACCTACCATCCTGACAGAACGTGACCATACGTGCAGATCTGACTAAGCCATTCACCGTTTGAGAACACAGGAGAGCTTTGAGCTTGAGCATTGTAGGTAATGTTAATAGATAGATAACTCTTTATTGTTCAGCACAAGAATACAGTACAGGACATAAAATTAAACAATAAGGTAAAACAATGGGCGACCTTATCACTGTGAGCAATCTCTTCCAGGCAACCTTGCCATGGAAAGAAAAAACGAATTGAAAGTTAATTTTCCGAACAGAAAATTTCATAATAAGTATTATAGTTCGGCCGTTCAGAGAATGCGTTTGACAGTTTGATCAGTTAATCACAGTTAGTCACATAGTTAGCACAGCACTACAAATATAGAGCGCTGACATAACCTTGTAATAGCGCAGTATAGATTTAGAAAATATTGTTTATCAAGTTATTTGACACTCATTTTGGCACAAAATTATAAAATTCATTGATTATTGATATAATAATGTTGTTTTAATGCTCATCAATTGTTAAAACGGTAAACAACCAGCAAAAATATTTTTATCGTAACTGCAACGCCATTACAAAGTTACGTCGTCAGTTCAATCGCGACGTGTCAGGAACGCATTCTCTGAACGGCCGAATTATAGGTACACGACCTTAGTTCGGAGTTCAGATCGGTCGTTGGGGTTACTAGGCCACCAGTACACTCCTTCTCACATACTTATACATATTACAATTTACAACTATGTAGAGAAATACAGTTTCCTTTTACATGAATGGAGTTTCAATATATTTCCCAAAGCTCGCGCGAGGCAAATTGAAAAGCACACTCAAAACCCCTTCAGTGTCATGTGAGGACTACACAATGAACACCCTACGTGCGCCGTATCACGAATTTTATCCGTTAAAAATGTCATCAGGCGAGTTTTCCGGGAGTTGATTTGTTGAAAGTGTTCTCGCCTGAGTACATAAAGTCGAGTGTTAGAGTATTTACGTATTATCTTCGTAATTTGATTTATAGGATAGGGTCATCATCACAATCATCAACCTATATCAGTCCACTGCTGGTTGTAGGTCTCTCCCAAGACGCGCCACTAAGCCCGGTCTTCGGCTCTTCTCCTCTAGTGCTTGCCAGATTCATTTCGCAGATCTTCGCCCCACCTTGCCGGAGGGCGTCCGACACTACGCTTCCAAACGCGGTCTCCACTCTACAATACGTTTGCTTAAGCGATTGTCTGTTCTACGGCAAACATGTTGTTTGTGTGTGAAGGTGGGTTATAATTTAATTATTATAATTATGAGACTATAGCGTTGGTAGGTACATAAAGTTGAAGTTGACCTAAAGTACATAAAATTGTTGTCCGAAAAGATTATGTCACACAGTATTTTAACATAGGTACCTAATTTGTATTGAAACTGTTTGAGTTACAAAGTAAAACAAAGTAAACTTATAGATTGTATTTTAAAATCGATAATGTCTTTTATCCAATGTTAGGTTCTCTACATTAGATATGAACGATTTTTAAATAAAATATTTCATAATAATGTATTTATTGTCCGATTCCTTGATGTATAATGCTGATGTTTTTTTTTTCAATTGAGTAACTTTTGGAGGCGGGTTTGAGCATTTTAAATTTTCCATCTATTCCGATATTTGGCCAATCTATATTTATAAAAGAAAGTCGTGTTAGTTACACTATTTATAACTCAAGAACGGCGGAACCGATTTGGCAGAAAATTAGTGGGGAGGTAGCTTAGAACCGGGAAAAGGACATAGGATACTTTTTATCCCGAAAAAGCAACGGGAACGGGGTGTTACGGGAACGGGCGAGCGAGCCGCGGGCGGCCACTAGTTTGTAAATATTTGTTTAATTGTAACTATTTTTCTTTGTGTAAATAAATGTTTTTATAAATAGGTATTATTTTTATTGTTGCCTATTCCCTATTCCAGAGCAGAACTGTGTATTGTCCTAAGTAATGTGCATCTACGCAACGTTATAATTCATGATCCCGTGGTTGGTGCGGGTGTGATCCATCATGAGCTGTTATTGAATTACGACCCCTGCCCCGGGCCGAGCTCTGGAGGCCTACCCTAGTACTCTGCGGAACGATTAACGAAAACAAAGTAAAACATATTTATTCCCTTGAATTATGTGATTTATCCTAATATTTACACCGAAGTCTATGACTAGTTATTAGTTATTTTTAACGTTTCTTTTAGTACTCAAAATGTTCCTCGTTTGAGGTGTGCGAAAAATAAAAACTTATCTCTTTCTCATGTGTTTGTTTTGTAAGATGTTACTTGTTTTACACGAAAAATGTAAATCCGTTATTGGCTATTAGTTATAATATTATAAGATACATTTTGTGTTAAATTAAATAATCTTTCCTTTCTTTTTTTCCATCTTTCTTTTCTTATGAAAACCCTGTGCCAGGAAATAGGCATATCGTTGAACCTAAAAAAAATTAAAACCTATGTGTAGTGCACAAAAAGATTGAGGCGCAGTTAAAACCCTTTCCCTACATTGGTTCGAAATAACTAGTGACATGAACGGAAGGAAAGAAGGACAAAGAGATCAACCTGTCTAAAGCTTGGTGTCTAGGTTCCAGTTCCAAGCTTAGAAGAAGCAAGAAACCTACGGCTTGGTGTCGACGACCGTACAAAGTTTTGCTATGTAAGTTTGAGTTACAGTCATAGACTTTGGAAACTCCTTGCTGCGGGTTTACAAACTCTTTGGTTACACTAGGCGACAACGTGACCACAATCGAGTTGCCACTCATACCCAAAATTAACCCAAAATGGCAATACGAAGCTGTGTTATAATTTTTGGAGTAGGCCCCCAGGACTGCAGAGACAATCCATGCGATTGCTACTAATTATTATTATGGCACTTTCATTGTAGGTAGCTTGGTAGCTGGCGATGAGAGAAACTACTAAGAGAAATGTTTCTGGATGAATAGTTTGATGGGACCTTTGCGTGTTTTCAGTAGGAGCATTATAGTCGTACCTATAGGTTAACAAAAAAATTGGCATGCATATTTTCACACAGTTCTATCTGGCCTTAACCAGGCAACCCAAACTAAGCAAAGCGTATTCTGTAATTATACAACAAACCTAAAAAACGTTGTAATACCAAGACATATTAAAACAAACTATCCAAATACATACAACAAGAAGCGTGCTACGTGAAGGCTACGAGTTGCTACGAAAATGTAGACACACAAAAATTTAAAAATTGTTGAGTTTAATTTTTGTTATTCGAAAACTCTGAAGATGCATAAAAAGCGTTGCATTGAACAGATTTACATTGATAGGTAAATAAATGAAAAAAAATATTGGATAAAACTTTCGAGAAAAGTTTTTTATTTGTATTTAACATTGGAATTTAAACCACCTATAAAACGGAATCTTTTGATTTCTGTAAGCGGATTGATAGTGAACTTCACTACAATTTTATTATGTTTTGCAAAAGAATCATGCAAAACACGGTACGAACCAAGCCGTATTTAGTTGACTGTTCTTCTAGGCTTGTTCCTATAGAACTGGTACCTAGACTCACCTAGCTTTATGACGTTTCAAAGTGATCCTTGATTACAACTGAATAATAGTACATTGTTACCTGAGTGTTGAAAGTCACGTTTTTTGAGTCCCGAGACGGGTTTGGCGCCAGAGCGTAGCGAGTTTTTCCTTGGCGGGCCTTCGGCTTCGGCTCGCCAGCATTATTCAGCCATTATTTTCATAATTTAAAAAATGGTAAATTGTTTGCTCAAATCTATGTTATTTTAAATAAATAGTTGAAGCTATATATTAATCAAGTAATTTAGAAGATATATTATTTATTTAATACTATCTTTATGTTATCTTACCTTTAAACGAGAAAATCTTGTATATATATATATATATATTTAGGATCTCGGAAACTGAGCCAACAATTTTCATGAAATTAAGTATACTGGGGTTTTCGGGTACGATAAAACGATCTAGCTAGGATTCATTTTCAGAAAATGAGTCTGTTTGTTAAAAAAAAACTAAAAACATAAACTGAATATGTGACTGCTCCTGCCATCTATTGACGATTGTGAGCAACTAACTGCAAGCATGTCCAGTAGATGGCGTTGTTCAGTAAGAATAAACCAGTAAAGATAATAATCAAAGTAAGAAATCATAAGAAGCATGTTATGCTTCTTATGATTTCTTACAAATACAAATTAACGAAAAAAAATCCGAGCGAAGCTCGGTTACCAACTAGTATATATATATGTATACTATATATATTGATGATCTCGGAAACTGAGCCAACGATTTTCATGAAATTACGTTTACAGAGGGTTTCTGGGGTGATAAATCGATCTAGCTAGGATTCATTTTCAGAAAATGAGTCTGTTTGTTAAAAAAAAAACTAAAACATAAACTGAATATGTGACTGCTCCTGCCATCTATTGACGATTGTGAGCAACTAACTGCAAGCATGTCCAGCAGATGGCGTTGCTCAGTAAGAATAAACCAGTAAAGATAATAATATGCTCATAAGTATTAGTACCTAGTTCTTATTTTTCTGTTGTGAGCCAAATAATAAGTTATTTATCTATCTATCTATTTTGCAATTTACAACAGAATATACATTATTTACAAAAACTATTACTAAACAACATGAAATACCTAATTATAATATGCTTATTATGATATCTTAAAAATACAAATTAAAGAAAAAAAATCCGAGCGAAGCTCGGTTACCAACTAGTTTAAATTTAAATTTTACATTGCGCTCTAATTAGACTTTTTAAACTTCTTACCGTTGTAATGGGTTTCCAACCTACTTGCTGAATAAAAATTTGGAATTTGGTTGAACCTCCTTGCAGTTAGAAAGACTTTAGAAAGTTGGAACATGGTTGAATAAAATGGAACTTGTTTTTTTTTTATAATTTGACAGCTGTCAGTAGAAAGTGATTCTCCCTAGGGCTGAAAGTATTACTTTCAATTAGGTCCCTCAGGCAACTTCAGACCTACTTTCAGAGTATGAGCAATGAAAAGAAAATTTGAATGTGAATAAAATATGTTTTAGCCAAGTTTATCAACAATCAAATAGACATAACATTTGTAACAAATACCTATACTAGTACTCCAGTCAATATCAATACTAGTATGTACATATAAAAGTCAGTACCGCATTGCAAAGTTGATCACCCCCGGGGGAGCAATACGTCATCACGAGGGTGTTATCGGACAGTTAAAATTTCGCACACGCAATCCATTTACCAAAATTTTTCGTGACATTCGCACAGAAAGGTCTCTCAGTCTACACAGGTTTGAATAGCGTCTCAGTTCAGTTGTTTGTAGCTCTGCCTTCTGCGCCGTAGGTTGTGGATTCGATCTCCACCGAAAACATTGAAAACCAGCGTCATAATTTGCCCTTGCGCTTTAAGGCAAATGCTGAGTGGTAGCCTTTTTTTCGTCACTTATTGCTTGTGTTTTAACTTAAGTGTGTACCATGTTTTGTGACGTTAAATAAATATTTTCTATTCCATTATATTCTATTATGACAAATATTTGTGTGGTGAACATAAATGTTGATTCTCTGTCTGGGTTAAATTTGGCTATTGTATTCTAAGTATAGTCTGGCCGTGTATTAACCGGAACCAAATAGAAGCACGTATTTAGGCTGTTAATTATTAAAGGTAGCGTTAAAAGGATACAAAAACCTTGCTAGCTTATCGCCTCTGCTTAAAAACTGATTTCCTCAAGATGAAAGAAAGAAAATCATTAATCTATACAAACTGTACACGAAAATAAATAAAACAGTAAGTATATAACACAATACGCAGAGTTCTGTGGTGTGTGGGTGTGTCTGTATGAGGGTGTGTGTGAAGATATGTGTGCCGGTTCTCTTGATAGCACAGTGCCTCTTAAGAGTCAAGGTAACAAGAGAACCAACCACTCAAGAGGATGAAGTTGAATAAAAGTGTGGTGTGTGTGTGAGGGTGGGTGTGTGTGAAAGTGTTTCATCATTATTGTGTCTTGATTATGTGTATGATATAGAGTTGTAAATATAATTGTCACCAGACAGACAACGCAAAAGCATACCATGACGTTTTCCCCATAAATTATTTTTCAGTGCTCGTCCTCAGGGAAGTCCAAAGGGCACGACATTTGGCACGAGGTCGTGACCTTTGATGGAAAAGGTTAGAAACTATATAAAACTGACTGTTTCATGAGGGCGACATTTTTGTATCCTTTCTGTTATTGCCAGAGACCTACTCGGGAATGTAAAGTTCGGATTTCAATACGATTATCCTCCACAGTTTTATTTCTAGTTAACAAACTCAAATGATCTTCATAAATCGCAATATTATTGTAACCACCACCACTTTGAACCATTAACTTTAGAATTTGAACTGTAAAATACAAAACCACCGTAAGTTGATCCGCATCTAAATCTTCTAACCCCAAGACGACAACTGGCAAAAGATTTTACAAAGGGTTGCAAAGGTCTTGTTCATCTGGCAGACCTAATAATTCTCAAAAATTATGCTTCCGTCTGAACCAACGGAAAATATGCCTTATTTTCTTCAAAATAAGGCTTAGGAGATGAGGTAATATTTGCCATACTTTCGTGAATCAAGTCATGAAACAACCCTTTCCCAGTTCCATAAGATAATTAAGGGCACCTGCGACAAATTTAAGACAAGGTTTGCATTCCTTCCGTTTTAAAACAGGGTTATAAGCCGTTATCTTTGGTGATATCCGCCTTGTTTTATCTGCATAATAAGTAATATTAAATCCAAATTTTGTAATAATATCTTTCATCTTGGATTATTGTGTTGTTTTAAGTACAGTCAACATGAAAAGTAAACAATGAAGAGGAATAGCTAGTCGAATGAGGCCGTGACAGAATGGTAGAAGACACAAGAGAAAAAGAACTTGCAATAGACTCACCTAGTGCCTTGAAAGAATGGTGGCCTAGAAAACAAAAAAGAGAGAGAGAGAGAGGACTGGAAGTGGCTCACCTAAACTTAACGCCATTTCAAAGTGATCCTTGTGCTACAAATGGATAAATATTTTATTGAATTTGAATTTGAGAGACTATTAGCGGACCTTGGCAGATACTACTACTGCCCAAAACTGAGAAAAGTGATTACTAGGTCTTAGCCAGCAATGGGTTAGTAAGCTTCTTAGGGTGATGATAATAAATAAATAAATAAATATTGTGGACAATTCACACAACACTACCCAGCCCCAAACTAAGCAGAGCTTGTAATATGGGAACCAGATAGCTGATATAATACTTGAATACATTTTTTTTTTGTAAATACATACTTAGAATACAATATAACACCCAGACAGAGAACAAACATTTATGTTCACCACACAAATATTTGTTCTCGGTGGGGATCGAACCCACGACCTACGGCGCAGAAGGCAGAGCTACTACCAACTGAGCTAGAGGCCAGTCAAAGTAGTCAGTAGTAGTAGAGGTAAGTCAGATGATGGTACCGGCCTTTAAAATATAGGGTACTAGCGGCCACCCGCGACTTCGCTCGCCCCGTTCTCGTTACTTTTTCGGGGTAAAAAGTATTTTATGTCCGTCTTTTAGTTCTAAGCTATAGTTCATGCATTTCACGAAGACGCGTCAATTAGAGCATTTTGGCTCTTATTACAACCAGATAAATGTCACTGGATGCGTCTTCGTGAAATGCATGAACTATACCTCCCCACTAGTTTTCAGCCAAATCGGTCCAACCGTTCACGCGTGATGACGCAACGCGCAACCCAAGGGAAATAGGGATTCATTTTTATATTTTTATAGATAGGTAAAACAATTCTCATAATAACCCCAAGACCAACAAAGCAAAATGCATTTTCGCAAGAAAATTAACATCTATTCAAAATATCCGCCTTATCCGATTGTACACAAAGGGGTAAGGGGGTTGTGAACAAATCGACAACTCGACTGTGAATATCTGAGTGGGTACGACTTATAAAAACACAAAATAACACTTTCTGGGAGCTTGGGGAGAGGCACCATAACTTGGTTGCTATATTTTGTATATTTAATAAATGTGTATGAGATAGTGGCCAAAGCATTTTAGGATATTAATAATTTTTTTGATTGTTTTATGCATAAATAATTTTATGTTGTATATAAATATTTATACATCTTGTGCTACCCGCAACAGCTTCCATCAAAACTTACTACGTCTCGTAGATTCCAAAATATTTTATTCGTTTTTAGAGGATCGGCAACGCGCTTGTGTGCTGGTATTGCAGACGTCTATAGGCTACAGTAACCACTTCCCATCAGGTGGGCTATTTGCTTGTTTGTCTACTTTGTTGTTAGAGAAAAACCACTATTAGGCCTCGGCCTCGAATTTAGCGGGCAGCGGGGCGGCAGCGGCGGCGGCGCAGGAGCGGCAGGATTCTTATGCGTAAAATCAAATGGACCTCCCCACCCCGCCCCGCTGCAGAGCCGCCGCCGCTGCCGCCCCGCTGCCCGCCCGCTGCCCGCTAAATTCGAGGCAGAGGCCTTAAGCCTGATGCGCGCAGTCCCTGTAAAATGTTCGACATCTATATTGTTTTGTGGTTCATTTATGTATATACTTTTATTATGCATGTACGTAAATTCCTAAATAAATAAATCCCATTTTTTTATGTAGAAGATAGACGAACGAGCTTACGGGCCACCTGATGGTAAGCGGTCACCGTCACCATAGACACCAACAACACCAAGGGTGCAATGATGTTGTTGCGTTGCCTAACCCTGGAGCAGTTTTTTAACGCTTTTCTTGAAGCTATCCCATCCCATGCAAAAATATTCTGCGAAATTCCCACACAAAAAACCAGCGTAAAAGAAACGTCAGTAAAATCCTCCAAAACTCCACAATGAAGACTGACAGAAGGAAAGGAAGGAAAGCTCCACATTAAATAAACTGAATAAAAGAACTCCACTCCATGGGCATCGTTGACATGCGCTGCGGACATTTTCGTCAGCCTTGCCGAGAGAAAATGTCAAAATGTTAGGAGGAAAGGGTTTTGATACTGGGAAAATGTTTAAGTATGATAATATTGTGCATATTACACGTATGATATTTATACGTGTGATATATTGATGTGTAAAAACTCAAATCGTCAAGAAAAGCTGAGGTGTAGCACTCAAAAAAACTATTGATAAAAGGGCTAAAAGCCTACACGTCACTTTTTCATTTTTTTGAGTATTTTTTATAAATTTACGCACACTCATGGAGGTAACATTGATTAGAAACACGATATTGCTCTGTATGGACATAGAAGGCTTTCAAAATACAACTTTGTAAACTTTGACTTATTGTAACTATGTGCCAAAGTTTGAGAAAGAATTTTTTCATTGTGAAAACTAAAAAAAAACAAAGTAAAGTATCAAATCCTCTCATCGAACTTCACACGATGCAAATAGTCCCCGAACAATAATCACAAAGTAAGCGATACGAATAAAAATATCACCCCCTCCCCCTCCCCCGGGGTAAGATTTAACATATCTAATGCGGTTTGCGTGTACCCCCCGACGGTAATCGTTTTAAGACGTCATGACGCCTTGAACAGGTAATGTGGGTTTTTTGAGAGATGGATTGGCGGTTGGCGGGATGATATTTGAGATTTACATTTACGATGGAGGCAAATCTTTTAATGTTCTAACAGACGAATTCTTTCAAGTATCAAGATTATGTCAGACGTTCTGGATTACGGACCGAACCGTCAAATTGAATTTATTTTATATCACTCACAGCACAGCAGGTTTTAAAGAAAACATTGTAAAAAAGTGATAATCATAATTGAACCAAAATGAAACTATCAACATCATCTGCTGAATAGGTATTTAGTATAATTTGAGAAAGAATGATTACAAGCCTTCTCCATCTACCAATTTTATCTTCACAAATCAAGGATAAGACAGGCTTTACGTAGGCAACCATAATAAATTGTCAAACGCAGTGCTTATATGAATAATTATTAGTTTAAAAAACTTGAGAAACCGACTTCATTGCCAAACGGCTAAACCGATTTTAATGAAATTTGTTTGGGACAGTCTGGACGTAAAAATAACCTTCCAAATAAAAAAATATTTTTCTAAATCGGTTCATAAATGACGAAGGCATGCAGTTACAAACATTAAAAAAATTATTTAAAAAAAAATGGCAACACCGATTTTAATAAAATTAAAATGGGACCAATTTGGAAGCAGTACCTTTCAGATAAAAAAATATTTTTTCAAATCGGCTCACAAATGACGAAGTTTAGCGGTAACAAACATTAAAAAAAAATTAAAAAAAAAATAAAAAAAACAAACAACCGAATTGAGAACCTCCTCCTTTTCGATTGGAAGTCGGTTAAAAAAAGGATAGGAGGCACATGGGAGTCCCCCATCTAATAGTAATTCAGCACCTCTTTTACCTTTTATTTTGTTTTCTGTTTTTACTCATATACAATACAAATACAAATAATTAATTCCATTAAACTTAATCTGTGGTACATTTCATGAGGTTGAGACTCTGTTTTAAGTAAGTATTACTCCTCATACTCAGAGTTTTTCTTATTTTAAGTACTCAAAATGTTCTTCATTGAATATGTGCGATAAATAAACGTTTTTATTTCTTTCTTTCTTTCAAAGGAAAGATCAGACCACAAAACTTAAAAGCCCCTTGTGCCAGAATTGCTTGCTAATCGAGAGTGCACCCCAGTCATTCCACTAAACTTCACGTTCAAAGCATTTGAAGAGATGAGGGCGAACTTAAGTGATACATTCATTTGTGGACAATAGCAGGTGTAGCATACTCTTAAGTAATTGGCCTAGGAGGTAGGGTTGTCAGCGGAAGACAAATCATCAAAATCAAAGACAATGACAAAATTTTAATTCGTTCATTCGGCTGTTTTCCAAGAATCAATTTGAATCATCTTATAGCTAAGTAAAGGCTGGCGTCGGCGATCAGTGAAACGCTGTCAAATGTGACAGCGTTTCACTGATCGCCGACGCCAGCAACCTAGGTGTGCGCATTGCAGGCCTACAGTCTAGGCTAGGTGATAGTTTCACGTGACTAAGCCTAGAAGAACATGTCTGTGATTAAATTTAAACTTACTGAAATTTTTTCAAAGGGGTCTCGTTCCATTTCCTGGCAACGATTGACCTGAACGGACGATTCATTCTGATTATGTTGCCATTATTTTTCGAACACTATCTATTTGTTGCCTCACTAGTTTTACGATAAGCTTTGTTTCAATTCATTTATTAGCAATCAAAGCTCAAAATGATGTCAACACAGATCCGACTTAGGTTTTGATTGCAACAAAAGATATACAGTCCCCCCAGTGAGTCATACTTGTTCCATCAGATACTTGTTTTAAAAAATAAGGTTGCATGGAAATAGCTTGTGAGATAGTGACAACCTTAATTCTCTTGTCACGGCTGTACTTAGGTCGCCATCAATGGTCTTCCATCACAATGCGTGGCGCCTGCATTATTTACAAATGAGCTAACCCAGCAATTGCACATCTAGCATCCCTTTCTAACAAGTTCATTAGACACCTGCTGAAACGAGACAGATGAAGATATTAGTCTGAAGTGCGATTACCGTATGATGTGATACATTTGTATTCATAGACATGTCTATTGTTGTAATTCTTCCTGATCCAAGAATGTTCATGGTTAGATAATCGATTATAGCAATCGATTGTTGATTCTAAATAAGAAATTAGTCGTCCAATAATCTCGGGTAATAAAAACCAGGACACAATAACAGAATAAATTACATTTCAATCACACTGACTATAAAATAGTTAGCAACTCTATCAAAAGCTGTAGTAATTTCCAAATAGTATAAATAAACAATGGATTGAGGATGTATTCTGCATAACCCTATCATTCTGAACCTTATTCCATCTTGATAAGAGTGATAGTTTGGCCGGTGTCCGTTCAAACTATGATGACATGTGCCCCGGGCTAACCCGAGGAATTTCATTAGAAGGACCGCGATGAGATGCCCGCGCTATTGTCCATTGAGTTATAGCCGTTGGACGCACGCCATCCGATGTGGCTGAGCAAGTCGGAATCAAGACATTTCATTGACTGGCTTCTCAGTTCAGTTGGTAATATCTCTGCCTTCCGTAGGTCGTGGGTTCGATTGCCACCGAGAACAGTATTTGTGTGGTGGACACAGATATAATTTGTTCTCAGTAGAAAGTTCTACAGTAGAACACTCAGACAGAGAACAAACATAGGTATATAAGTATTTTAAAAGCAATCTGGTTCCTGTAGTACAAGCTCTGCTTAATTTGGGGCTAGGTAGTGTTGTGTAGATTGTAAACAATGTTTATTTTTATACTTCAATCGTTAATGTTAGGAGAAACGAAGCAAAATGTATGAAAATGACATATGAGATAGACTCGTTTTTCTTCCGTGCAAGGCAACACTGCACCGCAGAAAATAGACATGGGAAACTCCTTGCTGCTGGGTTTCCAAACTCTTTGTAGTAAAAATACCACGTTGCTAAACTAGTAAGTATCTAACTAGTCAAGAGATGTGGAAGTGGCCGCAGCACGATGCGGTCGGACCAATTGGCCGCAGCCGGATTGTCTAATTGTTTGAAATATTCGCTCGCTATAAGGAATAGTTATCTATACCCTGGCGTGCCGGTCGAGTTTTGTATTGAAATATTGCAAAGGAATTATTATAATATTGGGTCCGTTCCGTGGGATAAAGGTTCTCGAATGCAACCCTGAACCGGAAGGCGAAACGTAAGATGCGAAACCTGATGGACCGACGATTTTGGGAAGATTGTGAGTGGAGTGGGCAGAGTAAATTATTATGTTTAAAAAAAATTGAAATATTTTTGTAAAATAGAGTAGCAAAATCTAGGTCTAGGGTAAGTATGGTAAGTATAGTCTAGGTCTATGATAGGTACTTAGGTACTTAGGTATAGTACGTAGAATTAACATATCTATATTTTCAAAAGTTACCTACTACATGATAGAAATTACTTAATGCATAGGTACCACATAAAATGAACAAAGAAATAGAGGAAAACATCAAAGTAGAATTCAATGGGCGGTCTGATCACTAAGAGCGATCTTTTCCAGACAACTTTGGGATAGACTGGACTTGAAAAGAACGATAGAGGACTGCTCTTTTCAATTTTCTTTCAACAGAACTACCAGATAGTAAGTTATCTATCCTTGGTAAAATAAAACGGTGTTCAGTCTGGTGTCCTTATCAGAAAATGATATATTATGACGGCCACTTCTGAAACATTATCACAACTAATTTGTTTATCTGCAGACGCTGCGCCGGGAAATTTATTACCACTTACTGGTCACGTGGTACTTTGAAGTGTTATCTCAGTACTTTTGAAGTTAAAAATGAAGATGTTCTGAGGAAGTTAATTTGGGACGAGAGTTTTGTTTCTAAAGCTTGCAGTTTGATATGCGGGTTTAGAGCCAAAGATCACGATTTTTTTTGGTTTATAATAAATCTTTTTTATACAAATATTTTCATATTTTTTTATAGCTGATGGAACAAGCATATGGCTCACCTGATGTTATGTGGTAACCATCGTCTATAACAAAGCATATAAATATTAGAATAATACATACATATAAAAGAAAGTCGTCTTAGTTACACTATTTAGAACTCAAGAACGGCTGAACCGATTTGTCTGAAAATCAGTGGGGAGTAGCTTAGAACCAGAAGACGGATACTTTTATTCCGAAAAAGTAACGAGAACGGGGCGAGCGAAGCCGTGGGCGGCCGCTAGTATTCTAATAATAATAAATAAATATTGTGGACCATTCACACAAAACGCAGAGCTTGTACTATGGGGAACCAATTAGCTGATAAACTTACCTACTTTTTTGTAAATACATACTTACAATACAATATAACACCTAGACAGAGAACAAACATCTGTGCGTGATGAAACACTGACCACAAAAGCTAGAAAATTAACTAATAATGAACGACCATGCGACTTGCATTGTGTATAATTAAAGCTTGCAAAGACACATTGACTGTCATGGACTGTCACATTTCCCTGTCTGCTTCACATGCAGCCTTTCCACTTAAAACCAGCCCAGTTAATTCTGCAGGACCCTCTATGCGTCATATATAGGGTGTTCTATATACAGGGGGTTCAAAGGTTATCCACCAATAGCACGGTTGGAAGCGGACTGCCCGAGTGGAACGGACTTCCTGTATTTTTTTAATTATTTCACGCAGTGCATATGCCTGTGAGTTCCGCCAGGTGGGTATAATGGAGCGTGGGGGTGTGATTTAGCATGTTTTTCACTGCTATTTCATGTAATTGTATGCAGGTAAAGTAAAAGTCTGTGGATGGAAAAAGCTTAGAATCGTTGTTCCTGGAAATGTTTAGGGTAGACCTATGTCCTGTACCTAGTAGACTTCTTCAGGCTGATGACGATGAAAGTAAAAGTAAACAAACCCTTGTATATAATGGATGCTTTATAAAGCGTTAGGGGCAAGTTTCGCTACTCTTTTATGGTACGCTGGTAGTGCTTTGGACAGGATTTTAGATGGATAGGCTTGCACAGTACTTAAACTATTCTCCATCATCATCATCATCATCATCACCCACAGCCCTACTTCACCCACTGCTGGGTATAGGCCTCCCTTAGTTTGTGCCATCTACCTCGACCCTGTGCCAGTCTCAACCATTGCCGCCCCGCGACCCTGTTTATGTCGTCCATCCATCTTGCTGCAGGGCGCCCTACGCTTCTGTAGCCGGTTCTTGGCCAGCATTCGGCCAGTTTTTCTACTCCATCTGTCATCACCCACGCCTAGCAATGTGTCCTGCCCAACTCCATTTGAGCTCCGTAATCCGATCTCCGACGTCTTGGACCTCCATAATCAGTATAAATGATTCATTGCTACCAAATTTAGCTTCTTTTTTCCACAGGAGTTCTAGGTAAAATAACTAGGAATCCACAGGAAACAGATGTCCAAAACGAGTACAATTGAGCCGCGGTGTCTATAAATTAGGCAGGAGCTCGTACAATTTGTCCACTAATCCCACGTCGATGGGGGATTATCCCGACAATTGCGAGTAATCCGACAACATTCAATCTGACCGGTATTTACTGCAGGCTGGTCACCCTAGCAGCGCCTTGCCAATCGGTCTTATCGAACTCCTTAATTTGCTCACTTAATTTCCACAGAATCTTGTAGTTTCGCTCTTCCCGAAAACGAAATTATAATACACGAACTGGAAGATTTTGTGGGATGTCACACTTTGTAAGTAGGTACATTTTATTTATTTCATTTTATTTTATTCGGAAAACAAACAGTGTTTTAATCTATAATTAAAAACTTAAAAAAACTAATCACCAGTTAGATATTTTCACGTTCATTTTGAAAGAAGTCCCAATATTTATGGAAAATACTTTTAGTATTTTATAGGCATCATCCAAAATTTATAAGTTTACATACTACTGTGCCTCCTATGATTTGCGGCCCTAGAAACCTTTTATTACTTACTAGTGGATTCTGGCGCGTCTTCGTTTCGTTGGCTTTTGCCGTACAAACTTCGACCCCCGTGCACCCCCTTGTTGGTTGAAAATTCAAAAATACTTTTTAGTGTACCTACACTTTTCATAAAGAACACACACTCAACATTTCATGTCGCTACGACCAACGCTTTAGGCTGTGTGTTGTATGTCAGTCACTCACGCTACTCTTTTCATGGTATAGTGATTTAAAATAAAAGGGGTTGAATTACTAAAATCCTATTCTTGTTCAATTGTATAAAGACACTTTAATTAGAAGTTGTAGGGACTGAGTGTAGTATTTCACAGTCAATATATTTTTTTATAGATAAAACAATGCCTAGAACCACTGATAATAGAAAAACTCGCTGTTCTTTTTATTGTTTTACTGTTTTTTTCAAACCAGTAGCGCACCTTGGTTCCTTTCGTGCACTCGACGACACATTTTTTCAAATTTTTAGATTCTACGACATCATAGTTTTCTCACGATGTTTTCCTTTACCGTTTGAAAGTACTTACTAGTGCATAGTGCAAATACATTTTTCAACAGAAATAACTCATTGGTCAACTGGATTTGAACACACGACCAAAGCTGTTAGCATTGGAAGGCGGGGCCGCTTCCGCTAAACCACCTGTGCTCGATGTTTATGTTAGACTATACAACGTGTATCAAAATATGTGTACTATCCTGAAGGGGGGTGAATTTCCACCCCCCGGGGAACAACTTTTGTTCAACGACTTTTCGAACTTCGATTGGTATCTCTGAAAAAAACTGCAACGAAGTTTCAACATTAACAGCTGACTTTATACAAAGTGACAACCCTAAACTCAGCTACAGAGGTAGTAGGTAGTAGTAGTAGACCTACAGAGGTAGTAGGTCAAGGGGTCAAGGGGTTACAAGGATAGGGTTGTCAATTTATTTAGGCATTATGAAATTAAATATTTTTGTATGGGAAACTGAAAATAGGATTTTTTTATTATCACCCCTCCAACTGATCACCATTGTGGTCTGAAACCCCCCACCTTCGCATAGTACACATATTTAGATACACCTTGTAGAATAAAACGCAGGCGAACAGTACAATCATTTAAACGCCATAAATTGATAAAGTCCATATTAATCGTGAGAATTAAATAAGTCGGCTGTGGGTCGGAGTTCCATTGATTTATTTGCGGTCCGGGATTATGGCCAGATGTAGTCTGTATCCTGGCGAACCCTCGGATAGAGACTCTTTGTTTTCAGGTATTTTGTATCAGCATTCCACATTTGTTAAACACAACAGATAACAAAACCTTTGAAACACAATTTAAATTGTAACGAGATTTGCTCGGTATTTTTGTTTTTGGTAAATAAATATGAGTAATATTTTTCAATCTTACTAACAACGCCATCTGCTGAAATAGCTAAAATAAGTTTATGTTTAAGTTGATTATCGATAAAGTTGATTGTTGAAAACAATGAAACGAGATTCTCTAGAAATGAATCGTAGCTGGATCGATTTATTGCCACCAAAAACTCCTGTAAACTAAATTTCATGTAAATCGTTGGAGCCGTTTCGGAGATTCTGATTATATATTATACAAGCTTTTCTCGTTTAAAGGTAGGTATAATATAATAAACGCCATTGAAATTGCCAGAGGCATCATAGACACGGACAATACGAGCCTTTGCTAGTCTGACAGTTTCCATTGTAGATCATAAAAAAATATTATAATTTCTAGAGGTACTACTAATCATAAGAAAATAAAGTTTTTTGCTACGTCACATTAGTAGGTACTAACTCAAATATCAATGTGCTCCGTGACTTACTAAAATGATAAGGACTTCTTCTAAACCAACTCATTTTTATCAAAACCTTGTCTTGCTAAACGAATTATCAACTCAAACGCTCGGAAGAAAAGAAAAAGAACCATCTAAATGAACCGTTGACAGGCGCAATTGGTTAAAATCTCCGAAGACATTGTCGTACTAAAGCTATAATTTAAGCCTCCCCTCTCGAGAACCCGAGATTTTAGTGCGATAACCATTCGTAACCCCTTATCTGGAAGTGCTTCGGTTGTAGAGCGTGGATAGGCGTTTGGTGCTTTGTAATGTTGAAGGAATACCATTTAGAACTTACAAGGTTTTGTAATGTGTGGTACAAAATTCTCAGGTACAGTACCAAATAAAAAAACAAGACGGTATTACTTACCAAACTTCATAGTTAATAATTATTTTTTTATCGTTTTTTAATACATTTTTATTTTTGATTCCCCGGAGAAAGTCTAAATATGCTTTTTTTTCTGCGTCTTTTATGTTTGACTTTTTCACAGCTTCAAGAGACTGTAGACCTGAGTGTTTCGTTTTAATTTCAAGTCGATACATAACTCCTCGCGTTCCCGCCATAAAGGGTCTTGACAGACCGACAGACGGACAAACAGACAGACGCACAATAAAGTGATACTGTATGGGGTTTTTTACTTTTTTAGGCTCAGAACCCTAAAAGCTACTCAACCGAAGTAAATAAGCATTAACTATCCTTCTTTAAAGTAATCAAAGAAGCCAAAACTTCAGAAGCAAAGACCACCACTCACACCGATGCGGCGTTGAGCAAATAACTTCTCGTTCCTAATTGAGGCAGATAGGTGTGCACGTAATTATCGGTGTAACAAGCTCCCGCGGGACTGCGGCAGACCCTTTCACCAGATGTCGGATGAAAAACGAACTGAGATAGCGAAAGTTGGGACTTCGAAATGTTGGAATCACGTCTTACGAACATAGCGCTTACGCAAAGATTCGCTCGACAGGAAATAATAGAACTTTATATTTTATGACTTAAATTAAATGAGTAAAATTGTCTAAATGCACGTTTTATTCTGACTACCTGGCCTCTCAGTTCAGTTGGTAGTAGTTCTGCCTTCTGCGCCGTAGATCGTGGGTTAGATCTTCACCGAGAACAAATGTTTGTGTGATGAACACAGATTTTTGTTCTATGTCTGGGTGTTACATTGTATTCTAAGAATGTTTTTACAAAAAAATATATAGGTATTATAATCAGCTAATTCCCATAGTAGAAGCTCTGCTTAATTTGGGGCTAGATTGTGTGGTCTGTCGAAAATATTTATTTATAACTAACGGGATTATTTCAAACAAAGTTCCTCAACCCAACAAAGTTACCATTTCAAGACCCTCAAAAATAATTAAGTTCTTAAAAATTTTGAAACACTTAGATTTTTTTGAACTCCGTAATTACGAACACCCAGATACTGCCATCATTTACCTTGAATAAAACAAATAGGCACAATAATCACTCTCAGACAAACATCTCTTGTCTCAAGGAATCCTACTATTTATTGAGCTCCCGATGTCAACTAACCAAATAACCGCACAAATTTTCATCCACCACTTTTCATTGACCTTCTGAAAAGCCCATCGATACTCCTCTGCAGTGTAGATTTGTAAGGATTGAGGGGAGGCTGGAAGGTCAGACTAAGTTGGTAATGACAAATTACACGGTAGGGGAGTTAAACAAATTAATCACGAAGTCCAATTTGGTGGAAAACAATGTGGGGTGAGCCGTCGACGGAATTATAGTATTTTGTTATGGGAGGTGTGCTATGTACTTAAAATTTATTTAAAATTACCATGAAAAAAAAAATATGAATGAATGTTGCGTGAATTTTTTACTATACAAACATGACCTGTGTCAGGGGTTGAACTTCGAAATTTCCTTTCGTTATTGCAGCAGAAAGCTACCCTTCAAATTCCACACTCCGACTTCTGGTATAAGCTGCATTGAGTGTCTAAAAAAGTGTAGTGGTGAAAATAATGCATTTCGAATTGATTATTTGTCCTTACCAAAACGAATATTCAGGTGTGTTGTGTTGGAAATAAAACGAACGCAACAGCTTATAGAAGATCTCTTCTATCATACGTGTGCACATACAATTAGGTTACTTTATTTTCAACGACGCATCCGGATTTTGTTCCACGCTTTCCAATGACTATTACTTGTCGTTTTGATTCGAGTTTCCGGTTGCAATGTAACATTACAATAACTGACGCAGCTGGTGGTTCATGATTGATTTCTGTAGCACTGGTGACTTTTGTGGACCAACATTTTCTAAAATCTAATTTTTGAATGTTAAACACATTTTTATATTTTATATAACTAGCTGATGGATCACGCATAATATAAATTTGACCATCGCCTATAACCAAGCATTGCATCGTAGGTCACGCGCTTCATGAACCCTACGATGCACTGCACAGCGTCCATCAACTTGAGTCATACATATATTCAGCTTCATGTGCCAATTATTTCACCGACACACACCATTCAGAGCGAAACACAGCAATGCTACTTCACGGCAGAAATAGGCATGGTGGTAGTACTTCCCCGGACGTGCCCTTCACAAAGAGCTCTACTACTCCTGAATTTGAACAATGTGTGTCAAAGATGTATTTATTTAGTAGTATCACAAGGATCACTTTGACCGTCATAAAGCTAGGTGGTCTATACCAAAGGTGGACAGTACCAAAATATATGTTGTACATTATGCAAACTTTCAACGATATTTGGTTTGAACGAGTAGTAAGCCAGTAGTTTTTATTTATACGTCATAAATCGTAAACCGCAATTTACCTTTCGACGAACTACAAGAACCT
Organism: Thera obeliscata; assembly: GCA_947578465.1. Taxonomy (NCBI): domain Eukaryota; kingdom Metazoa; phylum Arthropoda; class Insecta; order Lepidoptera; family Geometridae; genus Thera; species Thera obeliscata. The sequence goes on along the minus strand of OX387914.1, from coordinate 3,231,426 downwards.
TTATAATTATAGACATAGACATAGGCATAGACATTTATTTATTTGCTTCTTCAGCACATCATGCTACTTGATGCTACGGCATCAAGTAGCATCAAGTAACAGCAATTATGTTACTTGATGCTACGGAACCCTACATGGGCGAGTCCGACTCGCACTTGGCTGCTTTTTTATGATTCTTTTACAAACTGAGGATCAATTTAGTTATTTTTTTAAGAAAGATGTTTATTTATTTATGACGACACATACATAATGATATTTAACAAAGATTTTAAATGTTTGTTCAGTTCAGCGGTTTGGCAGTTCAAGTTTTTTTAAGCTTCACTTGTTATAAGTAAATGCATTGACTTACCACAACCCAGAGCACATTGTCCACTGCCAACAGAAGCAAGCTCAGTGGAGCTCTGATCAAAGAGTCCCGTACAATCAGCTAAGTGGCCCAGTAATGACAGATTAGTGCACTGGCCGCCGCCACCTGAGCTGGTGCCTGTGCTATAACTCACCCGAGTACCGCAGGGTGTAATTCACCCGGATCGCGCCCAATAAATTCGTCACTGTGATTAGCGGTCGCTCTGTGTGGAGTAGGCTTTTTACTAACAACTGATGCTCACAGCTTCTAATACCATTTAAGAGGGAATCACACAGGCGACTCTCCATACAAACGTAGTCCCCTATTTCCTCCCTGGATAATGCCTCTAGAGTAAAGAAAATATCACCTCCAATTCATATTTCATATAAATCTTAAGAAGGTCATATTTTCTTTATGAATAAGTTTCTGAAAAAAAGGAAAACATACGAGCACGTATATAGCAGATCTGGATTTTATGAGAAAAAATGGTTACTCTAGAGGCATTATCCAGGGAGGAAATAGGGGACTACGTTTGTATGGAGAGTCGCCTGTATGATGCCCTCTTAAGGACTGCGCACACCTAGTTCACTGGCGGTAGCGATCAGTGAAACGCTGTCAAATATCGCTGTAAGATTTGACAGCGTTTCACTGATCGCCGACGCCAGCGGCCTAGGTGTGCGCAGGCCTTTACAGTGTGAAATGTGAGCTCAGGGTAGGTGCTGGTGTAGTTTTAGACAGTTGAACAATATAAATAAAATAGTAAAGTTATCAGGAAAAGAAAGAAAAGAAAAAAGAAAGAAAATATGTTTATTGACCATAAAAAAAAAGATACAAATAATAAGTGCTTACGCAAAGTTTCACATGGTCAATTAGGTCCCTGGCTCAGTATTTGTCGCACCGTGTAGGTCACATGGCGTGACACTACACAGTGCAACCCTGGTATTCTGCCAAGGAGCACTCAGGACCTCCTTGAGGCGCGCTTTGTTCAAAAGAACCAGTGACACTGGATTTTGGATAAGAAGACGTCGAGGAAACCATATGAGGTGTGAGTATTCATATTATTATAGAATATATATAAATACTCATTGGTTTCCTACCAAAAGTGGTATTGGTTTGGTTGATATTGGTATTCCATAACCATTGTTACGAGTCTATACTAGCCCGCGACTACGGCTGTTGTAACACGGTCAAAACGTTGGGAAATAATAAAGGCAGTCGCGATAGGTAAATACCCGTGGTTTACATATAATTAAGCGTTTATTTAAAAAGTTCTAAACTATTAGCATAAATAATACAAACTATATACTGCTAAATGTGATTTGATATCTGAACTGGACATACCTTTGAGTATCACTCTACGTATTCAGAGAATCTTGAACGATTAGTTGACTTGGTATTGGTACCAAGAGATCTGATAATCAAATCCCTAAAACTACAAGTCTTCTTACTTATTCGACTTTTGTTCATAAATTTGCCTCGTAATCAAGAACGCCCATATTTATTTCTATGCTTTTGCTAACAATATAAAAACCCACAGGTTTAATATTTTATTTTATTAAATTATATATTAGTACAAGTACTAGAACTAAATAAGTTAATTACAAAGTTACATTTAATATATTATTTCCAGTAGGTGCCTTTTTATTCTTAATGATAATATCATCATCAGTTTTCTGTCTCTTCGGTTGTGGAATAAAACTTCGATGCTTTGAAAATGGACTTTGAGTAGTCTTCGAAACTAAGTTGGTTGTCTGTGCTTCTCTACTACTGAAAGCTCTTTGTGGAATCTTACTCCGCCTAGGAACTGCTTGAGTTTGACTCAAATCAACAGTCATTTTTCTCTGAGGTCTATCTATTGTAATCTCTAAATACGGATTTCCAGCAGTGAGTTTAACTCCTCCCCGACTCTTGGTATCTCTTGCAATCTTTTGGTGTTTTAATTGTGTTGGTTTGGCATCAGGCTTAGCAAGTTGCACAGTTGGGACATGTGTATTTTTGGCTGGTTTTACCATAGGTTTTGTTTTTTTAGCACAGTCCCTACTGTAACTACATCTACAATCTTGTTCCGAAGCGCCTGTTGCTACTGCATTAGTTTGCTCATTCTTTTGGGTTTCTTCATCATGTTTTATGGTTTCAACCATTACAAGTTCATTAATTTTATTGTGTTCTTTCAATAACGTAACTGTTTTGGTTGGTTCCAGCTCCGGAGTCACTGTCAAACTGTTCGATATGTTTAAGCTATTTTTATCAGGTATACAGCTGTACACCTCTCCACTAGTTGAAGACTTTTGGGTGTCAACCTCATTTACCGAAGTTTTCTTGAAAGAACCATGTCTGGGACGGATCTGCCTTTCATGTCCAATTTTATCGACTTCAGAACACATTTGGAAAACATTGGATCTTGTACCTGTGCCAGAAGGTTTGCATGAAATGGTTGAATGTCGAGCTTCTACATTGCAGCTTTTAGATATACGCTGGCACGTTAGATCAGTATCCTGTTGTATGACACTCTGTGTTTGTACTTCATGTTTATATTTCTTCTCTTCTTTTATTCCAGTCTCTTCGTAAACACATTGACAGCGATTCAACTGAGTACTCTCTGATTTGCAAAGATTATCCTTTAGATTTTTTTTACCCTTATTCCTTTCAACGTAGACAAAAACGCTCTTACTTTTATTTCTCCTTAATTTCCGGCACAATACAAAGCATAGTGTAGGGATACACCAAGCCACTTCAAGTATTATGATTACAGAAATCATCTTCATTTTATTTGAAGACAAGTCAACAGGGATTCCAATAATAGTTTTTCTGTTAGTCGAGGCTAGTGGTGTTTCAGCGTAAAGGTCTATGACAGTATCGACAAGATTTCTTGTTTTATTTACTAGGGAAAGGACACTTCCTAGTGCTGGGTAGAACTTTTCATCGTTGAGATGAGGAAGAACTTCTTCAGTTAACCATGCCTGAAACCTATTCTCGAACTGAATTTGGTCTTCTAGCTTACTCTCTTCAATACATCTCAGTGCTGCATTATAATATTTGATCAACGACTCATTATATGATGACTCAAGTGGTACCATCGATTGGTTTTTGAGCGGCACAAATAAAGAAGCCGAATCACTGTTCCAATTGACATTAGGGACTGGTATGGATAGACCAGTATCAGATTTTTGAAAATAGGCTAGGCTCTCACAGGGATCCACTATATTTCTAGTGATTGGTGATCGCAAGGGAGCAACATTAATTGATGCAGAGTTCAGCAAGTTGGTATTAGGACTTCTCCAGTTCCTACCATCTGTATCCAAACTCTGTTTTATTTCATCGTACAGCTGGAAGAGTTTGTAAGCGTCTTCTTGAGATACTGTTCCTCCGTAGTAAGCGAATTTAGTGACCGGGAGTACCCATGCTTTGAGGTAGCCTCCTAGAGCGTCTGATAGAGCAGCGTTCATGATACTGTCTGCTTCTGGATTTTTGGCCTCGGACTTTATTGAGGAGTAACTCTCTTTAAAATAACCCAGTAAGACGTTGATGAAGTCTTCGTTTGTATTGATCATATCGGGTGGAGGTATCAATGTTTGAAAATGCCTCCTAGCACGAAGAAGTCCTATCTCGGCCGCACTCCATCGTTTCTTACTAATATCAGAGGGAGAAAACAATGCGGTTCCGACGTTAATATTCTCGAATTGATAAGCGCCCACTTTACAAGTCACAAATAGAAATAAATACACGTTCATTGTTAGAATTGTAAAATAATAACAAATAAAATGTTTACAAAATACGCATCATGAAGCAAGCATCATCACATCACACCAAGCATCATGCAGCTACATTGATTTGACAGATGTACAATTTGACAGTGATGTAACACATCTGAAAATAAAAAAAGTATATTTATAAAGAGGCTTTATGCTGCATATGGAAATAAAGAAAGCTGCCCGCCTTTTTTTTTTACTATTGAAAGCTAAGCATTTAGCTGCCATCACCTAATTGAAAGTGAGCTCTAGAAGAGGTGAGGATACATACTGAAATTCATAAAAACATTAGATTACGCAATAATGGCTACAAAAGTCCATACAGCATCTATCCATGCTAAGCTAACCAGCAGAATAATAAGTCGTGATGATCATGCATGCCATTTGTTCGCGGATCTCCGCTATACGTCACCGTGTTCAGGTGTGGGGTCCATTAATCACGTTATGGACCCTCGACGAATAATTAAAACAATATTCCAAATTAGAGGATTACGAGAATATTATTTCGTAGTACACGTGTGTGTTAAGGCAAGACATGAAGGTAAGCAAAAATTACAGAATAAGTATACCTATATATTTTGGTTTGGACTGAAAAGTCTGGCGAGGCCTCGCCAGACTTTTCGGTCGAGGCGGTCTTTAAGTTTTGGAGAAGGATTGATGGGAAGTCGCCAAAGATCGAGATAGTTGGATCTTCTTTTTGCAAACCAGTGTGGTGAAAGGATTTGGTATTTTCGATAGTTGGATGATTTTGGGGGAGACTTTTGTAATTGACTTTGTGACTTTTGTGACCAACAGTGAGACAGAGCAGGTCAAAAAAAAAAAACCGAAAGTACCAAAAACTTACAATACCGGCGATCCAAACATAGTACAGGCATGGTACAGGAGTACAATCCTTAGGATTAACTGACTAAATTTTTTATTTATTATTAGTCGGCTGAATCTTCGTGAGTAGCTTCGTTTCGACGAGTCTTATTTAGTTACCTATACCCATAAAATGCCCCTGAGAATAATAAACGAGTAGCCTTCTTTGGAGCCCAAGATAGGTTGTGTTGTAATCACTGGCATCCCTAATGATGAGGCACCACTAATGTGTAACTAAATATTGTTGTGGAGCTGTTGTTTAAGGGCCTACATGAGGTGAAACCGAAAATGTAAAGTAGCATTTTTTTTCGTTGTATGGACGAATCCATTTAATTTTTTTGTAAAATATAACAATTAAATGGTGTAAAAAAATTATGATCCGGCTAGAAATTCTCTTAAACTCACTGGGTTCGATAAAATTGAACGCAAAGTTTGCCAAAAACTCTCAATTTTTTTTGGATTTGAAATGGTTTTTTTCCGTTGCTGTTAGAGCCATTGCAATGAAAGTTTTGTTCCCGTATACCTAAATAAATACGTAAAAACCGTATGTTATTGCACTTTTCTTAGTTGCCGTAGTTTTTATAAAAAAATAAAATTTTCAAAAATATATATAGGTAGGATTTCCTAGTTACTTTTCAGTTCAGCCCGCGCGGCCGACGAGGAGAGGTCTATGTCAAATTTCGCGACATGACATTTCATCTCTGACTACGTAAAATATACCCTAGATTAAATCATAGCTACTACTGGTACTATAAATTTGCCACAGTGTAACATAAAACAAATTGTCACAGTATAACGAAATGACATAATACCATCTTCATCATACATTATGATCGATAACCTGTATTCACATCATCATCAGCCTGTAGAAGTATATATTTTATGTAGCATATAACTTATCTAGTACATTCTAGGGCACGTTCCTATCGTGCGTGACCAGCGAAGCGCAATGCTTTTGTTAAATACCTCCATTTTTGTAGTTGCATAAGTAGCTATCTTCCTATCTACCCAGTGCTTTCCGTCATCATCATCAGCAAGTAGAAGTCCACTGCTAGATATAATTATGTAGACCTCCTTTATACATTTCCATGAAAAAACAATTTGCCGATTTCCCACGATCTTTAGAATGTCATCGGTCCATTAGGTGGAGGGGCGCTCTGGTTGCTTAGCACCGGTTATATTGTCGTAGCGACCCGCTTTTTGATTCTAAAGGCGTGTGTTCAAACCCCGTCATGCACAAATTAGTTTATCTGCCAAAAAACCTATGTGCACTATGTCAGTACACTCTAACGGTGAAGGAAAACAATAAATGAAACCAACGTGAAGTAGCAAAACTTTTGAGGCACATTCATAATCCACCACACCAGCTTTAATTTTCTATTGACATGACAAGAAGAAGACTCAAAAACTAGTAGCCGATTTTAGGCCTTTGTAAAAATAGTGTCGATTTTGCAAAGAGTTTGGGAGCCCATTACAATGAAAAGGAAGTATATATATATATATATATTATGGACAATCTACACTACACTATCTAGCCCTAAACTAAGCAGAGTTAGTATTATGGGAACCAGATAGCTGATGTAATACTTAAATACATTTTGTTTGTAAATACATAGGTACTTGGAAAACAATATAACATCCAGATGGAGAACAAATATCTATGATCACCACACAAATATTTGTTCTCGGTGGGGATCGAACCCACGACCTATGGCGCAGAAGGCAGAGCTACTAATAAATGAGCTGAGAGCCCAGTCATAACAATAATATCATGGGTTTTGAGTATTTTTGATTGCCGTCTTTTAAATCTGGAGGTGTCTGTAATGTCCCGAATTCTGGAACTTTCTGTCAAAGGCTTCATGCACGGTGCGCTCAAATACCCAAATACCAAAATACATGTGCCTATTTCTATACACGCAGCAAGGAGTTTCCCAAGATTTTGCGTTTGACAGAACTTTGAAGAGTCAGTTGGGGTTGTCGAAACTCTTTGGTATACCTAATATTTTTAAATGCCGATAAAATACAATAATATAAGTCGAATAGACAGTGTTATTTCACAATGCTTCACTGATCTCCACCGCAATGAGCACCGAAGGCCTAAATGAGTGCAAAGCTTAAAGCCACCCATAAATAATTTCCATTTCAATTCATTTATGAATTGAAATGAAAATTATCTATGCATGTAATGTATTGTATTATGTATATCAGTTATCTAGCACCCATAACACAAGCTTTGCTTAGCTTGGGGCTAGATCATGTTGTGTGAATTGTCCAGCATTATTATTATTATTTATTTCCATAGGCATGAATTCTATGCACTAAGTTATACTTACTAGATTTACATACAGATCTGGAAGTATAACCTTTTAGATAAAAGAAAAAATTACTAAATTGGATCATAAAATTAAATGACGAAGGTATGCAGTAACAAACAATAAAACAAAACGGCTAAGCCGATTTTGATGAAATATTACTTTTCAGAAAAAAAAAGATTAAAAGGGAGAAGACGAAAGAGAAGAAAAAAGATAAGAATGTTATTGTACAAAAAAAATTGCCCCTCTTGCCCCCCAGGACCCCCCCTTTTGTGAGTGCTACCGGATGCCGTCGAGATAGGGTTTTCGATTGGGGTTTCGTATAGAGGGTTTCTTCCTGAATTGAAAAAACAAAAAAAACACCCCCCTCTTGCCCCTTTTTTCACCCCCCCCCTTTCGTATCTTCCAAGCGGAGTGACTTGCAAGACTTTTTTTTTTGGGTCATAAAGGGAAGGTGAGATTATTTTGAAAGCAAAATAAATTTTGCCCCCCTCCCCCCTCTAGACCCCTTTATTATTTTTGACCCTTTTTTTCGAGTGGAGCATTGCGGCGAGCGAAGCGAGCCGCCATGCAACCATGGGGAACAGTGCGGCGAGCAAAGCAAGCCTGCTGTGACCCCCCCCCCCCCTAAGCCCCCCAGAACCCCCTCCTCCTGAACCCGGGGGGAGGGTCGCGGCGAGCGAAGCGAGCCGCCACGCGACCACGCCCACCCTACTGAAATTTAGGGAAATTTAGAACCCCCTCCTACTGAAATTTAGGGTGTCTTAGGGGTGTGAAAAAATGTTCACTAGACTGACAGTTCAAAATTCAAAATGGCGGCTGTGCCACTTCCGGTTTTGCAAAAATCGTCCGATTAAGGTCGTTCAAACGGTTCATTCGACTGAGGACTATGATTGGAGATTGAATTTTAGGTTTTTTAAGGTGTTTGATTGGATCTTCACTTGGTTTAGGGTTCCGCCCCTGTGGGAACGCATTGAGGACGCGAGCTGCTTGCAGCTCGCGATGCACGCGACCCGGTAGTCAACGTTTGGGTTCCTTCCAGCGGTTTCGACCCGTTAAGGGTTTTGGCTTGACGTACAATTTAGGGTTCCGTATAAGGTTTTGATTGGGGTCTTACTACATTGAGCAATTTGATTAAGTGTTCGACTTTTAGGGTTCCTTAGGACTTTGATTGGAGTTTCAACTACACTTAGGAGCTTGATAATGTTAACATTTTTAGGGTTCCTTAGGACTTTGATTGGGGTTTTACTACATTGAGGAACTTGATAAAATAAACAACTTTTAGGGTTCCTTAGGCCTTTAATTGGAATTTTACTTCACTTAGGACCTTGATTATGTAAACAATTTTAGGGTTCTTTAGGACTTTGATTGGGGTTTTACTACACTGAGGAACTTGATTCACTGATCGACTTTTAGGGTTACTTAGGACTTTCTTTACTACTTTTTGGGGTTTTACAAGTGCAAGTGTAATGTAAAACTGGGAGTAGCACACCGACACGCGAGCTGCTTGCAGCTCGCGCACACGAAAAAACTAGTTAAGGGGCTGACGTATGGAAAATTTTCATACAAACGGAATACCAAAATGATTTCTAATTTAGACAGATTTACACTATATTATTGTAATAATTGTATTTAAATAGTATTTATCTAGGTTCCTCAACAGTTTTTATTTCAAATTACTTACCTAATAAATAATAATAAATACTTACCTAAAATGAAATAAACACCAATCGCATTTTGCACATTTTTATGCTAAACTTATCAAGTTTTCTACCTATTGGTTTCGTACTAAAAACAACAATATCTTACGTGTTTTTTGTTAAGGAACCTAGTTTATATTGTCTAGTTACAGAATAACAATACTATGTGAAGAATACAAAAAGTTTTCAGTCATCATTTTTGGTATTACGGAACACGATCAAATTCATGGCATTTTCGAACGGCTACTATTGCTATCGCGCACGCACGGTGCGGGTGGCGGGGTGCAGGGGGAGGAAACGCTTGAAGCACACGGGACACTTCGGTTGTGTGTGTGAATCGCTCGGACTTCGGACTAGTTAAATACCTACACTGGCATAAAACATAATGCTTAGATATTTGATAATTGTTAGTTTAGGAAGGGTACTAAGTGAAGATGGGAAATACTAAGTACCTAGGTAGGTTGTAGGTTGGGTAAACGAAATCAAGGTGCAGCACTAGGTCAAAAAGTCTGCCGAAATTTCGAAAAAAGCCAACATTTCGACTAAAACAAATTATGAACCATTAATTTCTATACAGGGTGGAATTTTGTAATGCCACCTGGAGGGAAAGTACTCTTAATACTGCAGATAGAAAATTTTACTCAAAGGAAACATTCCTTTATTTTTGGATAGAAAGCAATTTCTAAAATTAAAAATAAAATAATTTTTAAATTAATTTTTTTTTTGAAAGGAATAAATTTATTCTTTTAAAGAAATGAATTCGTTAAAAGAATAAATTTGTGTATCCAAGAGAATGGAGCCCATTTCAAGCAACTAATTTCAAGTAACTAGTTAGTTAACCATTTTTTGTAAATAATTAAATTAATTTAAGATTTCCTGGTTTTTCTTTCATTTAATTTATCATGTTTGTTAGAGAGATTTCATCCTTTTAATTGACTAACGATCGATGCAATAAAAGTACAAGGTATAATTTTTCTGATTTTAGCCGGTTCAATTCCCGGGTGTGAGAGAATTTTCGAAAAACTTTGAATGCAGTTTGCTTTCTATTCAAAAATAAAGGAATGTTTCCTGTGAGTAAAATTTTCTATCTGCAGTATTAAGAGTACTTTCCCTCCAGGTGGCATTACAGAATTCCACCCTGTATATGAAGTATTGATAAAAGGTCTAAGAAAAATTACAACAAATTATTTTTTTTCTTTATTTATTTGTAGTTCAAAAAACTGCTACCACTCAACGTCCGGTGGAAATATTGATAAAAGGACTGAGAAATACTTGAACAAAATAGTTTTTTTTTTTATACAGGGTTATTCATTATTAGCTGCAAATACTCAGGAATTAGGTTCAACAAATAAAATAAAAAATATTTATTAAGTGATTTTTTTTAAGTTTTGTTATGAAAATCCCGAGAAAATCGATAAAGGAATCATTGGCGCCTGACCTATTTTGACCTTTGATCCACACCCGCGCGCCGTGAGTGACACTCTGCCTTCAGTCACCGCCTGGGTGGGTCATCGTCCTGTTCTCCATGGCAATCATTATGCAATAGCCGTAAAGAAATTGATAAAAATAAAATTTTGATACAAAAACTTGAAATTTTTTTTTATCTACTTTAAAAAAAATAATTTCATAAATATTTTTTATTCTATTTGTTGAACCTAATTCCTGAGTATTTGCAGCTAATAATGAATAACCCTGTATAACTGGAGCTCAATAAACAGAGTACCGCTCAACGTCTGGTGGAAATATTGATAAAAAGACTTGGAAAAATTTCAGCAAAATATTTTTTTTCTTTATTTATCTGGATCTCAAAAAACCGACTACCGCTCAACGTCAGGTTATAATATTGAAAAAAGGACTAAGAAAAATTGCTACAAAATATTTTTATTCTTTATTTATCTGGGGCTTAAAAAAACTGATACCACTCAACGTCAGGTAGAAATATTGATAAAAAGACTTGTAAAAATTTGAACAACATATTTCTGTTTTATTTTTCTGGAGCTCAAGAAATAAACTACCACTCAACGTCCGGTGGAAATATTGATAAAAAGACTGAGAAATACTTTAACAAAATAGTTTTTCTTTATACAACGTGTATCAAAATATGTGTACTATCCCGAAGGGGGGTGAATTTCCACCCCCCGGGGAACAACTTTTGTTCAACGACTTTTCGAACTTCGATTGGTATCTCTGAAAAAAACTGCAACGAAGTTTCAACATGAACAGCTGACTTTATACAAAGTGACAACCCTAAACTCAGCTACAGAGGTAGTAGGTAGTAGTAGTAGACCTACAGAGGTAGTAGGTCAAGGGGTCAAGGGGTTAAAAGGATAGGGTTGTCAATTTATTTAGGCATTATGAAATTAAATATTTTTGTATGGGAAACTGAAAATAGGAATTTTTAATTTTCTCCCCCCCACAACTGATCACCATTGTGGTCTGAAACCCCCCACCTTCGCATAGTACACATATTTAGGTACACCTTGTATAACTGGAGCTCAATAAACAGAGTACTGCTCAACGTCTGGTGGAAATATTGATAAAAAGACTTGGAAAAATTTCTGCAACGTTCACTAGAAGTTGCTTCATGCAATCAAAATTGAGTTCTATATAGTAATTATGATAAGACATAAATAATTTTTTTTTTCAGTTTGTTTATAATCATTATACAGGGTTATTCATTATTAGCTGCAAATACTCAGGAATTAGGTTCAACAAATAAAATAAAAAATATTTATGAAATGATTTTTTTTTGTTTTGTTATGAACATCCCGAGAAAATCGATAAAGGAATCATTGGCGCCTGACCTATTTTGACCTTTGATCCGCGCCCGCGCGCCGTGAGTGACACTCTGCGTTCAGTCACCGCCTGGGTGGGTCATCGTCCTGTTCTCCGTGGCAATCATTATGCAATAGCCGTAAAGAAATTAATAAAAATAAAATTTTGATACAAAAACTTGAAAAAATTTTTGATCAAATTTAAAAAAAATAATTTCATAAATATTTTTTATTCTATTTGTTGAACCTAATTCCTGAGTATTTGCAGTTAATAATGAATAACCCTGTATAAGTATCCACCTATAGTAGGTTAGCTTGGTACACTTTTTTCGCGAGTTTTGTGCGAAAGCCGAGGTCCATGTAATTGTAGGTCGATGTTCGCAATCGTTGGTTTTGCGAATGTAAATAAGCAGAATAAAAGCAACCTAATTGCTCAACGAATAAAGTATATTTTTAAATGCAGTCACATTATTAGACTTTCTGTACTTTGGTAAGTGAGCCGCTTTGCGTGTTTTTTATTGCTGTGTGTGTGTGATCGATGAGGTCTGGCGAACCACACCCCACCTGATGTTGAGCGGACCTCCACCCATGATCTTCAACTGTAACGTCATGACTGGTTTTGAACCCACGCCCCCCAACCGCTAGGCCGATGAGGTCTGGCGAACCACACCCCACCTGACGTAGAGCGGACCCCACCCATCATCTATTACTGTAACGTTATCACTGATTTTGAACCCGCACCCTCCAACCACTAGGCCAATGAGGTCAAGCAAACCACACCACACCTGATGTTGAGCGGACTCCCACCCATCATCCTCTACTGGAACGTCATCAACCACAACTCCATCGCTCCGCGCCGGGGTCAATGGCTCTCTCAACTCAACTCGGAGTCAATGGTTCTCTTTACTCTTCTTCAATTTGGTCCAGAACCCGCACAAACCCTACCTGATGAATAAACTCACTCGTATCATGTTAGAGAATTTCCTGGTGTCTTTTCTAAGTGCGTAAATAGCTACTCTGAAGGTTCTTTATCGGTTCAGGAATGTTGTTTTTTTTTTCACTTTATTCTTGCGTTCAGAGCATGACCAATCCTTGCTTATTGAATACTAGAAAAGCGAAACAAGCAAGCAATAAGCTTAGAGGGTTAGTCAGGTAATGCAGCCACAAAAAATAAAAACATAAAATTGTAGGGTGCAAAAAGTCAACTCTCTTTGACCAGATTTGAACTCCCGCCCACCTCGTCCTCTCAGTGTGAATCCGCACGCCCTAGCCACTAGCCTATCTGACGCTTAGTAACGTTGACGAAATTAGGCAATGCATAAAAATCGTTATCAGTGGCTGACGCACACGCACAAGCGCGGCACTATGGTTGGATTCACGTATAGAAGTAGCGCGTCACACGAGCGCCTGTGTGTGTATACTACTATTATACATTCCGTGGCGCCCGCATCAAATGAATAGAGATAGCTATATTCGGAGCAGTTTTTGCTCACGCCTCGAATTGAAGTTGCGAGCTGTGTACGTCGGCCCGTTAATATTTAGGCATCCGATTTAGGCGTCGCCTAGGTTTAGTGAAAACGGGTGTTAGTAACGTTGACAAAATTAGGCAATGCATAAAAATCGTTATCAGTGGCTGACGCACACGCACAAGCGCGGCACTATGGTTGGATTCACGTATAGAAGTAGCGCGTCACACGAGCGCCTGTGTGTGTATACTACTATTATATATTCCGTGGCGCCCGCATCAAATGAATAGAGATAGCTATATTCGGAGCAATTTTTGCCCGCGCCTCGAATTGAAGTTGCGAGCTGCGTCCGTCACCCTCTTAATATCTAAACTTAAACATTACGGTATTCTAAATCGCTCCATTGACTTATTACAATCGTACTTGACTGATAGAATCCTTAAAGTTGATGTGGGCGGTGAGAGATCTTTTGGGTCAGTTATTGACATAGGGGTGCCACAAGGTTCGATAAATAAATAAATAATAAATAACCTTCCTTTTTTGGTTAAAAAACTATGTGAAACAGTACTATTTGCTGACGATACCTCATTAATTTTTAAAGTCGATAGATAGAAGGCTAATTACGATGACGTTAACGCATCTCTGTCGTAAATACTTAACTGGTTTAATAATCTTTTACTTAATGTTAAGAAAACTCATAAGTTTTATGAAAAAATATTTTTTGAGTGTCAGTTCTAAGTATAAAAATCTTAATGCGGTTTACAGAATACATCTATTTACCAAGTTTCATCAGTACATATAGCTTTTACAGTTTTGTAAGTACCATACTTCAAGCAAATAAATTATTTCTTTTCATTTCATTTCATTTTTTTGAAAAAAGTGACTGTGACATACGGATGGACAGACAGACAGACATGACGAATTTATAAGGGTTCCGTTTTTTACCTTTAAAAAATACAAGTGTTCATTCACCGACTACCGACATTTATGAACTTGCAACTCACTCTGGTTTTGCATAATATGAGGAAAATCTCTTCTTGGTGGAAGGTTTCTTTTATTAAATCTGGGGCTATTTGCTTGTTATACTATATAAATTAGACTACTACTACTACACTACTATATAAGTTAGATTTAAAATGTAGCGTTCGTGGTAGTTTAAAAAATCCGCACAGCTTGCCATTGTTATCACCAATCCTGGATGAAAAATATGCAATGGAAACTCTGCGACGGGAATCAGCTAACATAACAATTGGGTTATATTTATTTACTGAATATCTGTCTTTGTTTTTGTCTAACGAAGCGTATTCTAGTCAACACATTGTAATGTCGTGACAAATGTCAGACCCAAGCACAGAATAAGTAATAGTTGGTATCAAATACATGAATTCACAGCTCAGGTCAGGCAACGCCATCTTTATTTTAATTTTTTCCAACTTTCCGGTCGTGTTTTGTTTTTAGACCAGAGTATAGCGGAGGCTTAAGGGTTACCAGAATTAATTAAGGAAAGAACAAATACCTAGTACATACAATGACACGCATTGTATGTACTAGATATTTGTTCTTTCCTACATCGTGTACATACGTTTTTGGCCAGAAAAACTCATTGGTACACGACTGGGTTTGAACACACGACTTAAAAAGAAAGAAAGAAAGAAAATATATTTATTTGACATAGGTATGCGTAAGACAAATACAATAGAACACACAGAACGGACAACTGAAGGCACGCAGGCTACGTGAAGGTAATAATTCAAACAGAACTGGGCACAGAACACACTATACTCAAGAAAACTGAGTTCCAACCAGTCATGTCAAATAGGCCCTGACTCAGCATTTTGCTGCTTGATAATATGGTAGTAGTAGCTACCATGTCAAGCAACGCTGGTTTTGACTTGCGTCCACCTATTTGGGACTTGTGTTGATGGCCGCAGTATTGAAGTACCCAGAAGATGCTGATGCCCATCCCCAGACAACACTCTAGTTATTTAATCTTCACAAAAAGCTCGGTAATACGGCCGTAAGACGGAGTAAATCCTGTGAGAATTATAAATAAATGAATAGTCGTTATCTGCCGCATAAAATATTGATGATCATCCCCATTAGCTCGAGAGCTTTTTACACAGACAGACGGAAGGTGCGGCCTAGATGGTAGTCTAGGCTGGATGTGGCCTACTAATTCTTGTATCAAACAAAAAAAAAACCTTTCAAATTAAATTAAAAAAATTGGTTGTCTGTAAAGTCGGTTTACTGACGATAGTTGAACGTGACAACGTCATACAGCTGTCCACGCGGACGCATCGCTCACTAAAGCAGGAGGGATACGAACTGCCAAGCAGTGGAATGGAACTCTTTACCGGGCTCAGTATTTCCGGAACGTTTTAATTTAGGATTTTTAAAGACAACAGTGAACAAGTGAAGTTTGGCTAAACGTGCTCGATCTTATAATATTGTATGTATTTACAAAAAAAAGGATTTACGTATTTTATGAGCTATCTGGTATAGTACTAGCTCTGCTTAGTTTGGGGCTAGATAGTGTTGTGTGGATTGTCCGCAATATTTATTTATTTATCTTAGGCTGCATCATCAGTCATCAATTTTCATCAGGTGGGATGGCAGCCAAATGCTTAGCTATCTATTTAAAAAAAAAAAACTATTCTAATTAATTCATTGAATATACGGTAACGAATTCTATCAGGTGAGCGGTATGCTTGTTTGTTTAGTTGTATGAAATAAAATGGAGAGGAGCGTAGAATAAGATATTTGGTTAGATTTTTTTTTGAAGCACGCTCTTACCACTTCCAGCCGCTGTATAGCAAGGTCTCGCATCTTCACTAATCATAAGGCAGGCATTAGGTAAAAGCCGATAAATCTAAAAGGCGGTTATAACTAATAACTTATGGCTGTTGGAGCACCCCCTAATTATGATGGTGTAAAAATAATTTTCTTCGCACGGAGTATGTGTTTTGCGTAATGTCTTCCTGAATTGGGAGTTAATAGTCGTATTATTATACATAATAGTTGGTGATAAAAGATAATGGATGAATAGTTTTTTATTAATTAGTATAATTGTGCTAAGCGAAGTATGGTATATGTATTTCAAGATCGATCAAATGGAACCGATACATACGACAGTTTTTGACTTTGACTGTGAATCTCTCAAATACCTAATGTTTATTCATGTTTTTTTTTTACCGAAAACGACTTTAATCCCCAGACACGGTAGATATTCCATAATAAGGCAGCCCAAAAGCCTAGAGGGAGGGAAAGAAAGCCTTTGTCGTAATTTTTTTAGCGGTTACACATTGAAAAAGAACATTACAAAAGAAAAAATCAGATTTTTGGAGTCCTAATGCGCCTTGTTAAAATTAAATAGCAAAGCGTAGTAGCACTCGCTAGGATAACCAATCGGTAATTTTATTGTACCTACTTTTGACATAACATACACAGAACGGCCAAGACGTTGGTAAAAATAGGCAAATAAATAAAGAAGAAGGCACTTACAAACAAACAACTAAGTACCTGCTTAGGTATAGCCTCGTCCCGTGCCAAATGCTATGCCAAAAAGGCCCTGACTCAGCTTTTGCTGCTTAGCGAGGTATTAAAAAACCTAGTACGCCAAGCAGCGCTGGTTTTCAGGCAGAGGCTCTGTCTGCGATGACGCTACATGGGCAGAAAAAAACATTGACACAATACATACTAAAAAAAAGAAAATTAAAAATACAATAAGTACTTTTATCTAATGTTTGTTTTTTTGTCTAATGTTTGCTGTTTCCACATCTTTCACCTCTGGCCAATTCCAGATCATTTTCAGGTTTTTCCCAAGTTTTAAGGTTTTGTTTTTATTAGTTAAAGCTTAAAGTTTGACTGAGCACGCTTTAGCTATAATCCACTTAAAAGTTACTTTAAGGTTGCCTAGAAGTAATCACTTTCAGCAATAAGGCCACACTCGTTCTATGATGTATCTTGTACAAGGCTCCTGTTTCCGCAATTAGACGCCAAAGGGGTTTTGACGTGGTCTTATGATGTATCCTTTTGTAAGAAAGTAGGTATAGCTACACAACAAGACGTAGTGAAATAGTCCATCATTCCTATGTTGTCATGGTGTTGGTTTCCATGACTTCAAAATGTAGGGTGTGTTGGGGACAAATTGCACACTCCCTTGGGAAATCTGCGGTTATTAGCTGTCAATCATATCTACTACTAAAATGAACACCCCTGCATCCCCCAGTCTTATGCCTATTCGGAAAAATGTCGTGCAGTGATTTTCTTGTATTCATTTGTGATTGTGAATATGTTTTTTTTTTGCTACCTAAAAATATAAAAATACAATATACACGTGCGCTCATATGCAAATACCTATAGCGGCCATCCATCTAAATAAAAACTGCCCCTAATATTTCTTAACTTACGCGATCAGTACCTAGGCCTAGGCCATCCATCCAAATAAAAACTGCCCCTTATATGATCAGACATAGGCCTACCAAAAGCTCTGCCTGGCTCTGTCTCTGGTTTGGAGTCTGTGTGAGTGCTGTCTAAATAAATCCTACGTCAAAACGTCACACACACAATATAATACACTGGTGAGTACTCACAAAGACTCAAACCCAGAACCAGAGACAGAGCCAAACAGAGCTTGTTAAAAATTACAAAGAAAAGCTTACACATCAATCCTATTACTTACAAGCGTTTAGTGTCATCTCTTACCTACCATCCGGTAATGTCAAACAGTGACAGGACGAACTTTAAGCAGTGCGTCACACAGTCACACCTAAGTAAGGCCAGTAATGTAAATAAACTAATTAAAAAAAATACATGTAGCCCCATCAGCAGGTAGAGATAAGGACGTACCTGCTAAGTTCTTAACTTATGACCAAAAGACTTCGTAGGATACATTGACAGCGCCAAACCAAGCCAAGTGTGAAGCCTTCGCCAGGAAATGAAAAGGCATTTCATTTCCCCAGTAATCCGGCCGGCTATCTCTCGACCGTATCGACACACCTTTTGCCTCTTTGTTGCTGAAAAATTCAATTTTTACACGGTTTTGCAACGGAAATATCGTTTGAAAAGTCGTAGATAAGATACCAAATATAATGTAATGCCTATGTACCACTATTTACGTATATGTGAGGCAAATAGTTTAAAGTTTGTTTATGTACTTTTATAATTTGTTTTGTGCAATAAAGTATTTACTATATATCTATGAACGCTATACGAATTTGATGCTTTTCATTATGTTTAAGATTTATACAGTGTCTGTATTGGGACATAATTTCAATTCAGTTAAAAGAGTTGTTGGTTACAAAACAACAAATTTAAGCTGGATAGATTAAACGGTATTTATCGCGATTACTGGGAAATATGAAAAAGGTAATCGCGATAAATACCTGGTTCAATCCATGTAGTTATGCATAATGATCACGAAAAAGTGCTAAATTAAAGAAGTAAATAATTCGAAAATAGATTATGCAAAAACTATTCATTCTTCTTTTTGGTAAAAGATTTAAAATTAATTAAGATTTTAAAATTAGAAAAATTTACTTGACCTATTGAAGAAATCAGGAAAACAGGTGTACATTTTTCGAATGACGTCATGTAGTTTTGAGGAGTGGTTTTTTTATAGCCCGTACATAATCAAAATTCAATTTTGACAGACCTTTACATGGGCCTTTTTAAAGGTGAAGCTCGTATTATTGGGCATCGGACAGACAAACGAAATGAATACTTGGTGCCGTTCAAATGTCAGTGTAAATGGAATAATATAGCATTGCTTCAAAGGGTGTAGATCAATGGTCAATATTTCAGGCGATTTTGGTCGGAAAAGGATTGTTTTGGGCTAGATAGAGCCTGCCAGCAAGTAGTATCAATAAAAACATAGCTAATTTATTTTAAATGTTATCGCCCTTGGTTTCGTTTGTGTCATACTCAAATAACATCAGGTGGGCCACAAAACTTATAGGTCACAACTGACTGAACACAGTGGTTGCACAGCTGTGTGTCAATCAGTTTCAGAGTATAATAATTGAAACCTTCCATTTTATCCTGGCACGTGTCTGTATCAGATGTGAATTCGCGGTCTGTTGATTTTATTTTTGATTCAAAAATGTTTTTGTTCAATTTGTTTTTTTTTATAATTATCTTCGTAATCTAAAAGAGTATACAAAAAATAAAGCACAAAAAGTCAACTTGGAGATGCAGGGATTTGAACCCTGGACTTTCAGCATGCGAAGCAGACACTCTACCACTGAGTTACATCCCCGGATAACCTCAGCGCCGAAATAGCTAAACTAATTTCACTACTACATTACACGCAAAACATTACACAAAAACAACCAAAATAATATGAAATGGAAATAAATCGTTGTATTTTGAAGGCATTTTTTTATCATTCATTTAATATTTATTCAAGGTTTGGTTATGTACCTACACTGGTATTGATAGTATTAAACTACATAATTAATAACTTATTTGATGTTATTCAAATGAAATAACAAACTCCCTATTGTAGCAGAGGGCTAAAGAGAACGCTCTCTACGCCCTTCGCAACAATAGGGAGTTCCTATAATCCGCGAGATGGCGCTGAACTACAAGTAAATGTTTGCTATGTAAAACAGCCAGGCGCGGTCCATACGATTATCAACACAAATTGTTTTTACAGTTTCCCTTTTAATTAACTAGTGAAAATATACAGTTTTCATTGATATTTTAATTAGGTAGCTGGAGCGGGTTTTTGCGTATGCATAAAACAAAATTATGACGATGCATTACTATGCAAACCTCTTTTGTGTCCCCTTGGCATAAAAGAGGTTTACCTAGTTTTATAATAATTATAAGTTTAAAAAACTTGAGAAACCGACTTCATTGCCAAACGGCTAAACCGATTTTAATGAAATTTGTTTGGGACAATCTGGACATAAGGATAACCTTCCAAATAAAAAAATAATTTTTCATTGCTCATACTCTGAAAGTAGGTCTGAAGTTGCCTGAGGGGCCTAATTGAAAGTAATACTTTCAGCCCTAGGGAGAATCGCTTTCTACTGACAGCTGTCAAATTATAAAAAAAACAAGTTCTATTTTATTCAACCATGTTCCAACTTTCTAAACTGCAAGGAGGTTGAACCAAATTCCAACTTTTTATTCAGCAAGTAGGTTGGAAACCCATTACAACGGTAAGAAGTTTAAAAACTCTAATTAGAGCGCAATGTAAAATTTAAATAACATAAAGATAGTATTAAATAAATAATATATCTTCTAAATTACTTGATTAATATATCACTTCAACTATTTATTTAAAATAACATAGATTTGAGCAAACAATTTACCGTTTTTTTAAATTATGAAAATGAAAATAATGGCTGAATAATGCTGGCGAGCCGTAGCCGAAGGCCCGCCAGAGAAAAAAAAAAAAAAACCGGGAAGGCGGCAATTCAATCTTCATTTTCACAAATTTTTCATTCATGTTTTTATTTTTACTTTCCTTGTATTCGTAATGAAAAGCACAGTGTTTACCTCGGGTGAAAGTCTTTTAAGTCCCTCAAGCTCCATTGGCGCCCTCGCTAACGCTCTGGCGCCAAACCCGTCTCGGGACTCAAAAAACGTGACTTTCAACACTCGGGTAACAATGTACTATTCTAAATCGGTTCATAAATGACGGAGGCATGCAGTTACAAACATTAAAAAAAATATTTAAAAAAAAATGGCAACACCGATTTTAATAAAATTAAAATGGGACCAATCTGGAAGCAGTACCTTTCAGATAAAAAAATAATTTTTCAAATCGGCTCACAAATGACGAAGTTATGCGGTAACAAACATTAAAAAAAAAAAAAAAAAATTGAGAACCTCCTCCTTTTTGATTGAAAGTCGGTTAAAAAAAATGTAAAAGAACGATGGCAGACCAACCGCCGGTGGTAAGAGGATGACATCTTTGCCGTACAGGGAAAGTTCTGGATGCAAAAGGCCGTCTGAAAGAGGATGCCCAGAAGTGGCTTTGATAGTACGAGCTGCCGATGATGATGATGATGATAATACTATCAAATACCAACCACATAATAAATACAGAAGCAGTGCTTTCGTACATATTATCTTATTTTGTGGTTTTTATCAATAACTAGCGGCCGCCCGCGGCTTCGCCCCGTTCCCGCTACGCCCCGTTACCATTACTTAGACGGATACGATTTGATTTTTTATTCTGAAAGTTAATTCTTCCAGATTCTTTGACAGTCGTTTAAATAGTTTGGCCATGAAGTCAGTTTCTCAAGTCTTTAAACTTAAATTATTCGGAATAAAAAGTAGATATCCTATTATGTCCGTCTTCTAGTTATAAGTTATCTCCCCACCAATTTTCAGCCATATCGTTCAGCCGTTCTTGAGTTATAAATAGTGTAACTAACACGACTTTCTTTTATATTAAAAAGAAGATATAACTACTTATGCAGATTTGATGCTCATATCCACCATGGTCCTAGGTATAATTGATGGTAGTACTTCCCGGACGAGCCCTTCACAAAAAGCTACTACATTTACTATCATGTACGGCGTAAATTCACGTATAAAATGTATTTTAGTTTGACATACAAAGCTTTGAATGAGACCCACTCCCTTAGGCAGTCGCACTAGCTAGTACCACAAACATTCTAGTACATTCTGCTTATAGTATACTACACACAGAATACAGCACAGTTACAACATCTCACCCAAGAGCGTTCACCCTTGACCCCTAACCGTTGGTCATCTCGAGACGTCTTCTCTCTCGCTCGCACTAAGGACAATCGAGGTGTATCCGTCCTTGTTTAGTTGCGGTGCACGATCCTATCATGAGGCGTGGATCCGGGTATCCTCAGAATTGCAGCAGGTTCCACGGTACAAATGTTGAGGCGACTTTCATTTTTAACCGATTTCAAGCAAATAAATTATATCATTTATTTTTTTTATTCAAATAATAAAGGAGCATGTTCTTAATTCAGTTGTATTTTTTTTAATGTTTGCTCTGGCATACCTTCGTCATTTATTAACTGTTTTGATTATTTTATCTGATAGGTAAATACGACTGGTGCCATAGAAATTTTATCAAAATAGGTTCAGTAGTTTGGCCATGAAGTCGGTTTGTGGGTACAGGGAAATTACTGGCACGTGAGGCTGAACATCTGGTATGTCTCAAGTTGATGAACGCAGGGCAGTTCATCGTAGGGCACGTTCTAACGTGCGTGACCTAGGAGGCAATGCTTTGTTATAGGCGATGGTTACCACTTCAGATGGGCCATATGCTTGTTCCATCAGCAAGTTGTAACTAAACTACAAAGCAAAGATGTTGAGCCACATAAAATATCTCTTCTAATACAAGTTTTACAACATAAAAGAAATCCCAACCTTTTATTAGTCAAAACCTGATTTTTTTTAATAAACACATTTTGATTTACCTACCGAGAACAAATATTTGTGTGGTGAACATAAATGTTTGTTCTCTGTCTGGGTGTTATATTGTATTCTAAGTATGTATTTACAAAAAAAAACGTATTTAAGTATTATATCAGCTATCTGGTTCCCATAGTACAAGCTCTGCTTAGTTTGGGGCTAGATAGTGTTGTGTGGATTGTCTATAATATTTATTTATTTATTTATTTTGTTTTTTTGAGATGTAGGTATATTAAAAAAAATTGCAGTGATTTTAATTTATCAATTTCTGTACCGCGGCACAATGGAAGATGCTCTGCGCCACAGCCTCCATGAACCTTATGCCTGCGCTTACATTCTATGCACTTACCTTCGAAATTCTTGCATCGTCTCGCAACTCGTATGTTACAGTTTGAATATGCATAAGTAAAGTAAAAGTAAACAGGTCTTTGCATCTATTATTTATATTTATTTATTTAAGCCTCCTATAACAAATTTTTTTTAAACATATTTGTTGTAAGCTATATAATTAATATTTTTGCAATAACAATTGGTTCCTATAGATGCGAGTTAGCAATGTAGCTGTTGCATTTTATTTGAATTTTAGGCATTATTATTATTATTATGATTATTTTTGTATTGTTCTTTGTATTCTTGTGTATTTGTTTATGTAGGTATATCGATCCAGTTATAGGTCATCCCATTGTCGGGCAAAGGCCTGCCCCCTTTGCATCTATAGTAGATGATTTATAGCTTGTACTATGGGAAATATAGATAGCTGATAAAATACTTACATATATATTTATTGTTTTGTAAACACATAGGAACTTAGAATACAATATAACACCCAGACAGAGAACAGACATCTGTGTTCACCACACAAATATTTGTTCTCAGTGGGAATCGAACCCACGACCTACGGCACAGAAGACAGAGCTACTACCAACTGAGCCGAGAGGCTAGCTTGATAGGTGTATCTATAGTAGATGATTTATATAACTAGTATTTACTCGTGCCCTTACTCACGGGACGCTATAGTGCCTGGGACAGGATTTAAGATGGAATAGGCTTGCCCAGCACCTATACCGTTCTGACAGCTTAGTCGGCCTAATCCACTGGAAATACATGGTCAATACGTGCAGAGCAGACTAAGCCGTGGGTATCCTCACGATGTTTTCCTTCACCGTTTGAGATCACTAGCGTTGCGCACATAAGTTTATCGAAGAGAAAAATCCACTGGACTTGAACCCGTGACCTTTGGATCGGAAGACTGGGTTGCTACTCTAGACAATTTAGTACTCTTATGTATAGCTAACTATACTTATATCTACAAACAACTATACCCCTATTGTTATTGATGATCAGTGTTTGTTACACTTATGGAATCACAAAGATTTTTATAATTATCATATTATAATCATGTTAAAAAAATATATGTAACTCCTTATCCATATCCATACTAATATTATAAATGCGTTTGTAACTCTGTCTGTCTGTCTTCCTGTCTGGCTTTCACGCCGAAACTACTGAACCGATTGAACTGAAATTTGGTACACAGATAGTTGAGGGCCTGGGGAAGGACATAGGCTACTTTTTATTGCGAAAAAATGGTTGTAAGGGGTTGAAAATAGGGGTTGAAAGTTGTATGGAAGTATCGTCATTTTTAGAGCTAGAAACTTAAAAATTATTTTTTAGTCTGTTGATTTGATATAAAAAAATATGACATTCAAAGTTTGTGCTGGGGGGGTAGAGGGAGAGGAGTACAGGGGGGAGTGTGGAGGGGAGTACAGGGGGGAGTTGGAGGGTAGGTGTGGGGAGAGTGTGGAGGGGATTATAGGGGGAGTGTCGAGGGGAGGTGGGGGGGGAGTGTGGAGGGGAGTACAGGGGGAAGTGTGGAGGGGAGTACAGGGGGGAACGTGGAGGGGAGGTGCGGGGGGAGTGTGGAGGAGAGTACAGGGGGGAGTGTGGAGGGGAGGTGCGGGGGGAGTGTGGAGGGGAGTACAGGGGGAGTGTGGAGGGGAGTACAGGGGGAGTGTGGAGGGGAGTATAGGGGGAGTGTGGAGGGGAGGTGCAGGGGGAGAGTGGAGGGGAGTACAGGGGGGAGTGTGGAGGGGAGGAGTGAGGGGGAGTACAGGAATGCGGGGGGGATGAAAGTGTGGCGTAGTACGACGCCATTATGTCTAAGTTTAGTAAGAGGGCAGACGACTGTGTCACGTGCACGCGAATATGACGTTGTTATTTAATTACTGTTTTCTTCCGCTGCAAATTAAAAATGCTACCCATAGACACTATACCACGCGGACGAAGTCGCGGGCACAGCTAGTACCTATATAATTTTGCATGATTAGCAATTACCTTAGACACTTCATTGGTTGGTGCACCAACGGATTCGAAGCCAGAGCTGTAGGAATCGGAAATGCTACCCGGGATACATTTCAGTTCATTAAACAAAGTCTATTTTGAACTGAAAAATAATAATGATGAGTTTCGTTAGACTTTTCTAAGAAAATGTAATCTTACTTTTTTAGCGCGTGGTGTGCAACGATTCCAAGAACTTTGGTTTTAAAGAAGTTGTAATCGTTATTTAACGGCCGTAAAGTAAGCCAAAGATATAAGAAAAATCTTATGGACATTTGTAATCCGCGACCTGAACAGAGTAGGCTTTTTATTAATTTTTGTGCAATTGAAATCGTAATTGGAACCTTTTAATATTTAATAAATACTTTACCATAGCAAAATGGAGCTGTTTTCTTGAAGGATACCTATAATTCATATGCAATAGATGTAACAAGTCAATGATGAAGATGATAGCCTTACCTAACGGTATTAAATTCAAATTCAAAATGCATTTATTCAGTTGTATCACAATAATTGCTTTAAGACCTAAACTCTTAAAGCTAGGTGAGTCTAGGTGCCAGTTCCACGCGATCAAGCCTATAAGAGCAAGTAACAAACTACGGCTAGGTACCTACCGTTTTTTTTATCCTGTAAAAAAAAGCTGTGAAGTTCCTTCACACACACACACACATATTTATAACGCAGTATAACGGCCAATTAATTTCTAGAAACAAGTGTTATGCTGACCCATTTTTGATAATTCACAGTATTCCTGTAATTTGCAACTCTGGACCACCTACATTCAACAACACTACTAGCAATAAAATCCTTTTATTTTTAACCAATTTAAGTTGAACTCTAACAATAGGCCGCATCTTAAAACGCGACTAATAGACGCGACTTTCAATGTATTCAAAAATTAAATACATCTATATTTATAAAAGAAAGTCGTGTTAGTTACACTATTTATAACTCAAGAACGGCTGAACCGATTTGGCAGAAAATTTGTGTGGAGGTGGCTTAGAACCGGGAAAAGGACATAGGATACTTTTTATCTCGAAAAAGCAACGGGAACGGGGTGTTACGGGAACGGGCGAGCGAAGCCGCGGGCGGCCACTAGTAGGTATATCATAAACGTCTCGGGTAGATTTTGGTCACAGATCTCTTCTCTTTTTGGCCTTTTTGCACATGCTAGCAGGTACCGGTAAAACGAGAATTTACTTCGTCTTCGTGACTCTGCTTAGTTTGGAGCCAGGTGGTGTTGTCTGGAATGTTCACAATATTTATTTACCAAGACACGAATTTAAACACTGGGAACACCAGAACACTTAAACCTAACCGGTATAGGTAAAATAGGAAATAAAATGAAATGTGTTTATTCGCTTGAAGTATGGTACCAATCTACTATGATAGAAACAGTTGGAACCAAGCCGAAGTTGGCAAGCGAAGAGAAGTCGTGGCCTGCGGACATCGTGCAGTCTGGACCTGAAACAGATCGAGGTGAAATTGAGTGCGTGTCTACGATACAAACTGTAAGTGCGTACTTGCCTATTATACCTGAACTAGGCTTGGTCACGTGGAACTGTCACCCAGACTCACATAGCTTTAAGACAAAGTGATCCTTGTGATACAATTAAAAAAAATATTTTGAACTTGACTTTAGATACTTTAGTTTAGGATCAAAGCTCACGTGCGGCTTTAAGTCGCGTCCGATAAATGCATTCCGCTTTAGTCACACTCCACACCTGAGCCGCGAAGTAATTTCGGAAACATTAACAGGTGTGTCGATGCGTGAAATTCGTTGTGACTACATGACATTAGCGGCTGCGTGATTTATGGGTTCGATTCTCGGTCCGGTACGTTTTGTATTGCGAAAAAAGAACAGTAAAATGAGACGATTCTTTAAATTTTATGGTGCCTTCCAATAAGATTTCAAATTATAACCGTACTACTATTTAAACTCTCTCGAAAGCGGTCCTAAAAAGAACAAGTAATTATTAAGCTATATCTTTTATTTATATGACTCACTGAGGGAACAAGCATTATGGTCCACCTATAATGAAGTATTGCCTCATAGGTCACGCACGCTATGAACGTACCGTAAGATGCACTGCCATGCGTCCATCAACTTGAGGCATACAGGATGTTCAGCCTCACGTGCCAGCAATTTCACCAGCACCCACACCCTTCAAACCAAAACACAGCAATGCTGCTTGACGGCAGAAAAAAGCTTGATGGTGTAAGTACCGAGCCAGCCGTACACAAAGAGCTTTACTATTACTATTCTATTAATTAATTGATACAAAAGACTTCAACGAACCTAAATTGCTACGGCGTAGCAAAGATTTTTACAATGTCCCAAAATTTAAGAGCCGACCGGTATTTATTCCTTTTACTGTATTTTAACACACCGAGGGTAAATGGTGTATAGATTCAAAAACCTAGCCCTAAGATCTGACATAAACGTTGGAGGTACATACGATTGCGACGCTTTCCAGCGCTGAATATTTGAATACGCGACCTTTCGATAAAATCTTTGTGACTTCCTCTAGCTAGATGTGCTAAAGACTTTAAGGCCTTTACGGCCTGTGCACATTTAGCGCGATAGCGATGGCAATCAGTGAAACGCTGTCAAAAATTGCAGTCATCTTTGACAGTTTTTCATTGATCGCCATCCTATGGCGCTAATAGATGTGATGTGCGCAAGACTTAAATACACTATAAAATAAATTTAAAAAAATCCTAGCATTTTGTAATCCACATGGTTTCCTAAACTCCGACTGGAATTTACAAGTCCCCCAAAACGTAGGCTCTGCGTTGTTTATTTTCGTAGTAGATTAGGCCGCTACAAAGGATAGTCGAGCCCATTTGTTCAAAGGAAATGATATACTACGCACTCGTGCGTGTGACGTCACCTATTCGTTATACCAGTTTTCCTGACCAAAGAAAAAACGTTTCCTTATTACGATGCAGTAAAGTGCAAGTTGGCTAAAGAATTTTCTTTTTGATATGGAAAATAGTGAGTAGAGCCACAGTGAACGACGAGAGAATAAAATATGACAGAAAAGTGGACCCGGGGCGCAATAAAATATCAATTTTTTACCAACCTCCCCTCGAGTTTAGTGCTGCATAGTTTCTGGAATACTTATAGAATACGAGATTTATTTCCATAACTGTATTTGTGTTCAATTGAAATTTGTCTCAAAATTGGTTGAAAAAAAATGTCAAACCAGAATTTGTATATAACTTATATTTATTTACACAAAAAAACTTGAATTTAAATAAATAATTAACTAGTACACAAGAAACAGTTGAGATATCTGCAGACCGTTTCAAACGATCTAGAGATAGCTCAGTATCTAGATAGACGGCACAAAGATCAGGTTAGACCAGGGGCCTAATTCTCGGGCCGATCTCGATCATTTTGCAATTTTATCTTATTGCTTCTTTTCGAAGAGAGAATGGCAGATTTCCTTGAGTAATTCATCAACGACCTCATCGTAGAAGCCTCGACAGCTACGATATTCGGAAAACGTAGAAAAAAAGCGGGTTTGTGAAAAGAAGCAATAAAATAAAATTGCAAAATGATCGAGATCGGCCCAAGAATTAAGTCCCTGGTCTAACTTAATAAATAGGGACTTTTGGATGCCTACAAGGTTAAAATCCTGTATTATACTTCCTGTACTTTCAGGACTTTTCATATTTTCAGTAAGTGTTCTAAGTTTTTATTCTTAATCTTCAATATTTATGGGAAAACTTAGCACAGGCATATCTATGAGCATAATAATAAAATCAGTTGCAGAAATATGACGCTCAAATACCGTTCGATCTTATAAATCTCTGGTATTTAAAGGATGTCAAATTCCGAGCAATTTAACAAGGTTTTAATACGAATAGAACCACAATACAATTCCTTTATTCCTTCCGTATTCTCACGATCAATCTTAAACTAATCCTAATTCACCTACACAATTGTATCCAATACAAAGAGTATTCCTATTAATGTCAATCTGACCCGATTCTCTAAAATAATACCACATTCAGTACTTTACAGTGTTTGGACGCAAACATTTTGCGACAAAAGACCTTTGTAACCTCACCAAAACAGACTAAAAACTGCTTCCGAAAATTGATCTTTAAGCTTATAGAAATAAGATCTTAATGAACCAGGTGGGGGTTATAGCGGTGGTGTTTGACCATAGACTTTCAATTGTTTTGGTAGTGTCGTGGGAATGTGAAGGAGGATTGTTTTCATAGAAAAAGTGGTATCTTTGATGCGGACATGTCGGTTAGTTCATAACATGGTATTTAGTGAACTCATGGTGTGAGGGTGATAATGATCTTGATACTAGAAACTGCATATTTATTTTATTGTAAAATACCCTTATTCTATTAAAGCACCATATTTTTTGAAGTAGGCCTCTTTTTTGTTTATTTTTGATTAAAACAAATGCCCAGTTTGTAAGTACTTTTCAATTAAAAGTCAGCTATTATTCCATTTAATATGAAAAATTGTTTTTTTTTAATATTTAGAATTCTAAAAACCTTATACTATTTAGAACAGATTACCATACTTTCCTCTTTAGGCTTGACATCCACATATTTGCATCATAAACGTCCGGGGTGTGGCTAGGCAAAGTATCAAATCGCATGCGATGGGTGCTATGCGCAAGCGCCGGCTGCGAGCTCTTCAGTCTATTGTTCACCCAACGACCACGGAATAAATACCACTGGACTGGCTATAGAACCTATTGTATTACTGCTATTGTCTATCCAAGTCATTTCAAGTGGTGTAAGATATTTGTTATGATCGGCTGTGGTCATTTATAGTTTTAACCACGTTTGAGAATTATTTGGTTAAAGTTAAAGGGAATTTAATAAAATCACAAGGATCTTTTTGAAACGTCTTATAAATCAGGTTTTTTTATTAACCATACGTCCTTTTAATAATGTGAACCGCTAAAGAGTAGAGAAGTACCGTCGGCTGTTTTTCTTGGCCACCAAAATCTGACTGAACTGACTCTGACTTTAAGGCAAGGTTAAGGTTTTGAATAAGTAGTAAGTAATTAAGTTCTAGACAGTCTGAATTTATCGTCACTTACCATCAAGTGAGATTAGATTATAATAAAAAAACTGTGGCGCTCCGGGAATGCTAACAGTAGTAAAAAAAATGACCCCCTCCCTACTTTTGGCGAAGATTATCGATCTTTGACGAAGAGGTGACAGCGTTTTCCACCTCAAAAAAATCCAAGCCCACCTAAAGAAAATTTAGCTTAAAAAATTGCTCAATTTTTCTATCCACAGATCTTTGGTACCAAGAACCAACTCGAAAAGTAGTCTCAAAAGATGGTATATCGTAAAAAATGATATACTTATTATATTTGTAAGACATCCATGACAAAGCAGACGAAAGTTAATTCATTTAAACGGTTGCACACAAAATACTAATTAAAATTATACCAAAAGAACTAATCAAGCGAAAGGAGTTAAATTCTCATGTTCGAGTACCAGGGGAGCAGACAAGTCAGAGGTAATCGCGTGGTGTTTTTCATTACCATACCTCCCCTTCGTACAACCACCGCGCCTATTGTGTGGTAACCACTGCGGGGGCACTGTCGTTTATGATACCGTAATGCATACTTGAAACTCTTTTTGGAAGTGCTCATCAGAATTCCAAAAAAATACTTTAAAAAAAAATTCTTTAGTGGTTTCGAATTCCATAATTATTAGGTATAGGTAGGTAAATAAAACTCTACACTATTTTATAAAAGTCATAATAAAAAAAAATTGTAAATTAATTAAAAAATAATGAAACCTAAGTAAGTCTTTAAAAACAATGAAAAAATGCAAAGAGAGTTAAATTATACAACTCTTGTATTTCATAAAAGTCAAATAAATAAAACATCAGTGTAAAAATGTGGTATTTTACAAATTCATTGTGTATGTAAGTACTCGTACGTTCACTGACTTCAACAAGATCTTTAATGTAAATATAACACAACCTCACACATTACATCTTGTCATGACACTTGATACCACTTACAAGAATAAAAAGTGGAAACTGGTATCAATGACATACTCGAAGACAGTTTTTGTCTGATACTTGGCTGCATTACACGTAATTTGACGACATAATTGAGCTTTTGTTGTCTTTATATTTTTTATCGATAGGTGTTGAAAACTTTGAGCCAATGAAGATTCTAAAACTTATTATGAGTGAATTGATTGATCCAAATGTAGTTTTGAGTTTTTTTATGGATTTTCAAATTTGCGTGCTCATGAAAAGAGGTAGAAAGAGACATTAACTTTATGTAGCCAATGAGTTTGGCTACATAATTACATGGATCATTGTGAAAGTAAAAAACCTGAGTTTACGCCTGTTCAAAGATATTAATCTACATACTTTTGAAACTGACAGCAATAGTCACTTAGTTATTCAAGATTATCCAATATGAGTAGGTATTTATTCATGTATACACGAATAAAACATATATTCGTGAATTCTGTATGCTATACAGAATGCCATATTAAGAGGTTTTACACAAAATAATAAATAAGAAAAACCTTCATCAAGTTATGTATTTTATGAAAAAGAAAGTGTCGAATACAGAGTCAGTACTGCGAGTGCTCAACCGCCCAGAAAATAAAGTTTTCCCTACGATTAGAAAGGAGTTCAAAGTAAGAGTTTTGTCATCGAGGCATTGTGTCGAGATGGGTTCTCTTAATACCGGTTTTGTTTTGCATCCAATACCGGTACGATATACCGCTGTGTAGCGGTATTGGCTTTGTTTGGCGTACTTTGAGGGATGATTGACTTTCATGTTTTGAATTGTTTACAATACTTTATTATTTACTGTGTTTAGGAAGAGCAATGATTTTAGGGTTCTAAAGTTGGAAAAAACACATATGCATGCCAGCGGTTTGCTAGAGTATTCTTGTCTCTGTCACTTTCATGTCAATAAATAGAGATGGCAACAGACTTAGCGAATCCTAAGCTAATTAAGTGCTAAGGGCCAATATTATTAAGGCCCATAGTGTTCGGTATTCAAGGTGTAAAAAGCCTCATGTAAATTTCAGGGGGTTAAAGTAGCCATCAATAATAATATTTTACTTTTCACTTTTCACTAAAGAAACAACACTGAACGCGAAAAGAAACATAAATGTTGTTATGAATTTATTTGTCGAAAAAAGTATGAATGCGCTTATGCCCGTACTCTTAAACGGCGTAGGAAAACATGCTGAGGGAATCTGCCTAGAACATAATAGAGTTCGAAAACATTTATTATGTCGAGTGCAAAGAGCCTCTCTGAGGCACACTTACAATCCTTTCACCACATTTGTTTGAATTAACCAGTGACACGATAAGAAAAGCGAAACAAAGTGTATGCTTTAAAATAATTGTTTCTTAGTAAATCTACAACCGTATTTCAGATGACAGTTATCTTTGAACTTACCTGCTTTAGCCCTCTTATCCAAACAAAAACATACTCATCTTCTTATATTTTAGACTCTAGTGCCTTAGAAATAAGATCGTTTTTAAGGAAGTGTCACGAAGCCCTCCTTGGAGAACATTAATAAGGAGAATTAAGATTAAAATGATATTACATTTTTGATATTGTGTTGTGTTCGGATTATTTTCAAGGAAATTTTAATATGGGCTTCTTTCGCTCGTTGAGTAACTACCCTCTTTGAGGCTTGGGGTTGGTTAAAGGTACTTACTTACCTGGACTTAACGGCCAATGTATGGTTTTGCTTATTAGAAAATGTTTTGCATGTCTGGTAGGGAAGACCCTGCCTTCTGCGCCGTAGGTCGTGAGTCCATCCCCACCGAGGACAAATATTTGGTGTGGTGAACGCAGATTTTTGTTCGCTGTCTGGGTGTTATATAGTATTATAAATATGAATTAAAAAAAAAAATGTAAGTACTATATCAGCTATCTGGTTTCCATAATACAAGCTTAGTTTGGGGCTAGATAGTGTTGTGTGGATAGTCGAAAATATTTATTGCAAAGGCCCGTCCCGTGTTTTGACAGTCAGGATACTCAGGATAGAATGACGTCATCTCCTTTCTAGGTCAAATCGAGCTTGAGGCGTTTGTATGTCAAATTTTTTTTGGCAAAAAATTTTCTTTTCCAGTTCAACAATAGACAAATTGTAGATTCCCGAATATTATTCGTCAAGTTTGGCGCCAACAAGTGCACATAACAAGCCTCCTTGGAAACTCCACTGTCCAATGAAGACATTCTTTGAATAATTAATTTTATGAAGGGTCACTTGCACCACAGAATATACTTTGGCTCGCTCGTTGTACATTCTATCTTGACGGCTGAACAATATCGTTTATAGATATAAAATCTGGAAACGCAGTGAAAACGGAGGCTTGCACACGCATAGCTTTAATCTTGTCGTGTGTGACCTACAAGGCAATGCTTTGTTAAAGGCCATGGTAATTGTTTATAGTACTTAGGTATTTGGCACGCCAAGTACTTTGGGATTACATGACAGTTGACAGATGACATACCTTCAGTATATGTAATATAATAGTAGGTACTTAAATTATGTATTTTTACAAATATAACTGTTTTCTGAAATAGCATTTTCAGCTCACCGGGTGGACAGTGGCATCATTCGGCCCGCTGCTCGAACCGAAGTTACCCCTTTCCACCCCGTCGTCAAGCAGTAAAATCGTATACACACCACGGAAAGTAAAAAAGAAAGCCTCACATCACATGTTTGTCAACCTCTATGGGTATGTAATATACCCACTATTCTCTGTTGAGGCTCAGAAAATACATCTGACTTAATAACTTCCTTCACTGTTTGACGTGTTTTTTTAAGAGGCATATCCAAAGGTGTTCTGTCAGACGTCGATATAAAAGGTACAGGGTATAGGTACCGCGCGCTCCAATCATTGCTAATCAAGCCCTATTGAGTCCGGGTTTTTATGAAGCCTCAATTGATTTGAATGTTTGAGTCATGTTGCTGGAAAATCGATGCAGCAGTTCTTCAGCATTTATGTAAGGTCGGACGGAAGATCACAAATATTTTATAAAATAAGAAGATTATGAACTAGCTATCTTACCTGTACACTGTATTTTTTACTTTTTTATTGTTCTATGTCTTGTCGTGTACAGTTGTTTGTATAAATAAACGATTTTCTTTCTTTCTACCTGCCTAACTCATGTTATTATTAGGTTTTATAAACCAAAGTAGCTTTGTATGAAAACACGCAATGGTTGATGTTGTTTAGGGAGAGTAAGGTAAAGTGACACGATGTTGACTAAACTATTAGTCTGAAAGTGGATTTTATTTATAGATACCGAGGATGGTAATGAGCAATTGAGCATTAAACTGGTTTAGTCTGGATTTGCAGAATGTTTTAATGTTTACCTGCAATAAGGCCGCTGTTTACCAATATTTTAACTAGCGGTTATTGCATTTATCAGTAGAAAATATCAACTATAAATTATTTAAAAAAAATGGACATTCCACACGACACTATCTATTCCAAAATTAAACAGAGTGGAACCAGGTGATATAATACTTAAAAATAGTTTTTTTAAAAATAAATACCTACATAATAATACAATGCAACACTAGAGAACAAACATCGATGTTCACCACACACTCATATTTGATCTCATAAAAGCTTTCAGAAAAAATTAAAAAGTTACTCATCGAGACACAACGGCTCGCTAAAGGCCTGCACACACCTAGTTCGCTGGCGGTAGCGATCAGTGAAACGCTGTCAAATATCGCTGTCAGATTTGACAGTGTTTCACTGATCGCCGACGATCGGCCTAGGTGTGCGCAGGCCTTGATATTTGACTGCGTTTCATTGATCGCCATCGCCAGCGACCTAGGTGTGCGCAGGCCTTAAGAACGTTAAACATAATCAATCAATTTTAGTATTCTGAACGAAACATCGCGGATTTAAAATTCGAACAAAACCGTTCATTCATTTGAAATTTACGTCTTGACCGACGCACTCATTTTAAAATAAGTTGTTTTGTATGACCGTTAAAACTCTTGAGCATCAGGTCATGTGTTTTAACTTTATCTGGGATAATCACCGGATTAGTGTGTTGGTTAACTGCAGGCTTAGAAGACCCAGCATCAACACTCTTTGGTTTAATGATAGATTGATGGAGTAGACCTATCATGTCTTTTCATAATTATTATAACTTAGGCTTGAAATATTAAAACTGTTTCTATAAGTAATCAATTTATGACCTTTTAATAACCATTTAATATCGAGCTTTCATAATTTACTGGGGTTTTATTATTTATTGAACATGATTGCTATGGTTTTAGTTCGGGTTTTTACTATTCCTGTTTTTAATCAGACATAACAAGTAATATAAACGCTTACTTATAAGAACGCGAAAATACTGCAATATCTGACCAAAAGGGCAATCATGTTTTTTATGTATTTTTTCCCAATCCACTTATTCCTAGTTTGATTCTTATTAGAAGTAAAAATAAATGCAAGATATTTCTATTATTTATGTACTGAAATCGATATATTTTTATTTTGAACCATCATTGTACAGAAACCTATTTAGGCACTTGTTTTTTTTTATCTAACCCATAGCGTGCCACTGCTGGGAAAAAGACTCTACCAAAACCTTCCTACCGTCTCTATCTCTCGCCTTATCTTACCATTTTAGCTCAAAAGCGTCGAGAGCGTCTTTCCAACGCTTTCTTGGTCGACTCCGACTTCGCCTTCCCTCTGGTTGCCGCGGAGTATCCAGGTTCTTTCATTCATCGGAATGCATCCTACTAACATGAATAGGAACCCTTCCAAATATGAATAGGAACTAGTAGCTAGTTTAAAAATATCCAAAATGTGCATAATAGATTTTTTTTTATTAAAACGGCTTCAATTAAATTAGGATGAGTCATCGCCTCACAGATCAGATTAACATTTCAATTTGAATTTTTGCGGTCACACGAGGAAACGCGGGCAATAGTACCCTCCAACCATTAATTGGGTTACCAAGAGGGTTATACCTCCAGGGAGTGAAGGGTTACTCCTAAGGGAGACAGCCACAATTGATTGAGATGGATGTTGTCAGCGGACAAATTTGGAGACAACTTTTTCATCTTTTTACCCCAGCCTCCCCTCGACGCCATGTTTGCTATTGTTTTTTTAGGGTAGCGTTAATCAGGCCGTTATACTTACCGGCTAATTGTTTATAACTTCTTGAGAGCTTTTTTGATTGTCTGTTTAATAGCTTGATGAAGATTTTAAACTTTTTAATTAGTGAGTGTTTTTTTGCTGCCACTAAAAAGTATTGTTGTTTATAATAGAACCGTAATGAAAATTGAAACTTTTTTAACATTTTAAAACTCTTTGCATAATTTGTTTGATTTTGAGCAGAGTTCTTTATTTGAATTTTAAAGAGTCAACGTTTCAACGTTCTTATTCCAAACGTTCTAGTTTTCCAGAGAAATAAATCGATAACGGAACTATATCGAATGTAATGCATTGCCAATATTTATTCTCTCTCCGAACAATGTCCATAGATCTAGCCCCGATCGGCGCAACGATAAGCCACGTAAGACTTTACATAAATACCTTGTGTAATCGCGATCACGCTTCTGTTGTCCCCACCCTGCCCTATACTCTCCAAAATTTGAAAATCGAACTACAGTTCAATCGTCTATGATACCCATTGCGGATTTTATTTCGTCCCACTTAAGATTGTTCGTGTAAATCAAGCGATGTACGGCAATGTGATTGTAAATATCGGATTCAGAATGTAAATTTATTGGGCATTGGTATGAGAGAAGATGTGCGATAACCTGAGATAATCCTAGGATAAAATCTCATACGATTTGCCTTACTATGCGGTAGCATTCAGTTTTACATCTTGCAGTCCGCGAATCAATATTGTCTATGCCCTTTTAGGTTCGAATTTAGGTCTGTTCGCATTTACGGCCTTCAATTTGTTTTATGAAAAACAAATATATTTAGTTCTCTTTTCAAAAGCTTGTTGTTTTTTTTTTTTTAGTTTTGAAATTAGATTCTTTTAAAGATTTGATTAAAATTACTTGCAGTTGGTGTTAAATGTGTCTCTTAAATGTGTTAAATTAGGTACTAGATTTTATTGAACTATATCTTAAATAACAAAAAAAACAGAAATTAAGAAATCTTAAACTAGGTATGTACATATTTTCAAAATTTGATGAATTTGAGAGTTTCAACATCCGGGTTTTTCAAATAACTTGAGTGCACCCACAGGCGGGTTGCTGGTCTTCAATACTCAAAGGTTTGATGAATCCTCCTTCTAAGAACCTTTTTAGAAATGAATTTACTTACAAAAAGTTTCCTATGTTTGATGCTTCGTGGTTCGATACCATCAGCTGCATAATACTTTCATTAGCAGCCATCAAACTGTCAGCTGATCTATTTGTCAACCTTACGTAGATTCTGCAAGAGTTGACTGAGGCTCTTGCTTTGATTGCCTTTTTGGGCAAGTGATTTGGGAAGCTGGACCAGACTGTTGCGAAAGCAAAAGGTACTTGCAATAAATAGAGTCTGTGTGATTATTTGGTAGAATATGCATGTTGGACTTTAGCTCTAGGTGTAATGTAAAAATAACAAGGACTGGACACACGGAATTGAATAAAAACAGAAACAAGTTGCAGCTCGTGGATTTAATATGCCTAAATAAAAATAGTGAAAAGTGTGGTTCTTGTTATAATTCGATTCACCTATTCGGTAATACATAAGACGTTAATATACTTACAACCAAATTCAGAGAGGAATCTATTTCTATCTTCTTTGGTTTTAATGTGCGTTGTAGTATTTACGCATTATTTGTGCATCTAATGTCATTTATAAATCATGATTAAGTTGAAATATCTGAAAAAAGGGTGTAATTTTAGCCATAGCATGCATCTGGGCTTGGTCGCGTGGAGCTGATGCCTAGACTCACCTAGCTTTATGACGTTTGAAAGTGATCCCTGATACACCTAAATAAATACATTTTTAAATTTAAACAGGCTGAAATGAGTCTGAAAAAGTCTACTGTTGGACTGTTGGGCTTCCACCAATGTATCCAAAAAGAACTATGATTTCGAAACCACTCTATTCCAATAACTTTTCGTAATCTTCACCTCATGGTCTCAGGTTAGGAGCTATGTGCCTCATTTCTTTTAGTGAAGCATATTGAAACATGGCTTACACGACTTAAAGCCTGCGCACACCAAGGTCACTGGCGATGCCGATCAATAAAACGCTGTCAAATATCACTGTCAAATTTAGCAGCGTTTCACAGATCTCCATCGCCAGCGACCTAGGTTTGCGCAGGCCTTTACGACAAAGAGTCGAAACCCACGAAATATCCTGCTCTGAATACCACTTCACATAGCCAACTTTAAAACAAAGAACATCAAAGTAGCGCCAATAGAAAACTTTTCCAATTTTCATCCTAAAAGCCCTCCAAACGGATTTGCATGCGAAGTCCGGACAAAAGCTTGTATTTTGCAATATTTTCAATACCGCAGCATGGGTCCGGGCAACTTAGGGGTACCTCCTTTGTCCCCGGTTTTAATATCTGTGGGAATAGACATACCAAGTCCATTTAGGTAATTTATCATTCTTAAACGAGTGGAGACTATCTGCTTTTATCCTCAGTCGTGTTCCTTCGAAGGGCGAAGTCTTGGCCCTTTGTGCGTGCATGTTCAATTAATGACGGATTTGCAACTGGTTTGGTCTTTGAGGACCGGACCTTACCGATGTCCGAAATTTATGAATTATTGTCTACAGGGGTTCCCATAGTATCGGCTCAGGGGTCAGTTGGAAAACGTTTTGATTTATTAAAAGGAATTTCTGTTTCGCTGATTATGATAGTCGAATGGCGGTTAAAAACGTCAAGTATCTTAGTAGAGATCGCTGTTAGCGATAAGGTCATCCATGGTATTATTGTGACTATTTATTTTTAAGCTACAAACTATACTTACCTAGTTCGTCATGGTACCTACTCAATAAAGAGTTATCTATCTATCCATCTATCTAGTATCTATAATTGAGATTTCGGAATTTTTGGTATGTACGAGTAGGTAAATGCGGGCTAGGTAATTAAGTAATACGTAATTAAGTAAAAAGGCTGAACTTCTTGTCGGGTCACTAGTTCGTTTGAATTAGTGTGGTGAAAGGATTTTAAGGCTAACTAATTACCTAACTCATGTCATTCGTATTATGGTTCTGTAAATATTTATGAAAAACTGTATAGTAGCTGTTTCTTTGATATTAAAATAAATGTCTACGAATATACATCACAAAAGAACTAAAAACCAAATGATCTGTCCAGCATCCCCTAAGGTGATTGGGGTCATTCTTACAATTTTTATATAAAAAAGTCACGAGTCAAACACACTTTTGAAAAATAAATATGAATAAAATGGTGAATTGAAATTAAGATGATTATGATGTCCAGGGGAAAGTGGACACGAGCCAAAATTGATAAAAAGTAGGGAGAGGACACGGGGAATTTAAAATTATAATGTCAATACCATTAATTCGGTTTTATGATGTATCTTTGATACGTTGAATAGCCAGTAATATTTTGTGTTCATATTTTTGTATCATGCGATAGATAAACCAAACATACTTCAGAAAAAAATATTTGCATCGAATTGAGATTTTTTTCATTTTTTCCATACTTTTGTATGAAT
Organism: Thera obeliscata; assembly: GCA_947578465.1. NCBI lineage: Eukaryota > Metazoa > Arthropoda > Insecta > Lepidoptera > Geometridae > Thera > Thera obeliscata. Next base: position 3,191,806 of record OX387914.1, on the reverse strand, counting down.
AAATTTTTTGACACAGGCATATTGGAAGTTATAGTGGCTTTATGTGTTAAAGGATTGATTCCCATATTGGCCGCATTTTGTGTGATACATGTAGTTTTTTTTAAAAGGTCTTATTTATCCAAAGAGCCAACACACACATACACAACAGTTATCACAGGCTCAAATGTTAAAAACAGTTAAAATATACCTAACAAGTGAAAACGCTATCTGAAATGTTTATGCAAAACCACGAGCAAAATTCTTTCGGCTTGCAAGATGCTCGCCCATTCTACCCAGCTGAGACGCTTCAAGTATCATTATAATAGGCAATTAGAACTATAAAAACATCACAAAAACCACCAAACCCAGACCCTCACTACCAAAGCCATCAAAACCTCTACCGTGTCTAATCTAACTGGTTCTGTCGGGACTGCAGCGTAGAAGGGTTATTTGTTTTCTGCCGTCACCTCTTAGCTGTTATACAAACAATACATAAATAAGAAGACTTTTGTGAAGTTCCCATACAACTATTGTCAGTATTGTCACCTTTGTGCCCTTTGTCATTGTTTTTTTGCGGCCTTTTGTAGTTGTGGTATTAGGTAACTGGTGTCCAGGTATTTTGTGGCTACTGGTTTCAACACTTTTTTAAACTTAGAGATTGGTTATTATTTTTACATCCCCCCCATCTCGGAAAGTGTATTTTTGCTCTTCGATATCTGAGCTGATTTCCACTGGAGGATGAAGTAAAATTGAATTTAGAACATCGTGTGCACTAACTTTGTGAATTCAAAACATTATTAAATCTATTTACTTCTACCTCCATGGTGCCGAATGTATCATGCAACCTTTTTTAATTTGTTAAAAACTTAGACACGGAACCTTCTTGGTGTGCTACTTTTATTTTAATTTGCTTTACGCGCGCCATTTTCTGTTTTGCATTTAGTCATTTCCTCGCTGATGTGGGATGAAGAGTTAGGTACACAATACAAAAATAAATGAAAATGTGATACAGAGTCGAAATCTTTTATCATAAATCTACACTGTTTGTGTTCCCAAAACAATTAGAAATTCTTTCGTCTCCGAAATTCCTAAAATTTCTCTTGCTGCGCGCGCGTCATACAAACGTCAATCAAGTGGTACCACACAACAAGATGCCAGAGGTCGCCGATCATCATATTCTACCACCAAAACTACATGCTTTAAAACCAGCCGTTTTATCATAGAAAAATAGCCTTTATTGTCATAGCTATATGGTTAAAAAATAGCTGAGAGTTGCATAGAGTTTGTTTTGAGTACCTCCGTTACATCTCCAAATTTTTTGCTTCCAAGCATTCATGTCGTTCCGTAGTAAACACGTCTATACAAAAGTCTAGTCACTATCCCTTTTAATAATAATATCAGTGGCTGAATAGCAACAATAGCTATGTTCTCATTATGAGTAATCTGAGCTACTCAGTTGTTATAATTGTAGGGAATCGTGGTAATAATAGGCTTAGAGAATGAACGCAAATGAGGGGAGTGGTTTAGTTTTTAGGATTACACTCGTCGATTGTAATTTGAAATAATGTGGAGTTGACCATAACTCAAGAAGAGTGGAGAAAAATAAGGAGATATGCCCCAGCATTGGCATAGAAAAATTTGATAAAAAAAAACAACATTGAGAAGGAGTAAATATAAGGAGAATTGAGCTGGAAAAATCAATTTTGAGAAGAAGTTAATAAGGAGAATTGAGCTGGGTTGGGCAGCATTTGGGAAACTTCGTCAACTGGATGGGAAGAGCTTCGGCTCTTACAAATTTCAAAAGCTAAAAAAAGTTAAAAAAGTTAAGTTAGTAGTTTCAAAAGTTATTCCGGTCTTCGGACCGAACTCTTTGGTGTGCCATGGGAGAGACCTATGTCCAGCAGTGGACTACAATAGGTTAATGATGATGCTGATGAATAAAATTTTAAGGAAATTTGTAAATTGAATCACAATACTGACAAAAAAACAGTGTTCAAAGCTTAGCATAATAATAATACTTTTTTTATCTTTACAGTTATTTCCGCTATCTTCACTATTTTTAATTTATTTGTAAGCGACTTGGAAAAAAATACAACTTATTTACAAGCCGAACCAAGTTTTAAAATGCAATTGATTAATAATAATATATAATATCTTAGAAACGTTGTACGTTGCATCAGGAAGATGATGACTTTTTCTAAACCTATCCATTTAACAATAAAATGTAAAAAATAAAATTACATTTCATTGTATTTAATGTAATTTTATTTGTATTTACGTTTTGATTTGGTCCATATTAGGGTTGACATGATATTGGATCAATATAGTTTTTTTAAGTACATTGCAATAATAATTCAACGTATTTATCTACAAAGAAAATAAAATTACTTTAACATTTTAAAATGACTACACAAATTTTAATCAACTCAATTTTTTCTCCTTATTTTCATTCGCTTTTGATATTGACTGTACAAGTGGTAATTTAGAAGCTAATCTATTTAAGCTATCTAAACCAGATGTTCAATGGTGACCTGCGACCTCACTAAACAGTAAGTTACATTTTACTGTGTACAACCAATAACTTTGTATTTAGGGTTCTTCGGAGTCCAAGAGGAAACCTTATTAATTCGCAGGGTTCATCTGCTTTAAGGTCAGTTTTTCCAACGTAGAGTGAAGCCATTTTAATCATTTGCTTATATTTTTCGGAATTTCTAGTGACATGTTGATGAGTAGCCTTTTTTGCATTTAGCCATTTCCTCGCTGAAGTGACTTGAAAAGTTACGTGTTGCGCTCGAGTGCAAAGATTATTCACCTCGTGCTCTTTTGGTTCATTCGCTAACGCTCAGGATTCTAGTTTTTAAACCACTCACTGCGCTCGTGGTTAAATTTTAGAATCCTTCGCTTGCTCTGTCATCAAAATTGAGCACGCGGTTAAAAAGCAACTTTGCACTCTTGTATAAGAAATAACTATTTTATAAGTACCTACATATATTTTTATAATATTTTTTTTATTTTTGATAATGTTATTTTCTTTAATCTAACAGATAGCCGGTATACTGATGGTATACTGATGGAACGTCTACCCTCACTCTCTTTTTTTCGAAACAAGTAAGTTGAGTTCAATATTTTGGTCTTTTTTTAACCGACTTCCAATCAAAAAGGAGGAGGTTCTCAATTAGGTTGTAATTTTTTTTTTTTTTTTTTAAATGTTTGTTACCGCATAACTTCGTCATTTGTGAGCCGATTTGAAAAATTATTTTTTTATCTGAAAGGTACTGCTTCCAGATTGGTCCCATTTTAATTTTATTAAAATCGGTGTTGCCATTTTTTCTTAAATAATTTTTTTAATGTTTGTAACTGCATGCCTCTGTCATTTATGAACCGATTTAGAAAATCATTTTTTTATTTGGAAGGTTATTCTTACGTCCATATTGTCCTAAACAAATTTGATTAAAATCGGTTTAGCCGTTTGACAATGAAGTCGGTTTCTCAAGTTTTTTAAACTTATAATTATCTCTAGCCGTTTTTGAAGACGAGACTTGAATCTAGGATTTTTAATCGAAGATTAGAACAGCTTAAATTAAAACGGCTGTAATTTTGTGGCGGTAAGTTTTTAGGAAGCCAGAACATAAAGTGCATTCCGTAAATGTAATAAATTCAATGGGCAGCGTGTCTGTCTGTTTGGAGCAATCATTAATTTAAGCGCGCTTGAATGGACAGCAAACGAATTCAGATGGCTACTTCTTAAGTTATGCATTTTTTCATGCAACTTAGACTGTTATTGGCTAGTTGTATTTTATTTTTGGTATCATAATAATAAATACTGGATAATGTAACTGACTGGCCTCTCAGTTAGTAGTAGCTCTGCCTTCTGTGAGAGAGCTTGTATAATGGGAACCAGATAGCTGAGGTAAAACTCATGCAATTGTTTTTTTGTAATACATACCTTAATACTTAGAATACAATATAACACACAAATAGATAACAAACATCTGTGTTCACCACACAAATATTTGTTCTCGGTGGGAATCAAACCCACGACCTACGGCGCAGAAGGGAGAGTTACTCCTAACTGAGCTGACAGGTCAGTCTAATATTTGACCTGACCATTGCTACTTCAACTTACTGATTCGTAACCTTAGTTCTTCTACGAATTTCCCCATTCCTTATCAGATAAAGCCTTGCGCATATCTTAGCGTTCTGAGGTGGCGATCAGTAAAACGCTGTCAAATATGACAGCGATATTTGACAGCGTTTTACTGATTGCCATCGCCATCGCCTATATGTGCGCAGGCCTTGAAAGTATCTCGCCTACGATATTAGAACTTTCAGTTACCCTGTTTAACTCTAGGGCTTACGGCCTTTTCTCAATCCATTATGCAAAATTTCCGTATCGTCGTTTTTCAAATTAACTTCATTATTACGAGAACAAAGTGACAATAGCTAACTATTTAATATACTTCTAACCTGAAACCGACCGGTCTAACAGACCCCGATGATTCATCTATCGCATTAATAAACTTTTTTATGAAAACTTCTTTGTTTAACCCTATTGTGTCCGCGTGGAATTATTCATGGACACATTAACTTCTTGGTCGTAGAGACCTTTGTGATTTTTGCGTATGCAAATCTTGATCCGGAAAGGACTGTGACTGATTGGATTTGGGTTCTCAGGACGGTCAACTAATGATGCTTATGAGAAAGGTGTGAATTGGTGACGTGGCAATATTTTGAAACATGAAACGGTTATTTTTTTACACTACTAATCATTTTTGTAACGTCAATAAATTTCTTTAGCGACTTTTTTTCCGGATTTTGTTTAATCCGCAAACTAAGCTAGAAATTTAATCTAAAAAACTTAAATATAATCTGTTTCAATTGATAATTTTATTGTAGTCTGTTTCATATTTTTTTATTTATAAAGTTTTTTTCATATATGTCTATCGCAATACAACATCAGTGTTTATTTTAATTTAAAACATATCCTCAAAGATTCATAATATGCGAGCTTCTAAACCGACGTACATGTATAAGTAATTCATAAATTATACATCCGTGCACTTATAACACGGAAAAGCTGAATTTCTGATACCATAATCTGTCCCCAACCCTTCCTTTTAATAATGCAGCGCCCATTAGTTAACCCGCAGATGCTGGCCATCTTCTAATTCTGATTGCGAAGGATGAAAGGATTAAACCCATTCCCACTTACCCAGTTTTTGAATTTAGAATTAATTTTCAAACATCCTATAGAAGCTTTCTCCATGGCCGTTGTGTTTGCCTGGTGTTTTTCATGCTTTTAAATATCCTAAGCAAGCGGTAGAATAATGTTTAGGTTGGGAATTACTTATTTTGAAAGATCCTAAGATCGAATGATCCTTTTTTGGTGGTAATGAAAAGAAAACATCGCAGGAATATTATTAGATTGTTGGCAGACGACTTAAATATCTGAAAGCTTTTATAAAACTGATTTTAGCAAGTAATTAGTCAAGAATTAAAAATATTATGCAAGGTACAGAGAGAGATTACAAAACCATTACCCAAAAGTATTTTTACCGAAACTTAATTAATATTTGACGAAGCCGAGTGGTTTTTTGAGAGTGTCACAGAAGGTGTCTGGGCGCAGCTGTGACGCTAATCTGCGTCGCACTTGTTAAATATTAACGCAGTCTAATTACCCCCTTGCACCCCCACCCCTGCCCTCTAATGGCTTTTAAAACTGATTCCCGCCCTCTAAGGATGAGTATTTGATGACAACTCTCGTCGTTTTACAGGGAAGCTGCGGCGTGTTCCTTTCCTTTGACGAATTGAGGTACTTTGGTTGTTCACTATTGCTTGCCTCCACAGAATAATATAAACTAGATTTTGAAATGAAATAAAATGCATTTATAAGTATTATATCAGCTACTTAACTGATATAGAACTAAACCAGATGGTTCCCATAGCACAAGCTAGGCTTAATTTGGGGTTAGATAGTGTTGTGTGGATTGTCTTCATCTATAAATATTTTGGACAATTCACGCAACACTATCTAGCCCCAAATTAAGCAGAGCTTGTGTAATGGCAACCAGATAGCTGATATAATACTTACATGCATACTTTTTTGTAAATACATACTTAGAATACTTACAATATAACACCCAGACAGAGAACAAACATATGCGTTCACCACACAAATATTTATCCTCGGTGGGGATCGAACCCACGACCTACGGCGCAGAAGGCAGAGGTACTACCAAATGAGCTGAGAGGCCAGTTAAAAGTAAAAGTATGGTCTATATTGAGTATCTTCTTATTTTATCTGCTAGCTAGAATAAAAAAAGTATGAAGTTCAAGTCCGTTCACCTATCTACCCATTCTTGTTCTCACTTATTCAATTAATCAATCAATTTGTCTGAACGAAACATCCAATGTAATTTTAGTGAAAACATTCGCTAAAATCGTAAACGGTAGTTCCAGACCGTGCGAATCAGTTAACAAAGCTTGTAATTAATGATGTCACGACAGTCGTTTATTTGTCCAACTGGCCATCCGGAATCTCTGCAAACAGGTCATTCTTACCTCAAATGGTACCTTTAACGGCATCACAGCACCGCTAATGGTTTTAACTACAATTGCTGCGCGCCATTACGTTGTATCATTAGCCTTTTATTTTGTGTTTTGCTAAGGTCTCAGAGACCCCGCGCGGGAGTTTTAGGGTTGATATCATTAATCTTCGGAGACATATCGGACGGTCTTGACAAAAGTTTTTGATTAACGGTAAGCAAATATGGGAACTTTTGGAGGTGGGATCCTTCCAGTTTATCGTAGATCGGCGCAAGGAATAATGCTTTTTACTGGTAGTGGAAATAAGGATGAGATTTGATTGTTGGATGCAGTGTTTGTTTCCTATTGTTGAGACGACGTTTGATTTGATGTTGATATAAAATCGATGGTATCTGAAAACCAATGCAGTTTCTAATATTTTTAGGTTTTGTACGTAACTTGCAACTCTGATGGATAACATAACTTGTACAGGGGTTTCTTTTTAATTGTCATTTTATTTTTAGATTATTTTTTTTTATCTGTTTACTGTTTAGGCTTGCTGTGAATTTGTCAAATTTTATATCAAATAGCCATAAGAACTACTTGCGTTTTAGACTCCAGGATAAATAAATATAAAATTTTAAAGATGACATTTTGTTCCGAACCATTTGATTTACCGCCGACATTTTTTAAGGGCACTTACGAAAGGGCGACATAAAATCACAGTTACGTAACAAGTGACAGTCGCTTGTTTTACTCACGCTGCAAACGTCACCGACATCTGTCAACCCGTGACATGTCTTATCTTAGCTGAAAAAACCCCAGAGGGAGCTAGAGTTGCCGACAATCCGGCTTTTTACACTTTTTTGGCGAAAATATAGCGCAAAAAAAAAACCACAGGAGTTTTCTTCTTCTTCTCATCGTGACACTATTTCATAGAAACAAGTATGGTGAATGTATTTAAAACACGATCTTCGCGATGAGACATGATCACCTCAAAGAAGCTTACAAAAAGGTTTTGGAAAATAAAATCTAGACTTGGTAATCTTATATACTTTATGTATATTTTTTACATACTTTATAGACTCAAAACCAAAACCAGAGACAGAGCCAGACAGAGCTTGTGGTAGGTACTGTAATAAGTTTCTTGCTTAATCTTTTAGGTTTGGTTGCGAGATTAGATTTACATCGTTTTTATGATTTTACAAACAGATTCCTGTGGATTTATTGAATAAAACCACAAAGGTTCCAATCTTAAAGGTTGTATTACTATAAAGAGCCTACTCCAGCGTAACCGACCTCTTTAGTCCGACTTTTTTAATTTTTTTCTCTTCTCTACCCTGGGGTAAGCTCCTGGGTGACTTTCCACCCCCAGCAACCCAAGACAATGTTCGAATCAAATGTATTTATGACTATGTAAATTGGCCCAATTCGACTTGGAATTCGAAATTTGCTAAAAGGTTGGGAAAATTTACTTTTTCTCGCGACAGATGTTTCCGAGTGGGGCGCTTTGATTGTTGCCAGTATTGTTTTACTGTGGTGATTGACAACTATGGTTTTGTTTACCATATCGTATACACCTATTATCGAAAACCTTTTATTAAATTTGACTTACTTCTGCTGCTTTGATGTTTTTCTCCCGATGCAATGAAATAGTCCTTACCATGACACTTAGGGCAATTTTTTCCATCTTAACATTTTATTGTCTATCTGTCTCTTTAATAAGCTTGTCAAATACAAACAAGGACTATAATTTTTTTTCGACAAATAGTATTATTGCGCAGATAGAAAAATTAGCTCCTAAGAATTTATTTATCAAAATGATGTAGGTATTAATAAGTCAAAATAATTTTCACAAAAAAGTTTTTTTTACAATAGTTTTTTACCATTTTATAAAAAAACTGAATAAAGAGCGAGTTCTAAAAAGCATGCGTACACGTACAGATTTTCCACCTTATGCTGAGCGTAATTAGGTACCTGTTTCTCTACACCAGTTAAATTTCGCAAAAGAATCAGGAAAAAAAAACAATAAACAAAGTGCGTGCGATAAAAAACGTAATCCACCCTCGTATCAGAGTGGAGGCGACAATATATCGGAAGTGGTCCCACATTGTTTTAGTGCGAAGTGCGACCCTAATGAAATTGACGACCGCAGGACGCACAGGGGAAAGGTTTTTGAAGAATATGTCTGAAGATATCTAAAAGTTAGTATGGAATGCTGGGAAAATGTGTTTGAGAGTAATCAACACATTCACCAGAACAGTAGGTAGGTACATAAGAAAACTTGGACTTAGACCCAAAAAAATATGAATAAGTAAAAACGCGTACCTAACCTACCTACCTTAAAAAAATATTCGAATCCAAGAATGCTTTGTAAAAATAAAAACTTTAGCTTTAGCTTTGAAACGTTCAAACAATGTAATAAATGAAAAAAAAATGCAAAACAACCAAATCTTTAAAAATCCTAACTAGGTACATGCTTTTAGATTATGTCAAAATACTACTTTATAAATATAAAATTGTATAAATCTAAATTGTTGAGTTGTTAATGAATAACATGTTTTTGTAACGGTGTTCTTTTTAACTTTAAATTTAGGAATGTCTAGTCTAACGTATAATATCTTGATTTATCTTTGGATTCGTATCTCATGTGTATCGTCCAACGTCAATGAATTGGCGCGGACGTGAAAAAACAAACGTCTCAGGGCGTCCTTATCCTCACTTTTAGGGAATTGTGTACGTCGTGACGTCACCCACTTATCGGCAATAACTTTGGAAAGGACGTTAAGGGGATAGTGGGCAGGAGGTTTGTTTTACTTTATGGGTTCTGTTCTATCTATTTTCACTTGGAAAGAGCTGTTATAAATGCTAGTCTTTTTAGGTCTAGAGTGATGTCAAATTAATTAAAGTCTCAAAAATAAATCTAAACGGAGTGGTGGCCGAGGACTGGGAAGAGAAGCATTGGACGTTCAGTAGCACGATGGGTTGATGACATTTTCGGCGTCGTGGGCCGCAGATGGATGAGGGTAGCCCAAGATCATGGTGAATAGCATGAGCAAAGAAAGGACTATGCCTAGCAGTAGGTTAAATAAGGCTGCAGATGATGATGATGATGATGAATTAAAATCTGGCCTCTTCATTTCTTTTTGAATCTGAAAAGAATCTGACTGGCCTCTCAGCTCAGTTGGTAATAGTTCTGCCTTCTTTGCCGTAGGTCGTGGGTTGAATCCCCACCGAGAACAAATATTTGTGTGGTGAACACAGATGTTTGTCTCTGTCTGGGTGTTGTATTATATTGTATTCTATTCTCAAGTTTTTTAAACTTCACTTATCTATTTTGAATTTCCTCAAGAATCTCTTCATAATATATGGCATAGGGAAATACCACAGTGTTTCAACAATGTAGCTATTTTTATTAATTTTATAGTGTTTACTACACTTAAGGAAATCACAAAGATTTTTATAATGTCCCAAAAGTTAAGAGCCGAGCGGGATTTGAACCCGCGACCTTCCCCTGGGAAGGTCGCGGGTTCAAATCCCGCTCGGCTCTTAACTTTTGGGACATTATAAAAATCTTAATGTAGCTATTTTATAAAATAGCCCCCATTCAACACAAAATCTTCCATTAACGTTTGTTTACAGCCAACAGTATCAATCTAAGTCTTCTATGCTGTCGATCTATACACTGACCTGTCATTCTAACCAAAGGAACCTTTGGATTTATCCCTGAGCATATTCACTTTATCAAACATCGACGGTTTTGTGGGAGAAATTACAGGGAGGGTTAGTAGATAACACGCGATGTGTGTGGTGCAATGCGATGTTGTGGTGAGAAGTCTTTGATGTGAGGTTGTCAATCACAATCAGGCGCGACCACCCGCGCGATTAGGCGTAGGTTAAGAAACTATGGTGGAATGGAGTAGGTTCTTGAAATATTTAGATTCTTAAAATTTAAATAAATAAATATTGTGGACCATAATCATGAATAAAAAAAAAATGTTTTATTCAGATGTCAACAAGGATCCATTCATAGAGATAACACAATCATACAATAATAAAATAAAATAAACACAAATTTTGTAACGTAAAAGTATATACCTAATATTAAAGCGAAACTCTTCATTAAATAAAGCTAGAACTCTGTGTTACTTTATTACATCGCAAACAATACAACTCCTCATTACGACGCCATCTTTTTTCTCTAATAGTGATGTGCCTCGTTGCTCGGTCTAATTAGGGATGTCCTATTGCCAAAGCCGCTTAACACTAATTAGGTATTTCCCCGGACGAGCTCATTGACGAGCACTATAATGTTTTATTATTTTATTATTATTACGAACCCTCCACTGCTGGATAGGCCTCCCCGTTTACCAGGGATAAAAGTAAAAATTAAAGGACTGCTCTATGGATGTCTTAGTCCGATAGCTACATCTACGTACACATAGCGCCGTTTACCGGAGATCTGTCCGTCTGTCCGCCTTATCTGCATCCATCTCTCACCCATCTCTACGCACCTCACAATACGAGGAAACTATATTTTCACTTCGCTCATTACAATGCTTTGCATCACTCGTAGAAAGAATAAAGATACCTTAGATAAAAATAAAGAGCTTTTACAACTGCTTCTACACCATGTGAAAACAACTTCGCTATGCCCTTTAAAAATTTTTCCTAATTATCATAATAACTCCTAGCAGTCGTCTCTACGGCGCGGCGTAGGCCTTTTTTCTATCTCTTGCCTGAATATCTCCATTCGTCGCTGCCTCTTGCCCAAATTACTCCATTTGTCCCTGCCTCTTGCCTTTCTCATCCATTCTGGTCCGTATCGCTGTGTAAAATCCCTCCATCTCTTGTTTGGTCTGCCCTATTCTCGTTTCCCTTCCATTGGGCTCCATTCTGTCACCTGTTTTGTCCACTTATTGTTTTCTAATCTGCAGATATGACCTGCCCACTTACACAAAAAAAAATACCTTACAGTTTTACATAATATGCGTAGTATTGAGTCCTGAGTACATTACTGATGCAGTTAGGAACTGAAGTCAGTAGAGTTTTTTGAGAAGGGCTCGCCACTTTTCAAACCAAAAGACAGTTACGATGCTTGGCAACAGAAATAGGCATGATGGTTTTATTGCAAACGACGAGTTGTTTGAATTGAACTATAGTTTTTCACTTGGAGTTTCTTGTACATAAAATGCCTACCGTTTCAGGGGCGTGCAACATTTGGCTCAGCGCAAATCAATCGCGCGATGAAGCGAAGGAGTTTGCGCGTCTCTCACCTATAAACAACGACCCCGCGGGTCGGGTCACGACCTGTGACCCCATTGGGCGACCTTTGCCACGCCCACCGCCTACACCTAACTGAAACTTTGCTGAAAAGGATGGAACGAGGAAGTATCTACTTAAGTGTTTTTTTTAATGGGTCGAAGGATGAGGATTATCTAATTAAAATTTGCTATAAAATGCAGTGTCGTAAAAAATAATACGGTTTATTATTTATTTAGTTCTAAATAAAATTATATGGTAATTTATTAAATATGCAATACTCATCTTGCTATTTAGAGCCTTATAAGCATTTAATAAAAGCCCAAGAAGAGATAGTCAAATAAATCCGATCCTTGGCATGAGGCAACGCTCAATTGTTGAGTAGAATAATGGAAGGTAGACATTTGCCATGTGCAGTGTTATAGGCCATTCACGAAAGAAAAAAAACAAATGACATCAAGTATTTCCTTGTCCATCTGACGTCTCAATCATCCCATCAGCTTGCTGTCACCATAAATACTGTGTTGAACTTAACGCATGAAGAGCTTCAGCTGTCAGGAACTAGGTCGAAAAAAAACAAAAATAATAAAAGTCAAATTAAATCACAACCGTTAAACCACTGTCGTCAGTAATTACCGGTGGCCGTCACGAACCGCAGCAGTGGCCGCCACAAAAGGAGCACTATGCGTGACCGACGGTTGGCGACTCCTGACCTCTAACTGCACTGATTGTGCACCTGTCCATGTGTTCAAAAGTAAAAGTGAAGAGCTGTAATGACGTCATAGTCATCAAGATGGTGAGTGCACTGGCGTTTTAAGGCCTGCGCACATCTGAGCGACGGCGATGGGGATCGGCTGAAACGCTGTCATTTATAGCTGTCATATTTGATATCGTTTCAGCTGCTCACTATCGCCATCGCGTAGACGTGTGCAGGCCTTTAGTAATGAACAAACATGGAAACTTTGTATTATGCTGTGTGTATTATGCTGTGTGTGTGTCGTTTATTTAGTCAACACTCAAAACCAGAGTCAGACAGAGCTTGTGGTAGGCCAACTGATTATATTTCCTAGTCTCAACTTGTGTGTCGATTTAATCAAAATATAGTGCCGATGTTGTAGTAACTCCCGGATACCTGCGCACGATTCGCCGACTGTCACGCAAGGGCTGATGTGCGTGACCACACGTGCCTGTACTTTCCTCCTGAGATACTATTACAAGCATCGTAAATATTGAATAACATTCATTAATTGATTACGTGTTGGCTCGTTTTGGAGTAGCTTAAAGCACGTCTGAATTACAATTATAAAGTTGAACTACCACCATGACTATTTCTGCCGTGAAGCAGCATTGCTGTGTTTCGGTTTTAAGGGTGGTGGGCTGAACATCTGTTCTGTATGCCTCAAGGACGCAGGGGAGTGCATCGTAGGACACGTTTTTGACGTGCTAACCTACGAGGCAATACTTCGTTAAAGATGATGGTTACCAGGTTACCACCCGTACCAAAGTCGAACCAAGCCGTAATTTGTTGCCTGTTCTTTTAGGCTTGGTCGCGTGGAACTGGCACTTCCAACTTAGACTCGCTTAGCTTTCATCATCATCACCATCAGCCTGAAGAAGTCCACTGCTGGACATAGGCCTCCCCTACACATTTCCAGGAAGAACGATTCTGAGCCCTTTCCATCCATCGACTTCCCGCGATCTTAACAATGTCGACGGTCCATCTGCTGTCTGTCGCTTAGCTATAAGACGTTTCAAAGTGATCTCTTTTAATACAATTAAATAAAAAAAAATTACCTTGACTTTATCTTCAAGTGGGCCATATGCTTGTTCCATCACCTAGTTGTATAAAAAAACCTGGGCTCTAAGACGATTCAAAGTGATCCTTGTAAACCATTGAATATTTTTTTTTTTGAATTTGATATCTTGTGTTTGCTCCATTTAAAAAAAAGTATGCTTCTAAACATTTCGTCGTGTGAGACACCCCTATTGATCGTGCGTGACATACAAGGCATACCCGCGACATTCCGACACTGACGTGACAACCCTATGCAGGTGTTAATAATTATTGAGTTTTAATTTGTAGTCCATTCTTCCGTGATTTGTTTGTGTGGGAATTTTGTGGATTTTGATTTGTGTAATTATTGCCAGGTGGGTGTGTTCACTGAGTGACCACACCTGGTAGATACGGAAATAATAATTATTGTGGCCTTTTTGACACAACACTATCTAGGTGTCTTTTTCAGGGTAGGCAACGCAACGACAGCACCCTTGGTGTTGTTGGTGTCTATGGGCGACGGTAACCGCTTACCATTAGGTGGGCCGTTAGCTCGCGCTTACATGTGCCGAAAGCTCGTTTGTCTATCTTTTACATAAAAACTAGGTATGGTTGCCTGAAATAAATTCAGTGATAAGACTTGTTGTGTCTTTTTGTACTATAAATTATTATCTGTCTGACCTCAAAGCAGTATGTTTTAATCGAACAAAATGCTGTGGTTCATTTTTTAATTTTAATTTGAAATATTGTTCTAAATAAAATTTTGATCCTATGGGTTCTAATGCAATTATACACCAGCTGGCCTACCATGAGCTTCATATGGATATGGTTATGGCTGTCAAAATTGTGTCAACAATGTCAACACATTCAAACCCAAGAAGAAAATGAATGTGTGGGTCAGCCTATCTATACACAATTTGACAGCCATAGCCATAACTATATGGAGCTCGTGGTAGCCCTGCTGATTTTTTCTAAAAAAGAAAAATGGTGACCAATATCCAAATGGTGAAGGAAAACTCCGCGGGGAACCACTCGGTTTACTCTTCAGGTATTGTATTTCTGTTGGCTGACTGATATAAGACGATGGTAAGGTGCTGGGCAAGTCATAATTGGCCTAGCCTTTATAATCCGTCCCATGAATAAGAAAGTGCTAAGGGTAGCTTTGTTCCATCCAAAAAAAGCAGCATTGCTGTGTTTCTTGTGTGAAATTACTGGCACGTGAGGCTGTACATCTGTATGCCTCAAGTTGATAGTCGCAAGGCAGACCATCGTTGGACACGTTCCTGATGTCCGTGACCAACGAGGCAATGCTTTACAAGTTGTAAAAAGGAACAAATAATGATCAAGGCAGTTCAGTAATCGCTGTATGCAAAAGCTTGTTATTTTTTCACAACACCCTGTATTTGGTACGTGAGAAGTGTTGCTAATATGATAGTAAACACCTCCCTAATTGCCGTCAACAAGCCACCAGTCCCAGTTTCCCACGCGTGGGAGTAAGCCCAAATCAAAGATCGCGTGTGCACCTGTTGTAATCCGTACCCGGACCGTCGGTACATACTGTTGTGTTAGCTGTGACTGTGACACGCGATCGGTTTCTCACACCACGGTGTATGGTCACACAATTTTCCTTTACGAAATGCCATCTTTAGATCGCGAAGCTGGTGGATGTAACGGGCTCAGAATCGTTCTTTCTGGAAATGTATAGGGGAGGCTTATGTCCAGCAAACTTCTTCAGGCTGATGATGATGACTGGCCTCTCAGCTCAGTTGGTAGCTCTGTCTACTGAGCCGTATGTTGTGGGTTCAATCCCCACCGAGAACAAATATTTGTGTGGTGAACACAGATGTTTTTTCTTCGTCTGCTGGGTGTTATATTGTATTCTAAGTATGTATTTACAAAAAAAATGTACTATAAGTATTTTACCAACCATCTGGTTCTTATAGTACAAGCTCTGCTTAGTTTGAGGCTAGATAGTGTTGTGTCGATAATATTTCCTTATAAATATTATAAATGCGTTTGTAACTCTGTCTGTCCGGCAATCACGCCAAAACTACTAAACCGATTGAAATAAAATTTGGTACACAGATAGTGTAGAGCCTGAGGAAGGACATAGGCTACTTTTTATTGCGAAAAAAGGGTTGTGAAGGGTTGAAAAAGGGGATTGAAAGTTGGATGGAAGTATCATTATTTTTAGAGCTAGAAACTTGAAACTTATGTTCAGAGGGGAATGCGGGGGAGGAAGTAAGTTTAGGAAGAGGGCAGTGCACGCGAATATGTATCTACTGTTTTTTTTCCGCTGTAAATTAAAAATGCTACCCATAGACACTATTCCACGCGTACGAAGTCGCGGGCACAGCTAGTATTTTATATTTAAACATTACTATGAACTCGGTAGGTAGGTAAAATACAAAGATCTTAATAATAATAATAATGCCCTCCTAAATAGCTGTTTGTTTCAAAAAATATTCAGTTTCTCCGATAAGAGAAGTTCACAAGTTATCAAAGTGTAGAGCGGGTAATCAATGTTATACCTATAATGAAAAAGCAGCCAAGTGCGAGTCGGACTCGCCCATGAAGGGTTCCTTAGCATCACATAACATAATATAAAGGTTTTTGTAGTTCGTCGAAAGGTAAATTGCGGTTTACGATTTATGTCGAATAAAAAAAAACTAATGACTAGATCTCGTTCAAACCAAATATCGTTGGAAGTTTGCATAGTAATTTGGTTAAAAAATCCTTGATAGTAATGTACAACATAGGTATATTTTTTTTAGTTTTATCATTCTCTTATTTTAGAAGTTAGAGGGGGGGGGACCAACTTTTTTCCACTTTGCAAGTGTCTCTCGCGCAAACTATTCAGTTTAGAAAAAAACTATATTAGAAACCATAATTTTAATTAAGAAGACCTATCCATAGATGACCCACACGTATGGGTTCGATGAAAAAAAAATTTTTTGAGTTTCCTTTTCAAGTATGGGGACCCCCAAAATTTATAGTTTTTTTATATTTTTTAGATTTACTTTTTTTAGGTTCACAGAATACATCTACTCACCAAGTTTCATCAGTCTAGCTTTTATGGTTTCGGAGAAAAATGGCTGTGACATACGGATGGACAGACAGACAGACAGACATGACAAATCTATAAGGGTTCCGTTTTTGCCATTTGGCTACGGAACCCTAAAAACCCATAAATACCGAACAATTCGACATTATACCGGCACTACTACAATGTGCTCATTGACTGACTTGTCTGCGTCGAGCTGGACGTCCACAGTTATAATTATTGTGATTGAATAAATTATTTCATTAATTTATGGAAATACTAGCTGACACCCGCGACTTCGTCCGCGTGGTTAGTATAAAGTCATAGTTTGAGTTCGTTTTAAAGAAACTATTTTATGGTGGAAAGCGGACAACTATTGATATGTTTTCACTGTTTTTTTCTTATATTTTGAGAGTTATTTTTCGTGAATTTGCCTTAGTGGCTAAGTTGGGTTATGTATGCGTTGGTTTAACATGACCAAGTTCTGGTTACCTTAGTTTTGAGTTTGCATTCAAAACTATATGAAGTGTGTTCGAAAGATGGTAACTGCTGTTGTAGCCGATTTTTTTCAGCTTTGTTTAGTTTTGGTATGAAAGGTGCTTCCCGCGATTTTGTCTTGGTGGTTATCATCGGTTTTTTTGTAAACATTTGTGTGTATTAAAACCTGGTGACAAATGCTGTGGTAGCTGAATTTTTTTAAATGTTTTTTTGCGTATTTTGTAAAGCTCTTTTTCGTGATTTTGTTTTAGTGGCTAATTTGGGCTATCGTATTCGTTGGTGTACAATTGAATCTTGTTTTTTTAGTTTGATATGATCAAATGCAAGTTACCATCGTTTTGAGCTTGTACTTTAGAGTGTATTTGAATTTGAAGGTGAGTGCTGTTGTAGCCGTTTTTTTTCAGCGGTGTTTAGTTTAAGTATGATACATGATTCCCGCGATTTTGTCTTGGTGGTTATCATCGGTTTTTTTGTAAACATTTGTGTGTATTAAAACCTGGTGACAAATGCTGCGGTAGCTGAAAATTTTTTAATGTTTTTTTTTGCGTATTTTGTAAAGCTATTTTTTGTGATTTTATGTTATATTAGTGGCTTATTTGGGGTTTCGTATGCATGTTGGTGTATAATCGAATCTGAATTTTTAATTTGACATGACCAACTGCTGGTTACCATAGTTTTGAGCATGTACTTTAGAGTGTCTTTGAATTTGAAGGCGAGTGCTGTTGTAGCCAATTTCTTTCAGAGGTGTTTAGTTTAAGTTTGATAGATAATTCCCGCAATTTTATCTAAGTGATTATCTTTGGTTTTATTGTAAACCTTTGTGTGTATTCAAACCTGGTGACAGATGCTGCGGTAGCTGAAATTTTTTTAATGTTTTTTTTGCGTATTTTGTAAAGCTATTTTTTGTGATTTTTTGTTATATTAGTGGCTTATTTGGGGTTTCGTATGCATGTTGGTGTATGATCGAATCTGGTTTTTTTAGTTTGACATGATCAAATGCAAGTTACCATAGTTTTGAGCTTGTACTTTAGAGTGTATTTGAATTTGAAGGCGAGTTCTGTTGTAGCTGTTTTTTTTCAGCGGTGTTTAGTTTAAGTATGATAGATGATTCCCGCAATTTTGTCTTGGTGGTTATCATCGGTTTTTTTGTAAACATTTGTGTGTATTAAAACCTGGTGATAAATGCTGCGGTAGCAGAAATTTTTTTAACGTTTTTTTTTGCGTATTTTGTAAAGCTATTTTTTGTGATTTTATGTTATATTAGTGGCTAATTTTGGGTTTCGTATGCGTGTTGGTGTATAATCGAATCAATTTTTTTAATTGGACTTGACCAACTGCTGGTTACCATAGTTTTGAGCATGTACTTTAGAGTGTATTTGAATTTGAAGGCGAGTGCTGTTGTAGCCAATTTTTTCAGCAGTGTTTAGTTTAAGTATGATAGATGATTCCCGCGATTTGTCTTGGTGGTTATCATCGGTTTTTTTGTAAACATTTGTGTGTATTAAAACCTGGTGACAAATGCTGCGGGAGCTGAAATTTTTTTAATGTTTTTTTTTTAAAGTATTTTGTAAAGCTATTTTTTGTGATTTTATGTTATATTAGTGGCTAATTTGGGGTTTCGTATGCGTGTTGGTGTATAATCAAATCAGATTTTTAATTTGACATGACCAACTGCTGGTTACTATAGTTTTGAGCATGTACTTTAGAGTGTATTTGAATTTGAAGACAGGTGCTGTTGTACCCGATTTTTTTCAGCGGTGTTTAGTTTAAGTATGATAGATGATTCCCGCAATTTTGTCTAAGTGGTTTATCATTGGTTTTTTTGTAAACCTTTGTGTGTATTCAAACCTGGTGACAGATGCTGCGGTAGCTGAAAAATTTTTAATGGTTTTTTTTGCGTATTTTGTAAGGCAATTTCTTGTGATTTTATGTTATATTAGTGGCTAATTTAGGGTTTCGTCTGCGTGTTGGTGTATAATCGAATCAGATTTTTTAATTTGACATGACCAGCTGGTTACCATAGTTTTGAGCATGTACTTTAGCCGTTTTTTGAAGCGGTGCGGTGTTTAGTTTCGGTACGATAGGTGTTTTCCGCGATTTTGTCTTAGTGGTTACGGTGGGGTTAATGTAAACTTTTGTGTGTATTCAAATTTGGTGACAGATGCTGCGGTAGCAGATTTTTTTTTACTGTTTTTTTGCGTATTTTGTAAAGCATTTTTTTGTGAATTTTCATGAAACTTTTTTCCTTTTTTTTCTTCTTTTAGGTAAATAATTTTCCAATTTTCTTTCTTAATGCACCTTTGCTCTATAAGAGCAACACATCTTCCAAGTTTCATGCTTCTAGGACTAATGGTTTAGGCTGTGTGTTGATTTTTCTTTAAACCATTTTTCCCCTTTTTCTCCTCTTCGGGAAATAATTTTCCAATTTCCTTTCTTAGTACACCTCTACGTTATAAGAGGAACATACCCTCCAAGTTTCATGCTTCTAGGACTAACGGTTTAGGCTGTGCATTGATTGTCAGTCAGTCAGTCAGTCAGTCAGTCAGTCAGTAACGAAAGAGTTTTATATATTTAGAAGATTTAGATGTTTTCTTCGTCTAATACGAAGTTTAATATTTGGAGACGACTCGATTGTTAAGGTAGGTTTATATTTTTTTTATTTATTGCTATTGATGTTCACTGATAAAAAGTTTATCTTGAACCAAGAACATTCCGAAGAAAAGGAAATTCTTGTGTCAAGAAGAAAAATTCATTTTTCCTCTTGGCCCTAGAAATTCTTTACCTTCAAAATGGGGTTCTTCCGCCAAGTTAAATTTTTTATCAGTGTATCTACGCAATAGGGGTGTTATTAATAATCCTGGCGTAGCGTTGGACTAGTTAATCCGTGTTTTGTCTCTTGCATTGACATGCAATTGTCAACTCGAGCAACTCATACTTGGCGCAGGTCAGATACAGCACAGGTCAGTTCTATGACAGAGTTTTTTGATCACTACTCTGCTGAATCTATATCACTGCATCATCATTTCAGTTATCAAGGGCGTAGATCGAATCTTGAACGTGGTTGAGCGGAAGTTTAGGTCTCAGTTCTGCTCGAATGACAATTACATTTTTGTTCCAGATTACTACGACAATGTGATCCAATGCTTCAATTGCAGAAGATTCTAGCGACTCTAGGGCGATTGTCACAGAAGCAGAAAGATCTTAATATCGTGTCACTGTTTTTAAAACCAAGTGTGGTGAAAGGATTTTAAGTGTAGTATTATAAAGTTTTTCTCATGCCAGGGAACAGCTCTGGGGCAGCAAAACGACTAAAAAGCTCTGTTTCCTTTTCTTGTAATTTGCAGACAAATGAGGAGGCAGGTACCTAATTAATTTGACTTGTAGTTTTTTTATATACAACAAGCTGATGGCACAAGTCATCAGGTGGGCCATACACTTGTATGGCCCACCTGATGACTTGTCTTCTTTACCGACATAGCGAGCTTGCATTGCTCTGTTTTGATTTATAACGAACGACTGTCGACTGAGATTTATACATTTCACGCTAGTGAATAGTAGATGGCGCTGCGGACCAATGTTGCTAGCTTGACACTTTCAATACCTACCTTAAAATCGACAACATTACGTATTGTTTAATTTCTCTCTGCTTCTTATTTTGTGTATGTACGTATTGTAATAATCCTTAATCTGTGATTCTGCCTAAATTATGTTTCAATTTTGTTTAAAGATTCTTTTTTTATTGTATTTTTAATTTTTTTTTCTTTTTATGTATGTATACTGCGCTAATGTATTTCTTAATTGTTTTTGTCTGCCCAGTGGCGTCACCTAGGCTCTGCCTGAAAACCAGTGCTGCTTGGCGTGGTAGGTTCATACCTATGCCGCTAAGCAGCAAAAGCTGAGTCAGGGCCTATTTGGCATGACATGTAAGCACGGAACATACCTACAGCAGGTAGTGGAGTGGGTATGTAACTAACCTACCTACTTTATTATTTGTGTTGGATTGTATTTTATATTAATTTTTGTGCCTATTCATTATTATGTATTATTATATTATGTTTGTCAGTGTTCCGTTCTGTGTATGTTATGTTAAATAAATATATTTTCTTTCTTTCTTTCTATGTTAAGTGGTAACCATCGACTATAACAAAGCATTGCCTCGTAGGTCACGCACGTATTTTTTCGTATATATTTTTATATCGTAGGGGGACATCCCTGATAGGCGACCAAAGGACTAAAAAGCTCACCTAATTTTCCGTTAATTTGAGAGAATTCTCTTCTTTCAAATTGGATTTGTGATAAATATTTGATTAAGTTTTTTGGAGTGTCAAAAACTTTCCATTTCGACTTCCAATCAAAAAGGAGGAGGTTCTCAATTTGGTTTTATTTTTGTTATTTTTTTATGTTTGTCACCGCATAATGTCGTCATTTGTGAGCCGATTTGAAAAATTCTTTTTTTATCTGACAAGTACTGCTTCTAGATTGGTCCCATTTTAATTTATCAAAATCGGTGTAGCCATTTTTTTTTTCATTTTTAATGTTTGTAACTGCATGCCTCACCAATTATTTTTTTATCTGGAAGCAAGGGCGTTGCTAAAAGGGAGCAGTGAGAGGCAGCTGCCCCCCCCCCCCCCTCCGACCCCCCAGAGATAAAAAAAGATGCCCAACTGCAAAGAAACTAAAATCCTAAGGCCGTGCAAAGCATGCAATTAGCTTGCTTTGCTTCTCGGCTGGTACCTCCAAAAATAAATAATTAATTGATTTTATTCTGAATACTTACCGATTTTATAGGTAGGTACCTAGTTTAAAAATATTTTGCCATCAAAATTGATTCAGCAGATTGGTGATGAAGTCGGTTTCTCAAGTTTTTTATTTAATCACTTTTAGAGCAGAGCTCGTGATGCCTGCTTAATAATTCGTAATTGTCGTCTCTGCTTGGCCACTATTAGGATGGGTGACTACTGTTGAATTTTATATCAGCGCTTTTTGTGCTTCGATGGGCGTTGTAAGCTCTCGGTCTTGGGGAATAAAACAAAAGTCTCAAAATCCAGATTGATATTTTTAATTTGCATTTTTATACATTTTCATACAGTCTCATACACACGACACTATACATACAACCGCTGTACACATTATTGCGAATAAATACATTAAATAATGCCTTACACACATTTTGGAAGGAAATATCATGTGAAGAAAAACTAAATCAAAAATGCAATTCCATTTTTGGTTTTTTATCTGCGAATTTGGTTTTCATAGTAATGAAAATACCAATATTAATTTATAATTATTAGGTAAAAGTATTGCTTATTTTGAATATAATTTTCGAGATTTTTATACAAAACAAATATAGCAGGAACATTTTTTATAAATGCTTTATATGGAATATTCTGACAATATGTTTATATTATGTACTTTATAAAAACTTATAATAATTTGAGAAAACAGCACCAGTGAGAAACTAGGAATTCATTTAATTTAAAATAATATACTCTTTTTCTTTAATTGTAAAATATTCGAGTTCTCGAACTCAAATATTTAACAATTAATGTTTGCCAGGAAAGTAGATTAATTAAGACAAAAGGGTTATTTCTGTCTATTAGGATATCGAAATAAATGTACACACTTCTGTGATTTTTAAAAATTCAATAGAGTTTTGAATAATTTGTATACAATATTTTCACTTCCTGGCTCAAAAACCCAAACTAAATCAGCTACATTGATAAAATCAAAACAAAAACTCGTCGGATTGATATCCTTCTAATATATCTATTCTACACACCAATTGCACGACCAATGTACATTATTGCAAGTCAATCCAAGATTGCTCTTCAAACAACATCATTTTCCCTAAATTACACTGACTTCATGAAACAAAACGTCATGGAAACTCTCAAGTCTTTCGACATTACACAGTAGAAAACATCATTTATCCTTCACTAATCATTTACAGTAATAAAAACATTTTATTTACATTAAATAATATAATCTACGCCTAAGTATTTTTACAGAGGAACAAAATCTTGAACTAATGGCCGGTTTACACAGAGTCAGTCATTGGCTCGAAGACTTGAGGCAAGGCTGGTGCCAGTAACTGGCTCGACGTAAAACAGCCATAATAGACACTACTGACCCCACACTTAACCGATTCTACGAAAGTCTTTCTGCCTGTTCTGGCACGGAACACGAGTCTTGGCCGCGGGGATTAAGGATGCTGTCGATCGACAGTGTGTTCCTCTTCTGTGGCTCGCTGGACGTCGTGGCCGCATCAAATGATCCCTGACCCGTCTTAGGGGTGTAGAACGCCGAATCGAACGTCGGCCCGGCTGTCTCGCCGTCTCTGCTTCGCGTCCCATAGTACTCCTCGCTCCCTTCAGTGTTCTCGTGAATCTCGCTCGAAGACGTCACCACGTCTTCTGGCTGCGGGATCTCACGGGCAAACCGGAAGGGCTCGAAGCGCTGGCTCGGCAGATACGGCGGGAAGCCGTAAGGCGTGGATCAGGCCGCTGCCAGATGTCGCCACATCGTATGTCACATGGTCGCCATATACGGCCAGGAGAACGAACTACCGGAGAGTAGCATGTCTCTGATGAGGGTCTCGATGGGCGTTTTACCGACTAATCTCACGAAGAAGAGTTGTTCGATGACTTGTGAGCTGACGGTTCGGAGTGAGGGCAGTCGGAGGAGGAGCTTCCCGAACCGCGTGGGCTGGTTGGGGTACTGACTCCGACAGTACTCCTCGAGGGCACATTGGGACTTTTCTTGTAGGCTCTCTATGTGCGGGACGTCTGATAGCCCGCATGCATCTGTAAGAAAAGAAATGGCGATTAGAAAAAGACAGTAAGTACAGAAACGGCCACACGATTTTGCTCCCCAAGCTCAAGATTCTTTGAGTATAGTCAGAGGTAAATCCAATTATAGAGATTCTTAAAAGTTGCAGACATAATAATGTCCCACATTTTATCGCTAAATATGTTCGGTTAGGTGGCAGTTTATTGTGTAAGTTGCCAATAAAACTTTGCAACTCATGTCGTACTGTTTGTCATGTATTCATAGAAAACAATAAAATATTATGTAATGTTTTTAATAGGTAGGTAAGTGTCGTAAACAGTGGTTTAGTGTTTGTAAAGTGGTAATTAGCACGTATACGTTAAATTATTAACCCAATAGCACGGCAAAGGTTACCGTTTCATATCATCATCAGGTGGGCAATAGTGGACATTGTGGGTTTATGAGCGCTTTATGGTTATTTCATCATATTTTGTTAACATGACATTCATTGAATTCTTTTTAGTTTTAATTGTGACAAATGCCATGACATTTGGCATTCCTTTCGCTAATGTAATGTTTAGTCGTACGTCTACGTCTTTTGATATCTTTAAAGATTTTAAGAGACATTATGGCAGAATATTAAAGATAAATAATTGTAATATTGTGTAATATTGTGGACACTATCTAGCCAGATAGCGTTGTGTGAATCGTCAAACTAAGAAGACCTTGTAAACCATGTGCAATACAACACCCAGACAGAGAAGCAACATTAGCGTGCACCAAACAAATATTTGTTCTCGGTGGGGATCGAACCCACGGCCTTTAGCGCAGAAGGCAGGGTGACACCCTGTCTCCTGGCAGATCAACGGCAGAATATTATCATCGGAATTTATGATTAGTAGTTCAACTCAAACTATTATTATTATAACCATCACTTTAGTAAAACGAAAAGTTATAAGAGAATAAAGTCACTATTAAAAGTGTAAAACAAGATTACGACTAACTCGAAGTAACTATTTGGTACAGCCATGTTATAACTCCAATAGACGTCGTAATTAACGTATCGCCTTTGAGTAAGTAGGTTAATTTTTAATTACACGTTTAGAATTAACTGTCAGTTATAATGTTACGTTGGTCACGAAATTTGAAACCATATCATGCCTATATTATCTACTAGCGATCCGCCCCTGGTTTGTACAGGTGGAAAATTCAAAAGCTTTTTTTAAACTTCACATTTTTCACCTCCTATTTCTAAATTACACACGTGCTAAGTTGAGGGTCGATAGCAATCAATATAGCTTACAGGGATTGCATTATAATGGTGAATCGGTGGTTGGTTTTGAGTTTATTGGTTACAAACGTACAAAAAAAGACAAATTTTTCCAAGAAAAAAAACTTAAATACTGGATATCTGAAGATTTATATGAGTTTGCTACGTTTTCACGGATGAGCCGCTGATAAAATCTGAAATACATATCTTTCAGTCAATGTACGGCCGGTTTACTGTAGTAGCATTTTCCGACATTGAGACAAGTCTTGCATTCTCCAATTACTCTGTGTTCCCGTAATGACGGTTTGTTTATCATCATTTCCTTGTGCAATAATAAAAAAATATTAATGTTTACCGGCGTCTTGGCAAATGTAGCAAAAGCACCGCTCGGGGTACTAATCGCATTAGACGCCTGCAACTGTTCACGGGTTATTATGTTTATTCGTTTTTATTCCTGGGGTCGAAACGACCAAGACGCAAGAAATCAGCTTGGGGGGAAATTAGGTAGATTAGGTTAAGTGAAAAATAATTAAGTATCTGTGGTCTCATAGTACGGGCTGTCAAACTTTTTTGTTGTTTCAAAAAAAATCTCAAATAGTGACTACAGACTAAAAAATGCAGCGTATGATGGCTTCTACTCATTGATCTACAAATAAGTACATGTAGGTCGATACTTCTACTCGATCGATCGACGACATTTGTGAAGATTGCGTGTAGCCGATGGATGGCAATTGAAATTTTCATACAAAAACACATGGTTTATTTTTGTTGGAGAATACTCAGGTGAATTTTCAAGTGTGTAGCTTCAAGGGATAAAAAATTTCACATTATGTATGACAAATTTGATTTCGTTTTTTTATTTCAGCTTCTTAGGGGGTGATTTGTAAAAGTCCTTTTTTAATGTGCCTACTACAGCTATGCGTTGAAAAAATCCTTGGTTCTATTTTTATGAAACAACGGGATATTTACCATGATTAAATTTTGATGAGTTGAGTTCCGATAAAAACTAAAAAAAAAATAAAAAAAACTAAAGTTGGTAAGTATCCCGTTGTTTCATAAAAATAGTGTTAAAAACCATGATAGTTTCAAAAGTTAAATCCTTGGTTGTATGTTAGTCAGCAGTTTCATATTTTACAAGAAGCCTATGTCCAGTTAACTTCTTCGAACTCATGATGAGAAGCTAACCTCATTTACATTCGTCAAACCTTGAATGATACTCCTTGGAAATAGCGGGAGGTCTATGTCCAGCTGTGGACTATGATGAAAAGCTAACCTACATTTACATTCGACAAACGAACTCCATTAGTTTTAATTCGTCCACACGTCTTGGTGACGCCATCTTGTAATTGTGGTCACTTGCGTTTAATTGCTCATGCGAGCCACTAAACGAGAAGACAGCTGCTTTAAACGAATAATTGATACGTATTACGTTGTTTTTAAATTACAATATTGGGACGAGTCATGTTGATGATCTAAGTTTTGGGATTGAATTGGGTGTCTTTGAATTTTAGGGGGGTTTTGAAATTTAGGTACTTACTTACTTTTGTGAGAACCCTCCTTTGTGTGGTAAGTATAAATATAAGGTACGATACATAGATACGCTTTGAAAATACTTAGCATACTTACGGTTCATCAAAAAATAAATAAATCATATTTTTTTTTGGTTTGAATTCTTTTTGTTTTTTTAGGATAAGCTAAGGTTATTAACCAAACTTGGAACTCTTTTGATCAACCTCTTTCCTTGTCAAACGAGTTCACCTTCTTAGGTCCAATTTCACCGTTGAAATTGAACGCGTTCTACTGACGTTTAAACTCGCTTAAGCATTAACTGAGTTCAGTTGGTACATTTTTCTCTAAACGCGTTTAAAGACCTGTCAATGTAGTTGCATTTCGTACTCGATTTATACATATAAACGAGTTTAGTTAAACGCGTTTTATGATACTAACGGTGAAATCCCCCCTTAGGAGCGGTAAAGCGCGAAACAAAAATGGCGGATCAAACTTTTTTAAAAACTTAAACTAGGCAGCCAGGCATTTACTAATAAACGAAATAAAAAAATACAATTAAAAAGCCCGGGTAGAATTACAACAAAGTTTACATGGTAATAAAGTTGATAGTTTTGTAAGTTAGTTTAAAATGATGTGCGTTGTAAAGGATGTTGTGAGTTTGACATCTGTAGGATGGTGGCTAATTTGTATTTCCTTAGAGAGTACTAAGTAATGCTATTTACTCTGTGGTAGAAGTAATGAATGAGAGTCATTGTCTTCATAATTTCTCAGAAGTAATATTTCTTTAGATAGAGTAGGTTCATTTTTAAATAGAATACATTTAAATACCTACTGTTGCATTTGATTTTCAATTTTGATAAATAATAGTAATAATAATAGATTTTTTTCATTATTTATTCTTAGAACAAGCGTATGGCGCACCTGATGTCAAGTAGTAACCATCGCTTATAACAAAGCATTGCACGTTTTGTACATAGTAATTAACAAACTATAAAATAAAAAATATTCAAAAGATAATTTATTTTTTTCTAGGCGACTGATCGAAGCGACGCGGGACCCAAGGGCGTATCTGGCGCAGCACAATACCATTGCTTTTCGGCGTGGCGTGGCAATGCCGCCAGTGTCTTGAGGACGCTTCCGTCTAGAGATAGCTCAACTAATCCAAATCAGTGGATTTGTTGAGCTATCTCTAGATCGTTTGCGACGGTTGGCTTTGTCGTAAGTTTTGTGTAAAAATAAATGCATGTAATAAAAAAAATATCATTTATGTTGCCAAAATATTAAACAATTAAACAAGAGAGATCTCTTTCATCCGATTTTATGCCACAATATCACTCCTAGGTGCTCAAAATTATTTGATGGACACACCTTTAAAATTCTCTATCAAGTTTACTTCTTTTTCAGCACTAATGAAGTGTTATAACAGAATCAATGATATTAACCCTAAGACGATCAAATCGAAAGGTGTACGACAATGGTCTGGACGACTAAAGATCAGCTTTAGACGGCCAAATAGTAATTAACCCTTCGCTGGCCGGACATCGTAACAATGTAATATTGTTTAATTGAAACGACCCCGATGACCACAGCTGATGAGGCAACCGCTGACATACTTCTGAGATTTGTGTGCTCTTTTACGAAGACATACAAATGTAAAAAAAAATATTGTGGACAATCCACACCATACTATCTACGAGATCGTGCCCTTTGATGCCCTGCCTTGCGTCCATCAACTTGAGGCATAGGTACAGATAGACTGTAATAGAGACATAGGTTTTGCTGCTCAGCGCTCGACGAGGCAATACGTTCTTTAGTGCACAGCGAGTAAATTTTCCTGAAGATACTTCGTAGAGAGGTGAAGCGCCTGTTGAAATCTTGTTTTTATTTGTGTGTAACGCCTCAGGCACACGTGCCAGTACTTTCCCCAGCCCCCACACCCTTCAAACCGAAACACGCTTGCCTCACGGCAGAAACAGGAATGTTCTAGCTGTATCCACTGAGCTGTGGCATGGGTGCCGGTAACCATAGCTCTGAATGAGTATAATTGATGAAATGAACGCTACGAGACTACGCATGAATGGACACAATTATGGTACGTCTTCAGATAAATGAATTGCGAATTCCAGATGGTCTTACGTCAACTGATAAAGTAGATCTTCCTCTTTAGTACTAACTGTTAAATCTTCTGTGTCTCTAGTCTCATGAGTCAAATAAGGACTTAGGATAAAAATGGTAGTTAGTGTAGTTTATCTCTGGGACTGATATATTTTTTAAGACCCTACTACAATCTAAATTTAACAACACTTTTTCCTATATGTACATCAAAAGTTCAAAATCGTTTATCATTGTATTAATTAGACTTTTCACTCTTAAGTCTATTTCGCAATTCAATTTATAGTTTGAAAAATCGTAATTTACGTAATGAATGACTGTACCAACTAAAAAACAATAAAACAATTTCTATACATTTTCAATGGAACCGCGCAAAAGGGTCCTAGGAGCTTCCTTACATGACAAGTCTTGGCTTTAAGCGTGAGCTTTTAATTGTATGAACTCTTCACCAAGTTTTTGACTTATTTAAATATTTTATAATTTAATAGTCAAAAGCCCCTTGATCGAAGAGCACAAAACACCCGCATCGCGCGTTTAATAAGTGACAATTATTTTATTTTCATAAAAGATAAATGTGAACGAATGCGGGCATCGATTTAACTCGCTCGATTATCACCCTTTAACCTTTAATGAACCATGATAGTATTATAGTAGGTATATAACTGTAGCCTGAGGATGAGTAAACAAAAAAAAAAAGAAAACTCAGCGATAAAAAAATGCTAGCACAACCCGTACTGTTTTAGATAAAAAAAACATAAAAAATAAAAAATATCGATTGAATTTTGTGACTATAGCCTGTACAAACCTTGTTTTCTTGGGAATAAATGCTTGTGTATTATTATTTGTTATTAATATTACAAAGGTTACTTTTTTAGGGGCAGGTAAATAAAGTAAAATTAAATGTTTAAGGATGTATTATTTCTTCATTTGCCAACATGTAATTCTTTCTAGACTATATTTATTAAGGTACCGACTGCCACATTGATTAAAAGGTCAAATCTGTTGACACCACCATCAATTCTGTTTGAATCAATCTTGCTTTATTTGGAGTAATGTGACTGATTAATAAGCGTTTTTTTGAGAAAAATTCAATAAAAAATTAAACATACATTTTATTTTTAACTATATTTTTGAAATACTGTTTCATGTTTGTCGTAAAATTAATTCAACAAAAAGTACCCAATGTTTGTACAAAAAACCTCAAAAGAGTCCCAAAATCCGTTTTGTGGAGGCGTACAGCAGATGTTTGCGCAAACTTGGATCATCCGAAATGAATGAAGGCAAAGAATGCAAGGCATTAGCGAACAATACAGAACGGACATAATGGCTCTTTGTCGACCGACGACCGAATGACCGAATCTTATTATAACTGACGCGAACACGAGTATCGATTGAACGCTTTTTTGAATTTCGAAGTCCGTGTACATGGTGTATCGTAAAATTAGACAGTCATGTCTGGGATTCGATGGTCGGTTACGAAATGGTCATTGCTATCGGTTATTGAACGTTGTATTCGAATTTGATTCAAAAACCGAATCAAATCAAACAAATTGAAAAAAGCTGCGTAGACGACTTTGAGCACAATTGGTATCGATTTAAATGCTAGTTTTCTTACACTCTATCACATCATGAAATCTTAAGAAAATGATGTGTATTTGAAAGTTCTTGTAACCCAAAACACGCTCTACATAAACGATTTAATCTCCAGCTTTACAATAATAAAATAATCTCGTAAGGAGATCCGAAACTGCGAAACAAATTTAGCAACCACAATAGGGCCCCGATGTTTGTCACTGTGATTCCAATCGGGACACCCTTTCTTATCGAGATTCAAGATGTTTATATATAACTCAAGATTTGGATTTTGTAATGTGTTTCGCACAGTACAGATTGCGTTTCCAGGAATAACATTTTGTTGATAATTCAATAGTTCTTGCAAACTTCGATGGTTATTTTCTCAAGAACAAAACACCAAAACTTGTTTTGTACACTGCGTATATTCAAGTTTAGCTTTTATTATTCTGCAACTTGTAAATGATGCATTTTACTCGTAATTTTTGCAATAAATGTTATGAAACACACCTTCAAATTCACTATCTAAAATTGAAAGGAATAAATTCTAAAGATTTGCTACAATGAAATCAATAGTCACAAATTAAACCTCCATAAACACGTGTCCAAAACTAAGAATAAAAAAGAAACGGCCAGTTCTATCTACAAACGAAGAAACAGTTCGAAAACCAAATTTTCAAAGTTCGTTCTTCTTTATGTCAAAAGGAATACGTTCAAAAATTGTTTGGAGGTTAACTTTACAGGGGAATCGTAAAGGTGCGATCTAATGGCACGAAACAACATTAAATGGCGCGAAAAGTGAAGAAATGTGACATTCGTATTGTGTAGCGAAATTTTAAAATAAACAGCTTTTGAGTGGGCGGGCGCGCGAGTATTTGTAAATAGGTTTGTTGCCGATATAACAATGAGTTTTTTGTCAATGGATTTTATCAAAGGCATCTTGTGGAGGTGGTGTAGGTACGTTTGCCACGTGCCCTACAGTTGGCAACGTTAATTTTGTTT
Source organism: Thera obeliscata (assembly GCA_947578465.1). Lineage (NCBI taxonomy): Eukaryota > Metazoa > Arthropoda > Insecta > Lepidoptera > Geometridae > Thera > Thera obeliscata. The sequence goes on along the minus strand of OX387914.1, from coordinate 3,160,492 downwards.
GGCATTCAGTTCTTATTATGTAACAATTTGTACACTGAGCTGATAAATATAAATAGAGAAGCCGACCTATTGTGTCCGGACATTCAAATAATATATCATTATAATGAGACATTATTACCTCTAGGTAGATAACCTAGAACAACTTTTTTTGCTTCTATTTATAAATAAGCAAGACAGGAATCTTTTTTATTACATTTTGATAAGGATAGTCACTTGACAATATCAATGAAATTCGAATAACAAAGACTTACGTATAAGCAAACTCAAAATTAGAATTTACCTAAAACGGATTAACACGAACAAATTCGAATAGAATACGGCGAGACTTATACGGCACGAAACTCAATACTCTAAAGGTGCGTGCACACAATGCAGCGTTATCGCAAGATCGCGCGACATAAACAACGCCGCGGGTGGCGCTACCGACGCGCTCTCAAGCCTCTCTACTTTACGATGTTACAAAAATACTTGTTAGCTACTGAAGTTACGGGGAAACCGAGAGATAGTTTCGAGTTATATTCGCGATACGACTAATTAAGAAACTAGTGATAGTTTGCAACTACAAATTTTCATCGAGTACTACAATAAAGTAGCGTTGAAGATACTTCACTTCCTAGAAAAGCTCAGTTTTATTCAGCTCCGTCTATTGAAAGTAGATTTAACTGAACTGAGCTTTTATGTTGTTCATGAGTGAAGTTTCAAAAGAGATCAAATGAACGGAGAATATTTTTTCAAACCATTATTTTATATCCAATAGTTGAGTTTTACCTATGGGTTTTCAAGTTTTACCTACCTACTTATAACTGAATAGAGAACTGTCAATACAGTCGTGAAGTAAACAACGCAGCCCCGGGAAATCATCTCAATTCACAGGCAACAATGCGTTGAACTGGGTCACGGAGGCAACAGTGGCTCAAGTGTCGCCGAGTCGCCGATAGCGGGGTCCGAGTTCACTCGCATAATGGCGCCCTGTCCAACGACGCGACGTCAGTGTCACGCGTCACGGAATGCGGTCATGCGGAGAGCTAGTGTGGAACTAGTTTTATGTTTATTACGTGGAAGCCAGTAAAGAGTTTATAAACTCTATGGTGTATGATGTCTTTTTCTTTTTCTATGGTTTGTTTGATCCTCTTTTGACAAGGTTTATTATCCTGAGGCGTTTCTGATAGGTAGTAGAGATTGTTGTAAGCAATAAGGTTTGTGCTGTATCATAATAAAAGTAGTCATGGTAAACAGTAAAGAGTTTTACCCCCGAATACTGAAACGCAACTCAGATTTAAGCACGTCTCAAGCGACGAATATTTGACAGATTTTCATTGAAAACTGTCAAATATTCGTAGGGGTAAAGTATGTAATTTAAGGAAATTAGTAGGTATTCCAAATTAATGACAGACCAGCTTTTTAGGTATTTATAGGTACTAATAAATTTAATAACATATATTATTTCTGAGTTAAATAATATAACATTATATCGAAATGCTCTAAAATGGGTGCTCTAAATGTAAAAATCCAAAACACTTGTCACATTTTGACCAGTAATAAATTACACCGCCCGCAGTGTACACTCCTATTTACAATATATTTGAATATATCGAATAAACCGATTAATATTATTACTGTAAATTAAAATGCACATAAAACGTGGAATTTAAGAAAACATGCTGATATTTTGAGCGCACGCAGCGGGCGTTCTGACTGACGTTCCGATGTAAATTAGTTAATTACTTACTTTATTATGATAGATTCTATTAGGTTTATTTGCGAAAAGAAATTTGAATAAAATATTTATAAGTAATTAAATTAGTGACCGAACTAGTAATCAAATAAAAATAGCATCAATATTTATTAAGTATCCACTTAATTTGGTCGTTTTATTGGAGAAATAAAATGATACTCCGTGAAAATTTGATGATGATTTTACTACAAATTACTTATTCATTGATAAACATTTCGAGGCAATATAAATACCATTCTAATGATTCGAATTTTAAAACGATACCATTCGAATTTCAAACTGATAGTGAGAACACTAAATGATATTGTTTATCAGAGCGATAGAAAAACATAGTGGTATAATCGCGAACACCGCTATAAATAGAGCTATCGCGCTCGCATAAAGTTTTAACAAGCGTTTTCGCATTACATGTACCGGCTATCTCGAATGGGACTATACAGACGAGGCGATAACAAACTGAATAAAATGATAAAATAGTTGCTTTTGTTTAAAGGAAGATTTCTAAATAAACACGTAGGAGATATAGCTGACGGGTAACCAATCTGGTCTAATAATACGAGGGTTGAGTTGACTTCCGATATTTCGGCACAGTTGCATGCACCACAAAATTTAATCATGGTAAATATCCCGTTGTTTCGTAAAAATAGAATACGCATTTTTTACAGATTTAAAAAGAACTAATTTGATCTTTTTGAACACATTTTTATCCATGAGCAATGTACAGAAAACCCTCATATTATTAGACCAGATTGGTAACCCAACTTAATTGGGCGGTCTATACAGAATACCTTTCCACTTTCCGCACGCTGTGTGCTTGCAGCAACGTACCATCGTCTTGATAACCGTAATGACGTCGTAAACTCGCCTCGAATTGCCAGAGCGAGATAGAAACAGTCGAGATATGCCACGGAACGCGGAAGAATTAGCAGTGAGCTAACGATGGAGTAAATCACCTGTTAGACCATCTTTAGAGTGGCGAGATTAAATTTGAAGTGATGAATGTGGTATTCACGCGTGGCTTCAAAGTCTTTTGTTCTATGATTTATTATTATTCTGTACGAAACTTTCTTTGAATCTGAAGTTTGCTAAAGAGTCGCAATCATCAAACTAGTTATCGTCCAAGATTTGTTACCAATAGTGTCCTAAAGAGAAAATTATTTATGTCCTAATAATTTATCTCGAAGAAAGAGAAGACTAACGAGTTAATCTACTCGAATGAAAAGTTATGCTGTTGCTGTATTTTGACGTGGAAACATTTACAACTTTTTAGTACCTACAGTTTGAATACTTTTACCAAGAAATATTTGGCTATAAAAAGCATTGTATAATTAATTGAATATAATTTATTTTATTTTATTCAAATAATTTGGTTGAGATCAGGAATCTATGGTATTAACAATTTTACCTACCTACAAGATCTCATTACAAAAAATGTAAATTACAAATGAACAATATTCTGTTTTATGATCTCCAGTGGGTGAAATAGCAACTGTTCCATATCAAGAGCATTATTAAAATACTTTTACGTATTTAAAAATCCATCAGTTAATTATTCCCCGTGCGGGCATCTGCCCATCTGGGATGCTTCATTTGAATAACAAAGATCACTGACCGCGCGGTGGAAAAAGATTGACATTTGAAACGAGAGGGCGCCTATTGATATGCTTTTTATAAGCAGTAAGTAAAAAACATGTTTTAAATGGATAGTTCCATTATAATACACTTGTAAAACATGGTTATCATGTTTTATAAACATTGGACTTCCGAGGTCGGAAGTTGACCCTTTTCTTGCAGACGCTACCACTGAGGTTATCGATTAATGCACATAAACTAATCATACTGATTTTACATTATATAACTGTTAGCATGTCAATACAAACCTGCTAGGTTGTTTATTATTTTGTTTACCTTGCTTGAGTATTTTTCTGACATATTTTTTCTACTGCTGGGTTATTTCAATAAAACCATCGCTATTACCTGCCATCTTCAACTACCACAATTGAAAATACGGAAAAACAGCTTGCCAACATTCTTAAACTTACTAGTAACGTTTCACCTACTTGCTTCATGTCATGTTTGTATTTGTCTGTACTATGCAAGCTAATATCAAAGAATCACGTGCACAAAAATAAAAAACAAAACACTAGCTCGCAACACGCGCCCGCAGCACTTTTTTGATGAATGAACACATCACAGTACCTAGCATTGACTGATGGGATCTTGAGGACGAAGATACTACAAAGGCCCGATCTTTGCACTTTGACATTTCGCGGTTTAATCACGTACTAAGCGGCGTAGAGGGCGCTAGTGGCGCCGGATCAGCGCACTTGACACTGTCGATACCTCTTGACAAAGTCACTTCGGCGGGATTTGTCGCTTGAAAGGCGATAAAGCTCAAGTCATTGTATTCGATCTTTATCGCGCGTCAGGTTAATCGGTTGAGTTCTATTTACAGCTTTTTTTGTTGGGTTCAACCTCGTTTTGTGCTTATTTTTGCAGCAATTAGGAAAAACATGGCCCCACAAAATACTTCTTCAACTTTATTGGTTCAACATTCTTACAGTACGATATTTCTATCATGGTTCTATCACTAACGACCAGAACATGGTGTTATGGGGAACCAGAATGTGGTGTTTTGGGGATGGGTAATCTTACATTTGGTAAGATCGTTTATCGTTGATTAGATTACAGATAATGACATAACAACAGTACATAACCGATCTCATATAAAATTGACAACGGTTACATAACCACTTCATAAATATACCATCAATTTCAATCAGATACCTATCATAATACAAAACTGATATAATTTCTAGCATTAAAATACATAATTATGAGGAAATAACGATATCGCGACATGATTAAACTTTTGCCAGTTAATCCCCACAGCCAACGCAGCACATATTAAAGCGTACACTCGCCGTCAGTTGCATTGTGACAGTAGATGCTTAGCATTTATCTGTGCGTCTGTACACGGAACAGGAGGATGGGCACTGTCCGAGTTGGAAACTAATGTGAGCTTCAGGGCTGGCACGCATCATTTACAGTTTAAAAAAAACGTTTGCGTTTTTTTTTTCACTTCAAACCAATAATAACTTGTTGAACTGCTTTGTTGTACAGTGTCCTTTAAGCTGGACGTTTTAGTCTCAATAATTTACTGTCATTTTTTTATATTGTTTGAAAAAACTATTTAATTGTAGAACATTGCAATAAAAAAATATATTTTTTGAATTTTACTACAAAAGATATCAACGCGCCACACGCTACGGCGTAGCACCTATAGATTCTATACATAGTGATACATTTTAAAAGTAAAGTACCTTTTGTATGCAATTTCGATATACATACCAGCTTTTGTTTTTGTAGTAGGTGGTTATTTTGATGTACACACATAGACAGCTACTTTTCACGTAACATGAAACAATAACAATTGCAACGTATTAATTTTGAATATAAGCCTAAAGTGGTCTGTCATAATGCCTTCATGCTTTTTACACTTATTTGGAGTATGCTCATAAAACAAAGGGGTTGTCCATCAACCCTAGCCAACGACGCGACAGGGTGAAATAAAGGCACGCTCCGACGAATGGAGTGAAAAAATCCGGTTCAAAAAGCCACGGTAGACTCGACCGATGGCAAAAACTCGACTATTGTCGACGTGATATACTGTTGCTACTAGTGTGGACATGGCTTTGTTTTGTTCTTTCATTGTGTGTGTAGATGGAGTCTTAAATTGACAATTTTGATGAGATGGATTCAAAATATTTTTGTCATTATTTTGAAAATGTATAATCCCGAAAGAAGTATAAGTGCCGTTGGCTGTTTTTCCTGACCACTACAATCTGGGCCTCTGCCTACCTCTTCAAGGCAAGAGTGAATAGGTATTCACTCTTGCCGTGAAGAGGTAGGTCTTATAGACCATCCATCGTCGGTTACATTGTCGCTTACGATCAGGTGAGATTGTAGCCATATTATATATTCTATAACATGAAAAAAAGAAAAAAATATTCATAATTCATTTTTTATGAGAGGTAGTGATGATACCAACAGATAGCCCACCTGATATTAAAAGTTACCTTTTCCCACAAAAGTTGCATAATATACTCTCAGAGCACGCTAGATAGAACTAATAAAAAATCTTTCATTTATTTGTTTGAATACCTCAGTTAACATAATTTAAACTTATTAAAAGCTAAACCGCACTAATGCGAGAAAATCATTGTATTAATAATCCCTTTTGTTCCACTTGTAAAATGATATAACACTGATAAAATCAATGTGAGGGACACAACAATACGAGCGGTCTGAGGGACCCTCAGTTATAAGCCGAGATCTTTTGTCGGTCGCGTGTCGAAACCTGACACCTCTGTACCATCGTTGTGGTTTATTAAAAAATAGGGACAAAAAATTACAACTGATCAAAAAATTCAAAATTAATTATTGTGGAACGTAGGCATCAACTTTTTTACATTTAATTTTTTTTCCACGGTAATCTCGTACATTTTTATTTTAAATTAAAAAAAAAATGCTTTGTGTATGTTTACCATTTGACACAAACCACTGTTTTTATTAAAAATAATTCATTATTTAGGTTCATCACCACGAAAATTTCTAGCTAGGGTTTAATAATCTCAAATGGAAGTAGAAGCTAAAAAATCGCGGCAAATTAAAAAAATATTGTATGTTAAAATAAAGTAAGTCTAAGTATCTAACTGAAGGAAATATTTTTTTTTAGTTGTATCTTTGGAGTAATAACAAAGTATCAAATTATGTAAATTCAAGTATATAAATAGTTGGGTATCAACTATATAGTTGGGTAATAGATTGGTAATGGGTTGCCAAAGTATTAATTTTATAAATTGACGCGAGTTTTCAGTCTCTACTCCCATTTCACAGACTATGAAATAACAAAAAACAAATACAGCATAAAAAAGTAAGTGCTAAATTAAAAAGTTTGATTTACGAAAGTCAAGCATGTCCAACCGCACGTCATTGATGCGGGCGATATTAACAGGCCCTAATAGAATTGCAGTACCGTGAAAAAAGAAAATGGCGCTACACCCCCGGCTATGGGGTGCCAGTGCGAATCAGCACTTTCACAGAATAAGCTTAAACGTTGAAAACCCAATTTGACGGCTCGATTAGCACACGTTTTTTACTCAGTGATTGATTTATGGTATAGAATAACGGGCTTTGATTTTTATGGGGAAGTTTAACATTATGCAACGTAGTAAAAACCTAATAACGGCCTTATAAAAAGAAGTAGTGCTTAAACTATTGCCATCTCTTGCTAATGGCTAACTAAAAACTAAGATAGAGCTATTCATGAAAGTAACCTTTATTAGGTATGAGGATAAGTTATTAACCCTGATCAATAAGTTGTGTTACTGCAACCCTAGTACGATGTCCGGAATATTTAAATCAGCTCGCGGACGTCACCAAATTAATCAGTGCTACCAACTTGACCGATTCAACCATCAATAAGTCCTCATTACAAAATTAATTTTCACAAATTGAACCGAACGTGGTCTCTTCCGGTCATTGTCGTGTATTTCGCGGTATTGTGGCATTGATTCTGCTCGAAATTTGAATTTATACTTTTTTATTGGTACTTGAAACAAAGATTGCATTGCCACAGATTAAATCAATATTTTTTGTTTTTTTATAGTGCTCTCTGTTTGCTCTGTTCTATTTTCAAAACTTTTGAAATATGGACTCTGACGTGTGAATTTTATTTGGAAATCCATGTGGAACATTATGTGTAAAGCATGTGTTTCACAAGACAATTTACATTATTTACACCAAAATAACGAGAAAACCTACGTCTTTAGTTACATTCTTAGCTGTAATCAGCAGTTCTAATTTATCCGATTCCCTGAGATCGCGAGCTAGCTCTGCTTGTAAATCGTGCCAGGCCAAGCATTGTGCTCAATTCGGAGAGTTAATTGTTTTTAATTCCCCTGTTTTAATTTCTTCTGGATCGTGTAAGGCCTCTGGCACTTGTTTAGCATTTATTGTATAATACACTTGATTACTGTGACTATACGTTCGAATAAGTTTAATGCATGCAAGTAAATACTTCATACACTTTTGCTTGAATTTAGCCGTGTCACTGATTGTCATTACCCATTAGTAAGAGATGGCAATAGTTTAAGCACTGTTTATCTTTTGACATATTTTTATGAGTGTCACCCCCGAATACTGAAACGCAACTCAGATTTAAGCACGTCTCAAGCGACGAATATTTGACAGTTTTCAATGAAAATCTGCCAAATATTCGTCGCTTGAGACGTGCTTAAATCTGAGTTGCGTTTCAGTATTCGGGGGTCAGATTCCAAATGTGAAAATTTATATACGTACAGAATATTTTAAGTTTTGACTCAGATAAATTTAGTGATTGAGATCCGATGGCGCAGTGGTCAGCGTATTTTTGTACCAAAAGGAAGGTCATGGGTTCAAATCTACATAGGACATTATATTTCATTTAATTTTTTTAATCATTCTTCATTCAATCTTTCAAATAAAATTAATTTAAGACACGATAAACAATGTAAAGAGAATTTTTTTTACGGCACTCTTTAGTGGTATTCTAAGGGGTTTTGATAGTGAAATTGCTATACGCCAGTACTATTTCGTAATCTGTGCCAGGACCGTGTATTGTAACTCTTTTAATTACGGCCACGGAGCGCTAATGGCATCGTGCGCAGGCGCCGATCACGAAGCTCCTTTTGTTCAATTGTACAGTCGCTGATGCTTTCAGGATAGCTGTTAGAAATATTCTAATTATTAGCTTTTCTCTACTGAAGTTCAACGGAAACTTAAAAGATTTAAACAATGTGAATTTTATTCTATACTTATTATTGGACTAGCTGATGGAACAAGCATATGGCCCACCTGATGTTAAGCCGTAACCATCGCCTGTAACAAAGAATTGTCTCGTAGGGCACATTTCTGACGTGCGTGACTGCACTGCCCTGCGTCCATCAACATGAAGCTTACAAATGTTTCGCCTCACGTGCCTGTAATTTCACTGGCACCCACACTCTTCAAACTGAAACACAGCGATGCTGCTTCACGGCAGAAATAGGCATGGTGGTAGTACTTCCCCGGACGAGCCACACACAAAGAGCTCTACTACTACTAAATGGAGGACTGTCAAAACTTGAAAGTGAAGCCTCGACTTAGACTCAAGCACTGTTCTGGGGCTCAATTCTAGACCAGTGACTTTTTTGTGACGGTAGATATCACAAGAACTGTCAGTTTCTTTAGTGAATTTGACAGTTCTTGTGATATTTAGCTACCGTGACAAAAAAGTCACTGGTCTAGATTGGGCTCCTGAATACGGGCGTAAGTCACTCACTCTGCATAAGCGCAAAAAGTTTTAAATTTCCCGTATGACTGTACAAATCGATAGGAAAACGTAGTGCAGGGTAAAGCGTCCAGTATGTCGCCCTCATTTGGTTAATTCAACTCCTGTAGAGATCCTCAATTAAACGGACACAAAAGGAAGTTCGGAGCGGACGGAATCACGACTCAAATTAACGAGGAAACTTTTTAATGAGCTTTTTTCGGTAATATTCGCTTTCTCGTTACAGTTTTAATTGTTTTTATATGAGCAAATATGCTCTGGTTTGATTGTTTTAACCTGCTAATAGTACTTTTTTTAACTATGAGTTCTAGGATATAATTTCTATTGCTTGTAGAGTCCTGCTTTTTTATTAATATTTTACAAACTACAAAAAATTATGAGTAAAAAAAGCACACCTTAACAAAAAACAAGACTCCTTCAAAACAATACTTAAAAAAGTAAAATAACTTTTTTTAATATGGATCCCGTTATCTGACTATGATTAAATTGAATTAATCAAAAGCAAATATACGTTTTGCTTTTGTTTAATTTCATTGACATTTATTATAACGGGATCCATATTTGTGAATAGAAGTTAAATTTACCTGCATGTCAATAAAATAATAGAATTTTGCCAACATTTTTACTTTAATACCTGCTTGCTGCTTAGTATTGAATACTTCTGCTTTAAAATTAAATTAACAAATGATTCATCATCTAAGAAATCAATATTTATAGGAGTCAATTTATGATTAGCACTCTATTTTAATTTGTCCAAAAGCTTTCGCAATAATGAGACCAAGACAAACAAAGCATGGAACCACAGGCATCCTGTTGACTTCGCGGTAACCCTAGGGTGCCACCCTCCGGTCAGAGAGACCCCGGTCTAACCGCGACGCGACTGTGGGTTAATCATTGGGAAATTAATGGTATGATTGGAAATGTATGATTATTATTACGTTATTGAGACTTTACTAGAAATTATTATGACAGAGCAATATTGTAGCGAGCTTCTTAATTTTTTTTACATTGATCGAAACAATTTTTTTTTTTTCGGTCAATTGTTAGTTTTAGGGTGTGCAATAAATAATTTTCTATTTTATTCTATTCTTTTATAAGCTTCTCAGACTACTAAAGACACCATCAAAGATCTTGTGTTCTACATGAACTGAAACATTACAGCCGTGTACAGTATTAGAATAGTAGTTTGGTAGCTGAAATCACCAATGTAGCAAATCCTCTAGGGTGATGAAAAATTTTCGACACCCCTAACAAATTGTAAAATGTCAAAAAAGTAATCAAATTGTTCCGCAACCTCGCCGAACATGTATGCACTTTTTATCTGACATTCCCTAGGGGTGGGGATAATCGTATCTGCACACACGTCACTTGAGCCGCGACACGTTGAGTTGACACCCCTAACACCCCTGACCACCAATCAATAAAAAGAAATGTCAATGTCATTGCACAATGCTCAATGTCACTTTCTCTATCATTATATGAATTTTCAAAACGTTTATTTTTAAGCTTGTATGTTTTTAAGTATAGTAACTTATATCCACAACAAAAACCTCGGAGCCGTTCATCAGTAACCCTAAACTACGGCTCGTGTCGAAACGACCGACAACGCGACGTTGAAAAGAAAATGATTGTACTCCATTCACCGCTGATTACACTGGAGACAAAAAACTATGTGATTATTTTCACAGAGTATTAATCGTACACGTCAAACGGGTGATTAAGTTATAAATCCAGTGTAATTGCGGAGTGACAGATGTCGCTCGCGGCGCCGCCACTGAATGTGCGGGCGCACGTGGATCATTATAATTTTGTTCCGATTAACTCCGCCTACGTTTTCGCTGTTATTTTGATAGCGCATTGTGATGGAAATAAATTATTGGATTTTAAACGGTTGTGCGGGGAAATATTAAGATTCATCGTAATGACTTCATTTAAAAACATCGAATTCCAATAAAGTGTCATGTTGCCAAATAATATTTAAAAGATCGGTGATTTAGTTGATTTAGTGCCACTTCCCACACGCAGTGTGCCCTACAACCTGCTCGTGCCCTTCGCACAGCCAAATCGAATTATAATAAACCGTAAGGAATTTATACGAGACAGACGACAAAATAGCTAAATTAAATTTTAATTTGTCTCTTGTCTGGGACAATCTCGCACACATTAAAGTTGAACAATAAATTTATTAGATTTATGCCCAAAGACATTTTCTATATTTTTAAGATTGGCTTGCTTAAACTTGCTCATGTTTTATGACTAGCATAAAGTATCAGTTTTCATAATAATAATAAATATTATGGACAATTCACACAACACTATATAGCCCCAAATTAAACAGAGATAATACTTACATGCTTTTTTTTGTAGATACATACTTAGAATACTCTATAACACCCAGAAAGAGATCAAACATCTGCGTTCACCACACAAATATTTGTTCTCGGTGGGGATCGAACCCACGACCTACGGCGCAGATGGCAGAGGTACTACCAACCGAGCTGAGAGGCCAGTCAAAAACCTAAGCTCATGTCCTACAGCAAAAATAGAATAGTCAGCAATTGTGAATCCCAATCGGAGGTGTAAAATATTAATGAATTCATCCTCGTCTGCATATTCATGGTGGTCACAGCTCGTTAGGTCGTTGGTCAGTATTAACAGTCTGTTGGGGTTGGGGGCCTGGACGACCAACGCGACATCGTCGGGTTGATTGAAGTTTGAACTGATACATATTCGACTCTGAATTTTAACAGATTCACTTTTACTTTACGCCAGAGTACCTACACGCTTCAATTTTACTTTCAATTGATTTGTAAAATTTATGTCATAAACACATAGATTTTTTTGCATTGTCTTCGTAGCAAGTTATAAGTGTAAGCGGTTTTAATTTCCAATAAAAATAAAAAAAATAACAGTTATCTGGTTCCCATAGTACATACCTATTAAAATTTGGCTAATTTGGGGTTAGATAGTGTTGTGTGGATCATCCACAATACATATTTATTTATCATGGTTTCTTAAAAATGTTATTACATTTTAAACGTAAAAATTACTTTGGTGAGAATATTTTTATCAACTCAAAGTATAAACGTATATGTAGCTGAAATCTAGCTAAAACTTCGAAACCTATAGGTTTATGTTCATCTCTTATTCACTCCTTGCGCACATCTAGGCGATATAAATGGCGATCAGTTGAAACGCTGTCAAATATGACAGCGATATTTGACGCTTTGACACAAAATCACTGTCATATTTGACAGCGTGTCAGCTGATCGCCATTGTTGTCATTTAGATGCGCGCAGGCCTTTGGTAATAAAATGAAATATCACAAAGTTACCGCGAAGTATAAAAAACTTGTAAGTTGATTTTATTTAGTCACTACAACAGACTGTCAAAAAGTCTGTCAACACAAAATGCATGTATGACAAGTATGACAACACAGTAGCAATATGATACCCTCTGCTAATGAGCAAACATGATTAGAGAGACGTCGCCACCCACTCACACGGTCTACTGGGTTTGTTTGGTTTACGAACTAGCTACCGCCCGTGGCTTTAGCGTGGTATGTACCTGAATAAAATGATTGCAATTTTAAGAAGAAATATTTTATTCAAAATTTCAACGAAATCGGTTAAATCATAATTGAATCGCAAACATCGAAACTATAAAGATTTTTATAATGTCCCAAAAATTAAGATCCAAGCGGGATCCGATGGCGCAGCGGTAAGCGAAGAAACCAAGGGGAAGGTCGCGGGTACAGATCCCGCTCGGCTCTTAACTTTTGGAACATTATAAAAATCTTTGTGATTTTCTTTTATAAGTTAAGGTAGCCATTAACACCAGGTGACATATAAAGTAGCTTCGTCTCTTTCTATCATAAAAAAAAGTGGTACTCTCAAAAGCCATTGGTAAATACCCAAAATCTACAAATCAAATAATATCAAAATCAAATAATTTAAATTTCACAAAAATAGAGATTAAGTACAAACGAGCTACAAAAATAATATCATACTAAGTATATCTATCATAATCTAGGGAAATTTTAAACTCGTACGTACTCAAACATAAAGTACAAATTATATTATAATCATTAAATAACACAGAAATCGAAATGAACCCCATTTGAACTACCAAGGTAGTACGCGAAAAAACAAACATACGCAATACGCAATTTTTTTGCATCAAATCCAGTCTAAGCTCAAGATGCTCAAAGCAGAAGTAAACGTCATTTCCCCTTTGTTTTACAAAATCCTTACACCGAGGTTATCGCGTCTATCGTTATTCAGTTATCATCTTAGCAGGGGATTGCTAATTATTCGCACCGGTGACGTCACTGCGGTGCGGTGACGTCACCAATAAGATTACCGCACTAATTCTGCTCTGATTCGGTTTAAGGCGGAGATTAGCGGTGTTATAGGCTACGGAGAACGGTATCAGGTTTTAACGATTGCGAATCGCGTTTAACTCCGTACTTTTGTTTTGTAGTATAAAATTAACTTTAAATTGTCGCTTTACTTTTTTAAACACTGATTTATTCAGCGTATGTAATTATTTTTTAAAATCAGGGGGAAGAAATATAGCAGTAAGTATTACAAAAATAATATGAAAAATATATAAAAAATTGACTTTAAATGAAATACTTTAAAGCGCTTTTTAAAAGCAAGAAGGTGTAGACTATTCAAACTGTTAAGGTTATATTTGTTAATGTTAGGTTGTTATTACTCTCACATACCTATTTAAAAATAGATGATGAAATAACCTAAAAAGCACATTTATCTTTGCAAAGGGCCGAAATAATAATTATAAGTCGTCAACCCCGACAGTTGGACAAACAGTCCCCTGAAGGGATTCGCGTCTTTTTATCGGCGAGGGACCGCAAATTTCTATTTGCATATCTGTACGCTCATAAATCTCTGTTTCACTTATTAGCCCCTTTTCCCCGCGTTGGGGTCTCGTAGACCCGACACGGTGACGTGGGGTTAAATTTTTAGTGTTTTCATTAGTTTGTGGCAAAGAAAACTAAAAGGTTAATCTACAAACATAATAAAGTTAGTGGGTGACTAAGTCAGTTATGATTATTCAGTGAGCTGGTGTCTTCTCTATATATTTCTTGAGATTAATTTAGCAAATTACGTACGCATTGAACATTTTCAAAGAAAAATATTTTTGATGGATGCAGAATGAAATACAAAACACTAACTCACTGAAATACTACGTAAAAAAAATAAAAATGTTAACACTTACATTTCCACGTCGTCGGTCGATTGCACCCCAGGCGTTCGTAGCTCCAATTTGTTAGTGACAGTACATAGCTAGTGAACTGGTTACTTTGGGTGATTTATGCTCAGAACAGAAAGAATGTGGTTAGTACATTTTTAATAGTATTAATTCCAACCAACACCAATAGTATAAAATTATGCAAAAGTATTTGCCAAGTACACTGTTTTTTTTTGTCAACCTGGTCTTTTAAATCAAGAAACTTTGATTTCAAATTTTTTGAGAGTGACAGGAAAAGAACCAGTGATAAGAATTAAGAGCACCAAGAGTAACCAACCACCACCAAAGCAAACCCAAGCCAAATAATAAAAAATGCGAATAAAGATCGAAGCCAGTATAAATACTAGATTTTCGAATTATTAAAAAACAATCAATAATAACAAAACTGCAGATGTTGCTAAGAAGGCGTAATTTTACATTTTAGCGTATTTTTTTAAAAGTAAGGATGTATTTTACGTCATCGACTTGCTATTAAAAGACAAAATTATGTATTTAGAATGTTGAAATGTACTTTACCTATTAACTAGTGATCCAAAACCGTTATAATTAATTAAAAAAAGTTATTCTTTCTCGGGAAACGACTATGTTAAACAATATGAATATGATTATAAAAACAATTCGAACATCAAAATTTGTAGCCACCGATTATCATGCGGAAATAAAAACACAAAAACAAGAACACAATTCCACATTCCACAACTTTCCCCTCAGGTTACGTAAACGTTACAAATAACTTGCAAATTACTAAGCATAGTTATGTTAATTAATTAAATCGATACAATATCGTATATCACTAGGTGACGCCCCCTGTTACGCCTACGTCGTGTCAGCGTTTATCTGATCTATGGGTATTGTTGTACTAACGTTTGCCATTAAAGGGTTAAGTCTTAAAATCCTCAACGAAAAACTTACAACCTATAATGACTACTAAGCCAACGTTTTTAGTATCCATCATTCATTAACTTAGATATTTCCAACACAATGCTAAAAAACTATTTTTCTGCCAGATAGCAAGAGAGAGATCATGTTCCAGTTTTTTGCTGACAGTAAAAAAGTAAATCCAATTCTCACAACATTTCACGTCCCCCACACTACCGCACTAATGCTATTTCTCAAGCAATTCGTACCAGAAGTTCATGAAACTTAACCATTGACCATTTTCACGAGACCCCAACTACCTAATAAAGACCGATATCTTCAGCAATTCTTAAACTGGTCAAGTAAAAAGTTATTTAAATAAAAATAGACCTTATGTCATGGTAATAGGATATGGTGTGTGTATCAATTTCCGAAATGGACTGGCGACGACCTCTCGAACGTGATACGAATGAGTATTGTGGACCTTTTATTGTTATTGATTGACCGCATGACCACTTGAATGTATGATAGCTGCAGCCAACCGGTCCCTATAGTAACACAAGGGCGAAATATTTAACTGAAAATATACGTACTATATTTTGAAGTAAATACAAAAAAATATCATTAAATTTGGAAAAAAAAACACTTTACTGAACCTTTTTTTCACTTGAGGGTATATAAGACCTCAGTTGAAAGCTACGGGTTAAAAATTCGAAGCGTTCTACATTCAAAATCTGTCATCACAAGATGGCGGCTTAAATTCTCTAATGCTTTTTTCCCTGTAGATTTAAACAGAGACAAAAAAATAATGAGGATTGTAAAGTCAAACAAATTCAAAGCTTTTACACGAGTGAGAAGGCAAATCACCGATAATTTATTGGATTAATTGAGCAATAAAAATCTGGGAGTGCAGTAGGAAGATGGAGGGGGAAACACTTCATTTCACGCGTTTTATACGAAGGGACGTCTACTAAGGCACTCTCGGAGTAGCATTAATACAGCTACAGATAAAGCATATTGATATGAACATGAACATACTACTGACAATGTAAATGAAAGCGTCACAATAAAATGGTTCATTTAGATAAGATGATAAACATTTTTGGATATTGGATGGTAGCAATTTTAATGTAACAGCAAACTTAAATATTGTTAAATTTGAAACCCCAAAGAATATCCCTTTTTGACACAATTTTAGAGAAGCCTATTGCCAAATGATAAATTAAATTAATTAGCAAAATGATGTCACCAATGAGCAAAGAAAGCTTTTCAACAGTTTCAAAACCACAGATAACACAGAGATGCTAGTTAAAATGCATGTGTGACCAGCGTAACTTGTCAAAGGCTCTATAGGTCATCATTACTCAGTCTACCAGAGTGAGTCAAATAAATCTTTATCCCGGAAATATTTTTTGTTCGACAAAAATAGTTTCCTCTGTTTTGGCGGCGCAAGGGGAACATTATGGGTATTTTCACTTAGCTATTAATGTTGTGGTATTGCTGTTTTTAGTTTAATGTTCTCTTTTTGAAATATTGCCAATAGGGCGAGGTGATTTGTCATTTTGTTTTGAGTTCCGGTCTCTTTTTTCTATTCGAATTTCGAATTAAATTTTGTAAAAAGTTTTTATTGTTTTGCTACAAAATAGTAATAAAAAGAAAAATTAGGGAGTAATTTTTGTAAGGATTCAAAGTAAAAGTAGGTATAGTCGGATTTTTAACTAGACGAAGTCAACTGACGTTAACTGTGTTGTCAGTTTTTGATGAAATAAAAATAGTGTTGTGACAAATGAATGAATGAAATTTCTGCTTCTTGGATGAAAGGCCAGAAATATAATGTTTTATGTTACGAAAGATAAGTATAAAAAGGTTACACGAGATTTATTTCTTTTTTAAAGCACCTCATAAATGTTCATAAACAAAACTCCTTCAGGCCAGATAGAGGCCCTAAATCTCCCATTTACCATAAGGGATCGAGACGAATGGCCTGCCCAATGCCCATAGCCAGTTCTTTATTCATTCGGGGCCTAAAGGAATAAATCTGCCACGCCTTGTCAATACCACGGCCCACGGAACTACTCAATTATTAACAAAAATGTTCAAAATATACAAAAAATACTTGAATTGGTAAGTTTTTCTTAATCTAGATATGAACACGGCTTTAATGTTATACGAACGTGAAATAATGTAGAAAGAAAATACTTAAAAGAAAAGGAACGAAGTAGGTAACATAAAACGTTGGGTAATAGTAGTGGCCAAACTTGAAACTTTAGAGGGCAGTTCTGAAAATCAGATTACATACATGGCGCGGCAACTTGGGTTACCAATTTGCGCACACTTTTCGTTTCCTTGTAAGGCAGGCATTCTTAATAACAATACTTATCTAACATGGTTTATCGTAGGCCTTATGTCGTTTTAGTTTAGTAAAAACGACAGGTCTGTTTAAAAACAAATAATTATGTTAATGAAAAATAACCTTCACGGCAATTTAACGCATTTACATAGAAAGTATACAATTTTACGCATTTTTATCTGTCATATAGGATTCCAGTCCACCGTGGTAGCAAAATGCCTAATGGCACATCAAATAAATAAAATTAAATTTGGACATTAACGTCAGACCACACAAGATATCTAAACAAAATTAAATAAATATAGAAGTGGATATTGAAAGAAATGCAAATGTTTGGATAATTTTTTGATGTAAAACGGAACTTCACGGAAGTCGTACCTACGCAACGTGTTGACATGCCAAATTGATATAATCGTCAGTTTATACATTTCAAAACATACAGGTGTTTTTAATTTATGTTTTGATTCGTTTTCTGTCAGTTTGGGATATCACATTGCTTTTTGTTTTTTTTCTGGGGTTATTTTGACTTCTGCTGTGCTTGAGGTCTTAGCATAAAGTGTGAGCAGTTGGAATGGAAGTGATATCCTGATTTGATCGAAAATGTTTCCGATGGTTTTGAAGAAAATCGCCATCATTTTCTTTAAAGCCAGTGACAGCAGACTCGTCTATTGACTGACTTAAAACTTTTTATTTATGTAATATATCCTCACTAAACACTGGCAGAATTGTTCCAAAATGAACAGACGCCATCTTATTAAGAAGAAGATTTTTGTTTTCTTTTTGACATAAGAAAGTTACTGTTTATCAATAATTACGAGGTCTATGTTTTATAATTTTGTTAAAGGAAAACTAATAGGAAATAAATAGCACTAGCGAAGTACTATCAGCAAGTCTGTTGGGAAGCAAATTCCCCGCAGTTCAACTGGTAAGACTACTCGGTAAAACTTTGCATTTTTATTAACTAGCGACCTTAAAAATATGTCAAAAGATAAACAGTGACAAGAGTTACAAGATATTTCAATTAGATCCTTGGATTTTTGGAAAATTAACGGTTCTTTTGATTTAGGCCCCTATAGATGCGAATGGCGACCAGTTTGAATTCAAGATTGATGACATTAAGTTATCAAAGCGATATCTTGTAATCAAAAGCTTAATAAACAACTCTAGTTATGCTGAAAAAGCTCTTAAAAAAACAGGAAACTATTAACTTCATTCATCGACATATAAAATTACTAAAATATAATGATGTAGTGTAACATACACCGCAATAAACTAAAAGCCAAAAGAAAAACTCTGGCCATTTCACAAGAAATATCAACAACAACAAGTTTTATACAAAACATGGAGCAATTTATAATAGTTTTGAATTTATAGCCAATAGCAAGGTGTTAATTTTTTGGACATCTTCATAAACTGAAAAGTATAGTCGTGTTAGTTAGTCTTTAATTAATTTCGATGTTAAATTTGAATTGATAACCTTAGTTTTATGGTAATTAGACGTAATGATGTATTAAATGATCGTAACAGTTGAAATGGTCATTAATTTTATGTAATTTAAAACGATTTTTTATAGAAAGAAATTGATACCTTATAAGAAAAAAACTTGAGAACATGACAGCTGAGTGACGACAGTTTATGTTGGGAATTAATATTGTTTTTATTTTAATTTCACGTAAAGGCCTGCGCACACAGGCGATAGCGTTCAGCTGAAACGCTGTCAAACATTGCTGTCATATTTGACTACGTTCCACGTGATCGCCATCGCTATCGCCTTGATGTCCGCGAGCCTTCAGTTTTGAAAATTAAATTAATGTATTATGAAACAAAAAAAGGCCATTTTGTCTTTTACTTGTTTAAAATTTAACTTTTTTTCTTGCTTTTTCTCTTTTATTTTACTGTTAGTTTTCTATACCTTAAATGATTTTTATCACAAGTCTATAAAGTGTCACATTCATTATTATTTGTTACGAAAACGTGTTGTTTTCCCAATCTCTTACTGACCCCAGTGAGGGTCATAAATTACCCCAAAGTAAAACACTCGCATCTGTAAAAAGCGGGGTGCATAAGAAATAAGGCTTTTAGGAAAGTATTTTCACACTGTGTTACTACTAGTGACTTTATACATGCACGCGGAAGACGATAAAAAAGACATTGTACAGATCGATGTAAGTTGGTGGATGAAAAGGGCCCAGAATTGTCATCTTAGAAATGTGTAAGGGAGGGCTATATCCAACACTGGGCTTTTTCTGGCTGATGATGATAATACTCTTTACATTGTTATCGAGATTCTTCTTTAGCGTTTTTGTGAACAACGAACTGTATGGCGAATATGAGATATTCGCAAATTGTGTGTCAGAAGTTGAGTGCATGTGAAAAGGCGTTATTAATAAAGATATATATTCTGACTAGACAGAATAGTGAGTTGCATTTCTCAGAAAATAAATAAAATAGTTATTTTAAGGAATACATTTTGGATTGCATACTTTTCAAGTTTACAATTTTGATTTATTACTTCCAATAAAGAGTTGGTTCTTAATTATAGAATACAATAGAATAGCGCAGGCGCAGCGCATTAGCATTGCTATTCAGCATGGCAATGTCACCAGCGTCTTGGACACGCTTCTGACCGGCAAGTATTTGGATCGGTTGAGCTATCTGTAGATCATTTGTAACGGTCTGCAGATAGCTCAAATATTTCTTTAACATTTTGTAGATATTTGTATAATTGTAAGTTCCATTATGTAAATAAATGTTAAATTACTTTATTTGATTCTAGAACAAAATAATATCAGAAAGTTGTATAGAATGGATGCGCTCACGCAGTTGGAATATTGCAGTAATGACGCTAGCTTTAATTGACTCGTTGTGAAATGCTACGGAGATCGTCCCTAGCTTGAACTCGCTTGGCTTGAGTTACAGGCGGAAGCGGGAAAAAATACATGAGATTGACGAAATAGATATACTTAATAAAAACTAAACTTTTTTGGAGTATTTTTTTATACATTGCTTTATAACCTTCCTTCTGATACAATTGAATACACGATTTTTGTCTTTGACTTTCTACGTAAGATGATGGTTATATCTCTCTAAAAAAACAAAAATAAGTTTTGCAATAAAAAAAAAACAAAAAGAAGTCTAGACGTGGTTTCATGGGCACAAATCTGAAGTTGAACCCGTGTATTTTATTCTAATTTTTTTCATGTTTTATAAATAAGTAAAAAGGCCCTTATCGATGATATAAACAGCCGCGTTAGGTAACTCTTCCCTCATGTTTACGGACTACAGTGCCTGGGACAGAAATGTAAAGAGCATAAAATAGGCTTACAATATTTTTTTAATATGACCGCTAACAACTCGTAAACTAAAACACTTGTTACAAAGAGCTTCTAGACAAGCGTGCTTGCCGCATGCGGCCGACACAAATTTATAGGTAAAAGTTCGCGACCGACCAACCGGTTCGCAAACCGCGCCCAAAACAAAACCAACCTTAATCTTTATCACTAAGGTCCTGAATCCTAAAGCAGAAAGCCTTATCGGATACTTTCTTAATTGTGCTCTTAAGCTATCGTGGGAATGTTGACCTTATTACGTGATGGTAGGTTTCATTTTAAATTGATCCGTTTTCTCGGCCTTGCCGCCGGTAGATCGCTCTCACCTTAGTTCACGTGTGAATCTGTGTTATCCGGCTGGTTAGAGGAGGTGCATGAGGTGGGTAATTCCCTTATATTTTATTGAAGTTTTTAATTTGGTTGGGTTATGATTTAAGATAGATTGGGCGTGCGGCGTCTAATTCCTGAATGTAACTGTGTGATTACTCTCAACGAGTCACGCCTTTTGGTTTTATGTCGATTATTAAAATTGCAGAGTCGTATCTATTGAACAGAATTATATAAATGAACCCCGTGGCCTATTAGATGAGAAACTTAAGCCGCAAGAATATAACGTACTTACAATGAAGAAACAAAAAGAAGATTGAATATTTTTTTGGTTTAAAAGATCGTACTTAAAATCCACGAACCGGAAGACGAAGCGTAGGGCACCCACCCACTAGATGGACCGACGACATTGTTAAGATCGCGGGAAGTCGATGGATGGAAAGGGCTCAAAATCGTTCTTCCTGGAAATGCCTATGTCCAGCAGTGGACTTCTCAGGCTGATAATGATGATGATGATGATGATGACTTAAAATCCTTTCACCACACTGGCACTGGTTTGAAGAAGGGACACGATTAGAAGAAGATGTAAAAGGACCAACAGCAAGTTACAACAAGTATAATGAGCCAGACTTATTATAACCTAAAATTGTACTTGTATCAAATATTCATTGCACGAAGTATGGTAACTTCGAGCAATATATATATAATTATTTCATATCCAGAAAACTGATTAACTGTCCAGGTTTGCTCTGTAAGGAGATTAACTTTCGCCGTTTGAAAACATAGTACAATAATAAATTTTTCGATCAGAAAAATATATACACGACCGGATTTGAACCCGAGGCCTAAGGATTCGCACGCGGAGTTTTTACCACTAGACCACCAGTGCTCTAACAGAAATTCAATAAGCTCTTTAATAGCGATTTATTAAAGGAAACTGGGATTCTCCATAATTAAAATACATACAAATTCAAACACAATAGCGGTTAATCGCGTCCTTACAGAGAGAGTTAATGCTTCTTCGTACCGCTAGACAGACAGACAGACGATCTGTAATACATATACGGAGACAGTGATTTAATAGAACTCCAGTGTGAATGGATGTTCTTAGGCCTTAGATTTTACAGGGTGTAACGGAATAGATCTTGAAAACTAATAAAGATAAAGATTAGGTATTTATTTGCAGAAACATGTGTTAAAATTAAGAGAACAAATAAGTTGTGACAAAAATGCTTAACCGATGTTGGTGTACAAAATAAATACGGAAATGACACTTAAATAATATCAATTTAGGTGAATAAAAGTAAGTAAATGTGAACTGAAGGTGAAAAGTAAATAAAAGTGACGAAAGAATAAAAGTAAAGCGTAGCTTACTTACAATCCTGCCCCAGACACTGCAGCGAACGCCTCTTAAATCGAGGCATGAGTGAAAAGTTTATTTTTTATGCTACTAGCTGATGGAGCTTAGCATGGTGTTAAGTTGTAGCCATTGCCAAAACACTAACTTTGCCTGTTTTACATCATGTGGGTTTAAACCGCTTTTGTATTGCATTCAGAGATCCTATTTTTATAAATATTGGCGGCCAAGCCTGGTCAGACATGTTCATGTTTTCAGAGGTAGCATTTGTACACCCTGTAGTAACGTCTCATTTTGATGAATGTGAATTTGTAAATTGAAAAATACTTGAATGCATACATGCGAATATAACTTCCTTTTGAAGTCGGGTAATAAAGGTTTAATACCGTCGTTTTAATCAATTTTCACATTGAAAATTAACTGAGCAAGTGATATCGGAGTGGAAAATAAATCATTTTGAAAATCTATACCCGTATTATAAAGACTAACTATAAAATTTAAAATTTCTATTTTAAAGTGATCCGCGTGAATCTACTGAATGACGTGTAAAAAGTTTATTACTCTAATGGTATTGGAATTAAACTATATCCGTGTTTAAAATCTTCATGTATTGATTTTTAACGACCACAAAGTAGTCAAGATTTGTTTTTAGCTAAAATTGGACCAGTTTCATGGACACAGTGTTAGAAAATACTCCACAAGCCAACAATCTCCAAATCGATAAAGAATGTATAAATCACTTTCAGAATATTAATGTGTGTACCTTATGTACAACTTTTTACCCATTTTTATTAGCAGAGCTTGAAAATCCAATTTATTGAACTGCTAAATGACATGCAAATTTAACTTTTCAACCGACTTGGAGGAAGTTCACAAATCATATTTTTTTAAAATGTTTGCACTGCATCACTTTGTCATGAATTAACAGCTTCCAAATTTTTTTTTTTTGCGTCTGATAAAAACAAAAGTATTATTTTATCTTAAAGGTTTATACTTTCAGATTAGTTCCATATAAATTTTATTAAAATCAGATCAGTAGTTTGGTCATAAAGTTGGGTTTATCAAGTTTTTAAACGTATTACTCGTGGTACATGTAACCGTGAGTCGGCTAATTACTGTGGGTACGCATGCCCGTCACTCGTACCATCTAACACCTGTCAGCGCGGACAGACGGACGGACGCGGGCGGTCAGCGTGTGGGACAAAGTAAAGACTAGTAGATCACTAAGAAAATTAAAAAATATACCCAGGGCTATTCCTTGCTTTGTCAGACGCCTTTTTGTTTGTGTTAAAATAAAAAACCCACCTCTTATTAAGTTTTTTCTAGTAAAAAAATATATGTTTACTAGACAAAACTTAATAAGAGGTGGGTTTTGCAATGGCATCCATTCAGGCTTGTTACCTAAGAACAATAAATCGCTATATTAAAAGTAGAGACACCATTCTTAGGCCCTTATAAGCATATCAACGTATTCTTTTTCCATTACTTCACTTCGTATATTATTTTGATGTGTTTTTTGTTCGTTATGTATCTAAAATGTTCGAGTTTCTTTAGTCTACCATGTGCCGTCATAAATAAATAAGTTTTTAGTAAAATGTGTAATTTGATTCAAATTAAGCAAACCTCATCACTATCGCTGTTTAACGATTGTTGTTTTGTTCAAAAAGCTATTTCTATCGATTTTTAGTCAATTGCTTGACTCCCTGTAAACAATGTATCTGGGTAGACCACCAGCATAGCGAAGAATCGAAGTTATTTTGAATCTTAACTGAAAAACGCTTCAGCTTACACATTGGGCGGTAAATGAAGACAAACAGCCGTAAAATATGAGCTCTATGCTTTGATCGACAAAAAGATAGTCGTTGTTTTTGAACAATTAAGTTTTATCTAGTAAAAGTTATCTAATTTGTATTTGTACTCATCTTTCATTTTAGAGAAATGTCTACCTTTATTATGAAAAAAAAGGTAAGAAAGTAGAAAAATTAAAAACAGTTTTACAAAAAATAGGCTGGGTCTGGTCACACTGACAAAAAATTATCCATCAATTTATTCTTTAAGTTTTCACCCAAGAAAGAAGATCACAAAACATAGCCACGTTAATAGTGTTCCATGTTTTGATAAGCGCAGTAAAGTCTTCCATATTTGTCGGTACAGGACGCTCGTGACAAATGCTGCATCGATAGGGAACAACCATAGACTATATAACAGCTACAGACTATATAGCTGCTGTTTTGATCTGGCACTGAATACTCTCTTTGGACCTTTTGAACACTTGATTCCAATTCCAATCTTTATCATATAACCTGTCTGGACTTCTGCCAAAACGAGTATTTTGCCACGTTTGTCATTTATTTTTATATTGTTTCAGAAATATATTTTTACTTTTTGTCAAGAGCAATACAATTTATAATAAATAGAAAAAAACATCGGTTCGTCTTGGGTTAAGCGCAGGATTTGAAACTTTTATTTATAAAAACTTGCGCTTAGAGATGATGTATTTTTCCAAGATTACTTTTGATTAAAAACTTTTTTCCAATCAACTCAAATTAAACCTTAATTCCGTAAAATAAGGTCAAATTGAAATAATAATTTGGAAAAGAAACCCTACATTTGACTAAAACCTATCTCCATTTTAAGTAATCAAGCCATATTGTTTCTAAAACCAGTGCAAGAGAGCTCATTTTGGTTAAAAATCGATTTGGAGAGAAAAAGCTGGTATCGATGTAGAAGTACAACTCGATATCGTGAATCGATAGATTAGATCGATATCTCACGAGTAACGTACGAAGATAGGGTTAAGTTTAGTATTCTTAAATAGCTATTACCGTTTTATGATGATAAATTGGACATTACATAAAGTTCACTGTCATATTTATACAAATATTTCATGAAATAAATATACTACGACTTTGATGGCCGTAAAAATGTACAATTAAAATTATTAATCACACTTTTATGATACTTTATCATCATGTTTCAAAGTTTTTAGGCCTACCAAAAGCCTTGTATCTTTCTTAAGGAAAATCATTCCACACAAATTGTCCAATCTCTTATCTATAAAAATAACTTTTTAGTTCATACACATTATAAAAGACTCTTCGTGGAGTATGTCCAAAAAGTTAAGTATCTCATTGTGTAAGTTTGTATTTACTGTCATGGAGTTATATTGGGCCATTCTAAGCTCTACCACATAAAGCCGTCACCGTTATAATACGGATGCCGCTGTTCTGAGAACTGAGATATCAGTAACAAATTATATTTAACTGAGAAATTGTTTAGTTGTTTATAAATAACGGTGTTTAAATCCGATGTTGTGAGGATACAATACACAAAGTATCGTGTACTCACAAGTCGTTGACGAAACAAATTGATATATTACTTTCAATAGAAAAGTTCAGGGTTCCCATACCTACCAACTAAACCTTCTACCTACTAAAACAACCTGTATTTATGTACTTTTATACCTACTTCATTTTAGTTTTCAAATGAAACAAATTATGTTTTATACTAAGGCCCGGTTTCGCGGATAACTCTCGACTAACAAAATACATATTTTGACAATTAGTGTTAAACTCAATTTTTTGTCTGTGTAAGTTATGTTTGTAAGTTGTCTACATAGACACAATACATATAAAAAAAAAAAATTTAATTTTGTAATCTCAATTTGGTAAATCATAATAAATCTTTAAATTATTTTGTATTAGGTACTCGTATACCCACTACAAAATAATATGAAAATTTACGTTTATAATGATAAATTATTTGAATTTGTTCTAATAGACTTTTTAAAACGACCTACGTGCTCAAAAAGTCATTAGCGGCAAAGAAAAACAAAAACTAATTAGCTACGCAAAATTGTAAATTAAAATATCACAGCAACACGAAACTGATAACCAAGACGTGTTTCCCGAATTTTACTTTCTTAAAGCATTTTGGCTTTTAATGTCTAAGAAATAAGGCTTTTAGTAGTGTGATTGGTTGGAGGGGGGGTGGAAAACTGGTGTAACCTGATAAGGGTGTAATTTGAATAATTACGGCACACGGCAATAAGTCTTTTAGGATGAATGTGAGGAAGCTGCTTAAGAAATTCGCATTTGCAACAATGAAAGTGTAATTAATGAGGTAATCGGTATCTATTGAAGAAATCTTTAACGCGAATCTACTTTTCGAAACATGTTTGATAGAGTATTTACGCAGTTATAATCATAGTTAAGTAAGGTAAGTCTCTTTTTAGAGGTAGAATAAGTAAAAATTATAAAATCGTACTTTTTAAACTTTTGGGATACCATACCCTAACATACCATACCTTATTTTTTTTATTTTCCCAAAGTTTCGGATATGTTGCAATAAAAATCAAAAATTTTAAATATCTTTGGTGTCGCAAAATTTATTAATTTCCCAATAAAAGCGATACGGTAAATTTTAACGAATCAGAAATCATAGATCACCAAAAATTTGCAGAGAAATCAGGTTTCCATCATTTCGCGCACAAAATCACAGAATACTCAAAAACAAGAGACACCTCACTCATAGTTTCCCTCGGACGTCGGCGTCGCATTGATCAAGTCGCTCCGTGTCTTGCCATTGTCTTCTAGCTAAAGTTCGGGCGATAACACTCACAATGGATAGGTCCCAAGTCTGTTAACATGCGGATTTGAAAAGCCGGTTCAATGAACATACTCGTAGCTTTGTTTCGTTTCTTGGAGAGATAAGTTTTACGTAGGTAGTCTATTGTTAATTATTTTAAACAAAAAAGATCATCATAATCATCATTACCTGCTGGACATAGGCCTCCCCTACACATTTACAGAAAGAACGATTCTGAGCCCTTTCCATACATCAACTTCCCGAGATCTAAACAATGTCGTCGGTCCATCTGGTGGGTGGGCGCCTAACGTTTCGTTTTCCGGTTCGTGGTCGTTATTCGAGAACCTTTATTCCCCAACGGTTATCGGTTCTTCGAGCTATATGACCTGCCCATTGCCACTTCAAATTACTAAAAAAAAAGATAGTTGTGTGTTATTTTCATACGATTTTTTTTATTAAATTATAAAGCTACTGTCCAAACAAACCAATCCACCCCAGTGATACGTGATTCAACCAGATCCACTCCTGAATACACGACACACAATTTCCACTAATGTGCTAATGTTCAACATAATACAACTGACATAAGCCCATTTCACAAATTAGCGCCGAGCCACATTAGGCAGCATGCATCCGCATTAAGTTTTGATTTTAAAGTAATATTTTCTATTAAAAGTATCTGGGAAAACATATTTTGGTGCTCTGAGATTGTTTGAAATTGAAGATAGCTCATAAATATTTTGAAAACGAGATCATAGACTAGCTTAATATGGCAGAAAAAAATCAAAGTTCATGGGCGGGAAAACTAAAAAACCTC
The DNA here is from genome assembly GCA_947578465.1 of Thera obeliscata. Lineage (NCBI taxonomy): Eukaryota > Metazoa > Arthropoda > Insecta > Lepidoptera > Geometridae > Thera > Thera obeliscata. The sequence continues at coordinate 3,132,486 of OX387914.1, read as the reverse complement.
AGTAAAATCGTCAAGTGTTATTTTTTTACATTATTGTTTGTCTAAGCAAACTTTAATCCATTGAAATGTTTATCATGAACTTGTCAAAGAAGCCGATTAAAAACGTTAATTGCAAAAAACTGCATTAAAAGACCGACGAGAACTCACATTTATTTTAAGAAAAGAGTGAATAGTTTATTCTTGACCGTTCTTCTCCAACGTCAACTACATCAACGCCACACCACACACAAGTGGTTCAAATTTGGCGATCAAAGCGCCATCAGCTCCATTGAAACAGCGCCATAAAAGCCCTTGCGCTTTTTTTTTGAGTGGAATCTTTTTCTCGTCACATAGTGCTTATAATTATGTTTTATGTTTTGGAAGAGGAAGACATGTGCCTTCCCCACATAAAGTCGGACAAGGGCAGGAAGAATAAGACATTTTTAAAGCACGGTCTACCCATTGATGTATGAAATGTTGTGACACAAAATGCGGTTCCACACTAGGTGGTACGTTCAGCGGTTAGCAGAAAGCGCTGACGGCCCCCCGGGCGGTCTACATTAACACCCACGTTACTGTTATCGTTTGTATCCGCAGGATTAACACCCAACTATTGTTTTGCAACCTTAAGGCTCTTCAACGTATTAACTGGTACTTACATCAACGGGACTGGCCAATCGTCTAAATAACTGTAGAATCTGATGACAAAATTACTTTCAATGAACTACAATCTAGAATTTAGATTTATGTTTGTTTGGATTCTAGATTGTAGGCCATGTTCAAGATCCATATTCTAAATAAATTATAGTTTAAAAAACTAAAAAAAACGCTTTTATAACTAATTGAACTAAAAAGTTAAAAATAAAACTGTAATAATCAATTGAAAAATTTATATTATTGTACAAAAATTGTGGGGTGCTTTTTATAATAACTTCAGATATAATAAACTATTGATAAAATCTTTACAACAATCAAAATCAAGCCCCCCACGCTTTTTGTACAATAATATAAATTTTTCAATTGATTATTACAGTTTTATTTTTAACTTTTTAGTTCAATTAGTTATAAAAGCGTTTTTTTTAGTTTTTTAAACTATAATTTATTTTTTACTTTTTAGTTTTTTTTTTCATATTATTGCATTGTCATCGACCTTTGACAGGTGTGCAAAGTTTGAATCAAATCTGATCGTTCAAAGTAGGTTTTTTTTTTATTTTTTCAATTTTTTTTCATTTTTTTTTTATTTTTTTTTCATATTATTGCATTGTCATCGACCTTTGACAGGTGTGCAAAGTTTGAATCAAATCTGATCGTTCAAAGTAGGACAAAATCGAGCTCAAAGGGGTCGGTTACATACATACATACATACATACATACATACATACATACATACATACATACATACATACAGGTGAAACTAATAAAAGCGTTATAAAAAAGATATCCTTGACAGGGCATGAAAAGAAGATATCCTTCAAAAAGTATTTAAAAATCTCAGCATACTTAGAACAAATATCTTTCTGAATAATAAAAAAATACAACGCCAAATGTTGCTACTAAACACAGTAATTGCATAAAGCTTAGTATAAATATACCAAGTTACCTATTTCTCCAAGGACATCGTGGGTTTTTGGACATAATAAATATCTGAACAGAAGACCTTCCAGTTTTAGAGACGGTTAAATATGACAGCTGACATGACAGCTTAGTGTTGACGAAATAAAATTTCTAGCTAAAATCATTGTCTGTGTAGTTATGACATGCGCGGTTGCGACAGGCATTGTTTGCAGAGGTCGGGGAGCACAGATTAGCTGACCCTTAATTGATACGCGTCTGTGTGGACGCACCTTAACTAACTGTAATGACTGTCGTTTAACGAGCGCTGTGAATAGTTAAACAGAAGCTTTTTTTCATATGATCTTATGTTATTTTAATGAAAACAGTAGCTTTTGGCTATGGCTTTAAAAGTTTTAAGTTTTTGTTGGAAATTTATTATAGTATGACGCAGTTTTATATTTATTCACTGGCATACTAAAGTAGCATTTTTAAAATATTGCTTAATTTAAATAGTAATAAAAATTTCTATCGAATTATGACACATAATGTTTCTGTGTTTTGTTTTAATATGAATTTACATGCTAAATTGACACTAGCAGTTATAATAAGGGTTTGAACGCCTTAAAAGTAATCTAATGCAAAATAATTTTCAGAAGCTCTTCGTTTCGTCAACTCACCACACATATTTGGGAAAGAAGAATTTTTGGATCAAAGAAATTCCTGTAAGATTTTGGCCGCAGCTTCCTAGCTCCACAGATTACTCTCATTTGTTTGTGCATCCAAGAACATCCAAATTCCCCCGAACACACGGCACATTAAAATTCATCCGACGCTACTAAGGGCCGTAAGATCCGCCGATAACCATTAGGATCCCTTAATTTGTTCGCGGGCCCTTCACCTATCCCTTCCGTATCCCTTACAGATCGTTAACACGTGCATTAGAGACGCTGGATAGGGTATGTTTCTACTGTAAGGGCATAAAGAGTGCACTAGTGGCCAAGTATTAGTGACCCCGCCTTCCAATCCTAATATCTCGGGCTCAAATCAGTGGCTGGCTAACCAGATGCCCCAGCAATAAATAAACTAGGGCTCCAACACAAGTATTTAATATTGTTTCTTCTGTATTCGTCGTGTTCCGAATTCAACGTACGTACTCGATTTGTAAGTCAGAGTCCAAGGGGCCCCTGAGCTTGGGGCCCCGGCTTTTTTAATCTAATTATATTTTTAAGTGAATAAATTGAATATAAAGAACATCATTTTAAAGGAATGGTTGAAAGAAAACGGGGAACAAGAAGGCCAAGAAGACTGACAAGAACTAAGCTTTTAAATTTAAGAAGAGGAAGAAATTTGATAGTTTCCAATTTGCTGTCTCTTCCAGTGCTCTACTTCATAACCCAAGAGTGTAAATGTCGCTAAGCCCTTTAGTTTCGTGTTATATCAGCAACGATATTCTAATGTTATTGTGACCACAGATTGAATATCTCGCTTGATTTGTGTTCCTTCTTGTTAGTTTGTGTAATCGCCCCTTTAACGGCCTGTGGTGGTCAGTTTTGCTGATAAAGTTAATGTACCTACCAGAAATACATTGTACCTTAGGTATTTCTCTAAAGACTAACTATAAATTTAGAAAAATATAAAGTATGGTTTTTAGGGAAATTTCAAATGAGGTTCGTGTATTTTTTTAAAGATTTTATAGTGTTTACTACACTTATGGAAATTACTAAAACAATCAATAAATAAATAAAATGTGTACATAATAAAATGTGTTTATTCGTAATTCGTAACGCGCCGGCCTCTAGTTTAACGTCTAATCTGAAAATTTTTAGTAGTCTACTTTTTTAATAAGTGAAATTGATCGAACTATGATATAACTAACTATATAGGTAATTATTCCGAACATAAACTTTTTTCTATTAGTTTGTTCAGAAAAATCACAGCCTGTTTTGTCAGAAATCTCGAAAACCAAAAAGCATTTCCCCACATGTGGTCCTGACTCCCTAATTTTGATGCATCATAATTTGAACCCCAATAAAAACTTAGGGCTGCCACCATTAAAAAATCGATCTTACACTTGTTCAACCCAAACCAAACCCTGATCTGATGCCCTTAACAATGTACCCAAACCAAAACCCTTCAAAATTGTGTGATGCCCTTTGGAAAGTGTATAATGCGTCACCAAAAAGTGTGTGATGCAAGCCGACACGTAATTCAATTACTGGTCACCCCTCGAACAAACATCTAAAAAGTTATACTGATATGTGCGTATTTGCATATCCTACGGTTAAGCGACGCGTCAGAGGTAAAAGGCTCTAAGTAAAAAAAAACTATTTTTTCTATAGAAAAAAAACGAAAGAAAAAATACTACTTAGGAGTACAGATGAAGATGGTTAACTTGTATTTTTGAAAGAAGGTTAATTTGTATTTTCTTTTTATAAAAGTTTATTTATAACATAAAAACAATGCTATTCGTATACGCATATTTATTAGAAAGTATTATTAAGAAGCCTTTTGAAGCGCACTTATTATCCTTTCACCACACTGATCATCAAAATAACCCGTGACACATTAAGAGGGTGAGAAAATAAAAAATAATTTAGGGCTTTAGCTCTTGAAGGGGTTTGATGCAGTATTTTCCAATTGAGTCTTTCGAATGCGGCCTCAAAAAACCACCTCTAAAAAAAATTTTACTTTTTATTTCAAAAAAACAGTGTTCGATATAAAACAGTTTTTTCAGTTACGCTCCTCGGTTTCATTAGTCAAATAGGAGGGTTAAAGATTAGACCGCGGCGCGATAAACAACATCTGTGACCGCAACCCTACTCCCATTGTCTCGGTCGAATCGACCCCTGAACGACAATGTTTTTAGCTCCCGTTTGCCAAATCAATATCAACTTGATTTGCTTTTTTGTTCTAGACTGATTAACATTTGAAATATTTTTGTCGTTAGAAAAACTTAATTGGGGAAAACTGCATCAAAGCTTTTAGCCCAGAGCTTTTATTTAAGAAGAAGAATAAATTCACTTATTTACTTAGATTAATTTATTGCTAATATGCATTAATGCATTATTTTCATAGCCTAGATTTACAGTAGCAAGTGCGAGTATATTTTGTATTATAAAACTCACTTGAGGGCGCCTTAAGTAAACTCAATTTTATATGTAAGTTTTGTTTTGATTTGGTTTCATGTAAACATGTCTGCATTTCATTGAATCGATTATTTTGCAATATCCAATTTTTGATTTAAAATGTTGGTTACAATATTTGAATTTGGAACGTGGTGGCGCTAGCATAACTTATTTTAAGTTTGTGGTGGCAACAATGGTCAATAAAATATTAAAATATAAATAATGTCACGGTTTTTGAATTTGACGAATCGGATATGTTTTAAAACAATAACATACGCTCAGAATTTATTTAGATTATGTAAATATTCACCTTACAGCTAAACAGTCTTGACTTCATACAAGAATAACCTGTGTTGGTTATCAAAAATAACTAGCTTATTACTTATTCACTGCGAAACGTACGTTTTGCAATAAGTTTAAAAGTTGTACTTACATAATTATTAAGTCAACATATACTTATTAAGAAACTTTCTGTACCTAAGTATCAATTTGCAATCTCCATAAACAAAGTAAACCCCGAACACAAAAAGAACGACACAATAATAAAATAGCGACACATGCGTTCCAAATCTGGGGACTTCTTGCATAATCGTAATAAAAAAATAACAAATATACGAAAATTGAAATTCCTTCGATTGGACCCTCGTCACAAACACGTGTCATGCAATGTCATCTTTTAATTTGACAAACAAAAACAAGTTCTAAAACAACTGGGAAAAGCTGCAATTTCCTTGAACTTAATTTCGAAAATGTGATGACTGTTCGTGTTAGCTGCAAAAGGTCGCAAATAACTTACTTGCAATCAAAAGCAAGTTTTAACAGTGAATAAACAAAGTTGTATTTTGATTTGTTGGTTGGAATTCAGAGTTGATGAATGGAAATATTAATCAGAGTGATAAGTGCGGGGTTACCGATTCTCCGTTTGTCTGTTTATCTGATTGTTCGGTGACGCAAAAAGGTTAGACTGTGGTAGGGTAGGGTTAGCGTGTTCTTATCTGTTGCAGTCAAAACGTGGTTAGATAATACTGACTCCGCTTGAGCAGTTGTGGATAAAAGGGAATACTTTTTGTACGTTTGTTTTATTTTCATTTTCATTTTCAAGAGTAATATAAAAAAAAAAATTTTTTTTAATTTTTTTAAAAATTATTAGAAATTTCGGAGAAGCTCGCTAATAGTTTTTAATCAATACTGTAAGCTTCTAAAACTTATTTTATTAGTATAAATATACTACTAAACGCAAAGAACACATCCTCCAAATTAGGATCAGTCATTTAAGCTGTGCGTATATCAATCGATCAGCCAGGAATTTGATTCTTATTATTAGATTTTATCACACAATTTTTCAAAACATTCATCCGCGTTCACAAAAAAATATTATCGAACAATTTGACTCTATTTATGAAATGTGCGTGCAACTGACACGTCAATTTATTGCGAAACTCGATAGTCATACATAATTCATAAATCTTGGCAGTCCGAACATCACGCGTTTGCAACTACCGTATACCTTTTGACCGTGATTTCTTACAAAATTTTCAATATGAAAATTAGTGGTTGAAAAATTCTGTGAACAGAATTTGCAAGTAAGCTTGCTTGAATGGGATTGTGATTGGTTCGTCTGATTTTGAGCAAACACCAAATGATTTACCATTGGTCAAATTCAACAATGTCTCAATTTGAACTTAGAATATTAGATTTTTTATTGGGTATCTTATACGGTTGTTATATTATACTATTGAATCGAATGCCACACTTTTTTCCCTCTCAATGCTATGAGTTTTAAAACGAACAAGTAAAGTTTAAAATACTTGAGAAACCGACTTCATAGTCAAACTGCTGAACCCATTTTGATAAAATTCTATGGGACCAATCTGGAAGGACTCAATTATGTACTTTTATATTATGTGTTTTATTCATTTTTTGCCAATTCAATGTCAATTAGCACAGTAACATGAAGTTTTTCCTAAAAAGTGTCATTTTTGCATGTAGCACCTATGAAACTTCTCTGGGTAAAAAAAACATGTTAGCCACCGAATCAGGAAATAGTGACACCTGATATTGTTTCTACTAATAATTATCTAAAATCTGAGATACAATACTTTTGCGCCGGGACTGGGGTTTTTTTCTATGGGATTTGGCGGAAACCCTTTAAAAATAAAAATAAAAAAAAAGCTGAGAGGCCAGTCAAGTTTTGGCAGTCAAGAACTAACATATTGCAGAACACTTTGTAACGGTGGGGACCTAAAACCCGCTTATCCTTGCATTGCATTTCACGATTTGCGTGGAAAATAATATCTAAAAGCGATCGTTTAAATCATGGTCAGTGAATGAACAGCCATTGTTGTCCGATTGCAGATACTCCATAAGTCAGATATTGAGGAAGTAGATATGAATAAGGCGTATAGGATTGTGTGATAGTGTGGTCCAAGAGTTTGCTAGCGAAATATGAATTGCATAATTTGAATTATATTTACATAGTTTGTTTGAACTATATTGGTGGACAGCTTGACACTTTCATCTAAAGCCTCATTTAACCCAAAACTTATATTAAAGTCTGTGCTGGTACTGGTGCTGGACTGTCAAAAGTCCCTAATATAGTTAAGAAAAATAAAGCAAAGATGAATGGACTGTGTCCAAGATGACATGAGCAAGAAAGGAGTGAGCACTGAGATGACGAATGATAGAGAAGTAGAAGAATAAAACCGGTTGAGCCGACTCCACTTAGTGTAGGATCAGGGCAGGAAGATAATGATGAGTTTTTCTTCTTGTCGTGTCACTTTCCTTTGGAAGCAATGTGGTAAAAAAAAAGACTTGAATATCCTCTTTTCTGAACTCGACAATTGAACTGTTTAGTTAAATTGGCAAATTTTTATCATCCGCACTTGATGTACGGGCTGGTTTTTCCGCAAGTAGGCCGCTGACGGGCCCCTTGACACGTGTTGCTCGATCTTTTTTAGGTTCTACGACACGCCGGTTTCCTCACGATGTTTTCCTTCACCGTTTTGAGAGTACTGGCATAGTGCACATAAATATGTTTAGTTTATAACAGTGCAATTTGCAGCAAGTGTCCTCTTTCTTGCACCAGACTACAACTAGCTGGGAAGGATTCCGACCGTCCGGCACTTTTTGAAAAACGTGACCAGTCCCGCATCCACTATCACGAGCTGTACCGTTATGCTGATACTCTTTACTCTTATGGGCACTTGTTTTTGTTAGAACGGGACAGTTGGTGTTTCGATGTGCATTTTTAGTAAGACTGATGGAAAAAATTGAGGGCTAAATATAACTTTTTTGCAAGTTTCATCTTATTCTTTGGCATGTTCTTAAATGTCAAATGAACACAAAAGATACAGTCATGTCTGGTCTAAGCTTCAAACTAAGTCCGCTGTCATAGACATGTCATATTTATTGATATCGGTAAATAACTGTCATAACACTGTCAAAACTGACTGGGTATTATGGATGGAATCACCTTGATGACAATACAAGTCAATAAACTATTACAGTGGGTTGAGTTTTTTAGTAGAGCTCACAAAAGGTTCTTGCAATTGTGTTGGGTTTTCTTAAATCAGTTTTCAAAATATACGAATCCCTAGACAGGATTTCAAATAAACCACTCACGAAAACTGGTGACTCTGTCTTGCCTTTATTTTAAAACATCAGTCTCAAATTATCAGTTTAAAACAATAGTCTTTAAAGATGCTCAGATTATGAAAACTTGATGACAGTGAGAAGTATGGTATTTACCGGAGCGCTATTAAATAGCAGTTTTGCTTCTAAATCAAAAATGGATTTGCCATCCCTAAATACAACTGTCTATCAAAAGCTCCATTTTTGAAACTGAATATACCAAAAATCAACAAATACCAACACAACCTGAACTCATATGAGACAACTGTACATACACTTCATACCGTCATACATCAGACGTGACTAAGAATATTTGAAGTCATGTTTCACCGACCAGTTAACACAAAAAGTTCAATCGTAGTACACCATAAAACACACGTAATGACGCTCGATTTGCGGCAAGGCTTTTGAGGTGCAGTGTACCCTATCAAAGCTTTTATGGAGGCTTCTAAATATTATTGTATTAGGCAATCCATGTTTGTAACTATGAGAACTACCATGTTTCAATAGAGATATATCGACATAATTATTCTTCACTTAATTCTAGTCACTGGAATATACGAGAAACTATTGATGCTTAAAAAAAAACGGCTGATTTACCAAATTGATAATACTGTGTTAGTACATTATTGTGACTTTGAAGCGTATATAGCGTGTTCTGTCTTTGAAACTTTTGCGTTTGTGCTGTGTGCCTTTGTCTCACTAAGTTGGAGTGGCACCACACTAGAACTTCACTGCTATTTTTATTTTTGTTATGTGTTAGGATCATACAAAAAAAACGGTAGGAACCAAGCCCGGAGTTTGTGGCCTGTTCTTCTAGGCTTGGTCGCGTGGAACTGGCACCTAGACTCACCTAGCTTTAAGACGCTTTAAATTTATCCATGTGATTACAACCGAATAAAGAAATTGAATTTATTTAAAAACAAGAATATTGCAAGTTATTTATAACAATAAAATTAAACATGCCAATTCATGCAACACAATGAACACAAAGCATGCAGAATGAAAAAGCAACATCAATTATATATTTCAAATGACGTATTAAAAACTTGCAGACAATAAAAGAGAGGACATACTCGTACCTACATATATATACCTTCATAATACAAACGTATTATATCTAACACCAAAGTATCATCATGTCATTTACAAAGATATAATCTTAAGCGACCAATATCAACACCAAGTGAATCGTCAAATTGAACACGACGTCTTCGACAAAAGGTGCTTTATCTTCACTAATGTGTTCCATCCTAAATGACCGATACTTACATCGAGTGAAACGTCAGATTTGACAGCTGACGTCAGCATACAGGTACTTTACGGTACGGTACAATGAAGCACATCGATCCACGGTAATCCAACGGTGAGTTTCGAAACTATTATACCGGCGGGTGAAGTTGTAGGAGAAAGTTACCTAGCTCGGATAAAACTACATTTATTGGCGCTGCATATTCAACATACCCTTAGGCGCACTCCACCGGCTAGTTTAGCAAGACCTTGGTCTGTTCAACGCGTTCGAAGCTGGTTTATAGAGGAAAGTGTCTGGGTATAGCGGTCGCTCGTGACGTACCGGTAACTAGTTTTATATTCTGTTTAGTGTCCTGGTGACAGTGTTGTGGTATCTATCATATTTATACATATGCGGAAGTCTGGGTGTTCAGAAGATTTATTGTATCGATATTAGTTTGGCAGACGTAACTAGGTAATCCTAATAAAGAATGCCTTTAAAAAATGAAAACAAATTCAGTTATGATCACTCCCAGTGATTCAAACTACTAATTCCAATCAAAAACCAAAATAAAGTTTTAAAACTCATTCATTTGGTATTGAATTTTGAAATCTAGGTCACAATTTTCGTTAACAATTTGCCGAATTGTAGGTACCTATATTTCTTTCTACACGCAAACAGTTGCTTGTAGGTAATTACTAATTACACAGGCTTTATTGCATTTGTTTTGTTGAATAGAACCTACAGCCAATTCCACACTAATTTTATCTCTGGTTATTGTGACTAGTTTTGACAAAAGTGTCTGAGTTGTGACAAAAGTGTCTGTCGTGTCGGAAGCTGTCGCCGAGAGCAGATTATCGAGTTGACGAGTTTCGTACGAGTTTTGTTTTGAAATGAATGAGTCACACTGTATTTTGTCCAAGGAGATTGGAAACTAAGCATAGAGTTTCATAAGTCTATGACTATGATTTGTATCATACAATAAACCGTCCACTCCAAAAAAAAAAACCCATTTGTCTATTGGTCAATTAAAAAATAGCTGGATCAATTACTAACTAACTAATTTATTTTCAGAACAATATATTATTTTGTTCGTATTTGCTTTGCCAAAAATATTATCTATGAAAGCTCTTGAACATATCCACAGCGAAAGACAAAGTAGTATGGCCTTAGGACTTTAGCTAGCTTAGACAAATTGGAACAAAAAAAAAACGCTGTTTAAGTGCAGTGAAAAGAGTAAAATGACTGTATCTGTATTTGACTCGTTTTGTTTATCAAATGTAGAATTTTAGAATAAAACTGGCTTTGCAAATAGTTGTGTAAATTAAAACAAACTTGGAAAGCCTACCAAACCCTCAAAGCAATAAAAAGCAACTACTTTACGAGGAACGAGTTATAAAATATTATGGAAGCATTAAAAGTCTCGGTGTTGTTTTATAATGTAGTTAAAAAATGAAACTTAGACAAAGCACCTGGTATTGCCAACTATATGTATACCAATTGGAACAAAGACTGATGTTGCCAACTCTATGTAAACTTTATATTTAGCAATTGGAATATAGACGGATGTTGCCAATTCTGTGTAAACTTTATGTATACCTCTTGGAACATAGACTTACGTTGCACAATCTTTATATAGATATACGCAATGAGTTGTTTGATAGCTGCTATATTCCTATCATAATTTTAGTTATAATCGCTAACGAAGGTGGCTCTATATTGAGCTATCATAACCAGAAATACCCATACACTTTCACTCATAATCATATTTTAAGCTTTTTCTTGTACAGTAAAACCTCTTTCAAAAATATTGTTCATAAATTAATAGAAATAAATTACTTACTCCTGTGCTCCTGTTTATATTTTACTAATAGATTTGTTCTGCTTCTTGAAATACATTAGACCAAAATGAGATCATGATTGTATCTAAAAAAATTAATTACCTATTGCTTATTTTTACCTACTTGATAATGTATGATTGGATATTGTAAACCTAATTTATTGATACAAAGTCTAAAATATTATGCTTATTTACATAAATGTTTATTCGTAATATGTATAAATATTAATATATTAAGGAAATAAAAGGTATTTTTTAAGAAAATCAAACTAAAAGGTTATTCATAATAATACGCATGTATATTCACCTAATAATTAGGAATTATTTATATCTAGGTAAATAAATAACATTACTGCGATTCCAAACGCCATACAAGACCTATCCTAACATACATTAGATGTATATTATCACAAATTCTTTTCGAAATTCTTAGAGAAAAATAAGTCGCGGGCTCCCCAAATATAGCGCCTATTCTACTCGTGCGAGAGAACGGGCCTCCGAAGAGCGAGAGTTATTATCCTCAGTACTAGCCTACGCTTAAATACGCGGAAAACAGTCTATCCTACGCTTAAATACGCGAAAACCGCCTAATTTACGTTTAAATACGCGGGTAACAATATTACATACACATATGACATTCCACGCGCGTCCCAGAACGCCCAGTGACAAACCCATTCGCCACCATCACCTTAAATTCGATCCATTCTTGCTTTAACCCAGCGTCAACCCCCATGATCCGTCTTCACCTTACTGTCCCAAAACTTAAACGGAGATGATGTGCTCGCTTCCCCCATTCGTGGACTACTGGTGTAGTTGGGGGGCAACCGAGTCGGAGTAGATAGAAAACTCCCGTAGGATAATGAAGAGTTGACGCCAAGCGACGTGTCTAATGTCGAATAGTAGCCTGATGAAGCGGCGGAAGGCGGAGGCGCTGAGGGCTGTGCCTGCGCTTGCTGGACCCTCGTCGCCTCCGCGTACGCATCCAAATGCGTCCTCACGAGAGTAACCAGCTGCATATAATTCGCTATAGAACTAAAGCCGCCGGCGACCCTGTAAAGCAACAACCGCGCCTCCCCAAAAAGACTATCCAAAATTTTACCTGTCGTGAAGAGGACGATCGCTTTCAGGCAGGAATACTCCGCGGAGTCCACGTGGAGGGCTTTTAGCTTCTCCACTTGCTCCTGGAAGATCCTGATGTGGTCCATGAAGGCGACGACTCGGTCGGCCGCCATGGGTGACGCGTGCAGCCCCGCTGCGGCCAGCAGTGGAGCCACATGCAAGGGCATGGAACACTGGGATGCGTTAAGCACAAAAAGCTCTGACCAGACTAGTCTGAGCAACGCGACTTGGTCCGTCACTTGTAGGTCAGGGAAGAAAGGTATGTTTCTCGCCCACTCCACTGCTGAGAACAGCAGCCTCGCGGCGAGCTCGCATATGTTGTCGATTCCCATCACGTTGGTGGGTTGGACGCACTGGCCGTACCGTGACGTGGGGTATGGTTCAGCTCGCAGTAGCAACGAGATGTAGGAGGAGAGGTAGGGATGGCTGTTGAGACCGGTGGGGTCTCCGTTCGCGAGGGTGAACTGGCCGGGCAGGGAGAGGCCGGAAGGCTGCGTCGGGGGTACGCGGCCTCGTTGTACGGCTAGAACAATAGAAAGCTACAATAAATACTTAGAACACATCAAATTAAAAGAACAAAAAGACAGTTCAAAATACGTTGTGTCAGCAGCAAATCATTTTGCATTTTCAGTTTCACTCATATTTATTCAGTGTAGGTTGTAGTTTAGTGATCTTGAGATAGGTAGGTACTATTACGAAATCGATTTAAGATAGTTTCTAATGAGCAATTCGATCCGAACCCCTTTCATTATGGAGGATACCAATTATTTTCAATTTACATTTAGTTACTGCTAAACTAAACGGTATTTGTTTATTATGGAACATGTTTTTAGTAAAGTAACTAAACTCAAATGAAAGAGAAGAAATGATTAAATGACTTCTTGCATAACACAGACGTAGTAAAACACAAATTCAATTGCTCCTCGCGAGATAAAGGGGAGTGTACAATATAATTCGGGTCATATAACTCCCGTAAAATTATTCCACACATAAATTGCAATTAGCAACAACTTCATTATGTTATGGTGGTAATAACACTTTATGGGAGTTCTAACTGCTCTGATGGGCGAACTGCTTTATACTACCGATTTCTCAGACAAGAAACTGTTCTGGAATTCATTTGATGAGTGCGGCATTTTTTTTTATATTTTGATAATAAGTATTTACTTATTAAACGTGGAATTCGTAAAATCATCACACCTTTTGCTTTCCAGTCGGTTAAGTATTTCTAAAGAGTTGTAGCTCTATGATCAGATTTCTCCTTACAGACTTTATCAAAGAAACATAAATGGCTATGATGTGTTTTAAATTGGCCTCCGACAACCAACCGTGTTGACCTAATAAGTTTGAAGTTTAATGTTCTGGGTGACTGTATAGAAACTTCGTTTTTCAATTCAAATTTGACAGATATAATAAAAACCAATACCTATTTTTTTTTAAACTTAGGCTATGTACATCTATATACTGGTTCTTACAAACGAGTGCGGTGAAAAAGTTTTAAGCAAGCCTCGGAAAGGCTCTTTTCATGCACTCAACACACATGTTTTTGAATTTTTCCTTTTTTCCTTCACCGTTTGAAAGCACTGGCATAGTGCACATAAATGTTTTTTCAGTAAAACTCATTGGTACACGGCTGGCTTTGAACCCACGATCTTAGGATCGCAAGACGGGGCCGCTACCACTAGACCACCACAGTGCTCTCCAGCGGCTTGTGGTGTATAGGTAGGTACTACTGGCGTACAATGCAGTCGTACTAAAAAAAGTTATAAAGTTCTATAAACCTAAATAAACTCATTTTAATTATTCAAATCCAAATACCACGAGGCTTCCGTTGACTCGGACCGTTAGGTACTCGGACCGCAGTCCCACTCGCCGGAGTAATTTTATTTAATTATTTTTCTTCCGGCGTCTCGGACCACTTTTGAAATGATCGAAAAAATCTATTGTTGAAGGCAATGAAGTACAGTCAAAGAAAAAAGTAGGTGTAGAAAGTAAACATAAAGAATAAAACTCTTTGACTGAAGACACAATTTATTTAATAAAATCTAATTATTAACAGTTATTAAAATACAACGTGTACCAAAATATGTGTACTATCCTGAAGGGGGGTGAATTTCCACCCCCCGGGGAACAACTTTTGTTCAACGACTTTTCGAACTTCGATTGGTATCTCTGAAAAAACTGCAACGAAGTTTCAACATGAACAGCTGACTTTATACAAAGTGACAACCCTAAACACAGCTACAGAGGTAGTAGGTAGTAGTAATAGACCTACAGAGGTAGTAGGTCAAGGGGTCAAGGGGTTACAAGGATAGGGTTGTCAATTTATTTAGGCATTATGAAATTAAATATTTTTGTATGGGAAACTGAAAATAGGAATTTTTAATTTTCTCCCCCCCACAACTGATCACCATTGTGGTCTGAAACCCCCCACCTTCGCATAGTACACATATTTAGATACACCTTGTATACAAAACTCAAAAAAATTTTTTTCATTGAACCCATAGTGGAAAGAGGGAAAAGAGGCCTTTGCCCTGCAGTGGGACAAAAACGGCTGAATAATAAATAATAATAATAATAATTTTGGGGGTCCCCATACTTGAAACTGAAACTCAAAATTATTTTTTTCATCGAACCCATTCGTGTGGGGTAATCTATGGATAGGTCTTCAAAAATGATGTTGAGGTTTCTAATATAGTTTTTTTCTAAACTGAATAGTTTGCGCGAAAGACACTTCCAAAGTGGTAAATAGTTGCCCCCCCCCTCTAACTTCAAAATAAGAAAATGATAAAACTAAAAAAAATATATGTTGTACATTACTATGCAAACTTCCAACGATATTTGGTTTGAACGAGATCTAGTCAGTAGTTTTTTTTATACGTCATAAATCGTAAACCGCAATTTACCTTTCGACGAACTACAAAAACCTTTTTATTATGTTATTTGTTGCTACGGAACCCTTCATGGGCGAGTCCGCCTCGCACTTGGCAGTTTTTTTTTAATTGTTTTTTTCAACGGGAACGGTAACGGGGCGAGCGAAGCCACGGGCGGCCACTAGTAACTTTTATAAAAAAATTAATGTCAATTTTTTAATTGACATTAAACTACTACTTAACATTTCGTATTCATGTCAGATCTGTTTCTGACGACAACTGTACAATTTACGTCACGTGGTTTGTGGTCCGAGTCGCCGGAAGAAAAATAATAAAATAAAATTACTCCGGCGAGTGGGACTGCGGTCCGAGTACCTAACGGTCCGAGTCGACGGAAGCCTCATACCACAACATCCGTATCTTTATCCAATCTACAAACTATAAATATTGAAATCATTAACCTAAAGCATTTAGTTCAATGATCTGCAACAAACGGATCTACAAACAAAAAATACCTGTTGTTTCACATCACAACGAGGCATTTCAAAGATCGTGACGCCACAAATCATCGGTACGAAGCGAGACGAATCGATGTGAACCGCAGAATCGAGTCTAATCGAGTAATCGCCGCTTGGAATTCGGATATACCGGCCAGTAACAAGTTAAGGGAATCTGAAGAATTTATGATATTCGAAATTCAAACGCGAGAGACTGACAGATTAAGATCAAATGCCAAAAAATAAATGCCTCGTAAAAGTTTTAATTTATCAAACGAGTAGTTTTTAACCTCATGATAAATCATGAACTCTGGTATGCATTACTCAAGTTAAAATATTGTTTATTAGATAAATTATAATAACCTGTGCGTATTATGGGAATAATAATTAATCTATAATGCATACCTATCATCTGGGGTTTATTCCTATAAAAGCCAATTTGGTTTTGTTTTATAAAAAGATGAATTCGGATATCACGAACCGCACTGGCCACAAACACGGAACCGAATAAGAAAATATCCGTAGCGCGCGAAGAATTTCAAAGTTTGAAAGCTCAACCTTTTTTACCGACGAGAACGAATGCTTGCGCACGCGCGCTTTATATTTTTTTAACTCTTTTGTCAACGTGCAGACAAGAAAATAAAAGCGTAAACAGGTTGCATTATTTTTTTGACCGTGACAAGTGCAATGGAACTTTTTTATTTTTTCCCCAACTGAGTTCCCCAGAGAGTGAACTGATGGAATATTTCAGCTATGTAAAGTTTGTTTATTTATGCTCGCGTAAATATCATCAACCTTTAACAAAATACCAAAGTATCATTGCATCAATCATCGAAATATCACGAATTACAGGGTTGTGTTCGTACATCAACAATTCAATTAAAATGTTACATCGGTGGTATAATTTGCTTTGAATTAGAGTGATTGCGCGCGTGATTAGCCGGTTTCGAGGGAATGTAGGGCGAGCTTGCTCCCACGGGCCGTGGCGTCGACACCTCACTAATACCGCGGTCATTACGATATCTGCCGATAATCTCGCCTATACCTTGACGTCTCGACGATCGCCGGCGATTCCGAACAAAGCAATTGTTTGATCGACAACTAATTACAATTAGATTCTCCAATAGATTCTAATTTCAAACACTTTCGTAAATCGTTTTGATTCTATGAATGGAATTAAATGTGAAGTGGAGATCCCCACGAGCTCGCGAGGACGCTGGCTCCATTAGACGTCATTTGCATATGACTACGTCTCATTCGGATTTCTCTCGTATTTCTTCACTTTGAATTAAATTGTTGGACTCGGCGCATACCTCGCCGGATTAAGTGAAAATTATCAATGTGTTATAATCAGTTATAAATGACGCTACCTTATAACGGATTTTATGTGATTTTTGTAATTATATAATAATTTAGAACGTTGACAATTTGGATAAAAACTTTATGGACAATATAAATTATAAATTAATAAACAGTTAATATATATCCAAATTCGTAGCCGTAAATACAATCAAATTCTTTGGTGGCATTAGAAATTTCGTTGCTTTATTTAACCACAGTTTATGTTAGTGATCATAGATTTTTTAAGTTCCGGAAACTTTGATTAGATTCATTCATAAAACTGCGACCGAGCTTGCACGGAACATTAAATTTGTATTACCTACTATTGAACTAATATTTGAATTTACTTTAAATAAACCAATAACAATAATTTAAAAAAATATTTATAATTACCACTTCACCATCACCTTTGGCCATGAAACTCTTCCCTGGGACCCTGAATCGGGTCAATGGCCATAGCAAGAAGATGAAAAAAGAACCAGTAACGCAAACGGTACTTTTCATCGCTGAGAGGATCTTATGACTCACATTGAGATTACATCTCATACAAACGGAAGAAAATGTCAAAGAAATGACACAAAGTCAAAAAACATAAGGAAATTGCGAAAACATATTCAAAGCAAAACACGTTTAACCCATTTACGTGGTGAGTTGATTAAACGATCTATTTACTTGGCTTTTATTTATTGTGATTCAACTCACGTACAGAAAATCAAATGAAACAATTTGTCGGAGTGACGTACGAATTTGGGCTTTAAGATATGCGAGATAAGATTCAAGATACATGGTGTCTAAATATCAATTGCAATGTAAATATTTGCTCTTGACATGGATTGTAGAGGAAACGATAATCTGTCGTACCGCTCGCGAGTTTGTTGAAGCTGTGTACATAAAGTAAATTGTGAACTAAAGCTTTTGTGTGATAAATTCACAAACCTACCCGCAATGTCAAAGGAATTTTCAAAATGTAAGAAAACCACTACTAGAGTGGTGAAATTGTTATTTCGAGCATATAAAATATTGACAATCTTATATAGTGATATAGTAAAAAAAGAAAAAACATTGGCCGAATGATATCGAAACTTTTGAGAGGAGATGGTGGGAGGAACTTCGAGAGAGAGGGAGATAAGTGGACGTCTTGTGGTGGACGTCGGGGGACTATTGCCCAGCAGTGGGACGAAGTAGGAAAAATATGCATTCACGATAAAAACATTGTCGAGAGTAAATGATAGAATAAGGAATGATCAGATGGTTATTCGTAATTTTAACATGGTATGGTGCTCCTGGTAGAAAAAAGTAGAAGAAAACCAAGACATTTACCAAGTAGGGGGAATTACTTTATAAGCAAATAAGTTTTGAAATGGAGATGAAAATAAAAAAAAAGTTTTAAAAAGTAGAAACAAGCAAAAAATTACTAAGCAACGACAAGCAGTAGAATTTTGAGAAATATACATAGAGCAGCAATAGTGAGTAGTTGAAAAAATATGAATATTTTTATGCCAACATAAAAACAAATAGCCGAAGTAATACCAACACATAAAAATAAAAACACAATAAAAATAAAAAGTGAACAGATATTTCTGGTGGCTACTGCTGTCAGCTTGAAGTGGTGTTACAGCATACAGCTCAGAAGACCCGAAGACCAGGCTCGGTGGCACCAACGGGAGAGAACACCCAGCAACTGTATGTGATCTAAGTCTATTGTCTATGGTTTCGTCTCTATTCTAGGATTTGATCTCTAGTCTATGGTTTGATCTGTTATGTATGCGTTGACTTCTCGTTTGGTGTCTAGTCTTTAGTTAGGTATTTAGTCTATTCTACGTTTTCATTCAGCGTGGCAATACCAGCACGCTTTCGTTTGGCACTGATTTGAATCAGTTGAGCTATCTCCTGATCGTTTGTAACAGTCTGCAGATAGAACTGTTTCTTGCGTATTTTGTACATTTTGTAAATACTGACTACTGTTAATTATAAGTTTATTTGTGTAAATAAAGAATTTACTATTCTTTGTCCATCCCTGTTTTCATTATTTGCAGTCAGGTCCCTTCACTTTATGCGCCAATAAATTTGCCTTTAGACTAAATACTAGCATCGTCTAAACCAGCCCTAAGTTACTAAGTAACACTATAAGGAAAATATAAAGGCAAGTGTCGTCCAAGGTATTTTGTTGCGCTCTATTTTACAGCATCTGCTCAATTAGGTACAGCCGTGATCTAATTTGTCATTTACCTACTTAGATATATTTTTAAACGAAACGATTTCCACAAAGTGTTTGTAAGTACCTATTGATGAATTTATAACCTTTTTGAGTTTTTAAAGCGTACACAAACCAACATAACATTTATTTTTTTATATAATTGTATAGATTGGAGCTTGGACTAAGAAATACACTAGGTATAGATTATAATCATAAACACCACTTTAACTAGAACTACGTTAATTGTGTAAACAGAAGCAATAAAACCATGATTTGTAAGAATTATTTGTA
The DNA here is from genome assembly GCA_947578465.1 of Thera obeliscata. Classification (NCBI taxonomy): domain Eukaryota; kingdom Metazoa; phylum Arthropoda; class Insecta; order Lepidoptera; family Geometridae; genus Thera; species Thera obeliscata. The sequence continues at coordinate 3,112,809 of OX387914.1, read as the reverse complement.
TAATCATAGTGATTGAGCAGTTCATTGGAAAAGGGACTGTACCGAACTCAACAGGTAGAGTCGATTGAACTAAGATGCAATCATTTTGATAATGGTATGATTTTAATAATGATATCAACACAATTCCTACGAAAAACCTTGACATGAATAAAGCCAAAATATAACGAAAATTGAATAGTTTAAAAAAAAGTTAAGATATTTTTAACCGACTGATTAATTTTCTATGGAACCAATCTAAATGTATTACCTTCTTAAAAAAAAATTCTAATCGGCGTAGGACAAGTTATGCGATGAAAAACATAAAAGAACACCCGAATTGAGAACATCCTCCTTTTTTATTTGAAGTCGATTAAAAATAAATAAATTTGTCTTAGAAAGTAAACTGATTTTTGCATCTATTGTAGATAATTTACATAGTGTCTAATATAAGTTGAACAAATCAACTGTGTGTGAAACTCTGTAAACTACGAAGGACTTTGCTTGTCATTAAAAGTGACGTTTCTAAGTATCAACATTACGGAATGTAATTTTATTATAAGTCTTCGTAAACGATACATACACCATTCATCACTGTATACATGTAGAAACCCCAATATTCTAAGTCAAGAAACTCACTCAGAATTGTATCACAAAGTCACAATAATACATTAGAAATACTTTAGTTATACACCAAGTAAAACATATGAAATGCATTTTTAGGGTTCCGTAGCCAAATGGAAAAAACGGTCTGTCTGTCTGTCTGTGCGTCCGTATGTCACAGCCATTTTTCTCCGAAACTATAAAAGCTAGACTGATGAAACTTGGCAAGTAGATGTATTCTGTGAACCGCATTAAGATTTTTACACAAAAGTAGAAAAAAACAAAAAAATTGGGGAGTCCCCATACTTGAAACTGAAACTCAAATTACTACTAGCTTCTAAAATAAGATAATATCCCAAAAGCTAGGAGCCAAGCTGGATTTGATGTTTCTGCCTTATGTGTAAACACTATAAAATCAATAAAAATGAAATAGATTTACCTACCTCAGAGTGAGACGAAATCTCGAGGAATAACTAAAGATACGAGTGTCAGTCTTAATGTACCGTTTGCCTATTTATATAAGTTGTTAGCTATCCCGATACACTTGATAATCTGTTATTTATGTCGTAAATTTTTCAACGAGATCTGAGCACGCGACTACAAGTCGACTAACACCCGACAAACAGAGCTCTTAGCATTAGTTTCTGAAGAAATCTATACTAATATTATAAAGCTGAAGAGTTTGATTGTTTGGTTGAATGCGCCACCCCTCTCTCTACTCATCCCATTCCCGTAACTTTCACGGAATAAAAAGTGTTTTGTTAATTTTATGTCTACCTCCTAGTTCTAAGTTACAACTACACCAATTTTCAGATAAATCAAAATGAAAAATCAAAATCATAAGTGAATTTATTCAGTAGAATTGTAAGGATCACTTTGAAACGTCTTAAAGCCAGGTAGCTGAGTCTAGGTGCCAGTTCAAGGAAGTTCAAGGGAAATAGGAATTCATTTTTAAATATGTAGATTTAGAAAATTCTTAACTTGTACGTAGGTAAGTAATAATGTTTTTCTGTATATTCGCGTCTTTAAAGCTAAGATGTAATTATTTATTATCAATCTCACTTAATAGAATTTAGATAGATAGATAGATTAATACTTTATTGTACACAAAAGAATACATTTAAAAGAAACATTACAAATAAAAGTACAATGGGCGGCCTTATCGCTAAGAGCGATCTCTTCCAGACAACCTTTGGATGGAGAGGATTAACAAAAGTTAGAAGAACGGCGGTGTACAAAAGTAAAACCTGATGTACCTAAAATTTAAACTACCTATTATAGCATATAAATAATAAAATAAAACATATATAATTATAGTTATAATAAATACCTACTTATGACACATATTAACACAAATACTGAGAGTTTAGTCAAAACTGGTGCTAACGGTTGACAGACGACAAATAAGCTTGTACTCTGTTTGTTGTATAACGGTTGTATTTTGGTATCATTAGAAAAGTCTTGCGACGCGACAGTGAAAAATACTGTTTCTAATAAAGATAGTTTGTTAGAAAGAAAGTTTAAAGTTGTGACAAATGATGACGATAAACACCCTGATTGTGGTCAATTTATAAACATTAAATTACATCAAAGACAATCTACACAACACTATCTAGTCCCAAACTAAGCAGAGTTTGTATTATGAGAACTGGATAGCTAATATTATAATACTTATATTTGACAAATTTAAGGCCTGCGCTAATTTTCTGTAAGCCCTCAAGGATATGCCCCAGTGTGGTGAAAGGATTTTAAGTGCACATTCCAAGAAGCTCTTTTCGTGCACTAAATCAGGTAAATCAAATAAATCTGTAAAAACAGGATATCTACCGTGCCTGCTGTCGGTAGCTATTCTCTCTGTCTATATATGGAATTCCACGAAATTGCTGTGGTAGTTATATTAATGTATGTAGTAGATGCAAATATAACAAATAATTAATTCGAAAAAGACAAAACGGAATTCCAATAATTAAATATTTTGAATAGAAAGTCGTAAAACGAAAACATAAACAAAACCTCCCACCACGCCACAAGTAAATAAAATAAAATAAAACAAAGTCGAAGATTAATACCGAAACAGTGAACAATTAAAGTTATGGCCAAGATAAAAGTTTCTTAAGAAATAATAATAAAATATGCTAAATACCGTATAATAAAGCTATTTGAGGCACGTGCTAAGAATTATGCGCATTCCACTGACTACCCTATTAGAACCTACGCGAGTTTTTATAATTACTGACATAGTGAAGGCTGTATAAGGCCCTATGCACACGCAGACAACTCAAGAGAATGGAATATCGAAGCTTGTTTTAAACTGGCCTTTAAGATGCTATTGTTGGGCGTAGATAAGGACTGCAAGGAGCAATAGGCTGGTGTGGTAAGGGCATGTCAGGATGGGGGATGAAAGTCATGTGACTAGAAGAGTGATGAGTATGGATGGATGTGGATGGATAAGTGAGCAAAGGTAGACCAAAGTAAACATGGATGCACTGTGTGAAAGATGGCATGGATAAGAGAGGAGTGAATGCAGAGATGACGGCTGACAGAGGGGAATGGAGGAGGAATTCATGTTATGCCGACCCCACATAAAGTGAGATAAGGGCAGAAAGAAGAAGAGATAAGGGGGCTGGCCAAAGTAGTCCTAGGACGTAGAACACCTCAACTTCTAACATGGATGTCATAGGCAACAGAGAACGTACCAGAATATAAGCAATAGCATCTTGGGAATTTACTTGACACTGACACTGCATTCACTGGCTTCTAAATGGGGGACGCTTTAATATGTCCAGCAGTGGACTTATTAAGGCATAAGCCTTATCATCACTTTGGTCTCATGAGAGACCAACCTTGGTCTTCCAGTTAAACTCCTCCTTGCGTCGATATCCTCACTGGTCGTGACGTTTGTGCAGAACCCTAGTCTGTACCATGTACAACTCCATCGGGTTCGGGGCATTCGGGGGCACCAAAGTAAGCCAAACTAAAGTGCAAAGAAAGATAAAAGGGCCATATTCTATGACCTTGATTGTAACTTTCACGTGAGTATAGCCATATGAGAAGCTACTGAGGATAGAACCTAACACAGTATTAGGCAGCTATCTATTATATTCAAATTGCAGAATAGCATGAGAAATATCAATGAAAATCGTGCATAAGAAACAATAATCTCGACTGGAATTAAAATGAAACCACCAAGTCAGTGACCACAACAACGTACGAAGGCTTGCGATAATCATAATATGCTTGCAGATATGTGATTAGCTGCGGGGTCACGGAACGGTCGCCGTTAGACAGAGAGCTCGTCTCCCATCCCATTCTGGCCAGGTCTTGCGTCTGGCAAACGACCGCAGGGCGCCTAAACCGCTATACTAAACTGTAACCTCACGAAATTCTCCGCACGATACCGAACCTTGGATGATTCACGTCTAATGACGGACATGACATGAGATGCGGACGCTAGATGAATGCCGAGCGACAGGTCCCGAAACTCTCTTCGAATACCGTCGTTACTCAGACCGTATCATCAATTTTATCAACCCATCACTGATATTAGCATATTAAATTACTTTTTTGTTTTTAAAACTTGTGTTGATAAGCGGTTGTGTTGATAATTTGTGATTATGATGGAAGCTTCATCGAACCATTAAGCTGTCAACAAAACATAAATATCCGCTTTGGAATTTAATAGAAACGTGCTGGACATCCCGGCCTAGATAACAATCTTACATGTCTATCAAGTGAAATAAGTTTTGAACGAGTGAACCTCGATTTCCAACGTGATCTTAAAATATAAAGTGAAACTATGAGACTGGATGCTAACAAATATATAATATGGTACGGTACAGAGGGCACGACCAGGCAGAACAGGTTTCCTGAGACTACTAACGTAGTAACCAATATACATACAAACCGTGCATTACTCTCTCAAGTATTCGAGATTATACGGAGTTAGAGCTCGGGGACTGTGAGAAAATTTCACCTGTACCGAACACTGACGATTTATCATTGCATATAATTTCAAATCGGATTACACTTGAGCTAAATCAAGGTAATAATGTTTTATCATTGAAGGTGGGAAGTAGATGCAAAGTTGGAGATTTAAATATAGTGATACCGGATGATATTTCTCGTGGTAACATCACACGTCGTGAGGGAATTAGCTTTGGAGCGGGCGAGCGCGTTCCTATAAATCATCCGTATAGTTCGTTAGGCACACGCCGACTGCTCCACAGGGGTCCACCTTCGATTCCCGAGCTGGCAAGTGGAACGCCATTGAGCCAGCCCCGTGCACGTGAATATTTTGACGTGCTATATAGTGACCTGTCGCGCTGCGCTTGATGAATGTTTCAGCCTATATCTCTCTGGATACACTGACTTTTATTAAATGCATCTTTGTAATGGTGAATTCTTGGATAAACGTTATCTAATTCTATCTAAAACTTAGATGGATTGATTTTTCTGGTACTACATTAGCGCTAATTCAAAACAAACCTACTTGTAACTTGTGAGTAAAAAAATTGTTTGGTATAAACTTATAATAATTATTAATAGACTCTAAAATAGATAAGTGGGAGCTACATATTTTAACCATAATGATGCCTGTTTTAAAATAGATGTCCAATCAGATACGCGAAATCCAATAAATGTTTGTCGTGGGCATTCTAACGAATTAATTAACAATAAATAGGGTAAATTTATTAATTTAACCGTATACATAACGTGGAAAACTAGTTTGATCCATACATTAAAAGTTGAAGATAATATTTGAAATAAAGAAGTCATTTTGTGAAAAGTTTTATCGTGCTGATGGTGTTTTTGACGAAAATGAAGGCATCCGTCAAATTTTAAAAGTTAATTATCTGAATACTTTTCCAGACGGTCAGTCCGGTGATACATCATCCCAGTGGGAGAGTATAAATCACCCAGTGATTGATAGTGCTGTATCTCTCACGCTCGTTTGCTAGCTCCTTTTTTAATCCGACACAAATGATTTTACACTTTGATTCGTTTTTGTCCATTTCGCTTTGGAAGTTTACGAGGCGACCAGACTCGATTTGTTCGCTCGATTTTGGGAGTCTTTTTGTGGACGTCTTAATAGTGTTTCTGATGGATCAGGGACAGATACATTATGGTGATAAAATGCATTGTTGAGATCGGGACCAGCGGTCGTCAGGACTGGTAAATGAGGCTCAACATATTTGAATAATGGTGCAGTCAACGTGGTGAGTGCTATGATCAACATTGCCTATATCTCTGTATTCATCGGCATATCCTTCACAATGTGAAATTCTATATTTCGCGGTCGGGTATCAAATTAATGTTTATAGTGAAAACCTATCAAGTTTCTAACAGCCATTGAGGGTGACCCATCGTATTTGAGCATTACCTGCCCCGGCTCAGAGCCTTTTCAAGCAGATTAGCGCCGTTTTCTATTGTAGTAGATCCCCGATTCACATGCAAATCGCTTGACAAAACGTGCGGAAATATAATTAGCTTACGACGCCTGGGGCCCTATGGAAGGTCGAGGGTCGTGCACCTTGACCATGCAAAAACCGAACCGGTCTATGTTGTCTTCGTTTTAATTAATGTTTTCGACCAGCGCAACTTCTGACCGATGTCCAGCAAGGGGTAACAAACTACAAACATTTTTTCGCGTTCCGTGGGAACGCTACCGCGAGAAAACCGTCGATAATATCTTTACGTCGGACGCGGCTAGTAAGCCTCGGTTTTCCCGGAATGTGGACCATTATACTCGGCCCTGGAGCGTCGTACGAAACATGTCACAGTTATTATGCTCACTAGAAACGATAATATCTCTGACGCAGCAGACAAAGTCGGTAAGCATACCGCCGCGGTTATTCTCGTATTTCTAAGTGCGCATACTGATTGTTGACACGATTAAGTCATTATGTTCATCTTTTGGTGTTGCCAGAAAATTCCTTTCTCTTCTTCATTGTCTTTCGAAGGCGTGATCTTGGTCAACGAAAAGAACGTTACGTTTCTCACGGTTTGATCGATGTTTGACAAACTAGACTGGCCTAATCCAAACAGACCCTCACGGTCAGTTGGTCAACAATGACCGCACCTGGTTTTAGACGCAAATTGACACCCTCCTCAAATGCGTCTCGCCAATTCTTTTGACGTTCTTTGTAGGATATAGGCGTGCATCGGGCTTTACTCTTTTACATAATAACCGATGCAAACATTGCAGTAATTTGCCCCTGGGAATGTTGGAAGACGATGACGTTTTTGACAGGTCTTGTGGGCTTACAATGCACGTATTGTGCATGGTTTCGCTGTACAAAACGAGACAGTTTTGCGCTTGGATTAGACGGTACAATGCAAAGATTTGTTATAGGCCATGACGTGTTTGAGGTAACTAAGCTTTTGTAAACTTATTATTACTAAACGGCTTTCTTGAGTTGTTATACATCTTCCTGCTAAAATATTTTCAATCTGACTTCATTAGGTTCAAGCTCTTTCAATAGATTGCTTCCAACCGTTGATCAAGAAATGCAACTAAAGCAAATTTTCACTTAGAATTTTTATCAACATTTCCAATTTCCCTCCAACGATTCCATTAAAATTCACAAACCGGGGGGATGTCTGGTGCGATACCCGAAATCTTTCTAAATGACCGGTCCAATACAAAAACTTATTAAGATACTCAAACAAAGAGTGATTGATGCGCGCTAAACAAAAGGGGCCTAAGGTGTAAAAGCCATTGTTCATCTAAAATGACGGGTGGATTCGACGGGTTTTGTTCGTACACTGCACTTATTAAATAAACCGGTCAGACTAATGTTGGTTAATTAATCAGTTGGCATGCGATGCGAACTTTGTTTTGCATTGCAATTATGGGAATTGCCTGTCTCGTTGCGTTATGTGCGGACTAACATCTGGCACTACTCAACTAATAATACCTACTAATTCACGACTGCGCTATGGAGTGAGATTATATTGAGTTATATCTCTTTCAATTCTTCTTCTCCTTATCTTGTCAATGGTTCTTTCAAATCAGTGTGGTGAAAGAATTTCTCAAGTGTAGAAAAATTATCAAAGTAAAAGAAGATTTTCTCTCCATCAGTGTGCCTCAGAGAGTCCTTTCAGGCACTCGACACGTTATACTTTTTTGTACCTCTATATTCTGCTACATGCTGGTTTCCGCCCGAGTTACCGTTTGAGAATCTGGCACAGTGCATCATTTTTTGACAGAAAAACACATTGGTTCACGACTGGTTTTGAACCCACGACCTTATGACCTTAGAGCCGTAGGCCTCAAGTTGATGGACGCAGGGCAGTGCATGGTAGGGCACGTCAGGAACGTGTCGCGTATCTTGGACTTTAAATAGGTATTTTACACTACGAGTATTCAGCACTGAGTATTTATCGTTTTTTACACTTATTTCTTCGAGATTATGTATTGTGTGTTCATTCGATTTTATCCGCGAAGCCCCCACTTCCTGGTAATTCCCTCATAAGTATCCAATCAATATAACATTTTTTACTAGTACTTAGCAATCTGTTAGAATATCTCGCAAGAAAAAGTTACTGAAGGCTTATCAAAAATCTGAAGTTATTGAGATCTTTTCTCAGAATAAAAATATTGTCTACAGAAATAAAACTGACCAACTAACACCCATTCACTGTGACCAACTATCACCCATTCATTGCCAGAATGACCACTGCTTCACACAAAAGGTTATCTGTAACAGATCATGTAGTATCACAATTAAACGCATTACCTAGTAGTTGAATGGACCCTTTCAACCACTAAAACGTTTTAGAAAACACCTAGTGCAAAACAATGATGATACAGAGCAAAAAAAACAAAGAACCAACTGTATCCATCTTTGATATCTAAGGCGATTATAGCGACAAAGAATGAAGAATGTGTTTTTTTCTGTGCCTTTAATCTGGAGCCGAGAGTTTGCACCTTTCTTTTATTTGTTGACAGCAAACAAATCGTTTGGCCAAATACCGGGGTCGGGAAGACTTAAGGGTTGAATCGAGAGCAACGGGTTACTGTGTCCTTTCCGGTCTCTTGTGCCCTCTGCATTATCTGGTCGGAAGTGCGAAAGGACGGTTAATGATACAAAGGTGTGAGGTGTGAAACTTTTGTATTGTTCTGGGTCAGTGTTGGGGAGATAAAACATCTGACCAACTTGAGAGTCAAATGTTTAGTACGCGGTAAAACGTGAAGTCAAATTCTGGTGATGGAATTTTTAGCTCGCTTATTAGTGTTGTTTTAAAACAACTTGAAGATCACGTAGTACTTAAAGTCACCAACGTTTGTGGTTTAGAATCGGACCGTCCTCCTATTGGTTTGTATTTGAGAAATTATATCAATCTGAATGAAGGTATATTGGGCAAGCGTCAAATAGGGACGAAAATTATCTGTCTAAATAATATCGAAATAACAGTGAGCCAAATTCCAGGAATTCATAACTGTGTGAGTGTGTGGGATTCGAGCATATCGGGCATGTGATATTGTATGTTTTTCCTTGATTAGTTTTGTTAATTTCGACGTGGTCTTATCAAATACGATAATTAATCCGGCTAGTCTATTCTTCTAGTTTTCCTGTTTTTGCATTCATTCTCCAAATCTTAGCATGATAAAAAAAATTGTAACTGTGTGTTTTATTTAATTTTGTACTTATAATTTGTTTCATTGTATTTCTTGGGAAAGTTCTTATCAAAATTATATTTTTTCAGACATGGATTTTATTTTGAGCTTAAAAGAACAAAAGTTAAAAGTGCTAAAGATTACTTCTATATGTAATTAGCTATAGCGTTATTGTATGATTCGAACCCACAAACCAAAGCATAAACATAATTGATAAAAAGCTTTGCAAGGTTAAACAGTTTGGTCAGTCGTTGTGGCCTTAGGCCACAGGTGCCAAAGATAAACCCAGTGTGATACGAACTTGCAACCTCTGCTCTGAGACTGTTTCCTTTATGACAAGAGGTTATTGTTGTTATCTTTTAACCCAACTGCTCCAGAAGGTGGTTTATGTTTTACAGATCTTATATAACCAGTTGTTATTTCATTTTTAAGTCTGTATTTCATACGCCAAAAACATTACACGTTTTTGGATGATTTTGTGTAAATAAATAAGGAGTTTTTATTTTGACAGTGCTTTAGGTTTTTAAACTGGGTTAAGCTAAAGTAAATTTTGTAACAACTGTGCTGATTTTATCGATATCTTTATTTGTCTTTTTATCGATCTCTTTATTTAAGTTCGGTCTCACTATGACGTGATTGAACAACTATGGCATCACACTCTAGAAACGATATCAATCTCATTTTTAACACCTCGGGTCTGCTACTCATAAAACTACTAGTTTCTGACGTCTTTGGTTTTTTAGAGTGGTTATGTGAATTTGAATGCATATTGCTTAAAAATCGTAATAATAACAAAAAAGAATGGCATCACAGCTAATAAACATTCCGAGTAGGTTATTCAATAGGTTGTTAAAACCACTCTGTCGTTTACGAGTCTTCAAGGCCCACTCTCAGACAGCCTTGACCTAAACCATCTACAACTTTAAGCGCATATTCTCATTTACGCACACTGTCATTTACGTCAAAAACTCTACCGTCAGAACCATTAATTACGTTTTCGTCATCATCAGTATTAGAAACATCAAGTAATACACCGTCATCGACACCATCAATCATAGCGCTGCCTTTAAAACAATAACCGTCCGTATTAATTCCACCATAATAATAACCTATTACAGCTCATAACTTTATATTAGTTTGATCGTCAACAGTTACTTAAAGCATGCCCTTGGGCAGTTGTCCGTCTAATGACTCTGTAAGATTGATGATTTCACTAATTATACTTGCGACAATCATTGTACATTTGAAGCTTTTTGTACCAATACCGCACATACCAGCATTGATGAATTCCACAACAGTAGCCTTAACTACAAAATACCAGGACGATAAACCACACTTAAACTCCACGGTGTAATAACTACAGCAATAACGTTGAATTTTAACGCAGACAACATAACAATAAACTTATATTACATAGTACTTACAGGGTATGAGTAAAGTACCGGTGGACAAAAAAGAAAACTTTAGTAACACAAGTTTCAAATGTCATGATTGTTAGTTACTACGTCAATTTTAAAGCCAATTTTTAGGTTAGTAAAATTTTCCTTTAAAATTTAGAAATTTGGAAATTCTGGGATCATGCTTGAAAATTAACCCAGTTAATAGCTTTGTGATGTGTTAGAGACTCACCTTCTCTCCTCATGCCCATTTTGAGGCATTTTCTGAGTCTGCAGTACTGGCACTGGTTTCTATGGTGTTGGTCGATGGGGCAGTTCCTATTCCCTCTGCATGAGTACGTCAGATTTCTTCTGACGGATCTTTTGAAGAAGGATTTGCAACCTGCGGACAAAAAATACCAACGTCAATCACACGTTCATCATCTACTAAATATCGACTAGTTACTGAAGAGTTATTTGAGAGGCTGGGGGTTAAGGCTAACGACCAAAAGACTGGCTTACCTTGGATAGAAAATTTGCCAAAAGTTTATTTATTAATAAGGAAGGTAACATCATAGGATATAGTAAATAAGCTTTATTAAAAATCAAGCAATTTAGAACTACATCACCAGCCTTTTACACTGCCTGCTATCGGGGATTTGAATAGCTTTTTATCCTTTAGTGGTTCATTCACAAGGCATTTGTGAAAAACAATATCATATGGGAGAAGAAGAAAAGTATTTCCTGCCTGCGACCACGGCTGTTGTAACACGGTCGAAACATCGGGAAATAACAAAGGTAATCGCGATAAATATCCGTTTCTTCTATATAATTATGCATAACGATCGCGTTAATTTAAAAAGTGCTAAAAATCATATTTTTATTTCATTTTATTTTAAATGGTACCTAAAGTTATAATATTTTGTTGAATCAACTACAGTTATAATTATTATCAAGAATTATATTTATAGTGTGGATTATATAATTTGGTTCATTAATTTTATCATTGGTTTCGACGACGTTTCCGCCTGTTGACTCGAGTTTACTTTATTTAATGTTCATCTATTTTATCGTAATCACATCCATCAATGGCTACTACCAAACGAAAATCCGATAATTTGTATGTATCCGTCAAATAAAACCAAATTTATAAAACAGTTAAAACGCGTTAACGATTCGGAGACGGGTTAAAGTAATCTCATGAATTTATTATGAGTGAACATTATATTAAGAAACAATTTGGAAAAGGTTAAATGGATGTTTGTTATCGGTAAGCTTCGACATAACGTTGTAGGGATAATACTGGAACTGTCATCGAATGAGTTTGTACTATTTACTTCCTAGATATCGGAGAAATTTGGGTAAGATTTCTTGACTATCCGAGTAATCTGACCTATAGTTTGTGATAATTATTAATAAAATGACTATCTGACTATCTAATCTTATAAGAGCAATCATAGATAGATATAAAATAAAAAAAGCATGGAAAATAAAAAAATATCAATTGACAGCGGTGTTGTTAGTACACAAGTAAATGCAAAGAGGATAAAATTATTAGATATCATGCCATAAACCTACACGTGAAACATGATGTTTGTGTCTCTGCCTATGCCCTAAACATTCCCATTGATTGTGTTTTTATCTATGGACTTATTTAAACTGAAAACGATAAAGATGAGAACGAGAAGAATGCTTAAAACTGCTTAACCAAGTCGTAGTTTGTTGCCTGCTCTTCTAGACTTGGGTAAAGGCACCTAGCTTAAAGACAATTCAAAGTGCTCAAGATTCAACCGCATAAATGCCTTTTAACTTTGACTCGCCATACCAATCTGGTAGCCATTGACACTTGCATGTTTCGAGCCCATTTATCAGAGTTCCAACATATATTATAATTGGTCTACTAACGTTAACAGAAGTATTCGTTACGCAATAAATTATTCAAGAAATGTATACCTAACTGTAATTTGATTATTGACTGCTGTGATAAACATAAATATTGTCAAATCATAAAGTTAAGCTTGTTTTGATGTGAAATAGTTTGTCTGGTGATGTACTGTGTAGGTTATTTGGCCGATATGCAATAATACTCGCATTCTTCTTCTTATAGCGTCACTGATTCTTTCGAACCAAGTGTGGTCAAAGGATTTTAAGTGCACCTCAAAGAGGCTCCTTTCGTGCACTTAACACATATTTCTGAACTTTTTAGATTCCACGATATGCCGGTTTCCTCACGATATTTTCCATCACAGTTTGAGAGCAATGACATAGTATACATACATTGCTGGGCAGAAAAAAATCATTGGTACACAACTGGATTTAAACCCACAACCTTAGGATCGGAAGACGGGGCCGCTACCACTAGGCCACCAGCGCTCTCGCATTGATACATACTTAGAATACAATATAACATCCAGACAGAGAACAAACATCTGCATTCACCACACAAATATTTGTTCTCGGTGGGGATCGAACCCACGGCCTACGGCACAGAAGGCAGAGCTACTACCAACTGAACTGAGAGGCCAGTCATTTCAAGAATAAATAAAATAACTATACATGTAATATAGATAGTGCAATTCACGAAGACGCGCCCCTCGCGGTGGGGGGAGCTTGCTCCGAGCGGCAGTCGCGAACCGTAGTCTATTCATTGTAGTGAGCGTGTGCACTCATAGGTAATTAGTGTGTACCGATAACACTCAAACATTGACGGAAGCTTGCACACATATACTATAAACGGTTAGGAGGAATAGTGGGGCGCGCCTTCGTGGATTGCACTATCTATAGGTGGGTATCTATAGTGGTACCAAGAAATCGTTGCAATATTTCGGTAACAATACAAGCTCGTCCACTTGTACCGTTAGAGCTGTCAGCACGTTCGGGATAAGTGCTAGATTACAGTGAGACTCCGCAGTTAGCCGTCTTTATAATGACAACCCTAGCACCTTTTCATAGGGCTGTGTTTCATGTTTGTTGTATGTGTTGTAATTGTGACGCATGATGCTATTTCACTGAATACTTAATAGATTTTCATCTTTTTAGTCAATAAAAGGCAAATTGTAAATTGGTATGGTAAACAAATGGTAAATTGAAAATAATTTTCCTCACGATGTTTTCCTTCACCGTTTGAAAACACTTGACAAATTGCAAGTTTGATATTAAATTAATTGAATCAGCTTACATTTTCTGTTTCTCAATTAATTATTTTTGCGCGATTTCCACGTTTCAAGTTATGCTGGTTTTCCATTCTACTGCTCCATATGTTAGCGCCTTCGAAGGCTCCCAATTACCATTATCGCTGGGAACATCAGAGGCTGCAAATTGTGCTTGATAGTGTCTACTGCAGAGCATTGACATGGAGTTTCAAGTGAAATCAGTGATGCTTGGCTATAAGTGCTACTGGTAAGTAAGGCTTAGTAGCTAAGTGCATCGTAGGGCACGTTCGTGCTCTACGAGGCAATGCTTTGTTATAGGCGATGGTTACCGCTTAACATCAGCTAGTAGTATAAAAAAAAAAAAAAATAGTACCATTTACGATTACAATTGACCAATTTTTGGTTGTCTTAAGAAATTGCTGCGCGCGATAAGACCACTGATTGCAGGACTAGGTACATTGCAATTACTTTTTCAGTAGATTTATCTGAATGTTATTATTATCGATGATAATTATGGGGTATTAAGATGTTTTTTCTCTGTCTGGGTGTTATATTTAAATCTAAGTAAGGATAAAAAAATACATGTATTATATCAGCTCCCCATCATGTATTACGAGTATATCAGCAGGTTTTCATTGTACAAGCTCTGCTTAGCTTGGGGCTAGAAAGGTGGCGTGGATTTTCCATAATATTTATTATTATTATTAATTTCGAGCAGTTTAAAATCGAAATATGATGGTGCCAAACATGTAACAGCCAGAATAGAGATGCAATAGTGCTGGGACTTAACAGTTCTCAACATAATGATGGTAAGAGACCGGTAATGACAGTACGAGTACAAGTGTTTTACTGACCCACTTGCAAGTGACGTCATCTGACGTTTAGCTGACGACATCATTGAAATCGTATTTACGTCGAGATTCACTCATATAGAAAACTAGCAGCCGCCCGCGGCTTTGCTCGTTACGTTCCCGTTGCAATATCTTTATAAATGGTAGCCTATGTGTTATTCTGATGTATAAGCTATATTATTGTACAGTTTCATTAAAATCCATTCAGTAGTTTTTACGTGAAAGAATAACAGACATCCTCCATCAATACTAACAAACTTTCGCTTTTATAATATTAGTAGGAAGGATTTATTGGAGAAATTAAAGAAAATTTGTCAATTATGTTGAACCAAGCGTGTTTTTTTTATTTAATCTAAGTAAAGAGGCAGTTTTGCATAGTTTTCAACGCCATAATGGAATAGTTTTCCAACCTCCTTGCTGTTTTGAGGACGATACTTTTTTTTTATGAAATGTTCGTGGCTAACGTTCTCTATACTACCTTACCTATAAAGTATTTTTTGATGACAAAAAAAACAAGTACTGGAGGAATTATGCATATTTTACTCAGTTTTTTATTCGTATTTATTTTTATTATTTATTATTACTTTGTTGCCTTAATAAGCATCGTTTAAATTATAACTACTAGGCTGCATGAAACCCAATTATTTTGTAAAATCCAGTACCTAATAATTAAAGTAAAATAAATACTATGATGGTCAGTCATTTGCACGGGTACATATTAATTGACCATTTGGCCTTGGTTGCTGACAATTTTGTAACATCAAGCATTATGCCTACCGCAAGCTCTGTCTGGCTCTGGTTTTTGAGTCTGTGTGAGTCTTGACTAAATAAATCCTACGTCGAAACGTCACACACACAGTATAAATACACTGGTGAGCGCTCACTATTTTTTTTAAGTCGGGTGCCCAGTTCTCGTAGCTAATGGCGTTAATGGCGAAGTTTTTAGGTTTCCGTCATGGCTTAACGACTGCTACAGCCAGGACTGATAGCTTAATTTGCCTTGATCTAGTCCATTGTCTTTAAGGCCCCCTTGTCCTTGGCCCGTCGTCAGTAAGCGCCACCGCGCGACTGGCGTAGCCCACGACTTCGCGCCGCTCGTGGTTTTGTAGGTTTTTATACATCCTAAATAGGAAAATAACAATACAACATCCACCTCAGTGATTTGTACTAGAAAAGTGATTTATCTAAAGATTGGTGTAAATATAAAGTCAATATTTTATTTTTATTTTAGGCACAGTATGGAAATGTTTTTTAAAATGAGGCAACTTTGGTTTTTAGGGTTCCGTAGCCAAATGGCAAAAACGGAACCCTTATAGATTCGTCATGTCTGTCTGTCTTTCTGTCTGTCTGTCTGTCTGTCTGTCTGTCTGTCTGTCCGACCGTGTCACAGCCATTTTTCTCCAAAACCATAAGAGCTACACTGATGAAACTTGGCGAGTAGATGTATTCTGTAAACCGCATTAAGATTTTTACACAAAAATAGAAAAAAAACTATAAATTTTGGGGGTCCCCATACTTCAAACTGAAACTCAAAAACATTTTTTTCATCGAACCCATACGTGTGGGGTATCTATGAATAGGTCTTCAAAAATGATGTTGAAGTTTCTAGTATAGTTTTTTTCTAAACTGAATAGTTTGCGCGAGAGACACTTCCAAAGTTGAAAAAAGTTGGTCCCCCCCCTCTAACTTCTAAAATAAGTGACTGATAAAGCTAAAAAAAATATATGTTGTACATTACTATGGAAACTTCCAACGATATTTGGTTTGAACGAGATCTAGTCAGTAGTTTTTTTTTTATACGTCATAAATCGTAAACCGTCATTTACCTTTCGACGAACTACTAGAACTTCTAGAACTCTATGTTATATTATTTACTGCTACGGAACCCTTCATGGGCGAGTCCGACTCGCACTTGGCTGCTTTTTTTTCTATCGAGCGAAGTTCATCTGATTGTGTAACTAAAAGTGAATTGTACTCTGTAAGATTCTCAACTAAAACATTTTTTTTTTCAGTATTTTACGTTTATTTTTGACTGATTCATATTGATTTTACAACAGCATTTGCGGTATAAGAGGCGACTCTCCATACAAACGTAGTCCCCTATTTCCTCCCTGGATATTGACTCTAGAGTAACCATTTTGTCTCATAAAATCCAGATTTGCTATATGTATACGTGCTCGTATGTTTTCCTCTTTTTCAGAAACTTATATTGATAAAGAAAATATCACCTACAATTCATATTTCATATAAATCATATGAGGGTCATATTTTTTTATTTTATGAGACAAAATGGTTACTCTAGAGGCATTATCCAGGGAGGAAATAGGGGACTACGTTTGTATGGAGAGTCGCCTGTGGGATTCCCTCTTAAATAACAGCATCTCTGCTTATTTTATGACTGGTCTAATGACTAGCGCCAATGATTGATTGTAACTTAATAGTCTAAGTTAATTGATTTTATTCTCATTCAAATTCAAGTTTCTAGTGTATTGTTATTATTTTGATTAATGTCTGTTATTATTGGAATGTCACCTTGGTATTGTAGTAGTCGAACCGGAAGCGTAGGACACCCACCTACCAGAATCAGATGGACCGACGACATTGTTAAGAACGCGGGAAGTCGATGGATGGAAAGAGCTCAGGATCGTTCTTCCTGGAAATGTGTAGGGGAGGCCTATGTCCAGCAGTGGACTTCAAGCTGATGATGATGATGATAATTGTAGTAGTTGCTTCTGTAGGCCTACCACAAGCTCTGTCTCTGGCTCTGGTTTTGAGTCTGTGTGAGTGCTCACCGGTGTATTATACTGTGTGTGTGACGTTTCGACGTAGGATTTATTTAGTCAACACTCACACAGACTTAAAACCAGAGCCAGAGACAGAGCCAGACAGAGCTTGTGGTTGACTTACTGAAATTTCTACCTAGTTGTCTAGTAGGTTAGTTGCTTGAGCTTTGCTACTAGTCAACTGAGCATCACCTGAATAACTGTGTAATTTTGTTGCTATCAAAAGTTTGATAATAACAAATAAATGATAATAACAAGGAACGGCAATCACGTATCACGTTGCCATTATTTTTCGACCACTATATCTAAAAGTTGTCTCGAAGAGATCGCTCATAGCGATAAGACCGCTTATTGTACTTTGCTAAAGTTTTAGTATTTTCGTTAAATGTGTATGGTCCTATTCTTGTGGTTTCAATAAAGGATTATCTATCTATCTCTACGTATTACGTACCTGCGCTATGACTACAGGACTTGGATCATTAGTCCGACCTACAGTCATCAGCGAGCAATATTACATTAGACTCCTTCTTTTGCCCGCCTAATGAAATGATCGTAGGAAGTTTGCACTAAAACGAATTTGCAGGTAGTTAAATTAATAGCATAAGGATTTCATCAACCTGATTTTAATGATATCGATAAGCGGCAAATTTTGACATCAATTTCTTATTGCAATAGGTTTCCAACCTCCTTGCTGTTTTGAGAACGAGACTTTTTTTATGAAACGCTTATTTTATCTATGCAGTATATTTTGATGAGAAGAAAAAAAACATGTGCATGCTGGAGGACAAATAAAATAAAATCATGTCAATAAGCGGAGAGTTTTTGATCGGAAAATAAACGCAAGTGCCATAAATCTCGTAGTAATGAAACATTGAAAAATGATACTCTTTGTACGCCCGTCACTGTATAGAAAAAAATAAAAGGCACATAATAAATTGTTAATAAAACGCATCGTTTATTTTTACGGTATAAAAAAGCGTAAATTTTCGATTTACGATGTGACAAACACGGTACTCTTTAACAATATGGCGGGCTCTAAATTTTCCAAAATGGCCGTTAATGTCTTGCGTCGAATGTTTACCTTATTAAGGCGTAGCTCTAGTACTTGTTTAATTCACATAAATAACGTATTAAAAAGAGTCAAATTTTCATTAAAAGGCAGCGTGAGTCAACGCGTACGAGCGGTTTATTGACAGCTTTAGTGGCGAGGAGAGAGCCACACACGCGCCGATCGGGGATTCAATTTAAAAAGTGGAATGAGATAAAAATAAATAAATTCGGAGAGACACTTATGTTTAGAGTCGGTCGTAAAGATAGGGTTAACTGCCAGAGTATCGCGGGACAAACATACCATAAACTGACCAGTTATAGTGGACGATAGTGATGCGCCTTATCGATACTCGCTCGCTGACTGCGCGAACGCAGCTTTAAAAGCGAATTTGCATAGAGAAATTAATGATAGTACATTTAATTGCTGATTGAATTTTAAACATAAAATTATTTAAGAAAGTTTACGGAATTACTATCATTATAAAACCAAGAACGAGACTTTTGCAAGTTTTTTTGTGTATTTTTAAATTGAAAATGTACCGATGTGTAAAGACCCGATTTAAGTTTTCTAAAAAGTATTTTTACACCCTGTATAACGGAAAATTATTTAAATATCATTATTTGAAATAGGTAGGTATAGATTAGAAAAATATGTGCGTTACATGCTTTTACTCTCGCATAATATTTGAAGTGCTGGGAAAAGCTAAACGTTCGAAGGTTCGAATATTAGAGCAACTTTACTTAATTACTGATTTAAACGTGATAAAGCGTTTTTTATGTTTTGTGTATACTTATGCGTTGTATTATTTTATTCCAAAGTATCGATACTAACATATCGATAAAAAACACCCCTAAGCACAGGTGTCAACCGCAATCACTATTGTCGCTCTCGGACGCGAGCATTTAACTTAAAAGAAGCGACCTCTCATGGAACTTTGTCATCATAACACCTTGGGTAGTTCCCGTGCAAGTTACTCCGGTCACCTTCCAGTTTTATTTTGACATGGTTGTATTGCAATCAGCGGGAGGTCCAACTGTTAATAAAGTGGATTTGTCGACATCAAAATAACACTTTACGATCGCGACACTAATGCGGTTTATCGGTACACACTTAAAACGGTAATCATTTGGAAGGGTTAAGCTGAAATATATACAAATATACTATACTTTAGCATAATAAAATAGTACTTGGTACTACGCAAGTATAGTTTATACTATAACTAAAAAACCTAAGTCAGTATGATTCAGACTCGCACACGAAGGGTTCCGTACTATAAAAACGGCGAAAAACACGTTTGTTGTATGGGAGCTCCCTTAAATATTTACTATATTCTGTTTTTTAGTTCTTTTGTTATAGGGGCAACGGAAAAATATAATCAGTGAAAATTTCAACCGTCTAGAACTCTCATGGCTCATGAGATTGCCTAGTGACAGACGGACAGACTGACGGACAGCGAAGTCTTAATAATAGGGTCCCGTTTTACTAAGAGCACGGAACCCTAAAAGAGTGCGTGAGAAAAGATTTCATAGCAAAGTTTGCTAGTTGATTTCTACCCGATGATGCAACGTTCTGCATGATTATTATTAAGATGACCGCTCCGCATATACGATTTAAGTGCTTTCAGCCCCTCAGAGCATAAAACTCGTGCGCAAGAGTTCGCCACAAACTAAAAAACTTATACAGGGTTATTCATTATTAGCTGCAAATACTCAGGAATTAGGTTCAACAAATAAAATAAAAAATATTTATGAAATGATTTTTTTTAAGTTTTGTTATGAAAATCCCGAGAAAATCGATAAAGAAATCATTGGCGCCTGACCTATTTTGACCTTTGATCCGCGCCCGCGCGCCGTGAGTGACACTCTGCGTTCAGTCACCGCCTGGGTGGGTCATCGTCCTGTTCTCCATGGCAGTCGTTATGCAATAGCCGTAAAGAAATTAATAAAAAAAAATTTTTGATCCAAAAACTTAAATCAAAATTTAAAAAAAATCATTACATAAATATTTTTTATTTTATTTGTTGAACCTAATTCCTGAGTATTTGCAGCTAATAATGAATAACCCTGTAAAGATGAGAATCTTCAAAATTTGTCACAATGTATTTACTTAATTATTATTAACAATAAATTATAAGAAAACCAGCGCCCGCCCCGTTCCCGTTACTTTTTTGGAATAAAAAGTATCCTATTTCTGTTTTTTGGTTTTATGCTACCTTCCCATGCACCAATTTTCAGGCAAATTGGTTCAGTAAGTATTCCATGCAAACATTTCTTACCAACCAACAACCAATATCTTTATATATTTTCAGGAAAATAGCTGGCAAAAACCTAAATTAATAACGGGAACAGTTAATTATTTTTATGATCTCAAGTTACTGTTTCCTCACATTTTTAACACGGTATGTAGCTACTTATCAAGTAGGTGCAACTTAAATTCTTATCAAATATTTTTGAGACATTTGAGCTCTGATAAAATTGAGGGCATGACCTTACTGGCGCCATCTATGTTCTTATCGATGAACCATTCGGCATGTTCAATAAACTAATTAAAAATATTGCGATAAAAAAAACAACGATTGTTCCATTTTTGAACGATTGTTTCTTTTGAATAGCCGGTTTTTTTAAAAGATCCTATTGTTTAATCAACCTGCCAAATCATTGAATTATACGAATTTAAAAAACACCTAATTAAAAATTATTTAAATAACACACTAATTATTTTATATCGATATTATTTATATTGTGTATGTATATTTACATCATACATGCTCAGTAAATAGGATTTACTTTAGCGCAAAGAGGCTGTGTAAGTAGGCGTGTGCAGCCCAGTGCATTGTAAATGCGTTCCATTTTCAAATCACTTTTACCGTCACACTATGCTTGATACGTTATGGTTCATTACAGTTCAAGAGGTATGCAAACCTCATTGGTGATGGTTCATTACAGTTCAAGAGCTATGCAAACCTCCTTGGTGAAACAATCTCTTTTCTTACAAAATGATATGAAAACTTTTTACTGAAAAGATATAGTAGCTCACAGATGTGTGCATAAGTGTGCGTCTACGACTGTTTTAGCAGATACCTACCGGTACAAATATTTTACTATTAATTTTAATAAAATTAATAGTATAATTATAATAATACTTATATTATTATTGTAATTTTATTTTTGTCAAATTAAAATTATTTTTGTCAAACATTTCGTCATACCCGTATAAATGTTGTGTTATTGTTGTATTGTAAGCCTATTTCTGCCGAAAAGCAGCATTGCTGTGTTTCGAGTTGAAGGGTATGGGTGCCGGTGAAATCACTGACACGTGAGGCTGAACATCCGTATGCCTCAAGTTGATGGTCGTTGGGCAGTGCATTGTAGGGCACGTTCCTGACGTGATTGACCTACGAGGTAATGCTTTGCTATAGGCAATGGTTACCACTTAACATCAGGTGGGCCATATGTTTGTTCCATCAGCTAGTTAAAAATTTACCTCGCAT
Organism: Thera obeliscata; assembly: GCA_947578465.1. Classification (NCBI taxonomy): domain Eukaryota; kingdom Metazoa; phylum Arthropoda; class Insecta; order Lepidoptera; family Geometridae; genus Thera; species Thera obeliscata. The sequence continues at coordinate 3,090,907 of OX387914.1, read as the reverse complement.
GAATGATGTAAAGTAGAATGCTTACCTCGGTCATAAGTAGCTATTGCACCCTCGAACTATATTTTGCCCTCGCGAGCAACTCGATCCATTAGCGCCCTTTGCGAGCTGCGCTCGCACGGGCGCCAAAAAGGATCTTGTTCTGCAAAAGCTCACTTACTGCCCTTGTATAACAATCTACTATTCCTTTCTACTTTGCAGTTATGCCGGACTTCCCTGTTAAATTTGTGCATTAGTTGTAATTGTCACTTAGCTGTGTGTTTATTTTTTGTTTAATACCTATGCCCTCATCTTATATTATGCACTATACAACCTATCTCCATTTTACCCAAAGGTTAGCTGGTAGATAATGCTATTCATTGTTTAGCTCACCTGTGTACAGTACATTCTATCTATGGTGACAGAATAAATAGCTACTATGACGTAATGGCAAATGAGAAATTGTCAATAAGGTGAAATATGACATCTGTCAAAATAAATTAGTGAGGTTACACCGCACACCTCATACCATGAGTTTAGCAACCCTATAAGCAATCTGGGGGCTTACTCCACATTACGATAAAGAAAATTGTCTATGATAATCATCCAACACCAACAAGGAAAAAAACCACTCAAAAATTACCAAGATATCAAAATCTCTAAATGGAACGGCGATAATCAAATGCAGATTGAATAAAAAATAAACCATTTTATAAAGGCACCTGCATCAGGCAACCTGTAGGTTAGCTCTCAACCCGTCAGAGGTCAAGGCTGTGGTCAGCCAGGCCAGCAGTAATGATGATGCGCTATCTTATGTCACTCGTGTCATGCACGGGTTAGTGATACTGTTGACACTCAGGTCACTTTTACTATAGAGCTTAAAACATGTTTAGGGCCAAAGGTATGTTTATCGCCCTAATCTTTTGGCAGTTTGCTATTTTTTTTACAAAAAAACATGATTTCTTTTTCTTAATTTTGCGGAATTGGTAACTGTAGTTTTGAGTTTGTATTAAAAATTTAAGTGCGTTCAAATATGATGGTGAGCTGTGGTAGCCAATTTTTTTCTGGCGATTTTAACAGTGTGTTTTTTTTAATGGAAATTTGTGTATGTTTAAAACTGATGGCAATTATTAACATTGTCAGGTACCCTTCGTGTCATGCACGGGTTAGTGAGTGGTATGATACTGTGGACACAGGTCACTTTTACTATGGAGCTTGGAACATGTCAAAGGTATTTTTAGTATGTTTATTTGCCTCATTATTTAGGATTACCAAAGGTTTATGACTTTTTTTTTAAGAGCCAATGTTTAAACCTATTTTTCATAGTGAGAAGGTTGTCACTCGTGTCATGCACGTGTTAGTGAGTGGTGATACTGTTGACACTCAGGTCACATTTACTATAGAGCTTGGAACGTGTTAAAAGCTAAAGGTATGGTGTTCAGTATGTTTATCGCCTTACTAGCGGCCATCCGCGGCTTCGCTCGCCCCGTTCCCTTTACGCCCGTTATTTTTCCGGGATAAAAAGTTCGACGGGCATAGAAGATTCTATGCCCGTCTCCTGGTTTTAAGCTACCTCCCCACCAATTTTCAGCCAAATCGGTCTAGCCGTGATGGCGTGACCAAGGGAAATAGGGAATCATTTTTAAATAATAAATATAGAATACTAGCTGTCTACCAAATTTCATTTAAATCGGTTCAGTAGTTTTGGTGTGAAGCGCAACAGACAGACAGAGAACGTTACTTTTGCATTTATAATATTAGTAAGGATTTAGGATTAGCACTGTCAGGTATTTGACTTTTTAAGAGGGCATCACACAGGCGACTCTCCATACAAACGTAGTCCCCTATTTCCTCCCTGGATAATGCCTCTAGGGTAACCATTTTTTCTCATAAAATCCAGATCTACTATATACGTGCTCGTATGTTTTCCTTTTTTTCAGAAACTTATTGATAAAGAAAATATGACCCTAATATGATTTATATGAAATATGAATTGGAGGTGATATTTTCTTTATAAATAGCAAATAACAATCTCAGTAGATAACAGTAATACATATTCCGATCACCACCGTATTGATACACATGTTAAATATTTATATTTTAATTCACCATCCATTTTAAATCTAAGATTTTCTATTCCGCCAAAATTTGACGGCGGCCCAATCACAAAAGAGCGTAACTCAGAAAACAACAATTTCTGCGAATTTGCATAAAAGTGAGACACCCCTTATCTGTAGAAGCAGGCAGTTTATGAAAACTTTGTCTAATTGCATTCTGATTAGAAACCGAGGGTAATTGAGATTTTTGAGGTCAGGGGGAACAACTGTTTTTGTTTATTTATTTTGGTAAGGCCGCCGGCATTATATTAACAATTTTAAAGATTCTTTGTCTTTTTTCGGTATCAACTTAAAACAATTACACATCGATATCAACTTTTTTTCAGTTTATCTATGAATAATAATGATTATTTCAATTATTGTACGTGTTCCCGTTAAAATATATACAAGAAAATCTACCGATTGATGATTGCTGAATTCTTACTATTAAAATGTTTGAGAAAGATATATCTGCGACCACGCCATCGATCGTCAAAGCGGTAAAAAACTAATTTTGTGATTTTACGCAGAAGAACCTTAGCTTAGAACACTATTTTGTTTTTACGGACCCTGACAAAGATTTGCACTACTGACCTACAAAACATCATCTACACAACTCGGATAATATAATCATATAGCACGTTACTCCGCAATAAGCAAGCACATCACTTTCACTTCACAAGTACATACCTTCGCAGGTGAACTGGCCGTAGTGCTTCCCCGAAGACTTGTCTCCGCAGACCACGCACTCCACGTTTTGGCCCTTGTCAGTGGCCGAAGACCCGCTCTGCGTCGACGCGGCCTGACTCGCGGGAGTCGACGGCAGGAGATCGTCTTCCCTCCAACTACCGCGGAAGCCCAACTCCAGAGGCGGGAGGTCGGGGCCTCTCGGATGGCCGAGCCCCGGGCCCCCGACCCCGCCGTATACTAGCGCTCCGTGCGTGATGATGCCGGTTGCCGTGACAGGGCAAAAGCCGCGCGACGCGCTTGTGTGTCAAGGGTCGCGGTTCGGTCGCGACTGAGCTCGGGTCGGGCCAGGGCGCGCCTCGCTGCCATTGGCCCGGTGGCCCGCAGGGGCAGGGAGCGAAGGCCCCGCCACCTCGACACCGGCCCCCCTCCCCGCGAGGGGGTGAAAATCTTTCAGTGCCCGAGTACGGTCGCCAAGGAAAACTGATGGGCGTTTTTTGTTTACATTTGTATAGACGTTGCTTCTTTGTTTATTAGCCGTTATCATTTTTAAGATACTAAAGCTGCACTGTAATGCTTTGCGCTAAGATTTAAATTGCAATGTAGCGTTTATATTACTGTCATGATTTCTAGTCTATATTGAATGACAGTTACAAATAAAACCGTTGATCGAAGCACCAAACCCATTCATTACAAGATTAGCTCTACAGACGAAATTTTCAGTGAGGTTTTTGCGTTCGGTACCTGAAAATCCTACTTTGTATCAACTTTCCCACCGCCTCCATATTTCTGCGCGGCTGATAGGCACTCTACTATACTTTCCTAGCTATCTACATAAGTGATCAAGTAACTTACTGCGCTCACAATAAAGGAAGCTATTGCGAGAACTTTATTTAGATTTGGAACTTCATATTTTTGCGAATATAATAATTTGTTACTTAGTGTGGTTTGTGTGTAAAGAGACTACGCATTTACATACGAGGTCACACGATGATAACCTCACTTGAATGACGTTTTACTACTGATTTACTTAGTTTAATACTTATAATTAACTTGTAAGTATAAGTACATTAACTTCTATTTTCACACTATGTGAAACTCAATTTTACCTTGTTTCTAAAAAATCATTTTGAATTTAATTAAATGTTGTAAGTATTTGTAATAAATAATATAAGTTTAAATAACTTGAGAAACCGACTTAATGGCTTAACGGCTGAACTAATTTTGATGGAATTTCTATGGGACCAATCTGGAACTTTACCTTTCAGATAAAAAATAATATTTTTATTCGGCTCATAAATGACGAAATTATGCGATGACAAACATAAAAAAACACAAACAAATTGAGAATCTTCTTTTTTATTTGAAGTCGGTCAAAAATATGGTGGCTTTGACCTAAACTAAATAGACTAATAATGACTGTTAGGTCTCAATCATTGCTCTATTTAGCACAAGCCAATCAATCATAATAAACTAAACTCGCGCAGTCATTATTGATCGATAAGCAAATAGTCTTCAATTGGTACAATTCAACACAAAATGTTATTCATTTCAGATGTAGATCGATCTAGATCATCGGTAGGCGGCGCGTAGGGGCGTGGCCTCGCCGCGGGAGGGGGGTGCCACTCCTGCGCACTTGTCAACGTGACGTCGGCGTGAGCTGACGTGCCACTGTCTGACGCAAACTTCCAATTGGAAACCTGTTGATGAGACGTCAGAAATTAATTTGATTTGTGAACGGTACAATGACACGAGCTGTTTAGATTGCGTGGTTTAACAAAACGGTACTCTTTTATCATTTTTTTTCTCCATCTTAACTAAAGTCAAGAAATAAACCAGACATACTATTTAATGATTCTGCTCCTAACAAATAAAACAACTTGCTAATATGCTAATAATTAGCAAGTTAAATTTTCAAGAGTATTTGAATAACTTCTATGCTATTTTTTATCGTTCCACAATTTCAATAGTTGAATAAACCTCAGAAATCAGTTCATTTAGTTTCTGAAATAGACTGCATACATTACACGCATTGTGAATTTCTCTCACCCATTCTATAAGCTTGTTGGTTTTAACGAGCAAAGCCTGGTGTATTTCTAGAACAGTCCAAGGTATTTTCACCTTCAGTAACTCCCATCTGAACAGGAACAGCAAGCTCCATTAAGATCCCAGATGCTCTCAGGGCTGCCACTAATCAATGCATCCAAAAAATATTAAGAATTAGACTTGGACTTTTTTTTTTGGCGTGCCGATTAGCATAGTAATGTCTCAGTGATTCCAAATATTGAATCTTTGTTTTATACTCTGAACATGATATAGATAAAAAATAAAGTAGAAAAATATAGTTCGTAAGAACATATTTGTATCGTATGACGTCACTATACGAAGATATAGTGACGTCATACGATACAAATATGTTCTTACGAACTATATATCGTATAATACGATACGTCGCACAGGAAAAAAACCATGCTCTGATACAAAAATCATGTCTTGCACCGGAGTATTTTTTATGGGTTTACATTTCTCTTGGAAAGATGGTATAGCTAGACTTAATACCGTAGATTCCTCAAATTTTCTGTGGCTTACGTGCATAAAGATATAATTCTTGTTCTCTAAATACAAGTTTCATTCACCACTACGCCAAACTAAGCCCATTCTCTCCACAATACGCCAGCTTTACCTCTCCTAGTTTCCAAGAGTGATCACCAACAGTCCAGTTAGTCACCCCTGAGGTGAGCGGGGGTGGAGGTGCGGGGGTGAGGGCGGGTCAGAGGTCGCGCCGCCCCGCCCCGCCCAGCACCTTACTACCCTTAAACAAAAATAAACTTACGTTAGCCTGCTTGGGGTTTTCGGCCACTTATTAGACTGAGAAACAGACGCAGGTTCGTTCTAGTTTTTTACTAACATAAACTTTTTTGTTTCAGACGTTTTTGGTCTTGTGTAGATTTTGTGGAAGTATTAAGATGTAAGGAGATGTCTACCATGCCTGGGAATAACAATCGTTAGTCATAAACGTATTAAGCTCACCTCTATAGTTTTGTGATAAGTAGTTAAGTTTAAATTGTTAGTGTGAGTTTTGATTGCTTCGCAAATAAAGAATTATTCTTTTTTCTTTCCGTGAAGCGGCATTGCTGTGTTTCGGTTTGTGCCGGTGAAATTACTGGCATGTGAGGCTGAACATCTGTATGCCTCAAGTTGTTGGACACAGGACAGTGCATCGTTGGGCACATTCCTGACGTGACCTATGAGGCAATGCTTTGTCATAGGCGATGGTTACCACTTAACATCAGGTGGGCCACATGCTTGTTCTACCAGCTAGTAGTATAAGCCCACCTGGTGTTAAGTGGTTACCAATAACAGATTTTAAGAACTGAAATAAATGGAATTTCCAACAGCCTAAAACGTCGTTTCAAACCTTTGTAAAGATGAAAGTGTTGAATCGTTTTTGTATAACTGAATCGATTTAAATAGCCTAAGAGGCTATTTCATTCCAACCCCACTATTACCAGAACTTTTTCTATTTTATCTATTCCTTTCTCGAACCATCCACACCTCCGTCCACAAACTTATCTCAGGCTTATCATCGATCGCAACAACGGTGTCTGTATGTCGTCTGGTCACCCCCTCTCTTCTCCCTCAACCCCCTCCCCCCACTTGGGTTGAGTAATTGGGAGCAGGTACTTTGGCCGACGTTTTCACAGTTTTTTTCTTCCTTTGCCTGACTTTTTCGAGCTGAAAAGGCTTTTTTAATAGGCTGTTGAGTGGGGTTCGAATTTGTGCCGGAACTTTTTCTTTAGATCTTTTTGTTAATTTAAACGGAAAGTTTTAAATAATACTCAAGTAATTAGGTAGTACTGTAAGAATGGATTTTGATAACGTATATATAAATATGATAGTCAACTAGAGTGCGTACAAGTTTCAATTTCATTTATTTAGCTGTAATATATATTTTTTTTAATAATTTATGATGGTAAGCGACGATGTAGCCGACGATGTAGCAAGACAGTCTAGAAGACACCTATTCGCTCTAGCCTTAAAGAGGCCCAGATTGTATTTGTCAGGAAAAACAGACGACGGCAGTGAGTTACACTCTTTGGATGTTCGCATGATATAAGTGGATTGACATGCTCTCTTAATAATTTCAATATTGTGTAACTTTCAAATATACATTTTATTTTACATAAACATTTCCATTAGGTTTAATAATATCTTATTTTGCGTGCAAACACGCATATTGAACTGAGAAAATATTGGTTTTCATTTTATACAAATCTTTCCTATTAGGGACTTTTAAGCGTCTCGTTAATATGGTGTCAAATATCAATCAATCAATGAAACATTTCTTTATTCAATGGTATCACAAGAATCACTTTGAAACGTCTTAAAACTAGGTGAGTCTAGGTGCCAGTTCCACTCGATCAAACCTAGAAGAACAGGCAACAAACTACGGCTTGGTTGCTGTTTTTTGTTTGCCATTAGACAAATCAAAAAATAGTCATCAGATCATAAAACACAGGGTGTATTGTAGAGTCACTCGGCAAATTAATGTTATTGCTCACACATTTATCCCAAAGTACTATTAAAGGAATAAAAGCAATGCTAAAGTACAAAAGGAGTGTCAAACGTAATGTTCAATCTATCAATTGTCGAGTCTGGGCTTGAGTCATTGCCTTTCGACTCTGCTGGAGTCATTCTCAGGAATGTACCGACAGCACGATGGCTTTACTTAGAAGTTGTTTACAGAGTGTCTTATTAGGAGGACAGTGTCTAAAGTTGTAACTCCTATAAGTGGTACCCGCCAAATTTGCCAAGGTTGCCTGGAAGAGATCGCTCTCAGCCATAAGGTCGCCCATCGTTTTGCCTAATTGTTGACTTTTATGTCTTGTACTGTATTTTATGTGGTGAACAATAAAGAGTTATCTATCTATCTACAAATCCATCTATATACCCGAATCATCACCGATTTTTTTCTCGAATTCATTTCAGGACCTCTCTCATCTTTGGTCTACCTCTGCTCTCAATATCCGAATATCAAAGGTAATATACGTGACGGCAGCTCAGCCGCATTGTGTGAGGTAGAATCAGGGGTGTTACAATGTGCACGTGCAAATAGGATCCAAATATAGCCATCGTTTAGTTTAAAATATGCGCAGAGTACTTAATAAATCAATCAGAAGCCATCAATGTTAGAAGATCGATTTGGAAATAAAAACAAAATGGTGGCCGTCACCGCTAAATCACTCCCTTTGTTGTACGTTTGTTTGTTTGTTTGTCGGTGCGGGGATAATTTAGGACGTCTGAGGTATTCTGAATGAGTTTGCTAAATACTTTTGATCTGTGACTGTACGCAAAGATGCGGGTTTGCAGTGCACAAGGATCACTTTGAAACGTCTTAAAGCTAGGTGAGTCTAGGTGCCAGTTCCACGCGACCAAGCCTAGAAGAACTGTCGTGCATGTGTCAATGTGCTGTGTTATTATTAGCCTTCCGTTACAGGCTGTATTTTTTTTGTGAATTCAGAATTTTAAAATTTAAGGAAGAGGTGTGTAGAATATATCTTCTTTGCCTGATGATAATGACGAAAAATGTACTTCTTACCTACAAGCTACCCAATTTAATCTTAAAATCTTTATTTTTATTGTGGAACCGAAACTCTAAGAAACTTATGATAGATCAATAGAAAACCGATACTAAAATCACCACTAAAACCACATTAATAGGTTTTTTTGAAAAGTTATGTAGTTTTCTGAGGGATGGGGCTTATGTCCAGTGGGATAGGTAGGTACTGCCTATGATAATTTTATTTTATTTTATTATAGATAGCTAAACAATTGGCTGCCATCACACCTGTTGCCAATGGATAATGTAGCTACAAAATCCCTGAAAAAAAAGTTTACATTATTTTTATAACATTCGCTATTATAGTTATTATTTTATATGAATTTTAATTTGTTATGTTGATATCGAAAAACATATTCCAATTTAGAATCACGATGTTGCGTTCATAATAACCTATTTCTTCGTTGATAAGGGAGGTCGGGGTTATCAGTCGTTCTCTCCCCTCACGCGGACTTCACATGCCTTCACATTGATGTTTCTTGAAAGTCACAGTTTCCAAATAAAGTAGCAAATAAAACAGTATTACTACAGCGTTTTATTTTTATAGTGATGAGAGAAGTTTCTTCCATTTCCTACGAAATTACGGTTCTAGGCAATAAATATTGCACATCGCCTTTTCTGCTTTCGTAGAGCGCTATCTCATTCTGACGCACACTACGCTCTATGAAGCCGAAGTTAGCTGATGTGCAATATTTTTTGCCTGTTACTGAAAATAAAGAAAGTTCGAAACCAAATAACTAACACAAAACGCACACTGACTGTTTAAGTAGCTATAATTAAAAATTCAATACTAAATTAGCTACTTTTCGGCATGGCAATATGCATTAACAATGCAAGATATTTAGTTCTCTAAAAAAAGCTATTAGATACTCTATTTTGTGAGGAATTTAATAATTATAGCCAAAACTATGGTAAATTGGTATAATTTTGGTCCACTAGAAGTATTTGGTAATATTTACATTCCAACATTTTACGATACAGTTAGATCCTTTTGAAGGTATAGTACAGCGTATAGTATAGTGATTTTAATAAATTTTACAAAAAAACTTAAATATTTTAAATTGGTCAATCAACCCAAAAGCACGATGGGTCGACGGCGTCGTAAAAGTAGCAGGAAACACCTGGACAGGAGACGCACAGGACAGAGGAGGCTGGCAGAAGATGAAAGAGGCCTAGCAGTGGGTGATAGGTACTGGGCTAAGATGATAGGAAATAATATTCTGATAGCAAGTAGAGTCACAGTAAAAATCTAGTATTCCGTAATCCGGTCAGAGAAGCGCAACCGTGCGCCGCTCGGTTGAGCCGTTGATCCGATTTCACGCACGGCCGCGCGCGACCGCCGATTTCAGCGCGGACGATTTTATTGAACGAGGAAAAATCGGAAGGCAAATTTGGGTCGGTACAGGGTTTTGCTGACAAGTATTTTGGCTGGTGAAAGGTTTATAAAAATGATGTAGGTGTATATTCACCAATACTCTGGTAACTAGGCACCACGGCTGAAAAATAGCGTCTGATCTTATGATATAATTTGAATCTTTTTTAAAATCAATATTATGAGGCACGTAATAATCATTACGAATGTTTTGATCTCTTAACTTTTAATTGTTTTCATTTTTTTGTTGACAATATGTATTTACTTTCTTTCCTCAAGGTTAAAACTATGAGAGCGATAAGTTTATTTAAATAATCAAAAATAGGGTTAAATATAAAATACCCCTCCTCCTCCGTTGGTCCCTCACTACTGAGGATCGTGACGTCTTTGTGCAAGAACCTTTCTTACGGTTTTCCTCCACTTGCCCCTTTCTTCGGCTTGGTGGAGTGCGACGTTAAGGAGCGTATCCAGGTTGTCTGACACCTGGTCCGACCTTCTCTTTGGGCTTCGTCCTCTTGGTCTTTTGCCCTCTATCTTGCCCGTTATACGATGGGCCTTTCGATAAAATATAAATTCGAATAAATTCGATAAAATATATAAAATACACCTTGACATTATTTGGCTGACAAGTTTTTAGTACATAGATATAAACAAAACAAACTCATTTACCGTGACCAATTTTGAGAAGAAATTAAATACAGCTTATCACACTCTAATGAGTCAGAGTGATCCTTTCATTTTAAGATAAAAAAAACTTTCTCACTATGGCCACACTTACAATGCGATTGTGTCATCCCCCGCACTCAATCTAATAAAACCTCATCGTGAGCGCAGCTACCGTGACGCTTTGTTCAGACGCGACCAATTGTGCAGAACCCCTGGCTGATCACTTAATTGACTACCGAGCGAGAGCTTTTCAGGACCAATACACATTTGAAATGTTCTCTCATATTACGCAACAACCATTACTGGCTTGCGGTGAACATTTGAAAATTGGAATCAAGTCGGCAAGCAATGGTTGCGTGTTAGAAAATATCAGCGGCTGAAAGATTAAAGTGCAGTGGAAATCAGATTTGTATCATGTGATGGGATTGCGAAGTAGAGTTGCTTGAAGATCCGATCTCCGACTTTTCACTAAAATTTGCTGGAAGATATATCCCGGTTTATGCTTGCAACTTGGCTTGTTCGGGTCATTGAATCCGCGTTCGATTTTCGAACTCTGTTGAACGGATGATGACGTCATGAAATGTCCCTGGCTGGTCAATGGTTTTAATCGTTTAAATAATGTCCCCAACTGTAATTATATAAACATTTTATGGAAATGGTAAGGTGAAGATTCGTGTTTGATATTGTAGGTAGGTATGTATTTATTGTAGTATATTTTATTAGTAGGTAGGGTTGGGTTTCTCATGTTTTTACTATTCAAGTATGTACACATTGCTACCATTTTAGTTTTAGCTTTCTCTTAGCACCAAACGTTTGCTGAAAGAAGACTCTTTTTGGCGTTTATAGCTCACCTATGTCTTTTGCTATCCCCTTATCTCTTATTTGTAAGTGATTCCGACTTCCCGTATGCAACAAAGAATTAAGAAATTAAGCAGTTTCCGACTTTTCATAAAACTTTCCTTTCCAGTAGATAGCCAGCTCTACTTGGATTAATACCACTTAGTTTGAACGATTAAGCAAGGGATTGCAGGTTTCAAAGGCATCCAGTTCCTCACAATTGGATTTGAGAGTGAATCCTCGAGGGCTTGGGAAGAATGACACTTGTCAGTCAGCATAGAATAGTAGTAGGACGTCCGTGGCATTGCTTGCAAGAATTTTGTAACCAACTTCATATAAAAAAAATGTTCACACTTCGGTTTCATTTCGAGTTATTCCAATTGCATATTTTAAATGCATTTTCATTTTCCATCAGGTGTGATGGCTGTTTAACGTTTAGATAACAACGATAAAAAAAAAACATTACCTTAATTTTAACAGTACACCCACATTTTTTTGTAACAGCTCTCTGCTGCTCGAATATTGATGTTTTCCTTCACCATTTGAGAGCACTCGCATGCTTTGTAAAATTAATATTATTTCTGATATAATAATCTCTGTGATTCAAAATCAAACAACTTTGGTATTTTTGAACACAAAAAAGACGATTGCACCCTTTTTTACCTCTTAACTTTTTATCCTTTTCTTACAGTTTTGACATTTAACCCTCATCTGGCACGTGGTAAGGGTAACGGAGATTAACACTATTAACCCTATGGATGCTGCGTTTTTTATGAACACAAAGAGGTGCTTGGGTATTTGTGGGTCATGAAAACCACTTTTAAATCTAATGTGTTTTATTTCTTTGACAGGCGTAATGGCTTACTTGGTGGTAGCCCTGCCTTCTACGCCGTGGGCCGTGGGTTTGATCCTCACCGAGAACTAATATTTGTGTGGTGAACTTAATTAGTTCTCTGGGAGTAATATTGTATTCTAAGTATGTATTTCCAAAAAAAAAGTATTGTAGGTATTATAATCAGCTATCTGGTTCCCATCGTACAAGCTCTGCTTAGTTTGGGGTTAGAAAGTGTTGTGTGGATTGTCCATAATGTTTTGTTTATTATTCTATTGATTTTGGAAAATGAACAATGGTGTTTTTAAAATCAGCTAGTCCAAAACGAATGATTTGGATCTAATTTAATTAGAATTGATTCGAATAAAGTAAAATAAATCACAAAGTTAATCTAAATCGGAAACCAAGACATGTACCTACTAAAGGTATTCATCCATATTCAAATTAAATTATGCGTTATTTAGTCACCACTGTTCGACTGATTGAATTTTAAAACAAAAGCTAATAAATATTCAAACAAGCCATCTTGTTTTTGAAATCAAACCGCCCCTGTTCGAAACACAAAAAACTTTCAACAATAAACCCAATCAGTAAGAAACCTTCTCTAGAATGGTATTAATTTTCAATGAGATTATTTACAAATCCTTGAATCTGACGTGAATCTCCTCATCGGGCGATCTGGGGCAGATCTGTCAATATTGTCACAAAACATTTAAAAAACGTCTCAAGATGTAAAAAGCCATGAATACGGCCTAATTTCAAAACTCAATACGCACTTTGTGTGTAAGCATCGGGGCGTTATACAAATTAATACAAACGAAAAAAATGCAAGAAGACCGTTACCTTTTTACGTTTTTTTTCTTTTATTTATGGTGTAAAAATTGGGTTACTTAACGGGAGCGTTGGCCTATTGTGTGAATTTGTGTGTCTTGGGGATCGCATAAAAACTATAGCACAAAAAATTGCAACAAGGTGATAAGTTGTAACTTTTTTTAGGATTGCAAATATGAGCGCGTGTTTTATAAGTTTGGTATTTTATGGTTATTAATAGATTTTATCTAACTGAGAGTTATTAATGATATTTCTAAGATTCAATAACCTCTACTTATCCTGTTATTTCTAAATTAATGATGAAAGCAATATTTTATTGTATTTATTAATTTCTTCAAACTTTTAAGATTGTTTTCTTATATTTATTGTTCCTACTAAACCTATAGAAAAAAAACATTAGTTAAAATACTGTATTAAAGGTATTAAGAGATTCTAAAATGTGTTTTGTCTCCTTTGTATTGGAACACGTCTTTGAAATAGATAAGAAATACATAAGAGCGAACCTTCCCAGCCAACTGTACAACTGCCCCGACCACATTTAATCCGTTTCGGGCATCATTCATACATCTTTGTGAATACTCAACTAAACACATAGACGGACACGCTTTTTTCATACAAACTAGATTTCAACCGTTCTCTTTTCAAAGGGTCCCAACTAAGAGGTCACGGGTCACCATCGTCTTTTTCGTCAAAGAAAAAAGTCGTTACGAAAACCCGAACAGAAAAAAGACAACCAAAAAAGGGGCTTCTTGTAATATTGTGAATATTGATGAAGAAAGAAATCTGGTTTTCGAAATCCTCTACATCGGACGTTTCATTGAAACGCATGTGTGGTCCCACGGTTCGAGTCCACGTGTTGGTATGCTTTCTGGGAACCACTGATGATGTCAAAAACCTGATTTTGAGTGTGTTTTATCACAGAAACTGCCACTGAAGTTTTATCAGCGACTGTTAGTTCCAAGTAGAAAATTATACATTCACACGCACACGCCCATTTACATAGGCTTTAGATAAGCGCTCTGAGGAGATAAAAAGTCTCCCTAAAAACTGTATAAAGAAGACGCAAAGAAATAAGGGTTACGATCTCGTTTTCATCTGAACAATGAGCACGCGATGGTTCCAGAATCCTTGCGCACGATTCCTGCACCCTTTTGGAATAAAGGGATTGAAGATAAACAGGCACAATAGGGTTGGATCTCGAAGGTAGGTCGTATTGATCCCGGCACGCGTTTTAGGGTTAACTATGGATGCTGCGCGGAGGCACGTGATAACGAGTTACTTTGAAATCTTTTGATGCTGTAGGTCAATTTGAGGGGAATTTTGACACATGCATAGTATTTTGTTTGTTATTGTGTTTTGGTTAAAATATGTTTCAAAAGGATTGAGATACATATTTTTAATGATAGAGCTTTTTGTGTGTGACTCGTCCGAGGAAGTACTACCACCATGCCTACTTCTGCCGTGAAGCAGCATTGCTGTGTTTTTGTTTGAAGGGTGTGGGTGCCGGTGAAACAACTGGCACGTGAGGCTGAACATCTGTATCTCTCAAGTTGATGGACGCGGGGCAGTGCATCGTAGGGCATGTTCCTGACTGTCGTGACCTACGAGGCAATGCTTTGTATAGGCAATGGTTATTGATTAAGATCAGGTGGGATATATGCTTGATTCATCCGTTGTTATAAAAAATCTTAGATTTTTTCAGGCGCATCAAAATGTTTATTCAAACGAGTTTGCTATTGACAATTAACAGTTATTTGACACATGCTTGTCATAAACAAGATGTTTTTTCAAAATATCTGACATTTATTGGTTTTGCATGGCACTAAATGGCACGCAAAGGCCAACGCTAATAAGCCAAAGTTTCACTAATGAGCGAAATAAAAATACTACCTATTCTCATTTCCGGTTGAAACCACAGTTGCCACAATAAAAAAATACACCTATAGTGGATAATTCACACAGCACGATAAGCCCCAAAAAAAGATTTATCAACAAAGATAAATAAAAAAATCTTTATTGCACTATGAAAAAAATTGCATCGTACATAGGCGAACTTACTGGTAGCTTTCTCTTCTAGTTAAACTTTGTGTAATTCGGACATTACTAACTGGTAGTGTTAGTGTAGTACATATTAAGTGAACTTAATACTCTCCAGTATTAAGTTCACTTATGTACGATGCAATTTTTGTTTTAATGCCCTAAGAAATTTTCCATCGTCAGTCATGCGGCTTTATTAAACCATCAAACCCATTTCAAATATCTTTCAGAGCATCATAGAATGAAATATTTTGTGATAAAATTGACTTGACACCTCAAAGTGCTTCAATAATCTTTGAAAGCTGAACCCACGCAAAACCACTTGACACTTTTACAAAAACTTCATGCAAAAACTGTCACTGTAAAAACTAATCGTAAATTTGTCAGTGCACCACGCCCTGGTGAAGTTAGTTTTTGCGTCAATAACGAAAAAAGATCACAGATCATCTGCTAAAATCAAGGAGTATTTTTTGTTTTATGGTTGAAACACTCTATGGTTACACACAGTAAAAAGTCATCATCATCAGTAGCTTGAAGAATCAACCGAATCGAAACCGTTGAGGAATAAAATTCTCGAATGGCGATTACAAATCGGAAGACGAAACGTAAGACCGTCCTGATGGACCGACCACATTGTTAAGATCGCGGGAAGTCGGTGGATGGAGAGGGCTCACAATCGTTCTTCGAAGAACATACAATAAACTGTATAGCATGCGCAATAGTGCCTTACTTCAAAGTCATCAAGAACTGGTGCGCTCACTGTATTTCCTGGAAATCTGCTTACCTTTTAATTTATTTACCACTCAACATCAAGTGGGCCATATGTTTGTTCCATCAGCAAGTATAAAAAAACCTATTATAACCTACAAATACATAAGTAAACGCAGATTTATTTTGCAAACTAAACAACTACTTAGCTGTAAAGTAGCATTTAGTTTCAAGGCACAACCAGACCTTTGACCAGCATTAACCACGGATCTAATTATTCTAATTTATATTCAGTTCTCGTTATAATAGTCGTATCAAAACATAAATAAGACCTGTGACCCTACAATTATACTTTACTCTGATTACGAGACACTTATTGACCTTGGTATAAGGCTTTCATTTTCATAGAGCTGGCATTGCTTAAAAAAAATTGTTGTCACACAACACTTTTGGCTAGTAGTCCAAACGAAACGAAAGCTCTTCTTCTTCTTGCCCTTATTCCTAATGTGGGGTTGGCACATGTTCTACTCTATCAGCCGTCATCTCTGTATTTACTGCTTTCTTATTTGTGTCATCTTTCACACAGTTCATCCATGTTTTCTTTGTTCTACCCTTACTCACCATATCCATCCACATTCACACTAGAGTCACTTTCATTCATCCTTTAAAAACGAACTCCGAACCATATTTTAAGCAAATAAACGTTCCATTTCATTTCATTTCATCTCTCCTCATGACATGCTCGAGCTCGTACCACACCAGCCTGTTGCTCTTCAATATTTCTATCGCCGGTGCTACTCTCAGACTTCCACTGGTTTACCCATTCTGTATGTTCTCAAATGAAATGAAAACATCGTGTGGAAACCAGCTTGTCGTAGCTTGAAAGTATGTGTCAAGTATACCAAAAGAGTCTCTTTTAGGCGCACATATAATCATTTCTGGTTTGGAAGAACTAGTGAATTGAGAGAACCAAAAGAAGAATAGAACGTACGCAAAGCAGTTAGTAGTAGTAGAGCTCTTTGTGAAGGGCTCGTCTGGGGAAATACTACCATCATGCCTATTTCCGCATGAATCAGCATTACTTTGTTTTGGTTTGAAGGGCCGGTGAAATTATTAGCATGTGAGGCTGAACATCTGTATGCCTCAAGATGATGGACGCAGGGCAGTGCATCGTAAGGCACGTTTCTGACGTGCGTGACCTACGAGGCAATGCTTTGTTAAAGGTGATAGTGGCCACCATTAGGTTCCATCAGTTGTATAGAAAAGGATTAGAAATTATCGCCGGGATAATAAAAAGTTGTCTGATCAGCTGAATCACGAGGATCACTTTGAAACGTCTTAAAGCCAAGTGGGTCTAGGCACCAGTTCCACGCAACCAAGCCGAGATTGACAAGTCTATATTTCTTGTTAGTCTATGATCGAGATTGGTATTAAGCCACATTGTTATTTTTTAATTGGATTATTATCCATGGATAGACTACAGATTATACAATTTGTTGGCATTTAAGCTTCGTGTCACGTCACAACCAATCAAAGAATGAAAACGCCTACTAAAACAAGGACAATAAACAATGGATTTCAGCAATGCGGAACTCGCCTATAGATCCACCTAGGTGTGATTATTCAAACATTTCAAAGTGATTTTAATGATTGGATGATTTTGACTTTGAGACAACTTACATGTACTTAAGTAACTTTTTAACATTAAGGTGTGATAGGTTTTTTTTCCTTATTCATAGTCTCTGTCTGTAGTGGGCACTTCATGACTAAAAATCGTGATCCCTAGGATGTCCTTGTTGTACAGAGTGGATGGCCTGCCTCCAGCGCGTCCTATTTGTAGCCATCTTCACCACATCATAAAACTGGCTTCTCCCCACCACGTTCCTCTCTTTAAGTTGTTAAGTATTCATCAGTACATTATTATAATATATTTTTAATATTTAGCTAGACAATTAGGTGTTATATTACTTGATTATAATCAATTTAATTCCATATGAGGTACTTTATTTATTAGTTTAAAAAATTTATGATTAAAAAACTACCATGCATAACCTAAAAAAATTAGTCATTCGCCATTTTTGCTTAAACTAAAAATCAAAATCAAAATATTTATTCAGTAGAATCGCAAGGATCATTTTGAAATGTATTAAAGCTAGGTCACTCTAGGACTAGGTGCCAGTTCCACGCGACCAAGTCCTTAGACTTGGTAACAAAATACGGCAGCAAAATAACAACAAAATACGGCTTGGCTTGGCAACAAAATACGGCTTGGTTCCTACCTAACATAACCTAAGAACAAACCACAACATGCATTCATTACCATACATCTAAAACCATCTTCCAAACAATGAAACCATTGAAATCTTTACAATTGGGCGTATCAATTTCTTCATAGAAAACCGACTGTAGTTTTGCAAACATTCTAAACAGAACTTTATGTTACTAGTAATAGGGGTGGTATGGAAGTTATGCCACGAGTATATTTTCAATATGGAATAGGATACTCGAGCCAAATTAATGGCTTATCTGCGATCGGTTCGTTGGTTATTATGTCACTCATTGCGCGGGCTTCTGTACTCACCTTTTGTGGCTAGTTTAGGGCTGCCAAAAAGCTAATTTCGATACAAAATGCTACATCCTAATAATAATCGAAACAAATCGAGTAGGTAAGATACCCAAAAGAAAACATAAAACAAATAAATTCAATAGATAAATAATATGGACAATCCACACAATTTATCTCGAAATTAACCAGAGCTTGTACTATGAGAACCAGACACTTACGTATTTTTTTGTAAATTCTTTCTCAGAGATATAACACCTAGACACAGAACAAACATCTACACTCACCACAAGAATATTAGGGATCAAACCCACAACCTACGGCGCAGAGGGAAAAAGTTCTACCAACTGAGTTGAGAGGGCAGTCACAAATAAACAGATAGCAAATTTTCTTTAAAAACTAAAATTATAACCAATATACATAATTCTATCAATAGCTGCCGTCATTGTTACAATATACAAAAGCCGTAAAGAAAAAGTATAATTACTAAAACTCTCTGGCAGTTTTATACCGTATTCTCAGCTTTTCTCTGTAACTTGAACGGGACTGCGAGACATTTGATTAGCCATCATGCATTTTATTTGTTTTTGCGTACAACCCTACCATGGCCCGGGGGTGTAATGTACCCATCCATTGTGAGTGGCGGGTTATCTGCCATCTAGACTTGCGACTGTAATCACCGCGCCCTATCAGCGTATTAGGGGTCTTTTGTACCCCACTGTGGGATTTTTGCTTCTAATTTGGATATACGATCGTAATGAGTATTTTATCAATGAGTACCCTATTATTTTATAAAAATTGTGCGTTTGGCGGGCTAAGGCATTGAAAACTATTCAACCAGAAATCAAAACCAGATTGCAAGGGTCAATAAATTCAAATCAGGAATCACATTCCGAATTATTGTTACCTAAAATCTGAAATTAATATTAAGGGTAGTAAAAATATTCATCTTCTTGGACAGTTTTAAAATTTTCAATAAATGTTTTCTTTTCATTTCATATTCGTTGATGCGTTCACGGAACTAATCCGTATCACTTCCGATAATTCCTCGCGACAGTTATTATGTCCAGTTGTAAAAATAAATTCAGTCGTCATGGGAATGTCGACATCTTCACGGTTTACCTAATAAGGGATTTGCTCCAAAAACGGACACAAAAGGACAGTTTCGATTCACAATACAATAAATCGATACGCGAAAGTGACATATTTTGAATACGGAACGTCATATTTTTTTCGTTTTTTTTTCTGCTAGCTTACTGATGCCAGTACCGTAATGTCTTTGAACGTTTTGAATAGAGAAGGGGGCCAAGGCAATTATATTTTGTGCCAGCAAAGAAAAGTTTGTGCAGCAAGGAGTTCGGACAATGCCGGACCCTGCACCTTGACTGCGGTCGTGTGCACTCTTTATTATTTGCCGGCGTGTTTTGCTTTGAAAATAGAACTTGTCTGATCGTTATCTTTTGGGATTGGACAACTTTTGGTTGCTTTTACGGCCTTTTGCGAAACAGTGTGACCGACAACTTTGTGAGAGTTTTTAATTTTACAGAGACGTCCTTTCCTACATTTCTGTGTAAAAATAAAATCTTTGACACTAATTTAATATTAAACTAATATTAAACGCTTAAACTAATATTAAACGCTTAATGAAAAAACTATATTCAGGCACTTTTAAGACTAAGCATAGGATCACTAGTCAAGAAGTCTTGTTTTTTTTAAATAAGGTAGGCTACTAGGTAGTACTTAGGTACTGTAAAAACAATGAAGTCAACAATTTTAGTTTCTTACCTCAGATTTTTATGTCACAGGTTTTTTCTTTATTCCAGGTCGTAAACAAAATTCATACTTGAAGAATCCCGTACACTTAAATAAAAAATGTAACGACTTGTGAATTAAAACTCCCGGGGCGTGAGACTTTTTTTTTTATAAAATAGAGCTTGTTAGTGGTCACTCTATTTTTTATTCTCAACAATAGGTAGGCAAATTTGTAGAACACGTTTAAAGTGGATACGAAAACATTTTTTTTCTCTGTAATGTTTTTGTGAACTAGATTTTTATGGACAACGGCGTTTTGTGGCGCAGTAGAGCGAGAATAATACTTCTTAGAATAAGAAGGTACCGAAATTATTATCTTACATACATTTTTTATCGGCTTTAAGCCAACAAAGAATTTTAAAAGTATTTTAAAATTTGGTCAACAAACTTTACCAAGTTTTAAGATGCATTAAAATCATAGATAGATATAACACTTTATTTTACACTACAAAATACAAATACAAAAATACATATTACATAATCTTTATTTCAAACAATATTACATGACAGTAACTTAGTGTAGTTACCACTGTTGTGTCACTACAAGAATAAGACATTACAAAAACAAAAATCATAGCAAATTACAATAAACGGTCTTATCGCTATGCGCGATCTCTTCCAGTCAACCTTTGGATGATCAGAATTTTATTGAACCACGAAAAGGCGGTGTCATACGGGCTTCTCAACTAGGTATATAAGTAATATTATGTGAATTTGACTAATTATTAAAGATCGCGGGAAGTCGGTGGATGGAAAGAGCTTAGAATCTTTCTTCCTGGAAATGTATAGGGGGCCTATGTCCAGCAGTGGACTTATTCAGGCAGGATGATTAAATTAAATTAAATATTGTGTACTAACTAGCCCTAATTTAATCAGAGCTTGTACTATGGGAACAAGATAGCTGATATCATATTTTTTTGTAATTTCACACTTAGAATACAATACACCACCCAGACAGAGAACAAACATCTAATGTATGTTCACCACACAAACATTTTGTTCTCGGTGGGATCGAACCCACGACCTACGTGGATGATTATAATGATGTATACTTGCAAAAGCGCTATTTGTAATTCACTTATGTATAAAAAAAGCCTTGAATAAAATGAGATATTTTAAGTGCAAATATTATCATATTAGGTATATTTAGGTCCCAATATCGTACCCCTATCCATCAAAAGGGCAAGGGAGGCTATTGACACAAAATTTACGAGATTAATATTTGTCTACAGAAGAGGGATGCTATGACAAAGTTATATAAAATTGGCTGGTGTATGTTTGAGACTTTGAGAGTTGGGACCAAAATTATTGAGATATTTTGTAATACTTTGTACTAAACAGACCTAGCGATAGGTACACCAATACGACGATACAATGTAACAATACAAAAAGAAGAGCCGAAGACCGGGATCAGTGGCGCGTCTTGGGAGAGACCTACGTCTAGCATTGGACTGGTTGATGACTGACTAAAATACGTCTCTTATCCTCCTAACATAAAAGAAAGGTTCTAGGCTAAACTAATCTTAGTAATAATAACATGTAACTAATCTTAGGTTTATAGGCTTGGCTGCGTGGAATTGGTACCTAGACTTACCCAACGATAAGACGTTTCAAAGTGATCCTTACGATACAACTGTTTTAAAGTCAAATAATAAAATATGTTTTTTAGTTTGACTTTAAAACACTGGACAAAATAAAATAACGGTGCTAGTAATTGCTAGTTGACCAAGTGAATTTGTTCAATGTTATTATTAGATTAGCCAAGAAATTACAACTTTGATGGTTTGTAGATTTTACAAGCTTAAAGCGGCTAAAGACATGTTGTGCCGATCCCACATGAAGTGGGATAAGGGCAAGAAGAAGAAGAAAGCGGCTAAAAACCGTAGAATTGTTTAGCTGTATTGGATTTCTGATGTAGCCTACCTAATTGTTTCTTGCAATAATACGATTTCTTTAAAAAAAAAATAGAAATTATAATTTAAGAAGAAAGAATATTTGCGTGAATGATGCTTTTTGTCGAATAAAAAAATCTTTTCTTGTTTTTGACAAGAAGATTAATAAATATGTTGAAGACAAACAGTGTTTCTCTAGAAATTGAAAAATCATCCCTAATTTATATGTTAAAATTACATCCGAGATCCAATCTCTGACATTATCAAAAATCAAGCTACCCGAAATATTCAAAAAAAAAAAACTAAATTCTTGATCGGCTTAAATTTTCAAAGTCCACAAATCCTGCAGAAATAAAACCCTAATAATCCGTGTCCAGTATCCCCTGCGGAAGTCCCGTTTCTCACGACCGCCGTATAATTCCGCTATAAATAAAATTGCACTGTAAAATTTCTTGGACATTCGAGATGTAGATCTATTGTATGGAAGCAGCTTATTATTGGAGGGTATTTTTTTGCGACGATCATAGAAAAAATATTGTGGCGTATAATAAACAAGTCAGTTAGGTAAATATAGAAGTGGTTTCTGTATCTTTAATTTTGGTAGAGACCGACGCACTAGGCTAGGGAGTTATGAACGAGAAAGTCATGTAGAAAACGTATTGAACAACACAAAAAAATGCATTCTCCTAATGCAGTGTAAAATACTTAATACCTAGATCCTGTTTTAAGCTTGTGAATAGCATCATAATATTTAGAATGGTCCTATAGCAGTCATTTAGCTTAGCAGATCTATAAGTCTGCTATCTCTATTTGTTATAATGAAAGTGACAGTGACAAAAGACTTGTATAGACCGACTAAAAGTGTCCGAATTATGTTTTGAATTTTGAATTAGACTATTCATCCAAAAGGGATAAGGGATTTAGTGAGCTACCTCCAGAAGTCTTTCCCCTCAGCTATAACATGATTAGGTTCAAGAAAAATGTAAAAAAGTTCCATCAGGTAATGTGGGCAATGCAATGACAGCACCCTTGGTGTTGTTGGTGTCTATGGGCGACGGTGACCGCGTACCATCAGGTGGGCCGTAAGCCCGTCTGTCTATCATTTGCATTAAAAAAACCCCCCGTGACCTTAGGAGCAGGGTTTCTACCACTAAACCAGCAGTACTTGAGTACTTCATGTGTTAAAACTTGATTGCTTATCACTACAAAAAGCCTCTTCCTCTCACTCATAGCAAGGTCCGTCCGGATTGCAATCGCCAGTAGCAAACTCGCTAGGGATACCCGATAATACTACTTGTGGGCAGGGAAATAGGAATATTGCCATCGATATTTCAAATGTATTCTATATTTGAATACATGGTTCCGATTTGCCCTACCGATGAATGCCTATGAGCCGTTATGAAGTACTTTAGTCAATCGTAGCTTAGACTGAAATTTAAATTTCGAACACATTTTGTTTTTCATAATCATCGGACTGAACTAAACTAAACTTAGGTAGAATATCATAATTTATTTGCTTAATCGTGCTGTTCTTATTTTAAAAATAACAGTTGTATTTCTGTTATCGTTGGCCTCAAAACGACCCAATAAATCAAGAAATCCCTTTCCCAAAACCAAATCCAATTCTTCAATTCTCACTAATCCATCACATAAAAACAAACGACCACGTTTCCATACAATTGCAAAAAATCACCATAAACTCACCATAAGGGAATCTACTGTTATTCCGCGTCGTAAAGGTCTAAATCCTTGGGCGTGGAGTATATTTTACCATCACGTTGTGATAAAACGCTAGTGTGAATAACCCTTTCCATGTTTGGGCTACTTATTTTATCTGTGGCTTAGGTATTATACATACTACGATTAAAACTATGGGATCTGATTTTGCGGTCTCTCTACAGGGTTATTCATTATTAGCTGCAAATACTCAGGAATTAGGTTCAACAAATAAAATAAAAAATATTTATGAAATGATTTTTTTTAAGTTTTGTTATGAAAATCCCGAGAAAATCGATAAAGGAATCATTGGCGCCTGACCTATTTTGACCTTTGATCCGAGCCCGCGCACCGTGAGTGACACTCTGCGTTCAGTCACCGCCTGGGTGGGTCATCGTCCTGTTCTCCATGGCAATCATTATGCAATAGCCGTAAAGAAATTAATAAAAATAAAATTTTGATACAAAAACTTGAAAAAAAAATTGATCAAATTAAAAAATAATAATTTCATAAATATTTTTTATTCTATTTGTTGAACCTAATTCCTGAGTATTTGCAGTTAATAATGAATAACCCTGTATAAAGGTTGACGAAGCGCGTTGTTTTTACAGTTTTTTTTATTTTCTTTTTTATAACCGACCTCTTATATTTTTTTATTGTAGTTACTCAATCCTCAGAAAATTATCATGTGTGATCATTAGATAAGGCAAAAATTGTAATATTCATTATAAAGATAAAACATTTCAGTGTGTAAATAATGGAAACAGTCTTTAAAAGTCAGATTTTCACCCTTTACAACACTTGCGTCGTAAAATTTTATCTCGCTATCGTAAGTCTTAAGATAAACCCCTGAAACTGCCCCATGGATCAAACAAAGGCTTAACTTGAATATCATTAAATCGTATAGTGTTACTTGTACCTACATCTAAATAAAAAAAAAATAGCTCGGGTTGAGGTCGTGGTAGTGGGTTCAAATACATTTGTGCACCGAAAAAAATATGTGCACTATGCCAGTACTCTCAAACGGTGAAAGAAAACATCATCAGGAAACCGACATGCCGTAGAATCTAAAAATTCGTAAACATTGTGTCGAGTGCACGAAAGGAGCCTCTCCGAGGCGCACTTAAAATCCTTTTGCCACACTGGTTTAAAAGAACCACGATGAGTACACAACGACGAAACACGATGAGAAGAGTAGAATGAAAAAGTATAGATATATATAAATACCACCCATGCACATGAAGAGTCTTAGCTTAAATACTTTTTTAAGAATTAAAGCCTGGTGCTGGAACTAAATCCAGAACTTGTCATCATCATCATCAGCCAATCAAAGACTGGACTCGATAAACGCCTTCTCCCAAAATGAGTTATTCATTTTTAAATCTGATTGCTTGACCGACTGTCTGGCTTGACTTGCTTGCTAATACTCATCATTATTAATTTCTACAAATTAAGACAAAATTGTATTATTAGAAATTAAAGTAAAAGCCTGCGCACATCATCTAGGCGCTGGAGATGGCGATCAGCTGAAACGCTGTCAAATATGACAGCGGTATTTGACAGAATTTCAGCTGATCGCTGTCGCCATTGCCTCGATGTGTGCAGGCCTTAAATTATGAATATAATTTCATAAGAATTTAAACTTACCGTTCAACAAACCAGTTCATATTTTTTCTTTCAATCATTTACCCGTTATAAAGGGTAAATTAAGGCGTCTACCCCTTTCTATACTTCATCATGGAAGCAAACAAACCGGCCACTTTATTTTATGACCGCTATCAGTACCCTCCCGAATAACCGCGGTTTTTGCCCAAAAAATGGGAAATTTTATCGTTTGAGAGGTCATCCATCAATGCTATGGATTACATGTCCACGGCTTTACCGAAATACCCGAATACGGTTAATCATTATACCCTTGGGCCTTGAGGCCGAGATTGTGTGGGTGAGGGATATTGTAATATTTATGTTAGATGATTGATTCCAGATATCGGGAAAAATGGGGCTTCATATATTTTTTTTTTTTTGGAAAATATTCATCGTCTTCATCTTAAAGACGTCGACTTGGAAGAAGAAGAAGACTTTGGAATTATTACAGATTATTACAGAACAAGCATATTTATGGGCCAATTTTTTTTAAATATTTTATTGATAGGTACTACATTCTTTTTATTGAATTTGACATGTTTTTAACTGTTACTGTATTATAATATGACATTGTAGAGCCCAACAGGGTGCATGTTCTTAATTTAGCTTAGTTCAGTACTAAGCTAAATTAAGAACAAATGCTATTTATTTTGTGTTTTCAAGCAATAAATACCTAAAATGAAATAAAAATGAAAATATTAGGTAGGTATATTCATTCGTTTATCTGCCCGTTTGTTTGATAGAAATTGCTTTAGCGATATACAGCTGGAGTAAAAATAGTAATCAAAACAGAATGTTATTTAAAATAACGTCTTTTGGAAGTATTTTAAATATGCAAACATCAGTAATAACCAAACGGAAATTAGGTTCAAGTTTCAACAAAAAACAAAACTCGATCGCAGCAATTCAGTCGAAGTTGTCCATTCTAAGGTCAGTTCTGTTGTGTCCACACAGCACCTGCTTTCAGAATAATAATAGGATGACACTGCATTGCATTGCATAAATTATTGTAGCACAATGCCTCAGCCGGACAAAGCCATGTTTTCTTAGGTAAGGGGACTTCCATATTCAAATTTTAGGGTCGCGCAATTTTGAATATCCATTTTTTTCGACATTCGGACAATGCGTCCGTTCTCACGGGTCAAGCGGTGACCTTACTGGACAATGCAAGATCAGTCCAGAATTTTATAATTAATGTTCGGACATCGATTGTACGCTCGCGGATAATAGCTTCGCGAGTTTTTGAATAGTACTAGTTTGCAGAAAGTGGTATTTCTTGAATATTGATGAATTGCATGGGACTATGCGAACCGTGGGGCTGTCTTGAGAACCTAGCACTTGCTGGGTCATTAATCTTTTAGTTGACCTTCCGGTTTGTCTTCGTTTGCACTGTGTGAACTTTAGCATTGATATTCAAACTTGGAACGTGAATGTAGTTATTAGAAGAACTGGCCAGCGATAATTTAGAACCGTCAAGATTTTAAAAACAATGTGGTGTTTTGAAAAAATGGGCTTCTTTTTTCAAAACAGTTTGAAAAGAGAACGTTCCATTAAAAAAGTGACGACAAAATAATGGAAAGATCAGAAAGACACAAAACTATTTTGAAAACTATAATTTTCCAAGACATTGAGTTGGTACTGTCGTGAACAAAACATCATTAGTGGACAGAAGTTATTTGTCGGAAACTAGTAATTCTTGACAATTTATTTCGACAGATACAGTCTAGTGGATTTGGGAAGAAAATAAATAGAATTTTGTGAATTTTTAAGGGTGGATGAATAGAGTTGGGAGTTTAGGAGCTATTCAGGGATTATCGAGTTTTCAAATAAATATAGGGTAAAGTACCCAATTATTGGCACTCTAAGCATCACTTTCTACATAGATCACGAAAACTATCTTTATGGAGAGTTGCCAGTAAAATAGATTTATTAAAATTATAGAACAAGAGCTATTTTTTGTTTTAATTAAAGAGAACGTCAACTATTTCATCATTTTTATTTATTTTTTTATATCTATTCCAAATAACACTATTTTCCCAATTACTGGCATACTATGGCCAATTATCTGCATAGGCCTAGTCCCATTTATTGGCATTTCGGATTCATTAGTGATTAAAAGAAAATTGTTTAAAGAGGATAAGGATAAAGTAAAAAAGGCTAGTTTATAATAACTTTTATTAATTACCTACATAGGTAATTAATAAAAGTTATTATAAACTAGCCTTATTGATATTGTTTTCATTATTAAGTAGCTACTTAGATACTTAATAATGAAAACAATACAATCAGTGCAACCTCCTTAGCAATCAGTTGGTTCATACAATATAAAATCAGTATTCAGTAAAATTTTAGAAAAAGAAAAAACAATCATAAAGTTTCACTTATCACTACACAATAACTTAATCCTAAGAGGTATCAAAGTCAGTCAAAAACTTCTCTATTTCAGCATCAGAGTATAATTTCTTCTTTTGTTTTTTATCCTCACTATCAGGTATCAAACTGGTATAGTTGATGTCATTTTCTTTATCCTCTTGTTTTTCTTGTGTTTCTTGGGTTTTTTTCTTGTGCTCTTAGTTTTAGTTTTTGGTTTTATGTTTAGATAAATCGGGTAGGTACCTAGGTAGTCTGAAAATAAAATCATAGGTAAAATCATAGATGACACCAATTATTACCATACTTATGCCTAATTATTGGCCCTAGTGTCAATAATTAGATATTTTACGGTTGGCACGGGGGCTAAAATTTGGAACCGTTGTGTTTTTTACTTTTATTTATTAATCATACAAAATTAGGTGGTCCACTAGTATATAAATGCACAAAACAAACACCTAAAAACAACAACTCTAAAAAAACAATTATTGTCATCAGGGCCAATAAATTAGAATACGGACATTTTTAGATACTAAATGTTGGCACTGTCATAAAATAATAAAAACAATGCAATTCTTGGAAATAAACCGTCAGTTATGTGGAATAATACGTACTGAATTTGCTTTAAATCATAACTACATTATAAATACTTAATAACTAATATTAAAAATGATTTTAAAAAAGCTCTTACCTTAGCAAAAAAATATTTTCACCGATCAAGTAGAGACACGTTCAGCTGATGTTATCGCTCCGACGCCATGATGACATTTCTCTTTTTAATGTTTTGCTTGTTTGGTGGCTCAGGATTGTACTACTCTATTTAAATATGTTGCAACACCGTGATATTAGGTAGATTCTTATTTTAGAGGCTTATACACAGAAGTGCCAATAATTAGTGCGGTGCCAAAATTAGGTCAGTCTACCCTAGTTGTTATTAAAATGGTGTCACGATTATGCCACTTTTTAAGTTATACTTCTTTACTTTATTTGACTGGCCCCTCAGCTCAGTTGGTAGTAGCTCTGCCTTCTGCGCCGTAGGTCGTGGGTTCGATCCCCACCGAAAACAAATATTTGTGTGGTGAATACAGATGTTTGTTCTCTGTGTGGGTGTTATATTGTATTCTAAGTATGCATTGAAAAAAAAATTGTATGTTAGTATTATATCAGCCATCTGGTTTCCTTATTACAAGCTCTGCTTAATCTGGGGCTAGACAGTGTAAATTACCCACAATATTTATTTCTGTTTTTCATATTGTGCGGTACGAAAATGGGTTTCTTCAAATGTGGACTTCTTCAACCTGATAATGATGGTTAAATAAATAATAATACACCAAAATGCTACAGTTCAAAAGATCTCCTTATCTTTCATCCACTCAAAGGAATCATCATAAAATTATTACCAGATACTTCCTTATCTCGAACACTTATGAGTTTTACTAAAACATTTCGATAACTTTCGAACCCTCCTCTATCCGACCGCCAAAAAACTACGGTAGCCGACGGAATGGATATTTATGGAAATCTAAATAACTATGAGCTTTTTTAATTGCAGTGGCTTTTTTCAATGGTTTCTGTTTATTTTCGTAGCTGAGTGATTTGTTCGGCGGTTAATAGTAAATGCTATTTGAGCGTGAAATGGATAAACTGTTGCGTGTAAACATTTTTGTGAATGACTGTTTCGATACGTTTGTTGGTTGATAGTTTTATTTTATGGTCATAACTAGTTGGTAGGTAATTTTATAAATGATTATTTACCTAAATAATCATTTATGAAATTACCTACCAAATTACATCATTTTCAACATTATTTTTTTTTGGTGTCGCATGTTGTTATGCATTTGCCATATACAAACATTTGATTTAATTTTTTGATAGCTACGAGCATATATAAAATTGATTATGACAAGTAGGCAGAGTACCTGGGCTTTTGTTGCAATCAAAACCTAGTAACATCTGTCAGCTTTGACATTATTTTGAGCTTCGATTGCAACAAAAAACTAATTGAAACAAAACTTATATTTGACAAGACTGCCACAAAAATTAATGCTGACGTAATAAACATGAGATGGAAAATAGGAACATTCTCTGTAAAACTAGTATAGCAACAGATATAGATAGTGCTGATTATAGGCGATGGTTACCACTTAACATCATGTGCTGGGCAATATGTTGTTCCATCAACTAGATATAAAAAAGTTACCTAGTATTTTTAGGGTTCCGTAGCCAAATGGCAAAAACGGAACCCTTATAGATTCGTCATGTCTGTCTGTCTGTCCGTCCGTATGTCACAGCCATTTTTCTCCAAAACCGTAAAAGCTAGACGAATGAATTTGGCGAGTAGATGTATTCTGTAAACCGCATTGAGATTTTTACATAAAAATAGAAAAAAAAACTATAGATTTTTATACTTGAAACTGAAACTCAATTAAAAAAAATGTAGCGATCCCATACGTGTGGGGTCTATGAATCGGACTTTTTGAAGTGAAATCTTCTTTAGCGGCGTTGAGCACTTTCTGTAATGGGTATAAAATCTTAAACTCGCGTCAGGATCACGTGACCTGATCGAAAAAGCGTAAGACGGATGGAGAGGACGTTGCCGTTCCGCTCGACTGACCGCGCCGTACCCGGTGTGCGACGTTGCCGCTTCGCTCGCCGGCCGGCACTGTTGCTACGATGGGGGCGGGGCGGCGCGTGCGGTTCGTGCATCTATTAATGATAAAAGTGATGAAGAAATAGCGAAAGAAAATGAGTGAGTATTTTATAAATATACTAGATGAAAATTTAATAAGTTTTAATACGAGCGGCAAGTTTTCACTTCTGCCGGCACTCCCGGAGTGCAACCCGTCTTTTTTTTTATACGTCATAAATCGTAAACTGCAATTTACCTTTTGACTAACTACAAGAACCTTTATATTATGTTACTTATTGCTACGGAACCCTTCATGGGCGAGTCCGACTCGCACTTGGCCGCTTTTTTTCCTGAAATGAAATGAAAAAAAAATACTCAAATGAAAAAGATTATTGAATAAACACAAACACAAAAAAAAACTAAACTACACACAGGGTATAGGTATATAAAAGTTTGAGACCCGGAACACAATGTAAAAATATAAAAATTGGCTAGTTACTCCTGAGAGGCAGAGTGACCCTATCTTACTCATACATCACTAGAAGGTACTATCTATTCTGTGTCGATACTTGGTTCCTTCCTCAGTGGTCAGCGTAAGGTGATACGTAGCACGTGCTACTTCCGACCGCACACATTCAGACCACATCCACTTAGGCTTCGTTTACTTATACAGTTTGATAGGCAAACCATATAGAATATATTTATTGGCATGTTTAATTAAATATATAATTATAAGTTTAAAAAACTAGAGAAACCGACTTCATTGCCAAACGGCTAAACCGATTTTAATGAAATTTGTTTGGGACAATCTGGACGTAAGAATAACCTTCCAAATAAAAAAATAATTTTCTAAATCGGTTCATAAATGACGGAGGCATGCAGTTACAAACATAAAAAAAATTATTTAAAAAAAAATGGCTACACCGATTTTAATAAAGTTAAAATGGGACCAATCTGGAAGCAGTACCTTTCAGATAAAAATATTTCAAATCGGCTCACAAATAACGAAGTTATGCGGTAACAAACATAAAAAAAAAAAAAAAAAAAAAAACATACAACCGAATTGAGAACCTCCTCCTTTTTGATTGGAAGTCGGTTAAAAATACGTTTCATTAAATAACCAGCTTGGTGAAGGTCCTTCTATAGCGGGATCCTATACTATTATTGCTACTGTCCATTTTGTAGAAGTATCCAGTAAAAATAGTTAAGGCGAGGAAGTTCGAGGGGTCACGATTTTTAAACAACTGTATCTCCACTGAAATGTAAAATTTACACGAAAAAAAATATTTCATTAAAATTGAACGCATAATCTAGAGCTTTGTGAAGACAGAAACGTGAATAATAATAATTTTCTCGATAAAAAATATAATAGTAACTAAAATACATTGCGCAGAAGAAATTTTTCATTTTATACTTTCTCGATGGTCGACCGAGAAAGCGTTTGCGTGACGATCTGGATGCTTTCGAAAAGAGATGGTGGGAAGAGGCTCGGGATAAGGAAAACTGGAAGTCTTTGGGGGAGACCTTTGCCCAGTAGTGGGACGGACAGGCTAGGGAAAAATAAACAAAAACTACGAAAATACTATGGAATTTGTATGGAGAGAAGATTGCTAAATAGAAAATTCTTTATTGCACTTAAAAAATAATTACAACGTACATAGGCGAACTTAATGTTAGAGAGTATTCTCTTCCAGTTAACCTTTGCGTATTTTTTCTTGTTTAGGAGGAGTATGATGTATTTTGACGACACAATTAGCCGGGCACCATGGCCGTTCTACAATGTTCTGTGGCTACTATGTACCGCTTTACATTAGGTGGACCATCAACCTTATCTATAGTAACTTTTTATCATAAAAACATCCGAGCATAAGCTTTTGCATTTCTATAAGTAAAATAAAATAAGGTAATAATTGCTAATCTAAATGTTGAGTAAGTCTATTTAATACTAAGAACGTAAAGTTTTTTATTTCATTTCATAAAAATTATCAAACTTTATATAAACAACATGGCAAACCACTTACAAAATCTTACAAAACTGGGTCATTCTCAAACCACATAAACAATAAAACTCACATAAAATTATATCTCGACAGACAAAAAGTTTTAAACGTTAAAAATACATAAGTAATAAATGTTGTCTAAAATGCAACCATAAAAATTCATTGGCTCTAAACAGAATTCCCTTCGCCTCATTTTTAAGACAATTCGTAGTCCACTTCCCGCCATTTTATTTCCATATTTCCATTTAAAATATAAAACAGAATTGAGTTTTATGCCCACATCAATAAGGTTTCAAATTTAAAAGGCAGTTTATTTAATGTATGATGTAAAATAATAGCAAAAAGTAGGGGAGTGTAAGAAATGTGTTTCGTTCAAAATCACATTTAGGGGTTAGTAAAATACGAGGATGAAATCGAACGGTATATTTTTATAACTGAATTTTCTTCAGATTCTCTTTGAAAAAGTGCCTGGTTCTTCAAGCTTAGTGTCTGGTATCTTCAATACCAGATATAAAAAAGTTCTAGTAGGTACTATACTATACCACCAATCTTATCCCCACGAGCCTAAGAAAACGTAAACGTGTCAAAATCAAACGTAACGTTCTTATTATTATTGTGTTAGTATACTGTTAGGTACCCGTGCTTTTATGTCGAATAATTTATCTTCTGTTCTAAATTTGTATGCCTCCCTAGTATAGCACCAGTAGATAGTACTTATTAAATGTAAAACAATCTAAGTAGGGTGCTACCACGAATGCTTCATCGCATTAAATCGAGTTTCATGCGCAATATATCGCTCGCTCCGCGCCCAATGTCGCGGAACGCATCAAATCCGACTTGTAACGGAACGGAGCGTTCCATTTTCAAAATGTATTATAATTTATGGCTTCATGTTGGTATGCTTTGTGAGCGAAATTTTCGTCCCCGACCGTAACTGATTTCTTCCACAATTTAAAAAAAACTATGGTAAAATTGTGTTTTTGTTGAAATTTGGACTAAAATCATATAATCTGCCAAAATATAACTAGTGTATTCGTTGAATTGGTACGTTAGTATCGTAAATGAACTTTCAAAAAGTTTACAACCCAAGGAGTACCAATCTCGTTCCATTTTTAAAAACGCCGCAGCGATATCTCCCGTCTTCTGTAAGATAAGACGTTTCACATTAACGGCACTCAAACGGCCACTGAAACGGATCTTTTTCAGTTTAATGGGTGATATTTCGTTCATGGGTGGGGTTAAAAGGTTAAAACCGACCAATAGCAGCATCGGATATAGTCGTGTATAAAGAAGTTAAAGAAGTGCGAGAGTGGGAGGAAAGTTCTATTCTTGGGTGCGTCTGTTCGTTTGGTACTGCTAATGTTAGAATGCGTTCGTCATCAAATAAATACTTTAATTCAGTGAATACCTATAGAAATGGAAGAAAATGTATGGTTTTTTTTATTCAACTAGTTGATGGAGCAAGCATATGGCCATCTCTATTTGTTGACATGAAAGAGAGAGTGACAAGAGGCTATCAACAAGCTGCTAAAAAGTGGGTATAATGAATGAGAGAGTTAGTGTGGGTAAACTCTAGAACTAATAATAATTATGTGTAACGCTTCTAAGGTAGGGTGTACTTAAGTATTTACTTAAAACTAATATTCCTAATTTTTGCAGTCACAAAAAAACCATTTAACTTGTCTCAGCGAGTGTACATATTCGGTTTATTCCTGGCCACTGCACGTGAAATAAATCCGAATTGGGATTGGGAGCGAGTGTGGGATTACACAAATAACTTTGCATTTTACTTTTCGTCTGTACTATACAGTCACATTTTAATTAAATATACACCCATTGGCTTTGCAAATAAAAATATGTAAAAAGATAATCTACTGTGCTTAATCTAAGAAAGAAAGAAAGAAAATATGTTTATTGACCATACAAAAAGATACAATTAGGCATGGTAAGTAGGTACTTAGACAAAATTTCACATGGTCAATTAGGTCCCTGGCTCAGTATTTGTCGCACCGTGTAGGTCACATGGCGTCACACTACACAGTGTAATCCTGGTATTCTGCAAAGGCTTAGAGCGGGTCACATCACGGATAAAGTAATTACTGAATACTTACAAACTAGAGAAAAGACAAACTAGCCATCTCATACCACTGGTTAATGACAAACATTGACAGGACTAACTTTAAGCAATTATTAAACATATTAAAATAGGCATTACCTACCAAATTACATCATTTTCAACATTATTTTTTTTTGGTGTCGCATGTTGTTATGCATTTGCCATATACAAACATTTGATTTAATTTTTTGATAGCTACGAGCATATATAAAATTGATTATGACAAGTAGGCAGAGTACCTGGGCTTTTGTTGCAATCAAAACCTAGTAACATCTGTCAGCTTTGACATTATTTTGAGCTTCGATTGCAATAAAAAACTAATTGAAACAAAACTTATATTTGACAAGACTGCCACAAAAATTAATGCTGACGTAATAAACATGAGATGGAAAATAGGAACATTCTCTGTAAAACTAGTATAGCAACAGATATAGATAGTGCTGATTATAGGCGATGGTTACCACTTAACATCATGTGCTGGGCAATATGTTGTTCCATCAGCTAGATATAAAAAAGTTACCTAGTATTTTTAGGGTTCCGTAGCCAAATGGCAAAAACGGAACCCTTATAGATTCGTCATGTCTGTCTGTCTGTCCGTCCGTATGTCACAGCCATTTTTCTCCAAAACCGTAAAAGCTAGACGAATGAATTTGGCGAGTAGATGTATTCTGTAAACCGCATTGAGATTTTTACATAAAAATAGAAAAAAAAACTATAGATTTTTATACTTGAAACTGAAACTCAATTAAAAAAAATGTAGCGATCCCATACGTGTGGGGTCTATGAATCGGACTTTTTGAAGTGAAATCTTCTTTAGCGGCGTTGAGCACTTTCTGTAATGGGTATAAAATCTTAAACTCGCGTCAGGATCACGTGACCTGATCGAAAAAGCGTAAGACGGATGGAGAGGACGTTGCCGTTCCGCTCGACTGACCGCGCCGTACCCGGTGTGCGACGTTGCCGCTTCGCTCGCCGGCCGGCACTGTTGCTACGATGGGGGCGGGGCGGCGCGTGCGGTTCGTGCATCTATTAATGATAAAAGTGATGAAGAAATAGCGAAAGAAAATGAGTGAGTATTTTATAAATATACTAGATGAAAATTTAATAAGTTTTAATACGAGCGGCAAGTTTTCACTTCTGCCGGCACTCCCGGAGTGCAACCCGTCTTTTTTTTTATACGTCATAAATCGTAAACTGCAATTTACCTTTTGACTAACTACAAGAACCTTTATATTATGTTACTTATTGCTACGGAACCCTTCATGGGCGAGTCCGACTCGCACTTGGCCGCTTTTTTTCCTGAAATGAAATGAAAAAAAAATACTCAAATGAAAAAGATTATTGAATAAACACAAACACAAAAAAAAACTAAACTACACACAGGGTATAGGTATATAAAAGTTTGAGACCCGGAACACAATGTAAAAATATAAAAATTGGCTAGTTACTCCTGAGAGGCAGAGTGACCCTATCTTACTCATACATCACTAGAAGGTACTATCTATTCTGTGTCGATACTTGGTTCCTTCCTCAGTGGTCAGCGTAAGGTGATACGTAGCACGTGCTACTTCCGACCGCACACATTCAGACCACATCCACTTAGGCTTCGTTTACTTATACAGTTTGATAGGCAAACCATATAGAATATATTTATTGGCATGTTTAATTAAATATATAATTATAAGTTTAAAAAACTAGAGAAACCGACTTCATTGCCAAACGGCTAAACCGATTTTAATGAAATTTGTTTGGGACAATCTGGACGTAAGAATAACCTTCCAAATAAAAAAATAATTTTCTAAATCGGTTCATAAATGACGGAGGCATGCAGTTACAAACATTAAAAAAATTATTTAAAAAAAAATGGCTACACCGATTTTAATAAAGTTAAAATGGGACCAATCTGGAAGCAGTACCTTTCAGATAAAAATATTTCAAATCGGCTCACAAATGACGAAGTTATGCGGTAACAAACATAAAAAAAAAAAAAAAAAAAAAAACATACAACCGAATTGAGAACCTCCTCCTTTTTGATTGGAAGTCGGTTAAAAATACGTTTCATTAAATAACCAGCTTGGTGAAGGTCCTTCTATAGCGGGATCCTATACTATTATTGCTACTGTCCATTTTGTAGAAGTATCCAGTAAAAATAGTTAAGGCGAGGAAGTTCGAGGGGTCACGATTTTTAAACAACTGTATCTCCACTGAAATGTAAAATTTACACGAAAAAAAATATTTCATTAAAATTGAACGCATAATCTAGAGCTTTGTGAAGACAGAAACGTGAATAATAATAATTTTCTCGATAAAAAATATAATAGTAACTAAAATACATTGCGCAGAAGAAATTTTTCATTTTATACTTTCTCGATGGTCGACCGAGAAAGCGTTTGCGTGACGATCTGGATGCTTTCGAAAAGAGATGGTGGGAAGAGGCTCGGGATAAGGAAAACTGGAAGTCTTTGGGGGAGACCTTTGCCCAGTAGTGGGACGGACAGGCTAGGGAAAAATAAACAAAAACTACGAAAATACTATGGAATTTGTATGGAGAGAAGATTGCTAAATAGAAAATTCTTTATTGCACTTAAAAAATAATTACAACGTACATAGGCGAACTTAATGTTAGAGAGTATTCTCTTCCAGTTAACCTTTGCGTATTTTTTCTTGTTTAGGAGGAGTATGATGTATTTTGACGACACAATTAGCCGGGCACCATGGCCGTTCTACAATGTTCTGTGGCTACTATGTACCGCTTTACATTAGGTGGACCATCAACCTTATCTATAGTAACTTTTTATCATAAAAACATCCGAGCATAAGCTTTTGCATTTCTATAAGTAAAATAAAATAAGGTAATAATTGCTAATCTAAATGTTGAGTAAGTCTATTTAATACTAAGAACGTAAAGTTTTTTATTTCATTTCATAAAAATTATCAAACTTTATATAAACAACATGGCAAACCACTTACAAAATCTTACAAAACTGGGTCATTCTCAAACCACATAAACAATAAAACTCACATAAAATTATATCTCGACAGACAAAAAGTTTTAAACGTTAAAAATACATAAGTAATAAATGTTGTCTAAAATGCAACCATAAAAATTCATTGGCTCTAAACAGAATTCCCTTCGCCTCATTTTTAAGACAATTCGTAGTCCACTTCCCGCCATTTTATTTCCATATTTCCATTTAAAATATAAAACAGAATTGAGTTTTATGCCCACATCAATAAGGTTTCAAATTTAAAAGGCAGTTTATTTAATGTATGATGTAAAATAATAGCAAAAAGTAGGGGAGTGTAAGAAATGTGTTTCGTTCAAAATCACATTTAGGGGTTAGTAAAATACGAGGATGAAATCGAACGGTATATTTTTATAACTGAATTTTCTTCAGATTCTCTTTGAAAAAGTGCCTGGTTCTTCAAGCTTAGTGTCTGGTATCTTCAATACCAGATATAAAAAAGTTCTAGTAGGTACTATACTATACCACCAATCTTATCCCCACGAGCCTAAGAAAACGTAAACGTGTCAAAATCAAACGTAACGTTCTTATTATTATTGTGTTAGTATACTGTTAGGTACCCGTGCTTTTATGTCGAATAATTTATCTTCTGTTCTAAATTTGTATGCCTCCCTAGTATAGCACCAGTAGATAGTACTTATTAAATGTAAAACAATCTAAGTAGGGTGCTACCACGAATGCTTCATCGCATTAAATCGAGTTTCATGCGCAATATATCGCTCGCTCCGCGCCCAATGTCGCGGAACGCATCAAATCCGACTTGTAACGGAACGGAGCGTTCCATTTTCAAAATGTATTATAATTTATGGCTTCATGTTGGTATGCTTTGTGAGCGAAATTTTCGTCCCCGACCGTAACTGATTTCTTCCACAATTTAAAAAAAACTATGGTAAAATTGTGTTTTTGTTGAAATTTGGACTAAAATCATATAATCTGCCAAAATATAACTAGTGTATTCGTTGAATTGGTACGTTAGTATCGTAAATGAACTTTCAAAAAGTTTACAACCCAAGGAGTACCAATCTCGTTCCATTTTTAAAAACGCCGCAGCGATATCTCCCGTCTTCTGTAAGATAAGACGTTTCACATTAACGGCACTCAAACGGCCACTGAAACGGATCTTTTTCAGTTTAATGGGTGATATTTCGTTCATGGGTGGGGTTAAAAGGTTAAAACCGACCAATAGCAGCATCGGATATAGTCGTGTATAAAGAAGTTAAAGAAGTGCGAGAGTGGGAGGAAAGTTCTATTCTTGGGTGCGTCTGTTCGTTTGGTACTGCTAATGTTAGAATGCGTTCGTCATCAAATAAATACTTTAATTCAGTGAATACCTATAGAAATGGAAGAAAATGTATGGTTTTTTTTATTCAACTAGTTGATGGAGCAAGCATATGGCCATCTCTATTTGTTGACATGAAAGAGAGAGTGACAAGAGGCTATCAACAAGCTGCTAAAAAGTGGGTATAATGAATGAGAGAGTTAGTGTGGGTAAACTCTAGAACTAATAATAATTATGTGTAACGCTTCTAAGGTAGGGTGTACTTAAGTATTTACTTAAAACTAATATTCCTAATTTTTGCAGTCACAAAAAAACCATTTAACTTGTCTCAGCGAGTGTACATATTCGGTTTATTCCTGGCCACTGCACGTGAAATAAATCCGAATTGGGATTGGGAGCGAGTGTGGGATTACACAAATAACTTTGCATTTTACTTTTCGTCTGTACTATACAGTCACATTTTAATTAAATATACACCCATTGGCTTTGCAAATAAAAATATGTAAAAAGATAATCTACTGTGCTTAATCTAAGAAAGAAAGAAAGAAAATATGTTTATTGACCATACAAAAAGATACAATTAGGCATGGTAAGTAGGTACTTAGACAAAATTTCACATGGTCAATTAGGTCCCTGGCTCAGTATTTGTCGCACCGTGTAGGTCACATGGCGTCACACTACACAGTGTAATCCTGGTATTCTGCAAAGGCTTAGAGCGGGTCACATCACGGATAAAGTAATTACTGAATACTTACAAACTAGAGAAAAGACAAACTAGCCATCTCATACCACTGGTTAATGACAAACATTGACAGGACTAACTTTAAGCAATTATTAAACATATTAAAATAGGCATGGTACATAATATTGCACACGGTCAATTACGTCCCTGGCTC
Organism: Thera obeliscata; assembly: GCA_947578465.1. Classification (NCBI taxonomy): domain Eukaryota; kingdom Metazoa; phylum Arthropoda; class Insecta; order Lepidoptera; family Geometridae; genus Thera; species Thera obeliscata. The sequence goes on along the minus strand of OX387914.1, from coordinate 3,051,302 downwards.
AGTACCTACGTAGGTATGTACCTGTATTGTAAGTATGTATCTATACATAATAATGATAAATTAAATTGTCTCTAGCTGTTGTAATAATCACTTCATCACACGCTCCATCCGAAACAGATGCGACATTTTTTTAAACTCACAAATTAGTACCAAAACAAAAACATAACCACACCTTCAAATTTCAAAAATTCAACTCTATCTCCTTAGAAATAAAGTTTGAAATATCTTGAAAAGAAAACTTTTAAGCTGAGTAAAAGAGATGTAAGATTTTGAGATTTATGTAGATTGTGTAAGGTATGTATTTGAGTGGGATATTTTTGTAGTGATTTATGTAAAAATATGTTTGATTTATTAATAAAGTAAGTACGAGAGGAAACGGAAGGTCAGGGTGAGTTCCGCCATTAGTTCGTAGTGTTTGTTTAGTTTTGTTCTAATGGGGGTTTCTGAAAGATGTGCTTGGGGTGAAAAGTCAGTTAACGTGTGTTTGAAGTAAAAATGGAAAATAATTAGACAATATTGCATTACAATTTCAGCTCGATAGCGAACCTAATATTATTTTTTATTGGCTAAAATGTTTACAAAGGGAGAGGAAGTGGGTTCAATCCCACTCGGCTAATAACTTTTGGAAAAATCTAAAATATTTGTTACCTAATAATAGTTAGAAATTATAAAGGCCTGCGCACACTTAGTTCGCTGGCGGTAGCGATCAGTGAAACGCTGTCAAATATCACTGTCAAATTTGACAGCGTTTCACTGATCGCCGACGCCAGCGGACTAGGTGTGCGCAGGCCTTTAACGGTCTGGCTAAACCTTAGTTTCTGACTACACAGGATTGCTGACAGATACCTATTTATAGTATAAGATATTGATAATTGAAAAAAATTAGGCTCAATGTATATTTTTAAAATATAATAAAATAACCGCAAATTTTTCAACCAACCAATGAATTAATCCGTCATATAAAAATATATCTAAGTAACCCATGTTTAACTCATCCAAAACAAGGACAAATTTATTTGTTCGATGAATAGCGTGATTCCATAGATGGAAAAAATAATCCCTACATACAAGTATTAACACATAGGTTTAGTATTACTTTATTAAATATTTTTATGCTCTTAATTCATGAAATGTAGGAATTATTGAGACGATTAATAAACCGGTATCTTCTATAAAGATAAGTAGATAACGGTAGTATGTCTACACATAAATTAAATAAATAAAAATAAAAATAGCTTTATTTACTTACACAGAGATAAACTTAACCTAGGTGCTGTTAATTATATAATAAAAAATAACTATATGTAAATGCCGCCTGTGGCGGTGAAAGCCTCCTCCAAGAGCTTCCATTCTGTACGTTCTCTTGCCTACCATAGTTTCCCGGCTACTTGCGCGATGCCATCACTCCATCTCTTGGGAGGACGTCTTTTTGTCCCGCGGACTCCAGTTAGTGGCTGCATGGGACCATCTGTATTGATCCAGCCTTTGCAGATGACCAACCCATTTCCATTTCAGGCCCAGAATCCGCCTCTACACATACTTTAGCTTTATAATTAATCAAATAATAATGAAATTATACCAATCCAGCGTAATCCCGAAGCCATTGTAATAAGTAGACAAGACGGTAATAGAAAAGTACAATTTCATTTTCCGCCTTTTGTGCGTGCGTTTCCGTTTGTTACGAAGGCTTCGATAGGGTAACCATGAGTTTAACGAACACTAAATCTTCTTCTTAAATTTAAGAGTTTAGCTCTTGTCGGGGTTTTGATACAGTTTTCTCCAATTAGGTCTTTCGAATGCGGCCTCCTTGACTTCCTTATACGACATGACAGTGACTTTTTCTTTTATTTGGCTCATGTAACTTATTCTTGGCCTTCCTCTTCCCCGTTTTCCTTCAAACTTTCCTTCAATGAAGAGCATTAAATAGATAGGTAAAATAATGGATAAGTTTCAAACCTTGGACACCTGACTTAAAAATAAATCTAGGTGACAATAGAATGGGTCTATGGGACTACCTTTAGCCCACAATCGTCATCTTGTTGTGTTACCAACTCTTTTGGATCAGTGTGGTAAAAGGATTTTTGTTCAATTGACTATGAAATTGGCTAAACCGGTGAACTTACTATAGAACATAGACTTTACTCCTGTTTGAAGTCAATGAATTAGTATGCATGTGCATTGAGTGATCACGATTAGATACCCTCTAAAAATATGGGTACGTACTTACAAGTTCTGAAATTTTACAACCAATATGGCCTTTTTGTATTAAGATAAAAACTTGATAAAAACGTTTAACAGTGAAAACGTAGCAAACAAACAGACATATATAGGTAAACGCTCCATTACCAGGGAATATCAGTAAAATTAAATCATTTTGATGGTCACCCTACAATCAGTACAGGCGACCGCAATAGTATTAGATGTCAAGCAATCCTCTTACCCTACGAGCTCCTTACCTTTGACCACTGTCGGAGTCTACCCTATGGCTTCCCGCAAAACTCTGAGGAAATAGACTTGAGTGCTTCGCTGTTCTTGATAGGGTCAAATAACGAATTAAAATAAATGTCAAAATTAAAAAAAATCACGTGATGTGAATTTCAAATCACGTATTTTTTTTCATTCCATTAATCATCCTTATTTTGAATCCATAAGTTGTTTATTAACCAAAAAGTTTGTTTTTCTAGTTTTCAGATGCAAAATTTTATATGAAAACTTGATAAAAATGATATTTTTGCGGATTTCCATAAATTCAGTGATATATCTTTCAAAATGTTGAAATCTAGAAGCAAGAAGCGGTATGACGGTGGTCTGCCCCTTAAAGGCCTGCGCACACCTAGGTCGATGGCGATCAGTGAAACGCTGTCAAATTTCACAGCGATATTTGACAGCATTTCACTAATCGCCATTGCCATCGCGCTATTAGGTGTGCGCAGGCCTTAAATATAGTCGGATAGTTGAATCAGTAAAATATTCCAAAGATGTTGACCATAAAATCAATTCCATTTTCAAACTATGATAGTAAGACCTCATTCGACATCAATGCTGACAACATAATCACACAAAATGTTACACTAATAAACCTACAATGTGTGACTAGTATGGACTACAGACTAAAAAAACTGTCGCATGCCATTTGTGGGTGGAATAAAAAAAATGACCGCAGCCAGCTGTCAATAGTATTGAGATGTCATTTTGTTACATTTTTATGCTGTTAAAATATCTGGTGTGCGCTCTTATTTCGTTGCAATAGAGTTGGGTTTTGATATTTCAATTAGAAATAAGTTATTTTTTTAATTTGGCGATGACACAAAAAGGACATTGGTCATTTCCATTATTACCGTATCTATTTCACGGTAATTTCTAAATCATTATCGTGTGAATGAGAACATTAGTGACAATTAATTTTATGGGTATTAGCAATTGTCGTGGAAAAAATGGATGTGGGTGGATGACCGGAGGCAGAAAATAATTTATTGACCATTTTGTAACTGACCATTATGATCATTGTGAAGGTTGAACTGTGTGAAGTTAGCCGCAAGTATTGGCTGCGCAATGTTCGTACCTACATCTATCAGAATATTAAAAAAAAAAGACGGGTTGCACTCCGGGAGTGCCGGCAGAAGTGAAAACTTGATTATTAACGTTGAGCATGTTTGATATTTTGGAATGGTTAGGGGGGGCTTGTTTGTTATTTGGCACGCTGTAACATACACGAACATTCGCGCAAGCGCCCTGCGCTGCCTAAACGAAACAGTAGGCCCAGGCATACATTTTCGCCGCGCCGTAGAAAGGGGATAGCTGTCTACTCTCCATCCATCTTACGTTTTTTCGATCAGGTCACGTGTCCTGACGCGCTGACGCGAGTTTAAGATTTTATACCCATTACAGAAAAAGTGCTCAACGCCGATAAAGAAGTTTTCACTTCAAAAAGTGGAATGCATCTATCAGAATTAAAAAAATCAAATGTCTAAGGAGTTCTGCCGATACGTTCGAGTGATCGCTAAATCCGCGTTAGATCTGATTTTGTCACAAACATTACCATACCACATAGTTGTCTGATAAATAAATAAATAATAATTATTATTATTATTATTTTCTCACTTTGTCGTTCACACGCTTCTACGACATGCCGGTTATATCGCGATATAAGAGTCAAAATTGTACAAACAGCTATAAAAATACCACAAAACGTTGTTACCACGTTGTTGTCTACGCTGCTTAAAAACCTATTGTTTTGAAAATAGAATGACAAAACAATAGAATATCGCAAAATCAATTCTGAATTTTGTAATTAGAACACGTGCGTTCGAATTTCAAACAAATCTAATAGTTCCACACATTTTACGCAATCCGTGGGAAGTGTGGGAACCGTTGAACAGGTGGCGTTCGAAAACCAAATGTTTTGGTTGACATCGAACAAATCACGCGAACCAGGAAACGGGGTTCTTGGGAAAAAAGTGGGCGCGAATTCCCATACGTCGCGTTTGCTTATTGGGGTATTGCCAGTACAAACAATCTAATAAGCCCCGGTAGGTGAAAAAACTACTATACCTAGTACCTACTTCTCAAGGTGAAGTTTTAGTTGTAGTAGATCAAGTATAGGTGTGTTGTGTGTGCTAAGAGTATTTAATGCAAAACAAGCCACATAGGGCACGTCAATTTTGTAAAGCTGGACGTGCCCTGGAAAGTATAACTAATAAATAAGCAGTCTACACTGCCCAACAACAGGTGGGTCATCTACTTGTTTTCTCATAAAAAAACAAAAGAAAAATCAGGTGATGGTCAATTTCCTAAAAAAACAGGAATCGTCAAAATAAATAGTTCAAATAAGAAATAACAGGAACATAATTCAGGAAATCTTTGTCGCTGAAGGATACAGGAATTCCTGCAAAAAGTGTGGAATTCTAAGGGGCGGAACCACCTGTGCTTCAGTTCGGCAATTAACTTAGGTATACAGGGTGGTGGACTATCGAAGTATTGATTATTCGATTTAATTTTAGAACTTTTCTAATGATTTAGAGTTCTTTCTTTCTTAAGATGGAGACAGGAGGGAATATATAGATGACGACTGACATAGAAGGAGAAAAGGAGAGAGAGAGAAGAGGATGGAGAAAGTTGCATAAGGGCAGGAAGAAATTATTTTTTAGTAGGTAACTCTCTGCGGTCGTGCAACGTTTTCACGGTTTTTAGCAGATGATTCATATCCTTCATCATCATCATTAACCTAATATCAGTCCACTGCTGGACGTAGGTCTCTTCCAAAACGCGCTATTGAGCTCTTTCTTCGGCCCGTCTCTTCCAGTGGTTACCAGCTACATTTACCAAATCAAACTTCATTTTTATTCTACCGATAATCCAATACGGAACAAATTTCTTTTTCAGTAACCTAAACGTCATCGCCATCTGTCATCAGTAAATTGAATCTGTCTATTTGCCAAATGAAAGTTTTCAAAACTAGAACACCTTGTATTTCGGAATGTGATCTCGTGGGAGCGAGTCATTTCTCCCGATAATGTTCGTTTCAAACCAGGAAATTAGTTTTTGCTCACTACGGAAAATAAATGTATGATTCTAACAACTAATATTTGTTATTAAGATATTTATATATCTTTTCGACTTACATATTTGATAATCTTTTTCCATGATGCTGTTTATTCTGTTGATGACTGGCCTCTAGCTCAGTTGGTAGTAGCTCTGCCTTCTGCGCCGTAGGTCGTGGGTTCGATCCCCACCGAGAACAAATATTTGTGTGGTTAACATAAATGTTTGTTCTCTGTCTGGGTGTTATATTGTATTCTAAGTATGTATTTACAAAAAAAAAATGTATTCAAGTATTATATCAGCTATCTGGTTCCCATATTACAAGCTCTGCTTAGTTTGGGGCTGTGTAGTGTTGTGTGAATTGTCCACAATATTTATTATTTATTATTATTTATTATTTTTATTCGTCAGTTGGAGCCTAATTCTCGGGCCGACCGAGATCATTTTGCAATTTTATTTTATTGCTTCTTTTCGAAGAGAGAATGGATGATTTCCTTGAGTAATTCATCGACGACCTCATCGTAGAAGCCTCGACAGCTACGATATACGGAAAACGTAGAAAAAGTGCGGGGTTGTGCAATGCCAATGTGTATTTAAGGGACATTGAAACTCGGTCTGCCCGAGAATTAGGCTCTTGGTTTAGATAGATAGATAACTCTTTATAGCTTACTATGACACGCTAGGTAAGTAGGATACAGTTTCTAGCATAAAAATGAACAGTCACAGTAATACAATGCGTGGCCTTATCGCTAGCAGCGATCTCTACCAGACAACCTTGTTTATTACCTATAAGTGCCTGCCTTCACAGCTCAGTTGGTAGTAGCCCTGCCTTCTGCGCTGGCGGGCGTGGGTTCGATCCCCACCGAGAACAAATATTTTTGTGGGAACGCAGATGTTTGTTCTCTGTCTGGGTGATAGATTGTAATCTATGTACGTATTTACAATGAAAAAAAAGTTTTCAAGTAATTTATCAGCTATCTGGTTCCCATAATACAAGCTCTGCTTAGTTTGGGGCTAGATAGTGTTGTGTGGATTGTTCACATTATTTATTTATTTATTTGTAAGTTCCCTAAATCAAGCTCCATAATCTTACTTGCTATAGAAATTAAGTGAGATCTCTCAAATCCGTTCGATTGAACACCCACCCGATATCCACTGATGGGATTTTCTACCACTTGAGGACTCAACAGCCCGTGACGTCACTGACTATGGGTAAACTCCTCACCCTTATAGGAATTTAGGGCTCGTATTCTAAAACAATGCTCAAGCTTAGATTTTTTGATATAACTTGAACAGACAGAAGGAAAAATTAAACAAAAGACTAAAAAAATGACAATAAAATAAAAGTAATTCTAAAATAAAATCACGAAACCATTAAAAAAGTAAAAATAACAAATTAAATTAAAAAAAAGAATAAAATACCTACACATAAATAATAAAAAAAAAATCATTGGCTTAAGCTACCCACAACTTCCCTACGGAACTCGGCGGCAGTGGAGCGAAATATATCAATTTGAGTAAATCTTTTTCGCTTTGGGTGAAGGCCTCCTCCATCTTCTTCCATGCGTCTCTGTTGCTCCCCAGATTCATCCAGTCTTCTCCAGCATTTTGGGTTATGTCGTCTACCCATCGTCTCATTGGCCGGCTCACGTTTCTTTTTCCTCGTGGTCCTTTCCATTTAGTTGTCTTTATAGTCCATTTATCGTCAGTGTACCTTCTTCTTCTTATCGTGTCACTGATTCTTTCGAACCAAATGTGGTGAAAAGATTTTAAGTGCGCCTCAGAGAGGCTCCTTTCGTGCACTTGACACATATTTTTGAACTTTATTAGGTTATACGATATGCCGATTTCCTCACGATGTTTTCCTTCACCGTTTGAGAGCACTGGCATAGTGTACATACATTTTTGGGCAGAAAAACTCATTGGTACACGACTGGACTTGAACCCACGACCTTATAAACGGAAGGCAGGGCCGCTACCACTAATAAGGCCACCAGCGCTCTAGTCAGTGTACCGGGATAGATAGAAAGAAAGAAAGAGAGAAAACTTATCTATTTCTTTCTTTCTTTCTTTCTATCTATCCCGGTACATAGTTAGTAGATAGATAGTTTAGAATTTTAGATAGATAGAACAACGTTTATAAGGGTTAGTAAATAGTGTCCATGTTGTGGCTAAACACGCAACCAGATTGGAACAACCCGTGCTAATTCACTGCCAACCTGTCAACGCAAACAGACACCTGCTACCAACACTGCGAACTTGAACCAAAAAGAGAATCACAAATAAATTGAAAAATAAAGGCTTTATTAAATATTTCATCTCTTGCCACAGGGTAGGTAATGACAAATAAATATGTGAGAAAACTTTATGCAATGATTTAAAAATATATGTATGCTTTTAATATATTTTTAAATAATTTCTTTAAGCTGATAAAATCTTAGCAAAACTAGATATTATCTTCTATGTATTTTAAAAACTTTTTGTCACGGCATAACCGCTCAAAAAGGTCTAAAAAATGAATAGTTTTTTATTTATTTATAAGCACTTTTAATTTGAGTTTATTTGGGATGCATGACGTTTCATCATCTAAGAAAAATACACTTCAAAATTCCACCTCTACCAAAGTTCAAAGTTTTTATAGTCCCTCGTCACTGAGCTAGCTAACTAATTGAACGCGGCGTATCGTGTTTCTGTACATCGCTACATGAATGCAAATTGCTGTTTGCTTCGGCCGAGTGATTAGTGTCATAGCAAACAAACTGTCAGATGCAATACCAATATCAGATTGATTAGTGTCCTTAGTCATTTCTTCTTCTTCTTGATACGACAAGAAGAAGAAGACGTGTCATCGCAGATCTCCTAGATGTGCGCAAAGCTTTACATACAAACTAGTTTAATTGTTCTTTAGGGCTTCTACGTTACCAGTAGGCCTGCCACAAGCTCTGTCTGGCTCTGGTTTATAGTCTGTGTGTGTTGACTCAATAAATCCTACGTCGAAACGTCACACACACATCAGTATAATACATTAGTGAGTACTCACACAGACTCAAAACCGGAGCCACAGAGCTTGTGATACGCCTACAGGTTTCATAACCAGCCAAGAAGAAGGATTTCTATAAATAACCAATTTTCGATAAAATCGATGCGCAGATTTTTTTATATTTCAAATTTAAATGTTTGGTATTCTATTCAATTTAAATTTTATTTCAGCGCGAATAAATATTGTGTCTAACAAAAAAAATTCAGGGTCCAGAGTACACGTGTCAAAGCTAATTAAACCTACTTACTTACATGAAATTAATTAAACTTTCCACACGAAAAAGGATTGGCCTTAGCTTATTTATTTACCATTATCTCACTGAGTAAACAATATTTCCCAAAAATATATACTTTAGTATTTTTACCCTGAAAATACATAAAAACGGCTCCAAGTCTCCCCGGAGACATCTTGTCTTGCCTTATCTTCCTGATAACGACTCTACGAGTATGACGCCGTAAAATATTGTGGTTATGATAACAGAGCTATAATATAAGTAGGTATCTACACTGTTTTTTGTGAAGCGATAAGCAATTTTATTGGCAGTTAAGATTCGAAGCTGGTGTTTTTTTATACAACTTGCCTCGTAGGTCGCTCACGTAAGAAACGTGCCCTACGATGCACTGCCCTGCGTCCATAAGCTTGAGGCATACAGATGTTCAGCCGCACGTGCAAGTAATGTCACCGGCACCCACTATCCTTCAACTTCCGACAAATACACAACAGTGCTGCTTCACGGCAGAAATAGGCATGGTGGTATTACTTCCCTGGACGAGCTACTAATACTACTACTAGATGACCACATTTTGAAGTGCCTTATGAAATATCGTGCTTACATAGCTCGGTCGCTGCTGATTTGCCAAGAGGTTATTTTAGGTCAGCACAAACCAAAACATTAATAAAATAGCAATAAATGATTAGTACCATAAATAAAAACTTAAACAAAAGTTGAGTGATAAAATATAATACTGTAAAAACAAAGCTTCTAATCTGAGTACTTACTGAGCATACCTACAGACTTGAAGAACTAAGTCTATCTATTGTGGTACAGTAGACAAGTAGGTAATAGAGACATACGCTGTATACATGGGGCTGTACAGCCATCGAGTAATAGACAAATAATAGGCTAAAAATTGAACAGAGCAGTAGACAAATGGTATGCAAAAAATATAATAGCCAGTAGCATCGTTCTAATTTAAAAAAAAACTATCAAATGTTACCTCTAAGTATGCGTTCGAACAGCGGAAAATATTTGAATTGCTCTGCTAGGGAATAGAGGAACCTACCACACATACACCACAGGAGTTTTTTTTTAAAACAGAACGATGCTGTATTTAAAAAATCGATCATTTGAATTTAGTAATCGATTAAGGTGGTTCTTATTATCATCGCCTCGTATTATTTTCTTTTTTTTGTAACTTCACACCTTTCTGTAAAAGTTGAAGTGCAGCAAGTTAATTCGCAGAAGGCGTGGGTGCTCCACCAATGATGTTACGCCGCGGGGTCGTGACCCCGCCAATGAAGCGGGGTTACGCCCTTACGTAATTGCACGACCTCCTGAAAACATACATAGAGAAGTGTTGTAGATAGGCTTTACTTATTTACTCGAGATTCTATCTATGCGCGTATAAAATAATTGACTGTCGACTATCGAAATAAAATAAGTAAATACATAACTTAAACTAAAATAGGTAAGTACTGGTAATAACCGTAAGTATGTACAGTCGCGGTATGAAAATGTTCGTCACCTTAAAGTCGGTTTTCGCTTGCACCAGTAGTGCCTTGATCATGAAAGTATACAGGGTTATTCATAATTAGCTGCAAATACTCAGGAATTAGGTTCAACAAATAAAATAAAAAATATATATGTAATTATTTTTTTTTTAATTTTGATTTAAGTTTTTGTATCAAAATTTTATTTTTATTAATTTTTTTACGGCTATTGCATAATGATTGCCATGGAGAACAGGACGATGACCCACCCAGGCGGTGACTGAACGCAGAGTGTCGCTCACGGCGCGCGGGCGCGGATCAAAGGTCAAAATAGGTCAGGTGCCAATGATTCCAAAGGATATTCTTTGTCGATTTTCTCGGGATTTTTATTATTTGTTGAACCTAATTCCTGAGTATTTGCAGCTAATTACGAATAACCCTGTATACTTACATTTTGACATAATTTGTGTCGTTAACTTATCGGTGTATTCTGTCTATTCAGTTCAATAGGTAGTATGTGATCGTGATACGTTGAACAAATCAAGTTGAAAATCGACGAACATTTTCATTCCGCCACTATACCTATTATACCTTATAATCCATGAAACTCGATGGTAGAGAAACTGTATTGGCTGGAAAAAAATCATTCATTATGCTAGTTTCATGAGAATTAATATCTAGATGCGACATTTTTTTTTAATATACACACATAGATAGCTAAGCATTTGTATGCCATCACACCTGATGGAAAGTGAGACGCCATACTCATACTGTGATATCGTCCTGTCGTGCATGACAGACTAATAGACATACAACTATAGACTGTCAACATCTGACATTAGAAAAACTATCTGACATTAGAAAATCTTCAGCTAGTTTTGGCGGGAAAGTATGGTCATCGTCCATAGAGATTCATGAATATGTGCTGAAACACAAAAAAACGATCGATTCTTGTTTTTTTTTTTCAATTTATGGGCTTGCGTCTAATCTTCTACAAGTGAAGCCAAGGCCAAAATGACCAAACTGCTGAATCGATTAAAATGAAAACTTTATGAAGATCAATCTGAAAGTTTTTTTTTTCATTATAGACAAAAGATTTGTTAAATAAGCTCATAAAATAAAATGACTACGATATGCGATGACGAATATAAAAAAATACAGTTTATCCTCTTTTTTTATTCGAAGTCGATAAAACCCCCTAAAAGTAGGTTAGGTACTTAAAAGAGGATTTTTTTTAGTACGTTAGCACCTACAAGATTGTAACAAAGCTAGTTCGGGAAGCTAGAAGTACGACCCAGCGGGAGGAGCGCGCGCGTATTGATTTTCAGAGCAAAAAGCCTTTCTGGGTCCCGCTGAAAATATGGCGAGCTACCGGAGATAAAATCTTTCTTTGTGCTACTGAAGAGGGTATCAGAAAATAGTAAAGTATCCTACATACTTTTATGTAATTATGTAAGTAAGAAGGTACACGTTTTAGTACGTAAAAATTTGCGGAAAAGTTGCTTTTAACACTGTACGGCAAACTTGAAAATTATAAAAAAAAGGTAATTTGAAAAAATATAATTTGAAATAATTTATTTTTGAGGTAAAAAAAATAATTAATTATTTATAATACTTATTAATTTATTTTCTTGGCAGATACTTAACTGAAATTTTAAATGGTTATCTGGTAAGAAAAAATATTCTTCCGAGGTAACTGTGGTTATTTTGCCGACCTAATCACCCATTAGCAAAAAAAAACTACTATAATCGTATCGTAAATAAAATATTTACCCATTAAACCATATCCTTTTATTTCTGCTGTTCCATTGATGTTTGGGTGCTGTTGTGACAGGGCCAAAAACATACATACAAACAGTAAACATACAAACGATCCCTCATTAGTGCTGGGAGCTTGTGCACCCTCGCATTGCCTTTGATCTTGCCGACCCGACCGACTCAATGGAGAGACTGCCTACATACCATACCTAGAAAAGATTTTTCATTTTTATTTTTTTACTAGCGACTGTCCGCGGCTTTGCTCGGCCCGTTCCCGTTTTTTCGGGATAAAAAGTATCCTATGTCCGTCTTCAAGTTGTAAGCTAACTCCCCACCATTTTTTTGCCAAATCGGTTGAGCCCTAGATGGCGTGACCAAGAGAAATAGGAAGTAATAATTTTATTCTTATTACAAAAAAATATTAATACGGCTTCTTGAAAATTAAAAATTATGAAATGAAGATTTATTTCTAGTCTTATAAGCTCAGAGTAATACTGTAACCGATTTTGGAGTTTGAGTTAGTTTTTAGGCTATATGTTTTCAGAATTCAAAGATGGTAACAATCATGGCCTTGGAACCCCAATTTTTCTTCCGTAGTCTATTGCCATCTAGTAGATAAGTATTTTGAACCCTAAAAGCCTTTGTGTCCGGGTAATAGGCAATCGGGGTTCCGTATAAAGGGATAATCTCCAGGCGTTTCATCCCTCCCTTTCAGCCGCGATCCGATCAAACGGCTTTGTCATACTTTCTACTTTACTACTTTAGTACACTCAGAGATATAAGTTGATTAACAATTTCAGTTGTTCAGGGATTGAAACACACGATTTTACTGTTGAAACACTAAAATTGTGTAAAGTATGAAAACATTTTTTTTTCAACTCACAAATACCGGCGTCGCTATGCCTCAAGTTGATGGTCGCGGGGCCAGTGCGTTGTAAGGCACGTTCCTGATCTGCGAGCCATTACTTTGTTAAATGCAATGATTTCTGCTTAACACCCAGTGGGCAGTGGGCTATATAATGCTTGATGCTTGTAGTTGGATAAAAAACTGAAAAACAATTGCTTAAAAACTCATTGCTGCGTAATTGTTTCCAACCTCCATGCTACGCAGTTAGTTTCCTACCTTCTTGGTGACACAGAGCTGAGATGATAAGTATTGGTGTCTGCTATATACGCTATATCGTAGTAACGTAGTATTCATCGTGAATTTTTTAATGTATGAATTTAATTTGATTGTGTGATTTGTACCTACTTTATACGTAGGTACTTACATTATGAATTTAATTTTTGTGTCCTGACGTGTATAATTTTTTTTGTATGATTAAAATGATTTATGATTTATATAGAAAGCCCAATAGGAAGAAATAATTTTCTAGATAATAAGTAAATCTCTTGGGTAAGCTGCGCTAAATCGTAGCAACGTTGTAGCTACTTGCTACGGTAGTGCTACGTACAAAAAGAGCTCCCACACAAAACTCCGAATTTGTATCCTGGTGATTGCGTACTTTTGTTGCAATCAAAACATTATTGCATATAATATGTACTTACACAACACAGCGAGCCAATTTTCCTGAAGATGCTTCGTAGAGAGGCAAAACACGAGTCGAAATCTTGTTAAGTTTTAACTTTTGTGGTATTTTTGTTGTGTCGAATACACCATATTTCACTTTGCAGGTTTTGCGGGTGTTGCATACACAAATCTACATTAAGTTAACTTACATAGATTAGATAAGCGGATTAGTATCTACTAGTTTATATTTGTTCTAGTTAATTTATGTTTAAGGTTTTAATAATGTCTGAATCGTGCAAGTGAAATCCAAAAAAAAAACAGAAGAGGCATCTTGTATGTGCCCCAGTCTATCTATAAAAGTCCTATAACTCAGTAGTGTGGTCACTCGGCGACAGAAAGGGGCGACTGGGGAATACCGTAGATACCCCGAGTCGATTCTTTACTCGATTTATAGCCATTTGGGGCGCTGATAAATATTTATTGGACACACTTTTTGTTTCTAGAAAATAATGGCCAGTGGGTACCTACTTTTAAAGTGTTAGTAATGGTACATCGCGTCTTCACATAGCACACAAGAACACTGGTGGTCTAGTGGTAGCGGCCCCGCCTTCCGATCCTAAGGTTGTTCCTAAGGTAAGGGGTTCAAATCAAAGTGTATCAAAAAATTTTCTGTAGAAACATTTAAGTGAAACTTTCTCCTGAGTGGAACTTTCGTAAAGCGGATTTTCATAAACTATATAAATGTTTAAGAGAAGCAAATTTCGCGGACATTTACAAACAGCAAGACATTGACCTGGCTACGGATATTTTGTATGCCAAATTAAATGACTGTTTTACAGACATTGTGCCGGTTAAAAAGAGGCCTCAGTTTTCTGGTAGATATGTATATCCAAAATGGTTCACCAGTGACATTATTAGGAATATACAAAATAAGTACTTTCACCTGCGTAAATTCAAAAGCTTGGGTAAACTATTTAATAAGGAAATGTTTCGTTACTATAGGGAGTATGTCAAGGAGCTTATAGATGAGGCCTATAAAAACCACATTTACCAGACTCAGTCTAGTATAACGCGTGATCCTGCTAAGTTCTGGCAGTACGTCAAGGACAAGCGTAAAAATCAGCAGACTGAAACAGAGTTCCGATGGAAGGATAAGATAGTGGCAGGTCAAGACGCTGTAGACGCTTTCGCAGATTTTTTTGGCTCCGTCTTTCACAGTCAGGTACCCTGCCTTAACCCAGATAAAGCTCAAGTGGATGCTGGAGGCGAACTTGATGCAAACCGGGTTGCCATCGAGCAAATTACTCTGGCCAAAGTGCGGCGTGCAATCAAGCGCCTAAAGCCTAGAGGCTCAGCGGGGCCAGACGCGATTCCAGCTTATCTCGTGAAAGACTGCGGGGCTATTATCGAGCAACCACTGCTGTATCTGTACAATCTTTCACTTGAACAGCGTCATTATCCAGCCCGATGGAAGATTTCTAAAGTTACCCCAATTCCCAAAGGCGCTTCAAGTGACGATGTCGAAATGTTTAGGCCGATAGCAGTCCCGTCAGTTTTCGGGAAAATCTTTGAGTCAATATTGGACTCAGAAATCCGTCGCCAGGTCACTGGCCGCCTTTGCAATTCTCAGCATGGTTTTAGATCTGCCAGGTCCACGGTTACTAATCACATTAACTTTGTCGACTTTGTGTCATCAAGGATGGATGCTAGGCAACAAGTAGACACCACATATTTTGATTTTAAGAAGGCTTTTGACATGGTGGATAATGACATACTTTTGACAAAGCTGGCATCAATGGGCTTCACACCTGGGCTGCTTGCCTTTTTCGCTAGCTACCTCAGTAACCGCAGTCAGTATGTTGTTCTACAGCGTCATGCGTCGAGTACATTCTTTACGCGCTCCGGTGTGAGTCAAGGCAGCACTCTGGGGCCAACTCTATTTCTGTTAATGATAAACGACTTGCCATCTATCATTGTCTCCTCTAAGAGTCTAATGTTCGCTGATGACCTCAAACTTTTTACAACAGTTGACGTAGCAAGTGACTGTTTGAGACATCAGCAAGATATTGATCGAGTTGTGGAGTGGAGCGCAGCTAATCGTCTCTACTTTAACATCTCGAAGTGTAAGACAATCACTTTCTCCCGTCGACGCCATCAGATTACACACTCCTATTGCATGGCCGGCTCACCACTAGAGCGCGTTGATACTATCAGAGACCTGGGCTTGACTATGGATCCCAGACTTGACTTCAACGCCCATATCTCGAACATTTGTAAGCAAGCTTCCAAAACACTGGGCTTTGTAATGAGAGTCACGTGGGATTTTCCGGACACGCGTGTCGCACTTATGCTCTACAAAGCGTATATTCGCAGTCGTTTAGAGTTTGGTGCTGTTGTCTGGGATCCCCACGAAGACAAATACATTGTGCTGCTAGAAAGAGTGCAGCGAAAGTTCGCCCGGTATGTTTATAGGAGGTTGTATGGGTATTATCCATACCTTTTTCCATCCTTGTTTGTTTCTGGTATGGTTGGGTTAAATACACTTCGGTTGAGACGAGGATTGCTTTTAATGCAACATTTCTATATGATGTTGTGCGGAAAGGTGAACGATCCGGTAACACTACAGCAGATGGGGTTAGCAGTGCCACGGCGGCACATGCTTGGCATGGAAGGCGCGGAAGGGCCGCGACGCCGCCGTGCACTGTTCGCTCCGCTGCCCGGGGTGCGGACGGTTGCCGGAGCCAGCGCACCGACCTCGAGAGCGCTTGCTGCGCTTAATGATTTTATCCTTGAGACTGATGCCGACTTATTTTTTGACAGTGCTTCTAAATTGTGCAATCTAATGACATTCTTTTTAAATTTAAAATAACTGAACTAGTTTTTGACATGTCTTCATATCTTTATAAGTTTTATATTTTGACATTAATTATTATCTTTATTGGTTATTGCTTGTATTTTGTGTCTAATTAGTAATTTATTTAATTGTATTTGTAATTTTGACATAATTTGACTGTAATTTTTAGTATTCACATCATAATTTTAATTTAAGCTAAGTATATTGTATAAGTTTGTAAGTATATGTCTGATGAGATGTTATTAGCATTTGGGCGCTTTGGCACGAGCTGTAAGCCCAAATAGCATTTTATTTAAATAAATAAATAATAAATAAATAAATAAGTGCACTATGCCAGTACTCTCGGTGAAGGAAAATATCGTGAGGAAACCGGCGTATCGTAGAACTTAAAAAAGTTCGAGCAACTTGTGTCAAGCTTCACGCTAAAAGGGCCCGCTAGAGGTCTACTTGCGGAAACCAGTCCGCACACCAAGTGCGGATGATGAATTAGTTCTCCAATGGCAATCACGTCGAAAAGGTTCTCGAATGGCAATCACGAACTGGAAGACTCAGCTTATGACGCCCCGCCACAGATGGACCGAAGACATTGCGAAGATCACGGGCCGTGATTCACTGAAAATGGTGGATAGAAAGACTTCTTGAATCAGAAAACTGTCACCCAAATCGAATAAACATGTATGTAGGTATGTGAGAGTATTACTTTCACATACCTACATACATACCCTTTCCCCTTTGTAATAAGTAATAGTAGGATAAAATAGAATTAAGTACTTATATTCATTTTTTCCCCGACACTTAAACACACGTTTAAAGTGACACGAAGAAGTTGTATGAACCCGCGGTAGCAAGCTAGTGTTGTTATGAAGAAACGGAGTCTATCATTTTATGAAATAGGATCTACTTGACATTATCAACCGCGATAAGAGAAGAAGTAAACAGAGGAACATTAATACTGAACATAAAGAGTACTATCCACTGATACGCACAAGTCGCGATGCAAACGAAATACTGTCGCGATACAAATACGATTCAGTAACGGCGCAATAATACCACAGCAGCTGCAAGATGGCCTCCGGTTGAGGCAACGTTATAGTCACGTTGCCTTACACGGTCGCGCGTTTGCATCGATACAGTCGCGATGCTGTAGCGCGTTGCAAATGCGACTCACGAGCGTTTGTAGCGACTTTTTGTAGCATCTACAAAGTCGCTGTGGGAAAGGGCCCTAAATGACAGCAATAGGACCATTATTATTGATATCCAACATCGATAGTGGATAGAAACAGTGTTTGAGTTTGAGGCGAGCCTAAAGAATAGATTTTTGTCATTTTTCAATGGGGAACTGTCAAACAATCTATGCTTGAGTGAGGCTCGACACAGACTCATGCCCGTTTCAGTTCTTCAGGGCCTAAGCTGGCAACCTATGTAGTACTTAGGTTGTCAGTTAGTATTTACATTTGGAACGGGCAAACTGTGAAAACAGTACCTAGAACAATATTTATGATCTTTTCTGTGCTACAGTTGTGCAATAAATATGTCTGATTTCTGATTTCCCATACTTTGTGCGTGCCATAGTAGACGTGTTGCCGTTTATGATGCAAGGCTCAAAGATAAGAAGTCTCATTAAAATTATTGTCATCGTAGCAATTTTTTTTGATAACTCTTTGACCTCAGATAAGTTAACCAATCGTGTCATACGACTCTGTCTAGAAACTGAAAAAGTACCTCTTACGATCGTTTCTGTTACTACCTGTTATGAGATTGGCGCTTTTTACTTAGGTTTTAATAACGAAAGCAATTTTGGTATGAAAACCCATTTGGTAAAAAAATATTTTTATAGGGTCTACTAGATTATCGACCACCAAACAAACCAAGCTAAGACCAATCGTAAGGTAAACACGCGGTCGCAATTTGTACGCGCAACAGAAACGATTGTATCGCTTTTTTTATCTGCAACTTTCTGAGTTGTTATCGAGTTATATTATTATTATATTATTATTATTATGAACCTAGCAGTTCATCTTACGTTTGGGAAACAAGAAGTTCTCGAAGCGTCGACTAGGGGCGCTTTTTGTTTCCCAAAAAGATGGCAGACGTGGCAACAGGCGGCAGGCGTAGGTAAGACACGGACGTAGTAACGTGCGAGGCCGTAGGTATTACCAGTACTTAGTTATAAATGAAACGTTAAGCTTCTCTACAAATGACACCCGCCTAATTTTTAGAGTTGTACCCAAGTTATAGGTACTTACCTAAAAGTCTCAAAACACCATACAAAAACCGTCTTGCAAAGCACGATCATCAGCGAATAAAATGCACTGACTATGTACAATGATGTAAACAGAAACTGCTTCCTGTCACACTGTATGCTAATACACTGTATGTAATATCTATACAGCTGATGTATACTTAGCGTATCAATACAGAATCTTGTATACACAGCCCAAGACTACACAATCGCCGTGAGCCAGCGACGAGTTATCTTTTCAAGCCAACGGTTCACAAAATCACATCCTGCACTGCAATCCTTCTTCCATTCCCACTCCAGGGTCCAACAAGCACTGGGATCACCTACAATCAGCTCTTGGCTTTATATAGGTAACCCTCAGTGGCCCTTAAACCGAAGGTTAAACGATACACTGAGAGGCAGAAGTCATATGGTATCGTCCAGGTCGAAGTGACACCGCATTGTATGATAAATGTTTTTGTATGTGCTCTTTGTGTGGTAATTTGTGAATTATTGTTGAATACAAGTAAATAAATATTATTGGACATTTCACGCAATCAAGCCTAAACTAAGCAAAAGCCTGTGCCATGGGAACCAGTTTACTATTAACTACTGTGAATACGTTTCCTACGACCTACGTAGAATACGCTTTTATAAACAACTAGCTGATGGGACAAGCATATGGCCCACCTGATGTTAAGTGGTAAAAAATCATTACCTCGTAGGTCACGCATGTTAGAAACGTGCCCTACGATGCACTGTGCTGTCCATCAACTTGAAGCATACAGATGTTCAGCCTCACGTGTTAGTCATTTCACCAGCACCCCCAGCCTTCAAACCGAATCAGCAATGCTGCTTCACGGCAGAAATAGACATGGTGATAGTACTTCTCCGTACGAGCTCTTCACAAGTGCTCTAACCATTAGGTACTTTGTTCTTTTTTTTGTAAAATAATAGGTTACCCATAGGTATACCTACCTAATAATTATAGTTATAACCT
Source organism: Thera obeliscata (assembly GCA_947578465.1). NCBI lineage: Eukaryota > Metazoa > Arthropoda > Insecta > Lepidoptera > Geometridae > Thera > Thera obeliscata. Next base: position 3,031,668 of record OX387914.1, on the reverse strand, counting down.
TTTATTATTAAACATTGACCTAAAACCATGGTGGCTCCTAGGTCTAATAGGTATGCCAATCTATAGTGGTATATTTATTTGTACATAACTATACCATTTTGTGTTCCGAACATACCTGTCTGCCCTGCCTGACACAAATATTTGTCCTGGGTGGGAATCAAACCCCAAACTTCGTTACAACGATCTAATTTGTCAGAACTTTTCAAACTTGTTGCTACGAGTATAGCATGAACCTATTGTGAGTTCTACTTAGCAAAATTAAATGCTAAATTATGCAAAAATAAATTAAAACACACGCGCTATCTACCTAACTACATGCTTATATTTTTTTCAGTAAACACACCTGTATATCATAAGCGTATACAACAGACGAAATAATATACTTAACGTTGATTATAAATTAAACCTTTTTATATTATCTTGCTTACAATCTGCATGATTATTATTATCGGTCCCTTCTACTGTATTGCTACACCCATCAGGGTAAATTATGTATTGATTCAAAAAACTAGTCCTAAGATCTCATAATGTTAAATTTAGTCATAAATTGCCATCAATTTCTAAGTCTCACTGGTTCTTTCGAACCAAGTGTGGTGAAAGGATTTGAAGTGCGGCTCAAAGAGGCTCCTTTCGTGCACTGATCAATATGCTGAATACGGATATTAAAATCTTGAATCACCTTTAAACATGTCCTCTATTTGCGTCTCTATCATAAGCATTGTTTTGTGTGTCAATAAAAACTAATAAAGATGATAATATACTTTAAAAATAGATTGTTTGGGCGCCCAAAATCAGCAGAAGGCAATATTTAATTTAATGTATTCATTTATTTTTATGTAGGCAACAAAATATATTTCACATCGGTTAATTTCGGCTTCATAGAGCGTAGTGTGCGTCAGAAAGAGATAGCGCTCTACGAAAGCAGAAAAGCCGACGTGCAATATTTACCTTACAACCATACCTAGCTATGGTTCGTGTTTAGAAATATAATACAAAAACATTAAGTACATTTCTATCACTTTATTCATATAATAGGTACATTTACATTATCTATCAGACATTTAACAATGTTAGGTACATCGATAGATCAACAAAAACAAACATAAAAACACTACACAATGACGTCATACATCTTTAAAACTAACAAAAAAAATGCATTTAGCGATCTCAAAACTACAATAGATAATTGCATGATTTATTTAATAAAAAAACGGTTTACTTAAAACAAGCAAATAAAAAAATCTGATCTAAAAGGATTGATAAAAAAAACTTGGTACCTTTACTGTGGTAAAGGTGCTTCAAAATGATTTTAGTAATATTTTTTTTGTAAAACCAGTAATTTGTGTAACACAAAACCCCATTTCAATATCGTGTGCTGCCATCTATTGACTTGAGATCGCCAACAAGTATACTACGAAATGCATCACAATATTAAATGCCATACCGTTCGTTCTCATAAAACAGACGACATACTACGAGAATAACACAATACACTTTATTGAATCGAAATAAAGCCAGTGAACTTGTTAAATTACAAAAAAAAAAAATCATAATCGTTTCTACTGAGATAAATCTGATCACATCGACTAAGTAATTATAGTTTCACACGCTACCTAAAATACATTTTTACGATAAATTGACTAAATTTAGACGTAAATTTTGCGCCTTGTTCCAAAAATCTGCCACACACTTTAGTAATTTTCAGACGTAAAAAAGAATTACTATTTTGGGTCGAACACTGATACAATTTTATTATTTTAACTAAGCAGTTCATACACGTGATTTATGTTTTTAAAGACGGCTTATATGTTGAACTCTGTGACACACAGATGTCACTGTAGCCAATTTCAAAATGGGAATTAGTATTTTTTACTTGCTTTTGCGGGCGCTTTTTTTACGTTACAATCATGTAAAAAAAATCGTCATCGAGCTCTTCTGTGCTGTCTTTTATTTTTGTAAGTGATTGACTATGATTTGACACTGAGTTCTATTTACAAAAGATTACAACTTATTTTTTACAATATGTACCCCCGAATACTGAAACGCAACTCGCAGTTTTCAATGAATATCTGTCAAATATTCGTCGCTTGAGACGTGCTTAAATCTGAGTTGCGTTTCAGTATTCAGGGGTTAGTCAGTAGGATGTGGGTGCCGGTGAAATTACTGGCAAGTAAGGCTGAACATCTGTATATACCTCAAGTTGATAGTACGTAGGGCACGTTCTTGACGTGCGTGACCTATGGGACAATGCTTTGTTATAGGCGATGGTTACCACTTAACATCAGTAGTTTGAAACTTTTAGAGTTACTGAATAGGTTAAATATAATCCCTAAGTTACGAGACCTTTTCACGTACAACTAACGGTCGTGTCCATAGCAGTCACACCCCATTTTTTCAGTGAATTTGTAAAATACAATAGTGCTTATTCTAATTTATATACAATTTATTTAACCCTAGGTACATCCAAGTATTTCAATTTCAATGTCATTGAATCCACATTCATTTTATATACAAAAAAAAAACAATTATCAATAACACCAGTAAGCTATTACTATAGAGATCAATATAGTAAACAAATTCAACATTTATACAGATTTTTGCGACACTGCATGAATTTTGGAAATACTGATTCAAATAAGACCCAAAAAACTTATAAAAATAAATAAAACCTAACGCACAATAAGCCATTACTTTTCGAAAGTTCAGGTCCAAAGAAAAATATTTTTAGCACATTTTGATTGTCTTATATTCTAGCAAACACACTTAGGGGCCGTTTCAGGAATGTCTAATTAACCATTAAAATATTCGCCAGAATTTTAACTCAAATAAGTATTTTCTTGCTAAATTTGATCATGTCACTGATTCTTTAAAAACAGTGTGGTGAAAGGATTACAAGTACCTACGCTTTAGAGACTCCTTTTATACACTCGACACATGTTTTCGAACGTTTTAGATTCTACGCTATCATAGTGCACATACATTTTTCGAGAGAAAAACTCACTGGTACACGACTGGATTTGAACCCACGACCTTAGAACCAGAAGGCCAGATCACCAGTGGCTCTAGCTACGTAAGTAAAGAGATAAACTGACAAATATTTTCAATGTTCAATTAACAATTTGAAACCAGCTCTGTTTCCGATGCCGTAACTCATAAAAGCATTCTACATTCTATAAACTCCAGAACAGTTGAGTTTAATAACCTACAAAATGCTATTTACAAAGGAGCATAAATGCCTATACTTAAATGAGGATATCAAAAGTTACCCTAGCTGGGTATTAAAACACCTCTTAGCTCTTATCTACACACGGCAACTATATCATATTTTTTCTTCGTTGAGGTGATGGTTTGCTATTTTTATATGAAAAATGATGACTAAAATACCATTTGAGACCAAATATCAACAGTAAAACGGCATGACAACGAAATTTAATTCTTGTAGATTTTGCTAAAATTTTTGATTCAAATTTAAATTAAATCATATTTTTTATGATCAATTAGGTAATATTGTGGTAGACCCATTTTGAACAAACCCATAATAAAAAAGAATTTCACAAAGTAGAAATAAAAAATAAATAATTGGAAAAGGCACAGATGAAAAACAAAGCCAAATCAATCAATAAAAAAATATCAATTTGTTTTTACTTGTACTAATTTGTAAGTTTATTTGTGTAAATAAATGTTATACAAGTTTAATTTGCAACAAATATTTATATTTGGGTATTGAGAGTATTTTGAAATAGCAACAGTATTATTTAATGACTATAAACATTTTTCTATATCAAGTAGGCCTTATAATTAGTTTACCTACAACAATACCCCATAGTTTTACCATAATATACTTCCTAAATGCCTTTGTGCTTCAATGGACAGTTGAGACTTTCGCCTTGCCTGATTTGCTATCTAGTTTTTTCTTTGCAATGCAGGCGAATTACACACCAGAAGTAAACCGGTTACCGAGGTAACAATGAACATAGGTCGAGACCTATGTTCATTTCAATATGCAAATTTTTTGCTAATTTTTTGATCTGGACTTGGTGTGCGGTCTTGTTTCCGCAAGTAGGCCGCAGGCGGGCCTTTTTGCGTGACGCTTGACACATGTTTTCGAACTTTTTAGGTAAGTAGGATGCTTTCCTTCACCGTTTGAGAGTACTGCCATAGAACAAATAATTTTTCGGACAGAAAAACTTCTTGGTACACGACTAGATTTGAACCCACGACCTTAGGATCGGAAGGCTACCGCTACCACTAGACCACCAGTGCTCTCTCTCAGTTAGTATGTCCACTCAAGATGCATACTTTTTACTTTAATAATGTGCCACCTAGGTCATTTAAAGAGGAATTTAAAACCAATACCCATACTTATATTACAATGCAATATTACAATTATACAAAGCTTAATTGATCCACTGATGAAATTTGGCACAGAGATATGAAAGATACACAACGATCATAATAGATACGAATATATTAGGCAGCAACACACAGAATCCTTCAGGAACGGAATCCAAAACGGCGTGAAAAAAGCTTGTATGAATACAATTCATTCGAAAATAGACCCAGAATTTGGTGCTTTTGACAGTTTTTTCTACGTATTCCACTTATATAATTAACCTTATACCTAGTTTATTTTCCCCATACATCTAACTAACAATAGTAGATTACAGTTGATATCAACAATTTTATAATTATTCAACATTATTACTACAAAGAATAATGTCTAACAACGATTATGCTTATAATAAATGCAGCTCGACATGTTTTTGGCCGTACAATATTTACACTATAGAAATACATAATTTATTGACATAATGAGACAAATTGCCAAGATTTTCTCTCTTTCTTACTACAAGATCAACTTTGTAAAATAATTTCAGTTTATGTCATATGCCTTTTTGGGATATCTCTCATCTTATTGGCAAATTTGACAGTGACAGTTCATATCAGCCAATGAGGATAGGTTATCCAACTGACAGAAATGTTTCTAATGAATCAAATCCACACATCACTCATCTTTTCTAATACATAATCTTCTTGTTACACTTAAATGGAATCATCCAATCACTTCACCATAACAGGATTCACTTTATCACTTTTCACTAACCCTAAATAGTCAATTATCACTAGATCGTCACTTAACACTATATCGTCACTTATCACTATATCGTCACTTATCACTAAACCGTCACTTATTAGCGTCAGTTTCACTTCCGACTGGTACCTCGAGGGTTGCGTCTCATGGTATTATGTTATTGTAGGATTTAAAATATTTTTGCTTAATTTAAAATATAATTTGACTATTAACATTTTTATAATAAATAATAATAAGATTGTAATTTAAAAAAACTATTACTACGTGAGAATCAATACAGCCTAAAGTTTGTTATAACTGCCGGTATGCCGGAAAATCTGAACGTAACTGCCGCTATCAAAAAGAAGATGGCCGCTATCAAAAACAAAATGGCCGTTATTGCCTACAACATCACACCACAAACTGCACAATCCCTCAGTGTCACTTGTCACGTATGAGCAGGTACTGACGGAAATCCCACGATCATTCCGGCTCCGCATACATAAACGAAAACTTTACGTGGGAAGTGGGGGGAATAACCCGGGCCTCGATCAGGCATTGAATGACCCAGGTCGTGGCCACCAACGGGACATTGTCCTGATTAGCTTTGTTCTGCACCTCGTGGGGACAGTCCCATTCGGTGACGAGGGCAATGGCCCCTGTCATGTTAAGGTCTTCCTCGTTGACGATGCGGGTGTTAGCGCCGGCGAGAGTGCAAACACGCTCCCAGAATTTGACGAATGTGTCTTGATCGCCGCAGATTAGGATGAGCTTGTCTTTGAAGAAGTTGGCGTTGCGTTTGCCTGATGGCGGCAGCTGGAATGATATGGACAACATTTTACAATAAGAAACTAGTGTGCAGAAAAATGCTACTCAATATGTCTACTGCTTTAGTATTTGATGCTTGTATTCTGCTCTTTTTTGAAGATAGTCATACATGTGTGCAATAGACAGAAAGTTTTAGATTTTAGTTTCCTACAGAAAGATTGTCGAAACTGAAGCTTTAATTTCAGTGTTATTTGTAAAATAAATTATAGTTTAAAAAACTAAAAAAAACGCTTTTATAACTAACTAAACTAAAAAGTTAAAAATAAAACTGTAAAAATCAATTGAAAAATTTATATTATTGTACAAAATGCGTGGGGTGATTTTTATAATAACTTCAGATATAATAAACTATTGATAAAATATTTACAACAATCAAAATCAAGCCCCCCACGCTTTTTGTACAATAATATAAATTTTTCAATTGATTTTTACAGTTTTATTTTTAACTTTTTAGTTTAGTTAGTTATAAAAGCGTTTTTTTTAGTTTTTTAAACTATAATTTATTATTTACTTTTTAGTTTTTTTTTCATATTTTTTTTTTCATATTATTGCATTGTCATCGACCTTTGACAGGTGTGCAAAGTTTGAATCAAATCTGATCGTTCAAAGTAGGTTTTTTTTTATTTTTTCAATTTTTTTTTCATTTTTTTTATTTATTTTTTCATATTATTGCATTGTCATCGACCTTTGACAGGTGTGCAAAGTTTGAATCAAATCTGATCATTCAAAGTAGGACAAAATCGAGCTCAAAGGGGTCGGTTACATACATACATACATACATACATACAGGTGAAACTAATAAAAGCGTTATAAAAACATTCTGAATTGGACCTAAATATGACATTTCTCATAAAACAACAATTTTCTTATTATGTGCAAAAGGCAACTTTTTGGCACATCTTATGACCTAGACACGGGCGACAGGTCACAATGACTTGTAGGTCACGTTTATTAATTCCTTACCCACCTAATGAACTTTTACTCTTAATAAGAGTAGCTCACAGATAACGCATACGCATCTTCATCAACCAACGCATTGTTAGTACACCCAATGACCCGCAAACGGGTCACAATATGACCCATATGTGGGTCATCATTTATTACTCACCCAACTAATAAACCTTCCTTTTAGTACGGAGTAGCCCGCAGGTAGCGCATACGCATCTTCATCTACCAACGCGTTGTTGGCACATCCCATGATGACCCACGCGTGGGTCAAAGCTCGGATGTCCGTGGCGAGGCAACAGATGTATTTGGCAGTGCTGCTAGGTCGAGGTGCTATTAGCTTGCAGACGGAGTATTTGTTTTTGGGAACGTCATCGAAGTGGCTGGAAGAAAGAGGTTTGCCATAAATAAATAAACTAGCAGTTAGTGACCGAGCTTCGCTCGGTATTTTTTTGTACTTATAAATGATGAAATCATATTTTTCGATCTCATTACCTAATTAAAAAAAAAAATTAAGAACTGGTTATTTAAAAATAAAATCACGAGTGCAATGAATGAGATAGAAACTTCCGGAAGTTGTCTACAGAGTGTTTCCGTAGTCATTTAGTTCCAAAACTCGACAATAGATGGCGTTCTCTGTAAAACATAACCCTTGAGTTCTCAGGTTCTCACAGAGCTTAGTTTTTGCTTCTGAGCAACAGATGGCGCTAGGAGTAATGATATTACGTTAAAGTTGTTTGTTCTTAACTGGGAGAAGCCGATATTTTTTTAAAATGAATCCTGGCTAGATCGATTTATCGCCCCCAAAAACCCCTGTATACTAAATTTCGTGAAAATTGTTGGTGCAGTTTCCGAGATCCTAAATATATATATATTATACAAGATTTTCTCGTTTAAAGGTATAAGATAAATAAAAAAAAAATGGCTGACATTCCACACAATAAATACTTTCTAGCTCCGAAGCTATGTTTCAGTTTCAGTTTCATTTATTTTATTCCAGTAAGATAACATGGTACACTTGGAAAAGTCAAGATAATCACAATTTTGATAATAAAAAATAAACTATTACAAAGAATACCAACAACAACAAAATAATAAAAACAGTACAAAATATTGTAAACCATACATTTATGGCGTGTTTAAATCATCAGCGAGTGCTTCGTCAAGAGTATAATAAGATTTGGTCACTAATAATTCCCTAACCTTAACACTAAAACAGTCATGACTTGAATTTCTCAGGTCATGTGACAATTTATTGTAAAGCATAACACATACACATAAGAAGCTTTTTCCAATTTTGCTTAGTCTGTGTTTTGGAAGACAAAGGTTATTTTTATTTCTAGTATTATAATGATGGATGTCAGTTTTAAAATTGAACTTATCAATATTTAATTTGACGTACATAAGATTCTGAAACACAAACTCTCCAACCATGGTCATAATTTGTAGTTGCCTAAATTTTTGTCGGCATGATTCCAGATTGCTCATTTGCAAAATCGAACGTATTGCTCTTTTTTGCAATATGAAAATTCTGTTCGACTGGGAGGCATTTCCCCAAGCCAGAATACCATATGTCATGATGGAATGAAAATATGCATGATAAACAGTTTTTGCAGTTTTTACATCGCTAAGCTGTCTAATTGTTTTTATTGCGTATACGGCTGATTTTAGTCTCCCGACGAGAGTGTCAATATGTTTATCCCATATTAATTTGCAGTCAATATCTATACCTAAAAACTTAATATTGTCAAGAGTAGTCAAAAAGTGTTTATCAATTGTATTTTGTATTATTTCATCATTATGTCCATTATGTCCTAAGAAAAATCTTACAATGTTGGTTTTCTCTACATTAAGTAACAGATTATTGGCACTGAACCAGTCCTTAAAATTACTAATAAGCTTGTCTAATTTTAAACATAAGTTGGTTTTATTTTTATCACTTATTATCACCGTCGTGTCATCGGCGAATAGGACTATATCCATCTCATTTTCAACACAAACTACAATATCATTTATGTACAGTATAAATAATAGGGGCCCTAAAATAGATCCTTGTGGAACTCCCATCGTTATATTATTTGCGTTTGACATTTGCCCATTACATTTCAAGACTTGCTTCCTATTTTCTAAATATGACATAAAAATTTGAAGTTCTTTATCCCTGACACCGTAATGTTCCAGCTTTAGCAAAAGAATTTTATGGCAGACACAATCAAAAGCTTTTGATAAGTCGCAAAAAAGACCGTATGTATTTTTACAGCTATCTAGATCCCATAAAACTTTGTCTATCAAAGAAGCTATCGCCTGGCTGGTATTTTTATTTTGACGGAATCCATACTGCCTATCATTTAAAATGGAGTTTTTCTCTATAAACTTGTAAAGTTCATTTGAAATATATTTTTCAAATATTTTACTAAAAATTGGCAAAACAGAAATCGGTCTATAATTATTTGCGTCAAAATGAGACGACTTTTTGTAGAGTGGAATCACCTTTGCCAATTTTAGCGCGTCTGGAAAATGGCCACTGTGAATACATTTATTTATAACAATGGCCAGAGGTAAAGCTATTTCATTTTTTACATTTTTTATTAGAGACGATGATACATCCCAAAGATCACATGAATTTTTACATTTTAATTGATTAATTATATTTATGACACCAGAAGGGGTGATATCATTTAGAACAAATGAATTTGAATTAGGTCGTGTAAATTCGTTGATAAATTTATAAGATTTACTTTCAGACTTCATCAAATCTTTGGTTAGTGTTGTTGCTATTTGAGCAAAAAAATCATTGAAATGATTGGCGATTTCAGAGGGTGTCTTTAGAATTTCATCATGAAAGCCTTTTATATGTTCTATTGTTGTCGTATGGTTTGTAGAGCCTTTCCCTGTTTCTGTCTTTATAATGTTCCAAGTAGATTTAATAATATTTTTGGAAGCCAGTACTTTGTTTCGGATGTGCATTTTTTTGGCCATTGTGCAACAATTTTTAAAAATTTTGCTATAATTACTCAAATAACTTCTAAGACTTTCATCGTTTGTAACTGACAGTAAATAATAAAGTTGTTTCATATTACCTTGAGAGACTCTAAGACCCACCGTCGCCCAATCGTTGAACGACTTTCTCACTTTCTTACAAATAGTTTTTATTGGCATAGCTCCATTTAGTACTCTTAGAAATGATACAAAAAAATCATCGAAATTAAACAGTTGACAGTTTAAGAATTCATTTTGTATACCTAACCTAAGTAGATTTAAGGAATTTTGATTAACTATTCTCTTGTTAACGTAATACATATCGCAAAGCTTATCAGATTGGTTACTTAAATCATTTATTACTATAAATTGTGCAAAGTGATCTGATTTTACACCAGCTATAACTTCCACTTTCAGAACAGCTATATTTGTAAAAATATTGTCAATACAGGAGTATGTATCGTTTGTCAGTCTAGTAATATCAAAAATCTGTCTTTTAAGCCCATAACATTCCAACAAATCAATGAGTGATCTACTTTGTTTACTTCCACTCTCATCAAAAATTGAGAAGTGTGCGTTGAAATCTCCACATACTACAATTTCCTTGGGTAGTTTAGTTCTATTTGTAAGTTTTTCTAAACAGAATTCCAATTTGTCTAAGAACACCTTAAGATCTTTATCAGCACATGGTGATCTGTATACTACAATAATAATTAGCTTCTTTGTTTCAATACAACTTATTTCAAATTCTTTTTCAACACTTAGCTTACAAATATCATGTCTTCACTTAGCTTTAATGTCATTTTTAACTATTATAGCTCCATGAATGAACAATTTTCGGCAATTGGCACTTACTATTTTATAATTGTTGAGAACGTAAGAATTTAACTGTTCTTCCTGCAACCAGGATTCTGTGGCACAAAAAATGTCTATATCTTCCTGTTCTAATAATAAACTCAATAAAAGCTTCTTGTCTGCCATACCTTGGACGTTTTGATGGTATATTTTTAGTTTTTTATTTTGTGTTTGTTTTACGTTGGCTCTTTGGCTAACCCTTGTTTTTGAAAATCCTTCTTCACTTCATCCTTCTTTTCAATGTTTTGATTAAAACTTATAAAATGGAGTGTACTCGTATTTTGATAGTTCTGTATGCAGTAGTTTATTTTTGCAGCCAAGTTCATAGCTTTGGTAACCTCTTTGAGGCTATGCTCCCATTGGGTATTATTTATATCCAAGTACTTAATCCATCCATTTACCACAGCTAAATGGTGAAGTCTTTTATTTATTTTATAAATTCGGTTGTCATTGTTGCCATCGTACTTTATGGAACATAGTATCAATTTAAACTTATTGTACAATTTAAGCCTCTTCTGTAACAGTTCCGGGTAAGAATCATAGTCTTTGGCTGTTAGCTTGTTATAGTCACCGATCAGTAGTATGGCTGAGTCGTTTTTGTCCAAATTTACAGTTTCCTTGTCAAAGACATTTAGTATATTTTCGAGACCAGCATTAGGCATACATAAATTTATAAACTTTTCATTTGATTTTAACTTGTTGCATATTTTAATTCCTAGGTTCCTGGCATAGCCATCCGAAAACATTAGGATTTTATCGCAGTGTGCTATACACGCAGATTCAGTATCCACTGACCTTGTTATTTCATTCTTGCGCTGTATGGTATTTTTGAGCTCTGTGTCAGTAGCAGTCATTGAATTTTTTTCACTATTGCTCAAATAACAATCAAGTTGTTTTAGTTTTGTTTCTAAGAAATTTACCTTTGCTTGTATTTTATTTTCTTGCTCCAAATCCACTTCATATTTTCGTATAATTTCAAGAAACCGATCACATTGGTCTTTTAATTCTATGATTAAAATATTTCGTCGGCTCAGTTCATTTTCCATAAGAGTTTGTGTTGCTTTTAGACGAGTAGATTGGTTTGTAATTTTTTTTATGGTGGAAAGTAGTTTTTTCCTGTAGCGCTTGGCCTTCCCTTTTCTGACTTGAACTGTAACATATCTATTAACTCTTAGGTCTGTTTGTGACAGTAAATCACAGTACTTAATTTGTAGCTCATCATATTCATGTTGTAATTGCTCTAGCTTCAATTCAATTAGAACTCTTTGTTTAACTTCAAGCATACTTTCAAGTTCATCATATTCATTTTGTAGGAGCTTATTGCTATCCATGAGTACTTTCAAGTGGTCATTCATAGTACTTACTTCTTCTTCTGATTCGTAAAGTTTTTTTTAAGATTAGCATTTTCAGTCAATAGTTTTTCAAAATCTTTAACATTAATTTCTTGTTCATTTAATAAAGTCTTGTTTAAGCTTTTTTCGTTTTCAAGCTGCATTTTCAGAGTATTTATTGATTTTGCGTAATTCTTTATTTTTTCGGTCATGCTTTCATTATTTTCTGAATTAGCCTTGTTCAGTAGCTTAATCTTAGACCGAGTAAACATTGTAATAGACCAGTAAACTTTGTTGTAGGGTCCTCGTATCACAAAAAAAAAAAAAAAAAATGCAAAAAGTTTTAGTAGTCCTTAGCGGTTTGAACTGAGAACCAGATAGCTGATAATCACTAATTTATGAAAAACTAGCGGCCGCCCGCGGCTTCACTCGCCACGTTACCGTTCCCGTTGAAATAAATACATATTTATTCACCTTTTAAACCTTCTCTGGACCCCCACAAATCATTTAAGACCAAAATCAGCCAAATCGGTCCAGCCGTTCTCGAGTTTTAGCGAGACTAACGAACAGCAATTCTTTTTTATATATTAAGATAGCATATAAATAGCCAAATTTTCGAAGAATAATATTCTTCTACTTACCATGTCACTGATTCTGTCGAACCAAGTGTGGTGAAAGGATTTTAAGTGCGCCTCAAAGAGGCTTCTTTCGTGCACTTGACACATATTATCGAACTTTTTAGATTCTACTCACAATGTTTTCCTTCACCGTTTGAGAGCATTCGCATTGTGTACATAAATAACATATTTTTGATCATCATCAATAACAATAATAATGATCCAAAAAAGTTTATCTCATTTCAATAATGCATTTTTCGTTTATTTATTTTCGTAATTACATTCAGCTATTTTATATCTTTCATCATCGCCTATTAAAATTCACCTGTTAGACATAGTCTCATACATTTCCAGGAAGGTTTAAATGTGGGCTAAATATAGCCCAAAACTAATCAGAGCTTGTACTACGGGAACCAGCTGATATAATACTTTTTTTGCAAATACATTAAATACAATACAACACCCAGACAGAGAACAAACCAGACATGAATGTTTGGTCTCGGTGGGGATCGAACCCACGGCTTCTATCGCAGAAGGCAAGTTTTCGGCAAGTTTTATCATGCGCACTTGAAGTGCGGGCAGGTTTTTCCGCAAGTAGGCCGCTGGTGGACCCTTTTTGCTTGACCCTTGACACGTCTTGACACGTGTTCGAACTTTTTTAGGTTCTACAACACGCCGGTTTCCTCACATTGTTTGCCTTCACCGTTTTGAGAGTACTGGCATAGTGCACATACATTTTTCGACAGAAAAACTCATTGGTACACAAGTGGATTTGAACTCACGACCTTCGGATCGGAAGGCGGGGCCACTACCACTAGACCACCAGTGCTCTCTTCCAGTGCTACGAGGGTTTTTAAGTTTACCTGTGCACAGTCCCACCGCCCGCTTCCAATTGTTCTTTGAGGCGTTCCTTGTTGAAGGGTCGGTTGCAGAATTCCAGGTCTTCAGTGTCCGTGCCTGGAACTGAGTTGGCCTCGCTGTCTTCTTCGGACGAGTAGTGACGAGTTTCCTGAATCATTATCATCATCATCATCATTATCATCAGCCCGAAGAAGTCCACTGCTGGACATAGGCCTCCCCTACACATTTCCAGGAAGAACGATTCTGAACCGGAAGCCGGAGGAAGATCGCGGAAAGTCAGTGGATGGATAGCATCCACCGACTTCCCGCGATCTTAACAATGTCGTCGGTCCACCTGGTGGGTCCACGAAGCGGAAGACGAAGCGTAGGGCACCCGCCCTACGCTTCGTCTTCCGCTTCGTGGTCACCATTCGAGAACCTTTATTCCCCAACGGTTCTTCGAGCTGTATGACCTGCCCATTGCCACTTCAACCTACTAATTATAATTCTTGAATATAAAAAGGTAAAATAACACTCAATTTATTCTAGTATTACGAATCAGGATAGAAGTGTCAAAACACCTTTAACTAAACAAATTAACATTTATCGTTTATAACAATTTGTACTTAAAATCATGACACAGGTATACTAATTCCGTTACGAGCGCAACGGCATTCCCAGACGGGACATTATTTATTATTACATACCTTATCTGACTGTAATTCCTTATCACTTTGTTTTTCCCTCTCACTCGTCACCATTTGGATATCTGCTTTCTCACTCTTTTCCTTCAACGTCGGCCGTTTCGGCGCGTCAGCACAAGTCAGTAGGAAGTGAAGGCCGGCGAATATTTTGTTCTCCCCGCTCGGGATAGGGCCAAGTGTTTTCACTGTTGTCTCGTCATTCTCGAATTTGTTTAGTTTGGAGTTCTTCTTGCCGATGTTCTGTTTGGCAGCGCCTTTTAGTTGTAGCGGGCCGGCTGGAAAAAATATTTTTCTCTTTTTAACTCAAGCCAATTTATTACTCTAATCAGTGTTTTTCACTTCACTTCGTTTCGTAGACATAAGAGACTAGTTTCCCCGTACCTTTGACTCCACTAGTGTACCTTTACTAAACTAGTGCCCCGTACCTTTGACTCCACTAGTGTCCCCGTACCTTTGACTTCACTAGTGTCCCCGTACCTTTGACTCCACTAGTGTCCCCGTACCTTTGACTCCACTAGTGTCCCCGTACCTTTGACTCCACTAGTGTCCCCGTACCTTTGACTTCACTAGTGTCCCCGTACCTTTGACTCCACTAGTGTCCCCGTACCTTTGACTCCACTAGTGTCCCCGTACCTTTGACTCCACTAGTGTCCCCGTACCTTTGACTCCACTAGTGTCCCCGTACCTTTGACTCCACTAGTGTCCCCGTACCTTTGACTCCACTAGTGTCCCCGTACCTTTGACTCCACTAGTGTCCCCGTACCTTTGACTCCACTAGTGTCCCCGTACCTTTGACTCCACTAGTGTCCCCGTACCTTTGACTCCACTAGTGTCCCCGTACCTTTGACTCCACTAGTGTCCCCGTACCTTTGACTCCACTAGTGTCCCCGTACCTTTGACTTCACTAGTGTCCCCGTACCTTTGACTCTACTAGTGTACCTTTCCTAAACTAGTGCCCCCGTACCTTTGACTCTAGTAGTGTCCCTGAACCTTTAACGCCACTAGTGTCTGCGTACCTTTGACTAGTGCCCCCAAACCTTTAGACTCTACTAGTACCCCCGTACTTTGGCCTCCACTAGTGCCCCCCCCCCCCCGTACCTTTGACTCCGTCGAGTTTCCTCGGCGTCCGCTGTACTTCCGGCTCCACGCCGGCCACTTCCTCGATCCTGGCAGCCGGCGCAGAGTTGCTGCTCTCACTGATGGAACTACTCTCGCTCGCCAGACGCGGTCGGACTAACGGCGTCTTAGCGGGTTTTAGTCCTGGAAAGTAAGGTTGCTTATCACCTTCCTGCCCTTATCCCACTTTATAATACATCTGAAGTCTGAAGTTAGTCGTTTGGCCGATCTTCCAGTCATTTGTACACAAACAGCTTAGTTCAGACCCAAGTAACACCAGCCGAAGTGTATAGGGGTCAGCACATCATGTTTTCCGCTCCCACTCTCCTCTGTCAGCCGTAATCTTTATTTACTTATTTCTTATCCATGTCATCTTTCACACAGTTTGACCATATTTTCTTTAGCCTACCTCCTACCTACATATCTATATCTATCCAAATTTATAAACATTACTCTCCTGTAAGCCCTAGTCTGAGTTTTACTCAATCAGTTAGAACAACTCGATTCACCTACATGTCTTTCTCTTTTGTATGGAGAAATTATGAGACAAAAGCTTGTTTCGATCGGTTCTACGCAACGTATTGTTGTTGTCTCATCATTTTCTCCATACAAAAGAGGGAGACAGACACGTAGGCGAAACGAATTATTCAAACTGATCGAGTAAAATTGCGACTTGCCCTTCTGGTGTCTTGACTTCCATCCCATACCACGCTAGCCTATTGTTTCTCATTTTTTCTGTCACTGTCGCTACATTCAAACTTACTAGAAAATGACGTTCCTATCAGCCTGAAATATCACACGAGCCTGAAACATCCCTTGCCTTCGTTTTTCATCAAGTGTGGTATTGAAGATAAAACATCGGTTGTCAGCGTCGGTACTGCTACGGCAGGTCGACAAGAAAACGGGAAATGACGCAACCTCCTAAGGATTATAGAATTAGAATAATTTAATTACAACACACGTTAATTTGATATAATACGTAACAAAACCTTGTTACAGTTAGGAAATATATTATCACAAAATACCAAAACCTAAATACTTGGTAAGAGTAAACAGGCCTATAGAATCTAAGCCATATAGACGATTTATATAGCGTCAGGGGCAACAGTTCTTTCTTGCCTGGGACCGGATTTCCCTTCGTCTTCGGAAGATTTGGTTTAAAAAATTACCTGAGGTAGATGCTTTAGGGCTCTTTGGTGAGTTGACGCGTTTTCTAGCGCTGGAAGTACCGCTCTTGTCTCGACTGCGGGCGCTTCGGGGACCCTGGAAAATTATTAATGGCCTTACAACAGTCTGTCATATAAATCAGAGCCTTACTAGTGTTAAGCCGCTGTTTGACGGCAAAAATAAGAATGGCGTAGTATTTCCCCGGACGAGCCATTCACAAAGCACTCCTGCTAGTTGACTATGAGCAAAACTGGGTATACCTACCACCAAGATTGTAAGATTGAAGCGAGACCGAGTGCTTAATTTAGGGCTAATTCTAATTCTAGTTCTAATTGTGGGGGAATAAGATCTGCACTGACGTCCCGGGGGATAGGGTGTATTGTGCATTGTCCCCCTGCTAAAAAAAAATAAAAATTTCGGACTAAATTGTGATGTGTGAGTTGCCCATAATATTTATTATCATTTATTGATTTATTATAGCATGCAAAAATATAATTAAAATGACCTACATTACAATATTTTTAAACATAATTTTATAATTTAAAATCCACGAGCCGGTATGACCGAGCTTCGCTCGGGATTAAAAAAAAATAGTATTATTATTTGCCAATAGATGTCAGGAAGAGTCGTATCTTACTGGCTTATTTTTAATTAACAACGCCTTCTAGCTTGCAGTTAGTTGCTCACAATCGCCAATAGATGGCAGGAACAGTCGTATATTGAGTTTATGTTTGATTATTGCAAAACACCTACTTCTCGTCATTTTCTAAAAATGAATCCTAGCTATTTAAACTTCGTGAAAATTGTTGGCTCAGTTTCCGAGATCCTAAA
This sequence comes from Thera obeliscata, assembly GCA_947578465.1. Classification (NCBI taxonomy): domain Eukaryota; kingdom Metazoa; phylum Arthropoda; class Insecta; order Lepidoptera; family Geometridae; genus Thera; species Thera obeliscata. The sequence goes on along the minus strand of OX387914.1, from coordinate 3,014,384 downwards.
TATATATATATATACAAGATTTTCTCGTTTAAAGGTATAAGATATATTCCCTAACCTCGTCAAACCAATAGCTCACTCGCTCTCACTATTCCAACTCTTGATAAAAGGCAATACCTGTATGATGTTATCCAAATCGAGTTCCCTATTGTGCCGCCTCGCCCGGGGCGTGGACGGGGCGGAGGGTCCTCGCTCGGGGGCGGAATCCTTTAAAGACTTGGCCTGGTCTTCTGTTAAGTACAGCTCGCTAGCTGTCACCATTACGTTTGTATCTCTGGAATTGAGAACGGTATGTTAGAATCTGAGAGGCATTCATTCAAACGGCGAAGGAAAACATCGTGAGGAAACCCGCATGTCGTAGTCCTTTAAAATTCGGAAAACATATTATGTGAAAGCGTCACGCAAAAGAGAGCCCGCCAATGGCCTACTTGCGGAAACCAGTTCGCGCAAAGCAATCAAAGAATTTGCAGAATTTGGTATGTTAAAATTGTGGTCGACTGAAAAGTCGCGGGAAGGAGGAATAACTTGACTGACTTATCAGTACCCGAAGTCCCAGTGCATTTACAACATTTCGTTACCAAATGTTGTTTTCGTTTCGCCTATTGGTCTCTGTCTATTGTATGGAGAAAAGATGAGACAGCAACTCTAACTACGTAACGTATTTTTGCCGTGTGGAGAAATACGTTACGTGGATGGAACGAAATGTGGATGCAAAACTCCGACTTCGGGTACTGATGGGCTGTAAGTTCGTTTCCTTCATAACATAAGTCATAAACATTTATATAAGTACTATGGCAACTACGCATTCAAATGGTGACCGCGCAGAACGTTGCATTAACTCACTGGCATGATTTCTAGGTACTTCTAGAAATCAAGCAATTATGTTACTACATAGTCGAATGGTTGGGACTAAGGCTGCGTCCCCAGTAGATAAACTGTTAGCGGCTGACTGAGTAAACAAACTGACGGCAAACTGCGTACAGTGAGCGCAAAACTAGCAAACTGTGAACACTCCATTTGAAATATATGGAAGGGCGTACTAAACCGATACGCCGCTAACTCAGTCGGCGGCTTACAGTTTGCCTACTGGGGACGCAGCCTAACAAAGCCATCACACACAATGTTATAAACTCACCCATCAGTAAGACAGTTGTAGGTGACAGTGCCACTATCATTCTCCTCACTCCCCATCACCAGACCGGGCTCGTAGTTCTGTTCTTCATCTACGACTGCGTAAACTGACTGCCCTTTTAGTGGCAATGTCTTCATGTCGCCGAATATAATGAACTCGTCCAATAAAACCTAGGAAGGAAGAATAGATTTACAAAAAGAATGTAAGCTCGATTTTACCTTTAGTATTTTGTAAAACTAGTTTTAAGATTGTTAATCAAGGCTATTGAAATTGAAAATGTAAGCTTGATAGCTTAAACATGGCTGGAAAAAATAATACATTCACAAAAAGGTATGCAAGCTATCAGATAATTGACATGGCTAGTAAAAAACAAACATAAAGCTCTGATTAGTTTGGGGCTACACAGCAGCGTGTGCAATTTCCATCAAAATTAATATGCATAAATATAGGTTAAATACTCTAGATTTGACTTGGTAAGTAATTTCCACATAGTTAAGGTTTTTTCAAATAAACCTCAAGAGGATGTCTAAGGGTAGTCAGGAAAGTTGAACCACAATGAATAGTCACGAATTTTATGGTGAATGAATGAATGAATGAATGATACAGTTTCGAGGACTGAAAACAAATCAAAAATATAGTAAATTCTCAAAAATGAAATAAAATATTTACCTTGCTCTGTCCATCGTCAAACTTGATCAGGTATTTGTTTGGTTCCGTGATATCTAAAACCTTGCCCGAGTAGTATCGCTTATCCACCCATTTGGCCAATACTACAGTATCAGGCGCATATCCAGGGTACTCCGTTTTGACTGATTTGGGAGTATCAACGGGCGTCGCCGGTCTTGGGGAAATAGGGCGACGCTTCTGCTTCAACTTACTAACAGATTTTGGTGTGGCGACTAGGTTGGTAGGCTTTTCTTCCTTTGGAGACTTGGGAGAATCTTTCCCATTTTCCCCATTGGTGGGTATCATTTCTGGGGAATTCATTCCTTGCATGTATTCAGGCTCTTCAGGTTGTGTCGGTAAAATTGCGCGCTTAGTTTTACCGGCGATATGTCTTCGGCCACGAACCCGTGACTTTTTGAGTGAACTTTTAGGAGTAGTCTTATCGCATTTGTTTATTTCTGTAGGACTCGCATCTCCGTTTGTAGTAGAGCTATCGGAAAGGTTAGCTTGGACGCCGACAGAAACTTTGTCTTCGTTCAGGGAATGATTTCCCTCATCCATGGTCGTTTCTCTTGCATGATGGAATATGTCGTTCAGTTTCTTGATTAGGTTATCGTACCCTTTCACGGAGGTGGATGGATTGGAGACAGATTTCCGAGGAGGTTGGGGCACGACAAAATTACCGTCGCTAGTTCGATTACTAGACGTGGAGGTTGAAGAACTGATAGTAGACGCAAAAGACGCTCTATTTGCTTGAAGATTCACCATAGCAACGCTAGAACTAGTCACGCTGGATGATGAGTTCGATACCGACACGTCAGCCAAGTACGGATCTACTGAAAATCGCTTCGAAACTCTCTGGTACTCCTTACAGATGTCCATCCCGATATCACTGTCCGTCCTCACGATGTATAGCGACAGGAATTCGTTATCTTCATTGTGGTTCACGTGGATATCGAACACGGGAATCTGAGGCGTTGCATTGCTAGGCAGAGAATGTCCGTTTTGCAATGGCGATATTGTCGATGGTGTGTTGCTGTTGCGAAAATTCTCGTTTTTGCCGCGTTTGCCTTTGCCGTTCAGGAGTTTGACCATGTCTGGGGTGCTATCGCTGTCTTCGGCCAGCACTTTCGAAGCTTCAGCTATTTCTGTCGGGGTTGAAGAATTGCCGTTAGAGAGTTTAGAGATCATTTTGGATGCCACACTAGGCACATACTCAGGGCTAGACAAGTTGATTGAGCAAACACTATCGGTAGATTCCTGGTCTGTAGTCTTCCCAAACTCTTTTGGCAATGGTTGCGACAGATTACTTTGATCAGAAAATTGGAAGCCTTCACTTCTTGGTTGAGACACTTTGCCCGGATCGAGGATTTCTGCCCTATCTTTGACTGTGACGGGATCGCTATTATAATTGACGGGACCAGGGACTTTAACATCATCATCCGGGCTTGGTGAAAAAACAAGGTGAAATCCTTGAGAATCATCAAGTTCTGAGTTTTCTTCCGCAATCGTTTCTACTTTTGCTGGTATTTCTTGTACGAACTCCACGCTCGTTCGTGAAGTAGGACTATCAGATGAGATAACAATGACGTCAGGTGTTGCATTCTGGGGGGTTTTTCGATTGGATATGTCGACACTGGCCGACCTCGATTTGGGAGTCTTTGGTATTATAGATTTGGCGATTTCAGTGCTGTTGCTACGTTTGAGGTTCCTAGGGCTGGCTCTAGAAGGCGTGCGAACGCGGGAAGTAGATGGTAGCGCTAGGTCTGCGATGCGTCTCCCTGAGTTAATTTCAGATACTTCTTCGTCTAGGGTTTGGGATGAGGTAGGATCGTTGATAGGGAGATCCAGCTTCTGTATCTTGGCTGAGCTGTCACTGGCATGGTCTGACAGTTTGCGTTTCGAATGGGATGGCTGTTGGTCTTCATCTGAAAAAGTTTAATGAAGATATTAAAGAATAAATATTATCATGTAATTAAAACATTAGAGAAAACGCAACAATAATTTTGAAATAAGATTTAAGAACTACATTCATTGAAGATAACTAGAATATACCTATTTAATCATTGTAAAATATTAAGACCAATTATTCTCACCTACCAGCAAAAAACAGTATGCTACTTTCATTTAAGCTAAACTGCTTTCATTTAACAAAATAAAAGTATCATGGTTCATGAGATACAACCTGGTGTCGGAAAGGTGGACGGGCACCAAAGTCTTAGTAATAGGATTCCCTGTTACCCTTTAGGTACGGAACCCTAAAAATGAAGTATATTCGATTTTATTGTGGAGAAAAGGCTACGTACCTTTGTTAGAAGAACTAACATCATCAGTATCACCACTGATGAGGATAGGCTGAAATAGACAAAAATATTATTTGAGTGAGATTATCGTACTAAAAAAATGAATCAGTCGATCAGATCAATCAGGCGATCACGTGAAACGCTGTCAATGACAGCGACATTTAACAGCGTTTCATCTGATCGCCATCGCCTAGATGTGTGCAGGCTTTAACATGGCAAAGATCTGAGATGAAGAAGGGCATTCTCTCAAAAGACAAAAAAGTTTCTAACAAAAAAATATTCGCAAGAAGTATGGTACAATTATGTAAGTAATAGGGTATGTAAAAAAAACTTAAATACTTCGTCGGAGACCGACATACAAAAATTCACATAAAAGTAAAAGAAAATGTAATGAGATTCATTAAAAAAAGTTGTTTGACCCAGTATCAAAAAAAACTTATTTTTATTGTGAAGATATACTATCTTCTCAGCTTAGAAAGATTAACTAAATATTACCTCTTGTTCCTCATCGGGTTCATAAATGGGGCTGTCGGGGAACAAAGTCTGTGAACTATCCGCTGGCATAGCTAAAGCATTCCCTGGCTGGTTCTCACGTCCTGAAATGTTAAAATAACATTTTTATACAAACCATTTTTAAATATTTTTAATACCTATTTAATATTTTATGGGCAAAGCAAAAAAACTGTTTTTTTTATAGTGAAACATTAATACAAAGTCGTAATAAGAAAAACAGATAATTTGTAAAACACTAGGTACATTGCTTATTTTTGTTTTGCAATTTATAGCCTAGCGCTTGACCACAATCTCACCTAGAAGATACCCATTTAATCTTTTCTTTTCACTTATATACATAAATCTTACAAGAATTCATTTGAGACTTGAGCGGATGCACACTCTCATCAAAGCAGTCTGACATCTCTTGCAGGTTAAACATATAATTATTATAATAATATCTTGTCACAGAACAATTATCAAATTGATTAAACAAGATATTTGTCACACAAAGCAGTGCTCATGCCAACTGAACTGCGAGACATGGCTGTACATTATAAACAAATAATAAATACCGACTGTACCATAGGGTACCAAAGCCTTGACTCAGAAAATTTGCATGTATTTCTTTATAGGTTTTCCAAAGTCTAAAGTAATTAATTTTTAGTTCAAAAAAATCCCCATCAAATGAATAAAAATTCAGCCAACTGGGCTCAAAGTATTACAAGCCTAACCTAAAAATATTCATGTCCACTTCAACCTTCTGTACTAACAAAGTGGCATAAAATTCTTTATCTGTTTATATTTTTGTCAGGATTTAATACCTACTAAAGTTTGTTCTAAAGAGCTCTAGACCAGAAAACAACAACGAAGTGACTGTATTGTTTCTGATCTAACCCTTCCAAATCAAAAAGACCAAGCTTAAGAATAAAGAGTTGCAAAAATATGTAAAATTTAATGAAAGACTAAGAATATAGTATGCTAAATATTGCAAATAAAAATATAAAAGCAAGGGTTTTAAAGAGATCAGTGGAAATTAAAGGTTTTTCAAAAATCTGAACAGTATTTCGAGTGCTACGCTGTCATCACTATTTGGTCGGGTAATAAAATTCAGTATGTAATTTCAACATTAATAATGCAAGTAGTACCTGTGTTTTCAAAAGCAGGGTCCATTTCATAGGCTTGTTCATCAAACGGATCCATATTTTAGCAGTTGTTTTTAAGAAAATAAGATAAAACGCGCGCTTTAGCGCTAAACCATCTACCACTCAATTATTATCAAATTAAAGCATTTCTGAGCACACTCCACATGAATATTATGACTGAAAGAAAAACAGGTAAGAACGCTCCAAGGAAATCAAAAGTAAATCGTAAACTGTTGTAAAATAATCCAGAAAAACTGTATTTTTGTGTTGATTTCGCGGAATTATTGGCAAGCAAGACCGCTTGTTGATCCGGTAGGTGCTACCAGCAAAGAAATTAAAAAACTACCATTTTGTAAACCAAGCCCAAGTCATAAAGTTGTATCGGCAGTATTGGCACCAATGATACCACAGAATCTTATTTGCTTTTTTTAGAATTATCTTACAAACAAAATAAACTAAACCAAGTTGTAATATTATCTGTTTTTTAACCGGCTTCAAAAAAGGAGGAAGATTCGATGCCCACCAAGAACAAAATTAAAAGCACTTTTTAAATTAATCGTTAGATAGGCAATCCTATGAAAGAAACGGATATTTTAACACGATTACTGATAATATTTCCCGCTGTTTCAACTGTGTTACAATAGCCGTGGTCACAGGCAGACTGGAGTTCTTTGGATTTACCGTCGAGAAGCGAAGTCAGTCTCAGTTGCAACTACATTCACTTGGTCTTCAGAATTATAAATGTCCACGTTAGATAATATTATTATTTTAAAAGTATATTAAAATCATCACAACAGGCTCTGAATTTGGGTAATCGCACTTATGTAATTATGTACATATTTTAGTATATTATGTGTATCATAGTATTATTGGGACGCATTTGCAAACGAAAACGTAAGACGGCTATCTGATGCAATCTTGGAAACCTTGTATTTAAGTTATTAATAAGTTATTGGTACGTTTTTCCTAAGTGAAAACATGCATTATCTAACATTATTTAAGCAACCATAAAACTACCACTGTGGTTGATTTTGTATTAGCTGGCAACTGGAGACTTTATAAACGTCACGTCATGCGTCATGTCATGACTCCTTGGTCATGACATAGGACTTGGCAAAAAGACTAGGTGTACAAAGCCAGAAAAAAATCACAATCTGACGAACAGACGGACTTGTGAGACGAGACGGACGATCCTTGCTACGCTTTCTAAATAATCGATTCGCTAATCGATTCCTAGATGGCGTTGATGATAGCTGGAAATAAAAGTTTTATTTGATCCTTGTCTTGCACTTGTTTGACTTGCAATTCGTCTATGCACAGAGACCAAAAATGCATTTCCCACTATGCCTTTGAAACCTAGGAAGACCTTGCAGCTCCTTGAAGGGTAAAAATCCTGTGTCATCTTCAAGGATTTTTGATACATGGTATTTAGTCTTTAAATTCCTTGATCCTTGGTGATCGTTCTTCCAAGTACCTACACATTACACTACCGCCATCTAGACCGCCATGCTATTTGTGCAAGTAGGTAGGTAGGTAGTAAAATTTTTACAACATTTTGGCGGGTTGGTGGACCACGAAGGGACATAGGTAGGTACTTATTATATTTTACCTTTCTACTGTGATAAATACCTAAGTACACAATAATTTGCAAACATGAACGACAACGACGACATTTTTCTATTTGGCTCAAAACATTTCATCAAAGAAGTAAAACGAGATGCCATAACGACTTTGCCGTTGGAACTCTCTTGGAAAATATTTTCGTAAGTTGAACCTACCAACCTTAAAATATTTTTGTTAAATTTCCACCCCACAGCAAATACCTACCTACCTTCCGGAATAGCACCCACTCGTAAACGCACGTCGTAGGTAGGTAGGTATAATAACGACAAAGTACCTACCTACTATTATTTCTTCCGTGGGATTTGAAGGTACCTACCTAATTTTGGCGGTGACTGGTGTGTTTTATACTTACAGTGGCTTTGCTAACACTTACCTACTATTTTACTAGATACCTACCACTTTATGGAGGTATCTTGTGTATCTATATAAAACGCTAAATACTTACTTGGATTGGAAACGCTAGAAGGCGAAGCTTTCCGACTCAAAAATAATTATGAGCTTGAAAAATCGAACGCATTAATGTACAATTACCTACCTACTTATTCAATAAGTTTCTGAAAAAAAGGAAAACATACGAGCACGTATATAGCAGATCTGGATTTTATGAGACAAAATGGTTACCTACTCTAGAGGCATTACCTATCCAGAGAGGAAATAGGGGACTACGTTTGTATGGAGAGTCGCCTGTGTGATTCTCTCGTAAGGGTTGAGTTTCGGGAAATCCTTTCTTAGTGCACCCCCACACTACACCACTAATCTACTCTCCAAATTTCATACTGCTAAGAAAGACCATTAGTTCAGGCTTTGCGTTGATTGTCAGTCAATCAGTAGTCGGTCAGTAACGTAAGAGTTTTTTAGATTTAAATTTAACTTTTACAGTTACTTAGATGACGCATCTCTCCGCACAGCATACAACCTGCATAAAACCTGGGCTCGAATAATCAGCTCGAACATGAAACTCCGAAGGCGATTGAACCGATTCAACCTGATTTTAAAGTTAGGACCAAACTTGGCTAAATTCTACAGACAAAACAAAAGAAGAGTATCGAAGCTGAGAAAAGGATCTAACTTTTTAAATAGAGGAGAAACTGGTGAGTGTCTTAACCTCAGGTGGCAGTAATTTCACCAGCACCCATACCCCTCAAACCGAAACACAGCAGCGCTGCTTGACGGCAGAAATGAGTATGGTGGTAGTTCTTCCCGGAGGAGCCCTTCACAAAGAGCTACTTTTACTACTTTCACTGTCCACAATATTTAATATTAGCTAGCTTTTGTAGCCTAGAAGTACCTATGACTAAGTACGAATTTTATACTAATGCCATCGTAACTGTTCTAAAAACCTGTTTTATTTTCAGTTTATACAATGAGAAAAGTTGTTCTAAGAACAAAAAGAAACGGAGATGACATCGTTATTCATACAAAGAGATATAAGCTATTTTAATCACATCACTGACTACACTTCAAGAGCGCTGGTGTCTTATTGGTAGCAGCCCCGCCTTTCAATCTTAGGGTCGTGGGTTCAACTACAATAATGTATCAATGAGTTTTTTGTCCAAAAATGTATGTGCCAGTACTCTCCAGAAGGAAAACATCGTGAGGAAACCGGCAGTTCATGTCACGTAGAATCTAAAAAGTTCAAAAGCGTGTGCCAACTGCCAAGTGCACGGACTTCTTTGAGGCGTGCTTAAAATCCTTTCATCACACTTGCCTTGAAAAAACCAGTGCCACGTATGAAAAAGAAGACTAACTTCATGCAAAAGTTACTAAGCCTGAAATCTACAAACTAGTTACTTCGTTTATTAATTATTACATTGCCAATATACTTCCAAGTTTTTTGAAAATTTTCTTTTGCTTCACTCGCTCTCTCAATAACCATACACTTCCAAGCCCAGGTCATCAAGTTTATCTTTTTTTTGATAAGTATAAAAAGTCAAAATAAACTTTGATAGTAAGTTACTAACTAAACATAGCTAGCTTGACATCTCAGTTCCGTCGCAAGTTGACACGATGAAGGTCGTTCTCGCTTTCCTGGTTGCTGTTATTGTGGTGGTCCAATGCAAACATTTATTCCTCGGGACCAATGTCAACCGGCCTATGGTCCACCACCAGAATCTGGTGAAGGGTTCCCAAGTGTTCAGGAAGGTGATTGATAACGTTTACTACGTACTACCGACTTCGTTTATGGGACCACGCGTTATTCAGGTGAGTTGGTGTTTTCCATCATTAGTTTCAAATCCATAAATCAAAAATTCGATCCAGTGTTAGTAGGTATTCTTTTGTATAGGCAGTGATATCGTTTTACCGACTCGTATCTCCAAGGTTAAAAAATAAATTGGCATTTTATTGACTAAAAAAAACTATAGCATTGTGTGTTGGCCATGCCAGTCATAGTTATGTACAGAAGGATACCCATCAGACTAAACATTGCTAGCTCTAATGCCTTTTCTTTATTTTTAGGTAACTTGAGCTGTATTCTTGTGTACCTACGCATGTTTTGGGCACCTGGTGTCTAGCTCATAGATAGCTAGTATAGAATTGATTAATTGCACCTGTTTTATTTTGTGTGCGTCATAAATAACGCTAAGTTTGATTTTTGTACGGCATTAGTCACATAGCTACGATTTTTATCCAAATTACAAATTGGTATCTTTAGCGCAATTTTTAAGGAAAAGGGGGAGGCCATTTATTCCTTTTGAGATACGGATCATTATTGAATGTAAAAGGAATAGGTCAACTATAATAATATGCTTAGTTTAAATTTGTTTTTTTTTCAGGGTATCCTGGCCGTCGATATGAAAAGCTCTGAAGCTTCTGCAAACGTCACTCAAGGAGGAGTCGGCTTCAATTTCGTGAACATCCGTATGAAGAGTGAGAGGGGACATGGCCTTCACTATGATATTTACATTTACGCATAAACCATGATATTTATATTTATATAGACATACAAACAATATATTTTTTGCAATTCTATACTTTTTTTACTTTTAGATCACCGTTATGATGGATACGCATCAGACTATACACCGCTAGTTCTTATGTCCTTGCTGTAAGCGTTATTTTTCTTTGTTTTTAGGTATCTTGAGCTGTATCCTACTGCACTACTTCCACTCGCTCCAATGGTCTCAGCGGTTTCGTTTTTAAAGGATACTAGACAACCACCCCGACTTCGCACGTGTGGTAAAATTAAAATCGCTCTTTTCGCCTTTTTTTTCTAAATTACTCGCATGCGAAGCTAGGTCGGTTACTCAATAATAATGTTGCATTCGAATGGTGAAAGAATTTTTGAAATAAGTCCAGTAAATTTGGGTTCTATTTTTGAAACATTCAAAAATAGTATTGTTTGATGCTATTAATCAAAAACCAAGTCTAAAAACTAGTAAAAAATGATATTACACTGATTCCGCTACGCGTTTGCATACGCTGCTGCTAAATCTCAAATCCAATGCCAATTCATGAAATCGAAAACGCGTTGTTTAAGAACCACATTTCAATGGTTCGGATGTGCGAGTGTCAACCACAGAGCACCAAACACGCTTTTGCTTACGCAAAGTAGAGAGAGTATGATGACGTATTACTAAGAGAACCAGTGTCGCCAAACTCATACACGTAAAAACAAACACACATAGAAATAAAAGTTATGATTGGTCGAAAAAAAAACGTTAAAAAGGACCTAAAACCAAAAAAATAATTTAATTGATAATAAACCTTAAAGCTATCGTGACATGGTTCTAAACTTAATAAAATAAACAGTGCTAAAATAAAATTCTATTTGCCAAGAGATGGCACTTCTCATCCAGTATTTTTTTCTTTTAGTCTCTATTTAGTTGTAATAAGATTGATAATACAATGGCTGTTACTTGATTGACAACAAAACAAAGCTACTTGACGCTAGATGGCGTTATAGAAAACAATTCTGTTAGTCTTTATCCACAAGGTATAAGATTCATAATACAATGGCTATGACTTGACATAGCCACTCACTTAGTGATGTGCCAAGGTGGATACAAGACAAATGTATCGACATCGATGATTACCTACCTACTTCTTATCGTGTCACTGGTTTTTTCGAACCAAGTGAGGTGAAAGGATTTTAAGTGCGCCCCAAAGAGGCTCCTTTCGTGCACTTATTTAACACATATTTTCGAACTTTTTAAGTTCTATGGCATGCCCGGTTTCCTCACGATGTTTTTCTTCACCGTTTAAGAGCACTGGCATAGTGTAAATTAATTTTTGGGCAGTAAACCTCATTGGTTGGACTGGATTTAAGCCCACGACCTAAGGATCAGAAGGCGAAGCCGCTACCACTAGCCCACCAGCGCTCTCACCTACCTACTGATGTATAACGATCGGTAGCACGTCAGGTTATATACAGGGTTATTCATTATTAGCTGCAAATACTCAGGAATTAGGTTCAACAAATAAAATAAAAAATATTTATTAAATGATTTTTTTTAAGTTTTGTTATGAAAATCCCGAGAAAATCGATAAATAACCTACCATAATGAATAACCCTGTATATGGTGGTCGAAATAAAAAGCTTTTCTTATCTATCTTTCTTTATTTACCCAATCAAATGTTTACAACTCGTAAAATTGTATACTTAACTGTTTCAAATATTGTTTCTTTTTCTTCTTGTGTTTTCTTTTTCCTGTTGCATCGATACATTTATTTTGAATATCGGAAAACTGAAACCAGAATTATTATGTTATTTCTTCAAAATATTTCCGTAATTTTCATCTTACCCAGCCACTGTGGGCTATAAGAATAAGAAAAGAATCAGAATAATAACAGAATAATACATAAGGAATAAAATCATCACTAAAGCAAAAAAAAAGTCAGCTCCCTAAACCTAACTATTTATATGATCAGAACTAATAAAGTATTCGATAGCACATTCATCACTTTATTGGGGTAGGCACAGCCCTAATTGAGTAGCGAAAGTTGAGATTTATAGAAACGCGACCTTAACGAATATCATTCACAGTCTATTTTTGTTTGATGGTTTTGCATTCTAAACAAAACCAATTTAAGCAATAAAATAATACTAACCTGTGATACGATATGCCCCCTTTTGTTAAATTATTGGTTCGGCTATCGTTTTAGCACTGCAAAACAGCACAATACGGCATTTTTATATTTTTTCGTGTTTTTCTCAGTTACGTTTCTTCTGACAGACTTCAAACACGACTAAACAAAGGAGGGCTTGAAGTCTGCTGTACTGCGCGTACTTGGAGCGTGAGAAGGTCGTCTACATGCTATTTCCATTACTTCTTTATTTCGTGGTGTCAACTCATAATTTTCGAATTATTGCAACGTCATTTCTACGATCGCAGAACCAATAGATAGGTAAGTAGATAAGTGTTGAAATAGTTTTTTTGTCAGTAACAACCTGTAGAAGCCTACAGTTTTTTTATTGAAATTTTCTAATGATTATCAACAGCCTTATTGTCTAACTTGAAATCCATTACCAGTTTACTACTGGTCGACCCAGTCAGAATTTTGTTGGTATACCTATATTGTCCAAGGTATCCAACTGAAGTTAATTTCGGCGTAACGCAATTCCAAAATACGAATTTCTATCAAGTTCCATTCATTCACTAGGTTTGAATTTCGGTGGTGATGTGCTTTTAGAGTTATGTCAGATAGTTATACAATACTTCACTTCTTCTTTTTTGGCTACTGCGACTAATATGCCACAATTCTGCCAAGTTATACAATACGAAAGTGACAGTTAAAGTGAAGGCTAGGTTTCAAATGTCAAAAACAAAGCCGATGTCGATTACGAGTTGGCTTAGATACTACCTATGGTCCCAGTTCCATAGGAAAAAAATCGGTTGTCTGTAAAGTCGGTTTACTGACGATAGTTAAACGTGACAACGTCATACAGCCGAGGCCGATGGTGCCTCTTTGTCGCTCGTTCCGCGCTCTCGCTTGCACTTAAAGCCTTAAATGGAACGCCCCAAGCGAGGTAGCGCCGCATGAGTCATGTTTTTTCGTGCGTGCAGCCGGCTCCATCGAATTCTAAGACGTTGTCACGTCAAAATCTGAAGCACTCAATCAACTCAATTTCAAGTTATTCCAGAAGATCCAACGTGCCACTCACAAGCCGGAACAGGGTTCTTGAGATCAAGCAGGTAGGTATGTAGGTCATATCCGGTTCCTGCCTGTCAGGCCGGAAGTGTCAATTTGACGTCCTATCACAGAATCAGCTTGCTTGTTTCGATTTTTAGCTTACTTCAAAAAGGAGGTTCTAAATTCAGTTCGTAAATACTTATTTCTACGTTTGTATGTAGGTGCCGGTTTAATCGTGCCTAAGAGTAATCATACTCAACGAATAGAGTAGGTATGATTACGATCCGATGGTGCAGTTGGTTAGGACATCCCCGCATCAAGAGGAAGGTCGTGGGTTCAATCAAATTATGTTCATTTGGGGCTCGATAATGTTGTGTGGATTGTTCGTAATATTTTTTTTTTAATCTCTCGGCTCTTAACTTTTAGGACAATAAAAGTCTTTTTGACAAGTTTACGATTTGTATACATTCTCCACTGTAGTGTAGACTGTAGGTTACGAAATGTATAATATAGTACCTACATTCTAAGCTATTAAACAATGTTCTACAATAGCCACAAGTTAGGAACAGTATCGGGAACTTGTATAAATAAAGTTAGAACTTCAAATTGACTCAGATAGCAGAGGACTTGGTGCAAATTGGAGAACGTTTTGAAAATCAAAGTTTATTTCGAGTTTGTTTAATCGTGTGATAATTATAGCCTAAAAAGTTACTTAACCTATAGTATAGGCTAAGTACCTTTTTAGGCTATAGGTCAAGGTATAGGTCCTATACCTTGTTTACCTATTGATAATTCTACATACATAAATAAATAAACGATTTACAAAAGTAGATTTTTTTGGTTGATATGGCTGACCAATCTCCAAGATGGACGTAGGGTACATCGTATAGGGCACGTTTCTAACTTTTACATAATGTAGAGTGTAGACCAACCTTTGGCTGCTATCTCACCTGATGGTAGGTAAGCGACGATGTAGCCGAAGTTTTTTTTTTTATACAACAAAGTTAGCTAACAAGCATACGGCCCACCTGATGGAAAGCGGTTACCGTAGCCTATGGACGCTTGCAACACCAGAGGCATCACTCGCGCGTTGCTGACCCTTTAAATGTTTTAAAACGCCCTCCTGAAAGATGGAGCACGATGGTCTAGAAGCCACCTTTTCACTCTTGGCCTTGAAGAGATTGTAGTGGTAATAAGGAAAAACAGCCGACGGCAATGAGTTCCATTCCCTGGAGGTTCGCATAATGATGGAGCCAAAACGCTTAGTGCGAATGGGTAGTAATGCTTTGTTAAGGCGTTGGATTTTACATCAGTATAGGCCACCACAAGCCCTCTCTGGCTCTGGTTTTGAGCCTGTGTGAGTGCTCTGCTCACTAGTGTATTATACTGTGTGTGTGACGTTTTGACGTAGGATTTATTTAGACAGCACTCTCACAGACTCAAAACCAGAGCCAGACAGAGCTTGTGGAAGTACAGGTGGGCAATATGCTTGTTCCATCAGCAAGTTGTATGAAAAAAAAAGTATTTTATAACTCTTATTTTCCCTTTTAATACCCGGGAGTAGGTACGCTAAGCAACATTAGTTCCTGAGGAAAAAGTACAGTCATTACCTTTAATGCTTTTTGAGTTCCGCTAGAGAAGGCAAGTGTGAGTCGTATGTGTATAATCAGGTGGGTTCCGCCCTGCAAACATGCTTTTGTAAACCAGTTTCCTGTGATTTCGTAGTTTGTTATACATAATTATATCTGGCGACAGCCTTTACGGTAGAAGCTTTGCCTTCTGCGCATTAGGGAGTGGGTTCGATCCCCACTGAGAACAAATATTTGTGTGGCAAACACAATACATGTTATGTATGTTTGTCTGGGTATTATACTATATTCTAGGTATGTAATTTACAAACAACTGTTCATGTTTTCACTGCTGTCAGCATTCCCCGAGTCACTATTTTTTATTTTATTTGGATTTTGACTGGCCTCTAGCTCAGTTGGTAGTAGCTCTGCCTCCTGCGCCGTAGGTCGTGGGTTCGATCCCCACCGAGAACAAATATTTGTGTGGTGAACACAAATGTTTGTTCTCTGTCTGGGTGTTATATTGTATTCTAAGTATGTATTTACAAAAAAAAACGTATTCAAGTATTATATCAGCTATCTGGTTCCCATATTACAAGCTCTGCTTAGTTAGGGGCTGGGTAGTGTTGTGTGAATTGTCCACAATATTTATTTATTTATTATTTATTATTTTCATCAGTCCTACAGGTTAGTCCAATTTTTTTGTAACAAACGTAAGTTGGTATTGTTTATAGTGTTTAATTGGTATTGTTTATGTGTGAATTCATTGCCTTTCTAATTAACTTTTTACAAAAAGTAGTTAAATACGAATTGATAACTTGTTAATAACCCAATAATATTATATTAATGATAACCTTTTGAGAAGACCGTTTTAGCAGCCGCTATCGATAACAC
Source organism: Thera obeliscata (assembly GCA_947578465.1). NCBI lineage: Eukaryota > Metazoa > Arthropoda > Insecta > Lepidoptera > Geometridae > Thera > Thera obeliscata. Next base: position 2,998,492 of record OX387914.1, on the reverse strand, counting down.
GTGTAACGATATGAATGACACTTGGAATATTACCAAAAAGAAAAAAAAGGTGTCTGTGGTTTGTTTTTTTAGATAAGCATTTGGCTGCCAGCATGCTGGAAAATGAGGATGCAGCCAAAAGGCAATAAATATCACAACGATATTTGACAGCCTTTCAGCTGATCGCCATCGCTTATATGTGCGCAGGCCTTTAGGTGTAACCTGTACACTCTAGTCTTTAAAAAATCTTTAGATAAGTTTTGTAAGTCATGGTTTTGAATTCAACAGTTTCTATTTTTTTTTGGAGTTCATAGTCTTATTGTAAACGGAACAGCCTCAGGTCAGGCCTGTACCCCCTAATAGGCATGGTAGATAATGTAGATATCAAGTACCTACTCAAGGTTTTTACGAGTATCAGCCAATTGTAATATTTGGACGTACCCCCTTGTTAAGCTGGGGTCGCACGGATATATTTTGCACCCATAGTTTTTTTCCACCTGTGTTTAGGATATTGTTTCTTGATTACTAGGGAACCCTTATAAGTGCAGGCTATGGTCCCTATGCAATAACTGTTTTGTTTTAAATTAGTTTAAATAACTAAAAAGCTGTAGCTTTTCAAAAAGCGGTGAATGTCAATAGCGACCGTAATACGCAAAAAAACTTATAGTGAATACAAATACTTACTAAACACAAGAAACATTTGAGCTATCGGTAGACCAACCGACAAACAATCAAAAGATAGCTAAACTGAACCAAATCAGTGCGAGACGGAAGCGAAATTATGAATTATTATTGATTCACGTATTATTGGCCCAGGAACTATTGGCGGTTTTGCCCGTCTCGGAACTAAAAAAGTAGAACCCCCAGACAGAGAACAAACATAATCTATGTTCTCCACACAAATATTTGTTCTCAGTGGGGATCGAACCCACGACCTACGGCGCAGAAGGCCGAGCTACTACCAACTGAGCTGTGAGGCCAGTCAATATTAATATTTAAATTAGTACTATTCAATATTAATATCAATATTTGACAGAGATCTAAAGATGAAATTATACTGAGAAAAAAATATATAAAAAGTTCTAGAAGTACGAAGGTACAACAAAACAAAGTAAAACGTGTTTCTTTCAGTGATAAGTTACGAAACACCTAAAATGATTTTGCTTTACAGTGGAAACGCTCAGTTACGTAGCTATAGGTATTTGTAATGTTGCCAACATCGTACCGAAAAGGAAATTAAGAGGGTCTGCACGAATTTGGCACTTGTTTGAAACGATAAGATCAGTTGCTTGTGGTTTAATGACCTTTTGTGGTGTCGTACATTCGCCAGCTTTTTCAGTTTAAACTCAGCTGGTATAATTTGCTTTATTTTCTGTGAAAGTTGGTGGTTGGCCAATTTCTGACTCGCACCAAACTTAATTATTTGGTCAGCATGTATCTTGAGAGTGTTAAGCTTACAAACGCTCGATAAAATTTCGATTGGTTACAACTCAGGCCCATGAGTCATTGAGGTTATTATTTTTTTTGTTTTACTGGCCTCAACTCAGTTGGTTTGCCTTCTGAGCTGAGGTCATGGGTTCGATCCCCACCGAGAACAAATATTTGTGTGGTGAATAAAGATGTTTGTTTTCTGTCTGAGTGTTATATTGTATTCTAAGTATGAATTTACAAAAAAAAACAATTGTATATAAGTATAATATCAGCTACCTGGTTCCCATAGTACAAGCTCTGTTTAGTTTGGGGCTAGATAGTGTTGTGTGGATCGTCCGCATCATTTATTTATTTATGCTTACAAACGCTCGATAAAATTTCGATTGGTTCAGACTCAGGCCCATGAGCCATCATAGGGGGTTATTATTGCCCGATAATGATTTTTTAAATATTCTACCTTTATTGACAGATCTCTCAGTACCCAAAGTCCCAGTGCATTTACAACATTTCGTTACCAAATTTTGTTTTCTTATCTCTCTCTTTTGCCTGGAAAAATGATGAAACAGCAACTCTAACTACGTAACGTATTTTTTGTGTCTCATCTCTTCTCCCTACAAAAGACAGAGACACGTAGGCGAAACGAAAACAACATTTGGCAACGAAATGTGGTAGCAAAACTCGGACTTCGGGTACAGCTGTCAAAAAATATCGCTGTCATATTTGACAGCGTTTCAGCTTATAGCCATCGCTAGCTAGATGTACGCAGGCCTTTAGCTTCTAAACCACATGAAAATTTAAAAATCTTGGATACCTAAACGCTAGTGTAGATGGCAATTTGTTGTACAAAATAATATGAAAACAAAGGCATGTTTAAATTTATTCATCAGCCAGTGGTTGTACAAAAAAACCTTCTCCGAATCGTTATTCTTGGAAATGTAAGGGGATGCCATCCAGCAGCGGGTTTTTTAGGCTAGTGATGATGAATGAAGAATAAAAAAATCCGTTATGCCTCCAACGCTGGCTAAGAATAAAATATTGTATCGTTAAAGTTAAGTTTTAAATACACAACTTAGAATAATATTATAACACCCAGACAGAGAACAAACATCTACGTTCACCACACAAATCGTCGTTGTGGTGCGAGAAGTCACTAAGTGACATTTTTTGCCAAAATGAGTTATTGACGCCAAAGTGTTTTGAAACCCATTATGTACCTTCTCAGAATGTAAAAGAGTAGATTTTACTAAAATTATAGATAATACAAGAATGTCAGAAGTGCATAACTACCCGTAGAGGCAAAAATCTGTCTAAAAAAATCATCTAAGGGATCATAAGTAGTTTAATTCAATCACTTTACTTACAATATTCTTCAAGTCTTGGGGTTGCACTGCTCACTAAAGTCACTTAGTGATTTCTTGCAGATAAAAAGCTATTGAATGAAATGAAATTCTGTTGTCGGTAAGAGTCATCAACAGATCATAATTAAGTAATATTTAATCAAGGTATTACGCTAATGTGTATGCCAGAATTAATTAACTTACTTTTTGTTATATAACTCAGTAACCATATAATTACTTACATTAATTTGTTGAAAGTTAGTGTGTAAGGTAAAATTATCTATATTTTATATGAAGAAACCTCTTTTGTAACTATAAGTATTGATAAGTTACACTCATTTTAAGAACAAAAAAACTTTAAAACGCGATTATCTCGAGACTAGCTTTTTGCACTTAGTTACTTCTCGCACCACAACGACGAAATATTGGTTCTCGGTGGAGATCGAACCCACGACCTACGGCACAGAAGGCAGAGCTACTACCATAACTGAGCTGAAAGGCCAGTCAAAATAATTTCCGAACTTCAGTTCATCGCGATACCGGTTCATTCTGAGAAGCGACGGCTGCGGGCTTTGAAGCGTCTACTTACGAGTAGGTGGTGTAATAACATTATCCCAGACTACCTCCAAATTGTATTCCTTACCTTAAATTATTCCCTCGCCCAGGGTAGCACTTCTAACCAACTCGCAGTGGAGAATGAGCTTTATTTCGATGGTTTAAGAGCTATATTCTGTAGCATTCACGGTTGTGGTACGTTCAGCTATTCATTATCTGTTGGGGACATAAGTAAGGTCCTCAATTATGCACTCAGCGATGATGGGCTTGCAACCTGTCACAATTTAGATTAGAAATACTGTGTGATAAAACTAAAAGTGGGCATTATGAATAAAGAATGTCTGAAATCAGCAAATGAGTCCATGATGAGCGCCTTAAATATTTATATTAGCAACTAGCAGCCCGGATGTGATTATTTTAGATAATTCTGGAATATTAGAGAACATGCTAGATGATGACAGAACTAATCATTTTAGCAATTTTGAATATCAGATAGTTCTAGTGAATTCTAGAACATTTTGGCAATACAAATAGCCCTAATTGTTCTTCTAGTTTTTGTGGTATGGGATCTTCATATCAATTTCAATAATAAATAAATAACTTTGACTCTGGCATCCTAGAGGTAGACGTTAATTAGACAGCAAATATCCTCATTTCGTTGCAGAATATTAATATGCAATAGAAATTAGCACAGACCTGGCGAATCGAGAATCTAGTTTCTACGTCGCTTTCTGATATAGGTACCTACCTACTCTATGCTTAGGCACAGAAAAGTTTGTTTTTAACCGACTTAAAACAGGAAAAATAATAAATCATCTAGTGTTGTATAAAGAACGGTTTTAGAATCCTAATCCTAACTTCTTAGCTCTTTTTTTATCAGTTAGTTTTTAGGGTTCCGTAGCCAAATGGCAAAAACGGAACCCTTATAGATTCTGTCTGTCTGTCTGTCTGTCTGTCTGTCCGACCATGTCACAGCCATTTTTCTCCGAAACCATAAGAGCTAGACTTTTGAAACTTGGCGAGTAGATGTATTCTGTGAACTGCATTAAGATTTTTACACAAAAATAGAAAAAAAACTATAAATTTTGGGGGTCCCCATACTTGAAACTGAAACTAAAAAATTTTTTTTTCATTAAAGCATACGTGTGGGGTATCTATGAATAGGTCTTCAAAAATGATGTTGAGGTTTCTAATATAGTTTTTTTCTAAACTGAATAGTTTGCGCGAGAGACACTTCCAAAGTGGAAAAAAGTTCACACCCCCCTCTAACTTCTAAAATAAGAGAATGATAAAACAAAAAAAAACATATGTTGTACATTACTATGCAAACTTCCAACGATATTTAGTTTGAACGAGATCTAGCCAGTTGTTTTTTTTTTAAACGTTATAAATCGTAAACCACAATTTACCTTTCGACGAACTACAAGAACCTTTATATTATGTTACTTGATGCTACGGAACCCTTCATGGGCGAGTCCGACTCGCACTTGGCTGCTTTTTTATATGATGCAATGAATAAAAAATGCAAAATTTAAATGCGTTTGATTGTTTCTTCGTTTGAGAATATTGTAAAATTAGGATAAATAGGATTATTTTTTTATGTAAGTAGGTATTATCTGCATGTACCATGCATACATAAAAAAACATACTAACCGTTTGAAGGAGCATTTGGCATTTTTGCGCACATCTAGCGCAACAGCGATAGCGATAAGAAAAATGCTGTCAAATGTGACAGCGATATTTGACAGTGTTTCACTGATCGCCATCGCCATCGCGCTAGATGTGCAGCTTTTCGTTACAAATAATCAACCAAAACAAAAAGCACACATCACGTCGGAATAAAAATGTCAATGAGAATTAAGGGAAGTATTGACAAAAGGAAATGTCAATGGGAATTAAGGGTAGGTATTGACAAAAGGGACCATCGCCCATCGATGACACCAAGATTGATTGCATCAGCACCTAACCCTTTCATTTCCTGTCAGTGGCATGATCGGCTGCGGAAATACAAACCACACTTGGAGCTTGATTTTAAGCAAGCGGTTCCATGAAAAAAAATCGGTTGACTGTAAAGTCGGTTTACTGACGAAGTTAAACGTGAAAACGTCATAAGAAGATAAACAGATGTCGAACGCTGCTGAACGCGGAGGCCGATTGTCCCTCTTTGTTGCTCGTTCCGCGCTTTCGCTTGCACTTCAAGCCTTAAATGGAACGCCTCAGAGTGAGTTAACGCCGCATGAGTCATGTTTTTTCGTGCGGGCAGCCGGCTCTATCGAATTATAAGACGTTGTCACGTCAAAAAGGAAATTTCATGAAATCGGTTCAGCAGTTTGGCCATGAAGTCACAATTAAGTTTCACAAGTTTTTTAAACTTCACTTTTTAGTTACTTTTTATTTTACGAAAGGAACCTTTAAGGCGCATTTTAAATCCTTTCACCACACTTGGTTCGAAAGAAACAGTGTCACGTTACGAAGTAACATTTTCAGCTTCTTCTTCTTATCGTGTCGTTGATTCTTTCGAACCAAGTGTGGTGAAAGGATTTTAAGTGCGCCTCAAATAGGCTCCTTTCGCGCACATTTTTATGGACCAGCGTTTATAAAACCGCCGCTCACCACACGTCATCAATCACGGCGCCTGAGCTCGTCGCGGGGTAAATCTCTCTTTTTACCCCATTCTGAGCCGACATCAGCATAACAGGGCCAAAGGAGCCGCATTACCGACGTGATCTGAAGGTACGATGGTTTTGTTGACAGAACCAATAGACTAGACCTGTGGTTGAATGAAGAAAAGAACGGGTTCTTTTGATATGGGATCATTTGGATTCCCATAATCTTTTTCAATATGAATATAAATATTCTGCACAATCCACACAACACTATCTAGCCCTAAATTAAGCAGAGCTTGTACTATAGGAACCAGGTAGGTATAGCTGATATAATACTTAAATATATTTTTTTTGTAAATATGTACATACTTAGAATACAATACAGTACTTAGTGTATAAATATGTACGTAAGTAAGAATGGCCTCAGCTCAATTGGTAATAGCGCTGCCTTGTAGGCCGTAGGACGTGGGTTCGAACCCCACCGAGAACAAGGTATTTGTGTGGTGAATACTGATGATAGTTCTCTGTCTCTGTTAAATTGTATTCTAATTATGTATTTAAAAATAAAATTTATATTGTAAGTATCATATCAGATTTCTGGTTAATACGTTTTTGAACTCAAATTTCTTAAAACGCAAAATCCTTAGACGTTGTTACTCAAACCTATTCAATATAAGTATTTGAACTTGAGACTTCTCATTAGTGGTATGTATTTCGGGAGTCTCTTTTTGAAGGATTTTCTTTCGAATGCAAATACGTCATTACTAGGACCTTTTAGCACTAGTTTTTATGAAACCACTAGATAATTAATATCCGGTATTTTTTACTCGACTGGCTTGATATGCCAATCAAGTCTATCGATTCGGCTTGTTCTAGACGTTTTAAGCTATTGCATAGCTTCTATCGTGGGCCTTGAGCGTGGGGACCGAATCCAGAAATTCCGTAACGAAAAAAACCTAACACCCCCAATGACGTTTTTTCAATGACGTGTAAGTAACAATAACATTTGGAGTTGCCATATACGTAACAAAGTTCAAGTCAGTGCTCAAAAGACTTCGTTCCGTTCTTTAGGGAGATTTGCACATGAAGGTAGGGATACAAACCGATTTATTAAAAAATAAAAAATACTGCATTAATAAAATAAATAAATAATTATAATTACATAAGTTGATAAAAAATGCTATGCAATAGCTTTACCGCGGCAGTCTCCGAGTGCCACACGTCTTTTTTTTATCAGACGAGCTTTATGTATGTTTAATCGATTGGCCTCTCAGCTTAGTTGCAACTGAGTATGATAGCAGCTCTACTTTCAGTGACGTATGTCGCCACCGAGGATAAAATATTTGTTAAGTGAACACATAATTATGTGTGTTCTATGTCTGGCTATTATATTACAATATGACACCCAGGGAATTTAAGTAAGTAATTAACAAAAAAAAATTACCTACACAGGTTTTTTTATCAGCTATCTGGTTCCCATAGTACAAGCTCTTCTTAATTTGGGGCTTGAATGAATGAAAGGAATGTCCACAAAAATTAGTATTATTATTTTAATGAAATCCTCTGAAATCTGAAGGCTATTTCAGCATTCCAACAATCTCACAGCCTTACGCACATCTGAGCGTTCTGCGGTGTTGATCAGTGGAACGCTGTCAAATATCGCTGTCGTATTGACAGCGATATTTGACATCGTTCACTGATCAGCACCGCAGAATGCTTAGATGTGCGCAAGGATTAAGGACGTAAAGTCTGATTCCTCATTAAATTCATTCATTTTTCATTTAATTTAATTTTGTTCATTCATGTTCTCGAGCTAAAAACAGAAAGATTTTTTGCGTCCCTTGCGTCTCAAGAAGTATTAATATAAATTAAAGAAAAACAACAACAAAATAATGTACATAATTTAGATACATAAAGTACCTATCCGCCACTTCTAGAAAATGGTGCTACGGGTATAACAATTTGTGACGTCGACGAATTTTAATGCATGGAGATCTCAAACGATAAAAGGTAAAATGTTTTTTACTTTTTTTCTAGCGGTCGAGAATGATATTTTTACTTTGTACTTTGCATTTTTAAATGAAACCATTACTTGAAAATTGCGAACGTAAAATATGTAAATCCTGACTGTATTTATATAATTTTTGCAGGGATTTCTTCAAACTGAAAAAAAATTGTATTTTGTATCGAAATAGGGTTAACAAATCAGGTATCGGTATTGTACAGGATACATTTCGGAGTGTGCGATGGAACTTTACGATTTGCTTCCCCCATTCTATCATTGGACCACTAGACGCACGGAAATGCGACATCCATACATGGTTGATGTTCCAACTGTCCGCACCAAGCGCTTTGCTTCAACTTTTATGCTGGGGACCGTTTTAAGGAGTGGAATTCCTTGCCAGTGTCTGTTTTTCCAAGCTTGGATGTTTTTAAGAACAGAAGAACAGTATCTTCTAGGTAAGCGTGCTACACTGTTGACCGAATCATAATATTTGGTGTATGTAGTGGCCACTTTGGTGCAAGAGCCTTGATCTCTATCTTGTATCCAACGCGAAAAGAAATCAACGAGGCAAGAAGTTTCTAAGTCAAAATACGAGCCAATCGAACAGCACCATACCAAGAAGGTTGGATACTACGCAGGAAGGAGGTTCTATTCCCTACCAGCTCTATCGGAACGGTTCAAATCACATGTAAAACAAAAGCGATCCTAAAGTGCTTTCACACTCGTAACAAGACGCCATCATTAGCCGAACTTCATTCGGTTCCCGCTTCCACTAATTACGTAACTTTTGTGCGGTCTCTCGTTAAAACTCCTCAAATTTTCGCCTCGTTTGAGACGCCAGGCGCCGTGTCGCGTTTTATCAGCGTGTGTAATGGGTGCTTAATGTTTAATGTTTGGAGTACCTGGATAGGCACTGGGGATCCATTTTTCGTTTATTAGAATTAATAGTAGAATCCTGCGCGACTTCGTTTGCGCGAAGCTTCTTCTTCTTCTTTTCGTGTAGAACTATCTTGAACTACTGACGAGATAATGACATAAAAAAATTGACACCTCGATGGGTATGCGTATTTTTTTTAATGATTCTTTGGTGACCGCCTACACCATAATTATTCCAAATATCTTTAGGTTTTATAGATTTAGACCTTTCGTGATGAGAAAACACCATAAAATACAACTTGCAACTTCTCAGAACATCTCATAACTTATTATGACACAAGTTGTCACCAAAATAATACCAGTGTCAGGCTAGCATCAGTAAAAGGATAAATTGATGCAAAGCTTTTTTTTTAAATGGCAATAAAGTATTCAAATTCAGAGCGAAAAAAAATTGGTGTCGCGACTTGATAGAAACAAAATCAGAAATCAGAAATAGGTATCGAAGGTACAGTTTTAAACTGTATTTAATTAATATTTTGACAAATATTTAAGCGAGGGGTTGATTTGTTCGAGACAAAAGTTAGTATAACTTAAAGTGAAACACTTTACTGCAAAACGAAGAAAGATCTCAAGATTTGTTGTTGAAAATGTAATGTCAAACAATGTTTCACAACAATTACGTAGTTTTGTGACAGTTCAAACACGGTTCGATACATTGACAGGAAACAGAGTTTTGTGTGGATTGTCTAAAATATTTATTTATTTTCAACACGGTTTAGTGATCATCATCATCATCAGCCGTAGAAGTCTACTGCTGGATATAGGCCTCCCCTCTTCACACTGAGAAAATACCTGACATAGGGAAGAAATAACTGATTAAGCATTAATATAATATAGCAAAAAAAAGGTTGATATTAGAAGGAACCTATTTGGGAGGACAAATTCATAAGGAATCGTCTAAATTTTTTCTCAGTGCGAACATCGGCTTCCCGCGATCTTAGCAATGTCGGTCCATCATGCTTTTAGTGTTTGCGATTGGATAATTCCTTCACTCGCACTTCAGTCGATATCACAAGAAATTTGTGCTAAATAAGAGTTCTAGTGACAAATATGCGCATTAAATCACAGCGCGAATGATCACAGTTGGAAGTTTGACGGCGGAACCTCACGTTTTGCCGGTTCCTTTGTTAACATTTGAAAAGGCTGCGCAGTTGTTTCTTTGTGGACTCGTGTTACTGACCACGTATTTAGCTTAGAAATTCTGACCCCCTCTTTCATAATGCTTTTTAGCAGGTCGCCCAAAATCTTTGTCATTAGCACGCCAACAAAAATACATTTATTTATTTAATTCTTCTTTATTGCACCAAAAACCAAGTTTGTACAATAGGATAGCTTAATGCACTAACCTCAGTGATTTTTAACCGACTTCGAATAATAAGAGGATTGACTCAATTCGGTTGTATTTTTTTTATGTTTGCATAACTACGTTATTTAAGAACCGATTAGAAACATATTTTTTCATTTGAAAGGCAAATACTCCCATAGAAGTTATATCAAAATCAGTTCAGCAGTTTGGCCGTGTTATCTTTCAAAAGGTTTTAAGTGTGCGAGCGAGAAGTTGTTTGACGGTGTTCATCGTCTTAACGAACGCTTGTATCCGTACTCAAGCTGTTGAATATTTTCCTATAGGAATGCCTTTGTTTTATAAGAAGGCATTGAATACGCTCATACCGATGAGAATGCTTATAAGCAGTCTTGAGTCACAGAATACGTAACAAGCTGGAGTTGCAAGAATTGTTTTTCGGTGTTGTTCTGATGAACTGTGTCTCATTTATTGTAGTCAAACTTCTTACATTCAGTAATAATAATAAATAATAAATATTGTTGACAATCCACCCCGAACTAAGCAGAGCTTGTACTATGGGAACCACATAGCTGGATATAATAATTATGTATATTTTTTTTGTAAAAACATAAGTACTTAGAATACAAAATAACACCCAGACGGAGAACAAACATCTGTGTTCACTCACAAATACTTGTTCTCGGTGGGGATCGAACTCGGTGGGGATGTAGCTTTTTCGTAGCAGTTATAACCCTCGTAGCCAGCTCGTAGCTTAGCTCGTAGCTCTTTAGCTGTTGTAGACCATCAATCGTAGCACGTAGCCTTTCAACCATTAACTAGCTCATGTACCTAGTCGTGGTGACTCAGTAAAAATTGTCCCAGTCATTTATCAACTGTTCGCAAGCGTGTACCTGAACAGAAATATTTTTTAGAAGTATTCGTTATTACGATGTAGGACTATCCATTGACATAATTATGCTTTGTTCATTTTTCACAGCTTAGGCTCTGCTCAAAATATTTACTTTTTCAACTACAGGATTACTTTGAAAGGGGGTATAGTTTAACCTCAAGCTTTTTTGTCATTTGTCTAGTGATTGTTTTTTATTTACGCTGCGTGGTCTGTGAAAGAGCGAGAATGCGACTGTGAAACAGTTACAGTGTATCTCAAAATGTAACTCAAAGTTCTCTGACGTTTTTGATGTGACAACGTCTTATAATTCGATGGAGCCGGCTGCACGCACGAAAACACATGACGTCATGCAGCGTTACCTCGCTCTGAGGCGTTCTATTTAATGCCGGCTGTACACTCTCGACGAGACACCCCGAGACAGGCCGAGAACGAGAATGTACATGGGGCTCTCGTCGTGTCTCGCTCTCTCGCGCCTTGCCTCGGTCGGTCTCGGTCGCTTGTCGGTTTTTTGTGCCCGAGTCAAAGGATCTCGTTGGGTCTCGCGAGGAAAACGAGAGCGTGCATGTACACACTCGTCATTTAGTTGTTCGTTGGCTGTGTTTGTGTGAAGACGCTTTTTTAAATACACAAAATGAATAATACTCTAGCTAGGTATACCTACATAATAAACAATACACACATCAACTGACTGTTATTCAATTTGAAGTAGGTCCTGTTTCTATTGCGGTGCATAGTAGCCATCCACCATCTTCTTCGCCATGGCTTTTTAATTTCTTTTTGTGGTAAATGTTTATCAAATTATAATAGCTCACAGCACAAAGACAAATAGCAGCAGCAATTTCGACGTCCATTACTGCGAGAATTTACAGTACTAATGAAAAACGAGAGTGTACAGGTATGCTCTCGTCGAGAGCCTCATCGGCCGAGGCTCTCGGGGAGACTCTCTCGCCGAGAGTGTACAGCCGGCATAAGGCTTGAAGTGCAAGCGAGAGCGCGGAACGAGCGACAAAGAGGCACAATCAGCCTCCACGTTCGGCAGCGTTCGACATCTGTCTCTCTCCTCCTTGAGTGAGAGATGCGTCCGCGTGGACAGCTGTATGACGTTGTCACGTTCAACTATCGTCGTAAACCGACTTTACAGACAACTGATTTTTTTTAGCTGATATCTCTTCTTTCTGGCTCTATCGTATCATTCGACATCTCACTCCTTTCTTGGACATAATTATTATCTCTCTCACAATCCATCCGTCTTTTCTTAGGCCTACTCCCACTTTTATATTTATTTAGTTTCATACATAGCACTCTTTCCGTAGCTGATATAACAAATACAATTTTTGGCTATTCTACACGACACTATCTAGCCCCAAACTAAGCAGAGCTTGTACGGTGCTTGAACCCATCACAATTGCTAGATAAACTGGTTTCGTCACTGTTCACAACTCAAAAGAGCATCTCTAAAGTTAAACTGGCTTGAACGCATTATTCAATAATATTTCTCAAACAAACTCGGTAAAACACTCACCATTATGCGCGCACATAAAACATCGATTACCCCTATTCCAGGGAGATACTGTGAAATAACTATAATCGAACTTTCTTATTGACATTTTGACGTGACAACGTCTTATAATTCGATGGAGCTGGCTGCACGCACGAAAAAACATGACTCATGCGACGTTACCTCGCTCTGAGGCGTTACATATAAAGTCCGAGTCCGAATTCTTTAGAGCAACGATAATTGCGGCTTATGACGTTGTCACGATCAAGTATTTAGATGGACTTTACCTACTGCTAATGCTTTTACTGTTGCTTGTTTTTTTAAGTCCCCACAGGAATCTATTTATGTATTATGGCTTTCGTGTATCGATGTATTGGCTGCCGCGCAACCAAGCAATTTAACTCAAAATATTGATAATGAACCCTTGCTTACCGAGTTCCGGAGTAGACCTCCTTGGTCTTTGGTTTATCTCACCATGAATCCTAATATCAGTTTAATGTATGAGAAATGCTTTTGGATATTGAAAAGGTATTACGAGCAGTTCGGTTCGGTTAGTTTGAGTAACTTTAGACTATAGGATATCTAAATATTGAAATACTAATTTCTCGAAATGTTCAAGTTTGCATTGCTGTTTAAATTTTGCAAGCTGCATTACAGTGTTTCGGTTTGAAGGTTATGGTGCCGGTGAAATTACTGGCACGTGAGGCTGAACATCTGTATGCCTCAAGTTGATGGACGCAGGGCATCGTAGTTCGTTCCTCATTTGCTTGTTCCATCTGATAGCTATATACAAAAAGTTTTGTTTGTAAATAACTGGGTGAACAATATCTACTCCCAAAAACTTATCATTTTGACACAAAAAAGCTAAAGTAAATTGGTTATTTTTCACTGAAATTTCTTTGAATGAATTTGACTTTTCAGTCAAAAAGAAGTAAGTATTACTTTATTAATTATAAAAGAAACATCTCGTTTATGAACCACAAAGGTGTCACATAGAAAATAAAACGCTATGCGCATGTTTTAAAAGTAGCGTTGACTATTAATAACAGCCGTAATGAACCTACGCTTTCTTGATCTTGACACTAGCAAATTTTTTAATTCTTATTTCTTTATTGCACACAATATAAAACATAGGAAAAGGGCAGAAATAGAGAACATGCACAAAAGCGAACTTATCCCTGAGCAGAGTTTTCTTACAGCAACCTTTGAGGCTAGAGAGAGGTGACAATACCGAGGCAATGTGTGAAATATATCTACAATGCAGACTTTATAACGGTAGCAGCATCCTAAACCACAGTTTTATAGTTCGGAGCACATATTTTTCACAGTACATTCTCTGTTGGAATGAACTGGAAGACATCGGAATGAACGGAGCGATGTCCCACTGCTTTATTGCGTTGTGGCCCAACTCAGAAACTTTTGCTTATTCATTACCTAAGTAAAATAAAAAAAAATTGAGAAACTGACTTCATGGCCAAACTACTTCGTACTTTGTAGATATTTATCTCATAAATACATCCAATCGATAAATAAGAAGACGTAAATGTCTGCTTAGCTCGTTTTTTTACGAACTATGGGCTTGCGTTTGACCACAATCTCACCTGCTGTAGGTAGCCCTAGGTAGCTCGCTTACCTAGGTTAGCGTGCTAGAGACTACTTAACCTAAGAACCTAAGATACCTGTTCACTCTTCTCATAAAAACAACCAAGCATTCAGTGTTCGGAAAAGCAGACGCGCCGGCAAGGACTACCACTTCTTGGCTGTCCGCAGCATAAAAGTTTGAAGAGAGAGAACAGTGAGAGAAGTTCCATCATGTATGGATGTCACTTTTCCGTGCGTCTAGTGGTTTAGTGGTGCGGTATCGATGCAACTTTTTTTACGCAACTGATAGAACAAGCTTACAGTCCACCTGATGTTAGGTGGAAACCCTCGCCATAACAATGCATTGCCTCGTAGATGACGCACGTCCGGAACGTGTCCTACTATGCACTACTCTGCGTCCATAAACTTAGGGCATATAGATGTTCAGCCTCACTTGCCAGTAATATTATATATTACTAAAAAATTATGATGACAAGCGGACATAATATTTTTGTGGGCAAACGCAAACGCTCATCACTTGTACCAAGCTACTATGTTCGCATGACCTACTAATGCTACTAACAAGAAAATGCACGAACTATTCAAAGTTTACAAAACTGTTTACTGCTGATATAATAACTTTTATGTATATTTGAATACAATTTATAAAGTTAGCGCACGTAATCAATTTGAATTTACAACAGGTGAATCAGGAAGTGATAAAGCTTAAATGATTTATATATTTTTGTATTTGAACTCTGTACTTTTTATTTTAGAAATTTGAATGAGGTTGTTCTGGTAGATGAGGATCGCCAATTAAACAAACTTAGTAATTCACTTAAAACTGAGATCTTATTCCGTAAAATCTCTTCTTAAATTTAAGAGCTTAGTTCTTGGCGGGGCTTTGATGCAGTTTTCTCCAATAAAGTCTTTCGATGTATGCAGCCTCCTTGACTTCCTTGTATAAACGTCATGACA
Source organism: Thera obeliscata (assembly GCA_947578465.1). Taxonomy (NCBI): domain Eukaryota; kingdom Metazoa; phylum Arthropoda; class Insecta; order Lepidoptera; family Geometridae; genus Thera; species Thera obeliscata. The sequence goes on along the minus strand of OX387914.1, from coordinate 2,983,391 downwards.
GCGGCCTTTTCTTTTATCAGGCTTATGTAACTTATTCTTGGCCTTCCTCTTTCCTGTTTTCCTTCAACCTTTCCTCCAATGATCTTCTTTTGTAGCTGTCATGTCGTAGATATCCAACGGATTACTTAAATAACTCAATGCTAATGAAAACTATATTCAACTTATCGAAGTAATAGAAGCCTACCGATGCTGTTGTCGTGCATATTAAAAGTCAAATAATCCATGCAAATTGCTGCCAACAATTTCCTCCTTTCACGACTCATAAAAAGTTACAGGATCACACAAAGAACTTACCTAAACAAAATGGCCGCTTCACAAAATGGCCGCCGAACAAACGCGTAGACAAAAGAATAAAGGTTTGCCTTGAAGCCGTTTAATGAAGGTTTAGGTCATTTTACGCTCATTTCGATGCAAATTTAAGGGTTGACGATGCTGAGTTGAGTACCAGAAGTCTATGCAAATGTGGCCGAAAGATTTTGATTAAAATTTAGCTAGATATGAAGCTCATGGGTTTATTCAGCCGTAAGGACCTGTGATCATATTTATTGATGCTGTGAAACGAGGTGGTATTATGCAGGTCTTGATTTAAATAATTCCTTCAAAGGAGGTTAAGGTACCCTTTAGCAGGGGTAAATGATATTCATGTTCCCGAGAATGCAAACTTGTTTTGAGCCTGTTCTATGACGTGTACTTGAATACGACCGTTTGTATAGTTTTTATGATATTTGTTTATGTATCCCACAAGTTTAGTAGCCCATAAATTAGTAATAGAAACAAAGAACAGAAAAACACTTTATTGACCCTACGCTTATAACAGATTATTACATTTATCACGCAAGATAGATTATACACTAGAATACCTACCTACTTAAAAATAAAAAAATATAATTAGTCACATTAAAAAAAAAAAAAAAACATAAAATAAGTAAAATTTCTGTCAATAATAAGTGTTAAATAAGGCTTTAGGCTTTATTTCTAAACCCTTATTTTTATTGTTTGAATCCCATTATTAGCTTAAAGTTTAAGCTAATAATGTTCCTTTTTTTAGCGTTGGGTAATAAAGGTTCTCGAATGGCGACCACTAGCTTGTACCAGATAGACCGACGACATTGTTAAGATCGTGGGAAGTCGGTGGAAATGTGTAGGGGACGCCTATGTCCAGCAGTGAACTTCTTCAGGCTGATGATGATGATGAGATACCACATATTATTTTATAACCCTAGTACTTTACCCATTATCATAAACAGCTGAAGAAGTTCACATGAGGAGGTAGTCAGAAGCACGTCCTTATTAAAGCTCTCACCTCCAAAATGCTTGTCATGTTCAACTAACACATGAAGGTAATTAACTGTAACAAAACAATATATTATAGCTACATTATTATAATTACGCTTGCTAACAGTAAATTCTCATTAGTGAGAATATTATTCAAATTTCGTAGTTTCAGTGCTGACTTGCTCAACTGTCTATAACCGCATGGGATCGTACTTTAGATAGATAGATAGATAATTCTTAGTAGTACCATAGATAAGATAATACTATACTAGTATTAGTACCAATACCGTTTACCACCGATTATTTCAATAGTTTTAAATTAACTTAAGTTATGAGAAGTACTGTTGCGCTACCAGAGGCCTAATTCTCGGGCCGATCTCGATCATTTTGCAATTTTATTTTATTGCTTCTTTTCACAACCCCGCACTTTTTCAACGTTTTTTTATCAACGACCTCATCGTAAAAGCCTCGACAGCTACGGAAAACGGTGAAAAAGTGCGGGATTGTGAAAAAGAGCAATAAAATAAAATTGCAAAATAATCGAGATCAGCCCGAGAATTAGGCCCCTGGTGTCTACCTAAAACTAAAAAAACTATACGATATAAAAACTGTTCAAATCAAAATCAAATAAAGTCTATTTTGATGCCACAAAATAGTGTTACACAAGAATAATATAAGTAAATATGGCATAAAAATTGGCCGTCATTCAGCATAATTAGGGTTCCGTAGCCAAATGGCAAAAACGGAACCCTTATAGATTCGTCATGTCTGTCTGTCTGTCTGTCTGTCCGGCCGTGTCACAGCCAGTTTTCTCCGAAACCATAAGAGCTAGACTGATGAAACTTGGTAAGTAGATGTATTCTTTGAACTGCATTAAGGTTTTTACACAAAAATAGAAAAAAAACTATATATTTTGGGGGTCCCCATACTTGAAACTGAAACTCAAAATTTTTTTTTTCATCGAACCCATACGTGTGGGGTATCTATGGATAGGTCTTCAAAAATGATGTTGAAGTTTCTAATATCGTTTTTTTCTAAACTGAATAGTTTACGCGAGAGACACTTCCAAAGTGGAAAAAAGTTGGTCCCCCCCCCCTCTAACTTCTAAAATAAGAGAATGATAAAACTAAAAAAAATATATGTTGTACATTACTATGCAAACTTCCAACGATATTTGGTTTGAACGAGATCTAGTTAGTAGTTTTTTTTTATACGTCATAAATCGTAAACCGCAATTTACCTTTCGACGAACTACAAAAACCTTTATGTTATTTGATGCTACGGAACCCTTCATGGACGAGTCCGACTCGCACTTGGCTGCTTTTTTTTACTGTGCTATAGTAGCGAGCTCCACTATAACGTTGTGTGCGTGACACCGCAGTAGAGTGCGACACAGCGCAGCAACTGCGACTCACCGTTGTTACCTACAGAAGTTTAATTACACGCCATCGTTTCTTCCTGCAAAAAAAAATAGGGTAATGTAGTAGGGGTAGAACATTATGAATGTGCAATCAGAATTTTAAGTTTCGATAAAATGACAAAGTTATTAAATGTTAAAATTTTCTGAAATCCTGCAAAAAATTATGGACATATTAGATACGTAGTACTAGAGAGTACTACTAATAGTACTAGTACTATTTTTTTTTTTTTTAGTACTAGAGAGAAAAAAAAATACGCTGTTCGGTTCCGCTTGGTATTTAGCGTTTATGATTGAAATTATTTTTGCTTGTTGAATCGTTTCTCAATATATGACTAAAAAATGTGGATATTTAAAGATTTTTTTTTTAAATATGTAGTTATAAAGTACGAAAAGGTATAGAGTAATACGGTCTCACCAACGCCTAGGGCTTGCAACACAACCAAAGAACTTAGACAACTTTGCTGGTAAGTATGTATAACTTCTTAGATGCTAAGCTTTAAAGAACTTCGCGTGTTGCAAATTATTTCTTGTGTGTTTACCTGAAGTTTAGAATATATTTGTGGAATCTTTAATTTTATCATGAAGTATAATTATTTAAGATTAGTTTTCAGTGCTCAAGCCTCACGCATACATTTACTTATAGAAATTAAAAAAAAAACTAAATTAATTACCTGCCTTAGATTATTCATAAATATAGCTATCCAAAGCAGTGGTAGTTTTATTGGTAGCGGCCCTTCGCGCCTTCTCGTTGGTCGTGGGTTCAAATCCAGTCGAAACAATGAGCCTTCCAGCGGCTAATAGAAAATAGAAAAGTGTTTTATATATATTTTACTTTAGATATTTTTAATATGGCCTCATATTTGGGATGTGAGCTAGCACTGTTCCCGAAATAAATGAATAATAAAACAAAATAATGAACAATCGATTCGTAGATAACTCCTGGGTTTCAAATAAACCAAATGGCCACCCGTAAAGCCTCCATTTGATATAAGGTATTCCGTAATTTTAGTGAAGGTACCTATAGGAAGATACATTTAATTCGTACCTTAACCTTATTGCTGCGGGGCTAAAATGACGCATTAAAATCCACATTCATTATTAAAATTTGCAACTAATTATTTTTTGGTCAATTTTCTTTGCTGAGACAAAGACCAACGACATTTTTAATACTTTCCCTAAATTAATAAACTTTTAATTGAGACATTTTAATTCTACAAAATTTTCAAAAAACGAATTAATGTTTTATAGGAACTATAAATTGGCATTGATACAAAATACTCAAGCGAAAATATTCAAATAGAAAGCGGTTTCATAGCGCTCCCAGACTAATAATCATGGCTCAAGAACCCACCCCTTTTCACCCCGGATTTATATTAAATTCCTTAGTCCAAATTTGGCGAAACAATGCCCATGGGATAGCTTGCCGCGATTTTATTATTTCTTTACGTATTCGGTCCCTGTGTTCAAGTTTTATGGCTTGTTTTTATTTACGCGTAAACTATTTGCGCTGGTACTTGAGATAAATCTTTTTGTGTATTTTTTGATATTACATTCCTCGTACATCATCATCATTATCATCCATAGCCCAACTTCACCCACTCATGGGTATTATATATACAGGAATTTCATAGTAAAATCCTCTCATGTTTATGTACAGTTATGTCCATCCCAAGGTTTCCTGGTAGAGATCGCTGTTAGCGATAAGGTATCGTGACTATTTATTTTTAAGTTAAAAACTGTATCCTATACTTACCTAGTGTGTCATTGTAATCAATCAAGCGTTATCTACCTATCTATAAGCTTCTCTCTGTATGTGTCACTGTTCACGGTCCTGTGCTAATTTCATCCAGGTCTTGCCCGAGATGTTTGTCAAATCGTCTCCAATCTAGCCGCAGGATGACCGACGAGTCTATGTCTTGAAGACGCTTCCGTCTGGCACTGATTTGAATCAGTTGAGCCATCTCTAGATAGTTTGTAACGATCTGCGGGTAGCTCGACTGTTTCTTAGGTATTTTGTAAATATTTGTTTATTGTGTAAATAAATAGTTTGCTAAGTTAAATTAATTTAATTTGTTTGTTGAACTTATGATGAAAACTTAGCAGCGTTACAATAAACGAGAAGGTATTTATGAAAAAGTTTTGCAGACACTTATTAGCATTTAACGAAGTTACTTTTAAAACATTCTGTCTCTAAGAAAATTAACATACTCTGTTTCATTTCTCCCCGTTATTTTATAAAACTTTGAATACATACTTGTAAGAATTTTATTAAAAGTAAATATTGTCTGCTTTGAATTAAGCGTAAAAACTACGTTCTAAGAAAAACGAAAAGCAATCTAGTGAAAAAACTCATAAATAATATTAGTTTAGGCATACACTTTGAATATGAAATATGGAAACATTTATTGTAGATTATTATCCATGATTAGGTTCTGCTAAAATATTTAACTTCTGAGATACGCTCAGGGAAAGAATAAAAAAAATGTAGGTAAGTGTGGAACTAGACTTAAACAGAAGTAGACTAAAACAAATCTATGTTGATGAATAGTAGATTGTTATAAAACGAGTGCCGTGGGGTACACTCTACTTTTCACTACGATCGAGAATAAACTTTTTTTAATTCTTCAGATGCCGTAACGCATGCATTCAACCAAAGATATCGCCGATTTTAGTTCCATTTTCAAATAGAAAATGTTGTTCTTTTTTTAATAAGAAATAGTTCCAAGTAGTCATGATTATTCTACTTATGACTAAAAACTTTTTTCATTTTCGTCATTTAATTTTACACAAAAATTAAAAAAAAAACGGTTTCCCCTAGAGGAAGATTATGTTTTTTCTTTTTCGCTCTGGTACGCTAATGACGGCTTTTTTGAGCAAGAAGAGTGAACAATATTTTTCATCATGATAATTATGTCTTATACAAAAAATGTATGTAGGGGTAAATACAGGTAAGTAAAGTACCTATTTCAACTTTATTTGCTCCACTAAAAACACTGTCGCTCGAATAACAATCTACCGAAAAGGGAACAAAACTGAATGGCTTTACTGGACGTGAGCCGAATAAGAAGTTTCTTTAAATAAAACAGGCTACCTGCATGGACCAAGAAGACACTGATAAAATAATGTTGGTGTGGAGATGCAAAACTCGATCTTGTGGCGTAATCAAAGTCGGTGATATAAAAATCTAAATCCTTAATGGCTGACAGACATAATAACGCCTAATGTTGATGGTTTTATTTTTTAAAACATCTTTTTTAGCCAAAGTTGCGGTCAACGTTTTTTATAAAGTAGGAGAGAGCAGAAAAAGTCGCGTGTAACCAGTTAGTTACGCTTCTATAGCAATGCAGCGCATTATTTACCCAATGTGTGCACTTTCATCGTCTTTTACTAACAATTTACAAAAACGTCCGACGAACCACCTATAAAATATCAAATAGGATCTGCCGATACGGTGATTTAAAATCTTTAAAGAATGTCTGAGAAAAGTTGTTGCGTTTTGCTAACGTTATGCTAAAACCATAAAATATCTTTGTCAAGTAAATCAAACTGGGACATGAGGAACATTGACACAAAATTACGAACAGTAAAAACAGTTCTACGTTCCCTTTTTTTCTAAATGGGTCTATTTTTCGATAATCATCTGACGATACACACCTTTACTGTCACCAATAGCCTGAAGAAGTCCACTGCTAAGGTCTTTCAGTGGATTTCTTCAGATTTTTGACGACCAGACCTTTCATATACATTTCCAGGAAGTACAAACTGTACCCTCCAGCATCCGTTCTCCATCGATCGAGTTTCACAGTCATGAGAACAATGCCGAACTTTACCTGTGATCTGGTTAAGTGGTCGCCATTGATTCTCCCAGCTTTCAAGTGCCCTTACTGCTTTTGTATACTGTGATCGCGGAGTTTCTAGTACCCCAGAGGAAACCCTTTGGCAATAAAATGTAAGTGAAGTGAGTAGGCATTGGGTTCACTCAACTTTCCTCTTTAAAACTTATAAAGCCATGTTTTTAATTTCCAAACCAACGAGCGCGATGTGAAGTTTCAGTACTTCGTGGTGACACACTGACTAAAAGCATAGGGCGCACTTCTAAGTTAGTTTTAGTTATTCTACCTTACTCGAATGACGACAGAGTCTTCTCTGTCGTCATTCTCTTGTTGGGTCTCCTATGTTGATCTTCCTCTTGTTGGGTTTCCTAAGTTATCTTCAATCAAGCGTGGTGACTATGGTCATTGGTCATTGGCAAGCCAACTCTCTCCACTAGGGTCTATGTCCAACAGTAGCCTTTAATATTAGACTGATGATGATGATATGACTGATGATATGATTCTTCAATTTAAATTTTATTTTAATAAGATAATAATTACAAGTTTTTAAACATAATGCTTTTTAAACGACGTCTATCAGACAGGAATACAAGGGATGAGCTCTGGCAGAAAAGAATGGAAGAGGAAACATGCTGTGCCGACTTCACATAAAGTGGAATAAGGTCAGGAAGAAGAAAAGTCTGACAGACGGGAGTGCAAGAGACGAACATGAAAATCCGACCCCACATAAAGGGGTTACTCCAACCAATGCCACGCGTTTTTTCACCCAGTACCACGGATTCAGAAATGTTGCAGATCAGTCGAAAGTGTCAAATCTAACAGGTTATATCAAAATGTCAAAAACGTCAGCTTGACAATAAAATTTGAATAGGGGTAGAAAGATGATAATAGTGCTTGTTTATGACTCCCTGACGATTTAAGAAGTACCCACCACATCAACGATACTCGTAGAAGGTAAGTATTTTTAGTGCTCAACAGGATAGCCAACCTTTCGATCCATGTTTTCGGAGTTCCGTGTTCTATTAGTGAGTGTATATTAAAACTTCTAACGTCTATTACATTAAGAACATTTTGCTCAGTTGCTACGTACTCAATGTAACTTTTCTCTGGTTTTATTAGCTCGTATTGCTGCACTTGCTGAAAGTATTCTGGAAAAGCTAATGTTTTCTATTGCATTAAAACTAGGGTCTGCTTTGTAAAACGATAAACTCGAATTGATTTTACACTACTTACCACGGGTCCGGTTAATGTACGGCCAGTTTATGTACACCTAGTTAAAACGGATTCACTTTTTCCCACTGTGAAATTGTTATGGCCCATGTAGCAAATAAATATTTCAGTTATTACTTTTTTATCCAGCGATAGATAATTGTCCTAAAGAGGACAGCCCCTTTGAGGGTATTGAAAAAAAAACATTTTCTGGCACTGCGGTGGCTACTGCTGCGGCACGCTCGCTCTGCTCGCTCCCCTTGTGCGTAATTTTTATGTTCAAACATAACCTAACCAAACCAATTCGGATCCGCCCTAGATAGTATCAAGAACAAGTAAATATCCAGTGCCCGAACAAAAAAGCAAAAACCCTGGCATCGTAATAACGGAGTGTACAATAACCTGGTTCCTGAAACACAGTTTTTACTAGTTCGGAAACCTATGGATTCAATCATGTATACTGTTCCATGTTTATGTCAATAAAGTTATTTTGTATTTGTATTTATGATGTACATTATCACTTCCCCGTAGTACGTTTGGAAACGAGAAGTCAACGTAGAATTGAAACTAACTGTGTGCTTACTGGCTGATGGTCTAAGTTCCATTGCATATTTGCTTTTTGCTATAATTTGCATCCACAGTTTTGACTCGCTCGAACTTGTTGGGACTAATGTGTTTTCTTACAGCAAATATGTTTTCTCCGGCAAAAAACTTTGCAAAATTAGTTGTGCAACGTTTCGCGTTGAAGTTACTCTAGTAGCCTTCTAGGACCGATTCGTTTGTAGGCATTTCTTAGTTCGAAGTACCCGTATTTAGCAGTTTATGCTGTTTTGTCATTACATTGAGTCTGGAATAGAAAATTCTTGCATATTCTCCTAGCTTGATTTATTAAATGATTTTCCAATGCTCTAAAACTTACTGGCATTGTAAACAAATCCAATTTCATTTTCCTCGTATGGGTGTATGAGTGCACTGGTGGCCTAGTGGTCTGATTCTAAAGACGCGGGCTCGGATCCAGTCGTGTACCTATGAATTTTTCTGCTAGGATAATCTATGCACGCAATGCTAGCTTTCAAACGGCGAGGAAACCAATAGCTTAGTCAGCTCTGCACGTATTGACCATGTCTTACCTGTGTGTTAGGCCGACTAAGCTGTCAGGATGGTATAGATGCTGGGCAAGCCTATTCCGTCTAAACTGCTGTCCCAGGCACTATACCGTCCCTCAAGTAGGGCTTGAGTAAATACCAGTTACCCGACTATAGTCTAAGGCCTAAGGCCTATTTACTCGACTAGTATCTACTCAGGCTTTTATTATATGATTTTTTCTAGATACTCGATAATATAAAGTTGATATTACCTTTTTTTATTTAATCTTCCTGTCCGAATCCCATTCTAAATGGGGTCAGCACAGAAGTTTTTTATCTTTCACTCTGAGCCTTCATTCTCATACATTTATTTAAAATGTTATGTCACACACATTCTATTTCGCCTCTAGTTTCGATACAAACGAACATAATTGCTAGGTACCCGCAATGTGACCGCAGTCAAACCACAGCGTCAAGCAACACACATCAACTCGGTATTTGATTGATTGTCTGTGGTCGCATTGATTTGTAAGCGACAATAGGTACCTACCAAGCTTAGGTCAAAGGCAAGGCGAGGCAGACTATCGTTAATAATATAATAATTACTTACTATTATAGGTAGGGGAAGGTGAGGTAATACGATCCCTGTAGGTCAAATGATCCCCCGCCGTAAATCAGAGACAACTAGTGCCATCTATCCAAATGCGCATGAAACATGTTCCCCGCACCCCAGCCAGTTGCCTCTCCAAGTGTCATGGCAGTGCGAGCGTCTGGCGTGATTTTATTAAAACATAATCAAAAAGTGTGGCTCTGATCTAAAGTAAGCCTGTTTTTGGATTTTCATTACTTTTTACATGTTCGTGTTTATTGAAATGTTGTTTTATTTGCGGGTATTAATAGCAGTTAGCTTATATTTAAGCAATGTTCGAACACCGCACGCGGTATTTGAAGGTTATGTTTTGATCGATATCTTGAAATTTGGTTTTTGGGGCGAAATGATCCCTTTCTGTGTGTTTAAAATGATCCCATTTCTATCCATCAATTCCATTCAATTTCCATTTTTTTTGAATGGCTTCGTGGATTCAGACGTAGACATCCGGACATTACGATGCGTGCCCCAGAATCGATGTCTTCTGCTCGAGCGCGAGCTTTTAATAAGCCTGTGGTGGATAATTTTTTTTCAACTTTGAAAAACGTGCAAGAAAAACATTATTTTCCACCCCATCGGATATTTAATGTTGACGAGACGAGTTTATGCACTGTTCCAACATAAAACTCGAGAGTGTTTGCACAAACAGCCCGTAAACAGGTGGCCCCTACCCCAGGGATCATTTTCTACATAGGTGTGTATAAAATGATCCTTTACTAAACTTTAACAAAAACCTCTAATACAAAAAAACTACATACATATAATAAAAAATAGGTATGCATTTACAAAGTTAAGTAAATTCACTACCTCCAACAATAGAACTCGTGCGATTTTGCCTTCAACTTTAGCCACAGTTAAGTTTATCCCTTAAGGGGATCATTATACCTCACCTTCCCCTAATTCATCATTATGAATGACCTATCAGTAAGTAAGCTAAATTACTGCTAAAGGACCATTGTCCTTTAGCAGTAATTTCGCTTATCAGAACGCTAAAGGCCTGCGCACACCAAAGCGATGGCGATTGCAAAACGCTGTCAAATATCGCTGTCATATTTGACAGCGTTTCAGCTGATCGCCATCACCATCGCCTAGATGTGCGTAGGTCTTAAAAAGGATCACGATCTTCATTACAACCCAGTTTTGATTCTTGTTATTATGTTGCTTTTCTAGCAAGGTTATTTATTATTTTATTAAATTGATTGTATTTATCATATTATTTTAAGACTTGAATGTGGTATACTGATTTAAGTTCAATCATTGAACCCACAACCTTCTCAAGGTAGATTAAATAAAATTGATAACGCAATTTTAAAAATAAAAATACTTCCGACTGTTCATAAATGACTGAACTAATTTGACGGAATACACGAATTAAAATATGAAAATGTACCAAATAAATCTCCTTACAAAACAATACCTGCTGAAAACAGTTGAACCAACAAAAGTAGATTCCAAAAACATTATCCCAACAATTCACTCGACAAACTCGAGAAGTGCAGAGAACCGCAACCGTATCTCAAAGTGTAGGAAAAGACAACCACCAAAAGACGATCTGAAACTGCGGACGGATACATGACGCGGTAGCTGCTCTTACAGACCGTCCACACGTGACGGGAGCTTTCCACATGTACTGAGAGATATACTAAGTAAATGGCAAACTTTTTTTATTTTCATTGTGCTAATACTTATGACAATGTAAGCACTACGGTTTGCTCTTTTTAATGAATCTCATGATATATTATAGTCTCTGAAAAAAAAGCCATGGCTTGGAAAATGCCAACTGAAGTGAAAACTAGGACAATTATTCCCCTCCGCCCCACGCCCCAAAAATCCAAAACCAAAATAAAAAAGTCAGATACAGTATTTGTTGCCATATCATATTTACTTTTTTTTAATGGTTAACACCGACCGTTGGATATCGATACTACCTAATTATTTTAACTTACTTAGCGTATCCTTAAAATTAATATGAATTGTACATCAGCTCACTCCCAGCAAGTGTGGCAGACACATTATGAAAACACTTCGTATTTTATGTCCTCCGGCAAGACATGTGTAAAGTGTCCATTATACCGAGATCCCTCGAGACGAACGTTTTCCACTACATCAAGAGAAACGGTGATGTGAAAGGAGGTCACGCTCATGTGGCGGTCGGATAAAGCACGTAACTCAAGACATGTTATGCCCGCAGCAAGCCTTTGTCTCTAAAGAAACAAAAACTGAGCGATTGTTTCTCGCGTCTTTTGAAGTGTTCTATTTTCAAATGTTTTTATTTTCTTCTGGCCAGTGTTAAGGAAACTTTAAAAGGTTTTTCCTTCGAATCTGATAAAAGAACGTTAAGTATTGGATAAGCTGAGAAGGGTTCAAGGATATTGGATTTCGGCTTGTAAATATTTTATTATTTCTAATTATTTTCACTAACAAAATAATTGCATTTTTACTTAAGGAATTTTTAATACTATTTACCATAAACTCAATAGTAAGCAGTAGGTACATAATTAAAAAAAAACTTGAGTTTGCTTTGGCAATTAATTAATTGGGCGGAAAATGTAACGAACCAAGGAGTCTTAGAGCAAGTAAAGGAGAAGAAACACTTGAGACGATATAAAATCGAAGAGGCAATATGTTTGACATCTTCTACGACATAACAGCTACAAGAATATCATAGAAGGAAAGTTTGAAAGAAAACGCAGAAGAGGAAGGACACGAATAAAGAGATAAAAAAAATCGGTTGTCTGTAAAGTCGGTTTACTGACGATAGTTGTACGATAGTTTGTGGACAGCTGTATGACGTAACAACGTCATACAGCTGTCCACGCGGATGCATCGCTCACTCAAGTAGGAGAGAGACAGATGTCGAACGCTGCCGAACGCGGAGGCCGATTGTGCCTCTTTGTCGCTCATTCCGCGCTCTCGCTTGCACTTCAAGCCTCAAATGGAACGCCGCAGAGCGAGGTAACGCCGCATGAGTCATGGTTTTTTGCGCGTGCAACCGGCTCCATCAAATTATAAGACGTTGTCATTTCAAAAAAAAGTCGCATGAGTCGCATATCATGTCGTATAAGAAATTCAAGGAGGCCGCATTCGAAAGACTCAATTGGAGAAAAATGCATTAAAACCTCGTCAAATTCTAATCTCTTAAATTTAAGAAGAAGAAAATGCTTTGTCAATATTGCTTCTTATGATGCCAGTACACTATTAGATGTAATAAAATTGTATTACCAAAGAAAAGCTAGCGAACCATTAGGCTTTATGTGCCGTGCGTTAATATATCGTAGCTCTAATAGGTTATTGTGTGTGTACCATAAATACCAATTACATGCCATAATGTTCGGAGTAACGTAATTTGGCACACGAATTCTATCTTATCCGTCTAGGAAACTTAGAAATAAATATACATTGTAGACAATACACGCAAAACTATCTAGCTCCAAATTGAATAGAACTTACCTACTATGGGAACCAAATAGCTGATAAAATATTTATACACAGTGTTTTTGGAAATACATACTTAGAATCTAATATCCCAGACAGAGAGCAAACATCTGTGTTAATCACAAATAGGTATTTGTGGGGACATGTTGTTTTATTTAAAAATGGAACGATCTTAAACTTTGAAACATGGCAACCAAGAAGGTAACGGTTTTATTTAAATTTCGAACATAATGCAAAATGCTGTTCATTGAAAAATAAAACAATTGAACTCTTTTAGAAAAAAATGTTTTGTATATTGTATGTCGTAATTGTCTTTGACAAAATTAGTTCAGTACTATTTAAATTAATTTCTTTGCTTTATTTGAGAAAAGTACTAGACAAGTCTTGGTCACAACTAGAAATTGATGGACACGTATGTGGGGTGACTTACACATTCGTACATCAATGCCTCTTTCGCTGGTCGCTGCAGTAATGTAGGTACTATTTCAACTGGCCTCTCAGTTCAGTTAGTAGTAGCTCTGCCTTCTGTGGTCGTGGGTTCGATAAAAATATTTGTGTGGTGAACACAGATGTTTGTTATCGGTTTGGGTGTTATATTGTATTATAAATATGTATTTACAAAAAATGTATAAAGTATTATATCAGCTATCTGGTCTCAAAGTACAAGCTTTGCTTAGTTTGGGGTTAGATAGTGGTGAGTGGATTGTCTAAAATGTTTATTTATATTTATTATTATTTGGTTGAAGTATCCTAAATGAGTCTACTCTTTGAGTTATTGATACTTGAACCTTTGTATAAAAGAACATTAGCACTTATGCGGTTCAGGGTAGTTACTTTAAGGACTCAACCGTAGCGGCTATACTACACAGTAATACAATCCTACTAATATGATCGGAGCACTGGTGGTCTAGTGGTAGTGGCCCCGCCTTCCGATCTGAAGGTCGTGGGTTCAAATCCACTCGTGTACCAATGAGTTATTCTGTTGAAAAATGTATGTGCACTATGCCAGTACCTACTCTCAAAACGGTGAAGGAAAACATCGTGAGGAAACCGGCGTGTTGTAGAATCTAAAAAAGTTCGAGCAACACGTGTCAAGGGTCACGCAAAAAGGGCCCACCAGCGGCCTACTTGCGGAAAAACCTGCCCGCACGTTAAACTTGCCGAACTTATTCTACTAATATTATAAACGTGAAAGTTTGTAAGTATGGATGAATGGATGGATGGATGTTTGTTACTTTTTCACATAAAAACTACTGAATGGATTTTAATGAAACTTTACAATAATATAACTTATACAAGACATCAGAATAACATATAAGCTACAATTTATAAATATATTTTAACGGAAAACGGGTGTTACGGGAACGGGGCGAGTGAAGCCACAGGCGGCTGCTAGTACATTGATATAACAGTAGCTAGATAGAGCACTGGTAGCCTAGTAGATGTGATCTTGGTAATAAAGAGCTAACCACTCAACATCAAGTGGAGCATTTGCTTGTTTCATCACTGTCTTTATTTAATCCGATTCGCTAATTGAGTTTATCTGAAAGCATGTCTTTCGTAACTGTGCACAAAGTTTTTTTAACCACTAGTAAACATACGGCCACCTGATGGAAATCAGTTACCGACTCGACATGAAGACACTTGAGCATTGCTGGCCCTTTTAATTTTTTAAAACGCCCTTTTGTAAGCTCATATTTTAAAAATCATTACAAATCTGAAAAACACCAAATAATTTACAAGTATCTCAGCTGAATAAAATGGTAATCTATTGACGAATTAAAAATACAAATACCAATAAATAATAATATCTACCAGTATTGTACACATTGGTATCAGTACTATATATTATGTATTGTGTACATAAATAGGTATTGGGTCCCCAATTGCCAGCATATCACTCCGGGTCTCATTTTTATGAATAATTTATTCCCACACCTAGATTGTACAAACTAATTCACGTATAAAAAGTAGATTTACTCGGAATGGGACTAATCCTCATGAATTCTCAATTGGGACATTGACGTAGCTTATTGTGATCCGTTGCATCATTTCTCACATATATTATTATGTCTGACATCTGATATTAGATTGTGACGACTGATCACAATCTAAAGCCGGCTGTACACATGGGGCCAATGTTTTGGGCCAACGTGTAGAGAGCTACCTGGCGGTATGTTGGCTTAATTGGTCTAGTTGGCGCCAAGTTTCGCAGGCCATCCGAATAGTGTCGGTTTTTTGTGCACACATCAAAGGATCTTACTGCGCTCTGCAAACAGCGAATGATCAGTAATGGCGGCAGTACACATGGGGCCAAGGTGTTGGGCCAACGTGTTGGGCCAACGTGTTGGGCCAACGTGTAGAGAGCTACCTGGCGGTATGTTGGCTTAATTGGTCTAGTTGGTGCCAACATTGGCAGGCCATCCGAATAGTGTCGGTTTTTTGTGCACAGATCAAAGGATCTTGGCGCGCTCCGCAAACAGCGAATGATCAGTAAGCCTGTGAACAGCAATCTTGGTTATCCATCATTTTTGCCCAACACCTTGGCCTCATGTGTACAGCCGGCTTTATACAGTAGTAGTAGAGCTCTTTGTGTGTGGCACGTCCGTGGAAGTACTACCACCATGCCTATTTCTGCCGTGAAGCAGCATCGCTATGTTTTGGTTTGAGCGGTGTGGGTGCCGGTGAAATTACTGGCATGTGAGGCTGAACATCTGTATGCCTCAAGTTGATAGACGCAGGGCAGTGCATCGTAGGGCATGCTCCTGACGTGCGTGACTTACGGGACTTGCGGAATAAAAATTAGCCTGTCATTTTCTGACCTAAACGACCACTATGACCTATGCAAAAAATCTTGTTGGTCTTATGCTCTACGAAAAATTAAAACAAATCCATCATTAATGACGGGCACGTCATGAGAAGGGATGAAAGTCATGTGACTAGGAGAGTGATGAGTATGAATGTAGATGGATATGTGGGTAGACCAAAGAAAAGATGGATGAACAGTGTGTATGTAGAAGGGAATGGAAGTAAATAACATGTTGTGCCGATCCCATTTAAAGTGGGATAAGGGCAGAAAGTAGAAGACTACAATATTTTTTTTATATTGATGTTAGTAATTGATGTTACTTTACTAGAAATATGATTTCTTCAAGATTATACAAGCTGTTCTTATTTCTCTGCACCTGGGTCGAGCACTCGGTAAAATTTCCACAGTCCTACAGAAATTTAGGAGTTGCGCCGATAAATTTCGGAACTCCCTTTTTTCAGGAAAGTTATTTATGCGACAATCTATTGTTACGAGACGGGGGCGTTTAGTTTTAAATTAACGGTGGAATGCCAAATTACGAATGGGAATTCCCGAATCAGAGACAAAAATAAATTCCAAGACTGTCTTTGTAACAGCCCACGTTACGCAAAAAGAGCCCGCCTGCTGCCTACTTGCGGAAACCCAGTCCGCTCACCAAGTTGTAGCATTCCAATGATTATTGGTCCTGTATTAATAAGTTTTCCCACACACGGGCCTCTAACCACAACCACAAAACGCCACCACTGGCCTATTTCCTGTAGTTTTCATACATTTTACTTAGCGACGATTCGTAGCGTGTGGCGGCTACCGGCGTCAACTCTGTGCGGCGAGTCCATATAAAATGTATGAAAACTACAGGAAATATGCCGGTGGTGGCGTTTTGTGGTTGTGTCCGGAGGTATGTGGGTACAAAGATACCAGTGGTATAGAGAATATCTCACCTGTACCCGAAGTCGAAGTTTTGCTACCTCATTTCGTCTACCAAATGTTGTTATCGTTTCGCCTATTTGTCTCTCTCAATTGTATGGAGAAAAGATGAGATAGCAAAAATACGTAACGTAGTTAAAGTTGTTCTCTCATCCATTTTCCTTACAAAAGAGAGAGACAAATAGGCGAAACGAAAACAACATTTCGTAGACGCAACGTTGTAAATGAGGTGGGGCTTGCCCTTCTGGTGTCTGCTTGATTCTCCACTCGCACTTGGGCTCTTCTCTCAATGTGATGGTTCATGAAGCATTTCAGGTTGCCGGTAACATGCAAATCGGCAAATCGGTAAATTCATCATCCGCACTTGGTGTGCGGACTGGTTTGCGCAAGTAGGCCGCTGGCAGGCTTTTTTGCGTGACGCTTGAGACGTGTAGCTCGAACTTTTAGGTTAGACACGCCGGTTTCCTCACGATGTTTTCTTTCACCGTTTGAGAGTACTGGCATAGAGCACATACATTTTTCGTCAGAAAAACTCATTGGTACACGACTGGATCTGAACCCACGACCTTAGGATCGGAAGGCGGGGTCGCTACTTCTAGACCTCAAGTGCTCTACTGACGGTAACAAGTCCAGATGGCGAAATATTGTCAAGGATAAAATGATCCATTGAGGGGGTTTTGACCCTCAGCAGTGAGGAGCACGACGTGAGGAGGAGTCCAACCAACAAAAGTTGCGCAACCAATTTGACAGCGGCTATCAAATCGCTACTGGCGCAACCATGGTATCCAAGTCAGGTATAGGGCCCTTTAAGAAAGGAGACTATAAAACGATTTACGATGCTAAAGTTAGTGTACTTAAGGTTATTATACGATCATCAGCATACTTAGGCTATATATTTATACAATTTCCATAAAAACAGATTTTTACCATTTATGGGCGATTAGAGTATAATTGTACATTCAAATAACTGTAGCTGGCTTTTATATGGTCTTTATTTCTGGAAAACTTAATTTAGTTTTAGAAAACTGTAGAATAACGGTGATAATAGTAAAACACTAAAAACTAAACTTGCTCTGCACGGCAGCAACGACTTGACCATCAAGCTTGTTTAAGCATTACAAGTGCTTGTCTTTTTCTTCTTGCCTTTATCTCAGTTTATGTGAGGTTGGCACAGCATGTTCTCCTCTTCCATTCTTCTGTATCAGCCGTCATCTCTGTATTCACACCTTTCTTATCCATGTCATCTTTCACACTGGTTCATCCATCTCTTCTTTTGGCCTACCTCTACACAAATATCCATCTACATTCATACTCATCACTCTCATCGCTTCTCATGTAATCACAATAATGAAACATAATTATGTACCTACGTGAAAAAAAAAAGTGCTTGTAAATTTGTAAATATCCCGTAAATCCAATAGAAGGTGGAATAAAGTCGATTAAAGTAGGTACATTTTGTTTTATAGGTGTGGGAGGTTAGAGTGATTGCTTAAAAGTTTTATCGCGAGTTTTAAACGGAATTCAACCCTTTAGTTTGGAATTGTTGGGGCATTGGAGATAAATTAAGGCTATGTAAAATTATTAGGGTATTACTTTATTCGGTTTCTAGAGCTTTAAGTTTTCTTTAGATGTTCATTTTTATCCAAATAGTCCAGCCACCACCTCTATCTTCTCACGAAGGGTTTGCCCAAGGTGAACTGTCAAAAGCAGAGCCACGGTAGAATCCAACCAAGACCCCGTGCCGATTCAGCGTCGAACCATTTTTTAGATGAAGATTAGTTTGATGATGTACTGGCACTAAAGTGAGTGAAGATACTTTGGTGGGTTTTTGGCCAATGTACAATCAGAATGGCAAACAGCCTGACATCCCTTCCTGCTTTCTTCGAGTAGGAAGCATGCATAACCCATTTACCCCCGTAAAAAAGGTCCTGCTAACCCTGCTAACCAAACTTGCTATATTCGACCTGCCTAATTTCCATAGACAATAAATATGTATTATTTAAATTATTCATAAATTCATTTGTTTCCATATTTTAACAATGTTATTAAATATAATTATAAGTTTTAAGAACTTGAGAAACCGACTTCATTGCCAAACGGCTAAACTGATTTTAATGAAATTTGTTTGGGACAATCTGGACGTAAGAATAACCTTCCAAACAAAAAAATAATTTCCTAAATCGGTTCATAAATGACGGAGGCATGCAGTTACAAACATTAAAAAAATATTAAAAAAAAATTGGCAACACCGATTTTAATAAAATTAAAATGGGACCAATCTGGAAGCAGTACCTTTCAGATAAAAAAAATATTTTTTCAAATCGGCTCACAAATGACGAAGTTATGCGGTAAAAAACATTAAAAAAAAAAAAATTAAAAAAAAATACAACCGAATTGAGAACCTCCTCCTTTTTGATTGGAAGTCGGTTAAAAAATACAGGAAAGAACCTTAAAAATTAGTGCACCACCAACAAATGACTGAGAAACCTCTGGACAATGCGTGCCGTGTCCAGGATCACCGCTTTCTACATCTGACCCATCCAACCTTTCAGCTCGAGCCTCTTGAGATGATGGTCGAGGCTCTTTGCTATTAGGACGTTCGCTGAAACGACTATCGGGACAATGATCGTGGAATCAACATTTCACATGGCGGTTACATTCTAGATATGCGCATATGCAGCTTTGGGAGTGAATAATATTTTGTGAATACCACGAATTTCGAACACTCACTCCAATTTGAGCGACGTTTTGTAAATTGTTCACGTACCACGTGATTGTGCCATCTGTTGCGCGGAATATATGAAAAATGAACATTGATTTTTTTAAACCTCTTCAATTCAAGGAATGTATTTTACGATTCAAGTATATCAGCGTAGCTATCATCTACGCCGTAGAGCTACTCGTAACTATCCTCTACGTCGTAGCTGTTGTTGTAGATACCATAGACATAGGAAACTCCTTGATGCGCAGTCTAAACATGCAGAAATGGGTTTTTGAACGTGCCACGCATGTACTAACTTTGAAAAACCTTTGAGAGTTTTCTAAAAGTTCCAAGCCAGTGACAACATCTTCATAAAATGGTCGGCAACAAATATTGCACACCGGCTAATTTCAGCTTCATAGAGCGTAGTGTGCGTCAGAAAGAGATTAGCGCTCTACGAAAGCAGAAAAGTCGATGTGCAATATTTATTGCCTACAACCGTACATTGTTACCGACACAACCTCCATTGTAATGGGTTTCCAAACTCCTTGGTAGATACAATATTATGATAGCAACATAAAGAGCTTAGTCTATTTATGTCTCAGTATAAAAGCTAAAAAGCATTTCAATACACAGAACTGAAGCAAACTTTTTGCATTTTCAGAACGTCCTTCACAAATAATTCATTTTCTATCAAACTGGCTTTCTAAAGCCTGTTAAGGGCTAGTCTACACTGGTGAGAGGCACAACTTTTTTACAGCAAGATAAATAATAAATATTTGTCAATGTACATTTCATTTTATGAAATCAAAATAGAGTTTATAACTCATTTCTTACCCAACCTTGACTTCCATCTTTATTATATTTTTTTTACTAGCTTTCATCAATTGGTACCAAAAAAAGAACAACCCAAAAAAGTACACTACATAATATGTTTTACCAGGCCATTAACCATGTATATTCCAAGCTTTATTCAAATCCATTCATCTTAAGTGAGAAAACCTAGGGAAAACGCATATACGACATACGATAACTTCAAGAACAGAAACAGCCTCACGTTTTTTAGGTCAGAAAAAAGCAATGGACTCCCTTCACCATCACCGCGTCACCGTCAAATATCGACCCTTCGGCAAATATCGACCAACTTCGGCAAAAGTCGGGTTTGGTTAATTCAAGTTTTCACTTCTTCCCGAAGTGCCACGATTTTTTCTTATCGTGTCGTAACAATTGTGCTCCAGCCCTAACTGTGCACCCTCAAAGCCCAAAAACACCCCATAAAACTCCGCTGCTTTGTCACAAAAGTAACTATTGCAATGTAAAGTTCTCGTCATTCGGTAAAGTCGAAGTTTGACAAACAGACGCTATTCTCGACTTGAGAGTTCATTATACGGAACATTGGGTCGGAACAGCGGCGGTTCTTTCTAGAGTTTCGAGGAGTTGCTACAGAGATGAATTACAACTCTTTCATCTAATAAGATTGTTACCTATTGGTTGAAACTAAAAGAAAGGCCTTACTATTCTATTCTATATAAGAAAGGCCTTACTATTACTATTCTTAATACGCTAACCAATTTGTAAGTAAGTAAGCATTTACATATTTATAAAAAGAAACTTACAATAAAACAAATTTTCTTCAACACTATTTAGCCCCAAAGTAATGCAGATCGCTGATAATACTTAAATACTTTTTTTTATAAATATGTACATAGAATACAATATAACACCCAGACAGAGAACAAACATCTATTTTCACCACACAAATAATTTGTTCTCGGTGGGGATCGAACCCACGACCGCAGAAGACAGAGCTACTTCCAACTGAGCCGAGAGGCCAGTCAAAACAAATACAACAATCCAGACAAATACATTATGTAACAGTTGAGCTATCTGCAGACCATTACAAACGATCTAGAGATAGCTCAACTGATCTAAATCAGTACCAGACAGAAGCATCCCCAACGTTGTTGGCATTGCCACGCTGAATAGAACTGCTAATGCGCTGCGATATACCCACCAGCCCTTGGGTCACTCGTCACTTCACAGTTTTACAGTTATAATATTAGTCTTATTATATCATTTAATATTAGTCATATTATGTCTCTAGTTTTTTAGAACCAGTGAGGTGAAAGTGAGACTATTGGTGCCTCCTAAATCCACGCCTGGTTGAAAGTTCAGGAAGTCAGAACTTCGTCGAATTTGGCAATACGCCGCGTCTAACGAACGAGGCAAAAATAGTTTCGCATTCAACATTCTATCCATGCATTCAAATACAGAACCATGCACTGTGCGAACGGTTATTGAATTTTGACGCCTATAAAAAAGTCAGCCGACTTTTTTATTGCAGAATGCTAAAAATTTTGGACTACTTAACTCCTTTTGCGGTGCGGTACCCTAATAATATTACAATCTAACCAATAAGGCTAATTAATAATTTTGCTTTGACTTTGTTTTATAGAATAAATATTGCTAAGAATGTGTCCATTGGCACTTTCCTTACAGTCTCTATTTCGTTCTTGTGTTCATTCAAAGTAGCACTATTACTACACAATAAGTTTAACACCACACTAACTCAAAAGGTTTGGTTCTTTTGTCTTCTCACTTTGTCTGTGTTGTCGAGGAGCTGGATGACCTCAATATTTACGTGGTGATGAAGTCTTTTTTCGTGAGCTTCTGAGAATTTCTTAATTAATTTATCTACGAATTCAATCTTGAGGTCCTGGTGCCAATCTTCGTCTCTCGTGCACCAAGGTGCATTAAACACCTTATGGAAAGTGAAAATGCAGCCTAAGGTGGAGCACGCTTAGCTGTAATCCGCTTTTTCACTAAAATTATTTTTTATACGAATTGAGTGAAAAATCATAATAAATGAAATTGATTATGATCGATTCATTCATTGTACAATTGTATAGAACAAGTGGATTATGGCTAAGTATACTCCATTTTAGGCTGCATCCCCACTTTCCATCAGATGTTGCGTGATGGCACCCAAATGCTTAGCTATCAAGTATAATAAAAAAAAACCTTATAAAACTACTGATACCTATTGACCAACTGAAACTTCAGGATTTACAGGACTTGGAAGTCTTAGCACAGGCATTGTATGGCAGTCACTAAAAACATTTTTTGCGTATTTAGACCTCTTAAAGGGGTGTCAAAGTTTTTATGGAAATAAATTTACGCGACTAAAATCACGTGTGAGTTCTTTATAAAGCTTTGAATTGAGCAATAGCTATTTAAAAATGTACGGAATCAGTTCCGTGGCAGGTGCCACTTAGTGCCATAAAAGTAGGCTATGAGGTGCAATTTCCTAGGCGGCATCGCCTGGTTTAAGTTGAAAGTTGGTTCATAGCACAATAATAAATATTGTAGACAATACACACAACAATATCTAGCCCTAAATTAAGCAGTGCTAGTACGATGGGAACCAAATAGCTGATATAATACTTATGTATATAGTTTTTATTTGTAAATTCAAACTTAGAACACAATCTATAGATAGTGCAATCCACGAAGGTGCGCCCCACTATTCCTCCTAACCGTTTATAGTATATGTGTGCAAGCTTCCGTCAATGTTTGAGTGTTATCGGTACACACTAATTACCTATGAGTGCACACGCACACTACAATGAATAGACTACGGTTCGCGACTGCCGCTCGGAGCAAACTCCCCGCACCCCGCGAGGGGCGCGTCTTCGTGAATTGCACTATCTATAACACCCAGGCAGAAAACAAACAATTGCGTTCACCACACACATATTTTTTGTCGGTGGTGATCGAACCCACGGCCTACGGCGTAGGTAGAAGGCAGAGCTGCTACAAACTAGGCTGGGAGAGACCAGTCAAAAACATAGGGTTTATTTGAGTTCTTGACACTCATGACCTTACTTATAAAAATTTGTCAAAAGATAAGCTGTGCTTAAACTATTGCCATCTTTTACCACTGGGTAATGACAGAAAGTGACAGGGCTAACTTTGAACAATGACTAAATTTAAATTGCGTTTATTAATATGGATGTCAGAGTAAACGGCTGTTTAAACTGTGGTGAAATAAAGAGATCAAACCTACCAAAATGCGTTGAAATTAAAAAAGATAAAATACAAGAATTCGCTATAAATAGCAGCTGTATTTAATAAATTATCAAACGCTTAGACAATTTATATCGTCAAATTTTATTGTCACGTACCAAATCAACAAAAAGACGCTCATATCTCTTTATCACAGTTCACCCCATTTCACCCTACCAACCCATATCCGGAATATAACAAACGTATAAACAATTTTATTCCTTATTATATTTACGCGATACAAAAAGTAAATCATAAAGACCGGTTATTGGACATTATTATTGCCTCGCCTGATGTTATTAGGACTGTGTTACTGGCATATGGCAAAAGCAGGCATTTTGCAAAATTACCAATATCATTTGGAAGACGACCATGCATGAATGACACTGCTGAAACAAAGCGTTTAGGCGTTCCATATCATTCAGTGAGGTGCAGCATTTTAGTGGGTTTTAAACCAATTGAACACTATAGTTAGTAGATGATGAATGATGACGAGTAGCCAAAAATATTCGGTTCCGTTCAACTCATTAAAAAAAAACAGTGTCGTTTGATGAGAGAATGCCGGAACTAAGTTTTTATAGACACACTGAAATATCACTGAATATCCGAAATCTTATTAACACTTTGAGGCCTGAGACTCAGAAGCTTAGAGTTGACTCATCATCATCATCATCAGCCTGAAGAAGTCCACTGCTGGACATAGGTCTTCCCCTACATTTCCAGGAAGAATGTTTATGAGCCCTTTCCATCCACCGACTTGCTGCGATCATAACAATGTCGTCAGTTTATCTGGTAGGTGACTAGCATGTCACTATCTACTGGTACTGTTTCTTGCTGACTCACTTGCCAAAAGTGATTTGGCTACTGAAGCAGGAACATTAAAATATGACGACTTTCATGGTATAACTGCAGCACATACGTACATTAATACTTATTTAGACGTTGTACCGGAATAAATACGTAGCCATTGTATGCGATATTATTTTTTCTCTTGTAATTTGTTGTACGCCGGCCGCGCGGTATCTATTAAATGTTTTGTTATGATTTGTTGTATTTCTCGGTTATCGGTTATATTGTTTTTATCGTAAGGGTCAGGAATTGACAGAGATTTACGGGTTTAATTATGTGGAGACCGGTTCTTATGAGCTCAGTAAAATAAAAAAATTGGTTGTCTGTAAAGTCGGTTTACTGACGAGAATTGAACGTGACAACGTCATACAGCTGTCCACGCGGACGCACCGCTCACTCAAGTAGGAGAGAGACAGATATCGAACGCTTCCGAACGCAGAGGCCGATTGTGCCCCTTTGTCGCTCGTTCCACGCTCTCGCTTGCACTTCAAGCTTTATATGGAACGCCTCAAAGCGAGCTAACGCTGCATGAGTCATGTTTTTTCGTGCGTGCAGCCGGCTCTATCGAATTATAAGACGTTGTCACGTCAATAATGAAAACATGAGACATGTGACGTAATGCAATTGTTATTGGTAAAGGGCAATCACTTAATATCAAGTGGCTCGTTTCCATGTTCTTTCACTTTTTTAAGAAAAATGTTAATAAATTAATCTTTTGCTTTTGCAATGCCTACGTCTCACTAAGTTGGAGTGGCACCACACTGGAACTTCACTGCTACTATTAATTTTTGTTTTGTAAAAGGATCACACAAAAAAACCAAACCGTAGTTTGTTATTTCTTCTAGGCTTAGTCGCGTAGAACTGGCACCTCTACTCACCTAACTTTAAAACGTTTCAAAGAGAACCTTGTGATAATTGTGACTGAATATTTTTTTATATTTGAATGTAAATTTGCTAGTATCCCTAAAAATTAAATGCTGTAGAATTTTTGAAGGAGTTACTGTATATCAGTCGGTAAAAGTTTAATTTGAAGTTCATTTGGCAGTGATTCATTAATATAAATGATTACTTTATACCACTTACAATAGTTCCATTTCCCTCGAGATAGAGTTGAAAATGGATTAATTTGATTTAAATAATTTTCTCATTGTGGACAACCACGGCACACTGGGATTATCAATCAATTAATTAATTCAGTTGACCACTAAAACCGTTCAAACAGTTTCAATTTCACCATAAAGTTTCGATGGGTAAAACACGTACCCACATTTTTTTTTTTTTTTTTTTATGTAACTTGCTGATGGAACAAGCATATGGCCCACCTGGTGTTAAGTGGTAACCATCGCCTATAACAAAGCCATGCCTCGTAGGTCACGCACGTCAGGAACGTGCCCTACGATGCACTGCTCTGCGTCCATCAACTGGAGGCATACAGATATTCAGCCTCACGTGCCAGTAATTACACCGGCACCCACACCCTTCTAACCGAAACACAGCAATGCAAGCAGCATAGCACGGCAGAAATAGGCATGGTGGTAGTACTTCCCCGGACGAGCCCTTCACAAAGAGCTCTACCACATTTACAATACACGTTCTTTCTTTTCACATTTGACGTAAATTTTACACTTTGCACTTTGGAGTTTTGTTTTGCGATTAATGTAATCTTTATTTCATATTTTTTACCATGATTTTTAGTTTTTTTCATAAATTTGAAATGGTTCTAAACCAAGCTTAGGGCCATTATTTTTATATTGGGTAGGTATACTTGTGGCGATTGCATCATCCACCATTTTGTTTTTCCCATCTCTAGTCGTGCGACGGGCACATCCCGAACACTCACCGACCGAGATGACAGCTTCCTTTTTCTCGAAACATTCTACTGTGATACTGGGCCGTTATTCGCTATTGCCAAACCACGCGCGTTTTGTGAACACGTTAAGACATCGGCTTAGCAATCGTCGGATTTTGAACGAATCATGTGAAATAACCAAAACATCAAACGTGGGGCATAGACAACTAGTCTTGTGGCATACAGAATAGCATTTTTCTATTCCACACCAAGGCGCGTTTGCGTTTAGATCACGTTGTGAAGTCACACGTTTTGGGCACGGAATCTCCAATGTAATAGCGAATAAGGCCCCGGTATTGTCTTGGCGTTTGTAAAACCACTGTAATTGGGAAATGACTTTGGCATCCAGTTTTATTTATGTGGGAGCTAGTAACTCCGTCATACTAATGGCCTTGCCTTTATCTTACCTTTGTTTTTATTTTCTCTTTGCTAATTATGTTCCAGTTTTGTACCCACCTACTCCTTTTATCTAATACCCAGTACCCACCTACTTACATCGATCGATTACAAAATATAGATGTTAATTGGTTGGTAGACTTACCTAGACGATTCAAAGGGATTTTGCTTTTGAAAGGTGCTGATACAGCCATCATATCATCATTATTACTCTGCAGAAGCCCACTGGTTTCCCCTATTATATATACATTTCCGGCAAGAAGAATTCTGCGGCAAAAAAGCTTTTATTTTCGTACAAGGTCTTCTAATTGACAACTGTTCCTCTCTAAGCTATTGTTTAGTCTATGGAATTACAAATAAATGTGGTGTTTGACGAATTCACTGTCATAAAATATTCACTCGATAGATGTTAATCGATTCTCTCGACGTCTGTCTGGTAGATTTGATTACACAGAAGTAATGACTTGGAAACATTTTATTCGTTTTACAACTTCCTCCCATAGAAGTAAGAAAAGAAGCGTGGCTGTCAGATAGAGGCGTCCATTTTCATTATTAATTTAAGTTTGAAATTCGAAAGCTACAGCTCTTAAAAAATAAAGAATAAAAAATCACAAATGACAAACAGGAATCACATGATTTTATTATTAAGTTTTTATATGAGGGCTTTAAAATTTATTTTTAAGTTGAAATTTTTTTATTGCACGATAAATAAGTTTTGGAAAAATTGATGTCTAGAGAAAATCCAATAAAGCTAAATGAAATATTATAGAATATCATTTTGGTCAAAAACATCATGAGTAAGCATCATTTTGAGTACCAGTGTAAGTAAAGAAATAAAACTCGTCTCTATCAAAGGCTATTTTCATCTCTCTGTCCAACCAATAAAAGCTTTCTTCCAGTGTAATGTCGAAAAAGGGACAAAATACTTGATTTGGCCGTTGCCGAGTTGAATTTTTATTTTAGTAAAGCGACCGTCACTTGAATTCTGTGCTAGCGTCTGGCACGTGCTATTGAAATGCTGCACTGAATAAAATTCTACTCCAACGAGCTGGTAAAGAAGTAAAATCTAAAAACAAAGCGTTTCTAAAAACTTTATTGGATGGAAACTGTTTATTTGGAAAAAATACTCATTTAGAACGACTTATCTTGTAACGAGTAATTTCCGTATGGCATGGTGATGACAGGTGGAGAAAAACAACAACCGAATGGTGGCCAAGAACCAGCTACAGAAGCGTAGGGCGCCCTGCAGCAAGATGGATGGACGACATAGTCAGGTTTGCAGGGCGACAATGGTTTAGACTGGCACAGGATCGAGGTAGATGGCACAAACTAAGAGAGGCCTGTACCTACCTACCTAAATTCTTTATTGCACACCTTAAAACTAACAATGAAAAAACAAGTAACAATAATTTAAAACATACCAATGTACATTGGGCGGTCTTATCGCTGAAGAGCAATCTCTTCCAGACAAAAAGACTATTGTCCATTCTTGTCAATCCACGCATCCATCTCAACATTCGCATCTCTGCGGCATATACCTTTCTTACGTCAGTCTCTTTCGTTGCCCAACACTCGGTCGGTCTGAATGATTGAATGAAAAGTTTACTTTAAACAATTTAGACTAAGCGATTTCTCGAGGGTTGGTACTCCAAGAAGCTCTTAACTCACTCCATAAAATAAGGCCACCTCATCAAAAGAGCGTTCAACTTTGTAATCATAATCAAGGCAAGAGCCCTCGAAAACTCCCAACAATAAATCCATCTAAGCAACAATAAATTCGTCTGTAGAACTCATTTGCTGAAAGTCACTCATTAAGAATTAAGAGATCGATTCAGGCTAAACTTGGTAAGAGCACAATATAAATACTAAACAGTAAACTCAGGTGGACACTGTTGTAACCCCAAACTAACACAAAAATGAGCAAATAATTATCATTATGGCTAAGCTAAAGTATGACAATAAGCATTTATTCAGCCGTGAAAAATTGTATGTCAAATTGGCCTGCACTAATAACTGCCAAACAAAAAAAAAGAATAATGATGAAACTAAAATAAAATAACCGCTTACCTAGGGCAAAGAATTAGCTTAGCTATTCAAAGAGGTAACGTTGCCAGCCTTTTGGGCACATTGCCTGCGGTCGGTGATCTGAACTCTGTTTTCTACCTGTAATACCTACAGGTGGAAAACAGAGTTCATTAAAAAAAATTCTAGTTTCTTATAAAATGTAATTTTTATTATTTCTTTTTAATTAGGTATTTCATGTTGTATAATAATAGTTTTTGTAAATAATGTATATTCTGTTGTAAATAAAGGTGTATGATCGGGATATTAAATAAAATATGATAACAAAATACATAGCTGCATTATATACCTACTGCTTATACAATACTGTGTTCTGTGTGATTGGAGTAACAAATAATGTTTTGAAATTTTGCAAAGGGAACAAAGTTTTAACAAAACATTCGTTTGGGAACAATTTGACATTCCCTGGAAGTTGAATGTTTAACTTTTGACTAATTAATTTTGAAATTGGCTGTCACATAGAGCAAAGGTAATTTCACAAGTCTGTTGTAAGTTCTTTTGTCAACTGTGTTGCAAGGCAAAGTTTCATATAAATTAATATAAAAAAAGTGCCACTGGCTTACCGTTTTATGTAGGCCTATCGACTTCATATTTCACATTTTTCTAAATTAAGCCAACGCAAACCGGGGCTGGTCGGCTATAGTATTAAATATAGCCTATGTTGCTCAGAGATAAAGTAGTTTCTTATGGTGAAATATTTTTTGAGATTTTTGAGAATCGGTCCAGTAGTTTTTGAGGTTATAAGCTAAGCTAAGTCTAAGCTCTGCTTAGTTTGGGGCTAGATTGTGTTGTGTGAATTGTCTATAGTATTTATTTATTATTATTGTTATAGTCAAAAAAACAATTTTTTTTTCCTCTTTAAATTCTTGAATCTCGAAAAAAATTCCCTTGAGGCCACCTCGTATCAAAACTCTTTTGAGGGTTAAGCTCTCCTTTACACACGTCCTAATTTTAAGCTTATTTAATGTTGTCTATGGTGTGTGCAATAAATAAAAAGAATAAAAACTTGAGAGGTGTCAAGGGACACCCGGATGGAACGAAGTTCCTTTATTATTATTTACAAAAAACCTGTATACACTCAACAAAAATAATCGTCGTGACGCCACACTGTTCAATGCGAAATAGAAATGAAAATATCTGGCTTGCTTTCTTTAAGAAAGAGAGAGACAGACAGAGAAACATGCGCACGCCGCACAGCTTACAATAGCTTTCTATAGCAAAAAGTGTCGTGACAACTTTTCGTTAGATTTTTTTCCGTCTAGCCCCCTTTCACAACGCGCGATAAGGAACTTCGTTCCAAAAAAAATGTTCCTGGTATTTGTTCAGAATTCCAACAGCAGTTCGTGAGCATATCGATCTTTTTTTACGGCGTCTATTTGCACGCATCGTAAGCTTTATCCAAAGAGACGTGTCCGAAACTATACTCGTCCAGATTTCAATACAATTTGCCTACACCCGATACGGGGACGTGACCACGGAAACTTGGAACTTACGCCAAAAAACCGCCAGTTAGAAAACTACAATTAGTAGGTTTGTTACAAAAATAAGAATGAGAATCATTTTATTTTATTTTCTTTCATTATTTTTCCATTATTGTAAAACTTTAAAGAATTTATTTTTGTTGGTGAGATGCCTATGGTCCCAAAGAGGTCAGGCAGACAAAACTAAATAGTTTTTTTACCCTCTAGCTTATGTTAATAAAGAGAAGCAGTCTTTACTAAAGCCTTGCGTTCTGCGGTGGCAATCAGTGGAACCGCTGCCAAATATCGCATATTAATTTTGACAGCGTTTCATTGCGTGCGCAAAGCGTAAACCATCATACCAAGAGAAAGTCGTGGGTACAAATTCTACTCGGTTGTAGTTGATTTATATAGCGTCAACGGCAACTGGTGATTACACAAGCCCTACTCGCGGGATGCTATTTTTAACCAACTTCCAATCAAAAAGGAGGAGGTTCTCAATTCGTTGTATGTTTTTTTTTTTTTTTTTTTTTTAATGTTTGTTACCGCATAACTTCGTCATTTGTGAGCCGA
The DNA here is from genome assembly GCA_947578465.1 of Thera obeliscata. Classification (NCBI taxonomy): domain Eukaryota; kingdom Metazoa; phylum Arthropoda; class Insecta; order Lepidoptera; family Geometridae; genus Thera; species Thera obeliscata. The sequence goes on along the minus strand of OX387914.1, from coordinate 2,952,774 downwards.
TTTGAAAATTTATTTTTTTATCTGAAAGGTACTGCTTCCAGATTAGTCCCATTTTAATTTTATTAAAATCGGTGTTGCCATTTTTTTTTAATAATTTTTTTAATGTTTATAACTGCATGCCTCCGTCATTTATGAACCGATTTAGAAAATTGTTTTTTTATTTGGAAGGTTATTCTTACGTCCAGATTGTCCTAAACAAATTTGATTAAAATCGGTTTAGCCGTTTGACAATGAAGTCGGTTTCTCAAGTTTTTTAAACTTAAATTATATTTAAACAAAACAGTTTGGGCTAACAGCTAGCGCCAAAGCGCCTAAATGCAATATACATTATAATAATAGTGCTTAAAACAGGATTTTAGATGCAATAGACTTGCCCAGCACCAATACCATCTTTACAGCTTAGTCAGCCTAATCCACAGGAAAAACATGGTCAATACGTGCAGAGCTGACTAGCCATGGGTTTCCTCACGATGTTCTAGAAGGAAACAGGACTGCAGGAAATGTGACATCCATACATGGTTGATGTCCCAACTGTCTGCACCAAGCGCTTTGCTTTGACTTTTATGTTGCGGACAGCCATGGAGTGGAATTCCTTGCCGGCGTCTGTTTTTCCAAGCGCTTATAACTTGGATGTTTTTAAGAGTAGCGTGAACAGGTATCTTCTACGTAAGCGTGTTACACCGTTGACCACATCATCTCTTAACAGCAGGTGAAATTGCGGTCAAACGCAAGCCTATTATGTAAAAAAAAAAAACTAGGAGGTACATGCGACGGTATTGTACTCAAGTCCAAAGTTTCCGTACCTCGTCATGTTTTGTCCATGCGTGCGGCTATTGGTCTCACGTGAATCAGCCACGGCGATCCGGTGGACCGATGTGTGTGAGTGGACCTAACAGGATCACCCAACCCCTCTGATCAGCATTTTCGTCCGGCTGAATCCAAAATCGGTTTCCTATTTTCTTTATCTTATTGCTTATTTACGGGTAGTTATTTGTAGGTTTGTTTGGTTGGAAAAACGGATCCAACTTATAAAGATTACTTTTTGGAATCCTAATAATTTCAATGTTTGGCACCGTGCAACTTCTGCAGGATTTTTTTTGTATTTCTCGTAAGATGAAGTCACATAACTACAAAACAGTTGTTGACGATATTTTAAAAACACAAAAAAACGAACAAAACGAAGCAAGTTCGTTTTTCTCAAGTCTGGAAACCGATCTTCTGGAACTTTTTCAGATTAACCTAGTTTTTAAAACAATTAGAAGTGATCTGTGCGGCTTATTGACTTAAGCTTATCGACTAAGACTTTGCTAAGTAGCTAAGCGCTACCAAAGTACTTTCATTCTTTAAGCGTTACTTGGCATCACCGTTATTGGTAGTAAAAACTACCCTCTCTTTGAAAAAAAATCGTGAAGATTAAGAATTAGTTGTTAAATTTAGCTCTGCTCCCTCAACGAGTATAAGAGCTTTTAATCTAAAGATGCTCTTAGTAGTAATCACCGGTTTAATAGGACATCACTACTGAGACCGGGCAACGAAACATCACTAGACGGGGAAAAAGATGCCGTCGTAATGCGTAGATCATAAACTTAGTTTTAACTGGATTTAATGGATATATTTACTGAAATTTACCTGCTTCAATTTACATAATTATGATAGCCTATTTTTCATTATGCGAAAAATGTACAAATTAATTAATCATACCTTGGAGCTGATAAGTTATGAAGTTATTTAATCAGATAAAAACGCATTACGTCCCGGGCAATTCCCATCGATACCTGGCAGCACTTTTTAATTTATAAAATGGATTCCAAATTGGATGTGAAGTAACGCAACATGATTTTTCATTATTATTGTGAGAAATTACAAGTCAGTGGAAATGTTAACGAATTTTTGGTGTTAATTGTGGCAAGAGTTATTATATTACTGGTGTGTTTTTTTTTCAACCATTGGTGGAAGGCAATCTTATGCCAGTTTGCTCTTATCGCTATAAAGAAGAAATAAGATATTATTATTAATTAAAAATCTATTTATTACATATTGCAGTCAATAGCCAAAGTATTAGACTAGGTACCTACAGGCATTCTTTTTTTTAGGTTTTCCTATTTTTTGCTGTTGGTAAAAAATTACCATATAAAGTAATAGTTATATAAATTACCATAATATATATTACCATATATAATTCATCATAATCATCATCATCAAGAAGTCCACTACTGGACATAGGCCTCTCCTAGATAATATTTCCAGGAAGAACGATTCTGAGCCCTTTCCATCCACCGACTTCCTGCGATCTTAACAATATCGGCGGTCCATCTGGTGGATGGGCGCCCTAATTTGCGTCTTCCGGTTTGTGGTCGCCATTCGAGAACCTTTTTTCCTAAACGGTTTTCGGTTCTTCGAGCTATATGACCTGCCCATTGCCTACTTCTAAGTAGGTATATAATTAACCATATACATATTTATAAGGCCAGTGTTTATCGTTATTTAAAAAAGTAACTAAAATTGACGATATCCTGATTTAAAATAAAGGTGCAAGCCCACATTAACGAACCGGCCCCGTGGGAAATCAAACCACGGCGACAAATCTTTGCCGCGACCGAATAAAAATACAAACTTGGCTGTAAATAACTCTAACTGCGGCCGAAGGTGGGCATTTCTTAAACAGGAATTATGTGGAATTCGAAGGGAAAATTGATGGTGTTTCCTATGGGTAAGGGGGTGAAAATGGGATCACCCTGAGACCTTATTGAAAAAATGTTTAATTTAAGGTAAATTTCATGGTGCTTGAATATTTAAAATAAATTCCTCTCTGATGCGTACTCAAAATCCTTTCACCGCTCTGTTTTGAAAAAACCAGTTATACAATGAAAAAAGAAGATGAATGAATTTGATGTGTGAGTTTAATATATGCGTCACAGGCGAGTCACAAAAGAAAAAGTTTAATAAAAGAAAACATTTTAAAAAGAAAGAAAGAAAGAAAATACATTTATTTGACATAATAGGTGTAGACGTTCACAACATATTATAACAGGTAATGAAACATAATTATGCCAAATAGGCCCCGACTCAGCTTTTTGCTGCCTGACAAGGTAGGTATTATCTACCACGCCAAGCAGCGCTGGTTTTCAGGCGGAGCCTTTCCGCAGAGGTGACGTCACACGAAAAAAAAAATAACATAAAAACGGACGACTGTCAAAGGAATATAAAGGGTATATTTTGATGTTAGTGCTTTGTTTGAAAAATATACAAGAAATCTGCTGAGTGAAGTGTCTTGCCAAGAAATATATCTCTTAAATATAGAACTTAATAAATTAATTACAATATTGAAGTGTTCAAGATGGAGATTAACCTGAAATTATTATAATTTTAGGTTAAAGTGTTCATAATGGCTTCTGAAATGGTGGCTTTTTCCTCAATTTTCATTATGGATCTAATGGAAGCCTTATTCGTATTTATTGGCACTTCATTTCAAAATTTAAGAGCATTACCTGGTTTTGTAATAATTTAGCGATAAACTGTATTGTTAGCACGAGTTCCTGTTACTATAACAGAAATATAAAAATATTATTGACAATCCACACAACACTATCTAGCCCCAAACTAAGCAGAACTTGTACTATGGTAACCAGATAAAATACATTAATGCTGATGTAATATCTAGGAAGCCTAATAACCGCAGACTCCAGATGTACACCTGATATTAAATCTCGAATAGCTATAGCTAAACAAGCATTTCACAATAAGAAATATATATTTATTATTTATATTTATCTGAACTCTGTTTTCTACCTGTAATACCTACAGGTGGAAAACAGAGTTCATCATAAAAATTTTCTAGTTTCTTATAAAATGTAATGTTTATTTTTTTCTTTTCAATTAGGTATTTCATGTTGTTTACATCCAGAATAGCAAAACACATTAAAAAGAAATTTATTAAAAGTTATGTATGGAGCTTAGCTTTATATGGCTGTGAGACATGGACATTGACGCAACGGGATAGAGAACGACTGGAAGCTTTCGAAATGTGGTGCTGGCGGAGGATGGAGAAAATTAGTTTGACAGAAAAAGTTACGAACAAAGAGGTCTTAGAGCGAGTAAAGGAGAAGAGAGTTATACTTGAGACAATACAAAATCGAAGAGGAAAAATGTTTGGACATCTTCTACGACATGACAGCTACATAAAGAAAATCATTGAAGGAAAGGTTGAAGGGAAACGGGGAAGAGGAAGGCCAAGAATAAGTTACATGAGCCAGATAAAAGAAAAAGTCGCTGTCATGTCGTATAAGGAAGTCAAGGAGGCCGCATTCGAAAGACTTAATTGGAGAAAACTGCATCAAAACCCCGACAAGAGCTAAGCTCTTAAATTTAAGAAGAAGAAGATACAGAATACAATATAACACCCAGACAGAAAACAACCATCTGCGTTCACCATACAAATATTTGTTCTCGGTAGGGATCAAACCCACGACCTACGGCGCAGAAGGCAGAGCCACTACCAACTGAGCTGAGAGGCTAGTAACTAGAACTTTTTAGTTTTCGCAATCCCGCCAGGGGCGCTTATCCTTTTTCCATACAAAATGATGATGGATCTCGTTTCCGAAATAAAGATATATTATTATTAATAATAACAAGTGTAGTCATAATAAGTGACTACACTTATTTTCTTACACTACTTAGTACTACACTTACTTAGTAATTACCTACGTTGACGTCTGAGGCTAAACATAATATTATGTATGCTATGTTGACTCAAGGCAGTGCATTGTAGGGCACGTTTCTGACGTGCGTGACCTACGAGGCATTACTTTGTTATAGGAGATGGTTATCACTTAACATCAGATGGGCCATATACTTGTTCGATCAAGTTGTAAAAACACTTATTTAAAAAATGCTCAGTTTTCCGTCTAGTCTGCACTAGCACTTATCCTTATAAACCCTGGGTGGTTTGAGGGTTGAATATTCCTTTTATAATTTTAATGATAACTGTATAATGGGACAAACGTTTTTCTACCGAAGCTTTTTTAATTGAACCTCCTTTGAAGTTCACATCGTATTCATAAAGATTGTTGTTTTAAGTATCAGGAAACGGAACCCTGAAATAATAGAAATTGAACATGTAAATTTTCCTTTTTTTATTTCAATCTAAAATATGATTTAAATAAAAAAATATTGCGGAGCGTGGACAATCCACACATCACTATCTAGCCCCTAATTAAGCAGAGCTTGTACTATGGGAACCAAAGAGCTGCTAGAATATTATACAATACATTTTTTTAATGCTATTTATTATGATGGAACAAGCATATTGTCCACCTGATGTTCAGTGGTAACCACCGCCTATAAAAATACATTGCCTCGCAGGTCACGCACGTCCGGAACGTGCCCTACGATGCACTGCCCTGCGGCCATCAACTTAATGCATACAGATGTTCAGCCTCACGTGCCAGTAATTTTACCGGCACCCACACCCTTCAAACCGAAACACAGTGATACTGCTTCACGGCAGAAATAGGCATGGTGGTAGTACTTCCCCGGTCGAGCCACAAACAGCTCAACTACTACAAAAGAAAAGTGCTGCATGGACTGTGTTTGAGCGCCACAGTCGCCAGACCAGGATCCTCAAATCCCCACTTACACAGACTTTCCCTGCAGCGGGCAACTCGAGCGTGGAGTTGGTTAAGCAACTTCCTCATGGGTCAGGGCAGATTATGCCCGGGTGGTCGTTGCTCCTGTAGGGAAATGCTACCAGGTGGCGGGGGCTTTTTCTCCGTCCACTGCTCACATATGACCGTTGGATGGTCGTCTCCAGTAAAAAACAGGCCTTTTTATCTATTGTAGATGATTTATTCAGCGTCAAGGTCAACTGGTGATTACACAAGCTATGTACTCGCGGGACGCTATAGTACCTGGGACAGAATTTAAGATGGAATAGGCTTGCCCAGCACCTATACCATCCTGACAGCTTAGTCGGCCTAATTCACAGAAAAACATGGTCATTCTTGCGGACCTGACTAAACCGCAAGTTCCTCACGATATTTTCCTTTACCGTTTGAGAGCACTAGCATAATACTTTCGACAGAAAAACTCGTTGGTACACGACTGGATTTGATTTGAAGCTACGATCTTAAGATTGGAAGGCGGTGCCGCTACTACTAGAACACCAGTGCTCACCAGTGTTTCATCCCCAGACTGACGATGATAAGTACAGCTCTATCAAACAAATCCGAAAACCAAGTACTACCTAACCTAGTTTCCAAACTTTGTTTTCAAACTATCATCGAAACTCGAGATTTCCGACGCCTGCATGCCGTAAAATGAATCCGAGGCTAAGCTCAGTTGTAAGGCTCTTACTAGCTCTTACTCTTACTAACCAATATTTTAAGGCTTACTAGCAGTTGGTGACCGAGCTTCGCTCTGTATTTTTTATTGTTAATTTGTATTTTTAAGAAATCTTAAGAGTCATTTTATCTTTATTGGCTTATTCTAACTGAAGAACGCCATCTGCTGGATATGCTTGCAGTTAGTTGTTCACGATCGTCAATAGATGGCAGGAGCAGTCACATATCCAGTTTATGTTTAATTATTGAACTCGGGGTGAAATAATCATTTTCTTAAAATGAATCCTAGCTAGATCAATTTATCATGGAGAGTCACTTAACCTTGTAGATTCTACTATCTTCTTAGGACTTAATCTTGACAAAAAATTGCAGTGGGGACCGCAAATCAAAGCACTTGCTGCCAGACTAAGTTCGGCTGCATATGCAGTTCGGACTATAAGATGGCTCACTGATGAAGCTACAGCTAGGCTAGTTTACTTCAGCTACTTCCATAGTGTTATGTCTTACGGTATCCTTCTCTGGGGGAAAGCAGCTGATATTCAAACTATATTCGTTTTACAAAAAAGGGCCATACGTGCCATCTATAAAATGAAATCACGAGACTCATTGAGGGAGCGATTTAAGGAAATTAATATCCTCACAGTAATTTCACAATATATATATGAAAACTTACTGTACACTCACAAACACATCTGTAGCTTTCAGAAAAATTGTGATTCACATAATATTAACACTAGAAATAAAAATAAACTTTATATTCCCAAATTTCGTTTACAGAAGGTAAATGGGTCTTTTATGGGGAACACTGTACGCTTCTACAATAAACTTCCGGAAAATGCAACTAAGCTTCCAATTCGGAAGTTTAAAGCCTATATTAAGAGTAATTTGATAAAGAAAGCGTACTATACTCTAGATAGCTATATGAATGATAAAACTGCGTGGCCCGATGTCCCGGTCACTCTACCCATAGGAAGCTAGCATGTCAATTTGCAATGTCTGTACCTACTATTTAGTATCTTATTTTTATATCTGTGTAGATACTTTATTATAACTTTGAAGCGTAGCGTGTGCTGTCTTTGAAACTTTTGCTTTTGTATAATTACATTGCATACGTCTGACTAAGTGAAGTGGCACCACACTGGAACTTCACTGCTATAATTTTAGACTATTTTTGATTTGTAAAAGGATCATATAAAAAAACGGTAGGAACCGAGACGTAGTTTGTTGCCTGTTCTTCTACGCTTGGTCGCGTGGAACTGGCACCTAGACTCACCTAGCTTTAAGACGTTTCAAAGTGATTCTTGTATCGTATTGAATAAACGCTTATTGAATCTTGAATCTTGAATCTATCGCCGCCGAAAACCCCTGTATACTAAATTTCGTGAAAATCGTTGCCGCAGTTTCCGAGATCCTAAATATACACAAGATTTTCTCGTTTAAAGGTATAAGATAAGATAAGATAAGCTACAAACGGCCGCCCGCGGCTTCGCTCACCCCGTTCTCGTTACGCCCTGTTCCCGTTAAATTTACGGGATAAAAAACCCGTCACTTGGTTTTAAGCTACCTCTTCACCAATCTTCAGCCATTCTATATCAGAGTATATTATTATAATAATATAAACACGACTTTCTCTTATTATATATATGATTTAAAACAAATCCATTCCACGGGAACCATACATTTTCCGGGATAAAAAGTAACCTATTTGCTATTCCAGTCTGTAATCTTTATCTGTGCCAAAATTTATCCAAATCCTATGATTTTTATGGTAGGACTTTCAGATTGTTTTGTTGATCAAAGTACCTATAATTTTAACATTTTCTATAGATATCACTTGCAATAGATACTTCCACTTTTAAATATATTTTTTAATGCTTCCTGCAACTATAGTTACCGCCAGTAGTAAAAAAGAGCACTGGTGGTCTAGTGGTAGTGGCCCCGCCTTCCGATCCGAAGGTCGTGGGTTCAAATCCACTCGTGTACCAATGAGTTTTTCTGTCGAAAAATTTATGTGCACTATGCCAGTACTCTCAAAACGGTGAAGGAAAACATCGTGAGGACACCGGCGTGTTGTAGAACCTAAAAAAGTTCGAGCAACACGTGTCAAGGTTCACGCAAAAAGGGCCCGCCAGCGGCCTACTTGCGAAAAAACCTGCCCGCACATCAAGTGCGCATGATAAACTACAGTTACCGCCCACCCCACTGGTCAAACAACGATTATTGCACATATGCATGGTTTGACTTTAATTCATAAAATGAACGTTGCAGAGCACTGAATTTTCATCTCCATTTATTAAAATTGTAATTTCGTGAAAACATAAAACGGGTTTAATATAAATTCATTTTGAATTGTGATGTAGTAAGGATTAAATAACGAATAAGCTGCTTTTTTGCGTGTAAAAAATAGTCAGTGTGTGGGATTCATATTTGTATTGTTTGATACCGCTTATTACGCGTAGGTCTGTCTTCTATAAATTGAGGGTTTTGTCATTATTTTTGTTTTGTAAAAAGATAAGAAAGAAAAAGAAAGCGGTAGGAACCAAGCCGTAGTTTGTTGCCTGTTCTTGTACGCTTGGATCGCGAGGAACTGGTACCTAGACTCACCTAAGTGATTCCAAAATATTCAACACCTCTTCTCCTCATTGGTATCTCATTTGACATCTTGCATGACCCTAATCTCACCAGATGTTAAGCGACGATGTAGTCAAAGATGGAGCAGGATCGTCAAGAAGATTAATTCTTGTCTAAAAGAGATCCAGCTGACAAGGATATCCTGCTCTACACAATAAAAAAAGAGCTGGCATTTGAAAATATTAAAGTTAATCCATTTACGTGCATGCTCCAGCATTTTGTGAAGTTTTATACTCCACCATCGAAAGAAGATAAAGAAATGAGATTTGTTTTGGGAATGTTTTGGAATTTACATACTGCTTAAAAATGTGTGTGCGTGTGTGTGCATCAGTTCTTATATAGACACGAGTATCGTTTTGTAACTGCGCGTTTGTGCGTGTGGCGTTTTTCGCTATAAAATAAAATCAGATTCTCGTCAGATCAAACGTGGGAGTGAGGTGCGGAAGCCAATTGGCGGGGGGGAAAGCGTCCGTTCTATGCGTGGTATAATTAAATGCTCTGTGACTAAAGCATGCTATGACATCATAACCACTCTTGAGCATTATGTGTTCTGTGATCCAGACCTGGGCCCTGTTTAATAAAACTGACAATTCGACATTTAAGTCAAAAAGCGACAAAATTGTAGAATTGTCGCGCCTAGGCTGTTTTATAAAAGTGACAAATATGCTACAAAGCCTAGAAATCGACAGGTATTACGACATATTTGTCAAAACTCGACAATTATGTCATGAAACCACAGTCAAATTATTTCTGACATTTGTCGGGTTGTCGCGACAATTTTGTCGACTTCTGACATAATTTTGTTTTACGGAGCTAAACAAACACCTTCAAAATATGATTTCGTGACAGAGGGTAAAGCTCCTGTCAGAATCGTCAGACAATTCTACAAATATGTCAATATTTCGCGACAATTTTATGTTTTATAAAGAAGATTTGACAAGTTGTCAACGACAAATTGTCACCTGTCACTTGTCGTTTTAAAAAATATATTATACAGAAAAAGACCGAATTGTCGTGACAATCTGACATATTTGTAAATTTACTACCATCAAAACTTTGTCGCCTGTCGGTTTTATTAAACAGAATAATTGTCGAATTGTCACTTTTTGACATATGTCGGACTTGTCGAATTGTCAGCTTTATTAAACAGGGCCCTGACAGACTCCACAGATGTAGGATACGCGACGCGTATTCGCAATATCAGTATAAATCACGCTGCGTAAAATGACGACCGACCAGGCAAACTACGCAGCTGGCTCGGTTTGCGGCTGGATGTGGTAAAGCTGGTGATAAGGTTTTTTAAATTATTTCTGTACTGTTTTTCTGTAGTAAATGTACTTTTTAGCATTTTTTTAAGCTACTAGACTTCTTTTTTTGGAGATCTGTACAGAATTTTGCCAATTTGCATACACAAAAAAGTGACAGAAGAGGAAGTTACCAAAAATAAATATTTAGCCATTTTTGACTTAAGTAACTTTTTATAATGTTAACCTAATTTGACTGCTGGAACGGATCAGAAGGTCTGTAGTTACTAAAGATACTTAGACGATAATTTTTGAAGGTTTGTCGAGAGCTAATCTGATAGGATACTTTTCGATATTTCTTGACTTTGACACCGCCTATCTTGAATTTTTTTTGGATGAGATTCGCAAGGGACCTGAAAGAGTAGCGCAATCAAGAGGAGGCCTATATGTATTAGCAGTGGGTGTAAACGGGCTTAGAAGATGATGATAATGTTGAATTCTCGATACATGACGTCACACTTTTTCATGCTTTTTTTTAAACAACAAATAAAGCTAACGATCATACCTCACCTGTTGGAAATGTGGTTACCGTAGCCTATAGACGCCTGCAATACCAGCTTATGTCTCTATTTTGGAATCTAACACCATATCTCCGCTCCTTCACTCATCCCATACGTGTAGCATGTTCAAAATAGCTATGTGCATTTCTCCAGCTTCCTCATATGGAAATTGCGAATTCTGAAAACGCCAACATTTAAAGCATAATTGGAGCAATCATTGATTTGAAGGAAAATTTAGCAGCAAAAAAAACAACGACTCTATGAGACTTTATAGGTGTGTTAGCTGGAGAGCGGCTCCACAGCTTCCTCATTCAGTGTGGGCAAACGGCTAACGATAGAGCTATATAGTAAACGCCAAATTTTAGAGCATAATTAGAGCACCCGGCATAAAAAAAATCAAATCTCTAGCTCGAAAACTCTTTGAGTTAGAAGACTATAACAACGTGTTTGCTGGGAAGCCATTTCTCCAGCTAACACATGTGGATCTCAGGAATGGCTATAGCTAGAAAGTTGCTTGATATCTCCAAATTTAGAGCAAAAAATATCATGGATGCTCCAAATATTTCAAGTGTCTAGGTTCAAAACTCACCGAGTTAGAAGCTTTGATGACTGTGTTAGCTGGAGACACGTTTGTCTGGCACGCACATGCTACATCTGAGGATCTACAATAGCTACAGATTCGGTTGACGTGTCCAAACCGAGCTATGAATTAGAGCACTCGGCTCCAAAATTTTGGACTCTCTAGGTCAAGTAGTTTCCTAGTAATGAACAAAAGAACATTTTGCCGCCAGAATTTTCAAATGTATGTTCGCACCCGTAAAAATGCGGCGTTGCCGCTCTGAAAGTTTGGTATCAGCGTAGGAATTTGAACGTTATTCGGTTTATTTTAGATCGCGATACGAGTCATTTTCGTATGCGCTTAGCGGTTTTGATTTCTGAAACCTCAAACTCATATTTTCTCTTTTTGTTAGGTTGAGAGCTTTCTCTCTATCTATATGAGAATTGTGTGTTGCCCGTTCTTGTTCGTTTTATAGTTTCTTTAGTAATGCGTGTCTTTTAGGTATTCTAAGAAAAAAAACTTTATTTGGTTCTGTAAATAGGTACCTGCTAGGCCAGTGTTGATGATTCTACCTACTCTGCCTGTTGTTAGCCGTCTGTTCTCTGTGTTTTACTGTATTCAGTCAGGTTTTTATGAGCGTATCGAGTAAACCAGGCGGACGGAAAATAGGTATTTACTGCGGCTTGCTAGTTGTGTGCGTACTCACGCACACTTGCCCCCTATCACTTGCCATCTCACCAGATGGCAAGTGATAGGGGGGGCATCTCACCATGTTGTGCCGACCCCACCTGGTGGGTAAGGGCAGGAAGAAGAAAAAGCACTTTTTGGGGTTTTTTGTTTCATTTTCAACTATATTCCTATATTGTGAATTGGACATAAGTTTTTGAATCCAAGATGGCGGCTTCATTTTTTTTCTTAAAAAATGGATATGGGTATCGTTTAATAGGTTTTTGGGGGCTCTGGTTGTGAATTCGACAATAATTTTTGAATCCAAGATGGCGGCTTCATTTTTTTTTCTTAAAAAATGGATATGGGTATCGTTTAATAGGTTTTTGGGGGCTCTAATTGTGAATTCGACATTATTTTTTGAATCCAAGATGGCGGCTTCATTTTTTTTCTCAAAAAATGGATATTAGTATCGTTTAATAGGTTTTTGGGGGCTCTGGTTGTGAATTCGACATTATTTTTTGAATCCAAGATGGCAGCTTCATTTTTTTTCTTAAAAAATGGATATGGGTGTCGTTTAATAGGTTTTTGAGGGCTCTGATTGTGAATACGACATTATTTTTTGAATCCAAGATGGTGGCTTCATTTTTTTCCTTAAAAAATGGATATGGGTATCGTTTAATAGGTTTTTGGGGGCTCTGATTGTGAATACGACATTATTTTTTGAATCCAAAATGGCTGCTTCCTTTTTTTTCTCAAAAAATTGATATGGGTATCGTTTAATAGGTTTTTGGGGGCAACAATTGTGAATTCGACATTATTTTTTGAATCCAAGATGGCGGCTTCATTTTTTTTCCCAAAAAATGGATATTAGTATCGTTTAATAGGTTTTTGGGGGCTCTGGTTGTGAATTCGACATTATTTTTTGACTCCAAGATGGCAGCTTCATTTTTTTTCTAAAAAAATGGATATGGGTATCGTTTAATAGGTTTTTGGGGGCTCTGATAATGAATACGACATTATTTTTTGAATCCAAAATGGCTGCTTCATTTTTTTTCTCAAAAAATTGATTATGGGTATCGTTTAATAGGTTTTTGAGGGCTCTAATAATGAATTCGACATTCTTTTTTGAATCCAAGATGGCGGCTTCATTTTTTTCCTTCAAAATGGATACGGGTATCGTTTAAAAGGTTTTTGGGGGCTCTGATTGTGAATTCGACATTATTTTTTGTATCCAAGATGGCGGCTTCATTTTTTACTCAAAAAATGGATATGGGTATCGTTTAATAGGTTTTTGGGGGCTCTGGTTGTGAATTCGACAATATTTTTTGAATCTAAGATGGTGGCTTTATTTTTTTTCTTAAAAAATGGATATGGGTATCGTTTAATAGGTTTTAAATGGCTCTGATTGTGAATTCGACATTATTTTTTGTATCCAAGATGGCGGCATCATTTTTTTTCTCAAAAAATGGATATGGGTATCGTTTAATAGGTTTTTGGGGGCTCTGATTGTGAATACGACATTATTTTTTGAATCCAAAATGGCTGCTTCCTTTTTTTTCTCAAAAAATTGATATGGGTATCGTTTAATAGGTTTTTGGGGGCTACAATTGTGAATTCGATATTATTTTTTGAATCCAAGATGGCGGCTTCATTTTTTTTTCCCAAAAAATGGATATTAGTATCGTTTAATAGGTTTTTGGGGGCTCTGGTTGTGAATTCGACATTATTTTTTGACTCCAAGATGGCAGCTTTATTTTTTTTCTAAAAAAATGGATATGGGTATCGTTTAATAGGTTTTTGGGGGCTCTGATAATGAATACGACATTATTTTTTGAATCCAAAATGGCTGCTTCATTTTTTTTCTCAAAAAATTGATTATGGGTATCGTTTAATAGGTTTTTGAGGGCTCTAATAATGAATTCGGCATTCTTTTTTGAATCCAAGATGGCGGCTTCTTTTTTTTCCTTCAAAATGGATACGGGTATCGTTTAAAAGGTTTTTGGGGGCTCTGATTGTGAATTCGACATTATTTTTTGTATCCAAGATGGCGGCTTCATTTTTTTCTCTAAAAATGGATATGGGTATCGTTTAATAGGTTTTTGGGGGCTCTGGTTGTGAATTCGACAATATTTTTTGAATCTAAGATGGTGGCTTCATTTTTTTTCTTAAAAAATTGATATGGGTATCGTTTAATAGGTTTTAAATGGCTCTGATTGTGAATTCGACATTATTTTTTGTATCCAAGATGGCGGCATCATTTTTTTTCTCAAAAAATGGATATGGGTATCGTTCAATATGTTTTTGGGGGCTCTGATTGTGAATTCGACATTAATTTTTTAATCCAACATGGCGGCTACATTTTTTTTCTTAAAAAACGGTTTTCTGTATAGTTGGTTTACTGACGATAGTTGAACGACACAACGTCATACAGCTGTCCACGCGAACGCATCGCTCACTCAAAAAGGAGAAACAGATGTCGAACACTGCCGAACGCTGAGGCCGATTGTGCTTCTTTGGCACTCTTTCCACGCTCTCGTTTGCATTGCGTGCATTTGGCTCTATTGAATTATAAGATTATAAGATATAAATGATATCTATATCCATTTTTTAAGAAAAAAAAATGAAGCCCACATCTTGGATTCAAAAAATAATGTCGAATTCACAATCAGAGCCCCCAAAAACCTATTAAACGAAATCCATAACCATTTTTTAAGAAAAAAAATGAAGCTGCCATCTTTGATTCAAAAAACAATGTCGAATTCACAGTCAGAGCCCTCAAAAACCTATTAAACGATACCCATATCCATTTTTTGAGCAAAAAAATGAAGCAGCCATCTTAGATTCAAAAAATAATGTCGAATTCACAATCAGAGCCCTCAAAAACCTATTAAACGATACCCATATCCATTTTTTGAGAAAAAAAATGAAGCAGCCATTTTGGATTCAAAAAATAATGTCGAATTCACAATCAGAGCCCCCAAAAACCTATTAAACGATACCCATACCCATTTTTTAAGAAAAAAAATGAAGCTGCCATCTTGGATTCAAAAAATAATGTCGAATTTATAATTCGAGCCCCCAAAAACCTATTAAACGATACCCATATCCATTTTTTGAGCAAAAAAATGAAGCAGCCATCTTGGATTCAAAAAATAATGTCGAATTCACAATCAGAGCCCTCAAAAACCTATTAAACGATACCCATATCCATTTTTTGAGAAAAAAAATGAAGCAGCCATTTTGGATTCAAAAAATAATGTCGAATTCACAATCAGAGCCCCCAAAAACCTATTAAACGATACCCATACCCATTTTTTAAGAAAAAAAATGAAGCTGCCATCTTGGATTCAAAAAATAATGTCGAATTTATAATTCGAGCCCCCAAAAACCTATTAAATGATACCCTTAACCATTTTTTTAGAAAAAAAATGAAGCTGCCATCTTTGATTCAAAAAAGCAGCCAAGTGCGAGTCGGACTCGCCCATGAAGGGTTCCGTAGCATCAATTAACATAATATGTATAAAGGTTTTTGTAGTTCGTCGAAAGGTAAATTGCGGTTGACGATTTATGACGTATAAAAAAAAACTACTGACTAGATCTCGTTCAAACCAAATATCGTTGGAAGTTTGCATAGTAATGTACAACATATATATTTTTTGGATTTATCATTCTCTTATTTTAGAAGTTAGAGGGGGGGGGGACCAACTTTTTTCCACTTTGGAAGTGTCTCTCGCGCAAACTATTCAGTTTAGAAAAAAACGATGTTAGAAACCTCAATATCATTTTTAAAGACCTATCCATAGATACCCCACACGTATGGGTTCGATGAAAAAAAAATATTTGAGTTTCAGTTTCATGTATTAAAAAAAAAACTACTGACTAGATCTCGTTCAAACCAAATATCGTTGGAAGTTTGCATAGTAATGTACAACATATATATTTTTTGGATTTATCATTCTCTTATTTTAGAAGTTAGAGGGGGGGGACCAACTTTTTTCCACTTTGGAAGTGTCTCTCGCGCAAACTATTCAGTTTAGAAAAAAACGATATTAGAAACCTCAATATCATTTTTGAAGACCTATCCATAGATAACCCACACGTATGGGTTCGATGAAAAAAAAAAATTTGAGTTTCAGTTTCATGTATGGGGACCCCCAAAATTAATAGTTTTTTTTCTATTTTTGTGTAAAAACCTTAATGCGGTTCACAAAATACATCTACTCACCAAGTTTCATCAGTCTAGCTCTTATGGTTTCGGAGAAAAATGGCTGTGACACGGCCGGACAGACAGACAGACAGACAGACAGACAGACATGACGAATCTATAAGAGTTCCGTTTTTGCCATTTGGCTACGGAACCCTAAAAACAATGTCAAATTCACAATCAGAGCCCTCAAAAACCTATTAAACGATGCCCATATCCATTTTTTAAGAAAAAAAATGAGGCAGCCATCTTGGATTCAAAAAATAATGTCGAATTCACAATCAGAGCCCCCAAAAACCTATTAAACGATATCCATATCCATTTTTTGAGAAAAAAAATGTAGCAGCCATTTTGGATTCAAAAAATAATGTCAAATTCACAATCAGAGCCCCCAAAAACCTATTAAACGATACCCATACCCATTTTTAAGGAAAAAAATGAAGCCGCCATCTTGGATTCAAAAAATAATGTCGAATTTGTAATCCGAGCCCCCAAAAACCTATTAAACGATACCCATATCAATATATTGTGAAAAAAAATTAAGCTGCCATCTTGGATTGAAAAAATATTGTCGAATTCACAATCAGAGCCCCCAAAAACCTATTAAACGATACCCATACCCATTTCTTAAGGAAAAAAATGTAGCAGCCATTTTGGATTCAAAAAATAATGTCAAATTCACAATCAGAGCCCCCAAAAACCTATTAAACGATACCCATACCCATTTTTTAAGGAAAAAAATGAAGCCGCCATCTTGGATTCAAAAAACAATGTCGAATTTATAATCCGAGCCCCCAAAAACCTATTAAACGACACCCATATCAATATATTGTGAAAAAAAATTAAGCCGCCATCTTGGATTGAAAAAATATTGTGGAATTCACAATCAGAGCCCCCAAAAACCTATTAAACGATACCCATACCCATTTTTAAGGAAAAAAATGAAGCTGCCATCTTGAATTAAAAAATTAATGTTGAATTCACAATCAGAGCCCCCAAAAACCTATTAAACGATACCCATATCCATTTTTTGAGAAAAAAATGAAACCACCATCTTGGATTCAAAAATTAATGTTGAATTCACAATCAGAGCCCCCAAAAACCTATTAAACGATACCCATATCCATTTTTTGAGAAAAAAATGAAGCCACCATCTTGGATTCAAAAATTAATGTTGAATTCACAATCAGAGCCCCCAAAAACCTATTAAACGATACCCATATCCATTATTTAAGAAAAAAAATGAAGCCACCATCTTGAATTCAAAAATGAATGTCAAATTCACAATTAGAGCCCTAATAACCTTTAGAACAATAGGTATCTACGTTAACAACTTTTGAATAAAAAAAATAAAAGGTTTTCCGGAATAGAGCCCTCCCACTTTTCTTCATAATTATTATATTTATAATATTTCCTTTCGCTTTCCCGTGAGTATTTACTGCAGCTCGCTAGTTATGTACGTACTCACAGACACAATGATAGTTTCGCACGATGCCATTTACACCTAGTGTGACAAGAGTAGGTAACTCATGATTTGAAAACATTGTTGGTTAGTTGAGAGACTTAGAGATATTTCATGATATTTAAAACTAAAAATAAAAAATCTGAAGTCAGGGTTCTTAATAAATACTTAGTTAAACTTAAACTAACCATTATAAAACTTTTCTTTGGTGTTTTTTTGTTTCATTTTAACCTATATTCCGCTTCTTGAGCTACGTAATGAGTGTTTAAGACATGAATCCTAGGGTAACTATTTACCAGGCACGGGCAACACACAACTCCATCCGACTAACGTTCAAATTCCTACGCTGATACCATACTTTCAGAGCGGCAACGCCGCATTTTTACGGGTGCGAACATAATATTTGAAAATTCTGGCGGCAAAATGTTCTTTTGTTGATTACTAGGAAACTACTTGTCCTAGAGAGTCCAAAATTTTGGAGCCGAGTGCTCTAATTCATAGCTCGGGTTGGACACGTCAACCGAATCTGTAGCTATTGTAGATCCTCAGATGTAGCATGTGCGTGCCAGACAAACGTGTCTCCAGCTAACACAGTCATCAAAGCTTCTAACTCGGTGAGTTTTGAACCTAGACACTTGAAATATTTGGAGCATCCATGATATTTTTTGCTCTAAATTTGGAGATATCAAGCAACTTTCTAGCTATAGCCATTCCTGAGATCCACATGTGTTAGCTGGAGAAATGGCTTCCCAGCAAACACGTTGTTATAGTCTTCTAACTCAAAGAGTTTTCGAGCTAGAGACTTGATTTTTTTTATGCCGGGTGCTCTAATTATGCTCTAAAATTTGGCGTTTACTATATAGCTCTATCGTTAGCCGTTTGCCCACACTGAATGAGGAAGCTGTGGAGCCGCTCTCCAGCTAACACACCTATAAAGTCTCATAGAGTCGTTGTTTTTTTTGCTGCTAAATTTTCCTTCAATTCAATGATTGCTCCAATTATGCTTTAAATGTTGGCGTTTTCAGAATTCGCAATTTCCATATGAGGAAGCTGGAGACATGCACCTATATAGCTTACTATTCGTCGGCACTACATTATTCAAGCAGTAAATTTGATAGTCCGCCTCTAAATAGAATTTCCCATCATTTAGTCACATCTCGAATAGATTGCGCCCATATTTACTGTGGCAGCAATTTATGGAGCTCACTCCTTACTAAATTATTGGGTGATGGTTCTGCATTTAAGTTAAATCGGTTATTCGGTCTATAGGACTACCACAAGCTCTAGCTGGCTCTGTCTCTGAGTTTGAGTCTGTGTGAGTACTCACCAGTGTATTATACTGTGTGAGTGACGTTTCGACGTAGGATTTATTTAGTCAAGACTCACCAGACTCAAAACCAGAGCCAGACAGAGCTTGTGGTAGGCCTACTGATTGTTCGGTTTGCTTATGAGTGTTATTTTGACCGATTGAGTATTTTAATCGTATAACTTAAATAAATTTTATTACTACTAGGATACTCTCTCACGCTAGCTGGCGCTATTGCTTGTCTGTCTCTGTATTTGCTTGATTGAACTCAACTTAGTTTTATGTGTGACTAGTGGCCGCCCGCGGCTTCGCTCGCCCGTTCCCGTAATACCACGTTCCCGTTGCTTTTTCGGGATAAAAAGTATCCTATGTCCTTCTCCCGGTTCTAAGCTACCTCCCCACTAATTTTCTGCCAAATCGGTTCAGCCGTTCTTGAGTTATAAATAGTGTAACTAACACGACTTTCTTTTATAAATAATAAGATTATGATTTTAACCTACTCATAAAAATGGACCACTAAAATAATTTGCTCAAAATATTATCAAAATAAAAGAACAAATAGATTAGACTATATTTATGTAAATCTAGATTTTCTGGTCCCCTGAATTCTACAAAGAGCTTCTTAAGCCATTTTCTCCCTTAAAAACTTCACGATAGCCGCAAACCAGGTCAACCGCTCCAAAAATAGAAAAGCTAGAAATTTAATTCAAATAAACACTCGTGTTTCATTTTACACTCAAAATTTTCCAGCTTTTTCCATTACTTTTTAATTAAAATTTATTGTTCCGAGTTATTTTTGTATGCTAAGTTTTGTTGATTACTTTTGCTGAAAATACTTTCTTCGTTTGTTGCATAATAATTATGTTTTTGACAACCCGCAAGTGCTAGAAAATAAAGGTTTTTTTAATGTATAACAATTACAAAAGTTAAGTTGTAATTTTTTTTTTTTATTTTATTTAATACTAGCAGCCTGTCCCGGCTTCACACGGCTGGACATTTATTTTTTAAATACATTTATAGCTTATGTTATATACAGCTTGGGTCCTATCGTTTTTTTGTACCCAGGAACTAAGGGATAGTCAAATCTCCACCTGCTATTAAGCTCTTCGTTAAAACACAAATCCAGAACAGTTCGCAACGCAGCTTCCGCCACTGTTTTGTTTGTATTGTCACAAACGACGGCCCTTATTTATTTTGGAGTTCGTCGACATTTTGAACAAACCCGCTCGCGGCTCGACTACGGTAACCATGTTTCTTGAAATTATTAAAAACACTGGAAAGCTGGAGGACATCTTCAAATCTAATATTCCACAATGTCTGAAAACTAGATCATACATATAACCAATGTGTCCTGCCTATACTAACTTATGGATCCGAAACAAGGCCGCTCACAAAGGAATACATGCACAAGCTAAAAGTAACGCAAAGAGCAATGGAACGCGCCATGCTCATTATGCCCGGGATTCGGTACAATGTTTTCCTTCACCGTTTGAGAGCACTAGCATTGTGTGCATCATTTTTTCGAACAAAGAATCTATAGGAACTTATCTGGATTCAAACTCGTGACCGTAGTAAGATCGGAAGGCGGGGGGGTTTTTTTAGGGTTCCGTAGCCAAATGGCAAAAACGGAACCCTTATGTAACTAGCTGATGTTAAATGGTTACCATCACCTATAGGTGCTGGTAACCATTTGTTATAACAAAGCATACTACCACTTGAACACCACTAGTGCACGAAAGGAGACTCTTTGAGGCGCACTTAAAATCTTTTCACCACACTTGGTTAAAAAAAACCAGTGCTTTGTAATCCATGGTGAGTACATCAAAATGATAGTTACCCTATACATTATAAACACAGACTATTTGCCAACTAGAAGACACTGCAGCAAGTATCTAAAACAGTTAATATTGTTCTAAAGTCACGTCGTGAGGGTTGCCCTAGTAAAGTACTATCATAGGGGTACGAATAAATTGTATTGCCCTTTGAATAAACAATGTTGACAAAAACAAGGACTAAAACAATAATATTCGTAGCATAATAATAATATAATGTCAGATATAAAAGGAAGACCATGAATTTTAGCATTTTTGATATAAAATTATTTTAATATTTTAATTACAAAATTATTCAATTATTTATTAAATGTTCAAAATGAAAAAAAAACAACGCATGCAGTTTAAATTGTTTTTTAAATTCAAATAATGCCTTTTTCAGTAAAACTTTTCATCTACAATATTCAAGGTACTTTTCCTGCATGTTGCATATCCGTGGGACGCCCTGTATAACAGATTTCTTAAAAAGGTAAATGATTAAATTTTCATGGAAATAATAACTTTGAGGAAGTAACTTGGTATTTCGACGAGCTTTACGCCTTCTTAAGTGTATATTTATAACCAATAACTTCAGCTAGGAGGTACTTATTTTGAATTTTTTATCTGCCACTAAATAGGGTTTATCGATCAAAGAGCCTTTTAGCGGTGACAAAGATTTCTCTTTGGCACAGTAGATGTGGCATCGACTTAGTTTATACAGGGTGTTACAAAACTGTTCGTAATGCCGAAAGGAGGTTAGATGGCCTTCTAACAAGTCCATATAAACTACTCCAAACGCTGGTCTAGGAAGACAGCGTTGGTTGCTAACCAACCGGCATTATGCTGAGTCAGATTCCAGTTTTGTGATACATAGGCTCACATAGAAATTTAGTAATTAGAATTCTAGTTGTTATGAATAGTGTAAGTTCTGGTTTCACAAAATAAATAAATCATTAATTCATTCATCCAATTTTTTTTATTATTATTACTATATTTTTTATTCACGTCATGAATGAAAGATAAGAAAACTATTAAGGTAATTATCAGGTCAAATAGGTACGTTAGCCTGTTTGTTAAATATGTGGTTCTTCTACGCTTGGTCGCGTTGACCTGGCACCTAGACTCACCTAGCTTTAAGACGTTTCAAAGTGATCCTTGCGATCCTACTGAATAAATACACTTTTCATTTTGATTTGATTTTATAAAAATACAACGGAATCGAATTTCCTCCTTTTTAATCATCTTTTTTTAAATAGGTTTAAAGACATTTATTTTCTCATAAAACATAAAATGTTCACTTAAAATGAGATTACACAGTTTAATATTAATAATAAATTGTTTTGCTTCTTGACGGCTGCCGTAGCACACGCTTACTTGATACACACATAACTGTTGGCTATTACAGTGTAAATCGTTTATGTCCATTAAAAAAAATACATTTTACCGCATAAAGACGATTCTTAGATAGAACGGTATGTGAATGAACTGCAGTAATAAGAGCTTACTATATCAAGTTCCCGAACATGTTAAAGCAGTAGAAAAGAATGGAGCGGTAAACACTTCCAGGGTCGGATGCAGTAACTTGCATCCAGAGTATTAATGGTTCATTACTTGATGCGACTTTACGGTAGCAGACCAGGTGAGCGGTATCTTTATTGCGGGGTTAGTTCGCGGCCCCTACCATTGTTTTCAAGCTCGTGACTTGGAAAAGGCTAAGTTAGCTAAGCTAGTAAGAAGCATCAAAAATATCGGCAAATACAAAACATTTAACCCAGATTTTAGAGTTTTTGTTGGTAAAGGTGTAGGTACACACATTGAAATTATTAAGTACACGGGTATTTATTGCGTATATTAAAATAATAAAATAGAAACGTTGGATAAATAAATACAATAAGGTAAAAACGCGATAAATACCCGTGTAATAGTTTCAATATGTGTTATGATCGCGAAAGTTTAAAAAGTATGTTATACCTACTTGAGCTGTCCGTTCTTTGTGTTTAATTAAAAAATATGTACCTAACATCATTTGTATTTGTGTTTCTTGTGTATTTTGTACATTTTGTAAATATTTTGTTTAATAGTAAGTTTCTTTGTGTAAATAAAGTCATTTGTCTTTCGTGTACGCTTTTATGTCTAGGGAGCGTCTTGGGAGATACCTATGTCCAGCAGTGAACTTTTTTTATACAACTTGCTGATGGGACAAGCATATGACCCACCTGATGTTAAGTGGTAACCATCGCCTATAACAGAGCATTGCCTCGCAGGTCACACACGTCAGAAATATGCCCTACGATGCACTTCCATGCGTCCATCAATTTAAGCCATACAGATGTCAAGCCTCGCGTGCCAGTAATTTCACCGGCACCTACACCCTTCAAACCGAAACACAGCAATGCTGTTTCACGGCAGAACTAGAAGACGAGCCACAGACAAAGAGCTCTACTACCTACGGACTGCTATAAGTTGATGATGATGATGAGGGCAGAGGTTAATTATACAAATTCTGAGTTTTCATTTCATCGTCTTTCAATCGTCAAACACATGGTAGGGGTCACCATCGCCTTTACGGTCTTACTTTGCTTTATGAGTGTAACCGACGCTTTAATTATACAAGCTTTGTTGAGGCATAGACGACTCAATAAAAGGTATTTCATGAGCTGAACAACTCTTTTCTTTGACAATAAGCTTACTCAACTCAATACTGCAAAGAATAACGAAGTTTGGAGCGTGGTTCTAACCATGCCTATTTTTTGAAAAAAAATAAAGCAAAAATATATATTGTGTTTAACGTGTAGATGAAAACCACGGTTAAGTTTAGAGCCGTATTTACAGTCTCTAAAAGTTATCCATTGTATTATTAGTTATCCATGTACATTAGTTACATTAGTTTTTTTTCTCTCGTGTCTTGCCTTGTTTCTGTGTTATCTGCTTTTGTTACACATTTAATAGAAAATTTAACTCTTGTACTTTGAACTCCCGCGATACAGGCTTGTGCTAGTGCGAGGACCTCCAGAAATTTAAATAAACCTTTGTACTATTCGAGTAATAGAATAGAATTGAATAAGCAAAATAGTCTTAAAATAATGATAACACAAAAAACCCATTATTATATTACCCATTAAACCCATATTATATGCTATTGATTTAAGTAAGCTTTTGTCAAAGAAAGGAGATTGAGTAGCACATTATATACCGTCTGTGAGTGTGTTCCTAGGAGTGTGATGAGAATCCAATGGCGCAGCGGTCAGCGCATCTCCGTACGAAGAGGAAGGTCACAGGATCAAATCCCACTCCCCCCTTAACTTATGGGACATTACAAAATCAATAAAAAACTTTACAAAAAACACTCTGTAACAACTGTAGCGTACTTAGGCGCCAACCCACCTGATGGACCGACGACATTATTAAAAACACGGGAGGTTGGTGGATGGAAAGGGGTTAGAATCGTTGTTCTTGGAAATGTGGGCCTATGCTACATAGGTCTATCAGTGGACTTCTTCAGGCTGATGATGATGAACAACTGTAGTTTTAGAAACTCAGCCCGGCGTAAATGGTTTAAGAAAATATAAATAGTGAGTGACTTTATGGTAAAGGGTTGACCACAACAAAAACGTTGATTGATGGACTGTCTGCCGTCGATAGGTGGATCGATCACCACTCATTATACGTTAGTGTGCTCATAAATCTAAGGTACGCTTCGGCCTTTGATAACCCTGACGTGACATAGTAGTAAACATGTTATGTGGTTAGATTGCTCGGCTGGGCGAATTTGTAATTCTGTTGCAATCAAAAATTTGATCATAACAAATAAATTCAAAATATTTCTTTATTCAATGGTATCACAAGGATCACTTTGAAACGTCTTAGAGGTACTGAATCTATTTATATATGGCTGAATCTATTTAAAAATGGCATTTATTGCGTTAGTAAGTTTCAATTCGTTTTTTATTGCAATTGAAGCTCAAAATAACGTCAAAACTGACAGATGCGTACACCATTAATGTACACAGTACGTAAACTGAATGAATGTTTGTAAAATACTTTTGTTGAAGAATACACAAAGAACATTTCCAAAGTACTAACTTTTCCAAAATTAGCGTGAAACATAAAAGTAACTTGACCTTTTGAGCCTAGTTCGATCAGTTCACGGTAAGATACCAAATTGTCTAAAAACTTTGGAAAATAACATTTTCATCTAATAGTACATTGTTACCCGAGTGTTGAAAGTCACGTTTTTTGAGTCCCGAGACGGGTTTGGCGCCAGAGCGTAGCGAGGGCGCCAATGGAGCTTGAGGGACTTAAAAGACTTTCATCCGAGGTAAACACTGTGCTTTTCATTACGAATACAAGGAAAGTAAAAATAAAAACATGAAAGAAAAATTTGTGAAAATGAAGATTGAATTGCCGCCTTCCCGGTTTTTTTTTTATTTTTCTCTGGCGGGCCTTCGGCTTCGATTCGCCAGCATTATTCAGCCAAAATTTTCATTTTCATAATTTAAAAAATGGTAACTTGTTTGCTCAAATCTATGTTATTTTAAAGAAATAGTTGAACGTACGAGTACGAATATAATAATTAAGCCATAAGGAATCAACACACGAGGATAGTAGGCAGTGCTAATTTTTATCATATTTTTTATAAATATTGTTGACATGGATGATATATTAATAAAGTAATTTAGAAGATATATTATTTATTTAATACTATCTTTATGTTATTTAAATTTAAATTTTACATTGCGCTCTAATTAGACTTTTTAAACTTCATACCGTTGTAATGGGTTTCCAACCTACTTGCTGAATAAAAAGTTGGAATTTGGTTGAACAACCTCCTTGCAGTTAGAAAGACTTTAGAAAGTTGGAACATGGTTGAATAAAATAGAACTTGTTTTTTTTATAATTTGACAGCTGTCAGTAGAAAGCGATTCTCCCTAGGGCTGAAAGTTTTACTTTCAATTAGGCCCCTCAGGCAACTTCAGACCTACTTTCAGAGTATGAGCAATGAAAAAACTTATTCCTCACGGCCTGCTGGTTGCTCCCGCAAAATGAAATTAATCAAACGCTTGATGTAAACCACCTAGCCGTTTTCACCCCGTTTAACAAAGACTTTGGCTACTAAAATGATATCGCGGAAAGATGGCTTTAATTTTCATTACGAAATTTTCACGAAAAATGTCATTGGATTTAAATGAAATAAATATTTATCTGATCTTATTGTATTAAATTAACGACATTCAAATACTTTTTCGTAGTAAGAGCCCTTTGTGTGGCTCGCCCGGAGAAGTACTACCATGCCTATTTCTGCCGTGAAGCATAACATTGGTCTGTTTCGGTTTGGAGGGTGTGGGTGCCGGTGAAATTACTGGCACGTGAGGCTGAACATCTGTATGCCTCAAGTTGATTGACGCAAGGCACAGCATGGTAGGGCACATTCCTGACGTGCATGACCTGCGAGGCAGTGGTTACCACTTAACATCAGGAGGGCCATATGATTGTTCCATCAGCTAGAAGTATAAAAAAAATCCAATACAATAATATGCGAGGCTCCTACATGCCTATATTGTCTTCAAATTTGATTTAAGAAATTGAATAGGTACTGAAATGAATGTTTTCATAATTTAGCCTCTGTTTGAAAAGCTTATTTAACTTATAATAACGATTCAAAGTTGAAATAAGCTTTTAAAACAATTTTTGATGTATCAAAGATTCAATATCCGCTCTTTCAAAGCAACTTGACAAAGTTGGCAACTTTGTAACTGTTTTGTCAATTTGCCGTCTTAATTTTACCTTATACTTTAGAAAATGTTTTATAGATTGAACTGTTTTTTTGTTGTGTTTATTCATTTGTAACAAATAAAGCCATGCGGACATCTAGTGCAGTAGCGATGGCGATCAGTGAAACACTGTCAAATAAGACAGCGTTTCAGGCAGAAAAAAAATAACATGTTAAAGATACATGCTGACTTTTCAGTTTACTTCTACTACCTTTATTTACAGAGACCATATCTGCTCAGGGACCGAGTTTGGTCAATAATTATCTTTAATTCAAATCCTTCCACTAAGAATAGCTAAAATACATACAAGACTACTAGTATTACTACTACTGTAATTAATTGTTCAGCCCTGGGACTCAAACCTGCATTGCAGAGTTGCCTCAGGAGGTTCGCTTTGATTTAAGTTTAAAGTTGTTTCTATTTGAGAGGAGCTGGATATTTGCTGAGCTGAGAATTGCACGAAATTTAATTTAATTTTTGTCATACAATTTAGGGTCTTTAGGTATCCATGTATGCCATGCCCATTTCTATCGTGAAGCAGCGTTGCTGTGTTTCGGTTTGAAGGATGTGGGAGCCGGTGAATTACTGGCACGTGAGGCTGAACATCAGTTCATAGCCCCTTCCCACCGGTGTGTGATATCGCGCACGGAGGCGGATCAGCTCGCACGACACACCATGGGAACGGTCTCGTGCGCCGAGGTGCACGGTAGCACAGGAGCCCTTTCTGAGTGCGTTGCCGCGCGTCATCGTCGGCTGTGCGTGATGATCTGCAGAGCCACGGACCGTACGAAGGCAGCATTACTGGCACGTGAGGCAGAGCATCTATATAAATAAAAAAAAACCTATACACAGACCCGCTAACCTTAAAAAAAAACGTATGATTAGAATCAAGGTTACTACCACTAAACACTTGCTCTATGTACTACTAGGAAACATTTTAAAACCGTAAATCCGCCAGAACAAACCGCACTGCGGCCGCAGTAAGCCCCGAACTGGTAATTAGTGAGTCGACTAATTCATTACGTGTCCGAACTACGTGACTGTGCAATTGATGAGAGTTCTAGTTGGGTTAAAAGTAGTGCACGTTACACCTGTGACGTGATTCATACAAAAACTTGAGCTAGACCAATGATTAATGCCTTAGCTTACGAGCTGGGCGATTGGGAAGTTTGATACTAAAAAATAAATGATACTAACAAGGAATAGCAATCACATAATAAATAAATATTTTAAACGATCCACTCAGCACTCTTTAGCCCCAACTAAGCAGAGCTTGTACCTACTATGGGAACTAGAGAGTTGATATCATACTTGTATATTTTTATTAAATACAATAGAATACAATATAACACCCAGACAGAGAACAAACATCTGTGTTCATCACACAAATATTTGTTCTCGGTGGGGATCGAACCCACGATCTACGGGCAGAAGGCAGAGCTACTACCAACTGAGCTGAGAGACCAGAATAGAGCGACACATCTTGTTGCTATCGTTTTTAGACCGCTATCTATCTGTACTAGTTTTACAAAGCAAAGTTCCTATGCGCTATCTCAAGTTTATTACATCCGCATTCTGTCTTGCAGCAATCGTTGGTTGTCAAAGAGAAAGTTTTGTTTCAATTCGTTTTTTATTGCAATCGAAGCTCAAAATAATGTCAACACTGACAGATGCAACTAGGGTTTGATTGAAACAACAGAAAAGAGCAGGATAAGAAACTAAAGAAGAAGAATGAAAGAAAAAAACTAGACGTTTCGGAAAAAATCCGGTTGGAAACGTTATTCATTTTTTTCCGGTTACAATCCGGAGAAAATCGAGTGGTTTAAAAAGCTCTGCAGGTTAAATTTAAGTGGAAATTAGACTAAACAAATTATAGTATAAAAAACTAAAAAAAAACGCTTTTATAACTAATTGAACTAAAAAGTTAAAAATAAAACTCTAATAATCAATTGAAAAATTGATATTATTGTACAAAAAGCGTGGGGTGCAATAAAGAATATAATATGTGTGTACAATAAAGAATAAAGAATAAAGAAAGAACTTTTTAGTTCAATTAGTTATAAAAGCGTTTTTTTTTAGTTTTTTAAACTATAATTTATTTTTTACTTTTTAGTTTTTTTTTTCTTTCAAATTTTTTTTTTCATATTATTGCATTGTCATCGACCTTTGACAGGTGTGCAAAGTTTGAATCAAATCTGATCGTTCAAAGTAGGTTTTTTTTTATTTTTTTTTTCATTTTTTTTATTTTTTTTTCATATTATCACATTGTCATCGACCTTTGACAGGTGTGCAAAGTTTGAATCAAATCTGATCGTTCAAAGTAGGTTTTTTTTTTATTATTTTTATGTTTTTTCATTTTTTTAATTTATTTTTTCATATTATTGCATTGTCATCGACCTTTGACAGGTGTGCAAAGTTTGAATCAAATCTGATCGTTCCAAGTAGGACAAAATCGAGCTCAAAGGGGTCGGTTACATACATACATACATACATACATACATACATACATACAGGTGAAGCTAATAAAAGCGTTATAAAAAAACTCTCGCCGTGCGAGTAGATGTATTTTTTTAAATGCAAACTAACTACAGTTTCGCAACCATTTTGAACGATGTAAAGTTTCGAATAGTTTTAAGTAAAAGCCGTCCAACTAATTCCGACATAGATTAGTGGTATTTCCATCGCTAGCGTGTTGGCCTTTTCGATTTCTGTGTGAGTTTTATGACGTGTGCAGCCATGCGAGTGATTTCTGTTTGAGTGGTTAGTGCTATCGGACATGTGGCCGTATTCTGTTAGATTTATTTTGAATTCAAATATTTATGCTATCAGTTTCCACATTCACAGCGTCATGTAATGTAATCTTTATTTTTTTCGCTTTTAAGTTTTATGCTATGCTTTGCGTGTAACTTTTTTTGGATAATTAATTATTTATCCAAAAATGCCGTGGGACCAGCGAAATAAATGAATATTCGTAATAATGGTGTTTTTCTGTTAATATTTTAACTACTATTTGGTTCTCTATCGTTAATAAATTTTTCAAGTATAAAGCCTTGCGCTTATTTAACGTGAACGCGATGGCAATCAGTGAAACGCTGTCAAAAATGACAGTGATATTTGACAGAATTTCAGTGATCGCCATCGCCCTAGATGTGCGCAGGCCTCATTGACTCTTTTGAATGCAGTATGTTTCGTATAAACTTTTTTTCATAACTTTTTTTTTTACTTTTTTACTCAATTCGTAAATGCTCAGGTTTACAGTTACATTAACCTTTGTTTAAAAGAATAACCCTCTAGTCTGAATAATGGACGCAGGTATCGTAACTGACTTTGATATGTGGACAGGCCTCGTTCCACGTTTGTTTTATCGCTTTAAATTCTATCCCCCATATTCATATCGACTTAGTACCGTTTTAACTATGAACGCTCAGTCAGATAAAAATATATCCGTCTCTTTTAGACTTGTCAAAAAATGACGAGTCAGAAAAAGAAGCAAATATTTTTATTTACGGATAGTGCTACTTTTAAATGGATCCTTGTCATTTTTGCAGCTTAGATAAGTTTTTTATTACTGTTACTGTTATTTTTTCGGTTTGTTCTTTGTACTTAAGTGCAGGAGTAATTTTGGCTAAGTGACAAAACAAGCAGATGGCGTGCCCTATTCATCTGTCTCTCTCGCCTGTAACAATTTCAGTCATCATAAAATACATGATGACTGAATGAACACGAATGAATGAATGTACACGTATCAATTTTCTTTTGTAAATACATACTTAGAATACATTATAACACCCAGACAGAGAACAAACATCTGGGTTCACCACACAAATATTTGTTCTCGGTGGGCATCGAGCCCTAGCCCTCCAGCGCAAAGGGCCAGAGCTACTACCAACTGAGCCGTGAAGGCATTTTCTTTTATATTCATTGCATTAAACTCTCTAGAGCTTTAGAAGATAAAGAAGCTGAACCCGTTTAAGCAAGTTTTTACCCGTTGAAATAAAAGTAATAATACTCGTTATTTATAACGTCTGTAAAAAATGTAGCAGTGTTTATGAATAAGGCTCTGACTATTCTTGATTTTATTTTATTGAAAACGTTATTCGCATCCCTATAGTTTTTCGTTTCAGTGCACATTTGGTTTGGATACATCAAGTGAACACGACACGTTATATTTTTTATCTCAGTTTTATTACTTCTGATAGACAGAAGCGGTGTTTTGGATGAGAGGTTTTAAGTGTGTTTGCGTTTGTTATTATACATATAAAATACGCAAGAGTTGGCAAATAAAAGCTCGTGTTAGAATAAACTTTGCCGGAACAACGTCATACACGTTAAGGGTAAGCAAATAACTAACAATACTGACCTCTCAGCTCAGTAGGTAGTAACTCTGCCTTCTGAGCCGTAGGTCGTGGGTTCGATCCTCACCGAGAACAAATATTTGTGTGATGAACACAGATGTTTGTTCTCTGTCTGGGTGTATGTCTGTCTGTGTGTGCCATAGAAATTTCATCAAAATCAGTGTAGGTAGCCGTTTTGTGTTAATTGGTTTTTTTAAGTTTGATTGTGAAAGAAAAAAAATAAAGAAAACTTATTTATTTATGACGGCACACGGTAGATATGAGAAAACACGAACATTTTACATAATTTACATAATACAAGAAGTGGAGTGATAGAAGAAGAACACAGATACATTGAAATGGTGTCTCTCAGTCCCACGTGAAGACGTCACAAAATGGTATCCAGCCCAGCCAGATTCCAGATTGGTCCCATGACAGGTTTCATTATGAGTATTACAAAAATATTTTAATGAGAAGGTAAGTGACTAAGAAACCCTCAGAACTCGATTAAAGCAGGTGCGAGAGGAATCAGATTCCTAATATAATTTGTCAACTGCAAACGCAATAAGAAGGGCCCTTGTCATGCGCGACGAAATTAAATATTTCATGGTTACACTGAATTTAGGAAAAGATCAGTAGGGCGATTGTCTAATTCAGTTGCAATCATTAGTTTGATACTAACAGCTAAACGATACTATCAAGGAATAGCGATCATGTATCTTGTTGCAATGCCTTTTTGACCGCTATCTATCAGTTGCAATGATAGTTTTGCAGCGTGAAGTTCCTGCAAATCAATTTAACCCGACCAATTTAAAAATCATAATCTTAGTAAGAAGCCGTGTGAAAACGATTGGCCCACTTTATTTGACTTTCTAATAGACCTCGTTCACTCATTTTGTGTTGTGTTTCTGTCAGTCTTCTTCTTCTTCTTTACAAAGGTTTCGTAAATATCGAATAAAATTTACTTTTTCAAGTTATTTAGTCTGATTTCAAGTAAGTAAAGTCTAACATTCTTAATTCTTTATTCCTAGCTTGCTCAAGTGATTAATATGTTGTTTTTATTTGTTTTAAAGTTATGATCCCAATCCACCAGTGTTCGTCGAAGCAATCAACCATACCCCTAAGTAAAATAAGGGCACCAACAATATTTGAAAGCCTGGGAAAATCTTGCAAGGATGTTAAATGCCGTGGGTGGCGGCTACATAAAAACTGGTGAAAAATGGAAGGGATTAAGTAGTAGGTAAATAGTTTTCAATAACCCTAGTTTTGTGCAGCTATTATTCATCATTTTTTTGTGCTCTATATGGTAAAACAACAAAGTTCTATGTTTTTTGATTAATTAATGGTAATATGTAGATACAAGTGCCCCATAAAGTCCAAGGTGGTGGATAACCGGCGAAACGTTGGGGGCACTGGGGGTGGACCCTATACGCTGCATCCACTCACACTCA
Organism: Thera obeliscata; assembly: GCA_947578465.1. Taxonomy (NCBI): domain Eukaryota; kingdom Metazoa; phylum Arthropoda; class Insecta; order Lepidoptera; family Geometridae; genus Thera; species Thera obeliscata. Next base: position 2,920,434 of record OX387914.1, on the reverse strand, counting down.
CAGGTTTTATTTAGCTTACCTACCTACTTTTGTAGATGTTAATTTTTTTTGTTTTTAGATCACGAGGTGTACAGTCTAGAGAAAAGGCACCTTGTGGTCGGAGAGGGAACGTGAAGAGAGGGAATGGTGGATTCTGTCGCTGCTATAAGCAGATCGTTTAATGAAATGGCGACACAAGAGCCATGTGTGGAGTTGCTGCTGCTTTAAGTTCAACAGCATCCACCACCATTAAATAAAACAGTTAAATAAAATACATTATTTCTTAACTCACCTTATTTCTTTACCACAATACATAGATAAGGCACCTACTGCTTATAAATCAGACTAATTATAGCATTTTGTATTTTAATTTGAAACAGCTTCTATCCTATTCTAGTCATTAGTACATAATTGATAATGAAATATTGGAAGTATGTAATGTAACATAGGCAGGAGCCAGCTATTTCCCCCTGCGCGTGGAGGTTTTGACTGATTCTACACATGGCTATGGTAGAATGAGGATGATATCCCAGCACAGGATATCAAACGCTTCCTTCGTCAGGCGAAAGTTCGAAATAAACTCTCTCTGAGGGATTTAGAACGGATTGCTGGCATCCTGCATCAATCTTCTGTCAAGAATGCGTATTTTTTTGGCACTGTTCCTTCTCTAGCCCAAGTAGGAATCCTCTTGATATGATAAACTGAAATGAATTTAAATACTTAGTTGAAACGGATTTGTAATAGGTACGCACTAGATTTTATTTGATTAGGAATGCAATAATAACGTTGTTTATCATTGTCAAAACACTAAAAACTTACTGTAAATAACTTACTTTATTCAATTTCTATCCATCGCAACAGCACCTTACTTGTTTCTATTCGCGATTGATATGATAGTAATCGTAAGCTGTCATTTCCATTGAAACAGCCTTACGTGATCGCTGTTTCATGATATCTATAGAAACATTACGCTCATGTTGCAATCGTTCATTGTCAAAGATGGTTTCAATTGCAATGCGCGTTTGATTGTAATCGAAGCTACTACGTGATCGCAAATTTGACAGTTTCAATAGGATATCCATTGAAACCATTGCAACAAAAGTTACATGATCGCCCCACGGATGCGGTTTGTTTATTTATTGACTGGCCTCTCAGCTCAGTTGGTAGTAACTCTGCCATCTGCGCTGTAGATCGTGGGTTCAATCCCACCCGAGAACAAATATTTGTGTGGTGAACGCAGATGTTTGTTTTCTGTCTGCGTGTTATATTGTATTCTAAGTATGTATTTACAAAAAAATGTTTGTAAGTATTATAGTAATCAGCTCTCTGGTTCCCATCGTAAAAGCTCTGCTTAGCTTGGGGCCAGATAGTGTTGTGTCGATTGTCCACAATATTTATATTATTCATAATTGCTTACAGTAAAATAAACGTGGAGTATTACTTGCTAATTATAATTATCCATTAGAGTAGGAGAAACATCGCCCACGTGGCCTTTTCTCTAATAACATTTTATTCACCTACGAACGACTATTTTTACGTCAGCCATACAATTTTCTCCGATTTTAATATCCACGGAATAAACCTACACAAATTATTTTTGTAACTACAACACTTCCTTTCTCTTCAAATAAATAGAACACATAAAAATGTAAGGAGTTAGGTCGTGGGTGTAAGGCGCACTTACACCGAACGTTTAGTAGTGTAAGTCGTGAAAGGCTCGTCCGGGGAAGTACTACCACCATGCCATTTCAGCCGCCAAGCAGCGTTGCTGTGTTTCGGTTTGAAGTGAAATTACTGGCACATGGGGACACCTGTAGGGCGATTGTCTAATTCAGTTGCAATCATTAGTTTGATACTAACAGCTAAACGATACTATCAAGGAATAGCGATCATGTAACTTGTTGCAATGCCTTTTTGACCGCTATCTATCAGTTGCAATGATAGTTTTGCAGCGTGAAGTTCCTGCAAATTAATTTAACCCGACCAATTTAAAAATCATAATCTTAGTAAGAAGCCGTGTGAAAACGATTGGCCCACTTTATTTGACTTTCTAATAGACCTCGTTCACTCATTTTGTGTTGTGTTTCTGTCAGTCTTCTTCTTCTTCTTTACAAAGGTTTCGTAAATATCGAATAAAATTTACTTTTTCAAGTTATTTAGTCTGATTTCAAGTAAGTAAAGTCTAACATTCTTAATTCTTTATTCCTAGCTTGCTCAAGTGATTAATATGTTGTTTCTATTTGTTATAAAGTTATGATCCCAATCCACCAGTGTTCGTCGAAGCAATCAACCATAGCCCTTAGTAAAATAAGGGCACCAACAATATTTGAAGGCCTGGGAAAATCTTGCAAGGATGTTAAATGCCGTGGGTGGCGGCTACATAAAAACTGGTGAAAAATGGAAGGGATTAAGTAGTAGGTAAATAGTTTTCAATAACCCTAGTTTTGTGCAGCTATTATTCATCATTTTTTTGTGCTCTATGTGGTAAAACAACAAAGTTCTATGTTTTTTGATTAATTAATGGTAATATGTAGATACAAGTGCCCCATAAAGTCCAAGGTGGTGGATAACCGGCGAAACGTTGGGGGCACTTGGGGTGGACCCTATACGCTGCATCCACTCACACTCACAGGTTTTATTTAGCTTACTTTTGTAGATGTTATTTTTTTTTGTTTTTAGATCACGATGACAATGTGCTCCGCTGGGTGTACAGTCTAGAGAAAAGGCACCTTGTGGTCGAAGAGGGAACGTGAAGAGAGGGAATGGTGGATGCTGTCGCTGCTATAGGCAGATCGTTTAATGAAATGGCGACACAAGAGCCATGTGTGGAGTTGCTGCTGCTTTAAGTTCAACAGCATCCACCACCATTAAATAAAACAGTTAAATAAAATACATTATTTCTTTTAATAACTCGCCTTATTTCTTTACCACAATACATAGATAAGGCACCTACTGCTTATAAATCAGACTAATTATAGCATTTTGTATTTTAATTTGAAACAGCTTTTATCCTATTCTAGTCATTAGTACATAATTGATAATGAAATATTAAAAGTATGTAATGTAACATAGGCAGGAGCCAGTTATTTCAAAGGAAGGAAGGAATTCCAAAGGAAGTTTTATAGAAACAGAGATAGCTTGAATGAAAAACGATTAGTTATTAGTAGAAATGTTAAAAAGCGTAGCCCCCCATCTAATGGACCGACGACAGGCTAATGAATGAGGCGGTAAAATCACAATACAGACATAAACATTATAACTTTGACTGGCCTCTCAGCTCAGTTGGTAAACTCTGCTTTCTGCGCCATAGGTCGTGGGTTCGATTCCCACCGAGTACAAATAATTGTGTGGTGAACACAGATGTTTGTTCGCTGTCTGGGTGTTAGAAAGTATTTTATGAATGTATTTACAAATAAAAATGTATACATATAAGTACAATACCAGCTATCTGATTCCCATAGTACAAGCTCTTCTTAATTTGGGGCTAGATAGTGTTGAGTGAATTGTCCACAATATCGATATTTTTTATGTAATTAGCTGATGGAACAAGCATATGGCCCACTTGATGTTAAGTGGTAACCATTGCCTAAAACAAAGCATTGCCTCGTAGGTCACGCACGTCAGGAACATGCCCTATGACGCGTTGCCCTGCGTCCATCAACCAGAGGCATACAGATATTCAGCCTCACGTGCCAGTAATTTCACCTGCACCCATACCCTTCAAACCGAAACAGCAATGCTGCTTCACGGCAGAAATAGGCATGGTGGTAGTACTTGCCCGGACGAGCCCTTCACAAAAAGCTCTGCTACTACTAGATTTATTTAGAACTTTCACGTACGAAGGAAGTAGATGTAATTGTTCAATCTACCCTCAACTACTCCTCTAAGAAAACACCCATATTGCCAACTTAATCAAACGAACTTATTTGGAGTGTTGCCAACGCGGTTGTCGACGTCTCAACTGTTATAATGCGAGATCCAACGTGCTTCACTTTAACAGCTTTATAGTGGTAATCTACTTGAGTTTCAGTCATGTAATAAAAACTTCTGTTCGTACTTGTCTTCATTCCAAGTTCTGATAGCGGTTGATAGAAAATTAAAGAAACAGTTTACCTACATCTTTTCATCTACTTTCGGTTCTTCTTCTTTCTGCTCTTATGCCACTTTATGTCGGTACAACATGTCTTCCTCCTTCATTTTCCTCTGTCAGCCGTCATCTCTGCATTCACTCCTCTCTTATCCATGTCCTCCTTCACTCAGTTCATCCATGTTTTTTGGTCTACCTCTGCTCACATATCCTCATTATCATCATCAGCCTGAAAAAGTCCACTGCTGGACATAGGCCTCCCCGACACATTTCCAGGAAGAACGATTCTGAGCCTTTTCCATCCACCGACTTCCTGCGATCTTAACAATGTCGTCGGTCCATCTGGTGGACACATATCCTACTTCAGTTATAATAAGAAAACAACTGAATTTATTTAGTTTTCAGGAGTATTTTACTAAAAATTAAAATCCGTTGTTGGCTGTATGTTAGAAATGTAAGTATTTCAATTTTGTTCTAAAATAAAATAAAAGTATTATTGTTATAGATAGTGCAATCCACGAAGGCGCGCCCCACTATTCCTCCTAACTGTTTATAGTATATGTGTGCAAGCTTCCGTCAATGTTTGAGTGTTATCGGTACACACTAATTACCTATGAATGTACGCACACTACAATGAATAGACTACGGTTCGCGACTGCCGCTCGGAGCAAACTCCCCGCACCCCGCGAGGGGCGCGTCTTCGTGAATTGCACTATCTATACGTGTAAGTCCTAGCGTGAATTTAGTTTTTTTTAATAATGTCAGAATTCTTTTGTCATTGATTTTCTTTTCTCACCGACAATATTTGCCTGAAGTTGCTGAGTGTTCTGTGTTCTTTCAAATTGCCATATCCACACATTTCTACATCCAGACTCAGACCATATCGTGTCCCGGGGGAAATCAGGGATCAAGCAGTGCTGGGCGCTAAGCTTCATGATGGCCGTCTTATCCATCCAGAGCCTTAGGATGGACTCCAGGACTCACTCCTTGATTATGTACCAGCTTTTTCCCGAAAAATGAGGTGACGAAATTTTCTTGGGTTATTTTACGAGATTATGAAGCATTTTAACCACATTTTTGTGTTTGCGTATGATTTTCTTTCTTGAAGCTGAGGTCGACGACATCGTAAATGTGACAGGGAAAACCTGTATCTAAACAAACTGGGACTTGGTATTACTGGGTCAGAGACGCACAGCGAAAGAACTGGCAGATAATAAGTAAGCCAGCAGTCCAGCAGTCAGTCGACGAAGGCATTTGGTGTTTTTAGTAACTCTGTAGGCTTACTCTAAATAAAAAAGAATTGGATCATTTTACAAATAGTACAGAGACAGATAGAAAAACGATGAAATTCGCAGTAGTTAAAAACTGTGTCGCGAAAATCAACGCCCTCCTCCGCAATACCTATTAAGTTTCAGAGCTCTAAATGCTTAGCACTAGCTCTGTCTGGCTGTCTCTGGCTCTGGTTTTGAGTCCGTGTGAGTGTTGACTAAATAAATCCTACGTCGAAACGTCACACACACAGTGTAATACACCGGTGAGCCCACACAGACTCAAAACCAGAGTCAGAGACAGAGCCAAACAGAGCTGGTAGGCCTACTGTATATCATCAAACTGTGACTTGGTATTACTGGGCCAGAGACGCACAGCGAGGAATCTGACAGATAATAAGGAAAGTCTTCCCGTAGTTAGTAAAAAAGAGTTAATTATGATGATTCTTATAAAAACACTAGAGGTCTAGTGGTAGTAATTCTACAGTCACGGGTTCAAATCCAGTCTTGCTCTCAAACGGTGAAGGAAACCATCATGAGGAAACCCGCGGTTAGTCAGCTCCGCACGAATTGACCATGTCTTTTCTGTGGATCAGACCGACTAAGCTGTCAGGATGGTATAGGTGCTGGGCAAGCCTATTCCATCTAAAAAAATAGGACGATATGGTCCCAGGCACTATATCGTCCTGCAAGTAGGAGCATGAGTAAACACCAGTTGCCCCTGACGCTAATATAAATCATCTACAATAGATGCAAAGGTCTGTAAACCTACCAATAAATATATTCTAGATGAAGGAGGATATGAGATATCCTCATAAATACCAAGAATAAATTCGATGATTACATTCTATATTTAAGACATAATGGTAAGTTTTTTTTTTTTATCATCCGCACTTGATGTGCGGGCAGGTTTTTTCCGCAAGTAGGCCGCTAGTGGGCCCTTTTTGCGTGACCCTTGACACGTGTTGCTCGAACTTTTTGAGGTTCTACAACACGCCGGTTTCCTCACGATGTTTTCCTTCACCGTTTTGAGAGTACTGGCATAGTGCACATACATTTTTCGACAGAAAAACTCATTGGTACACGAGTGGATTTGAACGCACGACCTTCGGATCGGAAGGCGGGGCCACTACCACTAGACCACCAGTGCTCTCAGACATAATGGTATTAAATATAAGAATTTAGGATTCTTAACTTAAAAAAATGTATTTACTTAAGCAAAGACAACGTTGCTTTTCTATTGGCAAGAACAAATATTGTCTTAATTTGTGAATATATATACTTGGAAGGAGAATTAATAACAAGACAAATATTTACAAATCTTAAGAATATATTGTTTTCCCCATTATATGAATCACGCAATGTCTTGACCAAAGGAAATATTCTTGGTTTAAAACATATTTTTTTTCCGTGCACAAGCTCTGTCTGGCTCTGGTTTTAAATCTGTGTGAGTGCATACCAGTGTATTATACTGTGTGTGTGACGTTTCAACGTAGGATTTATTTAGACAGCACTCACATAGTCTCAAAACCAGAGCCAGAGACAGAACCAGACAGAGCTTGTCGTAGGCCTACTGTTTATGATTGTATGCATCTGGGTTAACCATTTTATAACTAAAACCACCTCTCTCTCACTCCTATGGAACGTATATTGCTGTCCTGCTTATGCATTTAGATTTGCATATTTAAAAAGGATAGTGGCAATATCCTCTCATTCTGTATGCGTTTTTCATTTCAAATGAGAAATATTTTCTTTGTGGCTCGGATTTTCCGAGTTTTACAAAAGGTTTTTAAAGGATTAAAGAATTACTATACTCGGAATTTTAATTCGATTCCAGATTTGACATTAGCTACTGTCATTTTATGAAATAATGATACCACATTATAATAGTGTAGTGATGAACACAAAAATCGATAAACATAATCGATAACATGTTTTATTTGTCATGTTCCTTCATGATCACATTTTTTTATTTATTTCACACACAATTATAAAAGAAAAGTCTCAGATCGTTAATTAATCGTCAAAACTAAATTATCGGTTCAGAAATATTTAATTTCCTGATATACTTAGTTTACGAGAGTAAAATTATAAACGAGGAGAATCGTCCTGGAAATATTCCATTTCCATATCGAATAATTTCGCAACGTCACTATTAAGTACTTGTCATAACGTTGCAACACTGAAATTGTCAAATCTGGATTCGAATTAAAATTCCGAGTATAGGTAAATACTGGATTAAAAGTAATTTTAAAGGAAGTGGCATCTAGTTGTTTCATCCGATTTTAAGTACATACCTTCCGTACACACCTAAATAGTAATTACATGACCACAAACTCACTTTTCTAAGTACCTAGAGTCCAATAAAACGTCCAGAATCAGAAGAAAAGTATTCATTTAATTTACGTGTACTTACCTATTAACTAGTCTTTTCGCTCTTTTCTAAGTACCTAGAATCCAATAAAACATCTAAAATCAGAAGAAAAGTATTTATTCGCCTGAAACATTTTGTTCTAGATGGAAATCGAACTCACTACAGCGAATTCCTATCATACTCATAATATACAGGGTGGTTTTTTGGTGGTGTTGGTGATGACCAAGTCCGAAACCCCGAGCGTTACGGAAATATCATGAAAGGAGTCATGCCCTTGATTTATAAGTAAACAATAACTGCATATTTATTATTTTCAATATTTTTTTACTTTTGACAGAAATGGAGCCGAATAATTTATCGAAAAAAAAAAAACACCCTGTATACTAATACAGGGTGGTTAACTATAACGCACATAGTTGAACTCGTGAAAATAAAGCTAAAATCCTAAAACCCTAAATCTAAAATCGTGCACACAAGCTTTACCCACAAATTAAACCCAGTATTAGCCTTAAGCCTCAGCCTGACAGGGCAATTACAGGTCCTATCAATTCCGTCATCTCTAAGCCTTGTGAGGACCCTATTTCGCTCAAGTCATCGGCAATACGCCACTTCCGAGGCCTCATGAGTTTAGACGTTGAGTGTTTGAACGAACATGCCATCTAAAATCTATTTAAGGCCTGCGCACATCTAGGCGATGGCTATGGCGATCAGCTGAAACGCTGTCAAATATGGCTCTAAAAGCTACCGGCGGCTCATAGCGCTGAGGCTAGACACTGACTGTCACTTCATGAAGCACTGGACGAAGGAAAACGTCTTGCATTTGTGATGTGTTTGTTAGTTTTTAGTTTTTACCTTCTCTAACTATGGACTGTGTATTTTCTGTATGTGTTTCGGTCTGAAATAAAATTATATTGGTCTGAATTGCTCTCATAATTTGACAGTTTTTCAGTTGTTCGCCATAGCCATCGCGCTAGATGTGCGCAAGGTTAAAGTCACTCGATGTGATGCGCGATCTTGCGATGGCGATCAATGTATCGCTGTCAAATATCACACTGTCAACGTTTGCGGCAGTGTGTGGTGCCTTCAGATAAAGAATACCGGCCATTTTCTTATAAAAAATCACTTGGTAAGTTTATGACACTATCATGAAACGGACACTGGCAGAGTTGTAACGATTCCTCGTAAGTCACACACATTAGGAACGTGCCTTGTAATGCACTGCCCAGCGTTCATCAACTTGAGGCTTACAGATGTTCAGCCTCACGTGTCAGGAATTTCACCGGCACCCACACCCTTCAAATAGCAATGCTGTTTCATGGCAGAAATAGCCATGGTGGTAGCACTTCCCTGGACGAGCCACACACAAAGAGCTATACTACTAAGCTACGCCAATGCTTCTGACGCACTCTGTGGTTATTCGTGGCAAATAAATCAGGCAGATTTTTATCATCCGCACTTGATGTGCGGGCTGGTTTTTCCGCAAGTAGGCCGCTGGCGGGCCCTTTTTGCGTGACCCTTGACACGTGTTGCTCGAACTTTCTTAGGTTCTACGACACACCGGTTTCCTCACGATGTTTTTCTTCACCGTTTTGAGAGTACTGGCATAGTGCACATAAATTTTTCGACAGAAAAACTCATTGGTACACGACTGGATTTGAACCCACGACCTTTGGATCGGAAGGCGGGGCCGCTACCACTAGACCACCAGTGCTCTCTTAATTCGTGGCTTCGTGCACACTCAATTGAGAGCGTAAACTCAATTTTAAGCGATTTCAATCATTGGTCAGCGTGGTCAGCAAGGCACTCGTGAATGCGGCCAAAGTTTCACTTCAACTTCGATTTGAAATTTTACGAAGTGGGAATTGAGTGCGGAAGCAAAAATTACCGCTGGATTTAGCGAGCTTTTCGTGTAACCAATCACTTTCGCGAGTGAAAAGAAGGTTTTTTATGTTTGAGGCCTTGCCTGTCGGTCTGTTTTTAACTGATTTCAAAGAAAAAGGAGGTGGTTTTCAAATCGGTTGTATTGGTTAAGTAAGATATAATTTTCAATCTTTTTTTAATATGGACTATAGCATGGGTTTCTTCAAAAAGGGCATTTTAAAAGTTTTAAAGGGTGATGCCTCTGGTATTGCAGGCGTCCATATATAAGCTACGGTAACCGCTTCCCATCAGGTGGGCCGTATGCCTGTTCGTCAACTAAGTTGTATAAAAAAAAAAAGTTTGTTATCGCATAATTTTGTCATCTAAGAACCGATTTAAAAAAATATTATTTTATCAAAAGGTCTCTTTCAGATTGGTCCCATATAAATTTTATCAGAATCGGTTAAGAAAGTTATGAATGAAGAAAAAGGTTAAAAATGTTTTGTCGTGGCATACAAAAGTTTTGCAATACGAGTATTGTTAAAGATGTGAACCATCATCGAGTGTATTAACCAGTCTTTTTGCTCACTCTTGTTTATACCTGGAATCCAATAAAACACCCAGAATCAGAAGAAAAGTATTCAGTCTCTTCAAATATTAAGTTCTAGATGAACATCGAACCCATTACAGTGAATTCCTGTCAGCTGACACGTGAAAACGTCCTAGACTAGCTCCACCACAGCACGTCTGGCTTTCGGCCCGGCACGTGATTGGTCGAGAGCTCTTATCTACCACTTACTGCTATTGGACATTAATCGTTGGGGAATCAGCTAGTTTTAAATGTATTTATTTGGATCAATTATTTTGTTTTCTCGGAAAGTATAGTTTTGCTCTTCGATATCTGAGTGCAAAGAGCGTTTTTATCCGCTAGAGTATAAGGTAAAATTTAATTTAGAACATCGTGTGCACTTAGTTTGTGAATTCAAACATCATTATACCCATTAACTTCTATATACGTCGATGGTGCCGAATTAATCACACAACCTTTTTAATAATAATATGTTAAAAACTTAGACTCAGAACCTTCTTGTGTATTACCTACTTGTTAGGGTTCCGTAGCCAAATGGCAAAAACGGAACCCCTATAGATTCGTCATGTCTGTCTGTCCGTCCGTGTGTCACAGCCATTTTTCTCCGAAACTACAGGGTTATTCATTATTAGCTGCAAATACTCAGGAATTAGGTTCAACAAATAAAATAAAAAATATTTATGAAATGATTTTTTTTAAGTTTTGTTATGAAAATCCCGAGAAAATCGATAAAGGAATCATTAGCGCCTGACCTATTTTGACCTTTGATCCGCGCCCGCGCGCTGTGAGTGACACTCTGCGTTCAGTCACCGCCTGGGTGGGTCATCGTCCTGTTCTCCGTGGCAATCATTATGCAATAGCCGTAAAGAAATTAATAAAAATAAAATTTTGATTCATAAACTTGAATTTTTTTTTGATCAAATTTAAAAAAAATAATTTCATAAATATTTTTTATTCAATTTGTTGAACCTAATTCCTGAGTATTTGCAGCTAATAATGAATAACCCTGTATAAGAGCTAGACTGATGAAACTTGGCGAGTAAATGTATTCTGTAAACCACATTAAGATAAAAGTAAAAAAAAAATTTTTGGGGGTCCCTATACTTAGAACTGAAATTAAAAACCGCTTTTTTTAAATTTGCTCTAAGCGTGCTATTTTCTTCTTTGCATTTTCATTGGAGGAAATTATTCCTTGCTGAAATGGGATGAAAAGTTATGCGTTGCACTCGAGTGCAAAGATTTTTCATCTCATGTTTTTTTGATTCCTTCGCTTGCTCGGTCTTCAAAATTGAGCACGTGGTTAAAAAGTTACTTTGAACTCTTGTATAACAAACAACTATTAAAAAACACGAGAGACAAGTCAGCTAGAAGCACGAGTGGGTTTGAAGAACCATTGCAATAAAGGTGACAGAGCTAAGAAGTTGTTAACAAGCGACCCTGGCTTCGACTGAAATCTATAATCCATTCTAATCTCGCTCGATCCAGTTTGGTCCCCTTTTTGGGACGGCCCGATTTTGGCACACAAAGGGGCATTGCCAATCACAGTGTTTGTAAATCCTGCACGTACGTGAACACTGTGCTGAATACAGCGGTGAATTACAAATGTACAGGCAGCGGCAGTTCTGCAAACAAATCGTTTTGTCACAGATAAAACACACCTTTCCGAGACTTTGTTTCTTGAAAATCAGAGTTGGCACATTTTATTTTGCAAGATTGGCTTGGTGTAGTCCTTCTCTGAAGTGGGACCGTAGCTTTGGGCTTGGTGTGTAAAAGAAAGTAAAATGATTGTGAGCCAGTAGTCAAATCTTTCAACGTCATGACTAAATATCTAAATATTGTGGAAAATCCACAAACTATCTAGCCCCAAATGAAACAGAGCTTGTACTATGATGGGAACCTGAATAGCTGATTTTCTTCTTAGGATTCGCATTAATTTCGCCTATGTACTATTTTTTGTGCAATAAAGCATTTTATAATCTAATCTAATCTATATCGTATTACTGATTCTTTCTAATCAAAAGTGGTGAAAGGATTTTAAGTGCACCTCAAAGAGGCTCTTTTCGTGCACTTGACACATATTTTCGAGTTTTTTAGATGTTACGACATGCCGGTTTCCTTACGATGTTTTCCTTCACCGCTTAAGAGCACTGGTATAGTGTACTTACATTTTTGGGCAAACAACTCATTGGCACATGACTGGATTTGAACCCACGGCCTTAGGATCGGAAGGCGGGGCCACTACCACTAGGCCACCAGCGCTCTAATAGCTGATATTTTTGTAAGAATACAATATAACACCTAGACAGAGAACAAATATCTGCGTTCACCACACAAATATTTGTTCTCGGTGGAGATCGATTGACAAAAACAAAATGTCTTGTATGGCCGTTCAGAGAATGCGTTTGACAGTTTGATCTAACTGATCACACAGTTAGTCACATAGTTAGTACATAGTTAGTACAGCACTACAAATATAAAGCTGACATAACCTTGTAATAGCGCAGTATAGATTTAGAAAAATATTGTATAGCAAGTTATTTGACACTCAGTTTGGCACAAAATTATAAAATTCTTTGATTATTGATATAATAATGTTGTTTTAATGCTCATCAATTGTTAAAACGGTAAACAACCAGCGAACATACTTTTATCGTAACTGCAACGCCATTACAAAGTTACGTCGTCAGTTCAATCGTGACGTGTCAGGAACGCATTCTCTGAACGGCCGAACTATAGTATATAATTTTATATATGTAATTTTTTAACCGCGACTGATCGAAGCGACGCGTGACCCAAGAGCTGGTGGGTATCTGGCGCAGCGTATAAGCATTGCTATTCAGCGTGGCAATGTTGCCAGCGTCTTGAGGACGCTTCCGTCTGGCACTGATTTGGATCAGTTGAGCTATCTCTAGATCGTTTGTAACGATCTGCAGATAGCTCAACTGTTTTTTGTGTATTTTGTACATTTTGTAAATATTTTGTTTAAATGTAAGTTTCTTTGTGTAAATAAAATTTTTAACCTAATTCTAAAAGATTTTATCAGTCTTTAAAAATCTTTGAATTTCTTTTGCGTTACGAAAATTACTGTAAAAATAATGTCATTTCAAATACTTCTATCACCACCTGTACCAGCCTAAATACGTTGAAATTGCCCAAGTAACAATAATGTTAGCGCGGAATTGGCAGTAGGAGGCCATAATGCGATATTTTGATACTTGCAGAGTGCCTACTGCTTTGCAAATGTTGGTTATTTGCACCTCGTTATAGCTAGTTAAGCCCTGGTTTCCATTAAATGGGGCTGTCATCTGACGGATGAAGTGTCAGACTGTACAAGCTCTGTCTGGCTCTGTCTCTGGCTCTGGTTTTGAGTCTGTGTGAGTGCTGTTTAAATAAATCCTACGTCGAAACGTAACACACAGTACAGGGTTATTCATAATTAGCTGTAAATACTCAGGAATTAGGTTCAACAAATAAAATAAAAAATATTTATGAAATGATTTTTTTAAAGTTTTGTTATGAAAATCCCGAGAAAATCGACAAAGAATATCCTTTGGAATCATTGGCGCCTGACCTATTTTGACCTTTGATCCGCGCCCGCGCGCCGTGAGTGACACTCTGCGTTCAGTCACCGCCTGGGTGGGTCATCGTCCTGTTCTCCATGGCAATCATTATGCAATAGCCGTAAAAAAATTAATAAAAATAAAATTTTGATACAAAAACTTAAATCAAAATTAAAAAAAAATAATTACATAAATATTTTTTATTTTATTTGTTGAACCTAATTCCTGAGTATTTGCAGCTAATTATGAATAACCCTGTATAGTACACTGGTGAGCACTCACACAGACTCAAAACTAGAGCCAGAGACAGAGCCAGACAGAGCTTGTGGTAGTCCTACTGATGTTTGGATAACAATGGTTTGGGTTGAGGTTCAATATGTTACGTCATTACGGTCGTAGTACAACGACCACCGGTTTTTAGGAAAAGTTGTTTAGTGGCCATAGGCACAATACATACCAAACCCTAACGCCAATTTAATAAAAATGAACAAGCGTCATAAAAAGTACTACTAAAATGTTGAGTGCATATTAATGGTTGTAAGGTATTTACTTTTATCAAAGAAAAGTCTAAGTTGAAGCGACGCGTGACCCAGGGGCTGGTACCTGTTACCTGGTGCAGCGCTTTACCATTGCTATTCAGCGTGGCAATGTCACCAGCGTCTTGGGGACGCTTCTGTCTAACACTGATTTGGATCAGTCAAGCTATCTCTAGATCGTTTATAACGATTTGCAGATAGCTCAACTGTTTCTTGTGCATTTTGTTAATTTTTCATTACAATACAATATTTCCCTTACATTTTGTAATAGTTACGACGAAGCTAAATTTCGTTCTTGAAAAAAAAATTTTTTATTCTTATAATGCCGTTTTTTTTCTACATAACTCACAATCGAGATGTAAAGTAGAATAGATAGCACGGGTGTAAGCACCAATTGCACCCTCGAACTATAGGCACCCTCGCTGCGCTCGTGCCTAAATATCTCGGGCTGCAATTGATGCCTTACAGCCCTTGGCTACTAATCTACTGTTACAACTACTTATTTTCTTGTAATAAAATATCGAAACTTTTGGCCGCACCCAGTCAGTGCTGACAAAGGAAGGAAACATCTGCCCAAACTTCATTATCATCTGCAACAAAGGAAGCATCTAAACATACATTATTAAAGCGAACATCCGCAGTAAAACCAGAGCCTTCTTCTGAAAGGTAGACGTATTTTCTTCCGGATGAAAAAGGGGTAACATGTATTTTCTTCCGGCGGCCTTATTCTCAAACAAGTTAGTGTTTGAGAAAATGGTTTTTGGCTTTGCGCACATCTAAGCGTTATAAGGTGGCGATCAGTCAAAATCAAAATCAAAATAGTCTTTATTCAGTTGAATTACAAGAATCACTTTAAAACGTCTTAAACGTTTTTTGTTTTATTAGTTTTTTATTTCATTTCATTTACTTAAATTATTATTATTATTTTTTTATCATTAAAATTTATGACAATGGTGGACAAACTTTTTTTTTATTAGTTTTTAAGTAACATTGTTAATATAAATTTTACATGCCCATAAGGCTTTAAAGCCTGCGCACATCGCCTAGACGATGCCAAATATTGCTATCATATTTTTGACAAGGTTTCACTGACCGCCATCGCCATCGCGCTGGATGTGCGCAAGGTTTAAATTAGATTGCACATCGAGCAGATGTAAAAATGTTGTTTATTCGTTCGTTGTTTTTTCTTTGTCTGGGCGTTGTATTGTGTTATATGTATGTTTTTATAAATAAATCAGCTGTCTGGTTCCCAAAGTATAAGCTCGGCTTAGTTTGGGGTAGATGTTGTTGTGTGAATTGTCTGCAATATGTATTTATTTATAAATAAGTACCTTAACTATGCAATTGTATGTACAGCTTCTTAGTGATTAAGGGGTCAGATGTTCCGGTCGGACGCGATAATTTCAGCCTCTTTTGTCAAGAGCCGACAAACAGACCGACAAAACGACTGTTGTCCGGTATCTACCCAACAAGATAATGGAATGGACAAAGATGCTTTTTTTCATGGTTTTGGTACACGCTAGGTATAGCTAGATCAGAGGTGCCCAACCTTTTTTTTCTCATAGACCACTTTCAAAATTTTGCTGGTCCCAGTGGACCACCAGACGACAAAAAAAATATGGAGAACTATGGACATTTGCGTTGCGCCTCAGTTCCTTACGAATTAACAGTTTTCGAAAAAAGTAAGAATTGACAGGTTAAATGTATTGATAGGGGAAGTCAACATTTTAGTTCTTCACTATCGAAACCAGAAACATTTTCATGGACCATAAGCTTTGACGCTTACGAATTGTGAACCCCCATTATTTAACGTGACAACTTCTTATAATTCGATGGAGCCGGCTGCACGCACGAAAAAACAAGACTCATGCGGCGTTACCTCGCTCTGAGGCGTTCCATTTAAGGCTTGAAGTACAAGCGAGAGCGCGGAACGAGCGACAAAGAAGCACAATCGGCCTCCGCGTTCGTCAGCGTTCGACA
Source organism: Thera obeliscata (assembly GCA_947578465.1). NCBI lineage: Eukaryota > Metazoa > Arthropoda > Insecta > Lepidoptera > Geometridae > Thera > Thera obeliscata. The sequence goes on along the minus strand of OX387914.1, from coordinate 2,904,201 downwards.
TCTGTGTATTTTCTTATGACGTTGTCACTTTCAACTATCGTCAGTAAACCGACTTTACAGACAACCGATTTTTTTTGTCATGGTTTTGCAGACCCACGTTGAGTCTTCCGAGGACCCCTGGCGGTCCACCTGGACCACGTTGAGAATCAATGAGCTAGATAGACAGTTGTATGGCAGACTAGGGATCGCTCACGGCTTCACCCACGTCTTAGTGGTGCATGATTACCTACTCATTTCGTATTATACCTACAATTCCTCCTCGACTGGCCTCTAGCTCAGTTGGTAGTAGCTCTGCCTTCTGCGCCGTAGGTCGTGGGTGCGATCCCCACCGATAACAAATATTTGTGTGGTGAACATAAATGTTTGTTCTCTGTCTGGGTGTTATATTGTAATCTAAGTATGTATTTACAAAAAAAAAAATTTTCAGGTATTATATCAGCTATCTGGTTCCCATATTACAAGCTCTGCTTAGTTTGGGGCTGGGTAGTGTTGTGTGAATTGTCCACAATATTTATTTATTTAATTCGGTAAAAAGTTACTATGGATGCTACTTTTTCTATGCGATTTTATTCTGTAGTTTTTTTCATTCATTTTAATATATTATACTTTGTCGGTCTATTCTGTCAGCCTGCAGAATCAGAATAATTTGTTGACAAAGATAGTTTAACTTTAACAATACATTGCTATGTGTAACAAAACCTAGGCTATAATAATATTTTTGTATGCACTTATTTACAAAAAATAAACTATTATATCAGCTATCTGTGGCCCCTAATACAAGCTCTGCTTAATTTGGGGCTAGATAGCGTTGCGTGGATCGTCCCCAAAAATATTTTATTTTATTATTCGTGCACCGTTACATACTCTAAAGGCAGTTTTTTTCCAGCAGGTAAATGCTTATTTGACAAATTAACTTGCAAATAGACTTTCTAAAAAACTTCTCAAAACTCTTCAGCAAATGCACAGAGTAACACAAGTCAGAAGGTTTGCTTTAAATACAAAACTGTTCTACAAAGAAAAACGTTATTTACCCGACTGTATTTTTTATTCAGCTATGTGATGGAACAAGCATATGACCCATCTGTAAGCCTACCACAAGCTCTGTTTGGCTCTGGTTTTGAGTTTGTGTAAGAGGTGACTTAATAAATCCTACGTCAAAACGTCACACACACAGCATAATACACTGATGAGCACTCACACAGACTCAAAACCAGAGCCAGACAGAGCTTGTGGTAGGCATACAAAACTGATGCCATGCTTTTTTGAAAGAAATAAAAAAATAAATATTTTTTTGGCTCAGGGTAAAGTCAGACCTCTGCATGGCATCGTTTCTGTGACAGTGAATTTAAAAAAATGACTTTTTGAGACAAACTTAGTAATTTATCTTGGTTGTTTAAGCTTACTGTACTTTTTGTTTCGCTTCTCGTTTTTAATTAGTTTTGTTGGTCCGAGCTCCACGAGATTTAAAAGTAATAAAATTACTTTCCTCTTCCATCTCGCACGCATTTCTACTTTGCGAATTCTCTGATTAAAAAATAGTCATTTGCTTAGTAATTATTCAAATTAATTTATTTAATCGTATGACAACATAGGCTTTACAAAAATACAATGAAACCTTAGTGGGAAACTAGAACCGAGAAAACCAAACTAAGTATACTTCTAAAAATCAAATAAAACATAATATCACTTAAACCAATTACTGAAGGAAGAAGAAAATAATAAATCTCTCGATCAATGAGCTCAATCAGCTTACGGTCGAGACCTGTAGGCCTACCATGAGCTCTGTCTGGCTCTGTCTCTGGTTCTGGTTTTAAGTCTGTATGAGAGCTCACCAGTGCATTATACTGTGTGTGTGACGTTTTGACGTAGGATTTATTTAGTCAACACTCACACAGACTCAAAACCAGTAACAGAGACAGAGCCAGACAGAGCTCATGATAGGCCTACTGAATTATGATATAGTAAACTAATTACAAGAAATGTGTTTTAGAAAACGCAAAGTGTACTTTCATCAACAAAAAAAACATCTAAATCGTTTGTAACGATCTGTAGATACTTCAACTGTTTCTTGTTATCCTATTTTATTTAAATATTTTGTTTAATTTTAAGTTTCTTTGTGAAAACAAATATCAATTACATAAGTAGGTAAGTTGGGCTTTGACAAGTAAGTACATTTAAATTTGTACAAACAAATAATGTATCTCGTTATCTTCAATGAAATAAATTTAATTCAACTAAAACAATAATTATTATACAGGGTTATTCATAATTAGCTGCAAATACTCAGGAATTAGGTTCAACAAATAAAATAAAAAATATTTATGAAATGATTTTTTTTAAGTTTTGTTATGAAAATCCCGAGAAAATCGATAAAGAATATCCTTTGGAATCATTGGCGCCTGACCTATTTTGACCTTTGGTCCGCGCCCGCGCGCCGTGAGCGACACTCTGCGTTCAGTCACCGCCTGGGTGGGTCATCGTCCTGTTCTCCATGGCAATCATTATGCAATAGCCGTAAAAAAAATAATAAAAATAAAATTTTGATACAAAAACTTAAATCAAAATTTAAATAAAATCATTTCATAAATATGTTTTATTTTATTTGTTGAACCTAATTCCTGAGTATTTGGAGTTAATTATGAATAACCCTGTATAATAGCACACATTTTTTCATTACTTCCTCGAAGTAATTTATCCTGAAACAAGTTTTATTCTGTAGTTAAATGAAAAAATCCAATATTTGCAAAAAGTTCAAGCAAAACTTTGATATTGAATATTTACGATGGGATAAAAATTGTTGGATAAAATTCTTCGACGGCCGGATGCAAGGTTTTATGATTAAATGGAATGTTTTTAATATAATACAAATGCTGTCTGTGGATTTAATTTGTTTACCTACGTCACTGTAGCTGAAGTTTTTTATTATTTTGTATTTTGAGAAAAGTCTTAATATTTAAAAATGAATTGCTGTTCGTTAGTCTCGCTAAAACTCGAGAACGGCTGGACCGATTAGGCTGATTTTGGTCTTGAATGATTTGTGGAGGCCCAGAGAAGGTTTAAAAGGTTCTTTTTTCTTTTTTGTTTTTTTTTTCAACGGGAACGGTAACGGGGCAAGCGAAGCCGCAGGCGGCCGCTAGTATACAATAAAAATATTGAAAAACATTATAAAAATATGTAAAAAAATGTTTAATTTTTTTAACTTTTTAATGATTGGACTCATTTATGGAAGGCTGGGCATCCACAGCACAGGACAAGGAAAAGTGGAAGGGGATTAGGAAGGCATTGACCCTACTGTGAGACGACACAGGCTAAATATAATAATAATAACTATATAGGCAACTCAGAAACTTCTACATATAAAAAAAATTGAGAAGAAACTAAAATTATTCCTTATTTGAACAAAACAAAAAAAAAACAAGAAACTGTGTCTATTTGAAATTCTACCATAGTCCAAGAAGAGGTGATGCGTAAGTCGAAGCAACGATCTGTGAAATTAATGTTTTTTAAACTCCCATTTCGGGGTGAGAACGAGAAAATTATACATTCGTGTGATTTCAGCGAGAATTTGTAATGAGCTTGGTTATTAATAAAGTTTGGTTGTAAAGAAACCATTTTAAAGGAACTTTGTGAGTCATTAAAATTGCCATTGAATGCTTAATGAACAGACAGTAAAAGAAAAAGCCATAAATAAATAGAATAAATATTGTGGACGATCCACACAGCACTATTTAGCCCCAAATTAAGCAAAGCTTTGTATTTCTTGATTACTTGAATTAAGGCGGTCGACACCAATTACAAAATTTAAAGATATTATTGACAGAAAAATAAAAATTAGAAAAAAAAAACATTGTTGGTCATTTAATTTTTAGGTAAGCTTGTACTATGAGAACCAAATAGCTGTCATAGACACAGACGTTCCGTGATCTGTCACTGTCGTACGTCCATCGTTTTACATTTTATCTTCTAGTTTGTGGTCACCACTCGAGAACCCATAAGGCCTGCGCACACCTAGTTCGCTGGCGGTAGCGAACAGTGAAACGCTCTCAAATATCGCTGTCAGATTTGAGATTTGACAGCGATATTTGACAGCGTTTCACTGATCGCTACCGCCAGCGAACTAGGTGTGTTCGAGCCTTTATTCTCCAGCGTCGGTTGGTTATTTGAGCTGCCGTTTGACTAAAAAACTAAACTACTCTGGACCCGTTGGAACCGAGGCCTCTAAAATTTTGTCTAGGCAACTGATCGAAGCGACGCATGCTATTTAGCGTATGGTAATATCGCCAGCTTCTTGGGGACGCTTCCGTCTGGCACTGATTTGGATTTTTCAATCTGTCTTTAGTTCGTTTGTAACGGTCTGTAGATAGCTCAACAGCTTCCAGACTATTTAGTACATTTTGTTAATACGTGTATTAAATTATAAGTTTCTTTGCGTAATTAAAGTTATCACAGCTTAAAAAAACACAAATTATTGTGTGCTGTCTAAAGGCCTGCGCACACCTTGTTCGCTGGCGGTAGCGATCAGTGAAACGCTGTCAAATATTCGCTGTCAAATCTCAAATCTGACAGCGATATTTGACAGCGTTTCACTGATCGCTACCGCCAGCGAACTAGGTGTGTTCGGGCCATAAAGTAAGTACATTTATATTTCCTCCTTTCATGAGTTGTCACTCGCTAACTAACTGCACTGAAATTAATCAAAGGAAACATTTTTATTTAACACCTCATTTTACTACTCCGGGACCATTTCGAGCTCTCTCTAAAGGCTATACTTCTAAAATAGCCTTAAGCAAGCATTACCCTATGAATAGTCCATTTAACGGGAAAGGTATTAGAGTTAAAAAAGTGGTTTAAAATAAAAGGCGTTTTCCTGGCGTTTACAGCCGCAAACTCGCAAAAACTTTAACCATAGAGTAATAAACACTATGAAAAACAAGTATCAATTTGCAAAAAAAAGTTAAATTCATTTAAAATTAAATATCTCGTGCAAAAATAGTGTATTCCTGATGTTCTCCTTATTTTTACCTCTTTCATTTTTTTTGCAAAAAGCTTCAAATGGTCTATAGTGGTAGAACAATTATGTATAATGTATACTTACTTCAAAATTGTGTTTTTTTCAAAAGTGGTCTGAAAAGTATGTATGTAAGTCCATTTTTCAAAAGTGGGCTAAAAATTGTGTAAGTAATAATTATTTTTCAAAAGTGGTTAGAATTATGTAGTACTTTCATTTTTTTAAAGTGGTCAAAGAATTGTGTATTTACTTTTATTTATCAAAAGTGTTAAAAAAATGATGTTCCTACTTTAACTTTTTGGCTTTTTGCACATTAAACTATACACTCTCAAACACTCTTTATTATCTAAACGGAGTTGTAAAATTCTGGCATCGCGATACTGAGTTTAAAGCTAGTTGAATTAAAGCTCATTTTGCTTTGAAAATGGTTTTAATGTGACCCATGGCACTGTAGCTTCGTTTAATGAGTACCTTCGTGAACGTATGCACGGTCAAGAGAAGACTACTAAGCTTTTGAACTTGAGCCAAACCTAACTTCAAATCAGGTGGGCCATATTAATATGCTTATTCTATCATCTAGGCTTGGTCACGTGGAATTGGCACCTAGCCTCACATAGCTTTAAGACTTTTCAAAGTAATTCTTGTGATACAACTGAATTAACACATTTTTGGATGTGGATTTGAATCAGCTAGTTGTACAAAAAAACTTTTTAATTATTATTTTTTGACGTGACAACGTCTTATAATTCGATGGAGCCGGCTGCACGCACGAAAAAACCTGGCTCTGAAGCGTTCCATTTAAGGCTTGAAGTGCAAGCGAGAGTGCGGAACGAGCGACAAAGAGGCACAATCGGCCTCCGCGTTCGGTAGCGTTCGACATCTGTCTCTCTCCTACTTGAGTGAGCAATGCGTCCGCGTGGACAGCTGCTATACAATAATACATTTGCATGTTTTCGTCAAGTATGAAGTGCAGTGAAAAGTGAATGTGGTGTCAACGTCAATTGTTTAAAGCAACGATAACTGCGGCTTATGACGTTGTCTTGTTCAACTATCGTCAGTAAACCAACTTTACAGACAACCGATTTTATACGCACAGATTATTTGAAATTTCTCGGTCAGTCAAAATTAACATGGCAGAAAACTAACCTACACGGTCCTAATTATCATCATTAACCTGAGGAAGTCCGATCCTAGATAATAGCCTCCCCTATGTTTATAGGGGAGGCTACTATACATAGGGATTTTTTAAGTAACTTAAAGATAAATTTTTTCTGTCAATTTTTCGTGGGCTATAATCTAAACTGGATGTTGTTTCAAGTTGGAAATGCATTTCATGAGAAATTTCGTAATTTCAAAAATCGTCGAACAAACGTTGCTTGATTCTTTGCCAGAATATTCCTCTTATAAGTTATAAAAAAATCATTCAATGAAATTTTCGTTTGTTTTTATATAATAAACACTATGCCAGTGCTCTCAAACAGTGAAGGAAAACATCGTGAGGAAACCGGCATATCGTAGAACCTAAAAAGTTCAAAAACATGTGTCAAGTGCACGAAAGGAGCCTCTTTGAGGCGTACTTAAAATCCTTTCACCACACTTGGTTCGAAAAAATCAGTGACACGATAAGAAGAAGAAGATCAAAAATGAGAAGTATCTCTGGAGAAGAATGAGAGAATCTTCTCCAGAATATTCCTCTTCTAGGCCATAAATAAAAATCTATAATATTTTCGTTTGTTTTTTTATTCAAGAATTTTAAAATGGTCACAGTTATTGTAGCCTCTAAACCCAGTAAGTAGATACTTTGTCGAAGTGAAGACCGAGGCTCGCGGTTTTTACCCCGTAAAGGGCTAATTACAAAGTTAGATTTTTATAACAAAAGTGATTAGAAGGATTTGGAAGCAGCCGTGTGGGTTTGTGAGAGCTTCATTTAAAGTTGGCGAAATGTGGTCACGAATTACTTTTTTTCATTGTTTTGTTTCTAAAGCCAAGGAAAGGCCTGCACACACCTAGGCCGCTGGCATCCGCGATCAGTGAAACGCTGTCAAACTTGACAGCGATATTTGACAGCGTTTCATTGATCGCGTTCGCCAGCGGCCTAGGTGTGCTCTAATTCTAATTCTAATTGATTTGGGGGAATACGATCTGCACTGACGTCCCGCGATGGGGTGTATTGTGCATTATCCCCCTGCCAAACCTCACCCCAGCCAGCCCAACTCCTTAAAATAACGGAGAAGGACTTTGGGTTGGTGGCAGCAGTGCTCCAGTAAACCTGATGGTGACACGGATGTGGATGTGGAGGGACGCGACTCAATGAGTTCCCTGAGCCCTGTCTTGGACCTCGCCTCTTCTGTTGCGGAGCAGTGCAGTACCACATGCTCCACAGTTTCCTTGTCCTGTAGGCAGCCCCGACACAGGTCGCTGTCTGTAGCTCCAGTTTTCATGAGGTGGTAGTTTAGGTCGCAATGGCCCGTGATGATTCCTACCATTAGTTTTAAGTCCTCTCTTTTCATTTTGAGTAGGTTTGTTGTGATGTGCTTATCCATCGCTGGCAGCATCGTTTTTGTGTGTTTGCAGTCTGATCTGCGCTCCCATTGCTTTTGATGTTCCTTGTGGGAGTACATCTTCAGTCTATTCCTTATTTCTGCCGATGGGGGCTTGCAGAGGCCTAGGTCGTCTGCGGTAGGTGTCTGCTTCGCACCCTCTTTTGCTAGGGAGTCGGCTTCATTGTTCCCTGAACACGAGCCATGACTTTTTGTCCATTTTATTTTGACAGTATGCATTTTAGCTAGTTCTTGTAGCGCAGTGTGGCATTGTGCGACTGATTCTGATCTTGTATCGGATCTGCCCAGTGCGTTGATGAGTGCTGCGCTGTCTGTTGTAAAGATTAATATTGTCCGTTCGATTGCTATATCCGCGCTCGTCTTAGACTCTAAAATTGTAAGCATCTCTGCTGCTAGGTGTGCTCAGTCCTGAAGGGATTTCTGTAGGCTTTCCAAAAGTCTGCCTGGCTCTGTTTCTGGCTCTGGTTTTGAGTATGGGTGCCCTTACCAGTGTATTATACTGTGCGTGTTCACATTTCGACGTAGGATTTATTTAATCAACACTCGCAAATAATCAAAACCAGAGACAGAGCCAAACAGAGCTTGTGGTATGCCTACTGTTTCGGCTATTTTCAAAGCAGGGATTTCTTATGTCTAAATACGAGTCAAAATCAAAACCAAATTAAAAGTGATTTCTTACAGCAAAGCGTCATACGACTGGCCTCTCAGCTCAATTGGTTGTAGCTCTGCCTTCTGCGCTGTAGGTCGTGGGTTCTCACAGAGTACAAATATTTTTGACGTGAAACGTCTTATAATTCGATGCAGCAGGCTGCACGCACGAAAAAAACATGACTCATGCGGCGTTACCTCGCTCTGAGGCGTTCCATTTAAGGCTTGAAGTGCAAGCGAGAGCGCGGAACGAGCGACAAAGAGGCACGCACGGCCTCCGCGTTCGGCAGCGTTCGACATCTGTCTCTCTCTTACTTGAGTGAGCGATGCGTCCGCGTGGACAGCTGTATGACGTTGTCACGTTCAATTATCGTCAGTAAACCGACTTTACAGACAACCGATTTTTGTGGTGAACGCAGATGTTTGTTTTCTGTCTGTATGTTATATTGTATTCTCTAAGTATACCTACGTATTTACAAAAAAACACAAAGTATTATATCAGCTATCTGGTTCCCATAGTACAAGCTCTGCTGAATTTGAAGCTAGATAGTGTTGTGTGGATTGGCCACAATTTTTGGCCTACTTCGTAAAGTGCGTTTGAAAGCGACTGTAGATTTTATAATCTACACTCACTCACCGGCTAGATGGAAATTAGTTATTTAAATATGACGCTTCGTTTGAAGATTGCTTTATCCATGACGTCATCTGCTGTCGTCACCATGATTTCCCGCGGGCATCACTCTTCAAATGAACTGCCGGTGACAAAATAACAACATTACGATTTTTCAGTATTTTCCTACGGGTATTTCCTGCCACCATACCCTAGATTTGATATATTTTTTAATACATTTCCGCATCATCATTATCAGGCTGAAGAAGTCCGCTGATGGACACAGGCCTCTTGATACATTGTCAGGAAGAACTCTTCTTCCATCCACTATCATCTTGCGATTTTTACATTAACAAGTTAAGATTCAAAAACTTGAGACTGACTTAACCGACTTTATGCCCAAACTTCTGATCCTTCCATATAATAATTATAAGTTTAAAAAACTTGAGAAACCGACTTCATTGTCAAACGGCTAAACCGATTTTAATCAAATTTGTTTGGGACAATCTGGACGTAAGCATAACCTTCCAAATAAAAAAATAATTTTCTAAATCGGTTCATAAATGACGGAGGCATGCAGTTACAAACATTAAAAAAATTATTTAAAAAAAAATGGCAACACCGATTTTAATAAAATTAAAATGGGACCAATCTGGAAGCAGTACCTTTCAGATAAAAAAATAATTTTTCAAATCGGCTCACAAATGACGAAGTTATGCGGTAACAAACATTTAAAAAAAAAATCGCTTGTCTGTAAAGTCGGTTTACTGACGATAGTTGAACGTGATAACGTCATAAGAAAATACTGATGGAATGGTTGCATTTTTCAAAAGAATTTTAATTAATATTTGTTTGATAGATATTTTGTATGGATATAATATAGATAAGGACTCGTGGACTCGCGGACTCGGACTCGGACTCGGACTCGGACTCGGACCCGGAACCCGACCGAACCCTTACCCTCATTTACCCTTACCCTCATTTACCCCTACCCATTACCCGACCCGGGCTCGGGCTCAGGTAAATGGAACGACGAAACGACGTAACGACGCATGAGTCATGTTTTTTCGTGCGTGCAGCCGGTTCCATCGATTTAAAAGACGTTATCACGTCAAAAAAAAAAATACAACCGAATTGAGAACCTCCTCCTTTTTGATTGGAAGTCGGTTAAAAAAACATAAATTACGAAGATAAGCTTCAAACAAAATAAAAAAAATTGCGCAATTGAATCTCGAACCTCTTCCTTTTGTATGTAAAATATAAATATTGTAGACAGTCCACACAAAACTACCTAGAATCAAATACAGGAGCTTGAATACTATGAGAATGTGCAGCTGGCCTACCATGAGCTTCATATGGTTATGGTTAGGGCTGTCAAAATTGTGTCAACAGTGTCAACACATTCAAACCCAAGACGAAAATGAATGTGTGGGTCTGCCAATCTATACACAATTTGACAGCCATAGCCATAACCATATGGAGCTCGGGGTAGCCCTGCAGATGGTTGATATAATACTTACATACTTAGAATACAATATAACACCCAGACAGAGAACAAACATCTGCGTTCATCACACAAATATCTGTTTTCGGTTGGTATCGAACTGAGCTATGAGAGCAGTAACACTATCGTAGGTCCATCGGCTGGCGGAGAAGAGATAATTACTTCTTCTCGTGACACTGGTTCTGGCGAAACAAGTGTGGTGAAAGGATTTTAAGATCACTACTAATTTATAGCAGCAAACATTTGTTACCTCGTTAACTTATTTCCTTATCCGCGTTTAACAAAAGCACTCCAAGCCAATAATTACGGATTACTGGATTACCGTTAAACTGGATTAGTGCTACCTGGTAAATTACAAAGTAATCCTGTGAGTAATCGCATTAAATGTATAATAGAAAACTCCATGGCCTAGTTAACAGTGCATTTTTCTTCTTTTTTTATATAACTAGCTGAAAAACATAATATGGCCAACTTTTGAAGTATTCCTTGCGATCCTACTGAATAAAAACGCTTTTGATTTGACTGATGTCAAGTGGTAAACATTGCCTATTACAAAGCACTGCTTCGTAGGTCACACACGTCAAAAACGTGCCATATATGCATATGCACTGCTCTGCGTCCATCAACTTGAGGCATAGAGATTTTTAGCTTCACGTGGTAGTAATTTCACCGGCACCTACATTCTTCAAAACGAAACACAGCCACTCTGCTTCATGGCAGAAATAGGCATGGTGGTAGTACACTCCCGGACGAAACCTTCCCTCCAAGACGAAAGAGCTAAAAAAACAAAGAGCTATTATATACTACTAATAAAATATCTCTTATTATCGCATCATTGTGGTTTTTTCAAACCAGCGTGGTGAAAGTGTTTTAAGTGTGCCTCGAAGTGGTTTGGTTCCCTCGCGATGTTTTCTTTCACCGTTTGCATAGTGCACATTTTTAGACGGAAGAACTCATTGGTACATGACTGGAGTATCAGAAATGACATTTTATATTCGCCTTCTTTGGTTTTGATTCTCAAAAAAGACCCATAAACTCACCAAATGAAATCAAAGAAAACTTTAATAATAAAATGTTGTTGGCAATGAAACGCTCAATTGAGCCATATTGGCCGAGCCGCGGGTAATTAAGCGTTTGAGCCAACAATCGCAAGCGGTCTGTCGGCTGCGATAGCGCGCTGGCTTAACTCCTCAAGTGAATAGGCTGGTGCTTCGTCACAGATGAAGATTTGCAGAAGACACACACCTTTTGGATGAAATTAAAGAAGAGATGGCGTGATGAACTTGATGCATATAAAAAAAATATTGTAGACACTATAATAACACTATCTAACCCCAAATTAAACAGAGCTTGTACTTTACTTATGCATATTTTCTTGTAAATACGTACTAAGAATACAATTTAACACCCAGTCAGAGAACAAATATCTGTTCACCACACAAATATTTGTTCTCGGTGGAGATCGAACCCACGGTCTATGGCGTAGAAGGCAGAGCTTACTACCAACAGTCAAGATAAATATTATTCAAGACCTAGGTTTATACAATTTAACTTGGCTAATACAGTTAACAGCGTTGAAACGCGAAGAGGGCAAATTAAATTTGTATGGGTGAGGGTATACAGGGTTATTCATTATTAACTGCAAATACTCAGGAATTAGGTTCAACAAATAGAATAAAAAATATTTATGAAATTATTTTTTTTAAATTTGATCAAAAATTTTTTCAAGTTTTTGTATCAAAATTTTATTTTTATTAATTTCTTTACGGCTATTGCATAATGATTGCCACGGAGAACAGGACGATGACCCACCCAGGCGGTGACTGTACGCAGAGTGTCACTCACGGCGCGCGGGCGCGGATCAAAGGTCAAAATAGGTCAGGCGCCAATGATTCCTTTATCGATTTTCTCGGGATTTTCATAACAAAACTTAAAAAAAATCATTTCATAAATATTTTTTATTTTATTTGTTGAACCTCATTCCTGAGTATTTGCAGCTAATAATGAATAACCCTGTATATACCGGTGAAATTATCAGAAATAAAAAAAGGTTAGTAGTTGAGTGAGCAATAGGCATGAAGACAGTAATCAAGTATCGCCAAAATATTTATCTGATCTAATGAAAAAGGATTCAAAGATTTTAAAAAATGTATTTATACTCTTATTAATGTCGAGATTGTCAATTTATTTGATAATATAAATCTACAAAATACAACAATCCGCCATGATGGCTCAAACACCGGTCAGAGCGAATTACGTCAGAGGCTTCCGTCGAGTCGGACCGTTAGGTACTCGGACCGCAGTCCCACTCGCCGGACTAATTTAATTTTATTATTTTTCTTCCGGCGACTCGGACCACTTTTGAAATGATCGAAAAAAACCTATTGTTCAAAGTAATGAAGTACAGTCAATGGAAAAAGTAGGTGCACAAAGTAAACATAAAGATTATAACTCTTTGATTTAAGACACAATTTATTAAAAAAAAATCTAATTATTAACAGTTATCTCGCTTCTCGAGATCGTTTCTTCCTCATACCCATAAACTGTGGAATGAGCTTCCACCTGAGGTGTTTCCTCTTAATTACAACATGAATAGCTTCAAGAAAAACGTTAAAAAATTTCCTCCAGGGTAGGCAACGCAACGACAGCACCCTTGGTGTTGTTGGTGTCTATGGGCGACGGTGACCGCTTACCATCAAGTGGGACGTAAGCTCGTTTGTCTAACTTTTACGTAAAATTTTTATTTTTTTTTACCACTTTGGAAGTGTCTCTCGCGCAAACTATTCAGTTTAGAAAAAAACGATATTAGAAACCTCAACATCATTTTTGAAGACATATTCATACCCACACGTATCGGTTTGACGAAAATAAAATTTTTGAATTTCAGTTTCAAGTATGGGGACCCCCAAAATTTATTGTATTTTTGTGTAAAAATCTTAATGCGGTTCCCATAATACTCGCCAAGTTTCATCAGCTTTTACAGTTTCGGAGAAAAATGGCTGTGACATACGGACGGACAGACAGATAGACATGACGCAGTCTTAATTCGTTTTACTTAGATAATACGGTCTTTGTTATTTAAATTGTGACTAAGATTAAACTTTGTGACTTTTGCACTATTGGGTGACTCTTCCATGACATACAACCAGCCATAATCGATTAAATCCGGTGGGAGATGAGAAAGAGCCTTACGCCACAGACTTCGGTTGAAATGAAAGTAACAGCCTACAATTTGATTGATTTTATTCGTTGCATTACAAATGTTCTTATTCGCACATCGCCATAGTTTTGAGCCATCTTTGTTTATTCTTTTTAAATGATATTTATAATCATCTCTGCACAAAAGTTTACATCCTCTTTGTGTGACATCAATGTGAAAAGATGTCTGTACGAGAGATGTTTTAGGGCCTCTTTCTAAAAAAATTGGCAATAAATAATATTTTTTAATTGACATTTCACTACTACTTAACATTTCGTATTTATGTCAGATCTGTTTCTGGCGATGACTGTACAATTTACGTCACGTGGTTTGTGGTCCGAGTCGCCGGAAGAAAAATAATAAAATAAAATTACTCCGGCGAGTGGGACTGCGGTCCGAGTACCTAACGGTCCGACTCGACGGAAGCCTCTACGTCACAGCTATATAAATGTCATTCTGATTTAGTACAAAAGCACCAATGTTTACTGTTGAATACTATAACCGTGACGTAATAACAGACGCCATGACACCAGCGAGCGTTTTGGCGAGAATTTGAAAATTTAAATTTAAATGTACTTTTATTGCACAAAAACCTTAATTTTCTACAGAAATATGATATATTTTAGACATAATAGATACTTCTGAATATGATAGAAGAGATTTTGAAAATTAGTCGTCAGGCCTATTGTATAATAAATAAATAAAAATAAAAATAAAAAGCCTTTTATTTCTTGCGTTTAGGTACAAATGTCATAAACAAGGTAAGTAAGTAGGTACATATTATTACTAATTTACTTAGCTACGAAAATACTTTAATGAGGTTAGTTAACAAAATAAATTTTTAGGATGTATGTATGCAGATAGGTGTCTTTATATTATTTATTTAGCCTCATCCTTGATTGCAAGAACCCTTTTACAGGTGAAGGCCTCCTCCAAAGATTTTTGATATGCCAATTTTTGTTGCAGGTAATTTTTTTCTTTCATTGAGTTTCGTATAATTGATTAGGCATTCATCGTGGTGGCAGTTATTTAGCGTTGTTGGTGGTTATGTTGTAATCCGGTTTTTTGTGCTTCTATTATGTGCATTTAAGTCTTTGTCGTTTGAATAGGTTTTTTTTTTTTCTTCGGAGGGTTTTGGTCATACTCTTCCACGGGGACCAACCGGATTGGAAGATGTGTTTGTTTTATGTTTTTCTATACATTCATGATTATGTGGGAGGGTTGCTTTAGCTGTTATGTTTTTGGCTGTGTCGTCCTGTAGGTTTATCGTGCTGTTCGTATTTTTGGGTACTAAGAAGTTAAGTATCCCTGGTTTTAGTATTCCTTCTGAAATACTTGACGATCTTTGTGCCTTTGAATGAACGGGCATAGCTTTGTTCTTCTTGCTGGTGTGTGTGTTGCGGTCTATAATATGTTTGTTAGCATAATTTTCAGGGGATATCGGTAGGGTTCTCTTTTTGTGGCCTACTATAGTATCAGGCTCGTATGTTGGAGGAAGTATGATCAGTTTGTTGTACTTAATTATGGCTCTGTTGCCATTTTCCCTTTCTATTTTTGCTTGCTCT
Organism: Thera obeliscata; assembly: GCA_947578465.1. Classification (NCBI taxonomy): domain Eukaryota; kingdom Metazoa; phylum Arthropoda; class Insecta; order Lepidoptera; family Geometridae; genus Thera; species Thera obeliscata. The sequence goes on along the minus strand of OX387914.1, from coordinate 2,889,106 downwards.
TGCAGTTGTTTTCTTACTTTTAGGATATGATAGGGATAGTCTTCTTTTATGTAGTACGGGCTGTCGTTTAACATATATTTTTGTTTAATAATTTCTATTTTTTTCCCAAGAGTTGTTAACGTTAGTGTAACTGGGCGAGGACTTTCTCCTTTCTGACCTAATCTTCTAACTGCCTGTAAGTCTCTGCAATCCAAGTTTATAGAAAAGTACTTGCTTATAAAGTTAAAAATGTTCCTTTCTAAATCTGAATACGAGTTTTCACTCTCTTCCATGCCAAAAATTACTATGTTTCTTTGTCTGGCTTCCTTCTCTAAATAGTATAGCCTTTTTTCCTGGTTGTCCACTCTCCCATTTAGATTTTCGTATTTATCTTCCAATATCTTGAATTTATCTTCCAATATTTTATTTATATTCTCAGTGACTTTCTCTGTTACATTCTCGCCGGTTTTTAGAATAGTACCTTTTTGTTCATCCAGATCCTTTTGTATTTGACGAATTGCGGCCATGAGTTCCTCCATTGTAACTTAAATTTATAAGTTTTGTATTGCTATAGGTACTGCACGATTTGACGAAAAAAGTTTTTTTTCTTGCAAAAAACCAAGTGCCGTCGCTGAGGCTCGAAACAGCGTTCGCTTGCCCGTTTAACTCGAACCGTGGTACGGACTACTGCGCAAAAAGATTTGTAACCACCGTCACCGAGCGATCGAAAAAGATGACCAAGCAATACTTGTAAAGTCAACACGAAGAGACACTTTGGCTAAAGTTTGATACGATTTAGTCCAATATTCTCGTAAAAAAATCCCGTAAAGATTTTGTTGCAGTGTTCGTATAGTTTATAGCACTTTGTTTACAGAAAAAGCTGTGTTTGTTGGAGAATTATTCACTTTAGTTATTGCACTGATTTCTTGGTCTAATAAAGTCAGACTTTACTAGATAATACTACCACTGACTAATTGAGGAATAATACACACATTTAGCACTGTTTCACAAGGATTGATTGCGGTTTTCAGGCCTATTGTATACCTATAATAAACAAAGTTCTAATGGGTTTGCTAGTACTATTTTTAAAGATATTTATTTTTGTAATTTCATCTTGTTTCTCTTAAAACAAATCTTCTGCATTTCTTCATGCTGTGGTATAACACTTCAAACCAGCCCGAGGACCGGAACTATGTGTTCAAAGCCAGACAATACACCGGGCAACTTGTTAAAATCGGATTATAGCGCCGTATCGGATATTATTTTAACCGGTGATTCCAGTTCGCGACTGTTGGAACGTGGCTTTGGTTTGAGAGCTTTTGAGGACAAAGAGAATTAGTTCTCGAGATAATGTTTTGACGCAATCTGGTTGTAGAATGAGACTATCTGGGAATGTTTAAAAAAGGTTTATTATTTAGGTAGATTCGGTGGTGCCGAGCACATGCATACGAGGTACAGTCGCGGTATGAAAATGTTTGTCACCTTAAAGTCGGTTTTCGGTTGCACCAGTGCCTTGATCATGAACACATTTTAACATAATTTTTGACGTTAACTTATCGGTGTATTCTGTCTATTCAGTTTCAAAAGGTAGTATGTGATCGTGATACGTTGAACAAATCAAGTTGAAAATGGACAAACATTTTCAATCCGCCACTATACATAGGTACTTAGAATACAATACCACACCCAGACAGACAACATATACAATAAATTGGGTTAATATCTTGTTCCATCAGAGACTGTTGTTTATTCATAACTTTTTATTGATTTTATAGTGTTTACGGAAATCACAAATCTTCATAGTGTTTTCGTTTGCGGTTTCATTATTCAAGAGTATTATTCATATGGAATAGAAACGGGTATTTATCGCGATTACCTTTATTATATTTTTTCCATGAATTATGCATAAAAATCGCGTTAATCAGTGCTAGTAATTTTATTACGCTCAGTATAAAAAACTGTACAAATCTTTGTTTTCGCCAAAGGTTACCATCGTTCCAGCCTATAAAAAACCTAAGGAGCTCTGACAAATGCTTGCTAGCGGTTGCACTGACGTGAAAAATGATCCTTTTAGATAAGGGGACGGTCCAATTGTTGCCATTCCACGACCAACTTTCACTGACCTCTCGTTTTAATCAATCCCACGTGCTAAACGGGTCTGGATAACTGGTCAGTTAGGGACATACCCCAGAAAACCACAGTTTCTCTGGAGATTGTTTGAAATAATTTTCAAGTGATGATAGGAAGTAAAACAGGTATTTTAGTGAGAAATCACGCAATTTTTTACCATTGTGGCAGTCAAAATTTAATAATAATCTGACTAAATGGCAGATCTGATGGATGGATATTTGTTACTCAATAACGCCAGAACGACTGAACGGATCTAGATGAATATAGCCTGGAATAGCATATAGTCTAAGATCCCGTTATAGAAGGACCTTCACCGAGCTGGTTATTTAATGAAACGTATTTTATATTTAATTAAACATGCCAATAAACATATTATATATGGGTTGCCTATCAAATTTCAGTCCAGGATAAATATGATTAATTAATGATTCAAAAAAATATAATTTTAAACTTTCCAATGGTTTGTTTATTAAACAAATTCTATACCAATCGAAAGTATAGACCCCAGTATTTTTATTCAATAAACGTACCGGTGCAAAATGCTAGTATCGATTTACCTGTTTATACCTGGCTACCCGAGAGTTGTGACCGGAAAAAAATAGGCAACCTAACGTTTGCATATTCTATGGGGTCTATACTTTCGATTGGTATAGAATTTGTCTAATAAAGAAACCAGTGGAAAGTTAAAAAAATAATTATTTTTTTAAATTATTAATTAATCATATCCTGGACTGAAAGGGCATTGGGTAAAAGTGGCGTTGTTTTTGAAGACCCGCGACCAGTAAAAAAACTATTGCCATTTATTAGTACTCTCAAAAATAAGCAACTTTTATTATCACAGCAACTGCGTAAAGTATATCGGAAACGAGATATTAAATTGCAAAAATTCATAAAAGTATCGTCTAAATAGCCAATTATTAAGATTTTCCTAAAGATATAGTAATCGTAGGTGGTAGATATAGTAATAGTATAATAGATAGTGATGTTAAACATAACATCATCATCATCAGCATCAGCCTGAAGAAGTCCACTGCTGGACATAGGCCTCCACTACACATTTCCAGGAAGAACGATTCTGAGCCCCTTCCATCCATCAATTTCCCACGATCTTAACAATATCATTGGTCTATCTGGTAGTTGGGCGCCCTACGTTTAGTCTTCCCTGCCGATTGTCACTTCAACTTACTAATTATACGAGCTATGTCGATGACCTTGTTCTTTTACGGATATCCTCATTTCTGATTCTATTGCGTAGTGAAACTTCCAGCATAGCTCTCTCCATAGCCCGTTGCGCTTTGGCTTGTGAACGAGGCCAATAGTTAGCGACCACGTCTCATTTCCATAAGTCATCACTGGTAAAACGCACTGATTAAAAACTTTTGTCTTGGGGCTCTGCGGTATCTGAGACAAGAAAGTGTGGTGCAATTTCTCGAACGCTGTCCATCCGAGTTGGATTCATCCGGCTGATCTTTTAGTCGAAGTTGACAACCATAACATGAACATAACGTGCTCTTTTGTAAACCTGCCTGGAGCTCAGTGGAGTCGTGTGAATTCATAATCGCAAACATCTGAACAGAAGACGAACCGATTTTCAATCAATTGCAGCTGATGTATCTGTAATGGGTGAATTTCCACAAATAATTGCTGATATATTCGCCCTTGGTACATACCAAATAGCTCAATCACAAATCTGTTATGGAAAACATATCAAGCAAGGCATTTATATGATTGAAGTAGACTTGAATCCAAACCAACTCATCCTCAGAACCCTGGTGGCATCAATACATGGCTGTAACGTGGAAGGATACAACCGCGACATATAAACAATCGAACCTATTTAGCATACTAGTCAAACGAGAAGTTCAAGGGTGATACGCCATTATAGGACACCATTGCCTGGGGTGGGGGCGATACCAAACAAATCTGTCTGTGTCCCCGGCACAATTTCTAGACCACAGTTGAAAAATGGAAAAGCTTTTATAGCAGTGAAGAGCAGGTAGTTCTCCTGTTCTGAAGGAACTCCAACGTGTCTTCAATTCTGTTCTCAACCATGGGAGAACTCCAAAGGCATGGAGCAGGGAGTGTCATGGTATTGTTCTTCAAGAAAGGCAATAAAGCTTTATTGAAGAACTATAGACTGATCTCACTTTTGAGCCATGTCTACAAACTGTTTTCCAGGGTTATTTCGAACCGTCTTGCGCGAAGACTTAATGAGTTTTAAACACCGGAGCAGGCTGGGTTTCGAGGAGGATTTGACACCATAGACCACATTCACACAGTGCGGCAGATTATACAAAAATCTGAAGAGTACATATTATATAATAATCAGCCCTTGTGCTTAGCGTTTGTGAACTATGAGAAGGGCTTTGACTCTGTTGAAACCTGGGCTGTTCTACAGTCCCTGCAACGATGTCAGGTTGACTGGCGAAAAAACTCGAAGTGTTGAGATGTTTTTACAATGACGCCACCATGTCTGTTCAGGTCCAGAACCAGCAGTCAAAACCTATCCAGTTGCACCGCGGAGTGAGGCAAGGGGACGTTATATCCCCCAAATTGTTCACAAGCGCACTGGAAGATTTGTTTAAGACGCTGAGTTGGACTGGAATAGGCATCAATATCAATGGCGAATACATCACACACTTACGATTTGCTGATGACATCGTCATTATTGGCAGATTCGTTGCAGGACCTACAACAGATGCTGAACAACCTAGCTGTTTCCTCACGACGGGTTGGCCTGGGCATGAACTTGGATAAAACTAAGATCATGTTCAATGATCGTATCACCCCAGAGCCGATCACCGTCGCCGGAATGCCACTCGAAGTTGTGCAGGAGTATGTCTACCTCGGGTAAACCTTGCGGTTAGGTAGACACAACTTTGAGAGAGAGCTAAACCAGAGAATACAGCTGGGCTGGGCTGCGTTTGGGAAACTCCGTCAGGTTCTCTCGTCGCCGATCCTACAATGTATGAAGACGAAAGTCTTCAACCAGTGCGACCTGTAATGACCTATGCTGCCGAAACGTGGACACTAACAGTCGAGTCGGTCCACAAACTGAAAGTCGCTCAGCGAGTTATGGAGAGGGCTTTGCTCGGAGTTTCTCTGAAGGATAAAAACCGGAACGAGGTCATGCCGTAGAACAGACAATAGTTGGAGCAAACGAATACTAGTGTGGAGATCGCGTTAAGGTAAGCGTAGTGTAGGACGCCCTCAGGCAAGGTGGGGCGACGATCTGTGAAATGTAGCTGGCAAGCACTGGAGGAGAAGAGCCGAAGACCGGGCTCAGTGGCACGTCTTGGGAGAGACCTACGTCCAGCAGTGGACTGATATAGGTTGATGATGATTATTTATGGGATCCATGTTTTTTATTCCTTACCGATTCCAAAGGTAATAATAGTAGTTTTTTAAATAAAATGCATTTTATCCCATACTTGGACAATGTTATTCTTCTAACTTCAAAGTCGTATATTTTTGCTCCGATATAAGTTACGACGTTTTTTGTTTTTGATATTATGTATACAGGTGTAGTACTTCAATTCAAAACACATTGCATCAGTGGTCGCATTAAAAAAAAACAACGCCACGACTCCATACAAAGTTACCCAATGCCCTTTGATAGGCAACCCATATAGAATATATTTATTGGCATGTTTAATTAAATATAAAATACGTTTCATTAAATAACCAGCTCGGTGAAGGTCCTTCTATAGCGGGATCCTATACTAATATAGGCTACTTTTTATCACGGTGAAATGTATGATTGCCGTGGGATGCAGTTTGTTTTAATCTATATGTATAAAATACACTATTTATAACGGCTAATAAGAACGGCTGAACTGATTTGGTTTAAAATAGGTGTAGAGGTAGTAAAACTAGGAGATAAACATAGGATACTTTTTATAGAAAATTTTAAAAGTAACAGGAACGGGGCGAGCGAAGCCGCTGGCGGACGCTAGTTTTTAATATTTTTTTCAAGACAAAACGTAATGAAAAATTTAATATATTTTAAGAGCTCATAATAAAGGCACGGTTGATCAAGCATAACCATCATCGAATAGAAATTTTAATCCTGTCAAAACCCAAATTACAATTTCCAATCAGGCACTCAATTTTTTTGTTCGAGAAAATCCAATTATATATTAAATTATATCCCTCGTCGTCGCCAGACAACCTTTTAATATATTACCATAAACATAAAAGAATTTGTGCATTCTGTGAAAAATGCTCGATCTCCCCTACATTCCCCATCTCCCCTCGAAATGACGGGCATTAGATGATTGTATCTATAGGGACTCTATGCAGGTTATAAATAATAAATACTTGAGATTTTTGCGAGTATTGTAGTTGTAGCTTCAGTGCGCATAACTTACCCTCACACACTAAAGCTTTGCACACATCTGGCCTTTTACCTCAGATGGCTCTGCCCTCTGCGCTTTAGGCCGTGGGTTTGACCCCACTGAAAACATTTTTTTTTTATACAACTAATTGTTGGAACAAGGAAATAACCCACCTGGTGTTGAGTGGTAATCATCTATATTCACCAAAAATATATTTGTCGTGATAGATGTTTGATCTCTGTCTGGATGGTTTCCATAGTACAACCTTTGCTTAAGTTGGGGCTAGATAGTGTAGTGTTATTTTGTTTTTGTTACTGTTATGTGAGTTCTTTAGTACTTAAAATGTTCTCCATTGGAGGTGTGACAAATAAACGTTTTTTCTTTCTTTCTCTCTTCTTTCTAGTGTTGATTGTCCACATTATTCATTAATTTATATCTACCCCAGGGCTTACGACTTTTTAATTGACATGCATGCAGCCAGCAAAATAAAATTATCTGTCATAGAACGATTTTAAATAATCTGTGTTCACCACACAAATGTTTGTTATCAGTAGGGATTGGACCCACGACCTACGGTGCAGGAAGCAGAGTTACCAACTGAGCTGAGAGGCCAGTCGAATAAGTGAACCACCGTGAGTATAACTAATAGAATCCAGAGCCAGTTTTAAAGGGGGGTGCAAGGTAAAACCTCCCTGCACAAGGGAGATTTTCTTTTATTGCAGTCAGGGGTTGCTAGGCACTTGATCGTATTCATTTGTTATTCTTTTTTATGGCTTTACGAGCAGAATCAGCGAGAAAATGCGTGTAAATTGGCCTAATGTATAGCGCTCGTGTAGTAGTGCCCTTAATTTTATTATTGCTTGCTAGCAAACATTTTTTATTGTTACAAAACAATCAAGTTCTGTTATTGGTATGTTTTGTTTTGGTATTTTATTAGCATCAATATCCTCTTTTGTAATATTGGAAAGTAAATAGTTATGTTCTCTCGGAATTTATTAATTTGTATGAAATAATATTCGAATGTAGGAGAAACATTTTAGGTCAAAATTTAATAATTTGTGTTGAATATCGAAATGGCAGTGTTTATTATTATTGCACTGTTTTAGGTTTTGTATTATTCGTAGTATTTTCATATACATTTATTCCTAGGTTTTTATGTTAAAACGGTAGGAACCAAAATTGTATAAAAAACGTAGTGAATAAAATTGACTAACTACTTATAATTAATGTTAATTTAATTCACTCCAGTTTTATTCCTTGTTTATAAAAAACGTAGTGAATAAAATTTACTAACTACTTATAATTAATGTTAATTTAATTCACTCCAGTTTTATTCCTTGTTTACAACAATAAATAAATAAACAAGGAATAAAACTGGAGTGAATTAAATTAACATTAATTATAAGTAGTTAGTCAATTTTATTCACTACGTTTTTTATAAACAAGGAATAAAACTGGAGTGAATTAAATTAACATTAATTAAAAATTATTTATTTATAGCATAAATAAATAATTTTTGATTTGATTTCGGGTTCAAATGTTTACAGTAAACAACAAATTGTTAACTTCCATCACTTATTTGAGTTTACCAAAACCTTGTTAAATACCTATATCCCCGATTCCGGAGGAGTGGGTTTGTGGAAAGTTTGCAAACTCAAATATTGATGTTTCCAAACACGTATCCACTCAGAGAGGAGGCAATATTGATAACTCTCTACGATCAAAGACTTAAGCGTTTGATCTCAAATGTGGCCACATTTGTGGAGAAAGTGAGTTGTATAAACCTGCCGGGGACACCCTAACAGTAAGCCTACCACAAGCTCTGTTTGACTCTGTCTCTGGCTCTAATTTTGAGTCGCAATCTAAAATTAAGACGTTTCAAAGTGCTTCTTGTAATTGAACTGAACAAAGAGAATTTTGATTTTGATTTTTGAATCGCAATCGGTCGCGTGTCACATAATTTGGAGCCAGTTTTGAATTTCGAACAAAGTTGACTTATGGCTTAGACTACACTATAGACTTAAAGTCAACACAAACATAAGGATTTCATTGATCCCCATTAAATTTTTCGAGTTCCTGCTTTGAAAGTATAATTATTAATATGTTTCCCCTGTTTTGTGTGTAAATGTGACCGATGTGGAACTTATTAAACGTTGACTTCGATGCGTGTTTGGTACACTGCGGATTATAAATGTAATACGTTGGTACAGTCAGAATAAGAAATATCCTTTTTCGAAAATTCTAAACTGGTCGGGTGGAACTGGCACCTAGACTCACCTAGCTTTAAGACGTTTCAAAGTGATTCTTGCATCGTACTGAATAAAAAATTATTGACTTTGACTTTAACTAAAATTGTATAAATTAGAAGTCAATGCAGGTGAGATTGCGGTCAAAGTCATTTATTTTATTATTTATTTAATTAGAACGGTCTTGAGACCAATAACACTAATTAATTTACATTTCCATAATTTAACAATAGGTAATATACAATCATAATACATAATAAATTAAACATTAAAGAAAATTATTACAAAAAAAAAAAAACGTTTAGCATGTCAAATTAGGTACATTAGGTCAAAATCTATCTTTCGTTGAATAAAATAATAATAACAAAAACAAAAAAACAAAAATTAAGTAGTCATAAAACAGTCACAAATAACATGGATAACAACAAGATAATATTAAGGATAATGTCAAGTTATAATAACAAAAAATTAAATTCTGTCTGTCTCACAGTACTTGAGGCATTCAGCCAAGATTTCCCTCCAGCTGTCTATAAATAAGTCACAGTTTGGGTTGGCTTTTAGGAGTTTGTTGAGAGCGGCGATGGTTCGAGGTATCGGAGAGTTTGCGCGCGCGACAGTACGACACGAGGGTGGAGCAAAAAGTTTGTGCTTCCTAGCCCGAAGATAATTGTTTGGGACAAAGAGTAGAAGTGACTCACTAAGTAGATCAGGCGCGTCTATTGTGCCGCGAAAAACTTTACAGATAGTCGCGATCTGATCTTGCGCTCGCCTAGTTTCCAGGGAATTAAAGCCCAAGCACCCCTGTAAGAACCCCGTCGGATACATGAAGGGATAATATCCAAACCTGTACCTATACAGGAATCGGAGAAAGGCCTTCTGCACCTTCTCTAGCAAAAGTGCGTAAGTAACCTCATGTGGATTCCAAATGCAAGAACTTGATTCCAGTTTGCTCCTAACTAGAGCACTGAAGAGGAGCCTGACAACGTGCTCACTCCGAAAGTCACGAGCATTTCTCAGGACAAAACCAAGTCTCTGGAAGGATTGCTTAGCAACAGCTTTAATGTGGTCATGAAAGGTGAGTTTTCGGTCAAATGTGACTCCCAAGTCCTTTATAACCGTTGATCTGGGGATTACATCTCCGTGGATTTTATAATCAAAGGACATGGGATGCCACAAACGGCCGAAAGTCATTATAGAGCATTTAGCAGTGTTAAACTCCATTTTATTGTTGACACTCCACTGGAAAACTGCATCGACATCGCGCTGAAGGGATAAGCAATCCTCCAGAGAGTCAACAGTAGCGTACAACTTCAGATCGTCTGCATAAAGAAGCGAGTATGCAAATGTGAGGTGATTAGGTAGATCGTTTACCATTAATAAAAATAGCAACGGCCCCAGCACTGAGCCTTGACTCACCCCAGAACGCGTGTGATAGGGCCTGGACTCGTAAATTCCAAGCCTGACATACTGTTGGCGATCGCGCAGATAGTCTGCGACGAGTCTAAGAAGTCCTGGCGCGAAACCTATGGCGCTAAGTTTTGCCAGCAGTATATCATTGTTGACCCTATCAAACGCCTTCCGGAAGTCAAAGTAGAGCACATCCACTTGCCGCCCTCGATCAAGTTGCGCTGAAACGTACTCCACGAGCACAAGTAAATTGGTATTTACGGACCTCTTACGTCTAAAGCCGTGCTGAGCATTGCTTAAATATTTCTCAACCTGTAAGAATATTAATTTATGGAGAATATTTTCGAATATTTTTGCAGGTGATGACATGATTGCTATGGGACGATATTCTTCTACTGGTAATTTATTTGAGGTTTTCGGAATTGGGGTTACTCTCGAGACCTTCCACTGAGCAGGATAAACGCCTGTGCTTAAGGCTAGGTTAAAAATGTGGTAGAGTGGAAGTATAAAAGCACTCTTTGCCTGTTTTAAAATGGTAGGGGGTATACCATCTGGGCCCACCGAACTGCTGGACTTTAACTTTCGAATACCGCTATCAACATCTGTGGCTGAGAAATGGAAGATATTAATATAATTACTATTGGAGCTACTGCCACAGTTGTTGACGCTCTCAGAACTAAGCAGGGGCATGTCTGGGAGAAACACACTCGCGAAAAAAGTTGCAAAAGCCTCGGCCGCTCCAACTCCTGTACAAGTTTCACCTTTGTAAGTGACACTAGGTTCGAACCCACCCTTCACCCGGAGACTTGAAACATGACGCCAGAATTCACGTGGATTTAATGCAATATTCGCCTCTATACGTAGCATATGCGAGCTGTAAGCAGATGCAATACGTACCTTTAGAGACGACCTAAGTTCTGAGAATGATTTATAAGAGACCACTGATTTATTGCGCTTCCATTCAGCGTGAAGTTTGGTCTTGCGCCGAATGTCATTAATAATATCAGGGGTAAACCAGACCGGATATCGCTTAGTTAAGGATTTTTTACGTGACTTTTTAGGCACGCAACTGTCAAAAATACTGTAGATAGTGTTGTAAAAGTTATTAGTTGCATTAATTACATCATCACACCGCAATACATCATCCCAAGAAACATTTCTCAATAGGTGATGCAGCTGTTCAAGATCACATTTATTAAAGTTCCAATCCTTGGTGGGAGCAATGTTACTAGCCTCGATCAAATCTGAATAGTGAGCCAAATCTACTCTTACTTCGATATCCAATGCTGGATGGTAGGCATCCATCGGAACTACTGCCTCTATGCCCGTGACCGACACCTCTCGCACCTCAACGCTCTCCCGTACCAATACCACATCTAACATACCACCATGCATATTCAACACGACATTATATTCCTTTAAATTTGAAAAAGCCAAGAAGTAACAATAATAATTAAGAATGTTTTGTGAGGCACTATGCAAGTTTAAATCTCCAAGTACAATAATATTACCTTTCAAATTGTTAACGTAACTTTCAACTTTACTAAACCACGCCATATAATCACGATCCATAGCACTAGGTTTGATGTAGACCACACAAATGTAGAAAGAACGACCTCGCCATAAGAAACTTGCCCATAGGTCCTCACCGCAGTCGGTCTCGAGCTCCTTCCGACGACGAAGCACAATGGGCGTGCGAGCGGCGAGTAGTACACCTCCGCACGGCGTGCCTCTGTCACGACGAAGAATACTCAAGCCATCATAGCCTAATTCAGAGTCATTCACCGAAGCGTCCAGAAATGTTTCAGTCGCAGCTATAATTTGGTGCTCAAGTAGCGCAAGATTATTACGCCACATAGAGAGTTTGGTCTTTAGTCCTCTTACGTTCTGATAAAAAAACTGGATGGAAGTGGTCTTACTGCGCACTGCTTGCGCCACGAAAGGGCTGCCGAAAAGGGGAAGATGGTCCTGCGGCAACGCTATCCCTTGCTGGACCAGCAGCGGGTTGTCTGTAGTTAATCCACGCTTTTATCCTAGCATTTGTCGGCCAGACATCAATCGAGTAGCATTTTTCATAGAGAGCAGCCGGGACACCTATCTTATAGGATTTGTAGTTGCCCCTCGCAGTTAGCTCCATCACCGTGCAGGAATCAGAGGAGCATATTTCCTTCAAGTACGAGAGGACTTCTTCTGCATTGGAGGCCATGTTCCAGAGGTGCAGGAATTTGATCGGCTCAGCTGCTTTTAAAGTCGTTACAGCGGGACCAGCATTACCATACAGCGACACTGGTCCTCGGCTTTTCCGTCTCGTGACCTCAGTCCATTGCTGATCGTCGGTAGATGTTTCCTTGTAGCAGACACCTGTGTCACTCTTGAGTGGGCGGCCATCAGGGATATTGTCGATGACGATGGTAGTTTCATTCACTGCCCTTGGTATTCTCAATAAATCCGAATCAGTCCCTGATGGTTTACTTTGTTTGGCAGCTTTTTTGTCATGCCTTTAAAATGTTTAAAAAAATATGGCAAATTTATTCGTTAATACGCTAACTGTATGTTTGTGTGATCTTTTAAATATTAAAAAACAATGTAGAGATCTGAAAGCCTAGCACAATCTGTCTGGTTCTGTCTCTGGCTTTTGTTTTGAGTCTGTGTGAGTGTTGACTAAATAAATCCTACGTCGTAACGTCTCACATACACCGTATAATATACTGATGTACAAGCAAAACCAGAGCTAAAGATAGAGCCAGACGGAGCTTGTGGCAGGCCTACTGAAAACAGAAATCAAAATATATTTAACATGGTATGAATTACCATATAGTTACTCATATAATATATCTACTCACTTGTCAACTAATTTATATTTTCTACGCCAATAAACCACAGTAATTGCTGGCTTACAGAAATGTGACAAGGACAGAACCAGTAATCATAAATCCGTAACCATAAATGGAGAAGGTAATCATGCCGCAACCCGGAAAGCAAAGGGGAAAAGAACCAATGACAAATCGAACAAAATAACACACAAAGTAATAGCGTAATAAACAGAAAACATTGTGACTGTGCGTGCTCTGTAGACTTACCACAAGCTCTGTCTGGCTCAGTACGGCGACCGGGAACAAATCGTATGAAATCGGTGTGCGGTGCCTGACGCCTATTGCCGATCGCATCCCCCACCTCTGCCACCATTTTGTATGGAGAAACCAAAAGCGCCCCTAGCGGATTCTTCACGAAGCATGAATAGTGATTGCGAGACGGTGACGTGTCCACGTCAGCTGGTGTACGATTGGTTCCCGGTCGACACACTGGTTTTGATTCTGTGTGAGTGTTGACTAAATAAATCCTACGTCGAAACGTCACACACACAGTATAATACACTGGTGATCACTAGCACAGACTAAAACCAGAGCCAGACAGAGCTTGTAGAAGGCCTACTGGTTCCATCTGTAATCAGCATTAAAGGTTTACGCTATGAAAGTCGGACCAATCATCAATAAAATATTTATTTTGCAACGACACATCAAATCAGAAGCAAATGCTTGCTAGATTTCCCCGGAGTGGGGGGCAATAGAATTTGATTTGACTTTTACGCTCTGTAAACAATTCTCAAACAAATCCAGCTTCAGTTTTGCGCTTTTCTGATAGCTTTTAAAGTTTATTCTCGCGTTCAGGTGTCCCTACGTTTTGGTATTTTAGTTTTATTTTTATTATGAAGAATGTTTTAGAGGAAAGATAAAATAAACATGCTGGGTGCTGCAGGCCTACCACAAGCTCTGTCTGGCTCTGTCTCTGGTTTTGAGTTTGTGTGAGTGTTGGGTAAATAAATCCTACGTCGAAACGTCACACACACAGAAACTTACGTTATAGTATAATAAACTGGTGACTCACACAGACTCAAAACCAGAGCCAGAGACAGAGCCAGACAGAGCTACTACTACTGGTTGTTTTAACAGCACTATTTTTCTTCGTATACAACAACACGACACACAAGTTTTCGTGTAAGCGCTAAGCGCAAACCACACGTTATCTAAAAGCAATGTCAAAAACAGAGACGCAAACAAAAGTAACGACATAGTGACAAAAAGAGATGTAATTAATACGACTTTACCACGGTGTTTGCCAAGATGACGGAACTTAGAACATAAATAAATGTTAATCTCTTTATTACAACAGTTTTCGCAAAACACTGTGGCTACGGCATAGGGTTTGTTCCCGGGAATTCTCGTCCCGGGAATTCCCGGGAAATCGGTCGGTCTCGTACCCGGGAAATTCAGCTCGAGAAAAGTCGAGACATCGAGAAGTTTAAATAAACATTTTTTATACCATACCACCCACATAGTGAGATTTGTGAGTGATCTTTAGTTATGATGAGAAAAATTATGATTGTTTTTAGTTAAGATGTTTATTTTAAGCTGATTGTTAACAGAGATTTTGTTTTTTATTACAGATTAGTGAGATGAGATTAGTTATGATAAGGAGAAGAAGTATGATTGTTTTTAGTTAGCAATTTTGTTTTGAGCTGATTTTTGAAGTGAAAACTTCTTTAGCGGCGTTGAGCACTTTCTGTAATGGGTATAAAATCTTAAACTCGCGTCAGGATCACGTGACCTGATCGAAAAAGCGTAAGACGCTACAGATACGCTAGTAGTTACTATGACACGGTAACGTCACAGAATAGATAATAGTTAGTAGCAAGCATACCAAGGCGTTTTTCGTGACTGTAGTAGGTATAGGTACATACCTATTATAGATTTTATGAACTAGCGGCCGCCCGCGGCAGGTAGTAGTGGTCATTGGTACATGATTTTATAGATCTACTGTATTTATTTAGGTATTATGAATAGCGAAAGAAAATGAGTGAGTACCTTTATAAGTTTTAATACGAGCGGCAAGTTTTCACTTCTGCCGGCACTCCCGGAGTGCAACCCGTCTTTTTTTTTATTGAGAACTTGTTTTTTTGTTATAAATTATGTTGATTTTTAGGGTTCCGTAGCCAAATGGCAAAAACGTAACCCTTATAGATTCGTCATTTCTGTCTGTCTGTCTGTCCGGCCGTGTCACAGCCATTTTTCTCCGAAACCATAAGAGCTAGACTGATGAAACTAGGTGAGTAGATGTATTCTGTGAACCGCATTAAGGTTTTTACACAAAAATAGAAAAAACACTATAAATTTTGGGGGTCCCCATACTTGAAACTGAAACTCAAAATTTTTTTTTTCATTGGACCCATACGTGTGGGGTATTTATGGATAGGTCTTCAAAAATGATGTTGAGGTTTCTAACATCGTCTTTTTCTTAACTGAATAGTTTGCGCGAGAGACACTTCCAAAGTGGAAAAAAGTTGGTCCCCCCCTCTAACTTCTAAAATAAGAGAATGATAAATTCAAAAAAAATAAATGTTGTACATTACTATACAAACTTCCAACGATATTTGGTTTGAACGAGATCTAGTCAGTAGTTTTTTTTTATACGTCATAAATTGTAAACCGCAATTTACCTTTCGACGAACTACAAAAACCTTTATATTATGTGAATTGATGCTACGGAACCCTTCATGGGCGATTCCGACTCGCACTTGGCTGCTTTTTTTTTCATGTAAAATAAACACAGTTAAATAAAAGACTCTTTTTATTAATTAAACAAAAATTTAGACGTATTTTATTTTTTCTCGACAACCCGAGAAGACCCGAGAAATCAGGCTCGAGAAGTCTCGACACCCGAGAACTAAAAAACCTCGAGAAATCGGAAACCCTACTACGGCAGTAAATGCATGTAGCTATCGCTACAGATGTAGCTTGCTTTGTCATTTCTAACAAATCTTCAAAGGCAACCACAGAATACAATACTCAAGAAAAGAGCTCCGAGTCCATACAAAAAAAGCGACCGCAAATTTTTAGTTACAAAATAGGGTAGGGGTAGGGTAGGGGTATGGGTTACAAAATAGATGGCCAAATATATTTTACTAATAGATGGCGTTGGTTTTTAGTTTTCAATTGTTTGATTAAGATTAAGATTTAAAAGATTTATTTGGTAACAAACATCAATGTTTCAAAAGTGTTACTACATTATACTAACAGGTACATAATTATTAACGTGTAAAAAAAATTATGCCTAATAAGTACGCTAACTCCCACCCTAGGAAAACCTGTGTTGTAGGTAGTTAGTCTCTTTCGTTCATTTAGTATCAATCTATGTGGTTACGCTAGTTTAGAGTGCAACAGATAATGACGATGTCATTGGGTGTGTTAAGTGTATGCTTTATTTTATTTTTAGATTGAAAGTAAAAATCAACGCCATCTATTGGTAGTATTCGTTAGAAGTAGGTTTTTACTACTTTTATAGGACGACGTCAAGACGTTGATTGGTGCCCCTTCTTCTTCTTCTTTTTATCGTGTCACTAGCTCTCTCAAACCATTGTGGTGAAAGGATTATCAGTGCTCCTCAAAGAGGACTGAGGACTTAGTTTATAAGGTGAAATTATCGATCACTCCCGAAAAAGCATTATTCGCCTTCTCGCTCATCACTTGTAACCCATGTGTAAGCTCCCCACTCCCTAGCCACAGTCCCTCACTCTTCAGCTACAGTCGACAGAGCCTGAAGGCAACTTTCTGCCTGGCCACGTGAGAACGAAGGTGACCCAGTGACACTAAAATCTTATCGCTTCCATTCTTTGGAAGATAAGTCAAGCTGTCGTTCTTCATGACACCTGGAACTCAAAACGAACTTTTTTGCACCGTTTTTGTGGAGTTTGATTATTTCACTATCTGAGAAATATGGTAAGGATTTGATGAGAAGAGCCAAAGACCAAGCTCAGTAGCGTCTTTTGAAAGACTTACGTGTAGCAGTAGACAGTAAGTCTATGGTGTGTATAGCAAATGTCTATGGTGTGTAGATAAAGGTTTACTGGGGGTCTCTTTCATACATATTTGCTTTTTTGCACTACCTGTAAAGAATGTCAAAATTACACAAAGGTTAACTGGAAGACAATTCTCTCTAGCATTAAGCTCGATATGTACGATGCAATTTTTGTTTTAGTGCAATAAATAATTTTCTAGCTATCTTTTCAGCTTATTGAGTAGAAAAACTAATTGGTTCACTGGATATGAGTCTAGTAGAAGAGTAGTAGTAGTAGAGTATCAAGAAATGATAGGCGGGGCTACTACCTCCAGAATATCAGTGACGGAGACTTGAATGCGAAAGGTGAAGTGAACTCTTTATCATACGTGCTACAGTTAGTTCTGTGGCATGGGGTCGGGCCGAGTGGTAGACAAACGACTCGCTGTCTCTGCTCCAACGTAAGGAATGAGGGCCGTTAGATAAGGGAACTCGCACGCAGACATGTTCATTTGTAGACTGGTTACAGTAGGAATTACTCCTTGCGTTTCTGGTTACCTGGTACCCCAAGATATGAAACCATAAGTAAATATAGCGATAATGTATTTTATTTTGACCGGAAATTTAATCAACCTCTTTCTTGATATTGACAACTTTTTAAATGTATGTTTCTATAAGACAAAAAATATAAATTTCAGGTTATTGGTCAGTTTTCATCACTTTAGCGTAAAGCAATTAAAACAGCGTCATGCTAAACTTCTTCTAAAAAGAAAATGCTTCAAAAATGTCGTAAACCTCTTCAGTCTATGGCAGATATTCTTAGATATTACTTCATTTCAGGACATAAGGTTCAAGGTACGCAGAGCGCCATATAAATTCGAGACATTTATCATTCTGATGACGTCATTAACCTAAACGTGAGCGAACAAATTTCTATATAGTCTAACTAAATTATACTCCTAACATTTCCTGCGGTACCTTGCTTAGCGCTCATAAGTGGTATGATAGCGTTTTATTTTTTACGGGCCCTTCACTGTTTTCGGGAGATAAATTTTGGAAGGGAATAAATCTCAATTTATTTTGATGGTGTCATTTATTGAAGTAGCTAGCTGATGGGACATTTTTATTTCATAAGGCATCAAAGTGGGTGTCACTGGGTATACAAGTCTGAGGGTCAATAATTTAAATAAGCTATAGCAACGGCTTTAAGAACGTCGTTTTAAAATTGTTATTTATTATTTCATTTTCAGTCTATCTTGTGCCATTGCAGCACAAAGTCCTCCCTGCCGTTTTGCCAGCTTTCTCGATCCGTTGCTAGATTGGACTAGTCTGGTAGATGAACTCATTGATCTAGATGATTGATGATTGTGATCTTGCATTGTTATTTCATCATTGTTTAATCTTCGACGCCAATCGTGTTATTCTTATCGTGTCACCGGTTCTGTGATGAAGAAATTTTAAGTGTGCCTCAAAGAGCCTCCTTTCGTGCACTTGACACATGTTTTCGAACTTTTTAGGTTCTACGACATGCCGGTTTCCTCACGATGTTTTCCTTCGCCGTTCGAGAGTACTGGCATAGTGCATAAAATATACATTTTTGTACAGAAAAACTCATTAATTAGTGCATGACTTTGAACCCACGATTTTAGGATCGGAAAGCGGGAACAACTGTGTTAATGTTTATCTACCTTATCATACTGTGATATAATATCTACAATATTTCTATTCAAAACAAAAAAAAAAAACAGCCAAATAACGTGATAACGCAAAATATTTTTTGTCAAAACATAAACCGATTTAGAAATGACTCATGAAAAGACCATACGTGGCTTTTTTTTATCTTTATGTATCTACTGAGATACGTGTTACTATGAACTCTATTTGGATGAAAATAAAGTCATTGATTGACTGCAACTAATCTTATATCAACGATAACAAAGTAGACAATTTTATTTTGTAAGTGATTTTTTATCACATCATTTCACGTTTTTGGTAACTATTGACTCATTTTCTTGAAATATTGTAGTGCCTGGTAAAAGTTTGTTCAGTGTCTATAACACCTTTTCAGTCTAGTATAATAGGCTGATTCAATGAAGCTGTGTGTTTCCATACGATGTTTTCCTACACCATTTGTGAAATGAGCACCATAATGCGCAAATATCGATGATAGTATTATCGTGTGAGATATCGATAATGCTTTATCAGCTATCGATAAACCCGATAGTGCTACTCTGGACAAAGTATTTGAAGAGTTGAAACTAAAAGAGCTAGTTGTGTGTATAAGAATAGAAAATGGTGAATTCAACAGCGTGCAGATACTATACCGAGCGGACGATAGGATGGATGTTGAACAACAAGATAATTGTGTTCTTGGGGGCTTTGTCATTCTGCTTGATAATCTCAACATGGTCAATGGCAGCGCAGAGAAATAGAGCATATGTGAAGATAGACGAACTAAACGCAGCGCTTGCTTCAACTCCATCTCCATCAACTGAACCGACGAACGCACCAGGTAATGAAGTGAGTGAACCCAACATAAATACACCAGCAACTGCAGCTCCTGCAACCGAAGCTCCAGCAACTGAGGCCCCTGCAACTGAGGCACCTGCAACAGAGGCCCCTGCAACTGAGGCACCTGCAACTGAGGCCCCTGCAACTGAGGCACCTGCAACAGAGGCCCCTGCAACTGAGGCCCCTGCAACTGAAGCTCCTGCAACAGAGGCCCCTGCAACAGAGGCCCCTGCAACAGAGGCCCCTGCAACAGAGGCCCCTGCAACTGAGGCACCTGCAACTGAGGCCCCTGCAACTGAGGCCCCTGCAACTGAGGCCCCTGCAACTGAGGCCCCTGCAACTGAGGCACCTGCAACTGAGGCCCCTGCAACTGAGGCCCTTGCAACTGAGGCCCCTGCAACTGAGGCCCCTGCAACAGAGGCCCCTGCAACTGAGGCCCCTGCAACTGAGGTCCCTGCAACAGAGGCCCCTGCAACTGAGGCCCCTGCAACTGAGGCCCCTGCAACTGAGGCCCCTGCAACTGAGGTCCCTGCAACAGAAGCCCCTGCAACAGAGGCCCCTGCAACTGAGGCTACAGAAGATTCCACGACAACAGATGCACCTCCCGAACCAGATACACTAGAATCAAGAAAAACTGATGGTGAAAATGGTGGGGAGGGTGACGAAACCGAGAATTCGGTTGACCAAAAAACTTTGAAGGACGTAAACAGTAAACTGTTATCACTGATAGCAGCGTATGCTCGATATTAATTAAGCAAAATTGGTTCCAGCTCTTGAAGTGGCTGGTGCCGAAGAGTTCTACATTGTATATGTCTGAACATCTGCCCCGCAATAAATACACAAAGGTTCGTAAGGACATGTTCAGATTGAGATACACTGCGCCTTATACCAGTAACAACAATTCCACTGTGGAGCGTGTTGTAGCGTAGTGCAACTTAAACTTAAAAAAAATCATTCGTAGACTCCGGAGTAAAGGTAACTAACTATATTAAGTGTAGATAGTGACTACGTGATAGTGATAACATATTTGATAGCAATATTGAAAGTTTTGGCTATTCTCGAACTGATTATCTCTGTGATGTCCGCGAACTATGTACCTATTAAGGTTGCTCGATTCCGATACAAACTGAATTTACACAACTATGGGCAAACAAAGTATAAAATATGTACACTGAAATAGCTGTAATAAAATTTTACAGTGGTCATTGCTGTCCAGTTATATAAAGTTGGAGAAAACTGTAGGATAACAGAAATATTAATAAAAAACCAAAAAAGTAATTTTTTCGTCATTCTTTCTAACGGGTACTAGCTTTTAGCATAGAGTCAATTTTGTACATCACTGTTTCAAAATAGACGTAAAAGTCTGTTAGTTCTTTTTCTGAAGCCCCGACAGCCACGACCAACGGCTGACACTCCAACTTTATATAACTGGCCGGTAATAAGGACCACTGTAAAAGCCTATTACAGCTATTTCAGTGTACATTAATACTTTATTCGCCCATAGTTGTGTAAATTAAGTTTGTATGGTTTTACCGAAACTATGAAGTCTTTGATACTTTAATATTGAAAGTTCATGTTATAATGGTTTGTTATCAATGAAAATAAAATACAGTGTTTTGGAATGTATGAAAGGCTAAGCGTCATCCAATTTTTGATATTTGTATTTTTATGTTATTTTTTTTTGTTTCATTCCCATTTATTTTGCAATATTGTTATTTTGCTGTAGTTTTAGCCGACCCTTTAAACCTTGCGCACATCTAGCGCGTTGGCGACGGCGTTCAGTGAAATGCTGTCAAATATGACAGTGATATTTGAGAGCGTTTCGCTGATCGCCATCGCATCTCTATTATTATGTCAATATTAGTCAGATAAATATTTTTCGCGTCATTTAAAACAAAGATGGAGGAAAATAATTTTCTCTGACATATATTTTTTATCTAAAAATAGTAAAGCCCACCTTAAGAACGTTCATCCGTAAATTGATGATTTCAGACGGCCAATAAAACAATATGTGTAACTTGCACAGAAGATAATTTGACCTCATATTATTGGGAATGACCAAAACTTAATCGTATGGGAAAAACATTTTCAAATGGTTATATAGTTTTTTCATAAGATTCATCTGTTTTTCCTAAACTTTCGGTTGATGGTCTACGCAGATGCGATTCAATGATAAAACTATAAACGACAAACTTATAAAATTTTCGTATAAAAAAGCTAATAACATTTTATTAGTTCTTAGTGGCAGAATAAACACGATTCCTGTAAGTTTTAATTCATGAAAAAAATAATCAAAGGAGTAATTTTTAGCCACTTTTGGAGATATTAGACGTGTTAGTTTATGATGAAATCCGAGGTATTTTTGTAATTTTTTTTGCCTAGTAAATGAAGAAGTGTTCGTTTTAAAACATGTTTGATTTTTTTTTTTATAACATGAATATTTTTTTTACTATGAATTATTTCGTATTACTATATAATCGGCGGGGAATCAAGTCAACGCTCAGTGCCGGCCGAGGCCTTTCAGAGGTAGGACGTGCGTCGCTCCCGGTCGCTGCAAGCAAGCAGCAAGCCTCAAAAAAATGTATTGTAGCTTCACGAGTTTATAGCGCTACTGGGACGTTTTGATACTTTTTATTGTTTAACAAAACTTTGGTGAGTTTTTTTTTGTATTTTAAAGTAATGGTGTTGCATTAACTTATTAACTTTAATTACCCCCGGTTTCTGGTACGCAAAAAATAGTTAATTATTTTTAATTTGTATTTCTTTTTAATTCAGGTTTCATTCTTTACTTTTATTTCAGATATGGCATAAAAAAGCCGCTTACAGGCTACATCACGTAAAAAAAGTAACGAGTACGTCACCAATTGCGAAAATTTGGTCAAGGCTAATGAAGCTAAAAGGTATGTTACCCAGGGGTTACTTTTTACAACGTAACATGTTACAGTCAATTCCCATTTTTATTAAACGTACACGGAGATAGAAGTAGTAATAATTTGCATTATGAAAATCATTATTGCTAACTTATCATAAAACATAACACGCCGAAAAAAAGGTCGAATTTTTTTTTTTTTTTTTTATAGTCATCCAGTCCGCAAGTCCGCACGATACCAAAGCTAGTGTTCGAAGCACGGAGCCACTTGCACCGAGTTGATGAGCTATCTATGATTGTAAAGTAATCAATTAATTTTATAACACATTTGCTCGTAAAAGGTCTCTAATTTCACCGATTTCAATATCGTAATGTATGTCATTACGCACTAGTGCGGTAATGTAATGTAAAACGCACGGGTTGCTTTTTAATAAGGTATAACGTACGGTTTATCCAGATGCTAAATGTATGAAATGAAACTGAATGAAACCGAATGAAACTGCATGGAACCGAATGAAACTGAATAAAACCGAATGAAACTGCATGAAACCGAATGAAACCGAATGAACTTAATGAAACTGAATGAAACTGCATGAAACCGAATGAAACGGAATGAAACCGAATGATACCGAATGAAACTGAATGAAAATGAATGAAACTGAATAAAACCGAATGAAGCTGCATGAAACCGATTGAAACCGAATGAAACCGATTGAAGCTGAATGAAACTGAATAAAACCGAATGAAACCGAATGAAACTGAATGAAACCGTATGAAACTGCATGAAACCGAATGAAACTGAATGAAACCGAATGATACTGAATGAAAATGAATGAAACTGAATAAAACCGAATGAAACTGCATGAAACCGAATGAAACTGAATGAAACCGAATGAAACTGAATGAAACCGAATGAAACTGAATGATACCGAATGATACCGAATGAAAATGAATGAAACTGAATAACACCGAATGAAACTGCATGAAACCGAATGAAACTGAATGAAACTGAATGAAGCTGAATGAAACTGAATAAAACTGAATGAAACTGAATTAAAATGAATGAAACCGAGTGAAACTGAATGAAACGGGATGAATTGGAATGAAATTAAATGAAATGACATTTACAATCTGCTATGTCATTTCATTTAATTTCAAATTCTCTAAATGCTTTTAACAAGTGATAAACAATTTATTCGTTTAATTTTTATTTATTTCCTCGCAAATGTGTTATAAAACGCCTCTGCTTTCTTGTAGCCCTCGCCTACGGCTTGGGCTTCAATAACGCCTCGGCTGTAATTTTCAACCTACCGCACTTATATCATAATGTACTATTGTTCGAAATACGTACATCAGTACCTACCTACTGCATATTTTATTGGGACCTATTGCATGCATTATATTATTTTTTTAATGATTTTATGTAGTTTCTTCTGAGTTCGCATTATGGTTTCGATTTCTGACCTATTCCTTGTTTATCATTGTTTTCTTTCAATTTATTATGGTTACAGGTGCTTCGCCGGATGGACTAATTGAAGATGATGGTATCACCGAAATAAAATGTCCTAGTCCGGCATTCGGATTAGAGGCAGATATCGCTATTAACCAAAAAAATGTTATTCTGGTAGAAAGATGTATCCGTGAATCGACGCCATGACTGGTTTTATCAAATACAAGGGCAGCTGCACGTAACGAATAGAAATTACTGTCTATTTGCTGTGTGGACAGGCAAAAATTTTAAATTAAAGACAGAAAAAATAATTAGGGACGATACATTTTGGAGCGAGAACATGGAGCATCGGCTAGTCAGTTTTTATAATAAATTTCTATTACCCGAAGTTGTTGATCCCCGAAAAGCTAAGTCCATGAAACTTAGAGACGATAAATATTAAAATTGTATTTTACACGAAATTATTTTGATTTATTTTAACATACCTGCCCGTTTTTGCGTAAGTAGGTACTCATTCAACAAAATGTTGTACCTACTTACGAAAAATGAATACATTCCCTACTAAGAGCTGGTAAAGTATCAAGGTGATTCATTCAATGCGGCGCATGATACGCGCTCCAACACAGACGGGTGTGTGCGTGCTAGGTGTAACTGTATAGCTAGGTGAGTATATTTACCCAAACTTGAGTCACGACGCTCGGGATAAACGCTCTTAAGTAAGTAAAAGTTATAGGTAGGTAGACTGTGTTTTAGTATACGAGTATGTTCTTATGTTTAAGACATAGTAATTAAATATTAATAAGTTTTTTATAATATTACACAATTTTGTTTGGGTTTTGGATATTTAAAATATTATTGTAATAAACCACTTTTTTAATCTTGTATTGTTTGAGTGATATTATTATGGTCAGTCAAATTTTTTTTTTAGTTATGCTTAATATTGTGGATAATCCACACGACACTAACTATACCCAAACTAAGCAAAGCTTGTACTATGGGAACCAGAAAGCCAGAAAGCATATAATACCAATACACCTTTTTTGTCAATACATACTAAAAATACAATACTTATAACACCCAGAGAGAGAACAGAGAGACTGGCCTCTAGCTCAGTTGGTAGTAGCTCTGCCTTCTGCGCCGTAGGTCGTGGGTTCGATCCCCACCGAGAACAAATATTTGTGTGGTGAACATAAATGTTTGTTCTCTGTCTGGGTGTTATATTGTATTCTAAGTATGTATTTACAAAAAAAAAATGTATTCAAGTATTATATCAGCTATCTGGTTCCCATATTACGAGCTCTGCTTAGTTTGGGGCTGGGTAGTGTTGTGTGAATTGTCCACGATATTTATTTTATTTATTTATTTATAACAAAAATCTGTGTTCACCACGCAAATGGCGATGGCTACCACTTAACATCAGGTGGGCCATATGCTTGTTCCATCAGCTTGAAGTATAAATAAAAAATTTTCTCCGTGGGGATCGATCCCACGACCTACGGTGCAGAAAGCATTGTACCAACTGAGCTGACAGACTTGTTTGAGCACTGATCTTAAAAGCAAGCACCATTTGTCTTATTAGTGAATAAGGTTATTATAAAAATAAGGTGAACAATGTAAGTTAATCTTAGCTTAAGTTAGTTGGAGAGCCATCACCAACACGTAGCCCTGTAGTGGGAAGCCATCGAATTAGAATATAAATTGAACTCTTTATATAAACATTTATAATTTGCATTTAAGGCTCAGCTTGATGGTTTTACTAAAAAAACTATTTATCTTATACCTTTCAACGAGAAAAGCTTGTATATAATATGTATAGATGCGATACAGTTTTTACTTTTGTAGTTTTCAGCGTTCACTTCAATACTTTATACCCCTGTACAAGTTCACCAATAAAAATAAATTTGAAATTTGAAAAAAAATAAAAAAAATAGTTAGATATAGATCTATCTATTCAGCCAGTATGTACCCACTGCTGAGTATAGGCCTCCTCCCTAATACGCCACTCTCTTCGGTCCTGTGCCAGTCTCCACCATAGCTACCCAACTACTCCGACAATGTCATCCGACCAACGGGCGGGTGGTCTGCCTCGTGGTCGCTGTGCGTCTCTTGGTCACCATTCTGTAATCGCCGTTGTACCCATCACCAAAAGACCAAAAAATAACTTTATTTTATAAGACGAAACTTAGAATGTCTGGTATGTTCACTGGGATGCTCACATACCCATTCGACGTCATCTGGCGCAAAAAACAGCGTTTCTACTAAATAGACTGCGCGGTAGTAGCAAAAGCACCTTAAAGGCGATTGCTGAAAAACAAAATTGTCCTTTGGTATGGAAACTCATCCAGAGGACAAAATTTTTACTAGTTATGAGTTACCAACCTACTTTTTCTGTATTTTTACTAACACCATAGACTTAATTGTGTTCTGAATAAATAATTTAATTATTAGCCCTTGGACTGGCAACTGTTGATCTGATGGCTTTCTTCAAAATCATCACATCTGCGCATCATTCGATTTTTGGACGATCACACCGTCCTCCACCGTTCTCAGTATTTGTACGAAATTAACGGCATTAACCTATAGCTGCACTTCTCTAACCTAGTCACTGGCTTCGTTGAAGAATAGAGACAGGTAGCAAATGTTCATAAAAATACGGCCAACGGAGACAAAGTTCCAAAGTTCATTTTATTTACGCGCACTTTCGCGGCCGGTCATCGTGTAACAAGTTTGTGTTTTGTTGCAGGTTTACAGGGTAAAAAGTGAATTATTTTGTTGTTGGTGCTATTGTAACGATGAACAGGTAAGTTTTTAATGTTTTTGCATTCAATTGGTTTCGGTTTTGATAAGTTTTCATTCAAAACCTTGCTAATTTCATCAGCCACCTAATTTTTTTCTGCGAAGTTCTCCAACAAAATATCTTTGTTTAGACTTAAAATCTAACTGTCCTTACTAAAAACCCAGTGGAATAGGTCAACAATACATATTTTTATGTTATTTAAGTGTTATATTGTTAGAATGTAATTAGGTTTCTTCAAAATAGTGAAATAAATACTAGCATTCCATACATGAGCCACGAGTGGGCTTTTCCGCAGTCCGAGAAATCCTTGGCACTGTTATCATAGAAAATCTCTTTGTTTAGACTTAAAATCTAACTGTCCTTACTAAAAAACCAGTGGAATAGGTCAACAATACATATTTTTATGTTATTTAAGTGTTATATTGTTAGAATGTAATTAGGTTTCTTCAAAATAGTGAAATAAATACTAGCATTCCATACATGAGCCACGAGTGGGCTTTTCCGCAGTCCGAGAAATCCACTATGATAACATGGCACTGTTATCATAGAAAATTGCAAGTTTTTGATTGTTGAATTTCTAAATGTTTTTGTATGGCAATAGGTTATTTTTTTATCATGAATATTTTATAAATATATTCATGTTTTTGGATATCAATGTTTTTGTCTAACTCATTGAACCTACTTTGTACTACATCACATAAATTCCAAGTGTGTATTTCCATCCGTTTTCTAAATCTTTGACTTCGAGTAGCGAAGTGTACATTTGTAAACAAGTAATAATTAATATTCAATTAGTTAGAATATTTCAAGTTGATTTCAAAGAGGTATAATTACTACAGAGTGATAGTAGAAAAATAAAAGAGAATCATCATTCATTTACAAAGCGGCATGCGCGCGCCGACCTCTAACGAAGGTAGTGCGCACATCCGCCATTTTTCGCAAATCGTGGTGCGCAGACGAGGGGCAGACTGATGATAGCCATATTTAGGTACAAGTCGAAAGGCGAAAGAAGCTGAGAAAATATTAGGCCACGCATTTTCTCACCACATTTTTCCAACACGAATTAAGCTTTGCCCACATTTAGGCCAGCAATGGCGATCAGCTTCAACAATGTTCTTTAATCCACAAGCTTTGACAGTGCGATATTCGACAGGGATAAATTGATCGCCATTGCAGGAGATCAAAATGTGCCCAAGACTTTAGGAGCAATATTTTTACACACATACAGTTCGAATAGATAAATGTACTACAACTAGATATACCTATCATAACACATACAGCGAACACTAAAATGAAAACATTTTGTTATTCTACGGCACAGGATCGCACCCCCCCTCTTTTAAAGTGCGAAAGTTTTCTTTGAATCCAAGTAACAAAAACACAGGATATAGGATATGCCACTCCTGCTTTCTTTTCCGCTTTGCACGGCGCAAAGCGGAATGAATGTGGCAACGTATAGAGCTACTGAGGTGCCTAATTAGTCGAGAGGTTTGAGTCTCGACTCGATAAGAAGTAGAACAATTTCCACGTAAATTCAGTACCATAAACAAATCTTTGCTTATCCATAATATCTCCCCCTTAACAGCCACCAGTGGCATCAAGCGACGCTCCGCTAATATGTTATAAATATTCATAGTCATAAGTAGCTCCCAACCTATCGAACGTTTACCACTTGCCCAACTTACCGAGACCTCCCAGCCTCCTTTCATTATTGGAAAACCCTCGGAAATAAGCTGGAGGAACGAGGTAAGACGGGTCAAGTGAAACTGGATGTATATAACTGTGGAAGGAATTCCGATATACATTATACGATATTTCAAAACAGTATTTATATTTCCTTCGGGTGCGTTGCTAAAGCCGTATGGAGATGTGTTGTGATTGGTTTGAGAACTGTTTCTTTGTATTTCTTTTGGAACTGACAAAGTTTTTTGCAAGAGATAGCTAATTTTCTTAGTCTTTTGTTTGATATTGAATTTAACCCACTAAAGAAAACCTGCATTAATGATCAGTAAATAAATACAATAATAATTAATGATTCATGTGAAGAAATAAATGAAAATATGAATTTTATCATGATTCCTCTGTCATTTTCATGCCTTTTGTTTAGTTGCATCTCGCTAGATAGTAGATCTCACTCGTCTTCTCCTTCTTCTTATCGTGTGACGGTATGGTGAAAGGATTTCAAATGCGCCTCACAGAAGCTCTTTTTGTATACTCGATACATGCTTTCAAAGCTTGCGACATGCCGGTGTCCTCAAGATGTTTTCCTTCACCGTTTGAGATCACTGGTAGAGCACACACATTGGAAAATGATTGGATTGAACTTAAGATTGGGGTCGTTATCACTAGACCACCGGTGCTCTCATCTAGTGGTGAAGAGTAAAGAATGACAACTTGACAACTTAGATAAGCTCCTGATTTCAAAATCATCTTTTTCCTGCCCTTATCCCACTTTATGTGGGGTCGCCACAACATGTTCTCTTCTTCCATCAGCCGTCTTCTTCATCAGCCGTCACCTCTGTATTCACTGATTCCAAGATATGAACCGGATTTCAAGATCACGGAATCATATCCCGCTTTCCGATTTTTACTGACGTGGCCTATATATCGGACTATATTCGAATGATTTATCTATATTCACTCACGCAGAGCCTATAAACTTTCATCATTCGTTATCTACGGCTGATACAGGGGGCCACGTATTGCCTCTTTCATCAAATTGGTGCATAGAAATGAATGAGGTGTCTATACACCGCTATTTTGTAACTACCAAAAAAATAAAGTAATGTAGTAGGGGTAGAACATTATGAATGTGCAATCAGAATTTTTAGTTTCGATAAAATAACAAAGTTATTAAATGTTAAAATTTTCAGAAATCCTGCATAAAATTATGGACACATTAGTTACGTAGTACTAGAGAGAAAAAAAATTACGCTGTTCGGTTCCGCTTGGTATTTAGCGTTTATGAATGAAATGATTTTTGCTTGTTGAATCATTTCTCAATATTTGACTAAAAATTTTGGTTATATAAAAATATTTTTTTATGTCTCAAAAAAATTTTTTTTTTTCGTGGATGTGTCCAATATCGGCATTTTTTTTTTGTAATTACAAAATAGTGGTATTTGAAATCCTTTTGCAGGGAAAAAATATATATGTGGTTCGATAGTGTGTATAATAGTCATCTTACTTGAATAATTTATTTTTGATAAGACAATAATTTTTTTACAAAGTTGTCTCACAAAAGTAAAAAAGGCATAAAATAAAATAATGAAAATATATTAAAACATGCAAAATGAAGTATGTTATCAGTTTTATCGTGTAGCTATCTGTTTTTAATTGACTTCAAATAAAAAAAGATTCAGCTGTATTTTTTTTATCGTTTTGTTTTTTTGTTATATTTTAATACTAGCTGTGCCCGCGACTTCGTTCGCGTGGCAAAGTGACTTTGTACTATGAGGCGCACTTAAAATCCTTTCACCACACTGGTTTGAAAAACCACTGATACGTTAAGAAGAAGAAGAAGTGACTTTAACCAGCTCTTTCTGGATATATGTTTTGGTTTATTTTGGTTTATAAACATTATCATTTTGGATTACAAACATTATCATTTTGGATCTATAAAAAAAAAAATTAAGTCACGGGGCGCCCAAGAAAACGTTGGCGGGACGATATCGACACCTTTGAGAAGAGATGGTGGGAGGAGGCTCGAGAGAGAGATAAGTGGAAGTCTTTGGGGGAGACCTTTGCCCAGCAGTGGGACAAAATGGGTTACTAAAAAAAAAAAAAACTGCTAGTATTTAAGTCACGGGCCCACCGCGGCGCACGGAGAGGCTAGGCCAGTGTTGCGCTTTGTATGAATATGTATTTGGTTGTGTCCACTGCAAACCACGGAGAGGCTACGCATGAAATGACGTCATTGACACATGCGTGGCTTGCTCGAATAGGCGGTGACATAGCTCAATGCACTCACGTTACGCACGCTTGCATGTACCGCATATACAATACAGTGTGCATGGCGTTGAGCTACGTAAACAACATAGTCAAGAAAAACCGTGGCACGTGCGT
This sequence comes from Thera obeliscata, assembly GCA_947578465.1. Taxonomy (NCBI): domain Eukaryota; kingdom Metazoa; phylum Arthropoda; class Insecta; order Lepidoptera; family Geometridae; genus Thera; species Thera obeliscata. The sequence continues at coordinate 2,858,484 of OX387914.1, read as the reverse complement.
AGTCTCTCCGTGCGGGCAGTCGTGGCTTCATATTCGTATACAGCATTGGAAACATTGTGGAACAAAATATATTTTATTTTTATGAAACAACGGGATATTTACCATGATTAATTTTTTCTGAGTTGACTTCCGATATTTCGGCACAGTTGCATGCACCATGATCACGGTTGAACTCAGTTCAAAAATTTAATCATGGTAAAATCAGTCTAGCAGTTTGACCATGAAGTTGGTTTTCAAGTTTTTTAACAATTTTCTTAATAACCTTTGCTATTAAAACTTAACTAATATATATTTATTTTTATTTGAAAAGTACTTAGTAATCGACTCTTTTATTAGTAATAATAATAATTAATTAGATACATAAATTGTCGTAGATAACAAAGCATGTAACCAAGGCTTCGATATAAGTAGTTTTGACATATAATACCTGAAAGTTTGGTAGTTAGCGCGCCTAGGTGTTTGGGTGGCGTAAAATATTCACAAATAGCGATTTAAAGCACCATTAAGAAAACATACACAACGACCAATATTTTATTTACACTGTAAAAGTTATATAATTATTGAGATGAAGTCAAGAAGATCGGTTTGATGGTGTACTTATATTTTTATTTATATGTGATTTTACGTGTGTTTGACAAACCTCCGCTTCACCGATGACATTGTCCACTTTTCATCTTCGCCGTCAGAGCTTCAGGCGATGCTGCAAAGATCTTAGCTCTGCAGGCCTTGAGGTTGGACTGCGGATGAATAGACACAGGCAGAGGCGTCTCTAGCCCATGTAGTGCCCGTGTGCAAACATTACCCAAGCGCCCCCTAGTAAGCGCGCGTTCAAAATGGAATAGATACAAAGTACAAGTAACAGCACATCAAGTTACCACAAACTGACAAATTTCCCCAATGGGTAATAAACTTGTTTTGAGATTTTTAAGAAGAAATTTTTCAGTTTGGTTACCACGATGTGCTGGTGAATGTATTTGGAATGATTATGATGTTGACATGACTATCTTTTTCTTTCTTCTAAATAAATAAAACTCTTACGTTACTGACTGACTGACAATCAACGCACAGCCTAAGTTAGTCCTTAGAAGCATGAAACTTGGAGGGTGTGTTCCTTTTATAGCGTAGAGGTGCATTAAGAAAGGAAATCGGAAAATTCTTTCCTTAAGAGGAGAAAAAGGGGGAAAATGGTTTTAAGAAAAATCAACGCACAGCCTAAGCCGTTAGTTCTAGAAGCATGAAACTTGAAGGGTGTGTTTATTTTATAGCTTAGAAATGCATTTAGAAAGAAGATTCGAAAATTATTTCCCTAAGAAGAAGGGGGGCGCCAAAGGCTACGGTGCTCGGCGCCCCCCTTTTGAGCGCCACGGCTCTCCCTATGCTGTAATTTATCAAATATTAGAAGAGCTCAAGATGCTATTCAAAATCTATGCAGAGCGGAGCGCTTTTTACGATGGTCATTGAAAGTGCGAGGCCTGGCCAACGCGCCCGCCAAGTGGGGCCCCGTGGTGGTCATAGGGTGGTCGCAGCGTCCTAGGGAGCGCCGAGCGCTGCGCTCGGCGCCCCCTAGGACGCTGCGCCCGTGTGCACCGCACACCCTGCACAATAGGTAAAGACGCCGCTGGACACAGGTCATGGCTAACCGCGTTAAAACTAGAACAACGGTTGATGGTGAACAACTTGCATACGTCCCGGAGTATACCTGGGGCCAAATAATCTCCTTCGAAACCAGGCAGGATAAGGAGATCACTCGGCGAACCGAGAATGCCTGAAGGAGCTATTGGTCCATTGGAGATTTAATGAAAGGTGAGATCTCATTATTGCTCAAACGAAAAGTCATGGGCATGTGCATCCTCCCCGTTTTGACATAATATGGTGCGCAGAACTGGTCTCTGACCAACATTCAAAAGTCCAAGCTCAAGTTTTGCCAACGTGCAATGGAGTCTAGCATTCTGGGCGTACGGTTAATCGACGAGACTTGCCTGTCAAGTACATACATATGGAGCCGACTCTTTAAATAATTATGGTTTATTCTAGTGCTTTGAAAACATAAAAAATCGGTTGTCTGTAAAGTCGGTTTACTGATAGTTGAACGTGACAGCGTCATATAGCTGTCCACGTGGACGCATCGCTCACTCAAGCAAGAGAGAGACAGATTTCGAACGCTGACGAACGCGGAGGCCGATTGTGCCTCTTTGACGGTCGTTGCGCGCTCTCGCTTGCACTTCAAGCCTTAAATAGAACGCCTCAGAGCGAGGTAACGCCGCATGAGTCATGTTTTTTCGTGCGTGCAGCCGGCTCCATCGAATTATAAGACGTTGTCTCGTCAAAAACCCAGGGATTATTCTGGTCAAAACCATATTGATTAACAGGTTGTATGTCCGCGCTAAGCTAACATCTTAAGCATTACACCGTCCCACCTGGTAGCGGACCGTAGACATAACATACGCGCAGCACTTACACTGGCCTTGCTCTAATGACCAAAGTTTTCAGTGTTGCCAACTTAATATATACAAAATTACCCCAACGTACACTTTGGTTTAATGGGAGATACGGATGGTATCGAGTTTAGTTTGCTTTAGGATACATGATCATTCTTTTTTTTAGGCGTTTAGTTGTAATAGTTTTAGCCATAGGTTAAAGTTGTAATATTATGAAGCCTCTCCGTTTTTAAATACTTGAGTCTTGGATTCGTAAAAATCAGAAATGTTGTTGGCTAATGCCTGGTGTAGGTTCGTAAGAACCTAGATTACAGGTCCCCAGGCCCCACTCTGCGAACACCATGTTCCTGATGTGCGTGACCTACGCGGCATTGCTTTGTTATAGGCGATGGTTACCACCTAACATCAGGTGGGCCATATGCTTGTTCCATAGGCTAGTTACATAAAAAAAAAAACATCAGGCTTTGTTTATGAAGACCTTTGACATTCTTAGCGCAGAAGAATGTACAATAATATGGTAATAATTAAGGTACAATAACAGTAAAAGAAAAAACATCGATGAAGATGATGAAGTTTTGTGATAAAAAAAATCATTTTTCATGTATGTATTAGATAGTTTCTTGGTATAATAAAAAAGTTTCAAAAAAAACTGGTTTAACCTTTTAAACGATTATCGTGAGAGGTTGAGACAGCCCGATTTCGGTAGAAAGAGGTACAATGATTGATGAAAATGTTTGTTGTCTCACAAAATATTTGTTCTGTCCCTGATATTAGGCTGAGCATACAGCCTTGATAATAATATGATGGGTCGTGATGTTATGACATATTGCCCTATCGTTTACTAAAGGTGACACACAGCACGCGTGCTGTGTGTCACGTGCGGTGCGTTTCATTTTTCGTGAAAACCCGTAGAATCTATATTCTAAATAATTTATTATTTAGTTCTACAACTAAAGTCAAACTTGGTTCGTAGGGACAAATTCATACAAAATTGCAAAATATAAATGCGTCAAAAGAAAAAGGAATGTACATTTTGTCTGGTAGAGATTGCTCTTCAGCGATAAGAACGCCAATGGTCGTTGTTATATTTTATATAATTATTGTTTGTTTTAAGGTATGTAATAACGAATTTTCTCTTCTATGTTATTCTGACCAAAACAATATTTTGTTTGCTTTTGCGTAAAAAACTAAAATCCGAAATAAAACATAGCTTTTGTTTTGGGCCAAAAATTATTTCATAACAATTTGAAATATGAGGCGTTTTCATGTTATTTTCTCTTTACATATTTCTTTATAAGAAGTAAAATGTAAAGAGTCCCACCTTAGTCGCATTAAAAAACTACATAACATCTGAAAAGCGTAATTTTAGGTGAGATGGTAGACTGTGGCATGCGTTGCTAGCCGTGCGGCGTACAATACGACAAAAACCGCATTGTGGCGCCGCACCGTACCGTGTGTCGTCGATCTAACCCAAATATTTAGAGATTTTAATGTGTTTGATAGGTGTGGGCTTTATGATGAAGTATTTATAGTTATTTGTATAACTGGTAATGTTGACAGTGTTGGTTTATTATAACAGAATAGCATTGGTTTACGGAGCAACCTTACTGTTCAACTATGTCTATGTAAGTAGTTGACTGTAACGTCAAACCTGTAGATGGAGTCACGGTCGCGTTAGCGCCAAACAGTCCCTAAGAATCTTCGTCGAGTGTGATTAGGATCTGATGGCACAGTGATCAGCGCAGCCGTACCACGTACCGTAGAAGAGATATTCATCGACAGCACAGATTAAAATGCACAATTAGTTTGCATAACCCCAGGAAAGGTCATGGGTTTTCTAATACTAATTCTAATTGTGTTGGGGGAATAAGATCTGCACTGACGTCCCGCGATGGGGTGTATTGTGCATTGTCCCCCTGCTAACCCTTACCCCAGCCAGCTCAACTCCTTAAAATAGCGGAGTAGGACTTTGGGTTGGTGGCAGCAATGTTCTAGTTGACCCAATGGTGACTCATTGGGACAAGTGGATGTGGAAGAACAAGACTCAATTAGTTCCCTGAGCCCTGTCTTGCACCTCGCTTCTTCCGTTGCGGAGCAGTGCAGTACTACCATGCTCCACAGTTTCTTTTTCCTGCAGGCAGCCGCGACATAAGTCGCTATCTGTTGCTCCAGTCTTCAGTATATTACTACTTGGTTCAACTTGGTCATGGGTTTATTACTACTTGGTTCAAAACTTCTAGACATTACAAAAAAGAGCTTTCTTTTATGTTACTGCCAATAATGTTACCAAGAATTTAAAATTCTGACGCAAGACTCAAAACTGTTTTAACATCGTATTGACGTACTTCTCGTCACTATACAAATAGTAGTTCCATTCATGATAATTATATGGTATGAATGGTATGACGACGTACCTAAAATACTAATAGGTTATTTGCGTCACTTCAAATGTAGTATTATCACTAGTAACACGCGTGAATACTATGACGTTTTATAACTTCACGTCATAGCAGTATTATTCTACGTAAACAGGTGTTTGTTTTTAATTTCCCACGACTTGGCTTGCGTAGTTCCAGGATAAAAAAAAGCACTTGCGTCATAGATTAAGTATAATATTACATCAATAATTTTAAATATTTGTATTTAGACTTAAAATTATCAATAAAAATGAAATAAACAAAGAAAATGCATTAATTTTGGACACTCAACACACATAAATACAACATTAACAAAGTTAATGAAAAGCTGGACGGAATATATTTTGTGTTATAAATTATTTAAAAAGTTACTTTTACAAAAATCAGTCACAAGTAAAAAAAATGCAGCTATCACCATCTCTTACTAAAACAGTGCCAGTGCTCCTTTTATTTTGTTAATCGACTAGGAGTAAGTGTAAGTAAATGCCACCGTTGCGTTGTAGTAAAATAAGTAAGCCACAACGCTAGAAACCCGTTCATACGGAGTTGCAAAAATCTATTCCGCGCGAACAAACAGAAGCGTACCAAAGAAATCCAAACACTTCTTTCACAAAAACGAAACAGCGGAAGAAAAAACACATTCGTATTCCTATTCATGCAAAAGGCGCAGGGCATAAACGATGGTTACCCTTTCATGCGGCCTACACAGCTACGTCACTGCTACGGGTTCTACCAAACTGCTACGCCAGTGTTCTACGAGACGCGTCCCGGGTAACACGCGTCCCTCTAACAAATTTGGGAACCGATCGTGAACAATATTCTACGACTTGTTGCAATGAAAGAACATAGTGTTCAGTTCTACGGATTTTTGTTCAGATTGAACCGATTTAGTGGATAATGGTGGTTTTTTTATGTTGAGGTTTCGTGAGAAGGAAGTGTGGATTTCTTTGTTTGGTTGTATTGTGGACGTAATGTATGTTGTAGAATATTTGATATTGTTTTTTTTTATATATACTGTTAAAAGTCGTTATTTACAAAGGCTAGAGTATTTATGGCTTGTATGGTAAAACTCCAAATTTAAAGTAAACTCAAGTGCCGTAAAGGAACTTTAAGGTATCAAAATATTATCTTTTGTGTGGAATATCAAACAAATCCTACAAATATGTTAAAACCTATGTGAACAGAACAATAGCAACACAAACCTGCCAAAGTACTATCGTATGCTAAATTAGTAAATAAATAATATTATTAAAGTTAGTTGTTATAATTTAAATTCTATGAATTATCAACCTGATATTACTTAATTCAATTAATCATGTCTAAAATTTGTAACCTAGCTAAAACCAAGAGAAGAACTGACTAGGTTTCAAACTCAAAATCTTAACAGGAAATAAAAAGACAATTCAATTTACTAACATATTTTTAAACAAAGAATATCCAATCTACTACTAATTTATGTTTACCTTGTCAATAGAAGCTTCAACCTTGATACGGCTTAGTTTTACCTATTTCTTTTTTCTGCAGATATTTACTGACGCAAAATCTTCTAATTGTTAGCCTTTAGTAGAATTATCCTCATAAAAGACTAGCGGCTTTTCCCGGCTTCGTACGGGTGGACATTTATTTTTAAACACATAAATATAGCCTAAGTTAGTCAAGGTAAATGGTGAATGGTGAATGGAGGTAATTTAGAACCGGGAGAAGGACATAGGATACTTTTTATCCCGAAAAAGCAACGGGAACGGGGTGTTACGGGAACGGGCGAGCGAAGCCGCGGGCTGCCACTAGTATTATATATAGTAAAGAAGTATAGTATAAACATGGATACAAATGCTTTGAATAAGTTTACTAAGTATTTTATTTATTTATTCTATCAGCTAAAATAAATATAATCGTCTCTAAAATACTCGTCAAAATTGGAAATATTTGTATCTGATTTGTTCTTGTATTGCAAAAATAAACTGAATTACATAAATATTTACTTTTTGGCCCAAAAGTGAACTATAAAAGAATGTGTTTGAAATGAATGATGCTTTGCAAAAGACGATAAACAAAGAACTAAAGTGAAAGTGATGCGTCCATGTGGATGAGCTGGTGGAACCATGAGGATCGAGAGGACCTGCTTCTGGACTATGATTCAGGCCGTGGCGTTGCTTCCTACCATGGCTTTGAAAGGTAAAGTGGCTTGAAGTCTAAATCAAACTACTGACTTGAACTATTACTATAAATATCAATATATAAATATTGGAGACCATTCATACAACCCTATTAATATCCCTATATAACTTAGCAGAGCTTGTATGATGGAAACCAGATAGCTGATAATAGTACCTTGTTTTTTTTTGTAAATATATAGGTATAGATAAACCAGTCTAAAAACGCACGCCCCTCCACCACGTTTTCTTGACGGCGGTTCACAGCAAAGTACTTAAAATGATCTTTGTGATGTAGGTAATAAAGAACAATTTATTTTGACTGACTGAAATAGATGGGCGTGCAGTTTTAGTTTGGACGATCTCTACTTAGAATACAATATATAATACTTGTTTTTTTTTGTAAACACATACTTTGAATACAACACCCAGACAGAGAATATTATATAATAATATTATTACTATTATTTGAAGTTGTATGCTGTGAGTCATGCAAGAGGGTGTGATTCATATATTTATGTACTACTTGTTGAAAAAACAAGCAAACCACCTGGGCCCTGTTTAATAAAACTGACAATTCGACATTTAAGTCAAAAAGCGACAAAATTGTAGAATTGTCGTGCTTAAGCTGTTTTATAAAAGTGACAAATATGTTACAAACAGGTGGTATTACGACATATTTGTCAAAACTCGACAATTATGTCATGAAACTACAGTCAAATCATTTCTGACATTTGTCGGGTTGTCGCGACAATTTTGTCGACTTCTGACATAATTTTGTTTTACGGAGCTAAACAAACACCTTCAAAATACGATTTCGTGACAGAGGGTAAAGCTCCTGTCAGAATCGTCAGACAATTCTACAAATTATGTCAATATTTCGCGATAATTTTATGTTTTATAAATAAGATTTGACAAGTTTTCAACGACAAATTGTCACCTGTCACTTGTCGTTTCAAAAAAAATATTATACAGAAAAAGGCCAAATTGTCGTGACAATGTGACATATTTGTAAATTTACTACCATCAAAATTTTGTCGCCTGTCGGTTTTATTAAACAGAATAATTGTCGAATTGTCACTTTTTGACATATGTCGGACTCGTCGAATTGTCAGCTTTATTTAACAGGGCCCTGATGTTACGTGGCTACTATCACATATACCAAAGCATTGCCTCGCAGATTAAAAACGTAAGAGGCTTTATAATTCAAAGTCCTGCGTTTTGATGAAAAAAAAAACAATGGATGGTTTTTTTTTGTTATGATAATTTTTGTAAATTTAAAAAAACATAATGTAAATTAACTCAAAAGAAATCTATCTCAGTTTTCATACAAAAGAGTAGAAAGTAACTGAAGCAATCAAATTAAAACAAAGCATTTTGTACGAATTCTATTAAGAATGTCGTCTCTTTTGTTGGAAAATCCTTACAAAAATATAAAACTGGTTATTGTTGGAAAGCAAACATAATCATCACACTTTGACAGTTTGCTTTACTTTATTCTGTAAAAACTGAAAATAATAATTATAATACAGCTTTATTCAGTTGCTTTTTTACACATTTAAGTACACAAAATACTAAGCATAAAATTCCTCAGTTAACCTATAAAACGAATTTTATGACTTTTCAGGACTGAAACATTTTAGCTGTTTTCAACTTTGCATAATAGGTAGTTTATAAGTGGGTTATACAAATTAACTTATTCTCACTTAAAAAGCTTAGATTTAACTTAGAATTACTACTCTACGTGAATCCAGTGTTTGCTATATAATTATGATAATTGATATTTTTTTTAATTTATGATACTGTCTAGATAGTTTCTTTCAATTCTAAGTAAACTTTTATTTTAAATTAACCTATATTGTCTCACTGTTAAGCAAAGGTTGCCTCCAAAAAAATCCTATGAAAAGAGCCTCTTTCAGACCCACATAAAACCTTTTCACTACACTGACTGGTTCGAAAGAACCAATGATACGATTAGATGTAGAGAAACCGTTACAGACAAGTGGGCGTATACCACAATGAGCTTAAAATATTCATAACCAGCTAAGCCTGGTCGGTGCGTTAAAATTTCGCATCTTATTTCAACTTACCCACCACTTCGTAACTTACTCGTAACTTCGTCAAGCCGAATTAGTTGAGGTAATCTTTTAAACTCATAATGGATTAAGCTCATGAATTTAGGGGATCTTTTTGGGTTATAAAAGTTTGGGCTTTCTATAGCCAACGCTTTGCGACAGCTCACATATACTGACTATATTTTTTCAAATAAATTCAGTATTAAGTATATTTTTTTGCCATAGTAAGGATTAGTTTGGAATCAATACATAATTTGCGCTGTAAGGGTGTTGCAATACAGTAGAAGCGACGGCCGACTTGTCCATTTCATTAATTTAATAATCCTCACTGTATAATATGTATGCAATGAGACACCACAGGGGCTCAATTTCTAGACCAGTAACTTTTTTGTCCCGGTAGATATATATCACAAGAACTGTCAGTTTCCTTAGTGAATTTGACAGTTCGTGTGATATATATCTACCGTGACAAAAAAAATCACTGGTCTAGAATTGAGCCCCTGGTTCTTTATAACAATAAATTATAACCTCACTTGAACTTGGTTAAATTCTTCGAATGGACAAATGCCATTAATTAAGAAGAAAGTGAATGAGGGGGTTTAGGTAAAATTATCATAACACTGTATTTGTTCATGTAGGGTTTGCAAAGTAATTTTAATTCCGCAGCAAAAAAAAACATTTATTTATCAAAAACATTCGCATGCCAGAACCGAAAACACTTTAGTCTGGAAATATTGCGTTAACAAAACGCCACTTGTACTCCAAATGGACGATAAAACCAAAAACAGCAATAAACTTTCATAAAAAACACAATGCCTGACGGTAAATGGGACAGTCGATAAAACAAACGAAGCGTGTCACTACATGCGTGTCGAAGGATTCTGCTCCTAACATTGCTTAGTTGAAAAGCACAATCACACATACATTTACTAAGATTTTTAAACGTAGGACACGACTACCAGATAAATAAATAATAATAAATAACACTATTTTTATGAAACAACGGGATATTTATTTATATTAAAGTTTGAAAGAGGCTAGATCGATTTATCTGCCAATAAAATTTATTTTAGTCGTGGACTTCAGTTCAACCATAATCATGGTGCATGTAACTGTGCCGAAATATCTTGAGTCAAAACTTATAAAATTTAATCATGGTAAATATCCCGTTGTTTAATAAAAATAGTGTTAATAACCATAATATTTTCAAAAGTATTAAATAAATAAATATTGTGGATAATTCACACAGCACTATCTAGCCCAAAACTAAGCAGGGCTTGTACTATGGGAACCAGATAGCTGATATACCTAATACTTATACACATTTTTGTTATAAATACATGTTTAGAATACAATAAAACACCCAGACATCTCTGTTCAACAAAGATTCATTTTACCACACAAATCGTTCTCGGTGGGGATCGAACCCAAGCCTTCCTGTCCAGAAGGTAGAGTTGACCAACTGGGTTGTGAGGTCAGATAGACCGATGACATTTTTAAGAACACGGGAAGGCAGACATAGGCAAGCATTGGTAAGTAGGTAACTAGCAACAGCATCCTAAAAGAAATTTCTTCTAATTAAGGTGTAAAGCTCACCCAGAGGATGAAATCTGTTTTAGTCCATAAGTACTAACCCAGCTTTAAGTTTTATTAAAACCATTGAACTATTTTTATAAAAGAACGGTATATTTACCATGATTACATTTTTGAGTTGACTTCTGATATTTCGGCACAGTTGCATGCGCCATGATCACGGTTGAATCGTCCAACCGTGATCATGGTCAACTTAAAAATTTAATCATGTTAAATATCCCGTTATTTCATAAAGATTGTGTTAAAAACCATGATAGTTTCACAAGTTACTACTATTGAACTACTAATATGATTACTATTGAACAGTTGTCTTTAATACAAAAAGTATATTATATTATTATGATTATTAAGTTTAAGGAATGTGCAGTCAACTTCTTCATCATGAGATTATTTATTTAAATAGTGAACGGTGAAAGCTAAAATAGGCACACCTAGGTCGATATCGGCGCGATACGAGACTGTCACCGAATGCTAATTTGACGCGTTTGCAGTATATCATATCAAAATAGCTCACAGAGTAATCATCACAGTAATAGCAAATTAAGTGTTACTTGAATTGAAAACTCATGGTATCCATTCTATATTTGTTTTTTATATACCTTTGGCATCTTTTGTAGGCGATTTATATAGCGTCAAGGGCAAATGCTGTTTACTCATGCTCCTACCTAAGGGACGATATGCCTGAGGCAGGATTTTAGTTGGAATAGGCTTGCCCAGCATCTTTACCATCCTGCCAGCTTAGTCGGCCTAGTCCACAGAAAAGACATGGTCAATACGTGTGGAGCTAACTGACCCACGGGTTTCCTTACGAAGTTTTTCTTCACTGTTTGAGCTCTAGCATTGTGTAAAACCAAAAGTATACGACTCGATTCTAATTCGGGGGTGGCTTGGCTAAAGGCTGGTTTACACTTTGATTAGTGTGAGTGCAGGTGATTAGTGCGAGTACAAGTGTGTAGTGAGAGTAATGTCCAATTCACTGCGAGTGTCTTCGGTCCACTTTACCAATTTTTACAACAACAAGCGTCCGACGCTACACACTAAACGCTAAACACTTCTGTCCAGACGTGTTTAGTGGCAGGCACGCTGCGAGTGAGGGGGAAGGGAGGGCGCGCGGGATGGCTACTCGCACTCCACTCGCAAAAAAATAGAACACGCTTCTAATCACTTTACTACACAGCCCACTAATCACTTGCACTAATCAGTCGCTGTCCACACCTAGTCACTAAGCACCTGCACTAATCACCTGCACTCGCACTAATCAAAGTGTAAACCAGCCTTAACTGTAAGTTTTTTTGAGTAAATAAATGAAACCTATACAATTCAATATTTTATTTCAAACATCACATGCTACGGATTAGCACTACTATTATTCACTGCCCTGCTTCCATTAACTTGAGGTTTAATAAGCCTATGTGCCTGTATTTTTACTTCCGCCCACACTTCTGTGTCGGAAAACTATTAGCCCGTAAAAATGGTTTCTTTCTCCCGAACATTGTTACTACAAAATCTATTATTCAGTAAACCGTCGGGCCTAACAAATGGGGCGCACCACGCCAAATGGGACCACCAGTTGTAGGTACGTTTTCGGGAAAATACAGGTGAAAAATGAAATATTAAAAATCTTTACGCTAGTTTTGGGGAACGGGTGACGTCACAGGAGCCGTCAGGTGGATGCAATGTTGCGGATTCGTACTTTGTGGAACCATGTGGTTCGTTTTGGGGAAATTACGTGGAGGGAAAGTACCTTAAATATTCTAGCTGGAGTATTTTACTGAAAGAAGACATTATTTGAATTTTAAAAACAATTTAAACTGCATTCATAGATTACTCGTAAATTATTATATGGTTGAACGGGGAAGCGAACCCGTTACAAGAGAAAAATAATCACCGGTAGCTAAAGGAATATCGAAAGGCTTTTATCATTAGGGTTTTTTTTTGGTGTATAACATAGCGTCAGAAACAAAAATTAAATTCAAATATTCTTTCAGTAAAACGTTCCATCTACAATATTCAAGGTCCTTTCTTTTCATGATGGCATATCCGTGGAACACCCTGTATAATAATATAACAAGTACCTAATTACTGTTAACCGGTTTTAGGAATGGGGACATCCCTGGTAGGCTCGAGCGGCGAGACACATCCCTAGAGTAGAAAGAAGAAGAGGGCATTTTTTTTTCTACTACTAGCTCATGGAACATGCATATGGCCCACCTGATATTAAGCGATAACCATCGCCTATAACAAAGCATTGCCTCGTAGGTCACGCACGTGTGGGACGTGCCCTACGATGCACTGCCCTGCGTCCATCAACTTGAGGCTTACAGATGTTTCGCCTCACGTGCCAGTAATTACACCGGCACCGGTTTTGCGTAGTTGTATTGTTTGCCGTGCAATAATGAAAAACAGAGTTGTAGCTATAATCAATGAAAGAGTTTCGACGTAACTTATTTGAAGTTGTTTTTTGTTACAGATTCCCAAATGACGACAAAGAAGTTCTCAGAAGAGCCGGAGTTTGAAAGGCCGATAGGAAACCACACGTTTTTCCTCGGACGAGAAGCGACGTTGGGCTGTGCTGTCAGTTATCTTGGAAAACATAAAGTAAGTACCCCGCCTTCCGATCCTAAGGTCGTGGGTTCAAATCCAGCCGTGTACCAATGAGTTTTCCTTTCCAAAAATGTATGTACACTATGCCAGTGCTCTCAGATGGTGTAGGAAAACATCGTGAGGAAACCGGCATATCGTAAAAAGTTTGAAAATTTGTGTCAAGTGCACGAAAGGAGCCTCTTTGAGGCGCACTTAAAATCCTTTCACCACACTTGGTTTGAAAGAATCAGTGACACGATAAGAAGAAAAAGTACAGTCAATTGCAGTTAAATATTCATGATTCGTAAATGAGATGTTTAATAATAAATAAATAAATATTGCGAACAAACCACACAACACTATCTAGCCCCAAACTAAGCGGAGCTTGTAATATGGGAACCAGATAGCTGATATCATACTTACATACTTTTTTAAATAGGTATGTAAATACATACATCTAAATATATAAAACTCTTTCGTTACTGACTGACTGACTGACTGACTGACAATCAACGCACAGCCTAAACCGTTAGTCCTAGAAGCATGAAACTTGGAGGGTATGTTCCTCTTATAGCGTAGAGGTGTACTAAGAAAGGAAATTGGAAAATTATTTTCCGAAGAGGAGAAAAAGGGGATAAATGGTTTAAAGAAAAATCAACACACAGCCTAAACCATTAGTCCTAGAAGCATTAAACTTGGAGGGTAGTTCCTCTTATAGCGTAGAGGTGTACTGAGAAAGGAAATTGGAAAATTCTTTCCCCAAGAGGAGAAAAAGGGGATAAATGGTTTAAAGAAAAATCAACGCACAGCCTAAACCATTAGTCCTAGAAGCATGAAACTTGGAAGATGTGTTGCTCTTTTATAGCAAAAGTGCATTAAGAAAGAAAATCGGAAAATTATTTCCCTAAAAGAAGAAAAAAAAGGAAAAAAGTTTCATGAAAATTCACTAAAAATTGCTTTACAAAATACGCAAAAAAACTGTAAAAAAAAATCTGCTACCGCAGCATCTGTCACCAAATTTGAATACACACAAAAGTTTACATAAACCCCACCGCAACCACTAAGACAAAATTGCGGAAAACACCTATCATACCGAAACTAAACACCGCAACGCTTCAATGAAATGGCAAAAGTACCTGCTCAAAACTATGGTAACCAGCTGGTCATGTCAAATTAAAAAAGGCTGATTCGATTATACACCAACACGCATACGAAACCCTAAATTAGCCACTAACATAAAATCACAAAAAATGGCTTTACAAAATACGCAAAAAAACCATTAAAAAATTTTCAGCTACCGCAGCATCTGTCACCAGGTTTGAATACACACAAAGGTTTACATAAACCTCACCGTAACCACTAAGACAAAATCGCGGAAAACACCTATCATACCGAAACTAAACACCGCAACGCTTCAAAAAACAACTAAAGTACATGCTCAAAACTATGGTAACCAGCTGGTAATGTCAAATTAAAAAAATCAGATTTGATTATACACCAACACGCATACGAAACCCTAAATTAGCCAATAATATAACATAAAATCACAAAAAAATGGCTTTACAAAATAAGCAAAAAAAACCATTAAAAAATTTTCAGCTACCGTAGCATCTATCACCAGGTTTGAATACACACAAAGGTTTACAAAAAAACCAATGATAACCACTTAGACAAAATTGCGGGAATCATCTATCATACTTAAACTAAACACCGCTGAAAAAAATCGGGTACAACAGCACCTGTCTTCAAATTCAAATACACTCTAAAGTACATGCTCAAAACTATAGTAACCAGCAGTTGGTCATGTCAAATTAAAAATCTGATTCGATTATACACCAACACGCATACGAAACCCCAAATAAGCCACTAATATAACATAAAATCACAAAAATAGCTTTACAAAATACGCAAAAAAAAACATTAAAAAAAATTCAGCTACCGCAGCATCTGTCACCAGGTTTTAATACACACAAATGTTTACAAAAAAACCGATGATAACCACCAAGACAAAATCGCGGGAAGCACCTATCATACCAAAACTAAACACAGCTGAAAAAAATCGGCTACAACAGCAGTTACCATCTTTCGAACACACTTTATATAGTTTTGAATGCAAACTCAAAACTAAGGTTACCAGAACTTGGTCATGTAAAACCAACGCATACATAACCCAACTTAGCCACTAAGGCAAATTCACGAAAAATAACTCTCAAAATATAAGCAAAAAACAGTGAAAACATATCAATAGTTGTCCGCTTTACACCATAAAATAGTTTCTTTTAAACGAACTCAAACTATGACTTTATACTAACCACGCGGACGAAGTCGCGGGTGTCAGCTAGTAGAATATAATATAACACCCAGACAGAGAACAAACATCTGTGTTTCCCACACAAATATTTGTTCTCGGTGCTAACTGAGCTGAGAGGCCAGTCAAATGCGCTAGGTTTATGTACGCTTATAACAAGAATACGGGTAGTAATGAAGATTATCACAAAAATAGTAAATTCACAAATTTATAAACGTGTGCGTTTTACAAAAATATTAAATAGTGGTTGATTTTTTGTAGTGGTGAATACCAAAAGGCGCCACTATGACAGTTTTACCGCATTGACTGACGCAAATAAGTGTCAATGTCATGTTATTTGGCAACGTTAGTTTTAAAAGTTACATTTCTACTACTTCACTTCATGTCCATGTGATGTCGGTCCGCCATGTTTTTGGTACGTTGTGATGCTTTCGTTGGTCAAGAAAATATCTAAGTACACAAGTAAACGAAGTAAAATTAAAGAAAACTATGTATTTGAACCGAATAATATGTTGATAAGCTGTATTTAAGATTGGTGTACACATACCTAGCGTGGGCTACATGAAACACCTCATTTCTTGTTAGTGTTTCAACATTACATATTTATAAGAACTATTCACAAAAGATTAAGTACTTCACCCATCCAAATATCCTGCTTTGTTGGTCCCATACCAGTAGACCTACCACAAGCTCTGTCTGGCTCCATCTCTGGCTCTAGTTTTGAGTCTGAGTGAGTGCTCACCAGCAAGGGCGGATCCAGGGGGGGGGTCATGGGGGTCATGACCCCCCCCTGAGCTGGTTCCAGGACTTAGGTGGACCACTAATTGTACATAATGATTTTGTATTATAGTATGTATATTTTGTCACCATACAGATTTTATGTAACTGCAAACCTTCAATATTTAATTATTTTAATCTAAATATATGAAACTCTTACGCTACTGACTGACTGACAATCAACGCACAGCCTAGGTCGTTAGTCCTAGAAGCATGAAACTTGGAGGGTGTGTTCCACTAAGAAAGGAAATTGGAAAATTATTTCGCTTAAAGGAGAAAAAGAGGAAAATGGTTTTAAGAAAAATGACGATTGTAAAAATCAAAGCAAAGTTAGAAGCATGAAACTTGGTTAATAATACATAATTATATGTAGGAGCACAGTGTGAAAAAAAATCAGGAAATTCTTATAGTTGGTCATGTCAAACTAAACAAACCAGATTAGATTATACACCAACGCATACACAAACCCAACTTAGCCACTAAGACAAAATCACGAAAAAAAGGTTTAAAAATACACAAAAAAAACAGTCATCAAAAATTTTGCTACCACAGCACCTGTCACCAAATTTTAATACACACAAAGGTTTACAAAATTGGCTACTTACTTTTATATTCAAACGCACTCTAAAGTTTTGAATACAAGCTCAAAACTATGGTAACCAGCAGTTGGTAATGTCAAACTTAAACAACCAGATTCAATTATAATACACCAACGCATACAAAACCCAACATAGCCACTATGACAAAATCACGAAAAATAGCTTTACAAAACCTACCTACCTACCTACGCAAAAAAACTGTAAAAAAAATCTGCTAGCGCAGCATCTGCCACCAGATTTAAAAACATACAAAGGTTTAAAAAAACCTATGTTAACCACTAAAACAAATCGCGGTTTTTGTATGCGTTGGTGTACAATCGAATCTGTTTTTTGGTTTTACATGACCAACTGCTAGTTACCTTAGTTAATTTTTTCTCACCCTTCAAATTTCATGCTTCTAGGACTAACGGCTTAGGCTGTGCGTTGATTGTCAGTCAGTCAGTCGACAGTGAGTAACGTAAGAGTTTTATAATAATATAATATTTAGACTTATACAGGATGGTCGGAACATTGACGTCCATAAAAAAATTTTGGTCCCTCGTATCGTGGGGTATTTGAATCACCCCCATGTATGTTCCGTGATTTTGTATAGTTTTCGAGTTATGAATTTTTATCTGAATTTACGGGCAATTTCGAAACGACCAAAAAAAAAAAAGCAGAAGAGTTTTAGTAATTTTTTTTGCAAATGAATCCTCATGAGTTGTACTTTTATGCATAAAGCAATTAGCTTTGTTACTTTGATGAAAGTTATGAAAATGATGATCCAAAGTGAACAATTTACGTTCGGTGAATTATGACTCAAATTTTCAACTTTAAATTAAAAATGTAAACAGGTGATTTCATGGTTTCTAAGTAGCTTTAAATAATGTGCCATACTTTCAGCTTTCATAATCATTAAAAAAAATAGTGCTTAAGTGGCTACTTTTGCTATAATCGGGCTTCAAACACAGCAAGATGGAACATTCTTCTGAAAGGCTAATTTGATTTAAACTATTTTTTTGCCCATTTTTCCATTTTTAAGGCTAACTATTGATAGAGAATACTGGAAACTAACCAACAAATAGCTTCAGAGGTTTGGCAAGAATAGTTTTAAGTAAGAAGTGGTATTGTTAATTAAACATAAATGATAATGTGTAAAAATCATTTAAGTAAAAATTTGACGATTGAAAGACAAATTCTTACGTAGGTTTAGAATGTGTATTGCTGCTGGAGGTGGCCACTTTGAAAATCTTCTGTAAATTTAAGTAAATATTTTTTCACATTATCATTTATGGTTTATTAAAAATACCACTTCTTATTTAAAACTTTTCTTACCAAACCTCTAAAACTATTTGTTGGTTAATTTCCAGTATTTTCTATAAAGAGTTAACCTTAAGAATGATAAATAAATCAAATTAGCCTTTCATAAGAATGTTCCATCTTGCTGTCTTTGAAGCCCGATTTTAGCAAAAGTAGTGAATTAAGTACTGTTTTTTTTAATGATTATGGAAGCTGAAAGTATGGCACATTTTTAAAAGCTACTTATGAATCATGAAATTGTCTGTTTAGATTTTTAATTTAAAGTTGATGTATCACAATTCACCAAACGTAAATTGTTTACTTTGGGTCATCATTTTCATAACTTTCTTTGAAGTAACAAGACCAAAGTAAAATGAGAATTCAGTTGCAAAAAAAAATTACCAAAATGACTTCTACTTTTTTTTTAGAAATGTTTAAGTTGGTCATTTCAAAATTTCTCATAAATTCAGAAAAAAAATCAGATCAGAAAACTATACAAAATTGCGGAACATACATGGGTATGATTCAGATACCCGACGATACGAAGGACCAACATTTTTATTTTGGACGTCAATGTTACGGCCACCCTGTATATTTAGATAAAATATAGGCTGCCTCATTCCGTGCGTGATACCTACTGCTTCTCTGGATGTCTTCAAGAGAAGATGGTATATACGAAGTATGGCAATATATACGAAGTTATCATGTGTTAAGTTTTTCAAATGTACAATAAAGAATAAATATTTTTAGTTACCTACGTAGGTACATTAATAAAATACCTACTTTTTACTTGTATCTATTGTTATCAAAATTAAATTATAAGTTCTTGACTTGACCACGACTATGTGACCCCCTCCTAGCGCCAAAGCTGGATCCGCCCTTGCTCACCAGTGTATTATACTGTGTGTGTGACGTTTCGACGTAGGATTTATTTAGACAGCACTCACACAGACTCAAATCCAGAGCCAGGCAGAGCTTGTGGTAGGACTACAGTAACTCCATGTCCTATTAGTCGATTTCGAATTATCGAGCATTAGGCACAGTATTCGTAAATTTAGACATTCATTCCGATAATGGATACCATGATCGCTATCTAATTGAACAAAACTAATATGGAATTATCGAGCTATGATTACTATTACAATAAATAATTCAAACAAACATTCACAGGTCATTGTAATATTTTATATTTGGATTCGCAGCTTACGCA
Organism: Thera obeliscata; assembly: GCA_947578465.1. Classification (NCBI taxonomy): domain Eukaryota; kingdom Metazoa; phylum Arthropoda; class Insecta; order Lepidoptera; family Geometridae; genus Thera; species Thera obeliscata. The sequence continues at coordinate 2,839,053 of OX387914.1, read as the reverse complement.
TTAAAAGATTATCAAATAAGTATTGTTTTCGAGCATGTATGAAGAATGTTATGAGAGTGAATGAAGCGAAAGAAGTGTGTCAGGATCGTAGCAAGTGGAAATCCGTGATCTCTGCCTACCCCCATGGGAATAAGGCGTGATTTTATGTATGTATGTATGTATGTATGTATTGTTTAATATTTTAGCCCCAAACTAAGCAAAACTTGTACTTTGGGAACCAGATAGCTGATATAATGATGCTGAGGTTTACTCGTGCCCCTCACGGGACGCTGTTAGTGCAGGTACCAGTGGGACAGGTTTTTAGATGGAAAAGGGGTGCCCAGTACTTGACAACTTAGTCAGCCTAATCTACAGGAAAGACATGGTCAATACATACGGACGGAGCTGACTAAGCCGCGGGTTTGCTCACGCTGTTTTCTTTCACTCTTTAAGAGCAATAGCATTATGTACATAACTTTTCAAACAGAAAAATCCAAAGACTGGATTTGAACCCGTGGCTGTAGGATCGGAAAGTGGGGTTAATAACACTAAAACATCAGTAGCTCTCAGCATCAGTAGGTTATCGAGCAGGTTAGTTGACTATAACGTCAAAACTGTAGATGGAGCCACGGTCGCGTTAGTGCCGAACAGTCCCTAAGAGTTATTCGTCGAGTGTGATTAGGATCCGATGGCGCAGTGGTCAGCGCAGCCCCGTACCGAAGGGAAGGTCGCGGGTTCAAATCCCGCTCGGCTCTTAACTTTTGGGACATTATGAAAATCAGTAGCTCTGTTACTACAAGCTTTGTCTGGCTCTGTTTTGCCTCTGTGTGAGTGCTCACCAGTGTATTATACTGAGTGGGTGCCGTTTCGACGTAGGATTTATTTAGTCAACACTCGCACAGACTCCAAACCAGAGCCAGAGACAGAGACAAACAGAGCTTGTGGTTGGCCGGCCTACTGGTTCATAAGTAATACTTTTTTAATTATTAGGTTTACTTTGAATTTAAGCAGGATATAATTAGATCGTGCTTACTTGAGTTTAGTTTTTCATACAAGGAAGTATTGAAGTCCGCGTGCAGGCATTTGACGTGTTAAATACAAAGGTTGATTTACTGTTGTTGTTTTGTTATTGTTGCACGATTCAACAATAACATTCAATGTCTTTATTACAGTGCAAAAGTGGATTTTTATGGAGTTTTAGCACACAAGAATGCAAAATAACTCTTTTTTGAAGTGCTAATAAATGCAATTACTGAATGTGCAATTTGCACGCAGTCATTTCAAACCATTTACTTTCATACCATTCTTCTATGTCTATAGCCATATGGAGCTCTTGGTAGCCCTGCTGAAAAAGTTAAGGTAAAAATGCATTTTGTGCTGTAGTAGGTTCGAATCTTTGGGGTTTTTATTAGTGCGAAATTAACATTAAGTATCAAAACCTTTCTGAAAAAGTATTCTTTCTGTTCATAAGGAAAGTTAAATTTTTGTTATTTGGAGGCCCAGGAATAAAATACTATATTAGTATAATTTTTTTTTAAATTTACTACCCTAATAAATAAATAAAAAAGACTTGAGAAACTGACTTCATTGCCAAACTGCTGAATCAATTTAGATCAAATTTTTATGGGAATATTCTGAAAGTTACAAATCTAAAATTTACGAATCGATTCATAAATGACGGAGGAAAATATAACGGACTTTAGAAGCTCCTTTTTTGTGTAAAGTCAGTCAAAACGGGTATGTTTTTTAGTAGACAAAAATAAATAGTTTAATAAACAAGTCTAACCATCCAAGTTAGACAGTTATCTCAAAATATTGCCCAAGCCTCACTTAGATGACCTAAGTTCCTCTTCGTATAATATTATCATCAATTTGGGTTAAACAGGGGTGGGAAAACATTTTAGCACTTTTTTTTTCTGTACAAGAGTTGAAGTTTTAAGGGTGTTCTTTTATCAGGCGTGATTTATGAGAGACTGAAGTTTTAAAATGTTTTTAAGTTTAATGATGTGGTTAAGCAACGTCGACTTTAGTATTACAAGCTACCGCTAGTCACCTCTTGAGGTATGTCAGTGTCGAGAGGGAGACGATTCTCTGGTTGCATGCCACTGTCAATGGCACCAGATACTTCAAATTCAAATTCAATTTGAAACTACAGCTTAGTTCCTACTGTTTTTTTGTATACCTACCCTTTCAAAAAAAAAAGACTAGCAGTGAAGTTCCAGTGTGGTGCCACTTCACTTGCGACGTAGGTAAATGTTTCAAAGACAGCACACGCTACGCTTCAAAGTAATAATAAAGTACCTACACAGTGTATACAGGGTGTCCCATAAGTCAACGTCCAGCCGAAAACGGGTGATGCGCCAAGTCATGACAGTTATCAAAAAAATATAAAAAAAAATATTTGCTAAGTACCTTTCGAGTTATGAGTATTTAAAAAAAAAAAGGAAAAACTGACACCCTCTGATGATCTTTTAAGTCCTGTGACTACAAATATTAACTCTTCATGAAACTTTTTTCTGCAACGTAAGCATGAATAACCCTTCTGTAAATTACAATTCAAAATTAAGCCATAACTGCCTCAGTTTTCAATGAAATCGTGGAGGTTTGGCCAACGTTTCATTTCAGATAATTACATCACCCAACTTTAATCGTCTGTACCGCAAAAAAAAATGTACTACACTATCATGGCATGTAACTTTAAAAATTGGCGCATTTATCCAGGATTCCAAAATGGTATAATACTTGCTAGAGTACTCCTTAGTTTTGGAAATAAAAATGTTTTTTCAATTAAACCGGATTTCCAATCAATTTTATTTCATGAGATAAAATGTTTGTACCCTTTAAATTATGAACTTAAAATGCCTACGCTGTGTTTTTAAGTGACTCACAATTTACAGGTACAAGTAAATACCATTTCGACAATGCAAGTAAACAGATAGAGCCACCATCTTGTCGAAAGAGTAATAACCATGGGTGTTCAAGTAATTTGTTAGTTTTAGGTGAAAGTTTGAAATAAAATTCAATCATAGGATTTCTTCAATCGTGATTTTAATTTAACTACATCAAGGATTTACAGCAAATGTTCAAACTGTTAGCCTTCAGCAGTAATGCAAGCTCTACATTTCCTTAAAAAAAATCAGCTGTCTGTAAAGTCAGTTAACTGACGACAGTTGAACGTGACAACGTCATACAGCTGTCCACGGGTACGCATCGCTCACTCAAGTAGGAGAGAGACCGATGTCGAACGCTGCCGAACGCGGGGGCCGATTGTGCCTCTTTGTCGCTCGTTCCGCGCTCTCACTTGAACTTCAAGTATTAAATGGAACGCCTCAGAGCGAGGTAACGCCGCATGAGTCATGTTTTTCCGTACGAGCAGCCGGCTCCATCGAATTATAAGATGTTATCATGTCAAAAACCATGTAATAAGACCGGCGACGGGCGAAGGCAAATTTTAGATTAAAACTACGATTGAAGTAATCCTATCATTGAATTTTATTTCAAACTTTTACCTAAAACTATCAAATTACTTGAAAACCCATGGTTATTACTCTTTCGACAAGATGGTGGATCTATCTGTTTACTAGCATTGTCGAAATGGTATTACTTGTACCTGTGAATTGTGAGTCACTTAAAAACGTAGCGTAGGCATTTTAAGTCCATCATTTAAAGGGTACAAACATTTTATCTATTGAAATAAAATTGATTGGAAATCCGGTTTAGTTGAAAAAACATTTTTTATTTCCAAAACTAAGAAGTACTCTAGCAAGTATTATACCATTTTGGAATCCTGGATAAATGCGCCAATTTTTAAAGTTACATGCCATGATAGTGTAGTACATTTTTTTTTCGGTACAGACGGTTAAAGTTGGGTGATGTAATTATCTGAAATGAAACGTTGGCCAAACCTCCACGATTTCATTGAAAACTGAGGCAGTTATGGCTTAATTTTGAATTGTAATTTACAGAAGGGTTATTCATGCTTACGTTGCAGAAAAAAGTTTCATGAAAAGTTAATATTTGTAGTCACAGGTCTTAAAAGATCATCAGAGGGTGTCAGTTTTTCCTGTTTTTTTAAAATACTCATAACTTGAAAGGTACTTAGCAAATATTTTTTTTTATATTTTTCTGATGACTGTCATGACTTGGCGCATCACCCGTTTTCGGCTGGACGTTGACTTATGGGACACCCTGTATAAAAATAAAAGACGAAAATTTACGCTTCCTCTTTTTGCCACTTGCATACCGCAGGTGGTGACTAGCAGTTATGAAATATTTATTTTATTGACCCAAAAGAAGTAGGTACATTACAGGTATCAGCACGGTTACTTAATATTAATAGTATCTTAGAATAATGAACCTAGATTATTAATGTGGTGACGCAATACGAGCCAGACTAGAATATCTGTATCCCGGCTCGTAGCGCCCGCCGTCGGTTAAAGTACGAGTGAAAGTAGTGTGTGTGTGTGGGTGTATGAAAATATGTGTGTGTATTTGTGTTTTTGTTTGTTTTGTACATGTATGTGTGAGTGAGTAGATATTGTGTATGGGCTTTCATGATTCTCCCAGTCTCTTGAGAGTCTGGTTATCACAGAGGAAAGCCCATAACATGCAAGTAATGGGTGTGTGTTTGTGTTATGTGTGAGTGGATAGTGGATACTGATAACGAATGATTGGTTACAAGAAATAGTTTTATAAGTGTGAGTGTTTGAAAAGATATGCGAGGTGATGAAACAATATATAAGTTATACAAACAATATAGCGTAAAACAACTAAAACAAAATAAAAACAACCATTTCGTAGTTTGTAACCTGGATCCGTTTAAAGATCACGTTATAATGGGCGTACTAGAGTAACAAAAAGAAAAACACACCTTTGCATTTATAAATAGGTATGGATATTCATTATTCACTAGTAAAACACGATAGCAATCTCCACACGTACTAATTAAGTGGAGTTACAGCTATTTCCATCAGCAGCGTTGCAACTGCTGAAACTAAGGGCGGTTTCAGACTAGCGTTTTTTCTGCGCGTAAAACATCGTTTCTATGCGTAGTTCGGCGTTGTCACGCTCACAACTCGTATATGCGTTGACGCGCATTTAAGGCCGTCGCAAGCGAGAATGACGCTTCGTGGAGTGATAGGTCACCCAGCTCAAGAACGTGCCTTATGATGCACTGCCCTGCGTCCATCAACTTGAGGCATACAGATATTCAGCCTCACGTGCCACTATCAAACTTTTGATAGCAACAGAATTACACAATCACCCGACTGGACTGGTTTATTGGCTGATTTACTATTTCAAGAAAATTTTCTAGAACTAACGTTTGCCCGGGGTTTTGAAGAGCGAAATGAAGCGAACGTTTAAGCACGTGCTATTTTGCTGAAACGCGCAAAAAAAACGCAAGCTTGAAAGCATTAGTTTAGCCAGAAAACAGGTTCAACGACCCCTAATAACCTGAGCACACGTGTTTGTTCTCAGTACATTACAGGTAACGTGGTGTTTTTGTTTCTACTTCGAGGTATATGTGTATCTCAAATAATGGTTTGCTTCGTATTTATTAAAAAAACAATCCGTCCCCGTTTTTTCATATTTAATTTATTAAAGGCGAAACAATGGTCTACTGAATTATTTAAGGAAACAAAATATGCTTCAGTAATCTTCAGTAGTACCAGGATGGCATTTTTTATAATATACCATAATAATAATTTTAAATATTAAAATATACCTTTTTTATTCCCACCATCCAATCGGAAGGTCGTGGGTTCAAATCTAATCGTGTACCAATAAGTATGTAAGCTAGGTAGGCACACGTTTCATTAGTAGGTACAAGTTATTTATTCGAGAAATCAGAAAAGACTATCAATTTAGGAGATTCATTTATTCTATTCACCGAAATACTAAAAGATACCAGAGCCCATTATAAAAACAATACAAAAAAATATTCAATAACCACAAAAGTAGGCCAAGTAAAAGTGATTACAAATTCTCCGAACGCTCAGGTATTTTGTATTCCAAATTTAAATCAACAGACAATACCCAGTAAAAAATAATCCAGAAAGAAACAAAAGGTTTCTCGCTCAAAGACTTTAATCACAGACGAATTAGATTTTATTGTAAACAATGAAACGAAAATCAGCACAAAGCTAAAGCTGAAGACAGGATTGTACGAAATCCGGGAAAGAAAATCGGAGCGCAAAAGAAAAACAAAGAACACTGCGCCACAACAGATACTGTATTCCTAATCTAAGGTGCTTTCAACAGAGTATAGAAGAACTTTAGACGTGCGGTATCTGGAAATACTTACTTCAACCATCTTATCATTGTAAAATTAAATTTAAAGTTGTGTTACTATCTGGAAGCCTGAATAAACGTTAGTTTTCAGGCGTTTTCAAAGACAGTTCTAACAAGTTACCTCATAACACAAAGCAGCAAAAACCAATCTCGAATCCTACACCAAGACTCATTAGTCAAACTATACCTATATTTAGTGATTTCATATCTCCAAAAAATCGGTTGCCTGTAAAGACGGTTTACTGACGATAGTTGAACGTGACAACGTCATACAGCTGTCCACGCGGACGCATCGCTCACTCAAGTAGAAGAGAGACAGATGTCGAACGCTGCCGAACGCGGAGGCCGATTGTGCCTCTTTGTCGCTCGTTCCGCGCTCTCGCTTGCACTTCAAGCCTTAAATAGAACGCCTCAGAGCGAGGTAATGCCGCATGAGTCATGTTTTTTCGTGCGTGCAGCCGGCTCCATCGAATTATAAGACGTTGTCACGTCAAAAATGTTGATGTGAGAAGTACTCAAGCGGTTGTCAGCGTCTTAACCGAGGAGCAGAACAATTTATCCGTATCTAGCTGAGCGCTCCAGCCCCTACTTTCACGCTCCATGTATCTTTCATTTCGAGTTTCCTGCATGCGGTATTAAAATTCGCAACACGGCTTTCAAAGCAAAAGCACCTGATTATGTGCATTGTAGGCAACGGGCCATCCCGCGGGATTCAGTAATGGATGATAATTGTAGCATTTTTTGGGGTTCTAATTGCAACCGGGACAGATGGGAGTTTTTTTTGAACTTTTTGAGAGTCCAGAATGTGAGTGTTTGTGTGAGGTTTGTTTATTTCTGCACCGGAGACCGAGTTTGGTGACCGCCAGTGACCCAAAGCTTTAGCACACTGGAGATTTGCAATTATGAAGTTTTATGTACATACAATCCATGTGATATTCTGATTTGAACTAGATTTTTTCTTCCATTCTCCTCTTTATCCCAGTTCTCACTCCTTTCTTGCTCATCTTTGAAACAGTCCATCAATCTTTTCTTTGGTTTACCTCTTCTTCTATAGCCACCGGCCAAATCCATCCATAGTATTATTTTTTTATCAGAAAAAAAATATTCTGGTACGGATATTATTATGAATTGAAAATTATGTTGTTATAGGCTATGAGTTATCTTAATTTTTTATTAAGAATCTTGCTTTACGCACGCCAGATGTTGGCTTGCTGAGCACCCTTGACGAGTACATTGTTGGCTGGTCTCCTCTCGCTGGAAACACATTCCCAAATCACCAGAGTGATAACGTTCTTAATACTTTGCCCTTTTTTTAACGACCCACTATTATGGGATTTTTATTTATAGGATTTTTGTTATGTTTCTTGTAGATATCTTTTGCAATGTCACCGCTTTCTATGTTTTGATTTCGTTTGTTATTCCCCAGGTAGGATGGCTAAGGGCAGAAGACCAGACAATCCTCACCATGCACGACAGATCCGTCCTAGGAGCGCGGTATTCTGTGAACCTGGACGCTCCTATGACCTGGCAGCTGAGGATACGGCCTCTCCGGGCAGAAGACCGCGGCTGTTACATGTGCCAGATTAACACACAGCCGAACATGAAGTGGCAGATAGGCTGCCTCGATGTTTATGGTAAGATTTTTGACTACTACAAAAATAAATGGAATCCTATTGTAACTGCAATCAACTAACTAAGTTGGTTCAACAGCTGCAGACGTACCCTTTCACAAAGACCTTTCTACAACTACTATTTCTCAAACCAAAATAGCAGGTTTTTATGTTAAACTTAAGTGAATAAAGTAGGTAGGTATACTTTTTAGTAGACATGTGTGTAAACATATACATCACTATTCACTTATACTACGTAACTAATGTGTCCATAATTTTATGCAGGATTTCTGAAAATTTTAACATTTAATAACTTCATTGTCATTTTATCGAAACTAAAAATTCTGATTGCACATTCATAATGTTCTACCCCTACTATTACCCTATTTTTTTTTTTTTTTGTAGTTACAAAATAGTGGTGTATAGTTTTGTCATGATTGTCTGTCTCTCCATCTGTCTCCATCTGTATGTGAAGAATGCAAAAACAAATTTAAATAACAGCCGAAAACTGAAGGTCTATTTATACATTAGTCTTTCCATTGATAGAATATTACTTTACTAAGATTAAGATTAAGGGTAATCAGCCCACATTGAATAAGACTTACCGTTAGGTTATAAAGAAGTACTAAAAGTCTAGAAACCCATCCAATTTTCCGCAATAATCCAATAGACTATTGTCGGTCACTTATCCATCACTTGAAAATAATCCGGCTAAGAATAGATTACCGTCTTGTGGATATATAGGTCACTCGATTTAAGTGTTAGGTGTGGCTTCCGTTTGTTGACTTAAACTAGTAACCATGTTACCGTTATGCTAGGTAACCAAGCGGTTGACTTACCGTCAACCCCTTTTTTTTATGAAAAATCTTTATTTGCATGAGGTATGGTACTCACATAATTCGCCGGAGCAGAGACCGACTTGCAAAAGGTTAAGATTAAGATAAGGTTCATTAATACAATAAAAATAAAGACTTGCCTCTTTCTATTGCATGGAGAAAAGATGAGACACCAAAAATACGTAACGTAGAAACGATCGAAACTAGTCGTTGTCTCATACATTTTCCAAACAAAAGAGGGAGACAAGTGCTCACACGAAACCAACATTTGGTAGTCGAAATGTCAAAGCAAAACTTGGACTTCGGGTACTGGTAAAAAAAATATCGATCTACATAACAATTAATTCAAAACCACTGAAACAAAACCGCGCTCCACAGAAATAAATAAAACTTATGAAAGTATAATTTATTCAGTTTGCCCAAACACAAAGCCTTCCCAAACTCGAACAATACCATGGCCGCAGACCAAGTAAATGCCCAAACTACGTAAATTACACAATTTTATACGACCCAAGAGTTTAGCAATGTGCCTAGATATTTGCATGGCCGGGGCGGGATTTCTTTTTCAATTTGGAAGTTGTTCGCTAGTTTATTGGAGCTGGGTGACACTTGGGGCGACAAGTCGGGTCGTGTGTTTCGATTGCAAGCCGATCTTACGGCATTTTCTAAGAATTGCCGCCTGATGCGGTTTGCGACACGACTTTGTCGTATGTTTTTGACGGTGACGGGGACGGTTTTAGCAATGGCGCACTTCATCTCATACCTATATCATCCTGTTCTTTCCATTTTGGAAAGTTTTGTTTTATTTTGACCTCTGTTTCAAGCTGAAAGTAATTGTACAAATTGGACACCACACAAATATTTTTTCTCGGTGGGGATCAAACCCACGGCCTACGGCGCTGAGCTGCAACGTCCGTCAACAAGTATTTTTAGTATTGCTTTTTATAAAAACGGGTGTAAGAACATTTTTAGGAAAAGTAGTAGGTATTATTAAATTTAATATGGTGTGTAGTAGTAGAGCTCTTTGTGTGTGGCTCGTCCGGGGAAGTACTTTGACCATGCCTATTTCTGCCGTGAAGCAGCATTGCTGTGTTTCAGTTTGAAAGGTGTGGGTGCCGGTGAAAGTTCTGGCACGTGAGGCTGAATAATTGTATGCTTCAAGTTGATAGACGCATGGCAGTGCATCGTAGGGCATGTTGCTAACGGGCGTGACCTACGAGGCAATGCATTGTTATAGGCAATGATTACTACTTAATTTAAGGTGGGCTTTTTGCTTGTTCTACCAGCTAGTTGTATAAATAATAATAAAAAATATGTTTGCAAATTTAGAATTTGAGTGGAATGTATGGTAAGAACGAAGACTCCTTCCCCTAACACATATTGCAGTTTCAAAATGAAATTCTTAAGCAAAACGAGAATCCCGTCTTCGGGGTCTCAAAAGAGGAAATAAAAATTCAACATTAAACATTTTCAAGAAAACTCGGAAATAAATAAAGTTTGCTCTGAACTTCACCCAGGACCGAAGTGGGGACAGATGATAACTTTTATTTATATAGAAACAAAGACTTGGTTCCCTAAGAATTGACGACCGTTTTATAACGAACATCAAAAATTAAATTAGTTCACGAATTAATAATTCTCAGGCATCGTTTTTTTTGTAGATTTGGCTGACTAAACTGTTAGCCTGGTCGATTCTCATTCAAATTATAAGTGCTGGACAAGCAAATTATCTAACTAATTGTTTTCATTGTATACAAATAGCAAATTTTGTAAACAAGCGTTTAGTCCACCTGTTCGCCTATCACAAAGCATCTAAAATCCTGTCCTAATATATAGGCACTTTTGGCCCTTAAATAAATCGGTGGTCTTCACCACCATCATCATCATCAACCTATATCAGTCGACGTAAGACACGCCACTTAGCCCAGTCTTCGGCTCTACTCCTTCAGTGCTTGCCAGTTACATTTTGCAGAACGTCGTCCCATCTTGCTGGGGGCGACCTACAAGGCTTACCTAAACTTAAACGCTCTAATACTTTTCCTGACGCTGCGCTGTGTAAATCAATTACAATAATAGATAGTTTAGCATTGGTTAGTGGTGCTATTAGAGAAATTCGTAGTGCGGAGAAAACAGTCTACAGATGACGGTCGTTGTTATTTCGAAAACTATAGTTCGAGAGCGTAAAGTTGTGATTGCTTTGCTGTATATGGCTCGCAATATGGTTAGAACTTGAAATATTGAAGAACTGTTCTCACGTAAAACTAAGTTTAGTTTCAGTCTGGCTTCAACGCGCTCGATAAACTATCGTTCTTCTTTTTTGTTCGTGGTTCTTAGGACCTTGTAAAGTGTGGTGAAAGGATTTTAAGAGACTCCTGTCGTTTGCAATGGTAATGGTTGTTTAAGGGTCAGTTTTCTTTTTATTAAACTAATTTTTAGCCCAGAAAAATTCACGGTTAGCATAGAGGATTTTATTACAAACCTTATTTATTTAAAAAAATCGGGTATCTATAAAGTCGGTTTACTGACGATAGTTGAACGTGACAACGTCATACAGCTGTCCACGCGGACGCATCGCTCCCTCAAGTAGGAGAGAGACAGATGTCGAACGCTGCCGAACGCGGAGGCCGATTGTGCCTCTTTGTCGCTCGTTCCGCGCTCTCACTTGCACTTCAAGCCTTTAATGGAACGTCTCAGATCGAGGTAACGCCGCAAGAGTCATGTTTTTCGTGTATGCAGCCGGCTCCATCGAATTATAAGACGTTGTCACGTCAAAAAATCCATCCAATTGCTACAAAGTATGAACTTTACACAGACATAGAGGAAACATACTTTTTCATCCCACCAGCTCTGAAAGTGTGTTTTTGCTGTTTAATTTCTGACTGGAAAAGCCGTTTTTATCCGCTAGAGAATAAAGTAAATTTGAATTTAGAATATCGTGTTCAATAAGTTTGTGAATACACAACCTATTTACTTCTACCTCCATGGTGCCGAACTTATCATACAACCTTTTTTATTTTGTTAAAATCTACGATCTACCTTCTTGGTGTATTTGTGAATTCAAAACACCATTAAACCTATATTTACTTCTACCTGCATGGTGCCGAATTTATCATACAACCTTTTTAAATTTGTTAATAACTCATACTCGGAACCTTCTTGGTGTGTTACTTTTAGTCGCGCCATGTTCTTTTTTGCATTTATAGTCATTTCCTCGCTGAGGTGGGATGAAAAGTTACGTGTTGCACTCGAGTGCAAAGATTTTTCACCTTGTGCTCTTTTGATTCCTTCGCGAACGCTTAGGATTCTAACTTTTAAACCACTCGCTACGCTCGTGGTTAAACTTTAGAATCCTGCGCTTGCTCAGTCATCAAAATTGAGCACGCGGTTAAAAAGCAGCTTTGCACTCTTGTATAACAAATAACTATTTTAATCGCGGGTAAAGCCGCCGGGCTAGTGTAATAAATAGACTTTGATCAAAATTTGTACCGACATTATATTGGATCCATCAGATATCGTCATTGACAGACAACATTTCCTTATGAAATTCCTCGAGAATTTCCTTTTGATCGAGAGGATACAATATAATTTACCCCGAAACACGTCGAAATAATGACACACCTCACGGCATTTTCCTCGTATCCACAGAGTATATTCACCTTATTACCTACGCACAGATGTTTCACTTCAATCACTGTTTAATATACATATATATACATATAGTAGCTCGAAGAACCGACAACCGTTGGGGAATAAAGGTTCTCGAATGGCGACCACGAACCGGAAGACGAAACGTTGGGCGCCCACCCATGCACCAGACGGACCAACGATATTGTTAAGATCGCGGGAAGTCGATGGATGGAAAGGGCTCAGAATCGTTCTTCCTGGAAATGTGTAGGGGAGGCCTATGTCCAGCAGGGGGATTATTCAGGCTGATGATGATGACTGTTTAGTATTTCAAATAAAATTATTTATTTTATGCCACACAAGTAGGTATACAACCAGATATTAACTGGCCTCTCAGCTCAGTTGGTATTAGTTCTCTGCCTTCTGCGCCGCAGGTCGTGGGTTCGATCCCCACCGAGAACAAATATTTGTGTGGTGAACGCAGATGTTTGTTCTCTGTCTGGGTATTATATTGTATGCTAAGTATATATTTACAAAAAAAATCTATATTAAGTATTATAAATCAGCTATCTGGTTCCCATAACACAAGCTCTGCTTAATTTGGGGCTAGATAGTGTTGTGTGAAAAGTAACAACAAAAATTTCTTCTTATCGTGTCATAGATTCTTTAAAACCAGTGTGGTGAAAGGATTTCAAGTGCGCCTCAGAGGCTCCTTTTGTGCACTTATTGTGTACTAAGTATGTATTTACAAACAAAAATTTATATTAAGTATTATATCGATAGAATCACAAATACCATTTGAATCAAAGTGAATCAAGAAACTAGTTCTACGTGATAATTTACAACTGGGTTTTAGGCTATTGTATAGAAAAAATAACCAAGTCTCTTTTTAAAGAAAAATAGTTTGAAGTGATGTAGACTTCATTGATGAAGATTTTTTTTGTACCAAAAACATTTTTTATTTTTCGATACATTATTGACATTCCCAGAGTTTCTATTGATGTTTGCTCCAATCTGCGATGACAGGTTTTTAATCATATAAATTGAAGCAGAATTTATCGTACATTTCTTAGTATTGCTGTTTTTCTAATGTCGAAAGTAAACATAATGTGTTTACTTTTTTATATTATACAATAATATATTATATAAGCTTTTAATCATGATTTGACTGGCTTCTCAGCCTAGTTGGTAGCTCTGCCTTCTGCGCCGTAGGTCGTGTTTTTTTCGATCCCCATCGAGAACCAATATTTGTATGGTGAACGCATAATGTTTGTTCTTTATCTGGGTGATTTATTGTTTTCATTAAACGTGAGCATACAGTACAATAGATTTACAACCGTATAATAGATTTGTGTAATAAACGACTAATTATAAAGTTTCTCTTTTTTCACCTTAATACACCTTAATAAACTGTAAATTCCATTATGAAAATATTCATCCCGACTTACAAAAGATGGAAATCACTTGGTACAGTATCGACGCAGTAATCTCAATGACAAAATAAAAATGCAGTACTTTCAACGTCCAATCACTGCAGCAAGCCATTTTGCCACAAATACTAAAAGTTTAGCAATTTGCTTTTATTCACGCCAGCACCGTTTTGCATCACTTGAGAGGAAACGTCGGTATTCCTTTTCCAATTTCGAACTTGTTCCATATTTGAACGGCTGCGAGGCGGGGTGACTTTGTAATCTTTTCGATTAGTTTCACCTTTTTCCCGTTTTTTGAGTTATGACGTTATTCTACGATGAGGTCGGTGCGCCCGAGGTTGGCCTTTGTCTGAACTGTCTGTCAATTTAGTTGAAGACCCTGAGTTTATTCGATATTTTTTTATCAAAGGTGGTTAAGTTCCTGAAGGGGTTTTCTTTTACGAGCTCGACATTTTTGTCTTTTATTTAAAATTGGTCACAATATAAAAAGGTTCTGTAAAATGTTTGAGTAAGGCCTATTTTTTCAATCGTCAGATTAATTTAATCGTTAGATAAAAACAAAGTCATGTTTTTTAGGCTTGTCACAAATGAAGTTAAAAAAACTTGACAAACTGACCTCAGCTACAGCCAAACTGCCAAGACGATTTTGATGAAATTTCTATGGGACCAATCTGGAAGTACATCTTACCTTACCTTTCACCTTTCAGACCTCTTCTGCCAGAGGTGGAAGAGAGAGGGAGACGTTTTTTTAACTTTCAGATAAAAGTATTTTTTGATAACGGTTCATAATTGATGGTGTTATGCTTAACTTAAAAAAAGAATCCGAATTGAGAACTTCCTCTTTTATTATTTAAGGTCGGTTAAAAAACAAGGACTGACATTTTTAATTCGACGAATAGCGTTATTCCGTAGATGGAAAAATGAACCCGAAATCATATTTCTCTGCAATCTGCATATAGAAAATAGCCATTACAATATTACGTATTCATTTCAAAATGACGTTAACCCCATCAAAGTGTCAATAAATACTTAATTCAGGCGCCTACAGTTAAGCAAATCCGACATGATTGATTGACTGGCACTTAGGGTGATGTAAAAATAAATAAAATAACCGGAGCCCTAGGGAATAGCGGATCATTGATCAAATGTTGATAGATCCCTGTCACTCTTGATTGGCGGTCGGAGGTGGTAAAACGTGCAAAAAAGGGAAATTTGATATACCAAAAAAAAATTGGCAAAGGCTGAAAGTCTACCATATTTTTTAACCTTTGCGCTATATAGGTTTCAATATTTAACCTGCGTGGTAAAAATATCTTCTTATAATGTTTTTCAAAAATTACATGACCTACTGTGTAGTTTTTATAATATTAATATTTTGGTGTCCTACTCTAGATATAGCAGCAATTGACTGAAAATGTACAAAATACTCGCAATACGTCAAAAATTTGCTGCGCACTGAACCACTGAACCATTCTAACCATATACAAACAAAACTGGTTCGCTTCGCTGGCTTGATTAATTATAAATACCAATTTATATCATCTTTGTGCCTAAAATATGAATTCACGAAAGAAACATAATAAAAAGTCACGCTATAAATTGCGGAACAATGATCTAGAAACCTTTTAATTAACGCTATAAATCAAACTGTTCATGAAATGACGGTAAATTCTTAACATGAATAAATATTACCTAAAGGCCTGCGCACACCTAGTTCGCTGGCGGTAGCGATCAGTGAAACGCTGTCAAATATCGCTGTCAGATTTGAGATTTGACAGCGTTTCACTGATCGCTACCGCCAGCGAACTAGGTGTGCGCAGGCCTTTAGGCAGCCTAAGGGCGCTTGTACACGCTAAGAAAATTTGCCGTTCCTGCGGCAGACAAGACAAATTCTTCGTGTAGACGACAAGAATTTTGTCTTTTCCACACACGAAAACGCAACAACGTTCGCCGCGTCGTGTCTTGCGCAGATAAGATTTTTTTCGTGCAACGCTGCGAGCAGTGTACACAGTTATTTTCTAGTTACGACACGAATTCTTGGGTAGACCCGGCGTTTTTTCTTAGCGTGTACAAACGCCCTTAAGGCAGCGTTTTATTTTAAAAAACAAAATTAATTATTACATCATTTTGTCACAAAGAGCTTTACTATTGAATTAAAAAATATGTTGTAGCACAATAAATATATTAGTTAGCTAAATTATTATAAAAACGTATGTCTACGGTGCTTCAAGATCAAGACTCAATTTTTGTAAAGTTATCCCATCAACATCTTGCGTTAAGGAAATGTTTTGAGGTGGTTTTG
Organism: Thera obeliscata; assembly: GCA_947578465.1. NCBI lineage: Eukaryota > Metazoa > Arthropoda > Insecta > Lepidoptera > Geometridae > Thera > Thera obeliscata. The sequence goes on along the minus strand of OX387914.1, from coordinate 2,822,981 downwards.
ACTCTATCCCTACACTTCTTACCAAGTATTTTGAAGAGGTGCCATTTTTAGGTATGTTAAGTGGCAATGGGCAGGTCATATAGCTCGAAGAACCGACAACAATAATAAAGGTTCTCGAATGGCCACGACCGGAAGACGAAATGTAGGGCATCCACCCACCAGATGGACCGACGACATTGTTAAGATCGCAGGAAGTCGGTGGATAAAAAGAGCTCAGAACCGTTCTTCCTGGAAATGTGTAGGGGAGGCCTATGTCCAGAAGTGGACTACTGATTGATGGCGTGGCTGTTGATGATGATGAAGTACCAATAAATCTGAGAGGATATTGACCATGGGGTTACAGTCATGGGTCCATTTCTTTTTTGTCCAAAAACCATTTAGACCGCCAGTAATAAAGAGGATTACTTGAGTTACTTGCAAATGGCCTTCATCAGTATTCACCTCAAGTAATTCAAATTGGATAACGTAAACGAAACGGTTAGAATTGTAGAAAGTTTCAGTAAACTTTCGGTATTTCTGACGATAAATCACAGCAATATTGTGAAAATTTACTTTTACTTTTTTCGGTTCGCCGCGTCTCGTGCAAAGTTTTCGCGTTAAAATTGGCAGGCTCTTTGTGGCTACTCATGCTGTTTCATTTCGCTGTTCGTTTTTATTGTTTTCGCGGTTTTGTATGCGCGGAATAAGCTTTTCTAGAGTTTTTCTTTTTGTATTATAACGAGAACTGCCATAAAGATCAGCCTTCTTGACTGGCTGCGACTGCGGAGCTCAGATTGAGTCCATGTCGCATCTACTGACCTGTCCCTTGTGCCCAAACATCGGCACTAGGGACGATCTTGCCAATGCCACAGGCAATGCAGTAGAGGAGGCTAAACTACTACACTACTTATACGAACTACTTAAGAATTGTCTAGTGTGTACCATTAAAGGCCTGCGCACACCTAGTTCGCTGGCGGTAGCGATCAGTGAAACGCTGTCAAATATCGCTGTCAAATCTCAAATCTGACAGCGATATTTGACAGCGTTTCACTGTTCGCTACCGCCAGCGAACTAGGTGTGCGCAGGCCTTGACACGATCGGATCAGCTACACCGCGGCTCACTGCGAAGACGGTCTAATCGCGAACAGTACCGGCACACACCGACGCGATTGCCTGCGTCTACGATAATCCACGATCATAATTGCCACTATTTTGGCAATAGTTCGAAATGAAATGAAATGAAATGAAATGAAATGAAATGAAATGAAATGAAATGAAATGAAATGAAATGAAATGAAATGAAATGAAATGAAATGAAATGAAATGAAATGAAATGAAATGAAATGAAATGAAATGAAATGAAATATTTGAAATGAAATATTTATTTGCAAGAAGCATGGTACAATTCGATCGTCATGTAAGAAAAAGTGGCTCGCATACTTCGTCGGAGACCGACATACAAAATTCATAATGTAGATTATATAATATGTTAAATTAAAATAAATCGGTACCTACGTCAGAATAATAATAATAATAGTCAAAAATATTAATTAATTAAAAAAAAAAAAAAAATAATAACTCATAGAACATAACAACATAATTACAATATCATAAATCAAACGAAATCCTTAACGCTATAAAAACATTTTTCCAAAAGCCATGAATAAAGTTTCGTTTTGAACTGTTTAAGTGGTAGCTCTCGAATAACTTTTGGAATTTTATTATATATTTTGACGGTCATAACATAGCTATTTTTATGGGTTAAAGCAGTTTTATGGCTTGGAAATAGCAGCCTAGTGGGGTCTCTATATTTAAGTTTGGAATGTACTTTTTCGGAATATGTGTCAAAAAATTTATTATGTTCTTTTACAAAACAACCAACTTGAAATATATACATACCTGTTAAGGTTAACAATTTAAGTTCCTTGAAGAGAGGCTTACAAGATACTAGCGGTCCTACGCCGCATAAAGCCCTGATACATTTTTTTTGAACAATAAAAGCTCTATTCACCTCAGTAGAGTTTCCCCAGAGTAAAAGCCCGTACCTTAACACCGAGGCAACATAGCCGTGATATGCAGTCAGAGCTGTCTTTTGTCCCGATATACGACGAAGCTTATTGATTGCATAGACAAACCGGTTCAGCTTATTGCAAGTGTTATGAACGTGCGACTTCCAGTTACAATGTTTGTCTAAAGTTATACCTAAAAATTTAATTTCGTCAACTTTCTCTATTACCTCATCACGATATGTCAAGTTTACATTTAAATTAAATTGATTGTTATAATTATGAAAATGAATATATTTTGTCTTAGATAAATTAGCGCGAAGATTGTTACATTCTAACCATTTGATAATTGTCTTAATTTCTAGATTTAAGTGCTCCTCATAATTCAGATTTTTGTCATTAAAAGGCACAACAATAGAAACGTCATCGGCGAAAAGAACACACTGGTGCTTAGTGACCAGTGGTAAGTCGTTAATGTATAGTAGGAACAGTAATGGACCCAATATACTGCCCTGTGGGACACCAAATTTATTATTGAGAGGATTAGACTTATACGTAGTAGCCATCAAGTCTCCGTTGATACTTTTTACCTCCACATACTGCCGTCTTTCTGAAAGGTAACTTTTTAACCAGTTCAGAGCAAGGCCCCTGATACCATACTTTTCACATTTTCGAAGTAGTATGTTATGATCGACAAAGTCGAAAGCCTTACTCATATCGAAAAATATAACTGATACTGGTATGCGTCTGTCAATATAGTCAATAACGTTATGCATAAGCGTGAATGCGGCTAATGTTGTAGATTTATTTTTTTGAAACCCATTCTGTTCATCTTTTATAATTCTAAACTTTTCCAAAAAGTCAGTCAATCGTTTATGCATCACTCTTTCAAAAACTTTGGCAAAAATGGGTATGAGAGTTATAGGACGATAATTATTTAAATCATTTTTTCCACCTTTTTTATGTAGAGGTTTTACCGCGGATAGTTTTAGTCTCTCAGGAAAAGTCCCAGTAGCCAGAGAGAGATTCAGAAGATATTCTAGCACAGGGCATATCAGGAACACACATTGTTTTAAAATATGAGTCGAGATGTCATCAAATCCGACAGATCTCGTGTTACTCAAGGAAAGTATAGTTTTTTCGACTTCAATATGGGTCACGGGTCTTAGAAATAAACTAGCATTAAAGTTATCTATTTCTGGCAAAAGGTTAGTATCAGTTGCAATTGGCGGCGCCTCGTTCGTTATTTCGATAAAATATTTATTAAATACTTCCGCTATTTTTTGTGGTTCCTTAGATACCTTACCTTCATAAATAATTTCATCAATAGTATCACAGTGTTGAACACTGTCGTTTTTGTCTTTTATTAATTGCCATGATGCCCTGCATTTGTTTTTGGAATTTGACATAAACTTGTTGTTCACTATTGCTTTAGACGCGTTAATACACTTTCGAAGGAGATCACTGTACTTTTTGTATTTCGATTTTGCTTCACATGTTTTATATTTATAACAATGGAAGCGTAGCTCACGTTTATGCTTGCTACTCTTTTTAATTCCTTTTGTTAACCATTTTGGTGACGAGAAGTTTGAGTGTATTTTGCGCTTTTGTATAGGAAAGCACAAATTATAGAGCAGGCAAAAAGAGTCATGAAATTCATCAAACGCTCTATTCAAATCATTTTCTTTGTGTACATCGGTCCATGACAAAGCCGACAGATGTTGAATAAATTTGTTCAAATTATCATCATCGTAGTTCCTTGTCTCAATAAACCAATGATGCAATTTTTTCTTTTCTAAAGTGACAGGAGTAACTAGGGTTTGACACGTATTGTGGTCTGAAAGACCCATCTCATGAGTTTCGCCTATTGATTGGTCAAAATTGCTTATAATATGATCAATACAACTTGTCTGCCTTGTTGGCTTTGTGATGTGAAGTTTGAGATTATAGTTATCAATAAGGTTTTTTAGACCAGTAGATGATGAATCATTATTTAAAGTGTTTATATTAATATCACCTGCAATTATAACTTTTTTAGAAAGTTTAATTACGTATTTGTATAACAACATGTCAAGTTTATGAAAAAATACATTAACATCACTGCTTGGAATTCGATACACACATAATAATATACAATTAACGGAAGGAATATGGATGCCACATATTTCAAAAGTCTTTTCGGACGCAACACCTAAACCAATGTCAAGTACCTTATAATCTAACGTTTTTCGGACCAATATGCACACACCACCCCGCTTTTCCTTTTGTCTTGAAAAAAAGCTGGCTAATTGGAATTGTTTTAAATTAATATTCGCTTCGCTACCTGATTTGACAAACGTTTCTGTGAGACAGATTACATCTATTTCGCGAACGTATTGATATAGCTCGTCTACACATATGGCTAAAGCGTCAAGTTTACTTAGAATACTTTGAATATTTTGGTGGAAGATACACAAAGAATTAGATTGTCTCACGAAAAAACCGGCAGCGAGTTTTGTCGGTTGGTGCCAGAGCACAAGCAGCAGTATTATGGCCAATTACCCCGGTGAAAGTGGCGAGATTCTGAGTGGACTTAGAGCTTTTATTTTCCAACTTCTTAAAATAATATGGTATAGTACCTTTATTTATATTAACATGCACAACCTTTTTATGGCATAGCAAATTATGTTTATGTTGCTCCAATAAGCGTTTCAAGTAGGTGTTGTTGTAGTACCGAGAATCCACAATAAAATTTATTTTTCTGCACAGGTAAGAAAGGTACTCTTGGCGAGTGAACATAAATGGATCCTCAAAGTTAATAAATTCACAATTTGGTAATTGCGCGCAAAGATTTTTTAAACTGCCATTCAACATAAATTCATTTAAATGTCTGTTATAATTTATATTAACAATAATGATATTACAATCTTTTAATAGTTTGATGGCGCCTGAGAGCTCATGAAACATTATTGTGGGGTTCGTGTCGTTTTCTCCTACACATAGAATAACTTGATCATGCTCAGTTAGATTAATACTGGAACACGTTTTAAGGATCTCGTTAGTGTCTGCGGATGGTTTTATGAAAGAAAAAATATTGTAGTCTTCATAGGATTCACACAACTTTCTCATTTCTATTAGTTTACGTGAAAGCCCACTTAACTGCTGGCTTCCTAAAATTAATAAACGAGGCTGCAAACTGTGTAAACGTTCGCATGATCAGTTTACACAGTTTGCAGCTGTTTGCTGTGGTGGCCAATCCATTACTGCTTAGTTAGTTCAAATCAGTCTTGTACGCTGGTGGCTGAAAATGAATAAAGGTTGTAACCGGGGGTCTTGTAGAAAAATATTTTGTATGATGAAAACATAAATTTTTATTGCAATTTGGTCTATTATAAAAGATGTTAGTAGGTATTACAAAATTAACAAGTTAAGTGTAATTTCTATCTGGTTTCCATACTTTTGCTACTTTGAAGCTATAAAATATTTAACAACAATAAATATTACTTGGTTTACGTGTAGATTCAGTAGTAGTACAGTATGATCAATTTAAATCGTATTTGAGACAGAAATTCCAGGCGAAAAATGTTTAGAACTGCTAAACCAAGTTTTTGTGAAGAACCGAAAACTACATCAATAAAAATAGAGTACCTACAGATGAAACCTTTTTTTTTTACAGACGAAACCTAGCACATTAATGTTCTCAGATAGTTTCAGAGAGAAAAACACTACCCGAGGGAAATGTGTAATTCAGGCTAAGCTAAATCCAACTCTTACTTTATTAAACTGGAATGTCTTGATGTAGAAGTTTCAGGGTATTCCCAAGAGATAGAGACTAGACTTCAATCAGAGTATCTAGTCTACAAATTTCGATAAAAAACTAGGTACTAACTTGAGAGACTATTTACACATTTAAGAGTTAGAATTAGCGTCCGCCCTGAAAAATGTAGTTTGAAAACAAAAAAACATCTGTCTATGAGAAAATTGGGTAGAGAAGAGGTTCAAAATTGTTCATCCTGAAAATGTATGTCAAAGTATTTTTTTTTACAGAGACTGATGATGATGATAAGTGTTTTTACAGGCTGATGATGATAATAATGATGATGAGATTTCTAACAGTGGCTAGCTCTAACTTGAAACTAGAGAAGAGAGAGAAGCCTAGAAGAACAAGCAACAAACTACTGCTTAGTTTCTACTGTTTTTGTAATGTTCATTTTACAAAACAAAAATAGCAGTGAAGTTCCATCATCATCATCAGCCTGAAGAAGTCCACTGCTGGACATAGGCTTCCCTTACACATTTCCAGGAAGAACGATTCTGAGCCCTTTCCATCCACCGACTTCTCGCAATCTGAACAATGTCTTCGGTCCATCTGGTGGGCGCCCTAAGTTTCGTGGTCGCCATTCGAGAACCTTTATTCCCCAACGGTTCCATTGATGATCACAAAATGTTTTGTCTGCAGTACCTCCAGACATCATCAGCGATGACACGTCAGGAGACGTGTCAGTCCAGGAGTTGGAGAACGCGACCCTCACATGCAAAGCTACAGGTCATCCACCTCCGAAGATCACATGGAGGAGGGAGGACCATGAACCTATCTTGCTGAAGCGACCTCTTTTGAGAGAATTTGAAAAAGGTTAGTTATATAAGCTTAGAACTACATGGACGGACCACCACCAGATACTTGATGAAGTCTAATATTATTGGACAAAACCTTATTTCAAGGAATTTTATAATGTCCCAAAAGTTGCCGAGTAGAATGAGCCGAGCGAGGTAAGTAAGTGTGAAGTAAGTAGTTGACTGTAACGTCAAACCTATAGATGGAACCACGGTCGCGTTAAGGCCTGCGCACACCTAGATCGCTGGCGGTAGCGATCAGTGAAACGCTGTCAAATATTGCTGTCTAATTTGACAGCGTTTCACTGATCGCGGACGCCAGTGACCTTAGGTGTGCGCAGGCCTTTAGTGCCGAACAGTCTCTAAGAGTTATTTGTCGAGTGTGATTAGGATCCGATGGCGCAGTGGTCAGCTTAGCCCCGTAACCGGAAGGTCGCGGGTTCAAACCCCGCTTGGCTCATAATCAGTATAAAATCATCATCACCATCATCATCCACAGCACGACTTCACCCACTGCTGGGTATAGGCCTCTCTCTGTATGTGCCACTGTTGCCGGTCTTGTGCCAATCTCATCCAGGTCTTGCCTGCGATGTTAACCACATCGTCTGCCTACCTTGCATCACTATAAAATCAATAAAATAAAAAACCTTATTTATGATTTACTGAGCAGTACATCCAACTTATTTGAAGACGACATTTTGGAGTATTTCTGTATGAGGAAGCTAGAAGCATGCACATTCAAATATTGCTTTTTAGGAACTAAAACCGCGTTTGAAAAAAGAACGTTCTAAAATACTTCAGGTTGGGAATCCTACATGGATAAAGGTTGTATTTCTCATTCGTGGGGCCCTTTCCCGCGATTGTAATAATATGATAATAATATTAGGTAATATCATGTTCTCTAAACAAACATGTTTCTTTTGTTATTTAATCCGCGAAAACAATGTAACTATGAATTCAGTAGATGTTTACAGATAATAGTACTTTGGGTCAACAATTGAACTAAATAATTTGTCCTCGGCACAGTTTTTGTAATCAATGGAGACTATAATAAGTAACAACCATTATTTGAGGGCTCTATTATACGGCAATTTTAGATACCACAATAAAGAACTCATTTTAATTTACCTATGAATATTTTGTGTAAACCTTCGCTATGGTGTCGACTACAGAATAACTTATACATGTTTTATGGTGAGAATAAAGGTCATATCAATTATTTTCATCAAAAAGTTCAATTTTGATTGAGTAGACTTATATTTTTTGTCTAGGAAATTTGAATTTTTGAGTGGTAGATTTAGTGGTTATCACAGTGGTTATCACTAAAAACATACCTCAATGCAAATCTGCCTTATGGCAAGAAAAAAAGAGGGAACATTAATATAAAAAAAATATATTATTGTACAAAAAAGCGTGGGTTGTTTTTTATAATAACTTCAGACATAATAAACTATTGATATTATTACAGTTTTATTTTTAACTTTTTAGTTCAATTAGTTATAAAAGCGTTTTTTTTTTAGTTTTTTAAACTATAATTTGTTTTTTACTCTTTACTTTTTTTTTTCATATTATTGCATTGTCATCAACCTTTGACAGGTGTGCAAAGTTTGAATCAAATCTGATCGTTCAAAGTAGGACAAAATCGAGCTCAAAGGGGTCGGTTACATACAAACTTACATAGAGGTGAAGCTAATAAAAGCGTTATAAAAAGCTGCATGGCCTGCAAGCGCAGATGTTATGTGAATAATATTATAAAATTCTAAATGTCAATTTTCCGAGCGTGAAATTGTCTATTTGGATTTCCCCAAAAGTTCCGTAGTTTTAAAGATTATGCTTGGAATACCTGTTCCTGGCTCAGGTGTTTAAGAAAATTGGCGGCCCCAGGCGGTTCCATTACCCGCCCCAGTTCCTAGGCTAGTGCAGTTGACACACATTTAAAAAGCTAAAGGCCATTCTCATACTGAAATTCAATTTAGAAGCTGTGTGTGAGAAATCTTTGCAGTGAAAATACTTTGACTCCAAAGAAAACTCACAATCTTTTATAAGAGAAGTTTGAAAGCACATTGAATCTTTAAGCACATTTTCAGATGGGTGTAAAGTGTGAATTTGTTTCAATAAACCTTTTTGAGATCCAAATATTGTAGCTATCATGTGATTTGAAGCCTTTTCATATCTATACCTATTAATATCTATACGAATATTATAAAGAGAAAAGATTTGTATTTTGGTGTGTATCGTTTGTAATGATTCAACTCAAAAACAACTGCGCCGATTTAAAAAATTCTTTCACCATTGGAAAGCTACATTCACCTTCAGTAACATAGGCTATATTTATGTTTAAAAAATAAATGTCCACCCGTGCGAAGCCGGGACAGGCCGCTAGTAGCTCATAGATTCTTATGAAGGTTTTTTTAAGCAACAGTTTGTAGTATCTAAACTAAGACTTGGAAGGATAAAATGGAGACGTTTATCAAAAATACACCATGACTTAAACAGTGTGTTAGTTCATAAATATGTAACCACCCCACTTAGCTCCCTTGGCTCTTTGTTACCTTCACCCTTATCTTCACCCTTCCTTGGCCGTAATTTTAGGGAGGGAAATGAGCCATACTGCCTATAAAATGGCCTTACGTAGACTTCGTACTCTTATTTAATGACGTACAAGGAGTTGAGTACAGCTGGTGCTGTTTTGGCTTCAGTATTTCAAGGTTTAGACATAATGTGTGTGCAAATGTTGCGTGAAGAATGACTGGGGGGATAACACACACCACGGGGGGCTTATCGTCATTGAAACTTGGAAGTTTTCATGCCATCGAGTATTGATAGACCTTTGAGTTCGCATAACGAATACATGGCCCAGAAGCAAATTGCACTGACTCAATTCGCGTGGGATAAACTTAAATGTTCATCGTCATCAACCTATATTAGTCCACTGCTGGACGTAGGTCTCTCCCAAGACGGGCCACTAAGCCCGGTCTTCGGCTCTTCTCCTCCAGTGCTTGCCAGGTTTTTGTCCGGTAGCGCTGTAAGAATCGTCAGACGATCACCAGCATTTAGTCCATTCGAAAAAAAATGCTTGCCAGGTACATTTCGCAGATCTTGGCCCCACCTTGCTGGAGGGCCAACACTTTTTGATCTGTTTATATTTTTACTTTGATAAAACACTATGGTAATGGCCACAGAACGTGTGGCCGGAAAAACGTCACCAGAATACATGAACGCGTGCCTTTCTCCATACAAATTCAGTAGTTTTTTCAGTAGTCGAACAATGAATATTACCTTCTTGAGCAATAACTATTTTCTGGGTCGACCATGGTACTTGTAGCCATAAATGACAACGAAACAAGGATCAATTATCCTAATCGATTCATTTCTCAAAATAGGTCATAGGTCGTGGGTTTGTTTCCCGTCGATAACAAATATTTGTGTGGTGAACACACACGTTTTTTCTCTGTCTGGGTGTTATAATTGTATTCTGAGTACTTATGTATTTTGTAAGTATTATAACAGTTATCTGATTCACATAGTACAAGCTCTGTTTAATTTGGGGCTAAATAGTGTTTTTTGGATTGTCCACAGTATTTATTTAGAATGTAATGATAAGTGACATTGTGGTGTACCTATTAAGATTGTGCCACGCTCAGGTTTTAAGACAAACATTGTTGGTTAATCCAGCGGTCTAGACTTGCCTTAACAAATTACCCACTCAAGTTCCTAAGGCTGTGCAGCTAGGAAATATCACGTGGGAACCATAAATCGCCCGTCTTAAAGTTGTTTAAGCTTTTAAGCACAGCGAGAATAAAGTGAATGTTTTTGTTCTAAACAATTTTGAAGCTAATTATTATTTTGGTGTATAAAGTGCACTCATACACAAACTCAAAGTAGCGCAACGAGCTATGGAAAGAGCTATGCTGGGTGTTTCACTACGTGATAGAATTAGAAATGAGGATGTCTGTAGAAAAACAGAGCACAGATATAGCTCGTAGAATTAGTAAGCTGAAGTGGCAATGGGAAGTTCATATAGCTCGAAGAACCGACAACCGTTGGGGAATAAAGGTTCTCGAATGGCAACCACGAACCGGAAGACAAAACGAAGGGCACCCACCCACCAAATGGGCTGACGATGTTGGGAAATCGGTGGATGGAAAAGGCTCAGAATTGTTCTTCCTAGAAATGTGTAGGAGAGGCCTTTATCCAGCAGTGGACTTCGCTAAGCTAATGATGATAATGATAACACATAAACAATTCTCTGAAAGGTTTGAAAAGTGAAATAAGGTATACGGACAAGGTTCAAGTACTTTGTAACTATGTTCAAAGCAACTATTAGTTAATACTTGTTTAGAACATCGTGGTTGGAAATTATTCGAATTTGGTAACATTGCAACAAACAAAAAACATAACTTCAAACATTGTGTACAGCACAAAACAGTTTATCAAGTTTAATTTGTTTATGCCCATACCCTTTTGCTTGTTTAAATAAAGCCCTGTCACTGTTTATCACTAGGCATTGGAAAGAGATGCCAATAGTTGAGGTATTGTTTGTCTTTTGATAGACAGTAAAGGGGGTTCTCTGATTTTGTAAGAACGAAGGCCTTTGACTCGAGTCTCGTGAGTGGGAGGAAATATTGTGGATACTGTTATTTTAGGGCCTAGCTAGAATATTGAACCAGGGTCACGCTATGCCTAAATGAAACCTGTCAAAACAAAGAGGGTTATTAGAAGAGCAGTTACACTTTTTTTTTTTTATATTGTGGACACACAACACTTCCCAGCCCCAAACTAAGTAGAGCTTGTAATATGGGAACCAGATAGCTGATATAATACTTGAATACATTTTTTTTTGTAAATACATAATATGTAGAATACAATATAACACCCAGACAGAGAACAAACATTTATGTTCACCACACAAATATTTGTTCTCGGTGGGGATCAAACCCACGACCTACGGCGCAGAAGGCAGAGCTACTACCAACTGAGCTAGAGGCCAGTCTAAAGTAGACTTAGAAGAGTTATTTGTAAACTAATGATGTGATACAGTCAATTTACCTTATTTTGACAGCTGTCAAAGGCCAAACATAATAGACATAGACACAGACATTTATTTATTTACTGCATAAGCACACATAAACCAGTAAAATCAAGGAAGTTAGATACAAAAAAGAAGAAAGATACAAAATACAATACAAAAAATACAAAAATATTTATTCGAGAAAACAGTTTACAAGAATAGATATACAATGGACCCCGCACTAGGACTAGCCTGTGTCGCGGGAGACCTAAAAGAGTTTACAAAATGTGTAAAGTGGCGAACAAAAAGACGTGATTTTAAAAGGTAAGGAACAGTAAATAAATAAATCCTAATAATAAAATGTGAACAGTAACCACAATTACTACCAAAAATTAAACAAAATGACATTACATCTTCAAATACGGTACTTATAGTTATAGATTAACAAAATCAAGACAGTTCTACAAAAATTAGGAAGAAACATTTAACATCATAAGAATACAATTCAGTTTAAAAATGGACATACACAGATACAGTACGAGAAGCAGTACGAAGATTTCTGATATCGCCAGGTTCAATAGAGTCTGGAAAACACAAGAACTTCGAAGGGTGCGTAAAGGTGTAAGAGTATGCAATTTTGATTGAAAGTTATTACAAAGTGTGTGTGTTTAGGCGTGAGAGGTATAGGGAGCAGTTATGTATGAGAGTGGCAGGGGAAAATACCGTGTGAAGGTGAGAGGAAAGATTAGTCCGAAAAATCAAGTGACCACGGCAAGATACAAACAATACTACGATACAGGAGAAGTGCGTCGTGTTTCTGTGTGCTACAGCAGCAAAAAGTCCTTGACTCAGCATAATGCCTAGCTACTGTGAGGAAGCTATGCGCTGGTATTCATAAATTAAGAAATAAGACGAACAAGATATAAACAGTGTTATCACTCAAAAAGGTGGTTCAGTGATATTTTAAGAGAGAGAGAGATATTCAAACCAATATATAACAATTAATAATAAATTGTAGGTACGCTTACGTGACCTATCATTGATTGTATCAATTGAAAATTAATTCTATTATTCAGCACAATATTCCACTTCTATAAGAGATGCGTACCGGCCAGATTGTCTGGAGCTCTGCTAACATAATTAACATGGCATTTTCCTTTGAACTGAAGAAGCCAGCACAAATTGTAAAATGTCTACGAACAATGGTCCGTGTTACTGAAAATTGTACCTATTTGAAACAAATTAATTTTAATTATTTTATATTTCAACTTTTTAACTAATTGGGAAGGCACAAATACAAATTATAAATAATTTCATCATAATATTCACAAATTTTAGCATGAAGCAAGTGTCTTTCAATTTTGAATTTAAATTATTGCAATGTATTTTATTAAAAAGAAAAATAAAAAAGTACATTTTAAATAAATTGGAGGATTTAACTCAGCTGTATTTTTATTTAATGTTTGTTAGCGCTTATAATCGTAATTTATGAGCCAATTAGATTTTTTTTTATCAGGAGTGTTTTAGAACAGTGTTTTAGAAGGAATATCCAAGGGACCAATCTGTCCCTTAGATATTTCCTTCAAAATCGGTTCGTCAAGTTTTTTAAACTTCCCTTGTAAGGCAAGTTTTATGGCTTTGATATTCAGACCGTTGTGTATATTATTATCTGTCGTAGATTCAATAAATGACAACAGGAAAATGAAAACGATCGTAAATTTTGACTCAACTTTTGAAATTTTAATTTGAATCTCTGACGCAATAGTTTGAGCCGTGATTATGAGTCACGCTTTTCGATTTTATCCAATATCCAACATACGTTTCATCTTCTGGTTCGTGGTTGCCATTCGAGAGCCTTTATTCCCCAACATTGTTAACATTCTTTTTTACCAGCGACTAAATTAAAAACGCTTGACAAAAGTCCTGACTTTAGGCTAGTAAAATCTTCAATAAAATTCCTGACATAATTAAAAAAGCAGCCAAGTGCGAGTCGGACTCGCCCATGAAGGGTTCCGTAGCACGACGAACAGCAAGAACCTTTATATTATGTTACTTGATGTAACATAATAAGGTTCTTGTAGTTCGTCGAAAGGTAAATTGCAGTTTACGGTTTATGACGTATAAAAAAAAAACTACTGACTAGATCTCGTTCAAACCAAATATCGTTGGAAGTTTGCATAGTAATGTACAACATATATTTTTTTTAGTATTATCATTCTCTTACTTTAGAAGTTAGAGGGGGGGGGGACCAACTTTTTTCCACTTTGGAAGTGTCTCTCGCGCAAACTATTCAGTTTAGAAAAAAACGATTTTAGAAACCTCAACATCATTTTTGAAGACCTATTCATAGATACCCGACACGTATGGGTTCGATGAAAAAAAAAATGTTGAGTTTCAGTTTCAAGTATGGGGACCCCCGAAATTTATAGTTTTTTTTTATTTTTATGTAAAAATCTTAATGCGGTTCACAGAATACATCTACTCGCCAAGTTTCATCAGTCTAGCTCTTACGGTTTCGGAGATGAGAAAATGGCTGTGACATACGGACGGACAGACAGACAGACAGACAGACAGACAGACAGACAGACATGACGAATCTATAAGGGTTCCGTTTTTGCCATTTGGCTACGGAACCCTAAAAATGAACCTAAAAACTCCATAATTCAAAATAGTTTAAAAGATTTACTCCTATCCAAATGTTACTATTCTGTTGATGAATTCCTTGCTGATAAGATTTAAACAATTGACATATAAAATAATAATGTAACTATTGACTTATAATAATAATAATGATATAATTGTAATAGCTTATATAATTTTTAACATTGTATACACCTAGCTGTTTACAACCTGCATGATTAGACCATATCGCTCCGCTTCTACTGTATTGCAACACCCTTACAGGGTAAATTATGTATTGATTCAAAAACTAGTTTTAAGAGCTGACACTGTTAAATTTACATACATAATAAGGCAATAAATATACTGAATACTGAATACCAAGGCTCATTGTCACTGTTCTATTTCTTGACATTTTACTAAACGTTACAAATTTCAGCACTAAACAATACCTATATCCAAATGTGCGAGACGTATGATACGTCCGCGAACAAATGAAGGGGATTTGCACAACTCTCCTGCGGCGGTTGATTTATTGCCTCCCCTTAAGGCTGTACAGCTTAATAAGGACCACTGGTGCATGCCATAACCTTGATACTGAATGTTTGATCCCACGGTTTGGGCTCCTACTCGCTGAGGATATAGCTAGAGACGTCTACTATGATTGTTACTTTCTTTAACGAACTAGCTGTGCCCGCGACTTCGTCCGCGTGGAATAGTGTCTTTGGGTTGCATAGTGCAGAGCGCTCAGTGCTTTCGGTAGTAATAAATAGCTCTAAAACATCATTTTGGATACGCAAAGGTCTACTAGGTCTACTGCCTGGATAAACATTAAAGAAGAACGTGCTTTTCAGTGTACTACTAACTCGTAAGCTAGCTGCCTAGTAAGTTCTGTGGCGCATAGCGAAGGCACTTGAAATAATTACCTTTGTCCTGGGACATTAGGATAGTCTCGTAGTTATAATTGGGACAGAGACATTGAGAGATGGCTCGATGAATCGTCGTTGAGATTTGCGGATCAAGTGCGGCTTAGAGTTTCTGTTTTTGGTATAACTGTTTTCTTGTTTTTTGGCCTTAGTTCAAGTTCAACGGTATCCAAGTCCCAAGCGAGTCCACTGAACGATTGATAAAGGCGAAACCAGTTGAGATCATTAACAATAACAGACTCGGCTTGTTAATTGAGAAGTGACACAAGTCTAACTCTCATTGCAATGTAATTTTTGGTAATCAGCATAAATGCAAATCTAAAATCAAATATGAAAGATTTTCTTCCTCAAAACACATCGAATACCTACATAAAATGGGGCATCCGTATTAAGGCGTTCAATTAAATTCAAACAGGCATCAGAGTTTTGTAGATACATTATTATAATTTTGAAGCGTAGAATATGCTATCTTTGAAATTTTTGCTTTTGTATCGCCTACGTCTTGGAGTGGCACCACACTCGAATTTCATTGCTATTTTTGTTTTGTAAAAGGATCATACAAAAAACGGCTTGGTTCGTAAGCCATAGTTTGTTGTCTGTTCTTCCAGGTTTGGTTGCGTGAAACTGGCATCTAGAATCACCTAGCTTTAAAACGTTTCAAAGTGATTTTTCGGACATATATACAGGGTTATTCATAATTAGCTGCAAATACTCAGGAATTAGGTTCAACAAATAAAATAATAAATATTTATGTAATGATTTTTTTTTAATTTTGATTTAATTTTTTGTATCTATTTTTTTTTTATTAATTTCTTTACGGCTATTGCATAATTATTGCCATGGAGAACAGGACGATGACCCACACAGGCGGTAACTGAACGCAGAGTGTCGCTCACGGCGCGCGGGCGCGGATCAAAGGTCAAAATAGGTCAGGCGCCAATGATTCCTTTATCGATTTTCTCGGGATTTTCATAAAAAAACTTAAAAAAAATCATTTCATAAATATTTTTTATTTTATTTGTTGAACCTAATTCCGGAGTATTTGCAGCTAATAATGAATAACCCTGTATATAACTGAATAAAAATAAATTTTTGAATTTTAATTTTTGCCACAGTTTGCTTTTAATTTACGTTTTTTTTCTGTACAGTGGAGAGTTACGTGGGCAGTTCCCTTCCGCTATGGCGAGTTGATCGCCGTCAGATGGGCGCGTTCCTTTGTATCGCGTCCAACGACGTGCCGCCTGCCGTCAGCAAGCGGATTATACTGCTGGTCAACTGTGAGTATTGTTTACTATTTACGGTTATTGACAGGCTTTGTCTCGATTATATTGATAGGCTCTCGAATAAGAATAGAATCTCGATTATTGAGCCGATAAAACCAACAGTTTGAGAGATTTGGAGCGTTTGGTCCCTTTATCGATGACGTAAGTTATGAAATTTGTGTGTTTTGTGTGTTTGGAGGTGAAGCAGCATTTAAGCAGAGTGGAGCCATTTTGGCTCATATACAAATACTTACCTAATTAGATACTTTCGGTACCTTTTAATAGAACTAGGATTATGTGTGTACTTATTTCTTTCTATGTGTTTCTGTTGCCGTACCTTTACTATTACAGAAAAAGAAGAACACTTCTTTTTCTGTTGTTTCATTTTCTTTATAAGCTGTGTTTCTTGAGCCAAATAAATAAGTTATCTATCTATAAAATTGATAATTTTACGTGTTCATCTTCATCATTATCAGCAGACAGAAGTCCACGGCTAAATCTTCAATGTACATTTCCAGGAAGAACGATTCTGAGCCCTCTCGATCCACTGACTTCTCGCGATCTTACCAATGTCGTTGGTATGCCGTGTGGGTGGGCGACTTACGTTTAATCTTCTAGTAGGCCTACCATGAGCTCTATCTGGCTCTGTCTCTAGTTTTGATTTTGAGTCTATGTGGTCGTTGACTGATCAAATCCTAGGTCAAAACGTCACACACACAGTATAATGCACTGGTGAGCACTCACATAGGCTTAAAACCGGAACCAGAGACAGAGCCAGACAGAGCTCATGGTAGGCCTACAGTTCGTGGTTGCCATTCCAGATCCTTTATTCCCCAGCGTGTTTATGCTAAAGAACGAGGAAACGAAAAGTTTCGTTATAAAGACGCTTAGGCGCTAAGTGGGGTCGGCACAACAGGTTTTCTCCCTCCACTCACCTCTATCATTCGTCATTTCAGTGCCCACTTCCTTCCTGCTCATGTCATTCTTGACACAGTCCATTCATCCTCTTTTTGGTCTACCTCTTCTATAACCACCATCTACATCTTTCTCGTTATATGACTTTCATCCTTCTGCATGACATGCCCCTACCATGCTAACCTATTCCTCCTCATAACAACCGTCACAGGCGCTGCTAACCTATTACTTCGTAAAGGCTCCGCCTGAAAACCAGCGCTGCTTGGCATGGTAGATGATACCTTGTCAGGCAGCAAAAAGCTGAGTCGGGGCCTATTTGGCATAATTATGATCATTATTGTTTTAAATTGTGAACGACTACACCTGTGTATAATTATTATGTCAAATAAATGTATTTTCTTTCTTTCTATCTTTCTTTACTTCTCATATCCGTCACAGGTGCTTCAGACTTCTCTAATAAACCTACAATAATATTTTGGCACAATTTCACCAACAACACCAAATGCAATAAGTAGGATGATGTTTTTCGGTCACGTAGCCCGGTGCGCTCCTACATAAAGATAGATTTCTCCTGGATCGGCTCCAGAATACTACGCCCAGATGGATTATATTATTCAAAGCGGGTGTTTGTCGCAATTTGACACAAACAGAAGGGTTCCATCAGGGTTTCTTTGATGTGTTGCATTTTATATTCCTTTTATCGATGGGATCAATTGAGCCAATTTGTAAATCACACATTTTGTCAAACGCTGAAGAAATGTGGGGTGTTTTAAGCAACGCTATCTAGCCTCAAAATGTGTCCGCAAAGAGTCAGCATCAGAAGTTGATGACTCTTCCGATTTTTTTTTATCAGAATCACCAGAAGAAGGAGAGAGGTCAGATTTTTTCACCAGTATGTTCCACTTATGTAGCCATGTACATGTACAGGCCAACCATACATCTTTTGGCTACATAAGTACCTACATAAAAAATTAAATACATGCAGCACACAACAAATAAAATCACAACAAAGAAACAACATAATAAAAATATTCTTTGTCGCAAAACTTCCTGGCCTCATATTGTGGAATACAAAGATACAATACTTATCCAATAACATATGGTAAACTTTACAAGAACTTACGCGAGAAAATACAGAAACTTCACAACATCATAGCATCAAGATTTTATATCTTACTTGTTACGCCGATCACAATAGCCAAGCTGCCATATTTCAAAATCACGGAAGCACCTACACTTTCCAAAAATCTGCTTCCGAAATCCTGTCATAGCGCGAATATTGGATTTGCAGACACGTCTATACCATGCCGTGCACGCACTCACGGCGTTGTTCAGAAAAACCTTTTGACGTGATAACGTCTTATAAATTGATGGAGCCGGCTGCACGCACGAAAAAACATGACTCATGCGTCGTTACGTCGTTTCGTCGTTCCATTTACCTGAGCCCGAGCCCGGGTCGCGTAATGGGTAAGGGTAAATGAGGGTAAGGGTAAATGAGGGTAAGGGTAAATGAGGGTAAGGGTAAGGGTTCGGTCGGGTTCCGGGTCCGGGTCCGAGAGTTTGAGTCCGAGTCCGAGTCCGAATCCGAGTCCGCGAGTATTTTCTTATGACGTTATCACGTTCAACTATCGTCAGTAAACCGACTTTACAGACAACCGATTTTTTTTTACCTGGAAATTCGATATGCCATAGAATATCAAATTATAGTGACACACAAAGGTCATTACAGTTTGTACATTCGTGCACACACCCTTGTTTGTATAGGCACCCTTACGAGGACTTGAGTTGCAGTTGACCGAAGCGAGGACCGTCCGAAAATCAGGTTTACTGACCTCGTAAATGGATTTGAATAAGACAGAAAGAGACAAGAATAAAAATCAAGAGTTATGAGCTGATTGGTATATCGCTATCTCAACATTTTTTCGTTTGAATTATGGCTACCAAACCGAGGACTAGACATACACAGTCAAACGTGACTGGCGATGCACTTGCGAGGACTTTGTGTACGCAAACCGAGGACCTCTCATAGTAAGACCCGAGACACCCTTCCGAGGACCTAGTTCTAACACAATATTTCTAATATATTGTACAAAGAGAGGACGGTGTGTCATTTTTTCAGAACCAAACTGAGGTCAGTTTTCTGCGCCAAGCTTGTACAAAACGAGGACCTGGAAAACCAACCTGGTGATTTTCCACGTCCTCGTTTTGTTCACATTTTACGTGATAGCATACGAATTAATATTTCATGATTTAAATATTTCTTACAAATAAAAAAGTACTACTTTCAACAACTTGCAAAGTCGATGTGAGTCGGTTTCGTTTGTCGGCGTTTTCAATGGATTGTCAAAGAGCACCGACATTGGCGGTTTGCGTTTGAATACCTAGAGCAACTACGTTTTCGTCAAATTTTACTGTCAGTTCTCTCAGATCTTTCCGTGAGTGCACACGTCGCTATTTTGTAAGTTTTAATGATATCCAGCTACGCTGCATTTTATATGGTGATGTTATAAACTGGATGTGGAGGAAAGGTAAGTTTTAAATTTTATATTATTTAACCTAAGGTCCTGGAGACCCTGGCTTGTCTTTTTTTAAAGTAAGTACTCACTGCCCAGTAGTTTTTAAAATTTGTAACTCCTCGGTGGTAGGTCTTGAAAATTGAAATACTTGTAAGAACTGTAATATTAAATAAATATATCTACCAGAAAGTTCTGATGCTGCAGCCAGAACTGTCTTCTCATCAGGTAACTCCTCATTGGTTGGTTTCACAGTCTTGAAATTTGAAATGCTTTTATGAACTGAAATGTAAAACAAATATATCTATTAGAAAGTTCTGATGCTGCAGCCAGCACTGTCTTCTCATCAGGTAACTCCTCATTGGTTGGTTTCACAGTCTTGAAATTTGAAATGCTTGTAAGAACTGAAATATAAAACAAATATATCTACCAGAAAGTTCTGATGCTGCAGCCAGCACTGTCTTCTCATCAGGTAACTCCTCATAGGTTGGTTTCACAGTCTTGAAATTTGAAATGCTTGTAAAAACTGAAATATAAAACAAATATATCTACCAGAAAAATCTGATGCTGCAGCCAGAACTGTCTTCTCATCAGGCAACTCCTCATTGGTTGGTTTCACAGTCTTGAAATTTGAAATGCTTGTAAGAACTGAAATATAAAACAAATATATCTACCAGAAAAATCTGATGCAGCAGCTAGAACTGTCTTCTCATCAGGTAGCTCCTCATAGGTTGGTTTCACAGTCTTGAAATTTGAAATGCTTGTAAGAACTGAAATGTAAAACAAATATATCTATTAGAAAGTTCTGATGCTGCAGCCAGCACTGTCTTCTCATCAAGTAACTCCTCATCGGTTGGTTTCACAGTCTTGAAATTTGAAATGCTTGTAAGAACTGAAATATAAAACAAATACATCTTCCAGAAAGTTCTGATGCAGCCAGAACTGTCTTCTCATCAGGTAACTCCTCATTGGTTGGTTTCACAGTCTTGAAATTTGAAATGCTTGTAAGAACTGAAATATAAAACAAATCTACCAGAAAGTTCTGATGCTGCAGCCAGAACTGTCTTCTCATCAGGTAACTCCTCATTGGTTGGTTTCACAGTCTTGAAATTTGAAATGCTTGTAAGAACTGAAATATAAAACAAATATATCTACCAGAAAGTTCTGATGCTGCAGCCAGCACTGTCTTCTCATCAGGTAACTCCTCATTGGTTGGTTCCACAGTCTTGAAATTTGAAATGCTTGTAAGAACTGAAATATAAAACAAATATATCTACCAGAAAGTTCTGATGCTGCAGCCAGCACTGTCTTCTCATCAGGTAACTCCTCAGTAGTTGGTATTACAGTCATGAAAATTTTAATGTTTGTAAGAACTGTAATCCTTATTAATATTATAAATGCGTTTGTAACTCTGTCTGTCTGTCTGTCTGTCCGGCTTTCACGCCAAAACTACTGAACCGATTGAAATGAAATTTGGTACACAGATAGTTGAGGGCCGGAGGAAGGACATAGGCTACTTTTTATTGCGAAAAAAAGGTTGTAAAGGGTTGAAAATAGGGGTTGAAAGTTGTATGGAAGTATCGTCATTTTTAGAGCTAGAAACTTGAAACTTATTTTTTAGTCTGGTGATTTGATTTAAAAAAATATGACAGTCAAAGTTTGTGCTGGGGGGTAGTGGGAGGAGGGTACACAGGGAGTGTGGAGTG
Source organism: Thera obeliscata (assembly GCA_947578465.1). Classification (NCBI taxonomy): domain Eukaryota; kingdom Metazoa; phylum Arthropoda; class Insecta; order Lepidoptera; family Geometridae; genus Thera; species Thera obeliscata. The sequence goes on along the minus strand of OX387914.1, from coordinate 2,801,451 downwards.
GGGGGGGGGGGGTGCAAGAGTATGGGACGGGAGTGTGGAGGGGAGTACAGGGGGAGTGTGGAGGGGAGGTAATAAATAAATATAATTACCTGTAAGAGTTGATGCTACATCGTTCAACTTGGCGCTCTTTAGGGGAACCTTCACAAATATAACTTTTTTTTTAGGTCATTTGACACCATTGTCCTGATTGGCAATACAACATGTCTGAACCCGAGTCTGGTGAAGAATCCCCTATAATTGAAATACAGCCTCGTATCCAAATCAGTAGAGATGAGTTAAATAGAAAAATTATGGAAGCCACGGCCTCACATGACTCATCTGAAAAACTAACTCGCCTGTTCACCTCACTGACCTCTGAGTTTAGTTCTTCAGATGATAATGAAGCGCCCGAGACGAAAACTAAGGATGAGTCCCAGCGAATAAAACGAGAAAGTCGACCCCGTAAAAAGAAAAACACAGTTCATTATGACGAAAAATCTGAAAACGAAGATTTCTCTCACTCGACGGACTCTTACAAGCCGTCAAGTGAGAGTGACACTGATAAAGAAAATCTACCTTGTAATAGTCAACAATCACAATTTAGAATCAAAAATAAAGAAAATAATGAAAATGAAGACAGAGAACTTTGGAAAAAACCACATATAATTACAATAAATAAACACAGACGGTCACTGAGTTTGGATTGCTATAATCAACAAGAAATTGATTGTATTATGAACCAAAGCGTAATAAGTTATGACAGCGAAGTTTTCAATAATATATCTACTGAAGTATCTGATATTGAAAAACAATCCAACACAAACATCAGCGTTGACAACATTGTAATACCACACGAAGAAGATTTCATGGTAGAAAACACAGAAAAAAGACAGTTAGATAAGAATACTTTTGAAGAAAGTATAAATGATAACCAGCTTAATAAAGAGCAAAGCGTAATTGTGGCAAAATGCGCAAAATTACCAAGACATCTTGAGGCAAAACACAAAAACGAAACAGAAGTTGCAAAATTTATGAGTTATCCAACAGGATCTGACGAACGAAAGCTGAGAATAGAAGAACTGAGAAAAAAGGGAAATTTTTTCCACAACACGAATGTATTAAAATCTGGTACCGGAGTAATTATTCCCGAGCGGCGTAGTAAATCTACTGATGCTGCGGTTTTACTTCCTTGTCCATCGTGTTTAGGGTTTTACACGAAAACTAAACTTTCACGTCATTATAATATGTGCGATAAAAAAAATGATATGGTTGCAAAATCGGTTCAAAGGCATGGATCAATGCTTTTACCGACGTACGACGAGATGACTTGGACATACACACTGTTTGGAAAAGCTACCAAACCGAGGGCTTTCATACACTCTACCGGAAAAGCCACATAGCGAGGACCTTTGTGTTAAATTTAACACAAAAGACCTCGGTTCATAAAGAAGACGAGAAATGAATGTATAGGCGGTGTGTGTGAGATGACGGTGGCGCCACCTGGTGGATACACATTGCCTGTGTAAGATTATGGATTTTCTTGATCAAACCGAGGTTTCTGTAACTTTTCCTTATTATGTATACAGAAAGATTCAAAATGGCTTCAGCAATACGAATCTGCGGTCAAGTCAAACCGAGGACCATCGAAAAAGTCCTCGCTTTGAAAAGGTACTCGGTTGTTCCTTGTGTATTCATACACACGTCCTCGGATGGTACTTAAAACAAACACTCATAATTCCGGACATTTCAACAAATAGAGATGACAGACAACTAACAGACATATCGGTCAGCTAAGCTAATTGACTGTTATAGGAACATTATAAATATACTCTTAAAATTTTTTTTTTCTAATTTTGAAAGGAAATAAAAAAGAAGGGTGTGAATTAAATTATTATCCCGTAGCATTATGGGAAAATAATTTAAAAAAATTAAACGTTACTTCAACCTTACCTACTTACCGCCTGTTTACCACCCAAATCAAATCAAATCATACATTTCTCATTTGTATCGCAAGGATCAACCCCCTGAACATTTGTGTTTTAACAATAGAACAAAAGACTTTGTAAATAGTATTCCACCGTAACATATTTTTTCTGCTGAATCGACAGCCATAATTTTTTGAAGTGAAAACTTCTTTAAGCGGGCTTAAGCATTTGTGACAGGTGCACTGATTATATTATGTCACCTGTCACTTAACTGATACCTCTTCGGCAAAGATCGACAAACTTCGCGAACACTCGGAGGTATTTTTTGTTTTCTCTTCGGTCATCACTCCCGGAGTGCCACTGTAATTTGTTAACGGATTGTCTTGTCTCTTCAACAGTTGCGCCTACTGTGAAAGTGCCTAACCAGTTGCTAGGCGCTCCACTGGGCACTGACGTGAAGCTGAAGTGCTACGTTGAGGCCTACCCTAATACGATCAACTACTGGATTAAGAACCGGGGCGAGATGCTGCTTGATGGGTAAGATATTTTAACCTTCCTTTTCTAATAATATTTTTTTTATATCCCTCTTTTTTTCACCCTTTTATGTACGTATGTTACACCCTACGTATGTAATGGACAACGATAAACATAAATTTAATAAATTTGCAAATTGACTACTTTCAATCAAAGTTTTGCGATAGCAAACATTAAAAAAATCCATTGTTTTGCCAAAAATCTTCATGAATCCTGTATTATGTTTCTGTGTGGTGAACAATAGAGTTATCTATCTATCTAAAAAAAATACATCCGAATTCAGAACTTTCTCTTTTTTTATTTGAAATCGGTTAAAAAACCAAAAAGGGTTTCTTTGGTAAAGTTACCTACAAAATTTTGATAACTGAGCCCATGCTAACTTGAGAGTAGATTGAGGGCAAGAAAAAAGTACAGCTTGCGGAATCTAGGTCAATAGTATGTGGTACAAACCAACAAATTGAAGATGAGAAACAAGATACATCGTTCTAAATTCCACAGCCTTTAACAAACACGTGTTTGTGCGTCCTTCCCTTTGTTGTCGCAAGGGTCGCCTATCACCGTCTTTGTTTCAATACGTGTTATTTTGTTTGGATATTGAGCTATTTCTGGGCTTTTGTTTTGAGTTTGAAGTTTTTGGGTCGGGATACTAAATCCTTCTGATAATATAAACATGTTTGTGTAGGTATTTGTAAAGGTTTTGTAATCAAATTAGGGCGTAAGGGCCCGTGCCCTACCCTGATCGCGACCATCGACATTGCGATCAATAACGTAAACTACAATAATTAATTTAACTCAAGAGATTGGATAGATTATTTTCTCAGAAAGGGCATTAATGAGGAGATGATTTTGGCTAGTGTTAAATACTGGTTATAGCGACGAGAGATTGTGTAATTCTGTTCCTATCAAAAGTTCGACTAACAAATAAATGATACTAACAAAAACCAGCGATAATGTATCTTGTTGCTATCATTTATTGTTCAAGTTATCACTTCTGTCAGCATACCAGTAGGCCTACCACAAGCTCTGTTTCGGGCTATGGTGAAAAGGAAATAAAAAAGATGGGTGTGAATACAAACAATACATGTTCCCGCTAATCATGCTACGGGAAATTCATTTAGATATTTAAACGTTACTTGAACCTACTTACCGCCTGTTTACCACCCAAATCAAATCAAATCAATAATTTCTCAATTGTATCGCAAGGATCATTTTAAAACATCTTAAAGCTAGGTGACTCTAGGTGCTACTCCCACCCAAATTAACATGAGCATTAGACATGATTTTTGTCTTGGTCATGTTCATTTTTTTAGACCCACCTGTTGGGAGACAATTTTGAGGTCTCTGAGCATTGTGCCTTCCAGCGACTCCGCCATTATGACTATTTAGTCATAATGGCGGAGTTGCTGGAAGACTGGAAGACGTCGGTAAATCGAAGGTGAGTGATGAATTCGCCGTTGATGTTAATGCCATACCTTGTCAGGACACGAGCTTGAAAATATCCTCCAGTGCCGAGGTGAACAGTTTCGGAGATATGACATCCCCCTGTCTCACCCTTTTTTGCATGTGGATTGGATTTGTACTCTGGTCCTGAAGTTGGATAAACATTGCGGCATTCCTGTAGATACATTTCAACACTTCGATATACCGATAGTCAATTTGACACCGCTGGAGCGACTGTAGCACTGCCCAGGTTTCGACTGAATCGAAGGCTTTCTCATAGTCCACAAACGCTAAACAAAGTGGCCGATTATACTCCTCAGTCTTCTGTAAAATCTGCTGTAGCGTATGGATGTGGTCTATGGTGCCTTTCCGGAACCCGGCTTGTTCGGGAGGCTGAAAGTCATTGAATCATCGAGCCAGACGATTGGTAACTACTTTCGAAACAGCTTATAGACGTGGCTAAGATAGTCAGATAGTCTCATCAGAGAGATGGGCCTATAGTTCTTTAAGAGGGTGTTATTACCCTTCTTGGAGAAGAGCACCACTACGCTCCTGCCCCACGCTTCAGGCGTCGTACCCTCGAGGATGACAGAATTAAAAAGCTTCTGAAGAACCTCAAGTATCGGCGTTCCGCCTGCTTTCAGAAGATCTGTCGTTATTCCGTCTTCCCCCGGTGCCTTGTTACTCTTTAGCTGCTTGAGAGCCGTTCGGATCTCATATAGGCTGACGAAAGTAGCGACTTCCTAATTCAACTGAATAGCGGCTGTGCAAAAGCTTTTTGAAGATGGGTAGAGATATCACTTTTCTGATATCAATAGGAAGAGAGTTCCAAATACGGATAGCTTGTACAGTGAATAAGTGCTTATAGAAAGAATAAGAGTGGACAGGAAGTTGTAGAGTTTCAGAAGACCGTAAGGTACGAGAGTTAGAAAGATTTAGGTATTCAAAGCGTTGAGATTAGTTTAACTTTTAGATAAGGGGGGTGGAGGGTTTAAACATGAAACTGTACAAGAGGGAAAGGAGACGAGTATTCCTGCAAAAACGAATAGGCAACCACTTAAGCTTATTACAAAAATCGGAAACATGGTCATATTTGCGTAAACCAAATATGAACCTAATGGAGAAGCAATGGTCAAGCATCAACTTCTACATCCAGAATATTTGAATTAAACCTGACTTTATTATGATAGTACAGTATGGAGCAGTAAGTAAGAGAATTCAGCTAGGTTGGGCGGTATTTGGGAAACTTCGTCAGTTCTTCTAGTAACCCATCCCACAGTGCTCAAAAACGAAAGCCAGTGCGTCCTACCAGTTATAATAACACGTGGACACTGACGGGTTCATAAATTAAAAGTCGCTCAACAAGCTATGGTTAAGGCTATGCTCAGAGTCTCTCTCAGAGATCGGACTCGGACTCGGACTCGGACTCGGACTCGGACTCGGACTCGGACTCGGACTCGGACTCGGACTCGGACTCGGACTCGGACTCGGACTCGGACTCGGACTCGGACTCGGACTCGGACTCGGACTCGGACTCGGACTCGGACTCGGACTCGGACTCGGACTCGGACTCTCGGACACGGACCCGGAACCCGACCGAACCCTTACCCTTACCCTCATTTACCCTTACCCATTACCCGACCCGGGCTCGGGCTCAGGTAAATGGAACGACGAAACGACGTAACGACGCATGAGTCATGTTTTTTCGTGCGTGCAGCCGGCTCCATCGATTTATAAGACGTTATCACGTCAAAAACTTTTTTTGAGTTTCAGTTTTAAGTATACCCCCAAAATGTATAGTTTTTTTTCTATTTTTGTGTAAAAATCTTAATGCGGTTCACAGAAAATATCTACTCGCCAAGTTAAATTAGTCTAGCTCTTACGGTTTCGGAGAAAAATGGCCATGACATACGGACGGACAGACAGACATGACGAATCTATAAAGGTTCCGTTTTTGCCATTTGGCTACGGAACCCTAAAAAGGGCGCTATCATGAATACTGTACTTAGTAAGTTATGCAACACAAAGTTCGATAATAGTACAAATCGATTGAAAATGCATTCTAGGAATGAAAAACATCTGCTTAGTTGTTTGTTGTTCAATTGAGTTGTTGAGTTTATGAAAGAGAGGTCGGCCAATAGGTATAGTAAAAAACTTTTACATTTATCTTTCTTTTAGATTCATTTATCTTCTTATAGATTCGTCATGTCTGTCTGTCTGTCCGTCCGTATGTCACAGCCATTTTTCTCCAAAACTGTAAGAGCTAACCTGATGAAACTTGGCGAGTAGATGTATTCTGTAAACCGCATTAAGAGCGGGTCGTGCGAAAATTTGAGATTTGTTTTAAAAAAATTCATAACTAAATAACTAAGTGACATTTTAAAAATCGCAAAAGGACTAATTGTAGACTATACATTTGAGATTAATTCGAATTTAAGTGTGTTAAAAAAATATACTATTTAACATGACATTCTATTTAACGCTGACATACGATTTTCATTAGCGTTAAATAGAATGTCATGTTAAATAGTATATTTTTTTAAGATTTTTATTTTTTTACACAAAAATAGAAAAAAAACAACAAATTTTGGGGGTCCACATAATTGAAAGTGAAACTCAATTTTTTTTTTCATCACATCCATACGTGTACATAATTACGTAACATAATTTTTGTAAATCTATGAATAGGTTTACAAAAATTATGTTGAGGTTTCTAAAATCTTTTTTTTCTAAACTGAATAGTTTGCGCGAGAGACACTTCCAAAGTGGTAAAATGTTGGTCCCCCCCCTCTAACTTCTAAAATAAGAGAATGATAAATCTAAAAAAAATATATAATGTACATTACTATGCAAACTTCCAACGGTATTTGGTTTGAACGAGATCTAGTGAGTATTTTTTTTTATACGTCATAAATCTTAAACCGCAATTTACCTTGCGACGAACTACAAGAACTTTTATATTATGTTACTTGTTGCTACGGAACCCTTCATGGGCGAGTCTGATTCGCACTTGGCCGCTTTTTTACAAATCAAATCAATTTTTTTTTTTTTTTTTTAACATAGATAGCTAAGCATTTGGCTGCCATCACACCTGATGGAAAGTGAGTGAGTGGGATATTTGTTTTAGGTCATATTATAAGAATAGTATAAACAAAGTAACATAGTTTTTAATCCTTTTTCGCTTAAATCTTTCTTTTTCTCGAAGTCATGGTATATAGTATAGTATGCAACTCTTGAATAAAACGGATCTATATCGAGGACCATGAATCACTAGCGTCGTTGAGGATTCTAACATTCAATCATCATGAATCACTCCCTGTGGTCGTGATTCAGTCGTTAGAATCCTGCACTTGCTCGTGATTCATCTTTGGTCCTCGATTTAAATCCATCTTTTGTTCACTAGTAGCATAATATACTATTATAATACTTACAAAAAACGTTGATTTTGGTATACCTATTACCTATTTTTTTTAACTTAAAATGACGTACTAAAGTAAAAAAAAATAAAAAATAAAAATTTATATTGCTGCAGTGTATGTGTGCAAGTTTATATTTTAAGTTGTAGACGCATCAGGTATTTAACTGGTAAGGAAAACGAAGTATGTTTATTTACTATTGTAAGGGAGGTGTCCGGCGGGAAATAAAAACGAGCGTTATTTTGACGTCGGTCGTTTATTGTAAATCAACCAGAGGGAGGCAAGCGCGGTTACAAATTATGTCCCGATAATTGGACAGTGAAGAGTCACGTCTCCACTCTTACGTCAGGGTCCGGGAGCCGGTCCGCAAAACGCAGGGGAAGGAGGGTGACAGTACTCGAGAACTAACTGGTCCGGAGAAACCGTATCCGAGTTAGTTTCGCTATGTGAGAGAGCTCGATACAATAAAATTTTCGTCCACAGGTCATGCCGATGGCAAAACGCAACGATAGCGCGTGCTAATCTACTAGTGGCGACATCTAGTTCTGTTTTGAGTAAACCTACGTTACACTCTCCCCCTATGTTCATGATGGCGTCCCGACGAGTAGAACATACAAAACGCCTAATGGTTCTTCTTGTGTCTGCCTCGTTTCTTCGGGTCATTGGTCGCCATTGCAGCTATCTCCAGTGGGATAGCACTCAGTCCAATGTGTTCACTGGTACATCCAGGTAGTGTAACTCTGGGTTTCGCGCAGGTGTCCAGGCAAGCGTTGCCTACTATATCAACGATACCAATTCCAATGGTAGGTCTCGGCTGAGCATCCGTGCTGATATTGAGTGCGCAGAAATCTTTCTTTGCCTCTTTATCTTTAGCTTCTTTATATGTTGTGCATGTCATGCACTTACTTCCTATGACTTCTGGAGAACCGCAGCCGTAGCAAGAGAAGGTAGGTTGTGATGGAGAAGGAGCCTCTATTGTTGCGTCATCAGTAGTAGTAATCTCTTCCAGCTTGCTAATGTCATCTTTCAGGAATTCCTTGGCTACTGCTTTCTCCCTTGCCAACTGTTCCGCTCCTCTTGCAGCAGTCAGCAGTTCATCAAAGGTTTGAACCTTTTCGCGTGGTACCCGTTTTCGAATGTTTACGTGCAGCTGTCCGTAAATCATGTCCAGCTGTTGCTGTTCGGTGTGTGCTGGCGTCGGTAGTTGCGCGAGGAGCGCCCGATTTTTCGCCACGTACACCTCAGTCAGTATGTCAGCTGGTTGACTTTTCGCAAACAGCTCTTGGTAAATCAAGTAAGCTGGTTTTTCCGGTGCGAAAGCGTGGCGTAGACGAGTCTCAAACTCAAACCAAGTTTCGATGCCACTCTTCACACTTTGCCACCAGGTGCTAGCTTCACCTTTCAAAATTAACGGTAGGCACATTATTGCATCCGTATCATTGATTTTATGGACCTTCTTGAATATCGAGGCAGCCGCCAGGAATTCTTCTACCTGCGCGGTGTCTCTCGCTCCGCTGAAGGTTATCGTTAAGTCAGAAAATGACTTTCTTGAACCGCTTCCGTCATTCATCGTTGTTCCTCTTGCCGCCATTGCCGAAACTGCCTGCATCGCAGCTGTAGTGATTGATGCCACTAGCTCCTGCAGTTGCTCCGGTGATATGTACACGTTGGTCGACATCATTTTCACGTGCTTCTTCGCCGTCATTTTTGATGATGATGACGATTTTATAACCCGCCGAGGCCTCGTCCTAAGTGTAGGTCCGTGTGGAGTCCCGGCACCGGAGGTGTCCTGGGACATGAACCCACTGCCGTACGTTGAGCGCCAATTGTAAGGGAGCGAAGTACCACTTCTCGTGCCGTACGTCAGGGTCCGGGAGCCGGTCCGCAAAACGCAGGAGAGAGGGGTGGTAATAGTCGAAATCTAACTGGTCCGGAGAAACCGTATCCGTATTAGTTTCGCTATATGAAGAAGCTCGATACAATAAAATTTTCGTCCACAGGTCATGCCGATGGCAAAACGCAACGATAGCGCGTGCTAATCTACTAGTGGCGACATCTAGTTCTGTTTTGAGTAAACCTACGTTACACTATTTATTATTTGGATATTTGTTTGTAACCCGCATACTTATACATATAATCAGTAACCCAAAAAACATATCATGCTAATGGAAGGAAAGTTTTTTTTTTATATTTGTAATCATCATGCCTTTTATTGAATTTATTTATTTATTTATTAAATGACCAACTATGGAATAATGTAGATACATATTTATATATATATATATATATATATATATATATATCTTACACCTTTAAACGAGAAAATCTTGTATATTATATTTAGGATCTCGGAAATGGCACCAACGATTTTCATGAAATTTAGTATACAGGGGTTTTCGGGGACGATAAATCGATCTAGCTAGGATTTATTTCTAGAAAATATCGGCGTTCGGAGTTTAGAACAAACAACTTTTTCGTAATATCATTACTCCTAGCGCCATCTGTTGCTCAGAAGCAAAAACTAAGCTCTGTGAGAACCTGAGAACTCAAGGGTTTCACAGAGAACGCCATCTATTGTCGAGTTTTGGAACTGAAGGACTACGAAAACACTTGCACTCGTGTTTTTTTTTAAATAACCAGTTCTTATTTTTTCATCATTCATAAGTACCTAAGTTATCAAAAAAATACCGAGCGAAGCTCGGTCACTAACTGCTAGTAAATATATATATACACATTCAGAAAAATAACATCGGATTCGTCATGACCCATATTTTCACAACACAACATATTACTACATATTACTCTTATTTATAATTTAGGCATTGTTATTAATATGTACTGGATTATATTGTGTGCTTTGCTTATGTAGTAAATAAATAAATGTTTATGTCTATGTCTATATGTTTTCCCGGAAGATACCTATTAGTATGATTACCTACTTGCAATTGAAATAAAATAATTGTAGGTACTCAAAAACATGCATGAGGTTTTATTTCATATTTTCAGTAGGATCGGCAACATGTCATGGTACACTTGTATACACTTGCAGTGCAACTATAAACCTTTATTGCTTTTACATCATACATGCACGGTAAGTAGGATTTACTTTAGCGCAAAGAGGCTGTGTAAGTAGGCGTGTGCCGCTCAGTGCATTTGTAAATGTGTTCCATTTTCAAATCACTTTACACTATGCTTGATAAGTCATTACTTATCAAGCATAGTGTGACGGTAAAGGGTAGTTTATTACAGTTCAAGTTATGCAAACCAGCTTGGTGAAACAATCTCTGAAACTGAATGAAACTGAATGACACTGAATGACACTGAATGAAACTGAATGAAACTGAATGAAACTGAATGAAACTGAATGAAACTGAATGAAACTGAATGATACTGAATGAAACTGAATGAAACTGAATGAAACTGAATGAAACTGAATGAATTTGAATGAAACTGAATGAAACTGAATGAAACTGAATGAAACTGAATGAAACTGAATGAAACTGAATGAAACTGAATGAAACTGAATGAAACTTAATGAAACTGAATGAAACTGAATGAAACTGAATGAATCTGAATGAAATTGAATGAAAATCCGGTCCGGACCCGGACCCGGACCCGGACCCGACTCGGACTCGCGGACTCGCGGACACGCGGACTCGCGGACTCGCCGACTCGCGGACTCGCGGACTCACGGACTCGCGGACTCTCGGACCCAGACCCGGAACCCGACCGAACCTTTACCCTTACCCTCATTTACCCTTACCCTCATTTAGCCGACCCGGGCTCGGGCTCAGGTAAATGGAACGACGAAACGGCGTAACGACGACTGAGTCATGTTTTTTCGTGCGTGCAGCCGGCTCCATCGATTTATAAGACGTTATCACGTCAAAAAGATGGGTGTGAATACAAACAATACATGTTCCCGCTAATCATGCTACGGGAAATTCATTTAGATATTTAAACGTTACTTGAACCTACTTACCGCCTGTTTACCACCCAAATCAAATCAAATCAATAATTTCTCAATTGTATCGCAAGGATCATTTTAAAACATCTTAAAGCTAGGTGACTCTAGGTGCTACTATAGAATACCTCGTGAGTGTTGACTAAGTAGATCCTACGTCGAAATGTCACACACACAGTAAAATAGGTGAGCACTCACACAGATTCAAAACCAGAGCCAGAGACAGAGCCAGACAGGGCTTGTGGTAGGCCTACCGGAGTGCCACGCTTTTTTCAGTAAATTAGTTATAAACTTGTCTGTCTGTGTCTTGTTTTTATTCAGTGCTATGTAATAAAATGCTTCCAATATTTTCAAAGCCAAGTCCTTTTCTCTAACAGTAACTCTACACACAGGCCTAAATACACGATCAGGGAGGAGAAGACGTCTTACAAGGTGTCGATGTGGCTGACCATCCGTCAGTTCTCGAAGAGCGACATCGGGACATACAACTGTGTCAGCACCAACTCTTTAGGAAAGAGTGAGGGGACTCTGCGCTTGTACGGTATGTCATTTTTTTATGTAACTAATTGATAAAACAAGCATTTGGCCCACCAGAAGTTAAGAATCACATAAGGTTTTTATTATGAGGCTATTTACTAGAATCTGCAAAAAAATCCCAGACTGATTTGGATCAAATTAGTCTGATTTAGTTTTATTCAAATAGTCTAGTTTTAGTAATTCTACATCCTTGTCAAAAAGTATTATGATAAGTAGTCAGCCTAATAAAACGGCTGGAATAATTTGAATCCAACCACAAATTTAAGAAAATTCGTAAATTGATATAACAATTTGTTTTATCCAATTTCCATTTTATGAGAGCTACAAGATGAGAGCCTTTAACATGAAAGAATTGTTAAATATCTGGACCACACGATTGTCTTTAAATCAAATCCAAACGACTTATAGATCAAAAACCAAGGTTCATATAATATTTTCGGCTCAGAATGACTCGTACATAACCCAGACGAAATATTGAGATCAGCTCCCAAAGGACAGCCATAATTTAAAATATTACTACACTCGTCGCCACTTTCAAACGTCGCAACGTCAAAACTTTCAAAATTCTAGTTGGATTTAAACAACAATTTTTGTTTCAGAAATAAAACTCAACTCGTACTCGGAGGATTTCAGCAATCAAATTAGCGTCGCTGGAGGTACGAATGTTTCACAAAATATTCTAACAATATTATTTTTTAAAATTTGAGCTGAATTTGAGCTGTAGTATATTTTTAGAAGAGTGTGTGAAAATTATTCTTGATGCTGTGTATATTTAATTTTAAAGTCTTAAAAACTCTAAAATTAAATATACAATTAATAATAATAAATAATCTTTATATTTAATTTTCAAGGGGGCTTTTTTGGGGTTTTGTGGGCAATTCATGTGGTATTAAATGAATTTATAGGTTTAAAACTATTGCAGCAGGCTTTTGAAGGGTTAAGTTCTTTAAACTTTTACTTATAGCATGGGGAGAGTGGTAGAAAGAGATGCATATATACATTCGTTTAATGTGTTTATTGTCATAACTCAATTTCTATGGGAGTCATTATTCTGAATCCCAATAATCGAATATGACGCAGGCCTAAGTTTTGAGCTATTATTTTTTCATAATTATACTTACTATACTATACTTTAGAATACAGCCTCTGTTTATTCATCAGTTGACCTATCTCTAGATCGTTTGGTTTATAGATAGCTCAACTGTTTCTTGTCTAACTTATAAATACTTGTGTTAATTGTAAGTTTCTTTCTGAAAAAAGCATCTTTATGAAAACAATTTGGAGAACTTAATCAGTGGTTTTCTTTCTGACAGGTCTTACAGAACCAGCAAAAGGAAATTCTTCAGATGGACTCCTTACCAAAAGAACGTTATTGATCTTATTCATTTGTTATATTGCATGTTTATTAATATTTACGTAGTTCTTTTAATGTATATAAAAATTGTTAAGGAACCTTTGTGTCTGATGAACTCTCTGTTGATAGAAGTAGAAGAAAAAATGCTACAATATTCAGTGAAATGATCGTCCATTTATCAAAAATATATTCTTTTATGTTCTAATTCTAATTTTAGTTGAGGGAGTAAGGTCTGCACTGTAAGCCTACCACAAGCTATGCCTGGTTCTGACTCTGGCTCTGGTTTGAGACTATGTGAGTGTTGACTAAATAAATCCTACGCCGAAACGTCACACACGCAGTTTTATACCTACACTGATGAGCACTCACACAGACTCAAAACCAGAGCTAGAGTTAGAGCCATTGTGATTTCACTATGGCGTTGCATTTTTCCGCCAATGCGAAGTAGCTAGTTTTTTACAATTTTATTTCAAGATCTCAAATGTTGCTAAATTGTTTTAGGTTCGCAATTTTGCAATTTTTTTAATAGTAGGTACCTATCTATTTCCCCATTTTTATTTTTCTTATCGGTTTATGTAAAGTAAATGTAGTAGTAAAGAGAAATTTAAATGTTTTAATTACTCATATATAAATACGGTAGCTTATTTTTAATAAGTTACCTACTGGTTGCAAGCAAAACTTAATTGTTATGTAATATATTGACACTTTGTATTTTATTCGAGTATTATAGCATCAGACACAAAAAGCTTTAAAATGAAGGCAACGTAATTCAATTACATCGTTTCAATTTATGTAAATAATATATTAAGTAACGTTGTAAAAAGTAATATTACGAGGCAACGATAATAATGTTATTGTGAGTTAGATCGTGTAACCGAAATTCGCTTAGTGACGTCAGCCAAATTGAAAGTATTGTTTACGTTTTCGAAAATGTAAACATCACTCGATTATAAGACTGTTTACGACAAAATAAAATGATTATAATGTGTATTAATGTTGTTTTATTTGATGTACAGTACGCATCAAACATTTAAGGAACTTTTTAAAGTATGTAGTTTAAGGAAAAACCGTTAAATGTTCTCGAATGGTGACCGCGAACCGGAAGACGCAACGTAGGACACCCACCTATAAGAGATGGACCAACGACATTGTTAAGATCGCGGGAAGTCGATGGATGGAAAGAGCTCAGAATCTTTCTTCCTGGAAATGTGTAGAGGAGGCCTAATTATGTCCAGCAGTGAACTTTTTTAGGCTGATAATGATGATGATGATAAAATCGTAGTAAGTTGACAAGACTTTTTTAGTTTATTCAATCTTTTGCTCAGCAGTTGGACGTAAGGCGCAAAAAAACTGAAAGTCATAGCAGGTATAATAAATTCTTTGTAGGTAAATTATACACTTTGAGCCAATGATATATAACTTAATAATCCTGTAAAAACTTATTATAAAACTGACTTATGATCATATAAGTTGGCCCTATGTTATTACGTATGTCAAATATTAAGGAAGAATTTTCACGTTCAAAAAAGTAATTAATAGGTTTGCGGGTTTTAAACGTATAATTATATTACATAGTAAACCTTTTAATTAGAATAAAAGACTTTACGGTTATTTTTAAAGATAATTAAGCGATAAAGAACCATTTTAACAACCGATAATTATGTATTGCCCCTCTCAGTTCAGTCCCAGTTCAGTCTCAGGCCTACCATAAGTTCTGTCTGGCTCTGTCTCTGGTTCTGATTTTGATCCTGTGTGTAATATGACTTAAGATTTTAAAAAAATACAAATTAACAATAAAAATTACCAACTGCTAGTAGTATTTAGGCTAGAAATTTCAGTTTTTACTACAAATATTTAATTCCTAGATGATTTCGCATTAAATATTCAAATACCTTTTGGAATTTCACCGACCGAAAGTTATTCAATTTTATTGCAGTCCAGTTGAAATTGCCTTGTTATAGTGGGCTCTACCGTATTATGCAGGAAAAAAGAATTATCTAATTATACTTCTAATATACATCGTACTAGTGAAGTTTTTTTTTTATGCAACTAAGTTGTTAAACAACCACCTGATGGGACGCGGTTACTGTAACCTATGGACGCCTGTAATACCAGAGGCATCACAAGCGCGTTGCCGACCTTTTAAAACTTTTAAAACGCCCTGGGAATAGGTTAGAACATTTTAAACGGTTATAATATTGAATGACAGGTTGGGGAACAATTTTTTTAGTACAAAATGGCAAAAAGAGGTACCTACGTTTAATCAGGCAAGCAGTAGCACTGCCGAAATAATCTCTAGATTGTTTTCAACGGTCTTGAGATAGCTTTATGTTTTGTATGTATTTTACACATTTAGTTAAATAATTGCATATTTTTATTGATTTATAGTGTTAACCCACGATCGTTGTGGACATTTGTGGGTTCAAATCTGACCTGCCTCTTAACCTTTGGGTCAGTATATCTTTGTACCTACATAAATCTTTATTTATAGTCAAATAATTGCTGGGAAAAGTGACCGGGTAAGCGTATTTTTTGCTAAAATCAAGCGGAAAAAAGACAAAACAAAAGTTGCGTGTGCTAAAACTATTCCCGCCCCATAAAAACAGCACTTAAGTCTCGCAAACAAATCGTAGTTTTTTATGCGACACTAAAAATATCATTTGGTATCGAATAATTTTCTCGTATTTTCCACTACGTCGCGTCGCGAACGGTGGAAGTGAAAAAGGAAGTAAAAAACGAAGCTTTATCACTCTACAAAAAATGACAATATTTTATGCAAGATTTTTTAATAGTTTATAGAATGCAAACAAGTATAGTAAAAGCTCTGCTTAGTTTGGGGCTAGATAGTGTTGTGTGGATTGTCCGCTTTATTTATTTATTTATTAAATATAGCAAGGGGACATGGCGTGGCTGAGATTCCTATTTCCAAAACATAAAACATAATGTTTTAGTAAGGCGAAAAGTATCCATTGAATACAGCTAAACTATAGGCAGATAGATAACTTTTTATTGATTAGAATGACACACTAGGTAAGTAGGATACAGTTTTTACCTTAAAAATCACACACATATAAATCACAGTAATACCTCTACAATGGGCGGCCTTATCGCAACTAGGCATGGGCAACCTTGAACTATGATAAAGCAATGAATAAATGAATATGAATAATGTTTATCTTTAGAAAACAAAAAACTATGATCTAAGCATTACTTACGATGCCATACATACTTACAATACAATATAACCCCCAGATAGAGAACAAACATCTACGTTTACCACACAAATATTTTTTCTCGGTGGGGATTGAACCCATGACCTACGGCGCAGAAGGCTATACTACCAACTGAGCTGAGAGGCTGGTCAAGAAGAAGATTTCAACAGTGAATCTCGCAAAACTGTATTACAAGTCCATCTGTGGCAGTGGCAGCGAAAAGGAAATAAAAGCGATTTATTTGATAAAATATTTAGTTGCGATGTTTTTGTTTTGGCTGCAGACTTTGCAACGCTGGCTTTTAAAGTCGGCTAATTAGATAGGTAGTTTTTAATTGCAGTCCAACCGTCTTTGTGTGACAAAATCCCGACTTTTTCCGTGGCAGTTACAAGTTGCGCTTGTTTTATGTTTTTTTGTTTCTTCTTGGCTCTTTCGGACGCTGTGTCGAGTTGTTTAGTCAAGTAGCGAGTAGTTTTCTAGTAGTAAAAAGTAAACAGGCCTTTGCATCTATTCTAGATGATTTATATGCCGTCAGGGGCAACTGTTTTGGCCTATGCCTTTACTTGCAGGACGCTATAGTGTCTGGGACAGGATTTTTAGTTGGACTAGGCTTGCCCAGCACCAATACCACCCTGACAGCTTAGTCGGCCTTTATCCACAGGAAAAACATGGTCAAAACGTGCGGAGTTGGCTAAGCCGCGGGTTTCTTCACGATTTTTTCAAAAAAAGCTTTACTGCCCTCTAGCAGGAGGTATGCGAGTGAATGTGCTGCGCCGTAAGTTGAGACTAACACATGTATGGGTGTGTGCATGAGTACCTAAGGTTGTGTGTGCGAATTGAAATTCATCTAAAGATAAAGATTAAGTCGCGTGCTCATCAAAAATAATTATTTATAAGTAATTTAGTATCTTGCAAAATGATATCATATAATATCAAAAGATTCACTTTGCAACAATTTAATTGAAATACGAAATTACAACTAGGTTAATCCAAGTGCCAGAAGTGGTCTGATAATAGACAATACCTAAAAACCATCCGAGCTCACAATAAGCATGAAACGGCGACTATTTCAACTGTCATATCGATTCACGGCGGACGTCCCCGCGGGTCAATGAAATATTGCATTCGTGTAATAAATCTACATACGTTGTTATACATACACATGACGTCAACCAAGAAACGATGAGGTATTGATAACGCAAAATTACAGTCCAATAACCAGAATTGGAATTGATAATTAGGTCAAAGCTGTATGTGTATACATACACATCAGAGTTTGATCCAATTCTATTCGTTAAAGCCAAGGGTATCCAAAACTACAGTTAAGTATATGTACAGGTAGATTTGCATGTAATATGTATACTGACATCATAGGTATCCAATATGATAAGCGACTGGTGGACGCTCCTAGGCTATTCTAGTTTCGGGACTCCGTATAAAACCCACTTAAAAACGGCTACACAAGCCACGGACGTCAGAAGTTTTGAAACTCAAAGATAGTGAATGTACTTTGTTATAGTGACCTAAAATGAACGGAACTCCTTAAAAATTCGAGAGTTTTCAATAAAATCGACCAAATCACAACGATAGATCAAAAGTAACAAGACGCGCAAAAAACAGATTCATAAATCAAAGAATGTTGCTCCATCATTCAATTCCTCCTTTCATTTGTTCTCGACACGGATTTCGCGTAATCCCGGGGCAATGTTAATTGTACGGACATGTTTACTGTGGATTTGATGATGATAAGCTGAGCGATCTACTGAGCGACTCGTTGTCACGCGGTTCCGCTTTATCGTTCAGCAAGTTTTGTTTTCTCAATCGATATGTCTATTCCTGCAACACAATTAATTCATTTAGGCGATCGGTGAATACGCCGTGTGTTTTTGTTTTAAAAATTTGAAAATGGAACGCTCAAACGAACCGTGTTGCAGAAATAGCAGGGCTAATCGTCTCACTGTTGGAAAAAGGTCTCTCTTTTTTCTTACCATGCCGTCGATTTTCATTATTTTTATTAGATTACTAGATTCTATTTTCTATTTTAAATTAATTTTATAATTTTCTTTCCGATCCTGCTAACATTAAAACAGTGAAACTTATTCTGGAACTGCACGTATTGCTTATTCCCACTTCTATCTACAGGGTTATTCATTATTAACTGCAAATACTCAGGAATTAGGTTCAACAAATAGAATAAAAAATATTTACGAAATTATTATTTTTAAATTTGATCAAAAATTTTTTCAAGTTTTTGTATCAAAATTTTATTTTTATTAATTTCTTTACGGCTATTGCATAATGATTGCCACGGAGAACAGGACGATGACCCACCCAGGCGGTGACTGAACGCAGAGTATCACTCACGGCGCGCGGGCGCGGATCAAAGGTCAAAATAGGTCAGGCGCCAATGATTCCTTTATCGATTTTCTCGGGATTTTCTTAACAAAACCTAAAAAAAATCATTTTATAAATATTTTTTATTTTATTTGTTGAACCTAATTCCTGAGTATTTGCAGCTAATAATGAATAACCCTGTATAACGGCTGAACGGATTTGGATGAACGTATTCTTAGGTACATTACGTAGATAGAGAAGGTTTTTTATTTATTCTAAGGAGTATTTCATGTTGTTATGAACCGTTTTAAAGAAAAAGGGAAACGTCACTTTAAGAATGTGTCAGAAAATAATATTTGTCGAGAGCTAAGAAATAAGTTGGGTGAAATAAAAAGATTAAACTACTAAACCAAACGTTTCATTCGTTCGTTCAATGGATTTGCTCACAGTAGGCTATAAATAAACGTATCATAGGTCATTTTAATACAATCAAACACCACGCGAGCGAATATTAAACAACATTTCAAATAGAGTTTTCAATGGTATCAATTCTGTTTAGAAATCCTAAAATTTAGCTAATTTCGAGCTAAAATTTCGTAAAATTGTTATTCCTATTCTGTTGGCAGCATCGTAAACTTAAATTTAGAGTGACAGCTCTAAAATTAGGATAGTTACTCAATTTAGTCAAAAAACACGTAAATCCGTCATTTTGCTATTCGGTTGTACAATACTTTAGGTAATTTGCGCTTAATTTTAGAAACGTCAATCTAAATTTAGGCGACACGTTACTAGGTGCTGACTAAAGTTTTGTTGTATGGTTGTTGTGAATTTGTGGACGAAACGCAATCAAACTCAAAAAATCATGGAAGCTGGTTGTAGTGGCTGCAAATATAGAAGCCCCGCCATAGTTTGTACCTAAGTAACTATAACGCCTGCCACTTATGAGCAAGAAACATAGTGGACAATCGGCCGGCTGAAGAAGAAATGTCTGCATCGCCATCGTTGTCTGCATTATTAACCAGAAAAGGCAGCCAAAATTATTATCTCGTGCTGCACTCTATATAATTATGTTTATGGAAGAATTAACAGGTGAATCAAATATAAATAGAACTATGCTTTACCTACCTACTATTCCTTCTTTAATAAGATGTATTCTGTGATTGCAGATAGGGATGAAGACATAGTGCTTGAACAAGATGATGGAGTCGAGGAAGAGGAGCACGACATAGATTTCCTCCATGAAGCACGTATAATACGACAAAGAATAATAAACTCTCACTTTCATATTTTTTTAATCAATACAGGAGCATTAGGCTGGTGGAAACAAATAGGTCATACATCTAACATTAAATCATAGTAACTAATATAACCAAACAACATGCGTTATACATAGAGTATGACAGACAGCGGTGTGGAATCAGATAAAACAGGACCGTATTTTATATCAAGTAGCCACTGGAGGATTTTCTTTATCTTCCTCCGCGAGGTCTGCCCCTGCCGGGCTTCTTACAGTACCATTGAAGCCGGTACCGACCTTCCTGGCCTTACCCTTCACTTTTGCCACCCATATACTCCAAATCTGTGGAAAGAAATATTAGTTTCAATTAGAAGGACAACAAAAGGACAAAAACCGCATAAAAAGTTGGTTTAAAATTAATGGCTTGGTTTAAACGTGGCTTTCTACTGATAAAAGAATTTTTAAAATCGGTTCAGAACATCCAGAGATAAACACTACAACGCCACAAACTCACAATATTTTTTTACCCCAAGGATTCATATTTTTTTAATAGAATATAGCCTATAGGCAAGTACACACACTGTTACATGCTCTATGAGCATACTTAATCCAAGCTATGGCTATCTACAAACATGCTCGACCCTGCGTCTACACTTTAAAGCTTGCTCGAAGAGTTTAGGTGTGCGTTGAAAACGCACACCTAAACTCTTCGAGCAATGGACAGTGGGGTTACCGCTAGTTTCGGTGTGCAGGTGCCTGACGCCTCACGCCTATCGTATGCCACAGTTTTGTATGGAGAAACCAAGCTTTTCAAAGAATTCGCTAGGGGCACTTTTGGTTACCGCGGTAACCCCACAGTTCGTTTATGGGTTTTGTTAAAAATAAAAAATAAAAAATAAAAAAACGTTTATTGCCTCGTTTATAAACCTAGGAACTACATTATCATACTAAACATAAACTAAAAATACGAGCACAAAGGGTCTCATTCAGTTATCGCTGGAAGTATGTACATCCAGCACTGATTTTAAATTAAACCCTCTCGGTTGGTTGTTCACCGAGGAATTTAGAGCAATAAGCGAGTTACAGAAAAAACGAACAATCAAGACATATACAGTAAAAGTAAAACGGCAATCAGACCTTTCAAAATATATACAGTTTGTAATAAATATTGTATAAAGTGTTTCAACTTAATAAACAAAAAAAGAACTTGTGTGGGTGACAATAATTCCTATGTGTGCGTGTGTGAGTGAAGGGTGGATGTGTGTGAGTGGTTGAGTGTGTAGTGTTGTGCATTTCGTGAGTAGGCTTCCATGATTCTCCCAGTCTCTTAAGAGTCTGGTTAGCACAGAGGGAAGCCTACCCCGAGGTGTGTGTGGGTGAATGTGTGTGCGAGTGTTATGTGTGTGTGAATGTATGTTTCTTTGTTGGATATCACTTGCTAGATTTACTATCGGAAAACAAACAATCAAATCTTTCCTCTTTATAATATTAGTAGGTAGATGAAATAACTTACATGCTGCCACTCTTCAGCAGTCCGGCTTCAGCCAAAAGCATTCAGCTCCCCCGCCAGCATCCCCTATAATTCTATTATTGCTCTATCAGCTTGGTTACCTGAAAACCGGACATACAACAATCAAATCACTGAAGTGTGTAGCTAGGTAAGTATAAATCATTAATTATACCTATTTCAGAACCAATAAAACATAAATCCTACGTACCTCGTGCAATCAACTTATTAGCCAAAAGCCGTTCCTGGTGGAACGGCCATCCTTTTTGTCTAGTATTTGTTCTTTTTCGGGATCGGGGGCGGTCAGTAGGCTGCTGCATTTTGTAATTTTTCTTCTTTGAGAAAAGTTGAGTTGTTGAATTTATTTTTATGTCGATGGTTTGAAGTTTAGCTGTTTGCTGTTTGCACCCACAGATACAAAAAACCCGTAAAAATAGTGTAAATAGAGCGCCACCTAGCGTCGAGTAGTGCCAAGATGCATGAAATGACAAATGTTTATGTTATCTGTGAACTTAATTTAGAACAAGTTTAGAGGTGTCATAAACACCTTTTAAATTTAGTAAAATGCGATAACAGAATAGCTTATAACATTTTCCTAACTAAATTAGAAAATTTTAGGCTAGTTTAGCTAGACAGATTGTAAACAACAGAATTGATACCAATGTCGATTTGAAATAAGAAATCGTATAGCCTGTCAATACGGCTTTAAAACTTGAAAAACGACACAAGACTAATATATCATTCAAAAGTTCTTGTATCTTTGAATTCGTTTTCTCGCTCTACTCAACGCTCAGCTAATGATAATACATCGCAAGGCTTACTCCCCTGTCGTCTTCATCAATCTTGCTGTACGAGTATGACAGATGATGCCTCGACGTATTGAAAATGGCATCATAATATCCACGATATTTCATCGGGTAATACGAATTGAAAGCTGGGTTTAGCTGTTTTTGAACGACGCGACTAAGTATTGGCAACCAGGCTACACTATACAGTCACTATCACACTACTTACCTTTTAAATCATAAAAAATCACAAACGTTTGTGGGGTTTGCAGATAGTGCATTAAATAGTATACTAGAATTTTTTTCGTTAATTTGTATTTTTAAGAAATCATAAGAGTCATAATATTATCATCTTTACTGGTTTATTCTTACTAACCAACGCCATCTGCTGGACATGCTTGCAGTTAGTTGCTCACAATCGTCAATAGATGGCAGGAGCAGTCAAATATTCAGTTTATGTTTAATTATTGAACTCTGAAAGAAATAATCATTTTCTGAAAATGAATCCTAGCTAGATAAATTTATCGCCCCCGAAAACCCCTGTATACTAAATTTCGTGAAAATCGTTGGTGCAGTTTCTGAGATCCTAAATATATACAAAATTTTCTCGTTTAGAGGTATAAGATAAGATAAGATGTATAATACAAAAATAAGTACTTATAGTAGTAGGCAACAAATATTGCACATCGGCTAACTTCGGCTTCAAAGGGCTTAGAATGCGTCAGAAAGAGATAGCGCTCTACAAAGCCGAAACGCCAATGTGCAATATTTATTGCCTACAACCGCAATGCTTATTGCATACGCATGGTTTTATTTAGGTACATACATTGTTCTTAGGTGTAAGTCAGTATCACATAGACCTTGTATGGGGTATAGCAACATGGAGGTAGGCTTTTAGACAGATAGGTAGGTATATTAATAGCATAAAACCGCTGTTAAAGTAATCAAGTTGGGCCATTTCTATGCACTCGTTGTTGGTGAATAAGTAATATGATAAATAAAAAAAAATGGCTTTCAAATGTTTGGATAAAAACTATTCTTTTAAGTTTGTCGCTGACAGTCCTACTATTTCTTTTTTTTAAACCAACTTCAAAGACATAATCTGTTAAATTATTACAATGCTTAAAATTAACATTTCAGTTGTGCGTTCAAAAAGAAAAGGCTTTGTAAGAACTGCTCAGATCTCCAAAGAACTGTTTTACCTAAAACAGTCAAAACTTTTACCGTTTCTGGGCGTTCTTTTAAAATATCAGTGTAAAAACCTCCAAGATATCTCACGACGTCTCCGGAGGAAACTTGTCTTAAAGATTTATAATAATTTCGTGACAGCTAGGATTTCTTAGTGGAAACTAACATAAAGGAATTCTGGCTCTTTGGAGTTTTCAGCTCATAACTAGCGAAGTTATATGGTAATTCGTAATTTCTGGAAAAGCTCGTTAAATTTAACTATACTTAAACAAACGCTTTGGTCTTGGAGTTATAATACACCCCCATTTTTTAACTACCTAAAAATAGATGTTTGTAATTTAGCCATGTTTTTTTTTAGCTATAATCGAGACCTATTATAAGAACACAGTAATGGAAAACATTTCACAAGTCAACCTCGCATGCTGTGCGTACGAGGTTTTCTTGTGTAGTATTTTACGACATTTTTTTGTAAAATAAGGTGCAATTTTTTTACCAACAACAAACCTCTTTTTTTTTTATGTGGACAATGCACACATCACTATCTAACCCCAAACTAAGCAGACCTTGTATGATGGGAACCAGATAGCTGATACAATACTTGAATACATTTTTTTTGTAAATACTATTTGTATTTTGTTTTGTTTTGTGTTTGTGTTTTGCTGTATTTTTTTTACTTCGAATTCACTAGACTGTAACTTTGTGGTAGATAGAAATTAAAAAATTCTGACCGTCCTTATTTTTTTTCTATACCTTTGTGTTATTTCCTGTTGTATTTTTCCTTGGTTAGAATTGTTTTTCATTTACCGGGAATAGTTAATCGCTATCTGCCAATTTTCCTCTCCCCAAAATGAAAACCTTTTGATCTTTTACTGAAAAAACATTTCCCGTTTCTTCGAAAAACGAAAACATTTTCGAAATTGAAAGCTTTTATTCAGGTTTTATGAATAGAGCGCACATGCGGTCGTCA
The DNA here is from genome assembly GCA_947578465.1 of Thera obeliscata. NCBI lineage: Eukaryota > Metazoa > Arthropoda > Insecta > Lepidoptera > Geometridae > Thera > Thera obeliscata. The sequence goes on along the minus strand of OX387914.1, from coordinate 2,777,072 downwards.
TAACACAAAATTTTACAGAAAATTTTCTGTAACAGAATTTGACGTTCAAATCAAATCAAATCAAATCAAATCAAATCAAACCGTTTATTTGCAACCTTGCTTACACATTATATTTAACTTATAACTAAACATTAACTAGTAGTTGCAAATTGGTCCCAACTCAGCATATGCAAGTTAAAAAACTTACTAAAAATATTTATGTGTTGGACAGTCTCTATATCGAGGAAGGCATCACGCTACGACTATATAATAGGAACAGTATCAATGCAAAATGTTGCAAAAATCGGTCTATCCTTTTCTAACACGTAGCGACTTTTCTATGTCCATCCTTTACTATCACGTAAGGGCTTTTCTATAAATTCTAGATTTTGCCAAAGTGTAGAATGTTCTTAAATATTCCAGGATGATGTAGAATAATCCAATTTAATTTAAGGTACCCAGGCAACGCTGCTAGTTTAAGCCAAGACGATTCTTATTCATGCATAGTGAACAGTAATGTTAGGTAATCTTACCCGAGGCTATTAGAGCCGGCGCTTGTAGGTGACGTGAAGAGAATGGTGCAAGTGATGTTCAAGAACTACTAGAAGTTTATATTTTCCTGGAAATAGTAGATGTTCTTGAAGGCATCAGCACACCAGTGTAAATAAAAAAGATAAACTTTAACAATTAACCCCCACCACTAGACAACTTCCTCCCCTACCTGACGTTTACCGAAGTTAGTCGATCTTTGCCGAAGAGGTTTTTCCCACCTCAAAATGCACAAGCCCGCCAAAAAAAGCTTTAAGCAAGCTCTGCCAGCATATTTGGATGTGTGTGTGTGTGTGTGCTTTTGGTGTGATGATGTGCACTATGCCAGTACTCTCAAACTGTGAAAGAAAACATCGTGAGGAAACCAGTATGTCGTAGTACCTACCTAAAAAGTTAGGATAACATGCGTCAAGTGCACGAAAGGATTGTCTTTGAGGCGCACTTAAAGTGCTTTCACTTGGTTCGAACGATTAACCCCCGAATACTGAAACGCAACTCAGATTTAAGCACGTCTCAAGCGACGAATATTTGACAGTTTTCCCGAATACTGAAACGCAACTCAGATTTAAGCACGTCTCAAGCGACAAATATTTGACAGTTTTCAATGAAAATCTGTCAAATATTCAGTTGTCAGTTGCGTTTCAGTATTCGGGGGTTAGTGACAATAAAAAGAAGCAAGGCAGTTCCAAATTTAAAATTGTTTTACCTAAACTGGTAAACAAATTAAAAAAAACTCTTTATTTTAACGTTTGTTAAAGCATAAAAGTAAATTACAATTACACTATCACATTTGCGATCCAACTTCACGTTTGGCGTTCATTTGAGAACGCCCGGTAAATAAATTATTACCCAGTTACATTAGCTAAAGGTGCGGCCAGATCGGAAATACAGTCCTTTGTGTCGTGAGTCACAGTGAATACGGCAGCTAGATCACTCCATTACAAAAAAGTAACCTTTTCATTAAAAAAACCAATGGTAAGACAACTAAACTAAACAACAGCTTTAATTTTTTTTTTTCTTTAATTATTTACAAATTAATTAAGCTACTGACTCGGTAGTCAGTAGCTTAAAATACGAGTTTAGTTTGTCTCACCATTTTAAACAAAAAGCATCAAAGCAGCAAAGTTTTTTGTACCTTACTTTATTTTTTTCAAATGTTGCAATTCATATTTCCAACTAAAATATTAAGCTAATCACTAAAATAATAAAACCATTTCCATGCAGGATTACTAGCAATTTTCCCATAATTTTTAGTTATGGGGAACTTAAAATTATGGAATATAACCTCACATAAGTAACCTCTCTCTTACCTGTGACAAGGTTATTCCATTAGAGTGTAATGTAATGAGATAGTGCATAGCGTTTGTTTTCTTTTGTTTTATACTAAAGCCGAGGCAGGTTGCATGCTAACTTCAGCTTTGAGCTCCTGAAAAGCGGCCACCGTGACAAAACATTTCCGTCATCTTACGGTGGTACTTTACATCGCTATTACAGTATTCGCTTTTTATTCTACTTTTTAACCGACTTCCAATAAAAAGGAGGAGGTTCTCAATTCGGTTGTATTTTTTTATTTTTAATGTTTGTTACCGCATAACTTTGTCATTTGTGAGCCGATTTGAAAAATTATTTTTTTATCTGAAAGGTACTGCTTCCAGATTGGTCCCATTTTAATTTTATTAAAATCGGTGTTGCTATTTTTTTTAAATATTTTTTTTAATGTTTGTAACTGCATGCCTCCGTCATTTATAAACCGATTTAGAAAATTATATTTTTATTTGGAAGGTTATTCTTACGTCCAGATTGTCCCAAACAAATTTCATTAAAATCGGTTTAGCCGTTTGGCAATGAAGTCGGTTTCTCAAGTTTTTTAAATTTATAATTATTATTTACATTGATTTTGTACTATGTAGTAATTTATGTAGTTGTCTCCTTCTTCTTCCTGCCCTTAACCCTCTTTATGTGGGGTCGGCACAACATGTCTTCCTCCTCCATTCCCCTCTGTCAGCTGTCATCTCTGAATTCACTCTTCTCATCCATGTCAACATTCACAAAGTTCATCCATCTTTTTTTTTAATCTACCTCTCCTTATATACATCCACACCCATACTCATCATTCTCTCTATGTCACAAAAACAATAAATGTAGTTTCATAACCATCTCCTAGACTACAGCTAATGGACAAGATTTGCATGTTAATTTCTTTGCCACCTCGTTGTACTATAGATCATGTTCAGATCATATCGTATGGTTAACTAATGGTAACAGCGTGTTAAATAAACGCTTATGATTTAAACCGTGGTTTTAAAGCACTTGTGCTTGTTAGGGCATGGTCATTAAAACGAATTATAATCTAATGGTTTACTTCGCGCAGTTCATATTAAAACATGGACAAAAAAACATAGATCAGTGTGAAACCTTCCAACGGTGCGTGGTTCTGCAGATCATCACAGACCGCGCACGACGACGCACGGCAACGCTCAGGGCGCTTGTACACGCTAAGAAAATTTGCCGTTCCTGCGGCAGACAAGACAAATTCTTCGTGTAGACGACAAGAATTTTGTCTGTTCCACACACGAAAACTTTTCGTGTCTTCCGCAGACAAGACCAATCGAAATGTGTACACGACACGATTTTTTTCGTGCAGTCGTCAGTCGGGCGTAGGGCGCGCAAGTAATAACAAGCACAACTAAAACTACCTGGCTGGGCTGGCTCAACCCTACTACACCGCCCCCCGCCGCTCCGCAACAACGTTCGCCGCGTCGTGTCTTGCGCAGATAAGATTTTTTCGTGCACCGCTGCGAGCAGTGTACACAGTTATTTTCTAGTTACGACACGAATTCTTGGGTAGACCCGGCGTTTTTTCTTAGCGTGTACAAGCGCCCTCACAGAAAGGACTCCTGTGCTACCGCGCACCACGGCGCACGAGACCGTTCCCATGGTGTGTCGTGCGAGTTGGTGTGGGCTGGTGCGCGATATCACGCACCGGTGGGAAGGGGCTATTAGAGAGGAGTGAATGCAGAGATGACGGCTGACAGAAGAGAATGGAGGATGAAGACATGTTGTGCCGACGCCACATAAAGTGAGATAAGGGCAAGAAGAAGAAGAGTTGATAATAAAACATGTTTATGTTTGGAACAGGTGCAATATTGTACCTGTTCAGGTTGGAAAAAAAAATTATGATAGGTAGCTGCTGGAGAAGTGCGAATAATATTGAGCAATAAAGCTTAAAAAACCAACAACTACTAAAAAATAAACAGTTTAGAGAAGTTTCAATCACTGCATTACGTAAACCTTTTCCCTGCATGCGTGTCTGTTTTGTGTTTGTCAACTTAAAATATTTATTTAAAATATTTTAAATTGAATTTTTGATTTACGTCGAGCAAACAAGAGCGTCCCATATTTCTCCGACATACATTATTGCACGTCATCTTATGGCATATTCTGTGGCAGGGACACTGTACAACTTCATAACTCTGTAAAGCTTTGCGCAAATATAAGCATTCTGCGGAGACGATCTGTGAAACGCTGTCAAATATGACAGCAATATTTGACAGTGTTTTACTAATCGCCACCGCATAGCCTTGGCATATGCGCAAAGTTTAAGCGATATTGGAGTTATTTTGACAAAATGTTTGCAAAACTTTTGCAAATGAGCAAAAATTATGACAAAAAAAATCTTTGAGCCTCTCTTGCATAAGCACTTTTGAGACTTTTTCTAAATGCTAATTATATTTACGCTATTTGTGACTACGGCATACATCTACTAAATAAAATATGATTTTAAATCGGCCATTCCCAAGTCTAGTCCTTACGACCACAGTCCAGAAATTCAAGCGTTTACTCCAATATTCTATATTCACAATTTAATGTCGCTTACCCAATTTCGTTCGTGGACAGCCGTGTCGGTTCGGACAAGTAACTCCCGCCGGATATTGCAGTCGGCTGGAACGTACCTTAACTTGCCGTCTTGTAAATAAATAAATAAATATTGTGGAAAATCCACACAGCACTATCTAGCTACAAACTGAGCAGATCTTGTACGATGGGAACCAGATAGCTGATATAATATTTATATAGATATTTTTTGTAAAGACATACTTAGAGTGCAAGCAAATACTCAGACAGAGAACAAACATCTGCGTTAACCACAAAGTATTTGTTCTTCGTGGGGATCGAACCCACAACCTACAACGGCCTACAGCGCAGAAGGCAGAGTAAGGCAGAGTTACAACTGAGCTGATAGGCCAGTCGATTTTGTAGGGTATCAACATACATACCTAATGCTTTAAAAAAATAAAATATTTAAAGGTTCGTCAAATTATATAATAGTAATCAATAATTAGATCCGCAAATTTAAACTACCCACTTCCTTAAAAAAAAAAACAGTTGTCTGTAAAGTCGGTTTACTGACGATAGTTGAACGTGACAACGTCATACATCTGTCCACGCGGACACATCGCTCACTCAAGTAGGAGAAAGACGGATGTCGAACGCTGCCGAACGCTGAGGCCGATTGTGCCTCTTTGTCGCTCGTTCCGCGCTCTCGCTGGCACTTCAAGCCTTAAATGGAACGCCTCAGAGCGAGGTACCCGCCGCATGAGTCATGTTTTTTCGTGCGTGCAGCCGGCTCCATCGAATTATAAGACGTCAAAAGTTCAGCTGACTAGAACTTCCTTTTATTAAAGTCGGTTCAAAACTTATCATGGCTTGTGATGAAGAGTGTCCACTTGGCACTCTGATCAAATAGCACGTCAGCTAAACGACGGGAAACATTGGAGAAATGACTCCATCGGAGATGATCGGTCACCTCGTTATATTGCATTGAACCCGTGGCACCCAGCACTGGTTTGCAGCGCTATCAAAGAAACAGTGATTCCACAAGCTTTCATTTACCTCGGCTCGTATTCAGAAATAGAGCTTGAGTCAAGCGTAGACAATAACCGGCACAATAACTACCTACCAAGATAAGGTACATCACAATCCTAAATATCAAGATAACTACATATATATTATTTAATCGAAAGTACCTACTTACCTTAAAACCTCGGCCTGCCTCCATGTTTGCTATACCATAAGCAGGGTCCATGTGATACCTACTTACACCTAAAAACTATGTATGTACAAACTTAACCATGTGTAAAGCAATAAATGTATTGAGTATTGAGTAGATTTTTGGGATTTTTCAATGGAGAACTGTCAAAAAATCTATGCTTGAGGCTCGACTCAGACTCAAGCACTGTTTCTGAATACGGCCTTTTGTACGGAGTTTTGAACAAAAACTGCATTGGAACTTCTTATTATACAGGGCGTCCCACGGATATGCCACATGGAGGAAAAGTACCTTGAATATTGTAGAGGGAACATTTTACTGAAAGAAGACATTATTTGAATTTGGAACACACTTTATACTGCATATTTAATATTTGACTCATTTTGAGAATTTGTTAAATAATTGATAAATTTTGTATTAAAAATGTTAAAATGTATGGCCTTCCTTTTATTTCTGACACTATGTTATAAAGCAAAAACAATTTTTATGGTGAAGCGTTTTCAATCGGTATGGTAAAGGTAGAGGGTGATTATTTTTCTCGTGTAACGGGTTTGATCTCTGGTTCAACCATACAATTATTTAAATATCTATAAATGCACTTTATTTTTTTTTAATTCAAATATTGTCTACTTTTAGTAATATCTACAAATTTTTTTTTTTTTTTTTTACAATTTATAGGTTTGCGTTTGACTGCTATCTCATTTTTCTCGTGTAACGGGTTTGATCTCTGGTTCAACCATACAATTATTTAAATATCTATAAATGCACTTTATTTTTTTTTAATTCAAATATTGTCTACTTTTAGTAATATCTACAAATTTTTTTTTTTTTTTTTTACAATTTATAGGTTTGCGTTTGACTGCTATGCTATGCTATGCTGTTAAGTGATGATGCGGGCGACGATGTAGCACGCTTACCTAGAAGATACCTATTCACTCTTGTCTTGAAAACATCCAATTTGTGGTTTACTTTGGCATATCCGTGGGACGCCCTGTATTTGGCAAACGATCATCTAAAGTTATAGAAAATGCAGTTAGCCGTAATTTTTTACCTGTTTAACTGCTTAACTCCACAAGAAACAGTTTGATAAAAACTGTTTTTATACTTTTGTTAGCAACAGAACACCCGGCTGTTTTATGAGTCTGCAATACCAATTAGGTCATAAAATATGATGCTAGCAACTGAATATGCATGAGACTTGAACTCTGAACCAATTTACTGCACAACCCAAGCAGTGAAAGCTTTATATGAATAGGCATATAAGCTTTTGACAAACAGTCCTCTATAATTCCTGGTGTCAGACCTAGCTTTTAGATGTTTCAATGTGATCCATCTTATACTATTTTACTACGAGTTGATATTGAACTCATTTTACTAGGAGTACTTTTATTACTGTTGAATAATATCACAAGGATCACTTTGAAACTTTAGCTGTAAGACGTTTCAAAGTGATTCTTGCACGTCAACTGAATAAATACACTTTTGATTTTGATTTGACTATATCTTCTAAATATATAAAATTCTTACGTTACTGAGTGACAGACAATCAACGCACAGCCTATACCGTTAGTCCTAGAAGCATGAAACTTGGAGGGTATGTTCCTCTTATAACGTAAAGGTGCACTAAGAAGGAAATTGGAAAACTATTTCCCTAAGAGGAGAAAAAGAGGAAAAACGTTAAATCAACACACAGCATAAGCTTTTAGTCCTAGAAGCATGAAAATTGGTGGGCTTAGTACCAGGAGACGGACACATGTTTTTTTATACCGAAAAAGTAACGGAAACGGGGCGTAAAGGCAGTGGGGCGAGCGAAGCTGCGGGCGGCCGCTAGTACATATATATATATATGTATATATATATATGATATTTCGACTCACTATTACACGACTGGATTTGAATCCACAATCTTAGGATCGAAAGGTGAAGCTGTAACCACTAGGCCACAAGTGCTCTCTATGAATAATCTTGAGCTAAAGTTTACTGTCTTTGAATGCTAACTATTTGAAAAAGCAAGTTATATACTTCTGCTAAAATTCCGATAGGTAAAAACAAACAGGGTCGCAGGGCGGCAATGGTTTAGACTGGCACAGGATCGAGGTAGATGGCACAAACTAAGGGAGGCCTATACCCAGCAGTGGGTGAAGTCGGGCTGTGGATGATGATGATGATAAAAAACAAACACTCACAAACCCTCCAGTTTATTTGTGTGCCAAGAACAGGAAATAGGCACCTAATTACTGGCATAAAGATCAAAGACGTTGATATTGACTCAATAAGGAAAACTGGTGGAAATTCAACAGCTTATCGAAGTACCTTCCTAATTAGGTATTTGATAGAAAATCAATAAGTTGTGTCATATACAGATTTGAACCAGGTTGCCTAAGAAATTAAAGGAATATTCCTTTAATTTCTTAGGCAACCTGGTTCAATTCTCTCATTTTTATTATACTCCCAATTTTGGACTGGCCTCTCAGCTCATTTGTTAGTAGCTCTGCCTTCTGCGCCGTAGGCCGTGGGTTTGATACCCACCGAGAACATTTTTTTTTTTTTTTATAACTGATAGCTAAGCATTTGGCTGACATCACACCTGATGGAAAGTGAGCATGCAGCCTAAGATGGAGCATGCTTAGCCATAATGTGTGTCGTGAAAATACATAGATGTCTGTTCTCTGTCTGGGTGTTATATTGTATTCTAAGTATGTATTTACAAAAATAAAACATGCAAGTATTATTTCAGTTACCACCTGGGCGATTATGTCATTCTGTTGCAATCAAAAGTATGATACAAACAAGGAACAGCGATCACATATCTTGTTGCTATCAATTTTCGGTCGCTATCTATCTGTTGCCTTAATTGTTTGACAAAGCGAAGTTCCTATTTGCTATCTCATGTTTATTACGTGAGCATTCAGACTTGTTGCAATCGTTCTTTGTCAAATATAAGTTTTATTTCAATTTGTTTTTTATTGCAATCGAAGCTAAAATAATGTCAAAACTGACAAATGGATTTTGATTGCAATAAAACATACGCAATCACTCTACTGGTTCCCATCATACAAGCTATGCTTAGGGCTAGATAGTGTTATGTGGATTGTCCAAAATATTTATTAATTCACGATTTAAAAATTCACAAATACTTTTATCAGCTCCACGGATCGGAAAACACACTCGGTGTATGAATAAATTATTCAAAATATTTTAATTTACACTGTTAAACTGAAACCATTATTACAAACTATTTTGAAATCCATCCTAAATAATGCAAGCCGTATAACTGGCCCATAATTTACAAATTAACATCAAAATTCTGTGCATCAGATGTTTCAAAACTAATTTTAAAATGTTGTTGCATACACATTGTTACATTGATTATGCCCGTGTTAGTATGCAAATATGCTTAAGTAATAATATTAATCTGATAGCTAATAAATTGCAATTTGAGCTCAAAATAATAGCATTATCATAACATGAGTTCATTTTTTTTTATACAACTAAGCTAGCAAAAAAGCATACAGCCCATTTGATGGAAAGTGGTTACCGTAGCCTTTGAACGCTTGCAACACTTTGATGTCACGGACTCTGCCACTACACAAACCAATAAAAATGGAAACTAATAGGTAAAGAGGCACTTTAAAAAAATAATTACAATTTATACACAAGAAAAAAAAAACACTTTGGTACGCTAATAAATTATTATTATGACAGAATAATTATAATTTGGATCAAATAAATTGCTAGGGCGACGAAGATGAATACATGAGCTATGTTTTGATTCATGTGCACGACTGGTCAGAAAGCCTCCCCTAAACATTTCCAAGGAAGAACGTTTCTGAACCCTAACTTCCAGCAATCGTAACAATGTCGTCGGTCCATCGGGTGGGTGAACGTCTCACGTTTCATCTTCAAGTACGTGGTTGAGAACCTTTATTCCCCAAGGCTTGTCGAAATTATATTAAGAGTTCAGAAGTTAAAGACCTAATAGTGTTTCTCCTGGGTAGAGTTAAACATTTTTGCCTAATTCTGCACCAGCTGGCTTTGCTAAGTTGGCAACACTGCACGTGACTCTTTACCACGTCTCCTGGGCGTGATGTGAGGAAACTTTATAAACTGAATACAGGGCCTAATGTTCTTCAACTTGTTAAACAGCCGTCTAATTTTTGCTTACTAAAGAAAATTGTGCGGATGCCCACCTGATAATAAGAAGTAGCTAGGAGAGCGCTGGTGGCCTAGTGGTAGTGGCCCCGCCTTCCGATCTTAAGGTCATGGGTTAAAATCCAGTCGTGTACCAATGTTTTTTTCTGCCCAAAAATTTATGCTCACCATGCCAGTGCTCTCAAACGGTGAAGGAAAACATCGTCGGGAAACCGGCATGTCGTAGAACCTAAAAAGTTCGAAAATATGTGTCATGTGCAAGAAAGGAGCCTCTTTGAAGCGCACTTAAAATCCTTTCACCACACTTGGTTTAAAAGAAATCAGTGACAGGATAAGAAGAACAAAAATAAGAAGTAACCAATTCTGCAAATTTAAGGGCTATTTTGCTGCAGCTATACTTGACTAGTTAGTTTCATTTATACCGTTCGTACTAGACTTAAAGCTTTTTAAACAACAAAGTAGACAAACAAGCATACGGCCCACCTGATGGGAAGCGGTTACCGTAGCCTATGGACTAGCTGTACTACTGCTTAGACGCTACTTTATATTATTATTTTTTATAGGCTACTTTTGGCTTTTAATAATTGACAAATTGTATAAACTCTTATTACTAGTTGTCAATATAACCAACGGTTAAAAGCAATCTGACTAACCAACCGTTTATGTCGGTGCACAGTGGGTAAGTCTTAAAACTCATTAAAACAATTACTCATTACACATACGCACGTCATAATTACCACAGATAGTATATCTTAGAACAAAGATAAAATGGCCGACAGACGTATCAGAAATAATTAATGTTTAAACTGTTAATTTCTAAAGGTAATTTATCAAACATGCTGTGTGTAGTTCTGTTTTAGTCTCTGAAATGACAGTGACCGTCATGTGGCTTATTAAAATGTACCATAAAACAAGATGGCAGCTAATACACTCCTGGAAGTACCAAACTCCTAATGAAATTAAGGATTTATTTAGCCAACACTCACACAGACTCAAAACCAGAGCCACAGACACAGATAGACAGAGCTTGTGATAGGCCCTACTGAACTAATAAGAATTAAAAAGAAAAAAAAAGAAAAGGGCGTTTTAAAATATTTTAAGGGTCACCAACGTGCGAGCGATGACTCTGGTGTTGCAAGCGTTCATAGGCTACGGTAACCACTCTCCATCAGGTGGGTCATATGTATTGTTTGCTAATATAGTTGTTTAAAAAAAAATTACATTCATTCGAAGCTAACCACATCTTAGGAACATTCTAGATAGTTTCTACTCGATCACGTCTTGCTACTAAAGTTAGATAATGGCTGTACTGATATTGCGATGCGTAGAACGGTGCTCATGCATAGTTTAGTATTATTTTAACGAGTTCGTGGTATCTTTAGCAACATTGTGTTGGGAATTTAGATTTTCAATACTTTTTAGGTTAGATAGTAATTTTAGCGTAGCTGTAAAACTCTTTGTGAGAGATTAATTCGGGAAAGTAGTACCACCATGCCGTGAACCAGCAAAATATCACCACCACTTTTGCATGCGATTTTTTTTTTATAGATTTATTTATACAATCATGTTAAGTTTCCTGCTTCATTTTTATATTTATTTTTTAAGGTATTTGACTTAACAGTCAACTACTTACCTACTGGATCAACGAAGTTGCATTTAGTTAAAGAAACGTCACCTTGCTTTTTATAATATAAAACCCTTTATGTACATAATTATGTATTTTATACAATAAATACGTCGACTTTGACAAGAAGAAAAAAGAGACTATTCCTTCGACTCATGATGGTAATAATAGTCAATAGGTGAGAGATAGTTGGAGCATTGCATATCTTTAGATAATACCATCAAAGTTATGCAACGCAAGCTTTAACTTCCAAGGTTTTCACAGCTATAGGCTTTAAAAGAAATACCTTTTCCGAAGACTATCATCCACGAAGTTAGAATCTTGAACATACGTTTCCCTCGGCCCGACCGATAAGGTGGGATCAGTATAATGGGCGGTAGTCACGCCACCTCGTGATAAGGCTACTCATCCAGACTTTCAAGTTGTGAAGCTCAGTAATGGAGTTGCGTATTATTTTAATGGATTATTACGTAACTATTCGAAGTGTATTAGTTGGCATGAAGTCTTTTCTTTCTAGAAACGTGTGGAAATGTCAGGGAAGAGTAATCAAAGGAAATGTAAAGGCCTGCGCACACCTAGTTCGCTGGCGGTTGCGATCAGTGAAACGCTGTCAAATATCGCTGTCAGATTTGAGATTTGACAGCGATATTTGAAAGCGTTTCACTGATCGCTACCGCAAGCGAACTAGGTGTGCGCAGGCCTTAAATATTGGAAAATGACATTAGTTTGACAGATGCTCAGTAGGCCTACCACAAGCTCTGTCTGGCTCTGTCTTTGGCTCTGGTTTTAAGTCTGTGTGAGTGCTCACCAGTGTATATACTATGTGTGTGACGTTTTGACGTACATGGCGTCGATTCCAGCAACACAACTCGATTGAGTGATCGCTGAACCCGCGTTCCATTTTCAAATTTTTCAAACATAAATTGACAACTCACATCGATTTACGCGATCGCTTGAGTAATTTGTGTTCTTGGAATCGACGCCCATATATGTATAGGATTTATTTAGTCAAAACTCACACAGACTCAAAACCAGTGCCAGAGACAGAGCCAGACAAAGCTTGTGGTAGCCTCCTGGTCTCGAAACACGTTTGTGGAAATGCGGAAAATGACATTAGTTTGACAGAGGCTTAGACCAAACTAATGCAATTTTGTGAGTTTGAAATTAAGATGTTTGCAGCTCAGTCATGCCTTAACGTTTGATTTAGCTGAAATTTGTAATTAGTTAGTGTTAGTTGTTCTACTGGGTTTAACTGGATTAGCATAATAAGCTAGTGCTTATTTATCCAGAACATATATAACAAATGGGTTAAAAAAGCTACCACGTAGGTAAAACTAGAGGCGGCTACCCACATGCCCCATTCTAACAAGTTTTCCGGTCAAATAGTAACCTAATAGTAAAACAGTAAACATACCAACCAAATCATAACCTCTACAACTCAAATATTAGCGAAAGACACACACAATTAAAATTTAATTAAATTGCGGCCCGCTTTGACATGGTAAATATTTTCAGTGATACAACTTGGTAATCAACTACAGCTGCTACGTCGTAGCTAGCTGCTACGTATTGTGCTACGACGTGACGTAGCAGAATTTAGAGCGTCTCGGCTGTAAACAGATTGCGTAATACATTACGCTATCATAAAGTACCTAGCATACATTTTAGATTTTATTAGTTGGGACCTCTTTTAAATCAAAAAGTAGAAGTGCCTGTTCTTTTAGGCTTGGTCTCGTGGAACTGGCACCTAGACTCACCTAGCTTTTAGACGTTTCACAGTGATCTTTGTGGTAACTCAGAAACTAGAAATTATAAAGTTGAGTGACTGTATTTTATCACACTTTGTCCAGGTAAGAAATATTAAAGGTTCTATTCCCTTTGGCTAATTGTTAAGTAGATTGGCATTCATAATTATGTTCCTTTGTTTAAAGGCGTCCTACCCTGACTTGGTAAGCTACGGTATATTAAATACTCACTGTTATATTTTATAATTACGTTATAATCTATTCTGTGATTTTATAGCTTTTATAAATGAACCTACTATTTTCATAATTATAATATTTTTTGCGCTGAAGCTGATCGTAACTGTTTTAACAGATTTGACTAGCCTCTAGCTCAGTTGGTAGTAGCTCTGCCTTCTGCGCCATAGGTCGTGGGTTCGATCCCCACCGAGAACAAATATTTGTGTGGTTAACATAAATGTTTGTTCTCTGTCTGGGTGTTATATTGTATTCTAAGTATGTATTTACAAAAAAAAAAGTACTCAAGTATTATATCAGCTATCTGGTTCCCATATTACAAGCTCTGCTTAGTTTGGGGCTGGGTAGTGTGGTGTGAATTGTCCACAATATTTATTTATTATATTTATATATAGATAATTTCAGGTATTTACAAGCTAACCTGCAGACAGTTACTAGTATTAAAAGCTAATAAAATTGATACTCCAATAAAACCATTGCATGGAGCAAACAAGCCGACAGCGGGTGGACAAGTTGGAGCCGTGCCCATGGCCGTGTTCCCTCCTTTATGAGACCAGGGGCTTGCTCATCGGACATGACACAGAGTGTTTTCATAAGTCTTCGGGATTCTATTAAATTCATTTAACTTATTAAAGGCCTACGCACACCTAGGTCACTGGCGTCGGCGATCAGTGAAACGCTGTCAAAGCGCTTCACTGATCGCTATCGCCAGCGACCTAAGTGTGCGCAGGCCTCTTAGTAACGTCAGAGGTATAACAGAAAAACAATTAAATTTCACAAAAAAATAATATAATTTCACGTTTCTCGTAGGAAACACAGCAATGCTGCGTCACAGCAGAGTTATGAAAGAGAGTGCCTTTGAGACCAAGGGTTTGCTTATCGGACATGACACACAGTGTTTTCATAAGTCTTCGGGATTCTATTCAATTCATTTATTAAAACCATAGGTACTTTGAGAACATTTAGTAACGTCAGAGGTATAAGAAAAAAACTATAGAATTTCACAAAAATATGTCACGTTTCTCGTAGGAAACACAGCAATACTGCGTCAAAATCAGAGATAGACGTGGTGTAGTGATTGATGGTAGTACTTCCCCAGACTAGGTACATTTAACATGTCTTGATGCAAACCCCGTCAGAAATAACTGAATACAGAAATAAAAAATAAATAAAATGGAAAAAAGACTGGAAAACTACTACCATACTTTGAAGTACTACATATCGTGTTTCATGAAAGACCAAATGATGTCATGGTGCTTTTAAAAATCTCGACAGCAAAAGGAACCGTCTGCAAAAATGATTCAATGCCAAAGTTGATTTTTAGTGTTCCGCAGGATTATAACCTAAAAACAAGCGATAGCGATTAGAGATACAAAAATGAGTCAATATTTATTCGTAGAATAAAGATCTTGACAATATTGCTTTTTCTGTCAATAGAGCTAGACAATGTCCTTCTGTCAAAAAAAATCTCTTTGCTTGTCACAGCTCTTAGAGCGATGCTCTTGCTTTCACATTTTCTATAGTTATAAAAATCAATCTCATTATTTATATGTATATGTAATTCGTACTTATAAATTGTTTCTTCTTGTATCTCTTCTCTTACTATGTGCCTTAAAATAAATAACTTTTGCTATAACATTTAATAAACTAGGGCACATTCCTGACTTCTGTGACGTAATGCTTTGTTATAGGCGATAGTTACCGCTTAACATCAGGCGGGCCATGTGATTTTTACATCAGCTAGTTGTACAAAAAAAATAGCTACCATGAAGGAGTGACACTTAGCCGTGCGTCTAGAAGTCCGGAGGTAAAGGTCGTGCAGTTCTTGTGCGCACGTAATTGCTGTCGCAAATCTGTCGCGAGGTATGTAATCAGACACTGGACACTTGGATCGTTGCCCACGGTCATGTTTACTCCTTTATGAGACCAACCTGCTACTGTTTATTGGACATAAGTGGACCGTATTGAATTCATATCAACCATACTATTGCTTTAAATATACAGGGTTATTCATTATTAGCTGCAAATACTCAGGAATTAGGTTCAACAAATAGAATAAAAAATATTTATGAAATTATTTTTTTAAAATTTGATCAAAATTTTTTTCAAGTTTTTGTATCAAAATTTTATTTTTATCAATTTCTTTACGGCTATTGCATAATGATTGCTATGGAGAACAGGACGATGACCCACCCAGGCGGTGACTGAACGCATAGTGTCACTCACGGCACGCGGGCGCGGATCAAAGGTCAAAATAGGTCAGGCGCCAATGATTCCTTTATCGATTTTCTCGGGATTTTCATAACAAAACCTAAAATAAATCACTTAATAAATATTTTTTATTTTATTTGTTGAACCTTATTCCTAAGAATTTGCAGCTAATAATGAATAACCCTGTATAAATAATAATCTTGTATATAAACGACTAGCCTTTCAGCTTAGTTGGTAGTAGCTCTGCCTTCTGCGCCGTAGGTCATGGGTTTGATCTCCACCGAGATTAAATATTTGTGTGGTGAACACAGATGTTTGTTCTATGTCTGGGTGTTATAATGTATTCTAAGTTACATACAAAAATATGTGAGTATTATATCAGCTATCTGGTTCCCGGCTCGGCTTAATTTGGGGCTAGATAGTGTTGTGTGGATAGTCTACAATATTTATTTATTTATTTATAAACGCGGTCTTCAGAGGTATCTATTTGATTTTTTTTTATACAACTAGACTAAGCTGTCAGAATGGTATAAGTGCTGGCCAAATCTATTCCATCTAAAATCTTGTCCCAGGCACAATAGCGTCCCGTAAGTAGGGGCTTTTGAGTAAACACCAGTTACCTCTAACGCTATAGAAAACATCTACAATAGATGCAAAAACCTGTTTTTTTTAATGTATTTATTTACAAAAAAAACTAAGTATTATATCAGTTATCCAATTCCTAAGTACTCGTAAAAGTTGTGCTTAGTTTAAGGCTAAATGGCGGTGTATTGAATATACAAAATATTTATTATTACTATAAACTTTCTACTATTTTACTGAAATAATAAGTTGTCAGGAACAGCATACCTCTATTTAGCAGATCATGCTTGTTAGGAATTTCGGGTCCCTTCTCAATGTCACGAGCCCCATTAGGGGGAATAGCTGAATAGATCTCTTTTGTACCAATTACACTTGTAGCTACATTGTTGTTTTGTCAATTGGAAATATAATACCAATTTTGATGATATTATTGTACCTATTTGATTTAATAAATCAGATTTTTGACATTGTTGTCAGATTAATCAGACGGATTAAAATCTGTAGATTGAAAAACTAACCCTATGAATATACGCCCTGTATATACAGGGTGCCCCACGGATATGCCACATGTAGGGAATGTACCATAAATATTGTAGATGGAGCATTTTACAAAAAGAAGACATTTTAAATTAAATAAACCAATTTTAACTAAATTCATATTTTTTTTATCATTTTAAGCATTTGATAAAAATAGTTGATTAATTTTCTATTTAAAGTGTTAAAATTCATTGAATTCTTTTTTTCTGACGTCATGTTATTAAGCAACAAAAAACAATCATCATGATGGAGCCTTCCGATCTGTGGGAAAAAGGTACAGAATGCTTATTTTTCTCGTGCAACGGGTTCGATTTCTGGTTCAACCATGTAATTATTTAAATATCTATGTATGCAGTTTAAGTTGTTTTTTAAATTCAAATAACCCATTCTTTCAGTAAAATGTTCTATCTACAATATTCAAGGTAATTGCTCCTCTATGTGGCATATCCGTGGGACGCTCAGTATATTTTGACAGCTGATATTTTAAAGAAAGATAACCAAGTATGTACTTCAATGTTTGCCAACCGGGTTTTAAAACCACGTTTGATCACCAAGTGCTCTTTAAATATGCTTCTCCAGAGCCAAGTGGAACTTTTAAAAGCGGAGGTTTCTGCCAAAACAATCCATACATTAGGGAAGCAAGTGGCGTGTCTTCAGGAGTGTTCCGTCACGGTGCTGGCCCCCAGACTTATGGCTCGGAGTTAGCCACGATTCCTGAACTAACTATTCACTGAGTTTGTTCCAAGAAATGTACTGAAGCGAATTATTTTTACATAAAATAGATAGATACTCTTTATTGTCTACCACATAAAAATACAGTACAGGACAAAAGAGTAAACAATTAGGCAAAACAATGGGCGACCTTAAAGCTGAGAGACAGGCATGCTTGGCAAAATAGTCCTTGATGTAAGAAACCTAAGCTTTAAGACTTCATGAAATAACTGAAAATCAATATGATTTCTGACCTCATTTATAAAAACTATGATTTAAATAATTATATTAAAAAGGCACAAAAACTAAAAAAAAGGTATGACTGTTTGATGTTTCTTTTTTGCTAAAATTATTAATCAATAAAAACTGAATCATATTTTCGAATATTTTTATTTGGGTTTATTTATTGATTTAACACTTATAAAATCACAAACTTTTGAAACATTTAAGAAATCTTTGAAATATTTGGATTTTTTTTTTCCCACACATTTGAAAATCTTCACCGCAAAAGTTTATCCCTCACGTGGCCTAGAACACCACACTACCTCTACATAAAAATGGATGAAACGACGAACACTAGGTTTTATTCGTCACAATATTGCGGAAACCCTCTTACACGATCTCCAATAAAGCTACCCGTGCTGCCAAGATTCTAGCAAGCTCACAATATGGGCTACGATTGTTTTTGATATAACTTTTGAAACTATCATGGTTTTAACACTTCTGTCATGAGCAACGGGAACTGGAAGAAAATGCTAAATAGCATTATGTTCGCCTATGTACTGTTTTTTGTGCAATAAAGTATTTCTAATCTAATCTAACGGGATATTTACCATGATTTAAAATGAACAACGAAACATTTAAGATGATTTAATTTTGTGAATTTTGACTTCCGATTTTTGGGCACAGTTATCATAGTACATGCAACTGTGCACGATTTTCCTCTCTCTTCATGACATGCCCGTCATGAAGAGGAGGAAGAGGGAGGGTATGCCAGTGCTCTCAAACGGTGTAGGAAAACATCGTGAGGAAACCGGCATATCGTAGAACCTAAAAAGTTCGAAAATATGTGTCAAGTGCACGAAAGGAGCCTCTTTGAGGCGCACTTAAAATCCTTTCACCACGCTTGGTTCGAAAGAATCAGTGACACGATAAGAAGAAGAAGATGACATGCCCGTACCACGCCAGCCAATCTCCTCAATTTTTCTGTCACTGGCGCTACTTTTAAACTTGTCCCGATGTTCTCATTCTGTATCTTAACCATTCCAACTCAATATTTGCATCTCTGCCACATGTACCTTTTTTACATACATCCGTCTTTGACTAACACAGATCCATACAGTGCGACAGGTCACTGACTTTCCTGCAAACTAAAAACCTTCCAGAACATAACCATACATCAATTAGTGCCTCCCGTTCCATAGCCGTCAAAACAACCATTCCCGCATACCATTCTATTCTCGTGGCTGCAGTGCCGTATTTAGTATCAAACAGGCGGGTTTGTAATAGATATAAGAAGAAAGTGATTTTTATGATGTAGGGAAAAAAAACTTTTTGAATTTGACCTTGGATAATAGGACGTTTCAAATCGATTATTGTAATACCAATGAATAAAGAAATATTTGATTTGAGAGAAGTATGGAGACATTGACGTTGAAAACCTTTGCTAAAAACCCAAAACAATAAAACCCTCTCCATGACAACCCATACGAGAATCCTATTTTTATTTTCTTCTAGTTTTTGGTCTTAGCCATACTTTAATTGACAATACCATTGTAAATGAAAATAAATTAATATTTTAGTTTTTTACTATCAGATAATAGTTAATTTACAGGTTTCTTCAACGTTATAAAGTTTGCCGGAAATAAAGACCAATATGAAAGCCAACCACATTTATTTCAGTGTACAATTATTCTCTCATCGCCCATAGATGGTAAAATTAATTTGTATGGAAATACTACCTTAAGAGTTAGCTACCTAGAAACGGCTCTGTCTAAGTAATATACAAGCTATGAATACACAAGTCAGACGCCAATCTGCATCTGTCTTCAATCATTGTGGATTCCGCCTTGACATCCCATTTCCTCGCGAGCTTCGGGTATTATGTTTACGTAAAATTATATGTTGATATGAGCCGTAATCTAACTTTAAGGCTAATTTTGAAAATATAGAGACTACATTTTGAACGCAATCTGAAAAAATCATCTACAAACTTATATTTAGGTTACTTAATCATATTCAAGTATTAACTTAAAAATAAGTTTGTCAATTGATAGATGCCTAGAAATTCCCAAATAAATGACACCAGAATAAATGACCTGAAGAGAAGGGAAGCAGTTGAACCGATTTTGATAAAACTTTTAAGGAACCAATCTAGAATACCTTCCAGATAAAAACATATTTTTTTCAAATCGGCTCATTTCAAACATAAAAAAACAACAGTATTAGACCTACCACAAGCTCTATCTAGCTCTATCTCTGTCTCTGGTTTTGAGCCTGTGTGAGTGCTCACCAGTGTATTAAACTGTTTGTGTGACGTTTTGACGTAGGATTTATTTAGTCAACGCTCACAGACTCAAAACCAGAGTCTGAGACCGAGCCAGACAGAACCTGTAGTAGGCCTACTGGATTGCGAACCACCTTTTTTTTACTTAAATTCATTTAAAAAAAGCGGCCAAGTGCGAGTCGGACTCGCAACAAGTAACATAATATAAATGTTCTTGTAGTTCGTCGAAAGGTATATTGCGGTTTGGGATTTATGACGTATAAAAAAATCGGTTGTCTGTAAAGTCGGTTTACTGACGATAGTTGAACGTGATAACGTCATAAGAAAATACTGATGGAATGGTTGCATTTTTCAAAAGAATTTTAATTAATATTTGTTTGATAGATATTTTGTATGGATATAGTATAGATAAGGAGGTAAATGGAAATCACAATTGAATCTTTACCCGACTCGGACTCGCGGACTCGAGGACTCGCGGACTCGCGGACTCGCGGACTCGGACTCGGACTCGGACTCGGACTCGGACTCGGACTCGGACTCGGACTCGGACTCGGACTCGGACTCGGACTCGGACTCGGACTCGGACTCGGACTCGGACTCGGACTCGGACTCGGACTCGGACTCGGACTCGGACTCGGACTCGGACTCGGACTCGGACTCGGACTCGGACTCGGACTCGGACTCGGACTCGGACTCGGACTCGGACTCGGACTCGGACTCGGACTCGGACTCGGACTCGGACTCGGACTCGGACTCGGACTCGGACTCGGACTCGGACTCGGACTCGGACTCGGACTCGGACTCGGACTCGGACTCGGACTCGGACTCGGACTCGGACTCGGACTCGGACTCGGACTCGGACTCAGACTCGGACTTGGACTCGTTGTGCAATGTCGCCATGAAAACAGTTTTTCAAGTTTTTTAATTTTTTTCTCTTCTTCTGAATCATGATATTTCAATTGTATAAAATTACCCATGAATATTAACTTAACCCATAAAAAAAATATACTAAAAATAAAAATACTCAAAACACAAAGAAATAATTAGTACAGTAGTTGTTACCCTACTTCATAAAATGTGTTTGTTTGAATCTAATAACCACAATCATACAATGTGTGTTAATTCTTGGCAATGTTTCAACTTAATGGCAATTCACACAACATCGGGTGGGTAGTAACTTCCCGGCAATTACTACCGGACGTTAGAACGGCGTGGTAACCCCGATAGGGCACGAGTGCCGGTTTAACTTGAACGACTTGATTTGCTGTGGGATTGAGAGCTTTATACGGATTCCAGTTGTTGTGTTTGTTTAGTTGGCTCTATTTTTCAATCTATGTCTTACAGTTAGTACTTTTTAAACTTTCGCGATCAAAAAACATAATTATTTAAACTATTAAACGGGTATTTATCGCGTATATTACCTTATTTTATTTATTTTCGCGACGTTTCGGATACGTTGCATTATCCGTGGTCGCGGGCAGATTGGAGCGTCAACATGAGTGCTACGTTTCAAAATGATTCTTGTAATTGTAATGAATAAAATTTTATTGAGTTTGAGTTTTCGACGATAGGATTTATTTAGTCAACACTCACACAGATTCAAAACCAGAGCCAGAGACAGAGCCAGACAGAGCTTGTGATAGGCTTGCTGGTTCGCCGAAGCGTTAGATAACAGAGTAAGCCATCAAAGACTCCGTACGACAGAGCTGTCAAAATCTCCGGAAGCCTAGTTCAGATGACAGAGGATTGGCTGGGGTGCTTGACCTAAATCCAGACTTACCTAGCTCTGTCCAAACCTAGTAAATTTGGGATACCTGCCGTTGTTTTGGCAAAAATATTATTGAACATCTGTGTACCTCAAAATGATGGACGCAGGGTGAGAGCACGATCTAGACGTGCGTGACCTACGAGGCAATGTTTTGTTATAGGCGATGATTACCACTTAACATCAGGTGGGCGAATTGCTTGTTCCATCAGCTTGTTGTATACGAAAATGGCGTGATGAAGCAACAAAAATGTTGTAGAACAAAATTTTACGCATTAAAACTATTTCACTAGTTTATCAATAATATTATTATGTTAAAATTATAAATAAGTAGGGTAGTATATAGGCCACTTTTTGCTTCAACAGCATTTCATGATCGCCACTGCGGAACGTTTAGACGTGCGCAAGCCTTAATAAAGTTCAGCTTAACAAATGTTTATTAAAGTAATAAAACTTACTTTTGTGATAAAATACTGAAATTCAGAATTATTCAGAAATTACCATAGTAAGACGGGTTTTTACGTAAAAGAATTTCATTATGGAAATACGCCCGGAGCGCGTTTTGCTTTGTTCATAAACTTAGTAACTATTAAGCATGTATTCTCTATCCAACTATATAACTAAAATTTGTACAAGATACTTGTTTGCTTGACTGGCTGCTAAACTCTCAGCTCAGTTGGTAGTACCTCTGCCTTCTGCGCCGTAGGTCATGGGTTTGATCCCCACCGAGAACAAACATTTGTGTGGTAAACATCGATGTTTGTTCTCTGTCTGGGTGTTATATTGTATTCTATGTATGTATTTACAAAAAAAAAAGTATTCAAGTATTATATCAGCTATCTGGTTCCCATAGTACAAGCTCTGCTTAGTTTGGGACTAGATAGTGTTGTGTGGATTGTCCAAAATATTTATTTATTTATTTTATTTTTATAAATATAAAATTAATGAAATCACGAGACTCCCTGAAGGAGCGATTTAAGGAAATTAATATCCTCACAGTAATTTCAAAGTATAATTTACATTAACGTGATAAAATAAAAAATGAGGATATCCGTATATCCACATATCATTAGTTTTGCTAAATGTATCTACCGATTCATATTCACATTGTTACTTTAACTTTTACGATAAATATCGAACATTCAATTACAAAATCTAAAGTGTCTAGTGTAGTTAGTAAATAACTATTTATTAGATTAAATATTTCAAGTTTTAGATTAGTTTCAAATTGGTCCTTGAATAAAAAGACTAAAATTGAAATTGAAAAGAATCTACAAACTGATTTATCGATCGACTGATCGAATCTAGTACATACTAGATTCGATCAGTCGATCGATAAATCAGTTTGTAGATTGTCACCTTTAAAAGGCAACTATTACTTACATAAGTAATAGTTGCCTTTTAAAGGTGACTATAGAATGTTTTGAACAGTTCAGTTTACGATAAATCACTACGAAGAAACTAGAATTCTCTCGATATCCAATCTGGAATTCCACGTTTTCTGCTTCTGTTGTCCCTACGGACTCTGATTGATGAAGAATAGAAATATTTGCCGCTTTGATTTCAATCAGAGAGCTTCACAAACCAACACTACAGAGTGTTGGTTTGTGAAGCTAATAGATGGAATACATTATTTTGATTAAACGAACTACTGTGGGTTATTTTTATGAAACAACGTTATATTTATCATGATTAAATTTTGTTGAGTTGACTTCCGAAATTTAAGACTTGAGGCCATTAGGTATTGTATGTTAGGTTAGGTTAGAGAACAAGCAGTCCTTAAATTCTTCTTCATACTAAATCTATGAGAAAGAGTATTAAAGACGTCAAAAACGATGTCAAAAAGTTAAAATTTATAATTTAAAAAAACTTGAGAAACTGACTGCACGGCCAAACTGGTGAAACGGTTTTGATGAAATTTCTATGGTAGATACTAATCTGGAAGAAACTTAAAGATGTTTTTTTTTTCAAATCGGCTCTTGAAAATGAAAATGAAAAATGAAAATGAAAATAAAAAAACGGAATTGAGAACATAATGAAACTATTACACGGGTATTTATTGCGTATTTTACCTTATTTTATTAGATTTTTTATTTTATTTTATTTTTATTACATAGCCGAAACGTCGGGAAAATGAACACAATAAGGTATCTAATATACGTGATAAATACCCGTGTAATAGTTTAATTATGTGTTGTGATCGCAAAAGTTTAAAACAAAATTGAGAACCTCCTTTTTATTTGAAGTGATTAAAAGAGTAACTTTCCATTCTTTGTATTGTATTTAATACCTTCTCTAAGCTGCGAAGTATTGCACGGCACGGAACAAGTGACTAAGTGGGTGCAAACTTTCGCCAACGGGATATTAAAGTATTAAAAATCTTCGGAGATATAGCTGAGGGACCAACTTATTTCATTATATGCGACTTACGTCATACGAAGTCTATATAATATGAACAAAGTCAGGAGAACATAATAGCTTTTATAGATTCTGTGTGCATTTACTTTTCTGGCTTTTAGATTGCTAAAAACAGGACCGAGCATGGAAGGCATCTGCAGGCCGATCATGTAACTTTTGTTGCAATGGTTTCAATCAAAATCTAATTGAAACTGTCAATTTGCGATCACGTATTAGTTCGAAAATTGATTGAAACCATTGCAACAAAAGTTACATGATCGGCCGTAATGTCACTAGCGCTCGCCCAACCAAATGGCGACCGCGTATAGCATTCATCATCATCATCATCATTATCAGCCTGAAGAAGTCCACTGCTGGACATAGGCCTCCCCTAAACATTTCCAGGAAGTACGATTCTGAGCCCTTTCCATCCATCGACTTCCCGCGATCTTAACAATGTTGTCGGTCCATCTGGTGGGTGGGCGCCCTACGCTTCGTCTTCCAGTTCGTGGTCGCCATTCGAAAACCTTTATTCCCCAACGGTTGTCGATTCTTCGAGCTATGTGGCCTACCCATTGCCACTTCAACTTACTAACTCTACGAGCTATGTCAGTGACCTTGGTTCTTCTACGGATATCCTCATTTCTGATTCTACCACGTAGTGAAACTCCCAGCATAGCTCTCTCCATAGCTCGTTGCGTGACTTTGAGCTTGTGCACGAGGCCAATAGTTAGCGACCACGTCTCAGTTCCATAAGTACACGCACTGGTATAGCATTGCTTAGAGTCAATCTTCTTTTCTTCTATTCCAGGAAGGAAGGAAGGAAGGAAACTTTTATTAATGGTAGTCACAGAAAAGTGCTGACGTGCACATCCTCGGCACGGTTTTTTTTAGGTACAACTTGCTTATGGAACAAGCTTAAGGCCCACTTGATGTAAAGTAGTAACCATCGCCTATAACAAAGCATTGCCTCGTAGATCACGCACGTCAGGAATGTGCCTTGCGGTGCACTGCCCTGCGTCCATCAAATTGAGACTTAAACTGAAGTAAAAGCACTTAATTAAAATTGTCGATATTCTGTTTTTTTTTATGCCATAGCAGGCAGACGAGCAGACGGGCCCGGTGATGGAAAGTATGCACCGTCGCCCATAGACACCTGCAACACCAGAGGTGGTGCTGATGCGCTACCGGCCTTTTAGGAACTGATAGACCCGCCTTTTAAAGGACCCCATGTCGAAGCCCTGAGGGAAAACCGCAGAAGACAGCTCATTCCACAACTTACTCGTGCACGGCAAAAAAAACCCCGAAAAACGAGCTGTTGTGGAAAATCAGCCATCCAGGTGGTGAGGATGGAATTTGGCTCTGCTGCGTGTGGTGCGATGATAAAAATCAGCCGCATGCCAAACAGTTCCTCAGAACATTTTATTCCTCCCCATTGTAGATATTCAAAATTTGTGCATAACTTTGTTGAAAAATACCGAAAATCGGTTATAAAGTTTGAGCACCTTATCCATGGATACCGAGTTTCGAAATAATATCCACTTTTGGTCGGAGCTTATTTGAATTTCTATGTGCATCTGTCGACTTCGAATTTAATATTTGTTGGTGCGAGGTGGTTTCCTGGTTTGGTTTTAGTTTCGTTATGACTATATTTTTGCTTGAATCAATTCTTCTTGCCGTATCGCTAGAGCACTGGTGGCCTATAATGGTAGCAGCCCCGCCTTCCGGTCCTTAGGTAGTGGGTTTGAATCCAGTCTTGTACCAATGAGTTTTTCTGCCCAAAAAATATAAATGCCTTTAATCATTGAAGGTACCTCTTTTCTCCTTTTGGATATCTCTAAATATCTTCTAAATATATAAAACTCTTACGTTACTGACTGACTGACTGACAATAAACGCTCAGCCTAAACCGTAAGTCCTAGAAGCATGAAACTTGGAGGGTATGTTTATTTTATAGCATAAGTGTGCACTAAGAAAGGAAATTGGAAAATGATTTCCTTATGCGGAGAAAAAGAGGAAAAACTTAAAAAAAAAACTACGGGGCGTATCGGCAAAGGGAAATATCCTTGGCAAAGGGGCGAGCGAAGCCACGGGCGTCCGCTAGTTATGCATAAAATTTGTGTTATTCCTATCCTTCCTAATTTATCCGATTATTTTATATTTATCCGTCCCTCTGATATTATAATCCTAAATTGAATAATTCACCTCCCTGGGGCCATCCCCAGGGAGGTGAATTATATGTATATAGAACTTTTGAAAATTTAAAAAGTTCAATCCGTCTCTCCTTCTTTTTAATAAATAAAAAAGAGATGATTTATTTACACAAAGAAACTTACAATTAAACAAATATTTACAAAATGTACAAAATACACAAGAAACAGTTGAGCTATCTGCAGATCGTTACAAACGATCTGAGAGATGATTACTATAAGATACTCTCACCAATGCCACGCTTTTTCCCCCTCACTGCCACGGATTTTGAAAAACAAATGAGGTAATCTTCTTCTTCTTTTCGTGTCACTGGTTCTTTCGAACCAAGTGTGGTGAAAGAATTTTAAGAGCGCTTCAAAGAAGCTCTTTTCGTGCACTTGACACATAATATTCGAACTTTTTAGGTTAAATGAGCTATGAGCTACTGAAACAAAGAATGCAGTTTACTGAAAATACATAGCGGTTTAGGTTATTCCAAGCATTGTTATAACATTCTTCAGACTGAAAGACAGATAGGCACCGTCGCACCTGCACATGAACGGTGAAATATTATCGCGAAATCCCGGTTTTATACACGAAAATAACATATTTCTCAAAAATTCTCAAATTTCATGTCTGGGTTTTCATTTTTGTGGACAGTATGTTTGTGTGCAAAACGTGACGAAATAATAATTGAGCCACTGAAAAATAGAGTGACCGTGGAAAACCAGTGAAACCTAAACAAAAGACTGGCCTCTAGCTCAGTTGGTAGTAGCTCTGCCTTATGCGCCGTAGGTCGTGGGTTCGATCCCCACCGAGAACAAATATTTGTGTGGTGAACATAAATGTGTGTTCTCTGTCTGGGTGTTATATTGTATTCTGAGTATGTATTTACAAAAAAAAAAATTTTCAAGTATTATATCAGCTAACTGGTTCCCATATTACAAGCTCTGCTTAGTTTGGGGCTGGGTAGTGTTGTGTGAATTGTCCACAATATTTATTTATTTATTATTTAAATAAAATCTTATCTAAAATTAAAATAATGAAAGCTTCATTCTCAGTCGGAAACTAAAGATAAAAGCGATTTTCTTACGAATGTCAACATAAAGCTACTAAGATACAAAAATCCTTGCAAATTCCAAGACAATGTTTCCAAATCACAACTTTTAACGAGTTGAAATAGCTTTTTAAAGCACTTTTTTAAACGAAACAAATGGCCATTTCTTCTTTCCATACCGATATCAAAGTTGGGCTTCTCTTAATCGTCGCTTAAACTACAGTTTAAGCGCGTTCCAGAGATCTTCCAAATTGAAAAATAACTGAGCGTCTTAGCGATAAATTTAAAACTACCCTTAGCACGATGTTCTATTATTATCGATATGCCATCGAACCCAATACAAAATCCATCAGGCATTAACCGCGATGCCCGAATTATTTAGGCAGTGTGATTTTAGGCACGTGAGATTGAATACTATATGTTTAGGCAAACATATGCAGCAATAAATTTTTATACGTCTTGAATTTTTATCATGTTTGTGAGATTTTTTGTTTTTTTTTCCGGGTATTTTATTTCATGCTTTTATCACACACACACATATGGCACGTTCTAAATGGGCTTACACTGATATGCAATTCGTATATTCAGAGGTATTTATCCAACGCTGAAGTTTATTGATAAAAAAATAGTTTCGGAAAAAAAAACTTAGTGACAAACAAAATGTGCACATGAGTGACAAATCACGCAATACGCGTAGAAGAAAGCCAATAAAGAAATGCGTTCTGCGCATCTTGTCACGGAGTTTTTCAGAGGTTACCTTGTTTGTCATTTACGACATTTGATGAAGTTAACTGGTGCTAAGGGTATCAGTAAACTTCCAGTTAAATCGCTAAGATGGAATTTCGGTCATTCGTACTTTGTTTAAGTTCTTCGAACAAAATACGAATAACTTTGTTTTCGATGCCTTGAATTTTCTTTGTTGTAGTCAATCAGTTAACTTACGCAAAAATACCTGAAAATCTATAAGTACCTACTTATATTATAAAGAGGAATGATTTATATTTTTGTATTTATGTATGTGTAACAAATAAACTCAAAAACAATTGAAATGAATAGCTTTATATTACACTGGTCTCAAATTTTTTTTTTTGTACAACTATTTATTGGAACAAGCATAATAGACTACCTGATGTTAAGTGGCAACCACCGCCTGTATCAAAGCATTGTCTCGTTGACCACGCACGTCAGGAACGTACCCTACGATGCTCCGCTTTACATCCATCAACTTGAGGCATACAGATGTTCAGCCTCACGTGCCAGTAATTTCACCGGCACCCACACCCTTCAAACACTGGTTCCTGAAACACAGTTTTTACTAGTTCGGGAATCTATGGATTCAATCATGTTTACTGTTCCATGTTTATGTCAATAAAGTTATTTTGTATTTGAAAAAAAAAAAAAAACAGAAACAATAATTCTGTTTAGCGACATAAATATGTATGGTGGCAGAATTTCCCCGCGCAAGCTCACAAAGAGCTCTACTACTACTAAAAAAAATCGGTTGTCTGTAAAGTCGGTTTACTGGCGATAGTTGAACGTGACAACGTCATACAGCTGTCCACGCGGACGCATCGCTCACTCAAGAAGGAGAGGGATAGATGTCAAACGCTGCCGAACACGGAGGCCGATTGTGCCTCTTTGTAGCTCATTCCGCGCTCTCGCTTGCACTTCAAGCTTATATGGTAGAGATTGTGCAATTCACGAAGACGCGCCCCTCGCGGGGTGCGGGGAGTTTGCTCCGAGCGGCAGTCGCGAACCGTAGTCTATACATTGTAGTGTGCGTGTGCACTCATAGGTAATTAGTGTGTACCGATAACACTCAAACATTGACGGAAGCTTGCACACATTATACTATAAACGGTTAGGAGGAATAGTGGGGCGCGCCTTCGTGGATTGCACTATCTATACAGGGTTATTGGTAATTATACAACGTGTATCAAAATATGTGTACTATCCTGAAGGGGGGTGAATTTCCACCCCCCGGGGAACAACTTTTGTTCAACGACTTTTCGAACTTCGATTGGTATCTCTGAAAAAACTGCAACGAAGTTTCAACATGAACAGCTGACTTTATACAAAGTGACAACCCCAAAACTCAGCTACAGAGATAGTAGGTAGTAGTAGTAGACTTACAGAGGTAGTAGGTCAAGGGGTCAAGGGGTTACAAGGATAGGGTTGTCAATTTATTTAGGCATTATGAAATTAAATATTTTTGTATGGGAAACTGAAAATAGGAATTTTTAATTATCTCCCCCCCACAACTGATCACCATTGTGGTCTGAAACCCCCCACCTTCGCATAGTACACATATTTAGATACACCTTGTATAAGAAACCAGTTAAGGGCTCCTTCTTTACATCTTAACAAACAATATTTGTTCCACGACTTTTGTCAAAAATCAATACACTTCCCAAAAAAATTTTGTTTTTTTTTTTAACACGTTTTAGCTTTAAAATTTAAAATTTTGTTTTTTTTTTAACATGTCTATTGTAGACGCTTCATGGTAATGACCGGTGACCGGAGTCGCATCGCGACCCCGCACCGCGCGCCCCTTTCATTGAGATTGCCGCGCGCCGCGCCTCGGGGCATAGAGTTATAATTATTTAGAATGACAAGTTTGTTAAAAATAACTTATTATGTTTTTTATGGAAAAAAAATAACGAATTATTGAAAGTCGTAGAACAAAAGTTGTTTGTTAAGATGTACAGAAGGAGCTCTTATCTGGTTTCTTATATAATTACCAATAACCCTGTATATGGTAACGCTGCATGAGTCATGTTTTTTAGTGCGTGCAGCCGGCTCCATCGAATTATAAGACGTTGTCACGTCACAAATTTCAATTCTTCAGTTGTGTCTGAAAACTCTCCACTAACCAAATGCCCACATTTTTCTGTACATTTTCGCTTATTACCTATCTGATACGAGCTAATAAATTTTAAGCGTACGCGATTAACTCAAAATAAGAAATAAAATGCCGGGAAAAATTCGCGGAAATTCTCACAAACATGATAAAAATTCAAGACCATCTCAAAACACTTCGCTACAAATGTTTCCTCAGGATAATGTACTGAAATATAATCTTCCCTCGAGATCAGAATGGCGTTTTCATTACAGCGAGTGGTTCAAAAATGATTATCTATAAAAGGATGCAAAATGGCGAAAGAAATGAATTCTAAAAAAATACGCGTTTATACCTATTCATAATTAATAGAAAAAATATATTTCATCATTGACTCAGTTTGACTGGCCTCTCAGCTCAGTTGGTAGTAGCTCTGCCTTCTGCGCTGTAGGTCGTGGGTTCGATTCCCACCGAGAACCAATATTTATGTGGTGAACACGTGTAAAGAATAAGAATATAAGTATTATATCTCAGCTATCTGCAGGGCTACCACGAGCTCCATATGGTTATGGCTATGGCGGTCAAATTGTGTATAGATAGGCTGACCCACAAATTCATTTTCTTCTTGGGTTTGAATGTGTTGACACTGTTGACAGCCATAACCATAACCATTTGAAGCTCATGGTAGGCCAGCTGGTTATATATTACGAGCTCTGCTTGATTTAGGGCTAGATAATGTTGTGAAAATTTATTTTCATTACTCATACTCTGAAAGTAGGTCTGAAGTTGCCTGAGGGGCCTAATTGAAAGTAAAACTTTCAGCCCTAGGGAGAATCGCTTTCTATTGACAGCTGTCAAATTATAAAAAAAACAAGTTCTATTTTATTCAATCATGTTCCAACTTTCTAAAGTCTTTCTAACTGCAAGGAGGTCGTTGAACCAAATTCTAACTTTTTATTCAGCAAGTAGGTTGGAAACCCATTACAACGGTAAGAAGTTTAAAAAGTCTAATAAGATAGCGCTATGTAAAATTTAAATTTAAATAACATAAAGATAGTATTAAATAAATAATATATCTTCTAAATTACTTGATTAATATATAGCTTCAACTATTTATTTAAAATAACATAG
This sequence comes from Thera obeliscata, assembly GCA_947578465.1. Taxonomy (NCBI): domain Eukaryota; kingdom Metazoa; phylum Arthropoda; class Insecta; order Lepidoptera; family Geometridae; genus Thera; species Thera obeliscata. The sequence continues at coordinate 2,745,813 of OX387914.1, read as the reverse complement.
ATTTGACATTTACCATTTTTTAAATTATGAGAATGAAAATAATGGCTGAATAATGCTGGCGAGCCGAAGCCGAAGGCCCGCCAGAGAAAAAGAAAAAAAAACCGGGAAGGCGGCAATTCAATCTTCATTTTCACAAATTTTTCTTTCATGTTTTTATTTTTACTTTCCTTGTATTCGTAATGAAAAGCACAGTGTTTACCTCGGGTGAAAGTCTTTTAAGTCCCTCAAGCTCCATTGGCGCCCTCGCTAACGCTCTGGCGCCAAACCCGTCTCGGGACTCAAAAAACGGTGACTTTCAACACTCAGGTAACAATGTACTATTGTTTATATATTAGATAATAAATGGTCTAACCTTTCAATATTGATAATTGAGACCCAATTTAGAATCACGCTGCAAGTTTGCGAGAAACTTAAAATGATGTGCTTTATTTCAAAAACCATTTAATAGTTATGTGCTATAAAAATCCTATTAACGTGGACCGAAAATGATAAAAACAAACATCAAAAACAAATACCCACCTGCCACTCTTCCTAAAACGAGGTAAACACATCAGAAACTAAATATTGCAGAACCAATATTTTCCCTCGAAAATAGCAGCGCCATTTCGGCTAAAACCAGTCGAGTAAGCGATAAAGTCATTCAACCGACATTTGGTACATCCCGTAGAGAATCACTAAAATATTGACGTCTCGTTTCATTGATACGATTTTAATAATGGTTAAATATCTTCTCAATAGTCTGATAAGTCTGACTGGAAAATATTAACTACAAAAGGATAAAAACCTACGTCGACTTTGCGTTTCAACTCGTAAAGAAACTCGGAAGAAAATGACATTGTATAGTAATGTATAGCAAACGTTTAACTTTTTTCATTTAGAATGGATGATTTGAATCGATATCTAAAGTTGTGGGACTGCTTTGTGGTCCTCTTTGATAAAGCTCATACTTTATTTTCAAATTTATAGATAGTAAATACCTACTTTATTGAATATAACAAATATATAATCCTGTGTCCTCATTATTTGAAACGGTAACATTTTCAAATAATGAGGACACAGGATAATTTTGTAAATTTGTAACTATTATTCGTGAAAAGTTTTCGTAGATTTGGGTACGGCCACATCAAGGCGATATGTTGCTATATTACTGTTGAAACTATCATTTTTAACACTATTTTTATGAACAACGGGATATTTACCATGATTCGTGAACCGTGATCATGGTGCTTGCAACTGTGTCGAAATATCAGGAGTCCCACAAAATATAATCATGGTAAAAATCCCGTTGCTCATAAATATAATGCTGCTATATTATTTTTACAGCGGTATAAATATTGCATTTTATAAGCATATCGTCTTAATATGGCTGTACCTTAAATCTACTACAAGCACAACCTTGAATTCTCTATTACTATTATAAATGCATAGTTTTAATACTCCAATACTATAGCAACACGCGACTTAGTTCATACATTATAAGCTATTTTTCTCTAGTTAACATTATAAAAGCAACAAACATGTATAAAATAAATACACAATTAAAAACACAAACACGTTATTGCAAAACAAATATAGAAAAAAAGACTCGTAATAAATAAACCTCCATGTCGTATTAAACAACTTCAATAAAATCATCCAGCTGAATCTAAGCGGAATCGTGTCACAGAATAAAATTTACAGTAAATAAAGTTTGAACTTTTCATTTGGACACGACGATAAACTGGCAGTGTTCACTCGTTCTATTCGCGTGGCGTTGTTAAAACAAAAATATTATCTGACTCACAGTCAAAGCAGACTAGCTGCACTAAAAGCTCAATCATTTTACTAAAACTCATAATTATTATTGTTTTTTACTCCGTACCCAACCCACTGACTCAATATTGATGGATGACTCAATATGTGAGTTGGCTTGGGCGCAGCGAGAAGACACTCGAAAATCAACTTTTAAACTATTACAATTAAGTGCATATTATATGAATTTGATCTGCCGGATCGCGTGATCGCGAAGCGCGTGAATTTTTTGTTAGGTTCAAGCATGCACTTTAATTCAGTAATTTTAAAGTTGGTTTTCGAGTGCCATAAAAAAGTCCTCTCCGCTGCGCTCTTCTCGTTCTGCGCTGACGCAAACAGTTTGAAGCGGAACATCAAGTTAACTTACTGCGCGTAAAATATTTACACCTTTTCAATAGCAGGCAAAAGGGGAGAATGGGTAGATCGACCGTAAAATTTGTAATTTATGAAAGTAAATGAAGGATTGCTTTCGGATTGTCGGGATCTGCATTCTATTTGCCTACCTGACCAAATAGTACTTTCCGAATGTAATACGTGACCTATGTGTGCTTTTTTTTTCTTCGAGATAAATTAAAGAGGTACTCAATCGTCGTAAAATGGTGAAAGCGACCTGGTTTGATGATGGGGCCAAGGTCTGTCCAACGGAACTCTTCAATAATTGGCCAATTGAGTTAAAACTTGTTTACCATACAAAGTTAGTGAGGGATAGTCAAAGGCAAGGCTAAACAAAAAATGAACAGAAATACTTTCTCAAAGTAGATAAAACACAATGCGTGATGGTGACACATTTTTTTTCGGAGCATTTGGATCGCATCACGAGACCTCAGATCGGGGTGAACTACTAGTATTTATTTGTTCTTGATATTTCAGTTCAGGGGTCGATACTGGGCAAGCCAGAGACACGATAACAAGAAGAAGGAAACACACTATAACACCCAGAAAAAGAGAAAACCACACAAATATTTGTTATCGGTGGGGCCGAACCTAATCTAATAATTAATAATAATTCAAATCGTGCCACTGAGCCCGGTATTCAGCTCTACTCACTCGGTGCTTACCAGCTACATTTTGCAGATCATTGCTTTACCTTCCCGGAGGGCTTCTTAATACGTTTGCCTTAACACAGCCAACAATGTGTGTTTGCTCCAATGATTGTCGATAATACTGGTTAGTCAATATCCACACACAAAACAGTTACGAGTATTAAGAACCAAGGAGTAGTTTGTTGCCTGTTCTTCTAGGTTTGGTCGCGTGGAACTGGCACTTAGACTAGACGTTTCAAAGTGATCCTTGTGATACTGTTGAATAAATAATTTGTTTTTTACTTTGACTACGTTTCATGATTAGCAGTTTCATGGGAATCAAATCCACGGCCTATACGGTGAAGAAAGCAGAGCTGAAGCAGAACCAACTGAGGCGTGACGCCTGTTAGATATGATAGTTTTTTTTAAATTAACCTTTTGCTTCATTCGGATTACGCGGCACTCCCTTTCCCACTAGAGCTTGGTGGATTTTGGCCCAAATTTTGATATATATACGTATAGATTTATATACGTATTTTTGTGTGTAGTCTTGTAATTAATAAACTCAAAAACAAATGTGCCGATTTCACAAATTTTTCCACCATTGGAAAGCCTCATTCACCCCGAGTAACATAGGCTATACTTATGTGTTTGAAAAATAAAATTTTCACCCGTGCGAAGCCGGCGCAGGCCGCTAGTAATAGATAAAATAAATGTTCTAATCACCAAAATAAATCCATGATTATAGAAAATAGACGAAAGCGACCACCGTAACTTACTTGCCGAAAAACAAAGAGTCAACTGTAATAGGGCCGTTTATTCCCCGTTAAGGGTCGAACCACACCTGGAGTAAATTGAATTCTATGAATAAATTTTCCCCTCAGGTAATGGGGGAAGTTTTGAGCTAAGAGCGTTTTCTTTAACTGGCTTTTAGCAATCAACTCTCTCAAAAGCAAGGTTCTTGAATTGCAACTACGAACCGGAATACTTTTTTTTAATTTTTTTATTGAAAGGTTCACAAACCAGCCATTACAACAGAATTTCATTGTATTCTAATATCTAAAACTTAATTGGCTGTACGGCCTTCTAGATGCGAACACAGCATGCATAGAAAACGCTCACATTACAAAATTATTGCATATAGAATAAAAAATTTACAAAGAAAATTGCGGTGAATATTACCAGGAAGAAAATTATAAAAATAATCATAATTAAATAATAATAAAAAATAGTTACAACACAAAGAAACTTTTAATAGAGGTAACTGATGCACTGAAAATATCGAGCTCGTGACAAATACTATTGTAGGATGAGCACATACGATACAGCGGCGTGTGTTGACCGTATTTAGTGCGGCTTGGGGGGAGAGAGAACGTAGGCTAGACCGTATTTATTTCAGGCTTATGATGATAAATAGTATTTATAAAACATTTTTGATCATAACACATACTGGTTCTATTACACGAGTATTTAACGCGTATTTTAATCCGAATGGGTGGATGGATGTTTGTTACTCAATAATACCAGAACGGCTGAACGGATCTGTATAAAATTAGGCACAGAGATAGATTATAGTCTGAAATAGCACATAGGCTACTTTTATCCCGAAAAAGTAACAGGAAGGGGGCGAACGAAGCCGCGGGCGGCCGCTAGTGTAACATAAAACATGAACAGCGTTAGAAAAAGATGAATATCGCAGACTTTCGCAAAAATATTGTTTGTTGGTAGTTGGCTCAGTCAGTCCTATAAATAAAAAAAACTACTTTTGAATTTTCTCAAAAAAAAAATAAGATAAGGAACTTTATTATGTTAAGTGAACGAAAGCAGCTTCTTTTATGTACTCGTACATTCAAAACTTTTTCACCGCACTAATTTTACTAAACTAGTGATGCGACAAGGAGAAGACATCCGAGCCGATAACTTGGACCACAACCCAAGCAGTCCTGCAACATTTCATCGGAAACAAGAACTTATTACCAGCATTGCGTAAATAACTTAATATTATTAGATTACAAATCAAATGCAGAGTTTGGTTATGAGTTTCAAGTGAATTCGCCATTTTTCAATTTTACGTTTGTTTCTTTTTGGCAACTGTAACTTACTTGTTTGTAACTAACTTGTAACTGTGGTTTGTGTGTGTTTTTGTACTTGTCTTGTTAATAGTACATTAAATACTCTCAGCCCTAGTTCAGCCCTGATATTCTTGCAACAAGGCTCGTTTAGGTGATTGCTGAAAACTCGTTCGGTTTTTGACGTGACATCGTCTTATAATTCGAAGGAGCCAGCTGCACACACGAAAAAAGATGACTCATGCAGACTCATGACACATGACTCGTTACCATGCTTTGAGGCGTTCCATTAAGGACTTGAAGTGCAAGCGAGAGCGCGGAACGAGCGACAAAGAGGAACAATCGGCCTCCGCGTTCGGTAGCGTTCGACATCTGTCTCTCTCACTTGAGTGAGCGATGCGTCTGCGTGTACAGCTGTATGACGTTGTCACGTTCAACTATCGTCAGCAAACTTTACAGGCAACTGTTTTTTTGTATCATTGTTTGTTTCTAAGTTTTTGTGAGCATTATGGTATTTTCTATCTTCCATCTATTTTTTCTGAACCTACGCTTCGGGCGTAAATGTTATTCTTACTCATTTCTCATCATAATATTATAATCGAAAACTGCTCATTTATTCTCACAACAGCACCCTTCAAACGCCACCATAACTTAACTACGCCCTTCCGATATCAAAGGCGTTCATCAATCAAAGAGGTCGACAACCTTTCCTAACTTAAGGCCTGCGCACACCTAGATCGCTGGCGATAGCGATCAGTGAAACGCTGTCAGTTAAAATAGTGCTGTCAAATTTGACGGCGTTTCACTGGGGCTCAATTCTAGACCAGTGACTTTTTTGTCACGGTTAGATATATATCACAAGAACTGTCAAATTCACTAATGATACTGACAGTTCTTGTGATAGGTATATATTTAGCGTGACATAAAAGTCACTGGTCTAGAATTGAGCCCCTGATCGCCGATCCCAGCGACCTAGGTAAGTTTTATCATGCGCACTTGAAGTGCGGGCAGGTTTTTCCACAAGTAGGCCGCTGGTGGGCCCTTTTTGCGTGACCACGAGCACCACGTTGACATTTTTAGGTTCCACAACACGCCGGTTTCCTCACGATGTTTTCCTTCACCGTTATGAGAGTTCTGGCATAGTGCACATACATTTTTCGACAGAAAAACTCATTGGTACACGAGTGGATTCGAACCCACGACCTTCGGATCGGAGGGCAGGACCGCTACCACTAGACAACCAGTGCTCTCCAGCGACCTAGGTGTGCGCAGGCCTTTAATTGTAATCTGTATTACGATGTTATGCATAATAGTAACGTTATTATTTTTTTAATACAGTTGCTCAAAAAGTGGCGTATTGCAGGGACGTATAGCGTTCGGGATGTGGGCTATTACACACGCGTGCTTTTTTTTTACCATTCCCGCACTAGTGCTTTTTCTTTCCCAACTGTCAAAATAATGTCTAAAAAGAAAAACCAACCATGAAGTTTTTACTAAAAAAATTCATCGAAGTTTTTATGATTCATGCAAATACGTATTATTTCTAAAAAGAAGCTACTAATTTATTTCATTAACAGATTTAATGATTTGATTTCATTTCATCTCATTAAAGGGTTTCCGCCAAATCCCATAGAAAAAAACCCCAGTCCCGGCGCAAAAGAATTGTATCTCAGATTTTAGATAATTATTAGTAGAAACAATATCAGGTGTCGCTATTTCCTGATTTCATGGCTAACATGTTTTTTTTACCCAGAGAAGTTTCATTTAACTAGGTGCCTGTGCTTACCGAATGTTATTTAGTGTTATACTATAGTATTATATTTTAATGTAAAACATGATCTCAATTTAAGTTCGTTGTAAGTATTTCGTATTTTCATTTGTTTATTTTGTGTTTAACTTTGTTACTATTTTATTTTTGTATTTTCTATAGGTATTTATTACATACCTACTACCTTACACTAATTATTTTGCTTTGTCTAGTTGTATATTTTGCGCGCGCTGTGGCGTCCTGTAATTAGAGAGACGCAACGCACTGATTACTATACATTTAAGATTGTTCATTTATACTATGTGATTTCTCTGTTGGATGCCCTAAATAAATAAAATAAAATAAAAAATAAAATAGACGCTACATGCAAAAATGACACTTTTTAGGAAAAACTTCGTGTAACTGTGCTAGTTGACATTGAATTGGCAAAAAATTAATAAAACACATAATATAAACACATGATCTCAAACTAAAACTCAAACTCAAAAATTTTTTATTCATTACGATGCAAAAATCACTTTGAAACGTCTTAAAGCTAGGTGAGTCTAGTAATCGGGGTGACTATGTTTCTCCCTTTAACAAATTGAGTGGGAGCGACAGCGCGCTCACTCACGTCACAAGCCCTTATTGAATTCTGAGAAACGATAATGAAAACCTATTGTAATATTAATAATATAACAGAGAAAAGTTAAACACCGATTACTAAAGGCAGTATTTTTTTTCTTATAAAATAAAGATAACTACAAAATGTATATAAGTATGATGCAGGCTATACATATCAGTGTTTACGCATATGTACCTATTATATTCATTTTTTGCAATTATCCACTTGTTTATGTTGTTAACGAGTGAATTAGTACAGTAAAATGAAGTTTTTCAAAAAACTGGCATAATAGGTATAGGTACATTATATTACATATGTGATAATGTATTTATATTATGTGTTTTATTCATTTTTTGCCAATTCAATGTCAATTAGCAAAGTAACATGAAGTTTTTCCTAAAAAGTGTCATTTTTGCATGTAGCGCCTATGAAACTTCTTTGGGTAAAAAACACATGTTAGCCACGAAATCAGGAAATAGCGACAACTAATATTGTTTCTACTAATGATTATCTAAAATCTGAGATACAATTCTTTTGCGCCGGGACTGGGGCAATTTTGGCGGAAACCCTTTCATTTTCAATTCATATCAATAAAAAAAATCTACTGAAGACTTGGGTGTATGGGTATAGTTCCCTTTGCCTTCCAGAATGGGTGAAGAAAAAAAAAATCTCTGCTTAAATTTTACAGTTGGCGCTTGGCGCCATTTTTCAGAAATTTTCTTTGCGAGTTTATTGTTTGTTGCACAAAATGAGTAATTTTGACCCTAGTTTTTTTGAATGAACTCCACCGGAACTCAGTATAATTGCACAAAATGCTTCGGAGAACATTTTACCGGAAAAGTCAAAAAGTCGCTACATGCATACATACGACGAACTTATTGCGTGGAGAGAAGAGAAAAAAGCAAATGGTATTTTTATTATTTTATTAAATTGCTTAATTTTTTCGCAACTGTATTAAAAATAGTCGTTCAGTACACGTGCGGAACCGTCATTGCAACTCTTTGCAATGACAGCCTTCCCGCACTTGTAATGAAATATACTATTATCTCTAACTCGCACATTTAATTTGGAAACGTTTGCTGTAAAAATATGTTGCTGAAATGCTATAGCTAGGTTCTCCACGCAAAAAGTATCTCTGTCTATCCTCATCATCTGGAGAAGTGCACTGCTGAACATTGGCCTCCCACACATTTCCAGGAAACCTGAGCCCTCTACACTCAATATCGAAAAAATATTTCCATAGTGTTTCGGCGAAAACTCTTCATTGAATTTAGCTAGAAGTCTGTTTTACTTTATTACACAGCAAACCAAACATTTTCACATTATGACGCCATCTTTTCTATCGACTAGTGTCACTCGTCGCCCGGTCACAGTAGGGATGTCCTATTCCCAAAACCGGCTAACAATAGGTAGTAAAGTATGGTATAAAAGTAGGTAGACATTCGATTTGAATCAGCTTGTCTACTACGGAATTTTTACAAAAATCCTATGGGTTTTCTGTCAGAATTCCGTCAAATAAGTGACGGAATTCTGATTCTGAAATTGGAATCGGAATCGCTTTCAAGAGTAGACTGGCTGTTCTATAATAATATGATCGAGGGTTTTAATCGAGTAAAAAAGTCACAAAGTAAAACGCTAAAAAGCTTTTACGTAGCGATTCACATAACAATAGGAGTTAAATTGAAAACCGCAGTTCAGGAAATTGGTTAAAAATTCAGCAAGGATACCGTTCCGGGCGGACAGACTGCATCCCTGCCGAATACTGCTTATATTTGAATAATTCCAGGGTGGTTTGCCGGCGGAATTATGTGACGCTATATTTTGGTGATTTTAATATATAAATAGGTATCGGTGTAATTGCAGTTTATAACTTCTTCTTTCTGCCCTTAACCCATTTTATGTGGGGTCGGCACGACAGGTACTACACTTCTTCTGACTACTACTATAATATGACACTATGTTGGCTAATGACTGGCCTCTCAGCTCAATGAAATGAATGATTTATTTATTTTGTGAAACCAGAACTTACACTATTCATAACAACTAGAATTCTAATTACTAAATTTCTATGTAAGCCTGTGTATCACAAAACTGGACTCTGACTCAGCATAATGCTGGTTGGTTTGCAACCAACGCTGGTCTTCCGTCAGAGCCGGTTGGTGATGCCACGGACAATTTACCCACTAAGACCAAATTACAGTAGAGTACAAAAAAACTTTCTTAAAAAAAACTAACTAAAACGAACAAAGAAATGACTAAGCTAAATACAAAATGTTTTGTGCACATACCAAACCAATATGAGAGAGGAACCAAATGCAAGTAAGTTATTCGACGTACTAGACTGAGACAGCTTACTAGACATGCCCGTGATGATAGAATAATATTAAATTACACGCACTAAATGATACTTAATGATACTTGTATTTTGTTTATGACTCTCTTGCTCTTTCTGGCTTTGAAACAGATAATGTTTAAGTTTAATTCTAAAACTATGTAAATTTTGCAGCAATTGGTAGTAGGTCTGCCTTCTAAGCTGTAGGCCGTGGGTTCGATCCCCACCGAGAACAAATATTTGCGTGGTGAACACAGATGTTTGTTCTGTCTGGTTGTTATATTGTATTATATGTATGTATTTACAAAAAAAGTATTTAAGTATTATATCAGCTATTTGGTTCACACAGAACAAGGTCTACTTAGTTTGGGCCTAAATAGTGTTGTGTGATTGGTTTCGCGCGTGGTACAATTTTTTTTTTAAAATGATAAAAAAAAAATTGTACCACGCGCGAAACCAAACTCTTAGTTAAGAATTAAAAATACTTGTAAAAACAAAATGAAATAGTTTATTTTGTAGTAATGTATTGTGTCCACACAAAAGACAGTTTTATCCTCACACTAGCGGCCGCCCACGGCTTCGCTCGCCCCGTAGCCGTTACGCCCGTTGATTTTTCTTTTAAAAGTTTTTCCTCTTTTTCTCCGCTTAGGGAAATAATTTTCCAATTTCCTTTCTTAGTACACCCCTATAAATAAATAAATAATAAATAAATATTGTGGAAATAAAATATGCTAATAAAACGAACATACCCTCCAAGTTTCATGCTTCTAGGACTTACGGCTTAGGCTGTGCGTTGATTGTCAGTCAGTCAGTCAGTCAGTCAGTCAGTAACGTAAGAGTTTTATATATTTAGAAGATGATCATTATCACAAGCACACAAAATTCAAGTTTCTGCAGCTCGTTGCATTTGTCATTTCTACGCTCATAGCCAAATAGTTCACTCCAATATTCCGCAGAAATTGCATTCAAATTGGCTTATCTTCATTTACATGAAATAACGAAAGTCTGAGTATCCTGAGTACTTCTGAGTAGGTGCAAACGAGCTTCTGTTCCCAACTGGTGGATTTGAATAATGCTGCGATTCGTTAACAGAAGATGGCGGTAATTAAAGCAGTAAGCCTTTTATGACTGGTCTTCTTCAGACTTGCGACGCAACGGAGGAAGTTTTCGCAATACCCATTCCAATTACGGTTCTTTTCTCGCCTTTGTTGGGAGTTGAGTGGTATAATTTAGTTCCTTTAAGATTGACGACTTTATCATAGTTTTTCTGCCGTGGCGTGAAAAAACTTCTATTATGCGTCGAAGAGGAAATTTTATATTAAATAAAGAAGTGTATTTCGTCAAACCAAAAACATAAATTAAATTAGCGTCATCAAATCAAATCAATTGAAATGAAATCAAAATCAAAAGTTATTTATTTTATGCCACACAGCAAAACCAGTATAGGCATACCACATGCTCTGCCTGGCTCTGTCTCTGGTTTTGAGTCTGTGTGAGTGATGACTAAATAAATCTTACGACGAAACGTCACACACACAGCAGTATAATAATAATAAAGTAGAAAATGCAATACCAGCTGAAAATATTTCAGTTTAAGTTACAAAAACCAATATACCGAGAGTTGAGAGCTAAGTTTATAGTTGGACATTACACCCAGTTGCTAAGAAACTCGAGCATACCTACTTCGCAAAGAATATAAATGCTTAAACTCAGATTTGAGTCGAACAAGCTGAGCGTTTAGCGATAAATGGTGGACAGCGCAAACTATATAACGATAAAAAAAAAACAACGATGGACCAAAAAAAAACGAGCAGTGCCAAAACCATAATACAAACTTTCTACACTCACCTAAACATAAGTACATTACGAATAGAATCAAACTCAGCATCTTATAATGTCATGAGCTATATTATGTATATTTAATTCGTCGTCTTGGGTAAAGCGCTATACAACCCATAGCCTGGTTATGGGTTAAAAAAAACCCAAAAGCACGATAGTTACTTCTTCTTATTTTGTTACTGGTTTTTTCGAACCTAATGTGGCGAAAGGATTTTAAGTGCGCCTCAAAGAGGCTCCTTTTGTGCACTTGATACGCGTGTTTTCGAGCTTTTTGGTTCTTACACCTAGGTTAAAAATGACTTTCTAAGACGGAACAACTTAGCTAAATCCCGCTCCGTTTATCGCTCTGCTTATGCAAGAGCCTTGCCTAAGCCTTCTGCTCCCAACTGCTTCCTACACTTTGTATAATACTACCATTCGTTTATACCGAGGTAGGTAATTTATAAGCTCTCTTATTTACAGAACTTGTTATTATTTTGAGAGGATTTTATGGCGCGGGTTACTGTCTTAATCCTCTTCTGTTTCTCAGTTCATCTTGTGAAGCCTTGCAAACACCTAGGCGATCTGCGATGGCGAAAGTTTTACATATATATACAATTGCAGCGAACTTTGACATTGCGATATTTGACAGTGATACACTCATCAGTGTTGCTAGTGAAATGTAACATGAGACAGCTCAAAATGTACCATTTTCATGAGAAAAGTAACAGTCTCTTTTTTCCTTCGTCGTCGTTTTAGAGCCGATTTAAAATATTTTTATAAATGTGAAATAAAATAATAATTATATACGGGTGAGGTATCAGACACGTACAGGCTGGAATGTGGAGTGAGGCAGGGGGGGTTAACATCCCCGAAGCTTTTCTGCCTGTACGTGAACGAGCTCATCGACGAGCTGAGCAGCATGCATGCAGGGTGCTCCGTTGATGGCCAAATGGTTAACAATATTAGCTATGCGGATGACATGGTGCTGCTGAGCCCGTCGGTCTGCGCCCTGGGGAAGCTGCTGCGGGTTTGCGAAAACTATTCTAAAACGCATGGGCTGCAATACAATAGCAAAAAAAGTGAAATGATTTTTTTTTCAGCTCGTGGCTGCTGCCTCAGCCTCATCCCCCCCGTTTATCTTGATGGTTGTGAGCTAGCAAGAGTTTCTGTGTTTAAATATTTAGGTCATATGGTCACTACTGATTTGAAAGATGATGCCGACATAGAAAGGGAGCGCAGGGCGCTGGCGGTAAGGGGCAATATGCTGGCCCGCAGGTTTGCGCATTGTTCAGGTGAGGTCAAAGTAACTTTATTTAAATCATTCTGTCAATCTTTTTACACAAGCGGCCTGTGGTGTAGGTTTAATAAGTCGTCCCTCAGCGCCTTGCGTGTCCTGTACAATAACATGTTTAGGGTATTGTTGGGGCTACCAAGATTCTGCAGTGCGTCGGGCATGTTTGCTGACGCACATGTCAACGACTTTCACGCCATAATGCGTAATAAAATAGCTTCCGTCAAGCGCAGAATGTTGGCTAGCGCCAACAGTATACTTAGAGTACTGGCTGGCAGATGGGACAGCCCACTACAAAACTACTGGGTGGCTGCCTTAATCAATCCCAATGCCAGTCAAGTTTATTACATTAACTAGGTAACCATTCGTGTGAACTCCTACTATAATGTTCTCTGTTTATTTTATTATTTTTTGATGTGCTATTGTATGTGTTATGTTAGTTTTAAGAAAATGGATCTTTTGACATCTGAATAAACAAATTTTTAATTTAATTTAATTTAATTTATACACCACTATTTTGTAATTACCAAAAAAAATGCCGATATTGAATGCTGTTACTGAACACATCCACGCAAAAAAAAATTCAAGCCATAAAAAAAATACCCATAAATAACCACAATTTTTAGTCAAATATTAAGAAATGATTCAACAAGCAAAAATCATTTTATTCATAAACGCTAAATACCAAGTGGAACCGAACAGCGTAAATTTGTTTCTCTCTAGTACTACGTAACTAATATGTCCATAATTTTAAGCAGGATTTCTGAAAATATCATTTTATCGAAACTAAAAATTCTGATTTCACATTCATAATGTTCTACCCCTACTACATTACCCTATTTTTTTTTGGTAGTTTCAAAATAGTGGTGTATAAGGTATTCCAGAATAGTGGTGTATAAGGTCCCCTAAAATTTCATCTAAATTGAGAATATAAGAGAGAGCAGAGAGATGATAATAAACCACATTATTTTACGTAAAAGCCACTGTTCACAGTGTTCACTTTACCCAGCTATTAGCAAAGTAAACAGCTTGAGAAAGTGGAGAGTACTTTATAGTAAGTGTTCGCGAACAATATGAAAGGATTGAGAACTATTTAGATATAGTGCCTTTGGGGTGGGGTAAATAAATAAAACACTATTTACTCAGATGGAATTTCCCAATAAAATATACACAAGAGACTGAAGAATGGTTCCTTAGGCACGTTAGTTATCTTTTAGATAGCCCCAAATTAAGCAGAGCTTGTACTATGGGAACCGGATAGCTGATATAACGCTTATATAATTTTTTTTAAGTAAATACATACTTAGATTACAATGTAACACCCAGACAGAGAACAAACATCAGTGTTCACCACACAAATATTATTGTTCTCGGTGGGGATCAAACCCACGATCTACGGCGCAGAAGGCAGAGCTACTACCAATTGAGCTGAAAGGTCAGTCAAAGGGCTTTGTTATGAAAATGACATCAGGTTGACGTGATTATCTGCCAAGCTAGTGCTATTTCATATATTATTACCTGGCTACAGGTGTGTTCATACACACGCACATTAGAAAGAAAGAAAATGTATTTTCTTAAACATGCGCGGAAATATTGTCATTACTTTTGAATATAAAACACGCGAAGTATCATATTTACGTAGACTGAAAAACCAAAATCACTTCCCGGCGCGTTCTCGCTCTGGCAATGTTGTATGAAACGGTGTGCTGTTTGAATTTAGAACTCTTTCATCTATCGTACACATTGCGTTCTCGTGGCTGTATAGCCACAGATGCGTTTACCTTTCGGCACAAACTGTAAAATAAAATAAAAAAATTGGCGGTAAAGCAGAGTTCGTTGTTATTTGGTTAATAAAAAATAAATTTATTATGTAAAAGACCCTTTTTTATTTCCTTGCATTTTTTTAAGAAAAGCACTATATATGCCTCGGCCGAAATGGCAATTGCCTGTCTCGTATCATTGAAGTCCTCGCCATACTCGACCTGCAATTGCCTATTTCGCTGCCTTTGCAATAATGTACTATTAAATATAGCATACACAGAACGGCAACACTGTCAAACATAATACCTAAACTAAACCAAAACCGCACGCAAAAAATACACAAACACAAATAACAAGTAGGTATCTATCCTAACTAAAAACAAAATAACTGTACTTATACAGGGTGTTACCAGACCACTACCGAAAACTTTAGGGGGTGAAAATACCCATCAATATGAACAACTTTTTCTAAGAAACCAACACTGTAAACGCGAAAAAAAAACAGCAGTTCCATACATAACTTCAATACCTACTTGGCTAAAGTGTATGAAACAGCTGTTTTTTTTCGCGTTCACAGTGTTGGTTTCTTAGAAAAAGTTGTTCATATTGATGGGTACTTTCATCCCCTTAAGTTTTCGGTAGTGGTCTGGTAACACCCTGTAGGTATAGCCTCGTCCCGTGTCAAATGCCATGCCTAATAAGCTTTGACTCGGCTTTTGCTGCTTAGCAGGGTATAAACCTACCACACCAAGCAGCGCTGGTTTTTACTACAGGAGAGATTGCGATCAAACGTTTACCTATAAAATAAAGCACTTTTAGCCAACCGTAGAAATTAGAAATGCGCGGTAGAAATTCGTTCTAAAAACAACTTAGCAACTTTACCAACCTAATAAACAAGAATTAACTAACAATTTTGACGTCACTTTTGACCTTTCAATCGCGATAATAATTAATGAAAACTCTCAAAGTTGCAAAATTTTAATACTAATTTAAGCTATCCCTAAGTTACGAAGTTTCCAAAACATTCTTGTTAAGTCATGAAATTGTAAATAATTTAGACTTAAGTCAGGGCCGCTAATAGCCTTAAGTTCACTAGCACACTGACTTTCGGTCGAGGCTGAAAATATAGATAGGAAACAACCTCCTCCTTTTTTATTTAAAGTCGGTTCTAAATGTACTTATATGCATTATGCTGGTACTCTCAAACGGTAAAGGAATACATCGAGAATCCAGCATGTCTTAAAGTCTAAAAATGTGTCTAAAATATGTGTCAAGTGCACGAAAGAAGCCTTTTAGAGACGCACTTAAAAATCCTTTCACTACACTTTTCTTGAAAGAACCAGTACAGTAGCACGATAAAAAGAAAACTTTGGTTGATTTTGTACCTACTACCTACGGGTTGCGGGAAAAATATAGGTTATGTTTGTCTCGGGTTTCGTTGTATATTTCTTTGTATAAATAGTGTTTCTAACCGACTTGTGCCAGTCACAGGAGGCTCGGCCCACGGAAAGATTAATGCCTTACGCCTAATTAGAAAACTTTGTAATAGCTATTTAATGACTGAGCTACCTTGTAAGGATTGCTGTTTAAAAGTGAACTTTGGCGTTCCCGATTAGTGTTTTGCAACACGATGAAATTGCCTTCAAACGGCATAATATAACCCAGATTTGGTACAACAACTCAACTGTGTTAGGTCTTGCCTAGATTTGCGCTAAGCAATTTGCGATGCCATTCAGCTTCAGCATAGAGTTTTGCATACATTCGTACAACTTTGACAGTGCAATATTTGAGCTGTCAAATATTGCCCTGTCAAAGTTGTAGAGATCAACCAATCTTAAGCTGCACGTCCCAATACTTCAGTCGGTC
The DNA here is from genome assembly GCA_947578465.1 of Thera obeliscata. Taxonomy (NCBI): domain Eukaryota; kingdom Metazoa; phylum Arthropoda; class Insecta; order Lepidoptera; family Geometridae; genus Thera; species Thera obeliscata. The sequence goes on along the minus strand of OX387914.1, from coordinate 2,729,488 downwards.
AAAGTAAATTGTTCTCTATCACTTACATCACAAGGATCAATTTTAAGTACTTTGCTGTGAGTCAACGTCAAGTAAACGTGGTGGAGGGGCGTGCATTTTTAGACTGGTTTGTTATATACGAATGTAGTACACTGATAGGTACACTGATCTCCATCCCAGGCTATCTAGAAAATATGCGCAAGGCACTGACACTGACAACAGTTCTAAAGTTTTAACCTAGTTTTTGAAAAAAAAAATAGTTAGTTCTCAATTCTGCTGCATTTTTTTTAAATTTATGCTGATTTCAAAAAACATTTGTGTACTTCCAGATTAGTTCCATAAAAAAATAATAATTATTTATTAGCAGTTTTTCAAGTTTCTAAAACATAATTATTCGTTTTACAAAAAGTTATATAAATTATGAAAATCAAGTTTTGTAATTTTATTTATCAGTAGCCAATTAAACCCAAATAAATAATCAATTATTAACAAATATAATATATTATGACGGTCAATTACCACACTGTTATCCAGCCTCGAATCACCCAAACTATCCAAACTTCAAATAGAAATAGTTACTTATTAAGGCTTTCTTTGTTCTATTTTAACAGGAGCGGCAGAGATGATATAATACACGGGTTCTCTAACAATACTCATACCTCGTACACGCTGATAAATTGAGCAGCAGATTACAAATGTTTGGAGATGTTAAAGGATTTTAGCCCTTTGTTGTTTGAGGTTGTAAGAGATCTTGAACGGGTATCTACTAAAGAAACAGAACAGCTTGGTCACTCTCATAAATGAAGACAAAACGTCACCGTCATAAATTGCAAAAATCGCAGTAAGTCGGTGCGACGGATAGGGTCCAAAATCGATCATCCTGGAAATGTATGCAGGAGGTACGATATATTGTAATAAGTGAAGTTGCAGCCAAACTGCTGAACTGATTATGATGAAATTTCTGTAGTTGGTCTCATAGAAATTTTAAAACATTAACAAAAATACAACCGAATTTATTTGAAGTCGGTTAAAGATTGGTTCTTCCTGTGAATTTTTACTACTTTTTCTGATAAATTTGGAATCAAGATCACTGTGCCGGTTGCAATAATAGGTCTCATCTTTATATCAAGTCGATAGACAATCTGACTCAGCTCACATACTAGCAGCAGCACTGCTTGCCGCTGAAATGGGTATGGTGGTAGAACTTGCTATAGTAATATTGCGTGCCTCCTTACTTTTCTATCATTTATGCATGTATTCACACCGCCCAAAAATTCTCACGTCTTATTTAGCGGATATTGGGGCTGATTTCACTCTAAAAAATACTTAGTCCCTAGTTTTTTCAAATAATATGGTGTGTGTGAGCAATTGTTTGTTGTACTAAATAACACTATAAAACTATCCAGTAAATATATAAACTTATTCAAAGTTTTATTACTTTTAAAATGGTGCAAACAAAGATGGCGAAATTTGGAGTAAACTAGCGTTCTCAAATGAAGCTGAGTACGCACTCTAGTAAGTGGATATTATAGGTAACGATTCTCCGGTTCGCTCTTTGTTATAATGAAGTTGCTATTGTTGCTGATGTTTGGAGGTATACGAAGTAAGGAAACCTGAAAATGTATCCATTGTGCCTAAATAACCTTATTATTTGGTTGAGAGTGCATCATTATTTAGTAGTAGCTCTTTGTCTCGTCCGGGGAAGTACTACCGCCGTGCCTATTTCTGCCGTGAAGCTGCATTGCTGTGTTTTGGTTTGAAGGGTGGGTGTGTGATTAGCAACACTTTTTTAGGAGGGTTTGAACTTTTTGAGGTAGGAAAAAACCAATGAGCTCGTGCCCCTGTCACGTAACGTCATAAATCGTATACCGCACTTTACCTTTCGACGAACTACAAGAACATTATTAGGTAGTTCAGTTCAGTTCAGTTCATTTATTTACCACATTATCACAATTGACTGTAATACTAGGCGTGTCAGTTTTTACAATATTATTTGTTACTAAAATCGAATCAATTAAAATGTCTTAAAGTATAAATTGGTAAAAATAAATAAGAAGCAAAAAATTACAAATCCAAAATAAAATATATTCTAGGAGAAAAGCGTCAAATTTTATATAATATTAGATTAGATGTCTTAGGAGCAGTCCGTGTCAAAAGAGGATTCCAACAATGTCTTATTCATAAATTCATTTAAACAATAAAAAGCATTCAGTTCAAAAAAAGTTTTGATTTTCTTTTTGAACTCCGTAACACTTTCTTATGTTACTTGCTCCTATGGAACCCTTCATGGGCGAGTCCGACTCGCACTTGGCTGCTTTTTTAAAGCTTTCTCGCCCACTGTCGTGTTGCTTGTTACTTTTTCAAACGGTTTTGCATTTGACAGATGTTATAAAAAGGTTTCCTCTTGCGGAAAAACTGTTTGAGGTTTTTTGTTGGAAAAGTAACTAACCGTATTTAATTATAATGAAAGCAAAGGTTTATTATCTCCTTTGTTAGAGCTAGTTAAAATAAACTGCTTATTTGATGCCCCGAGTGTGGCAAAAAATTGTAGATGATTTATTTATCGTCAGAGGCAACTGATGCTTACTCATGCCTCTTTACGGGACGTTATAGTGCCTGGGACAGGGTTTTAGATGGAATAGGCTTGCCCAGCACCTATACCATCTTGACAGCTTAGTTGGCCTAATCCTAATCCACAGGAAAGACATGGTCCATACGTGCGGATCTGACTAAACTGCGGGTTTCCTCACGATGTTTTCCTTCACCGTTTGAGAGCACAAGCATTATGTATTTGTTGTTTGTATTTAAGGTTCTACTTTGTTTTTTTCTGTATTTGTGTTCATTCAATAAACTTTTTTCATTTCATTTTTCATGTAGGTTCATGTAGGTTCAAAAATTATCCGAAAATTGAACAGAAAATTCCATAGATGCATGACTGGATTCGAACCCACGACCTTAGGATCGTAAGATCCTACTACCACTAGGCCACCAGTGCTCATTGAGGAAAATACAAAATCCACAATACAAATATTATTTTTACAAATCGCTGAGTTGTTCAAGCGTTCAAAACAACAATAAAACATACATCAAAATAATATGAAAATGCAACAAAATCCAATACATAAAACGATTTCCGTCACAAGTGTAGCTTGTAATCCGATCGGCTGAATGATCCGACGCTTAGCACCAGTTTCAACCTTTTGAAGACCGTGATGACAAATCTGTTGAAATAGTAATTAAATGTAATATAGAAGTTATTGTTCTTTTTTTATCACCAACCGTAGCCCAAACAAGAGAGGAATGGAGAGAAGGAAGGGAGGCCTTTGCCCTGCAGCGGGACACAACAGGCTTTTAATAATAATAATAAAAAAATATTATTATTATTATTATTTCTTTGTTTTATTTAAATAATTATATAAGTATTGTAAAAAACTTAAAAAATAAGAAAACAAATAAACATATCTGAATAATAATAAAACTGTAGGCCGACCATGAGCTCTGTCTGGCTCTGTTTCTGGTTCTGGCTTTGAGTCTGTGTGAGTGCTGACTAAATAAATCCTGCGTCAAAACGTCACACACACAGTATAATGCACTGGTGAGCACTCCAAAACCAGAGCCAGAGACAGAGAAGATTTATCGGTAACCATCGCGTTTAACAGATTTCCTTTTTTTGTAAGTTTATAGAGTACAATAGTATAACACCTAAACAAAAACCAAACATCTTTAAGCAAGACTAAACAGGTGTCTTTTAGACCATCCGGCATGGAGCAAGACGTCGGCTACAGCGTCGCTTACCATCAGATGAGATTGTAGCCAAAGGATGGTTTACATTATGTTAAAAACAAACTAAGTTCTCATCACAAATATCTGTTCTCCGTGGGCATCGAACCCAATACATACGGCGCAGAAGGCAGGGCTACTACCACCCCGGGAAAACAGTGAAAATATACTTGAGGCATACAGCGTGCCAGTAATTTCACCCGGCGCGCGCCCTTCAAACCGAAACACAGCAACGCAGTTACGCGGCAGAAATAGGTGGTGGTAGTACTTCCCCGGACGATCTCTTAAAGGTACGGACAGACATGCTCATTACTAGCACAAAAGCATGCTTTTATCGAGCAAGTGCTTATTAGTAGCACGTGTGTAATGTAATGAGCATGCTTATTTAGAGCGCGCTCAAAAATCAAACGACGTTTGATTTTCGAGCATGCTACCTGAGGCGCGTGATCCGAGCACGTCTGAACATGTTAGTTTATTATTATGTTTGCCTAATTAGAAGTACTTATGCTTTAAAACAAGCATGCTTATTTCTGGAAAATGTGAACAGTTTGCAGAGCATGCTAATTTTAAGCAAGCTTATTAGCATGCTTTTTTTGAGCACGTCTGTCAGTACCTTTACTGAGCGTGTTTGCCAGTAGGTTTGACTGTCATTACATGAACCGTTGCGGTATGGTTCAAGTAATGATAAGCAAAACTAAACATTATAGGCTGCACTACTTAGTGTGCCAACCAAGTTCTCACCTGAGGTTCGGTGTTATAGGTTGCGGTATTCTCTTCAAATATGTGTACCTGTAGGTTAAATAAGTACTAACAATAGATTTATAAGTTGTACTAACAAAATGATCCAGTGTTGACCAAAATAAATGAGTTAATAAAAATTTACGAAAAACTCTACTATACTTCCAAACTACTGTGAACCTATTTTTATGAAACAACGGGATATTTACCATGACTAAATTTTGTTGAGTTTACTTCCGATATTTCGTCGATGTTCAACCGTGATCATGGTGCATGCAACTGTGCCGAAATATCGGAAGTAAACTCAACAAAATTTAATCATGGTAAATATCCCGTTGTTTCATAAAAATAGTGATAAAAACCATGATAGTTTCAAAAGTTATACTGTGAACCTTTCGCTCGAATGTAACAAATTCAGTAATGCTAGTATTCGTAGGTAATTCCACCAGCCGGATGATCTGGTTGGAATTTAAAATTGCGGCGGAAACCCGGTTTTTGTGGTGATTCGTTGCTAGTCGCGTTTAATTGGGTTTTCATAATAAGTTTGTAAAACGATTTTGCAAACCGTCGGTTTTTTGGTGAATTTATTCGTTTTACAGTAACATATTAGTGTTGTGTGAATTGTCCACAATATTTATTTATTTATATTACAACTGGATCTATCATGGTTTTACACACTATTTTTAAACAACGGGATGAATACAAAGATTTAATTTTGAGAGTTTTGACGCCTGATATTAATCGACAGTGCTGCAAAACTCATAAATTAAATCATGGTAAATATCCCGTTGTTCATAAAAATAGTAACACAAATTAAATATTTTGGTAGGTATATTATTTTTGAATGTCTGGTAGATCTAGCAGACATGAAGACAAAAGTGATGTCAAAATCAAGTCTCCACAGTGATCATAGTAATTTAATTTCCAAATATACAAATACAATTTGACAGCTATGTAGCACCTAAAAAAGTAAATTAAAGTAAAGTACCAGAGTCCAGACCTTTGCAACTATTGTAGATAATTATATACATACTAGCTGCCTGTCCCGGCTTCGCACGGGTGGACATTTATTTTTTAAACACATAAATATAGCCTATGTTACTCGAGGTGAACCTACGTCCATCAGCAGTGGACTGATATCAATTGATGATGATGATGAAAGAACATTCTATAACGTTTAGGAGCACTATTTTCCAGAACATTTTGTCCAAATCTAGAATTCAGAACCGTTTGCATGGGTATATTTGAGTATTCGAGATAATTCTGGATTACTAACGTTTGGGTGGGAGCATTCCGGATGCTAACCGACTTTAAATTTGATTATTCCAGATCATTCTAGAGCGTCTATGTGCATTCTGTTCTCGTCAAAGTCGAGAATTTTCTGAAAAATCCCTAAGCGATAGAAAGGGATAAACATATATAAGTCCCTACGTGATAGAAAGGGATAGACATAGATTTCGAAACTTTTGCCTCTTATAAATTAATAACACCTAAATATTGAATATAAACTATCCTATATTTTAAGTCCGACCATATTAAAGGCAGTTGCAAAATTTTATCGAAATCCGTTCAGTAGTTTCGGAGTTTATCGCGTTCCAAATTGTGACACGAAAGATTTATATATATAGAAGATAGCGTCAGGGGCAGCTAAGTGATTACTGATTACACAAACAAAAGTAAATACTCGTAATCTATAAATTGATCCCTATTTCGCTTGGTCACGTCACGACACGTGGACCAATTTGGCTGAAAATTGGTGGGGAGGTAGCTTAGAACCAGGAAAAAGTACCAGGAAAAAGAGCAAAGTTTAGATATAAAATACTGCATTAACATGTTAAATCTATCACCAAACGAGAGGCCTACAAAGCGGCCTAACCCACATACATCACTAGTCGCCGCCGCAACCCGCAACAGTAATGCCTTTCTCACATCTAAGAGTTCTGCAGTGGCGATCAGTGAAACGCTGTCAAATATCACTGTCTTAATTGACAGGGTTTTATTGATCGTCATCACAGAACGCTTCAATGGGCGCAGGGCTAATAATCCCCTACTAACCATTAAATTGGTAGTAACCAATCGATTTATTCATTAGACGCAAATCATCCGTGCTGATGTGTTTTCTGTGATAAAAGTAATTTATATTGTGTTTTAAAACTTTTACACGGGCAAGGCTCATCATCATCGACATAGGCTTGGACTTGAGCATAGGACATAGGCCTCCCCTACACATTTCCAGGAAGAACGATTCTGAGCCTTTTCCATCCATCGACTTCCCGCGAGCTTAACAATGTGTAACGTAGATACATTTTAGACGTATCTAGTTTCTATTTTAATCATAAAATCAGTATTTTAAAGGTACTTTCCTACCTACATATCATTAGGTACCTATGGAAAGTAGCTTCAATTTGAACCAAAATTAAATAATACCAACGTCTGTGCCTCGCAGAATTTGCCTTGCCTGCAAATCTGAGCGCGTCGGGTCGGAGGCACTCGGGCGTGTTCGTATAGCGCGGTGCGCGAGCGCCCCGTCGCTGCCACAACCGCCATTCTCCGGTCGGTCGCGGTTGCTCGTACACGCTTCTGAGCGTGTCGTTTGCCGAGCGCCGCCCGACCGGGAATCACTTTGAGGAACATTAATTCTATTCCTTTTTATCTACATAATCTTTTTTTACGTAGACATATCACTCTCGTAAGCTATAATGTAGTAAATTCAGTTTTAAATCCGTTTATCGGTAAGTGTTGAACAACCGTCACAAAAATGTTGTAGGTAGGTTCGTGGCATTTTGCAACGAACTTTTATTTTATGATTCTTTATATCTGTGTAATCTTTCTTCTTTTCAGCTTTAGCTTGCTTTTATTTTAATTAGCTAGGTATCTAATCTTTTATTAGATATCCTATTTCACATTAACTTCACATTTTGTTCATTTCATATCATTTTCATTTTTGTAATTTTAAATTCTTTCTTATTAATTTCATTCATCTCATTTTGTAAACTCCGCTCTGATTGTGACATCACACACCACCTCGTACTCACCTCACCTCACCTCATCATCACGTAATGCTTGCTTCGCACGGTGGTCACAATCAGAGGGTAATGAACCTGGACCTGCTGGTGACACCTACTATGTTACTTTCCAGGGTTCAAAGCTTGGACTCAAAGTTTGGACTGCAATATTGAGACTGCAGTATTGGGAGGACTTATTCGTGTTCCCCGAGTCACCCACCGACGTCAACTACGTGTGACCACGAACTCCTTCTGACTCCTTCTGACTCCTTCTCGTACCTCGGCCGCCGAAGCAAGCCGGCCGACGTCTACAAACTTGAGGGGAGTACTTTTCCACCTCCTACATGAAAGCAACCGTACAAATCAGCGATCGGGCAAATTTTGTATACAGTATTATCACTGGCGCCCATACGTGTTCTTGGTCACTGATTTTGCTTTCAGGTTGGTTGTGTGTTTTTTTTGTGGTTGTGTGTGTTTTTTATTTTATTTTGTAAAACGTTCTTTCTTTTCAGCTTCTTTATTTTTGGTTGCCGGTAACTAAGGTGTACGTAACGTTTTTTAGTATTTTTTTTGCAACTTAAAATACAGGGTGCAACAAAATTAGTTGATTTTTGTGTCTATTTTTTTTAATTGATTTATATATTATTTACAGACTGTAACCAGCACTTTCTGTTTTGAATTTTTATTTTTGTTGGTACAGTCGGCACAAAAATTTTGTGTTAATTTTTTTTTTCAATTTTTTCTTGTATGCATATGTCGTTCGTACACATTAGTTGCATTTAAACGCTTTTTTATTCTTGGTTGCAATATTTAAATTTTTTTTTAATTGAAAAGAAAAACAACCAAAACGTTACTAAATTTTTCAAACTATATTGTAACAGGCGGAGTATTTTGTTGTTTTTTTTTGTAGTGACTTACATACGTTGTTCAACTTTTACCGATACTTTTTGATATATTTTTTTTAATAACTAAACCTTTTTGTCCCTTATGACCTTCGGTCAAAACATTTTTTTTTTACTTTCGCGCATCCTTCCACCATTTTGGAATCTGTATTTGTTGGGTTTCAAGTTCATATCACAACTTGAACCCTGTTGATGTGTGAGTGCGTCAGTAATTTAATACACAGTTACTGCCGCTATATTGAGAGCGGGAAGTATGAAATATGAAGCGTGAAGTATGCAAGATGATGAAAGGTATGCATGTGTAGGCAAATACTCGCTTATTTTCCTTTTAGAAGCTATTTTTTTATTTCATTTATATAAAATCTGCAACTTTCCTTCTTTTGGCGATCGACACCAACTCGCACACACTGGGACCTTTTTTCCTTATAGTGTGCCATATGTGAGCAAGTGTAGATTTTGAAAGAATTGTGAGCTTTAGCTTTTGGACTTGCACATTATTTGTAAGATTTCAAACTTTACGTCTAGAGTTTACCATGCGGATTTTATTCTTTTAAGAAATAATAAAATCCTTCACTAAGCGCGGGGGTATTGTAACGTAGATACATTTTAGACGTATCTAGTTTCTATTTTAATCATAAAATCAGTATTTTAAAGGTACTTTCCTACCTACATATCATTAGGTACCTATGGAAAGTAGCTTCAATTTGAACCAAAATTAAATAATACCAACGTCTGTGCCTCGCAGAATTTGCCTTGCCTGCAAATCTGAGCGCGTCGGGTCGGAGGCACTCGGGCGTGTTCGTATAGCGCGGTGCGCGAGCGCCCCGTCGCTGCCACAACCGCCATTCTCCGGTCGGTCGCGGTTGCTCGTACACGCTTCTGAGCGTGTCGTTTGCCGAGCGCCGCCCGACCGGGAATCACTTTGAGGAACATTAATTCTATTCCTTTTTATCTACATAATCTTTTTTTACGTAGACATATCACTCTCGTAAGCTATAATGTAGTAAATTCAGTTTTAAATCCGTTTATCGGTAAGTGTTGAACAACCGTCACAAAAATGTTGTAGGTAGGTTCGTGGCATTTTGCAACGAACTTTTATTTTATGATTCTTTATATCTGTGTAATCTTTCTTCTTTTCAGCTTTAGCTTGCTTTTATTTTAATTAGCTAGGTATCTAATCTTTTATTAGATATCCTATTTCACATTAACTTCACATTTTGTTCATTTCATATCATTTTCATTTTTGTAATTTTAAATTCTTTCTTATTAATTTCATTCATCTCATTTTGTAAACTCCGCTCTGATTGTGACATCACACACCACCTCGTACTCACCTCACCTCACCTCATCATCACGTAATGCTTGCTTCGCACGGTGGTCACAATCAGAGGGTAATGAACCTGGACCTGCTGGTGACACCTACTATGTTACTTTCCAGGGTTCAAAGCTTGGACTCAAAGTTTGGACTGCAATATTGAGACTGCAGTATTGGGAGGACTTATTCGTGTTCCCCGAGTCACCCACCGACGTCAACTACGTGTGACCACGAACTCCTTCTGACTCCTTCTGACTCCTTCTCGTACCTCGGCCGCCGAAGCAAGCCGGCCGACGTCTACAAACTTGAGGGGAGTACTTTTCCACCTCCTACTTGAAAGCAACCGTCAAATCAGTGACCGGGCAATTGAAGAACCGTTATAAATTTGTATACTGTTTTATTGTGTTTCTTTTACAACCAATAGACGTATCAAATGTCGTCGGTCCATCTGACTGCTTATCACCATCATCATGATTATCATGATTACCTGAAGAAGTCCACTGCTGGACATAGGCCTCCCCTACACATTTCCAGGAAGAACGATTCTGAGCCCTTTCCATTCATCGACTTCCCGCGATCTTAACAATGTCGTCGGTCCATCCGACTGCTTATCACCATCATCATGATTATCATGATTACCTGAAGAAGTCCACTGCTGGACATAGGCCTCCCCTACAGATTTCCAGGAAGGCGATTTAAGCCCTTTCCATCCACCGACTTCCCGCGATTTAACAATGTCGTCGGTCTATCCGACTGCTTATCATCATCATCATCATTATCAGCCTGAAGAAGTCCACTGCTGGACATAGGCCTCCCCTACACATTTCCAGGAAGAACGATTATGAGCCCTTTCCATCCACCAACTTACATCTGGTGGGTGGGCGCCCTACGTCTCGTCTTCCGGTTGGTGGTCGCCATTCGAGAACTTTTATTCCCCAACGGTTGTCGGTTCTTCGAGCTATATGACCTGCCCATTGCCACTTCAACTTACCTACTAATTCTCCGAGCTATGTCAGTGACTTTGGTTCATCTACGGAGCGGCTGCTTATAATGATGGTGTTATAATGATGAGTAAAACCACAGGCACTCAACTAGTTCAAAATAAAACGGCAAGACCCTCCTCGCGGAAAGCAGGAAATAATACAGTTTTATAGCGTCCCGGTATCCCACACCGCACATCTAACTTCTATTCTAAGACGGAGATTCTTACGATAACGGTAGTTATATCGCGGTCGAAAGTTATGATAAAAAATTTGGTGTAGGGGAATGATGAACAAGCGCGACTGAATTTTTTTTAGCAGTCCTCTCAGATTATGACTGCACCGGCAGCATAATTCAGACAGTAAATTCCTAATAAAGAATCAAGAACATTGTTCGGTCCGTAAATTTTCTCACTATCTGCATCTGGGGTCCAGTACAAAATGTATGGACAAACGTGGCGAAGTTGGAGGTGCGTATTTGAAAGTTTTTGTCAGACGTTTTCTAATGCTATGCATTAGTTTTAGTTTTCAGGTGGTACGATTTCCATACAAATTAATTTTAACATTTATGGCCCATGAGAATATAATCAATTTAACTATTATAAAAAGCATGTCTACAGGGTTTTCTCTATATTACGGTCTACTAGGATCTACTCCCAGTTGTGGCAATAGATACCCTTCGGTTTCTTGCTTAAGTAGGGGTAATTTGGACGGAGTTGATGGAAGTGGGTGGTTGTGGGAAGCAAAAGATTCAAAATCTATGTCTATCCTTTTCTATCACACAAGGGCTTTTCTACAAATTCTTGATTTTGATAGGATGAGAATGTTCCTAAACGTTCTTGAATTTTCTTAATCATTCTGGAGTTATCTAGAATAATCAAATTACCGGGCAACATCGGGCTTCGCTGTTCGTTGTACACTGAAAATAAATATGGTTACTTTACGTTGAAGAAAACTGTAAAACTAAAATAACCTCAAGTTTCTTCATATATTAAGCGCCACAACGCCGCTCTCTGTTCGTAGAAACGTTGCCTTAACTTCTATTCAGACAGGAAAAGAAAATAAACAACTGGAAGCTTACAAACATTAAGTTTCAAGTGCACATACGGTAGGGGCGCTCTGCTAGATTTGTGGGGAGGATGGTGTCGTAAAGTGTTCAACAATCTTCACTTTTTATTTAGAAATAAAAATGCCAGATGGTATCACGTATTATTATTATGATATAATAAATGTTATCTGTTTAGTAAAAAAAAGACGAAGCATAATTTAGAATGTTCCGTTTGTAATCCTTGTTCGACTTTGTTCCAACTTTTCGTACATAAATGTAAAAAAATATGAGTTTAAGATATTATTAATAGATTAAATAATGTTTCGGAATTGTTTCACTGTAAAAACTGGAATCTATCGAGCAGTTTTTTTATTGTGATGTTTTTTGCTCCGTGCCAGCAAGACGGGCGAGAGCTTGGCGCTGAACGGGTATTCCAAGTTCAAAATAAAGGCGCTTGAGAGGACATTTGTGTGAAAAAAAATTAATATTGCTTGCTTCTTGAGACAAACTAGTTTTATTACTACCTATTTTAGAGACGAGATTATTTCTTACTCTTCTAGCCACATGGACATAATTTTTTCGAGAGATAGAGACGATTGGCGATCCTTGGAGGAGGCCGAGGGCGATCCATACTAAAATCTTTTGCATAATTAATTCAATTTTTATAAAGTTTTTTTTTATTACCCGTTCATACTCATGCAATAACTTATTTCCATTCAAAAATTTACTAAAAAGATCGCTCTTAGCGGCTTACCGCCCATTTAACCTATAGTTTCTTCATACAAGCTCTGCTTAGGTTGGGGTTAGATAGTATTGTGTAAATTTGTCGTCAATATTTATTTATTTGTTATTTGCTTTTTTGAGTTGACTCAACAATCTACGCTAAGCTGAAACTATTATATCTTTTTGTCTAAAATAGAAATTCTTTATGAATGCATCCGCAGTACACCTGGCTCTTTTCAGCGAATACGAGTTCAACGACCGACCCCTATTCTGATGGCAAGTGAGAACATCTCATCTCGATGAGGGAAGTCTTCTCTAATGTGCTACCAGCATAAGAAAAAGTTTTTTTTAACCTTTTTTGTCCCACTGCTGTGCAAAGGTCTCCCCCAAAGACTTATCTCTTATCTTATTGAGTACTTTTAACACATTTAAATTAATTATCATTGCGATATCAAACGTCATTGAGGCGCATTTAAAGGCCTTTCACCACACTGGTTTAAAAAAACCAGTAACACGATGAAAAGAAGAAGAATCAAACTTTTAAAACAGAGTTTTTAATTCTCAATGACAATTCGATAAAAGACAATTAGAATTAACCAGTTTTTATTCCTTTGAAATTTATAAAAGGCTGCATTATTATAATTTATCATTATCATTATTTTCAAGCATCATCATCATCATCACTTTTGTTGTTGCCTATACTGATGATTACGAAAATTAAAATCAGTTTTTTAAAACAATAAATGAGGAAATTTTTCATTTTTCAATTCAACTTTCAACCATGAGAAAACGGAAACGCAATCCCATTTTTTCAGCTAACATAATAGGGGTGCAAAGTCCCGGTTTTTAGAGCATTAAACTTTCCACGTTAGTTCCCCAGTTTTCCCCAGTTTCGGGGAAATAGTAGCGGGGATTGAGTTGCGAGATCGTGTCCGGAGATTTACAAGCGCCATTTACATGGAGGGAATTCTCTTTTGTGTAAGAATGCACATACAATAATGAAATGATTGTAAATCTTCATTTATTTACTAACGTTTTCTAAAAGAGATCGCTTTTATTGACAAGACTAGTAGGCCTACCACAAGCTCTGTCTAGCTCTGTCTCTGGCTCTGGTATTGAGTCTGTGTGAGTGTTCACTAGTGTATTATACTGAGTGTGTGACGTTTCGAAGTAGGATTTATTTAGTCAACACCCACTCAGACTCAAAACCAGAGCCAGGGATAGAGCCAGACAGAGCTTGTTGTAGGCCTACTGTATTCCACTTTGTTATTTTTGGCAGGTTTTTGTAAAGCTTATTGTTCATGTTTTTTTCAAAATTACTGTTGAAACAAACAAGTGATTTACTTTTTTCAAATTGGTTCCCAAATGAAAAAGTAATGCGATAGCAAGCAATAACAATTTTTATTTGAAATGGGTTAAAAAGACAAAACTTTGTTTTTATGTTCTTTAAGAAATAATTTTGTTTTGCCCGAGAATTGACAGTCACAGCCATTCTTTAACATGCTCGAGACGAGAAAATCTCTCCGTGTAAATAATGATTTACTGAGAAAGGGTCCATTGGCGAGATTGATCCCGCTGCTAAAGGAAACTTTAATGTATTTCAAAGTATTTTCTTCAACAATAGGTTAACTGCGTATAATGTGCTCAAAACCGTTTCTTAGTGGTTAAAAGTTAAAGGGTGGCACCATATTCATATTAAGGGTTTCGTTTTAAGGTATTAAGGGGAAGGTCGTGGGTTCAAATCCCACACATCATAAAATCTTTGTAATTGCCCTAAACATCTTAAAAAGTCGGTTGTTTGTAACGTCGGTTTACTGACGATAGTTGAACGTGACAACGTCATACAGCTGTTCACGCGGACGCATCGCTCACTCAAGTAGGAGAGAGACAGATGTCGAACGCTGCCGAACGCGGAGGCCGATTGCTCTTTGTCGCTCGTTCCGCGCTCTCGCTTGCACTTCAAGCCTTAAATGGAACGCCTCAGAGCGAAGTAACGCCGCATGAGTCATGTTTTTTCTTGCGTGCAGCCGGCTCCATCGAATTATAAGACGTTGTCACGTCAAAATGAATCCCTATATCCTTTGGTTACGCCATCACGTTTGAACGGCTGGGCAGATTTGGCTGAAAATTAGTGAAGAGATAGCTTAGAACCAGCAGACGGACAAAGAATACTTTTTGTCCCGAAAAAGTGTCAGGAACGGAACGGGCAAAGCCGCGGGCAGCCGCCAGTTTCTATTAAACTCGCTAGCAGATTGAAAATGTCAAAAACTGTTGCTTAGAACTGTACTTTCAAACTTGATCTAAGACCATTATCGTGGAGGAACTATTGTTAGTAGTTTGCACAAGAAATAGACGTGCTGTGTCTGAAAAAGCAATTTAAACTGTTCTCAGGCTTGTTGTGTGGTGCAAGTGGGAAGATAAATATAAAAATAAATAATAAAATAAACCAAGAAAACTAAACTAATAGAAGAAAACAACGAACTAGGTGGCGAGACGAGCTCGACATTCGACAAGTACAGGGTGTCGATTCTGAAAACACAAATCACTCAAGCGATCGCGTAAATCGATGTGAGTTGTCAATTTTTGTTTGAAAAATTTGAAAATGGAACGCGGATTCAGCTATCACTCGACGATCACTCAATCGAACCGTGTTGCTGGAATTGACGCCCAGGCCACAATGTAACATCTTAGCACAGAACCGCACAGTGTGGAGGGGATTGGGGGAGGCCTTTGCCCAGCAGTGGGACTCATAATAATAATAATAAAATAAAAATAACAAAATGTTAATATGAAAATAATCTAAACCTTTCTTCTCATATTCTACAGCTTAGTCAGCGTAATCCATAGGATAGACATCGTAAGTACATTTAGAGCTAACTATAAGCTGTGGGTTTCCTCGTGATGTTTTCTTTCACCGTTCGGGAGCATTGTGTACCCAAACTTTTCGAACAGAGAAATCTATTGGTACACTACAGGATCCAAACCTGCGACCGTTGGATCGGAAGGTGTGGCTACCACCACTAGACCAACAGTGCTCATAATCGTAGGTAAGTAGGTATATGATAGGTAATTTATTAATTCATATATCAATATTAAAGCAAATATTTACAAAATAAACAATAATCAGTTGCCTGCAGACCGTTACCATCTATCTAGAGATAGCTTAACTAATCCAAATCAGAGCTCAAATGTTTAGGTAAATCGCAAAAGTTTCTTACTCAAAACATGTCTTGAAGAAAGACTGTGTGACACAAAGAAAGTAAATGAAAGCTGAGTTGCACCAAACCTTGTGAACTCTAGAGAATAAATACTTACCTTGATACAGTTAACATCTAAAGTAGATGCAATTCCAGTTAGTAAATTCCTTTTTTTCTCTGGATTTGTCAAAATTATGGCAAATTCGGTTTGCAAATAGTTGTGGCTCAAAGCAGATCTTCAAATAAAGTTCAAAACTTCAAACTAAAGTGAGCCTCTTTAAGACGCACCTAAATCCTTTCAGCACACTGGTTCAAAAGAACCAGTGAAAAAAGGGAGTTTTCAAAAGAATGGTTCTGACGATGACCAAGCAAAGCAAAAGGAGCCAAGGAATAGAGTTCCTTGCTGGCGTCTGTTTTGCCAAACACCTAATGACTTGGATGTTTTTATGAGTAGAGTGAACAGGTACACATGTAACACATTACAGGTACTGTTAAGCATGCTTCACCGTTGACCGCATCACAACTTAACAGCTGGTGAGATTGCGGTCAAACGTAAGCCTCATCCATCGTCCAGCCCCACTTCAACCACTGCTGGGTATAGGCCTCTCTCTGTATGTGCCACTGTTGACAGTCTTGTGTTAATCTCATCCAGGTATTGCCCGCGATGTTCGCCACATCGTCTGCCCATCTTACCGCAAGACAGCGCTTCTATACCCCGTTCTTGAACGCCATTCAGTTAGCGCCTGACTCCACCTGTCATCACTTCGCCTCGCCTTGTCCTGCCCAGCTCCATTTTAGTTCTGATAGGGGATTCCCAACATCTTTGACCTTTGTTCGACTTCGAATCTCGATGTAAGGACGGTGTACAAGCTTGATGCCAAACGCAAGGCTATATTATGTAAAAAAATTGGTTGTCTGTAAAGTCGGTTTACTGACGTTATGTGAACGTGACAACGTCATAAGAAAATACCTACACAGATGTCGAACGCTGCCGAACGCGGAGAACGATTGTGCTTCTTTGTCGCTCGTTCCGCGCTCTCGCTTGCACTTCAAGCCTTAAATGGAATGCCTCAGAGATGAGTCACGTTTTTTCGTGCGTGCAGCCGGCTCCATCGAATTATAAGACGTTGTCACGTTAAAAAAGATGCTAAAGAATACCCAAGGTTAGTAAAGACAAAGACAAGTGTCTCATTCGCTCTTCATCTATTATTAGCTTGAAATAGTCGCCATTTCTCTAGCCGTCCGTCCCACCCGTTTCTTTTTATTTTACGTCGGTTTCTTTCGCACACATTCTTTGGACTATTCGTACGCTAATAGAATAATATAGTGGATGGTTTTGTCTAATTTAGTAAAATGGGTATTTTTTAGCTTCACCTTTTGGTATTCAAAGCTTTCCACACACCTAATAGTCCCTTCCCACCGGTGTGTGATATCGCGCACGGAGGCGGATCAGCTCGCACGTCACACTATGGGAACGGTCTCGTGCGCCGAGGTGCGCGGTAGCAAAGGAGCCCTTTCTGTGTGCGTTGCCGTGCGTCGTCGTCGGCTGTGCGTGATGATCTGCAGAACCACGCACCGTAGGAAGGCAGCGTAAGCGTACTGCGGTAGTGATCAGTGAAAGGCTGTTAAATATCGCTATCATATCTGACAGCTTTACCACTAATCGCCACGGCAGAAGGCTTAGGAGTTCCAGTGTGGTGCCACTCCAAATAAGTGAGACGTTTAGTAATGTTCAGATATGTTCGTTTTTCGTCATCATTGCCTTCTTTTTTAATGTTCTAGCTTGAAGTTTTCGTGACTAAAATATATTTTCTACTCCTATTCAAAATCTTGGCCTATACCCTTATAACTAAAAGGCTGTTCACAAACCAGATGCGTCCCACACGAAACATACAAAAACATTTTCCCGCACCCCTTATTAGATTAAGAGCCTTTTAGGACCTCAATAACCATCTTCAAGGGCTAAGAATTGTCCAATGAAAATAAGTATTAGCTAGATAGTTTGAGAACCATTTTTGTAGAAAATCTATGGCGCGGGGCAAGGACTTTGTGTGTTTATAACAGAAACAAAATCAAAATTGATGGTTCGATTTCCACAGTTGTGGAACATCATATATTATAGAGAATCTAGAGATTTTGTTTTCAACATTGTCATGTCGGACTTTTAAGGATATTTATGTTACACCCTTTAGAACCATAGCCTATCAGTGAACTTCATCAGACTGATGATGATTACAAAGATTTTTATAATGTCCCACAAGTAATAGCCTACGCAGACCGGGACGGCATGGGAAGCGGTTAATTATTTTATTAATGGACATTCAAACGTATCAATATATAAATTGCAATGCTTTAAAATAATGCTGTGGCATCGAATAAAGGTATTTCATTGCACGGTATTGAAAGACGCGCCACGGTATCCCTCCGCGGCGGGATACCGTGGCGTAATGCGGTAGACAACGGCATGCCAAGGACTCCGGCACTCGTTTTGACATACCGTACGAAGCAATGCTTTGTTATAGGCAATGGTTACCACTTAACATCAGGTGGGCCATATGCTTGTTCCATCAGCTAATTGTATTCAAAAGAAAGTGTAAATGCTATTAAAGATATTAAATATTGTAATTTCTACATTGTAATTCTGTCAGTGAGTCCGCTGTTTTTAGCCGATGTGCATTGTTAAAACATTTTAATAACGCACGTCGCTAACGTAATATGTGCACTGCAAGCGGGTAATCTAATTTCCATTGCAGTTTTAGGGTTCCGTGGGGTAATACAAAAACTGAAAACTTTATCACAAAAATTCTTAACATCAAAACATTTATCTACGCTTAAAAAATCTATAACTCTAATTATGATATAAATAATATGTTATGTCATCTTATTATTGTTTTGCTTTGTTGTAAACGGTGGTGACTATTTAACACCAAATGGGCCATATGCTTGTTCGATCACCTTACAGAGACGTACATTTTTTTTTCTTTCTTTCACTTTTGACAGCTTGCATTTGCATCGCCAAAAACACGCGTTCAATATGATAGCTATTCCTTGTGGAAAAGTTTTCCCCTAGTGGTAATAGGTGGAAAAAACTGTTCCTCCCAATACCAGTAAGGATAGATTAGGGTTTGTGGAACTGGCAGTTCAAATGACAAAAAAAAACGCAGCGCGTGTCTACATCATCTACACTACAAATTAAAAAAAAACAGTTTATTGTAATTATAAGCATAACATTACAGAATACCTATATCCAATGCGCTATACTACGTTCTGTAAAATACACTAGTAAAAGGTACCATGGATATCAAGGACTAAAATTTTAATGACTATGGAAGCATTTGTACAGAGACGTTCCTTATTTAATTCAAACATTTCTATTCTACATGATACATACATACGCGCGCGTTTATGTGTGTGTGGAACTCTAGATTAGTGTCCAGCTCACACTTGCCAGTAACTTTTATTCGTGCGGCGTACAATGGCCGTGGTTGTCTGTTGTTCCGAAGAAGATTGCATTCACTGAAACGTTTATAAAAGCTAACGCGAAAAAATGCTTTTACTTTCGGCCACTGAACGAGCGAATCGTTTTAAACTGTATGACTGTGTATATTTAATTGTATTGTTTAGACTGACTTCTATTTATTGTAATGTGTATTTTGCATTTGGACGCTTTGGCGCTAGCTGTTAGCCCAAAATGCATTTGTCTAAATAAAATAAATAAAAATGAATAAACAATAATTATTATCCATTATTATTATACCACCCGATGAACTGACGAAATTGCTTTGACTGGCCTCTCAGCTCAGTTGTTAGTAGCTCTGCCTTCTAAGCCGTAGGTCTTGGATTTGATCCCCACCGAGAACAAATATTTGCAGGTGAACACAGATGTTTGTTCTCTGTCTGGGTGTTATACTTATTGTATTCTATTTGCTATTTGGTTCCCATGGAACAAGCTCGGCTTAATTTGGGTGTTGTTTGGATAGACAATTTTTTTTTAAATCCCGTTGTTCATAAAAAAGCCGTGATACCTTTCAACTTACTATTCTTCTTACTCGTTCTTTTTTTTGTCTTCTTTTTCCAACTATCAGCGTGTTTAGTGGCCTAGTGTAATGCGCACATTCACGTCATGCGTGCCCTGTAACGTAGTCAGTCGTGTGTGGAAAGCTTTACAATGCACTTAAAAAAGAACAGTCGTTTTTATAGCAAAGCACAGTACAGAGTAGAAGCTTTTATAATCGTGCTTAGTGGTACAATAAAATGAAGTATATTAGGAAACTTTAGAGAACACTTAATTGACATCAAGAAATAGATCTTTGAGTGTAGGATATAATATAATAGGTATTTTTTTTTCATTGCGATTTAAAAAACAAAATACTAAGTCCAACGAAACTGTTTAAAAAATCTTGAAATTTATAATTTTTTTAAATAAGGTGACGGTTATTTGTGTGAAAGATGTTACAGAATGATAATATCCTAGAAAAGAGAAAAGAGCCAGAGGTTGACCATTCCGAAGATGGGAAGACAGCTGGCGTACATCGGAGGAGGAAAGCGCGCGATCGCCAATTATGGTAGAGTTTGGGAGAGGCTATGCTGGATAGCAAAACAACCTTACTACTACCGATGTCTTAAAGATTAATAAGTAGGCTGCTTCTCGACAGTAACTCCAATGAACTCCAGTCTGTCCACAACCACGGCTGTTGTAACAAGGTCAAAACGCCGGAAATAATAAAGGCGTTAAATACCCGTTTCTTCCATGTAATTATTAAGTACTTTTTATTTAGTAAAACTAGTGTTAAGATTGGTTAGAAAGGCCTTTGAAATTGAAATTGAAAAATGGTTATTTATGATAAGCAAACGTTGACAGTTGTACCGGAAAACCACAGCATTGAAGCACGAAAAAAAAACCCGTAAACAAAGCTTTCAGTGCTTATGAATCACTGTTCCTTAATTAAATTTATTGTGCGAACGTTACTGCCACTTCCTTTTATTTACGCCTTTTCATTTCCGATTTCGAGTGAGCGCACATTGGCTGTGGATCCCGCTAATAATTTGACGTTGCTAGTTCAGACTGGATTAGGTATGTTTGTGACGAAGTTAGACAGATAGACAGATAAAAACTCTTTATTGTTCACCACACAAAAATCCAGTACAGAACATAAAAGTAAAGAGATAAGCAAAACAGTGAGCGACCTTATCGCTGAGAGCGATTGTAAAATGATGCAATCTGGAATGATTTAGAAGAGGTTTATTAGGTATAAAAATAAGGAGTGACAAAGTATGTGTGTCGTTCGGTGGTTCCGAGCAAAGAGGGCGGGGGGACCCCTCGACAACCTATTTATGCCGCGTGCGCTGGTGTCGCACGCGGATATGGACGGAACTAATTAATTATTGACGTTTATCTGTAGTTTCAATGTTAAACATTAGGTGGCGTTTAACAGCGATCTCTTCCAAACAACCTTTTCATGGAAAGAAATTACGAATTAAAGGTGATATAGACAATTGCAGCTCAGCCTGATTTTGCCTGTTGAAAGATATACCTACTAGTTCTGTAGTACTAGTTTCTCGCTTACTTCTACTACTAAGACCAAATAAAGTTTGCTCAAAGACATTTTTGTTGTAAGATTGTTGTGAAAAAGCTAGCGGTTTTTCCTCTCGATGTGCGACTTCCATAACCAATGGTTTTCGGTATGTTTATCTATATTTGGCACGCCATAAATTTTTCTGTTTTGTATTAGTTTTGTTTTCTTTCTTTGTATCTAGCTAGACTGTAGGCGTTGTGCCAAAGTCTGCTATCGAATTTATGCATTTCGTTTAGCAAAGTTTTATATTGAGAAAGTCACGGTATGAATCACTATGCGTAAGTGGAGAATGTAAATTTCTCTTGTTGACTAACAGCCTGCTAAGTGCTAAGAAAATATGTTATTTTTCCGTATCAGTAGATACGGAAAAATAACATAAACAAACAAACACAATATGTAAACAAATATAGTAATATTTGTTTACATATTCAAGTAACGTACGAAACATATCTTATACCTTTAGACGAGAAAATCTTGTATATATATATATATATATATATTTAGGATCTCGGAAACTGAGCCAACGATTTTCATGAAATTAAGTATACAGGGGTTTTTGGAGACGATAAAACGATCTAGCTAGGATTCATTTTTAGAAAATGTCCCCATAATCGTAAAGTAAATAATCAACTTTAGCATAAAATCATAACTCCTAGCGCCATCTGTTGATTAAGTCATGAGTTAGTGGGACAGAGAACGCCATCTATTGAAGAGTAGTGGAGTTTATTATTATGTCGGTAAGATCGAAAAATATTAATATTTAATCAGTATGTAAGTAATTCGTATTTAAATACAATTCACAACAGCAGTTTACCAAAAAAAAATACCGAGCGAAGCTCGGGCACCAACTGCTAGTGAAAAGTAAACATGCCTTTGCATCTATATATCTATCTATCTATATATTGTAGATGATTTTTATAGCGTCAGAGGCAACTGGGGATTACTCAAGTCATACTTGCGGGACGTTATAGTGCCTGGGACAGGATTTTAGATGGAATAGGCTTGCCCAGCACCTATACCATCCTGACAGCTTCATCGGCCTAATCCACAGGAAAGACATGGTCAATACGTGCGGAGCTGACTAAGCCGCGGGTTTCCTCACAATGTTTTCCTTCACCTTCTTCTATATCATTATGCAAAACGATCGCGTTAATTTAAGAAGTGCTATACTTAAGTATGTTTTGCAGACCTTTTATTTTAAGGCTAATGATAACTTAAAACGAACTTATTTCGAAGAGGAATTCTTAAAAGGAAGTTGGTATCTACTTTGAGCGAAATAAATTGCAGGTGACTTATTCGGACAAGGAAAAAAGGCTCCAAAATGTTTCTTTTCTTTTTCGCTTAACAAAAGTCAACCCAGAGTTCTTATCACGCGAAACTTGCTTCTACGTAATTGTTTTCAATTCGTACCCCCTATTTTTCTCGCCTTTTCAACCTCCTTTTGTTTGGTGATAAATGCTAAAGGACTCTGACTTACAGCCTTGCGAACAATTAGGTCACCTGCAATGGCGACCAGTAGTGCAAATATGCAAAACCTAATGCTGTCGCCATCGCAGGTAACTTGTCTTAAATTTGCCATCCTAGGTACTGTTAACCAGTTTTGGGAATAGGACATCCCTAATCGGATCAAGCAAGGGATGACATCTCTATTGGGGAAAAAAAAAAAGCAGAGGAAGGGAGATGGCGTCGTGATACGTAGTTGTATTAATTGCCGTGTAATAAAAGTAAAACAAAGTTGTAGCTATAATCAATGAAGAGTTTTCGACTTATCAGTACCTATATCAAATCCTCCCTTTTCACAGTCGGACACCTCATGCACAATGGATGATCTCATGCTCGGCCAAATCCGTGGATGTAGCCACCTGTCTAAAAGGCTGTAGGATTGATGACACGAAAGAAGAAAAAGTCAGACGCTTGTCAGAGTGTTCATGGTTCATCATCATAATCATCAGCCTGAAGAAGTCCACTGCTGGACATAGGCCTCCCCTGCACATTTCCAGGAAGAACGATTCTGAGCTCTTTCCATCCACCGGCTTACCGCGATCTCAATGTCGTCGGTCCATCTGGTGGGTGGGCGCCCTACTTTTCGTCTTCCGGTTCGTGGTCGCCATTCGAGAACCTTTATTCCCCAACGGTTGTCGGTTCTTCGAGCTATATGACCTGCCCATTGCCACTTCAACTTACTAATTCTAAGAGCTATGTCGGCTTTCTTCGTTCTTCTACGGATATCCTCATTTCTGATTCTATCACGTAGTGAACCTCCCAGCATAGCTCTCTCCATAGCTCCTTGTTCGTGTTCATGGTTATTTTCTAGACAAATTCAAATTCAAATATTTCTTTATCTAATTGGTATCACAAGGATCATTTTGAAACGTCTTAAAGCTAGGTGAGTTTAAGTGCCACTTCGAAGCCTAGAAGAACAGGCAACTAACTACGGCTTGGTTCCTACCGTTTTTTTGTATGATCTTTTTGCAAAACAAAAGTAATAAGCATTAGCAGTGAAGTGAAAGTAGTGATAATAATAATAATAATAACGGTTCACGAAGTAAATTAATTATTTTCTGTTCTCAAAACCGGATAACAGTAATGACATAAATATCATGTCAAGTATAAAAACATTGAATTGAATTAAAATTACTGTGCTATACTTTGTTTCTTTGTATCAACATTTAACGATTGACTTTCATAACGTTGAATTATTATACTGATAGCGAGTTCTATAGAACTAGATAATACGAGTACAAATAAATGTAATCAAAGCAAGTCATTTGGTGGAGTACAAAATTGAACTCCTTTGTTGAGTAAAAGTAGGAAATAAATGTAGCATTTACAGAGTGTTTTTAACACAAAAGACATCGATAACGATCTAGGAAAGTAGTGTGGGCACAGTGAAACGAAAACAGTTCCTACACTCTCATAATAATCAGTTTGAAGAAGCTTTTTTAATATCATTAGCTATTGGAACAAGCATATTGTCCACCTGATCTCGAGTGACAATTATCGCCTATAACAAAGAACTACCTTGAAGGTTTCGCACGTCAGGAAGTAGGTATTGTATGAAGTAAGTATTCAGTATATTTACCGTGCCCTACTATACACTGCCCTGCGTCCATCATTTAGAGACATACAAATGTTCAGCCTCGCGTGCCAGAAATTTCACCGGCACCCACACCCTCGAAACACAGCAATGCTGATTCCCAGCAGAAATAGGCATGGTGGTAGTATTTCCCCGGACGAGCCCTTCACGAAGAGCTCTACTACTTACCTGTTCTGGCTTAAATATATTTACAAAAAGATTTTTTATCCCATTCCCTTCACTGATTTCCCTCAATTTTTACAATTCGGTTCGTCCTTAATTTTTTTTAGGTTTTCGGAAGCCATAAAAATCTCTGTTCCTCAACACTGGTCGATTTTATAAGCTAAAATTCCTATTGCTACTTCAACTTGTTCTGTGAGTTACATTGGCAACCTTGGTTCTTCACGAATTTTCACATTGCTACTCATTAGCTAGCAAAAGAATCTGTCGTGTCATATCAGAGAACACTGGTCGCCTAGTGGGAGCAGCCCCGCCTTCCAACCTTAAAGACGTGGGTTAAGATCCAGTAATGTACCGATGAGTTTTGTACGACTGTATGTGCACTATGCCAGCACTCTCGAACGGTGACGGAAAACATCATGAGGAAACCGGCCTGTCGTATAGAACCTAAAAAGTTCGCTAAACATGTTGTTTGCCAAATGCACAAAGGGAGTCATTTCGTGGCGCACTTAAAATCCTATCACCACACTGTTTCAAAAAAAGCAATGACACGATGAGAAGAGTATTATATCAGAAAAATGATTTAGCTATTTGTTTTTACGATGTAGCAAAGAATTCTGCTTTTGAAGCTTTTGATCACTGTTTCTATCCGCTGGAGTTTTGTGACGTCACCTGCGTAAATGTTCTTTTGATGTTTTCCTCATCCTTATTTCCACTAAGGGTGTCATCAGGTAAGGCCGTGATCTAACATCGTTGAATTCTACCAAAGCAATGAGGTTATTAGCTATCAGTAGGCCCTACCACAAGCTCTGTCTAGCTCTGGCTCTGGTTTTGAGTCTGTGTGAGTGCTCACCAGAGTATTATACTGTGTGTGTGACGTTTCGACTTAAGATTTATTTAGTCAACACTCACACAGACTCAAAACCAGAGCTTTAACAGAGCCAGACAGAGCTTGTGGTAGGCCTATACAGTTAGTAGTAGCTTGCCTTCGGCACTGGAGAGAGCGAGTTCGGTTCCCATCGAGAGCAAATATTTGTATGGTAAACGCAGATGTTTGTTCTCTTTCTGGATGTTATTTTGTATTCTAAGTTGTATACTACAACCGCTGATTGTCCTTTTTTGCGTGATGCTAGACCCATGTTTTTGAAAATTTCTTAGGTTCTACGTCAAATATTGTTTCATCACGATGTGAGAATACTTTGATGAAAAACTCATTGGTAAACTCTTTGACTGGATTTGAACCCACGATCAGAAGGCAGGGCAGCTACCACTAAACCACAAAGTACACTCTTACATTTCCGCGACCCGAATCAAAAGTAAGCTCCCAAACGTCATCGCATGTTGTTTCATTAAGCAAAGAACTGCGGTACCCTAAAATATGAAGAATATTGCCAAAGGCCCATAAAAAGTCCCAGTCTGGCCTAGAGTAACTTACACGAAAGAAAGTTTATTTTTATTTTGCCCTACTGGACCCTCTGAAAACAAATTTCATGAATAAATTTCTTCTTTTGTAAACAAATCGAGCTTGGTATATTAAATTAAGGCTCTCTTGTGACTGGGGGGCAATAAAATGCCTGATTTTAGACCGTAGTTTACGTTGGCACGTAGGAGTAAAGAAAAACAATAGGACTGAAGTAATTTAATAAATACATAGCAGTAGTAGAACAGCTCTTTGTGTGTGGCTCGTCCGGGAAAGTACTACCACCATGCCTTTTTCTGCCGTGAAGCAGCATTGCTGTGTTTCGGTTTGAAGGGTGTGGGTGCCGGTGAAATTACTGGCACGTGAGGCTGTAATCTGTATGCCTCAAGTTGATGGACGCAGGGCAGTGCATCGTAGGGCACGTTCCTGATGTGCGTGACCTACGAGGCAATGCTTTGTTATAAATGTTCAGCGTCACGTGCCAGTAATTTTGACTGGCCTCTCAGCTCAGTTGGTAGTAGCTCTGCCTCCTGCGGCGTAGGTCGTGGGTTCGATCCCCACCGAGAACAAAATATTTGTGTGATGAACACAGATGTTTGATCTCAGCCTGGGTGTTATATTGTATTCTATGTATGTATTTACAAAAAAATATATATATAAGTAGTATATCAGCTATCTGGTTCCCATTGTACTCTGCTTAGTTTGGGGCTAGATAGTGTTGAGTGGATTTATATAAAATATTTATAAAAAAAAAAAAAAAAAAGACCGGCACACAAATCAAACAAAAACACAGCAATGCTGCTTCACGGCAGATATATACATTATGGTAGTACTTCCCCGGACGAGCCCTTCACAAAGAGCTCTGCTACTACTAGACTTTTATGTTCATAATGCTAGAAAATGCTTACGCTTTCATACGCCCAACTTAGTTAACTATTACTCTGGGTTTCAGTTGCTTAATGGACACGGAATTGAACTTTATAATGCACTTAGATTCAATGAAATATAGTCACAGTGTCGTCGCTTTTCTTAGTAGAACCAGTATTGTATCGCTGACCTTTTTAGGAATCATCATCATTATCATTTCTGAACGTTTGCACCAATTGCTGAGAATGGGCCTTGTCTTTATAGCATCACTCTTTCCGGTCCCTTGCGAGTCTCATCCACTCATTCCTATAATATCGTTCGACCTTATTTATAAGTTTAAAAAACTAGAGAAACCGACTTCATTGCCAAACGGCTGAACCGATTTTAATAAAATTTGTTTGGGTCAATCTGGACGTAAGAATAACCTTCCAAATAGAAAAAATATTTTCTAAATCGGTTCATAAATGACGGAGGCATGCAAAACAACATTAAAAAATTATTAAAAAAAAAAATGGCAGCACCGATTTTAATAAAATTTAAATAGGACCAATCTGGAAGCAGTACTTTTCAAATTTTTCAAATCGGCTCACAAATGACGAAGTTATGCGGTAACAAACATTAAAAAAAAAAAATAATAATAAAAAAAAATACTACCGAATTAAGAACCTCCTCCTTTTTGATTGGAAGTCGGTTAAAAATGGAAGACTACTTACCCGCTTTTTGGTCTAGGTCTATAAGATTTTTTAACTTATACTTAGACTTCAAGCGAAATCACTCGATAATTCTCGTGCAACAAACTGCTGTTAAGAATACGATCCTTCGATCAGGAGTTACTAAAACAACCGTAACTAGTCGAGAAACAAGTTCAGAACTATAGTTCAACTTGCGTAACTCACTTATTTACTTAAGTAGAGAAAATCATTACAGTCAGCACTACACGGAATTGCGGAGCTATTTTCTTTACAAAAGTAAAGTAAAAGTAAGCAAACTGTTTGTAGATGATTAATAGAACGTCAGCTTTTCACTCTTGCCCCTAAATAAAGTACAGTAAAGTTAGATTCAAGATTCAATAGATTCAAGATTCAATAAGCGTTTATTCAATACGATACAAGAATCACTTTGAAACGTCTTAAAGCTAGGTGAGTCTAGGTGCCAGTTCCACGCGACCAAGCGTAGAAGAACAGGCAACAAACTACGTCTCGGTTCCTACCGTTTTTTTATATGATCCTTTTACAAATCAAAAATAGTCTAAAATAATAGCAGTGAAGTTCCAGTGTGGTGCCACTTCACTTAGTCAGACGTATGCAATGTAATTATACAAAAGCAAAAGTTTCAAAGACAGCACACGCTACGCTTCAAAGTTATAATAAAGTATCTACACAGATATAAAAATAAGATATTAAATAGTAGGTACAGACATTGCAAATTGACATGCTAGCTTCCTATGGGTAGAGTGACCGGGACATCGGGCCACGCAGTTTTATCATTCATATAGCTATCTAGAGTATAGTACGCTTTCTTTATCAAATTACTCTTAATATAGGCTTTAAACTTCCGAATTGGAAGCTTAGTTGCATTTTCCGGAAGTTTATTGTAGAAGCGTACAGTGTTCCCCATAAAAGACCCATTTACCTTCTGTAAACGAAATTTGGGAATATAAAGTTTATTTTTATTTCTAGTGTTAATATTATGTGAATCACAATTTTTTTGAAAGCTACAGATGTGTTTGTGAGTGTACAGTAAGTTTTCATATATATATTGTGAAATTACTGTGAGGATATTAATTTCCTTAAATCGCTCCCTCAATGAGTCTCGTGATTTCATTTTATAGATGGCACGTATGGCCCTTTTTTGTAAAACGAATATAGTTTGAATATCAGTTGCTTTATCACCGAATAAGGATAAGTTCTGCAGGTTTTCTTCTTCATCATCATAATTTTGCTGGAATTTTTCCAGATTTGAACCTGTTACCTTCGCATCGGACGGCGAGGTGACCACTAGACTACTACAGCCACTTTTATTGTAACTTTTTTATTTATTCTTTCTTTGCACACAGTCCCCTTGTAAATATCTTCAGTCCATTCCATCCAAAGGTTGTCTGGTAGAGATCGCTCGTTTAGCGATAAGCCCATTGTGTGAGGCAAATAGTTTTAAGTATTTTTATGTACCTGTACTTTTATAATTTGTTGTGTGCAATAAAGCATTTTCTATCTATCTATCTACAGCCATATTAATAAACGCAATTTAAATTTAGTCATTGTTTAAAATTAGCCCTGTCACTTTTTGTCATTACCCAGTGGTAAGAGATGGCAATAGTTTAAGCACAGCTTATCTTTTGACATAGGTATTTTTATAGTAGTAAGGTTACTAGTGCTTTCTAGTTCATGTTTTAATTCTAACTTATTAGTATCAGCTCCATGTTAAAGCCAGGTGAGCTGTGGGCAAAGGTAGACACCGATTGGCATCCTGACCCAGCGATAAGGCGACGCGGCAGACCAAAACGGAGATGGCGAGACGAGCTTGATGGTTTCCTGACAGACTAGACAAGCATAGTCAAGGATCGCGATGTCTGGGAGTCTTGGAGTCTGAGAGATCGCTGATGAGGGAGTGGGGAGAGGCCTTTGCCCAGCAGTGGGACCTCAAGGGCACATTATAATAAAGTATCAACTCCTTATCGTAAAACGTCTGCTTCCAGAAAATCCAATCAAGAACATCGAGACACCTATTTTAAATTAAAACTTTACAAGCAATTCTGCGAAACGACGATCACTAAACAAACAAAGTATTTTTCATTATGAAATCTACCTTAATCCGTCAGCCGTGTAATGTAACTGCAGGCCTACCACAAGCTCTGTCTGGCTCTGTCTCTGGCTCTGGTATTGAGTCTGTGTATGTGCTCACCAGTGTATTAAATAAATAAATAAAAAAAAAAACTATAGACAATCCACACAACACTATCTAGCCCCAAACTAAGCAGAGCTTGTACTATGGGAACCAGATAGCTGATATAATACTTGAATACGTTTTTTTTTTTGGAAATACATACTTAGAATACAATATAACACCCAGACAGAGAACAAACATTTATGTTCACCACACAAATATTTGTTCTCGGTGGGGATCGAACCCACGACCTACGGCGCAGGAGGCAGAGCTACTACCAACTGAGCTAGAGGCCAGTCAAACAGATCAGTCAGAGAGAGAGAGAGTCAGTTTGATTATACTGTGTGTGTGACGTTTCGACGTAGGATTTATCACAGCACTCACACAGACTCAAAACCAGAGCCTAAGACAGAGCCAGACAGAGCTTGTGATAGGCCTACTGAGCCCTAAAGTTACGGTAGGTAATAAAACCGGACGTAACACGCCACTAAGTTCTTTATCTTCGAAGATAATTTTTAAGTGTTCCAGTTTCCGTTTTATACCATTGTAAAGCGTAACTCGTTGTAAAAATAACAACAGATTATCTGGAGAAGGCGGGTTTTGCAGGAAACTGGGATGTTTTGTAGGATATTATATTATAGCTTTGAAGCGTAGCGTGTGCAGGTCTTTGAAACTTTTGCTCTTGTATTATTGCATAGCATACGTCTGACTAAGTGAAGTGGCACCACACTGGAATAACACTGCTATTATTTTGGATTATTTTTGATTTGTAAAAGGATCATATAAAAAAACGGTGATAACCGAGCCGTAGTTTGTTGCCTGTTCTTCTAGGCTTGGCCGCGTGGAACTGGCACCTAGGCTCACCTAGCTTTAAGACGTTTCAAAGTGATTCTTGGAATTATAAAATTTTATTGAGTTATTATTGAGATAATGGAGGGTTTGGGAAGACAGGGATTAAAATATGTTCTCTATCTGTGGTTTCTCTGTAGCTTTGGCACTGTACCTTATTGGAATCAGCGATAGTCGCTTGCAAAAAGATGGTCAAATTATTTAATTTTCAAAACACGTCACATAGTTTTTGTAGTTAATGTGTTTAAATTTGCCAGGCTAAGTTTTATTATTTTATTTTGTTTATTTTATTTTATTTTATTTTATTTTATTTCATTTTATTAAGCGTCTTGGGGACGCTTCCGTCTGGCACTGATTTGGATCAGTTGAGCTATCTCTAGATCGTTTGTAACGATCTACAGATAGCTCAACTGTTTCTTGTGTATTTTGTACATTTTGTAAATATTTGTTTAATTGTAAGTTTCTTTGTGTAAATAAAAAACATAATTTTATTAAACTAAAAAATTGTTATTTTCTTTGAGTCTGATAAATTAGCGTTGTCGATCACCCAGCTAAAACAAACTAAATTCAATAAAATTCTAAAAAATATTTTTCAGTGTGCTTGATTTTATAAAAAGGGTTATGAAATAATTATGAGATAATTAATATTTTAATCTTTATTATGAGCAGCTTTTTACTAACCTAATTACAATATTCAATAATTTATATACAACTATAACTAAATAATACTTCTTTTACAAATTAACAGCGTAATAAAGTTGGTAATTATTTTACAAGTTTTGTACAAATAAAATGGTAAATATCAGTAAATAACAGATTTTTAAACTAGAACCAGATGAACTGTTTGAATCTTGCATTTGTTTCACCACAATTTCTGTGAGACCTGAAAAGAAAAAACCTGTAAGTTTTCATTTACTTTCAAATGCACCTTTAAAAACCTGAACTTTATTTATTTATTTTAGCTTGTGTCGCCCCAATGCAGGGCAAAGGCCTCCCTCCCTTTTTTCCACACTTCTCGATCCTTGGCTGTAGTGTGTCAGTCCTTCATATGGTAATCGAGATCATTCCGCCATCTTCTCCGGGGTCTTCCTCTACGACGACGCCGACCTTGTGGGACCCAACTGATTAATATTTTGACCCAAAGAACGTCTAGTATATGAGCTACATGCCCTGCCCCATCCCATTTGAGGTTTGCCGCATTTTCAGTCACATTGACTATTTTTATTTTGCAACGCAGTATGTTGTATAGGTCTGTAAGTTTGACACCTAGTCTGCTGCGCTCCATGGCTTGTTGGCAAACCTCGAGTTGGTATCAAAAAAACATAAACAGTTAACACAAACTACAGAGACTTAACACAGGCTGTAGGTCTAGGCTAGGTTACTGAGACTGGGACGAGCTTATGTGGCAAGTACACAAAGTACATAATTACTTATGATAGAAATAGAAGCATACATTTCTAAAGCTCCGTATTTATAAGTTCGTTTGACAATTCTAATTGACTTTCGAAGAACACTTTTAGAGCTTTCGGGAGTTTTATTGCGTACATAGCCTTCACGGCTCAGTTGTAAGGCTTGACTTTCTGCCCTGTAAGGCGTGGGTTCGATCCCCAACGAGAACAAACATTCGTGTGGTGAACATAGTTAGTTCTTTTTCTTGACATTGCAATCAAAATAATATTTTTTACAAAAAAATCGGTAACTGAAACTGAACAATGTATAATAATATTATGCTTTAAAAAATAACATTTTATTATTTCACTTCAAAATAATATAGGTATACGTAAAGGCCTGACTACATTAGCAAACTTAATGCTTATAAAATTAACATGGTGATTTTATTATCAGGGGGTTACCCTTGGAAATAGATAGGTTAATTTTTCCGAGCAAGGATTATTCAATTTTGGACTATAACCTGGGCACATAAGGTTGAAGGTTTCATGAATTCATTTTGTGGGGAATGTTAATAGCTTTTAATTTCCGCTGTAGGTTATACAGGGTGTCCATAAAATTAGATCTTTTACAACGTTATTTAAATTTCAGAAAATGATTACTTTTTAAAAATTTGAGTTTTGTTAACCAAAATAACTGGTTTTACCAGGTCACTACACAAGCTCATCAAAACGTAAATTACTTATTTTAATGAAAACTCATTCACGTATTTGCATGTTAAAACAAAATTGAGTGAATATAATTTCGTGACGTGTTCTATATTTTATATTCATTTTGGTTTATCACACCGCTATTAATTTGTGATGATTAATTAAAATACTCTATGGCTAAAGATTTCTTAATTCTCATAAAGTTTTATAAATTACTTAATGAAAAACTTTACAAGTATTTACAAAATTATAAATACACTGGAATTAGTACTATTTAAATTAAGATTAATTTGCATATATGTAAATAGGTATGACACAGTAACAATATAACAAAAATAAACAGTTTAGCATCTTTAACGAAAAAAAAACAAAACGAATATGGACACCCTGTATAATTTAATGTTTACTAATAACGAGATAAAAACCTTTGGGAATATGATAATGGTACTCACCTCCGACATTAACTTCTACTGCGGACTGCGAGCTGGGGTAAAGCTTTATTTCTGGAATAAAGAGAAAAAGAGGCTTAATGTAATAATGGGTTATTCTCAGAAACACACACAATCATGTGTATAAAACAGTCTTTCGAATTCATTGTTAGTCACAATCACTTAATTAAAGTTTCGTCGTTTGGCAACTCAAAATGTCTTCCCGTCACATGTACACTAAGCCAGTCAAACAGTGAAGGAAAACATTGTGAGGAAACTGGCATGTCGTAGAACCTAAGAAGTTCAAAAATATGTGTCAAGTGCAAAAAAGAAGCCTCTTTGAGGCACACTTAAAATCTTTTCACCACATTTGGTTTGAAAGAATTAGTGACACGTTATGAAGAAGAACTAGTGGACATTAAAATATAATATAATAATATTTCCTATAAGTAAGTGTATCAGAAGTGTTCTCTTGAGCAATATTAAGTGCTAAGCTATCATCTTTTTGTCTGGCAACACACACACCATCTTTATTTGGTGGGCCGTAGTTTGTTGCCTGTTCTTCTAGGCTTGGTCACGTTGACCTGACACCTAGACTCACCTAGCTTTAAGAAGTTTCAAAGTGATCCTTGCAATCCTACTGAATAAATACACTTTTGATTTGATTTATAAAAAAAACACCTCAGCCCGTTTGCTGGGTGTTTACCCTATAATATATGAAACGGGCGTAATTTAATTTTACAGAACTTTTTGTACAGATTCTAGCGCAGTCTGTATTATCACGCCTTAGTAACTCAGTTACCTCAAGCTGACCTAGGGCTGTAATGTGGTTAGTATTTTCAGTACGTGCCTGGGCCAATTAGTTGGCTAATTACCTGGATAGGTAGTAAGATGGTGTATTTTTTTCTCGAGCTTTGCAGACGCTGCAAGCTTTTAAGTTTTTACGGAGTTTTTATTTCATTTATGTTTTTTTTTGTGACCTTGTTTTATTACTTACAAGGATAAAAAGACGGAAAAAGTTTATAATTATATTGCAGGTCAAGAACTACATAGTACAGTACGAGTTTTATTCCAAGAGTTTTTAAAAATCAGGGGGTTAGTCAGATTGTACGAATAGATGAGATACCAATGTCCCATACATTCAAATATTGAAGTATTTGAAGACATTGATATTGAGAGAAGGAGAAGGAAGATGTTGAGCGTATTCAAAACATTTGAAGATATTGAGAGTTATAACTTTTGAAACTATCATGGTTTTTAATACTATTTTTATGAAACAACGGGATAAATATCCCGTTGTTTCTAATATAATATTGATAGTTAATGTATACAAAGCTGAACATACAGTAATTACTAATTTTTTTTTTATGAACACCTTTCATTAATATATTATATTCTATTTTATATTTTTAAGATTTATGTAGGAATTAATTAAATACCTTCCAACTTTTTCCTTCATAGCCATAACAATATGCTCCCGGTAGTCCTACTAATGATGACTGAGGGGATTTTAGATTTCTTTAATGTCAAATAAAGCCTTACCATAAAGCCTTAGCGTTCCTTCTCCCTTCCCAAGAGAGTTGGTGCTCACGCAGTTGTATGTCCCGATGTCGCTTCGCGCAAACCTTCGGATCACCAGCTTCATCATAACCTTGTATGAAGCCCTTTCTTCGCTTATCGTGTATTTTGGCCTGAAAAAAACAAACTTGGTAAAAAACACAAAATATAAAGCCCTTCTTGAATTTTATGTGTGCTATCCTAATGCTTCTTCTTTAGGGAAAGACTTTTTAGGGCACCATAAGGCGTCCATTATGGCTCAGTCGTTGCTGGACTCTGAGCCATATTGAATCTTTAATATTATCCATACAACACCACCTAGCCACAAACTAAGCAGAGCTTGTTATATGGGAACCAGTAGCTGATATAATGCTTGAACACATTTTTTTTTTGTAAATACATACTTAGAATACAATACAGCACCCAGATAGAGAACAAACAACTGCGTTTACCACACAAATATTTGTTCTCGGTGGGAATCGTACCCACGACCTACGGCTCATAAGGCAGACAGAGCTCCTAGCGAGCCTAGCAGCGAGAGTGTAGAGGCCATTCAAAAAACTCAAAATATCAAAACTAGCCCTCCTTGTATTGTCCTACTCTAGCTATAGTGGTTATGATTGCAACAAGATATGTGATCGCTGTTCTTTGTTGTTACCATTAATTTATTAGTATCAAACTTTTGATTGCAACTGAAACACACAATCGCCCTGATCGCCCTGATCGTCATCGCAGTTTGCAAATGTTCGCCACAATCTGTTCAAAGCTTTAGGGTAGGTTTATATTAGACCGGGCCGATTCCGGGCCGGCCTTTTTAATTCCGTAGCACATGAAAAACGAGCGTCGTACGGTTGTAGGCATTAAAGATTGCACATTGTTTTTTCTGCTTTGTAGATCGCTATCTCTTTCTGACGCACACTACGCTCTTTATAACCGAAATTCGCTGATGTGCAATATTTATTGCCTACTATACGTTAGTAGACGGGCCCGGATGGGACGTGGATCATACAAAAATCGGTAGGAACCAAGCCGTAGTTTGTTGCCTGTTCTTCTAGGCTTGGTAGCGTGGAACTGGCACCTAGACTCACCTAGCTTTCAAAGTGATCCTGACGAATAAATACATTTTGACTTTGACTTAGACTGAGGCACTGTTTCATACTACGATACTACGAATATATACATTTTTGACTTTGACTTTGACTGAGGCACTGTTTAATACTACGATACTACGAATAAATACATTTTTGACTTTGACTTTGACTGAGGCACAGTTTAATACTACGATACTACGAATAAATACATTTTTGACTTTGACTTAGACTGAGGCACTGTTTCATACTACGATACTACGAATAAATACATTTTTGACTTTGACTTTCACTGAGGCACTGTTTAATACTACGAATAAATACATTTTTGAATTTGACTTTGACTGAGGCACTGTTTAATACTACGATACTACGAATAAATACATTTTTGACTTTGACTTTCACTGAGGCACTGTTTAATACTACGATACTACGAATAAATACATTTTTGACTTTGACTTTCACTGAGGCACTGTTTAATACTACGATACTACGAATAAATACATTTTTGACTTTGACTTAGACTGAGGCACTGTTTCATACTACGATACTACGAATAAATACATTTTTGACTTTGACTGTGACTGAGGCACTGTTTCATACAAAATGTATGTAACGTTTCAAATCCATGCCCCATCTCAGTCACGTTTACGTCACGCCCCGGACACGGTCCGGTCTAATATAAATAACCCTTAACCTCCCTGGCTAAATGAACGATCACTTGTAAAAGCTAAAACTCATCCATCCATATTTACATTCCTCCCCAGCTTTATACAAGCTATTGTCCTGTTCAACAACCTATTGCGAGCAATAAAGACTCATTTGAAAGCAGTGATTCCCGCTTGACCGTATTGTTGGCGTTATTTAACGATCGCAATATTGGATCATTGTTGAGAGCTTCGAGAGGTATTGATAAACGTTGAAAAGAAATGAGGCAGAAATTGGCTGTGAATTTAAGAAATTTGACTTTTTATTTACCTTTTTCATGGCGATGGACTTTTTGAAGCATAAAAACAGCTTGAGTCGATAGGTTTATTGAATAAACTCAAGAACCAAATTAGCGAAAGATGAATAATGACCCCAATTATTTTAAAGACAAGTGTAGGTCAGCATGAAACCAATTTAATATTCCAAATATTTTATGAGTGTTGCCTAATAAAACAAAGACTCAATTTGGAACTACAGTGGTCATTCTGAAAAAAATGTGTAACCACCCTGAAGCCTGAACATTAAAGCGTTCTGCGGTAGCAATCAGTGAAAATCTAAATATAGCAGTGATATTTTACAGCGTTCTACTGATTGCCCTCGCAAAACGCTAGGATGTGCAAGAGTTAATTCCCAAAGCAGAAATAGATTTCTTGAAAAGAACAAGATAAGAAATAAGCAGATGGTCCAGCAGATGTTATCAGGTTTCTTCCAATAACCATTGCATTTTGTCACATTGCAGAGCATGTACTCTATAGCGTGCCCTATACACCACTGCTTCGCGTCTATCACTCGGATGCGCAATAGTGTCAAAGTAATATATTTTTTTTATTTAGTTGTATCACAAGCATCACTTTGAAACGTCTTAAAGCTAGGTGAGTCTATGACTTGTATTCCTAAACAGTGCTTGAGTCTGAGTCGAGCCTCAAGCCAAGATTTTGTCATTATTCAATGGAGAACTGTCAAAGAATCTATGTTTGAGAGATTGAGGTTTGACTCAGACTCGAACACTGTTTCGGAATACGGGCGGAAGTTCTAGTACCACGCAACCAAGTCTAGAAGAACAGGTCAGTTCCATGTACCGGACTTTTAATATTCTTACCCATCCAGGAGCATTTCCCCTCGGTTCTTCAACCAGTAGTTGATGGTGTTTGGATGAGCTTCTGTAGTACACTCCAGGAGTACGTCGGTGCCAAGAGGAGCACCCAGCAGCTGGTTTGGCACTATGATGGTTGGCGGAACTGGTGGGAAAACAATCTAGTATTAGATATTCGTCTTTCTCTCTTGCCTTTCTTATCTATTCTGACCGTATCGCTAAGTAAATTTATTAGAAGAGACATAGTAAATACACACATTAAATTTTCATATAACATACAATAGTAATTTGTCGTACAAGAAGGCATAGTTGATTTTTAACCGAAAGCTCAATTTTGATGACTGAGCAAGCGAAGGATTCTAAAATTAGAATCCTCAGCGTTAACGAGTAAATCAAAAGAGCACAAGGTGAAAAATGCACTCGAGTGCAACACAAAATTTTTTATCCCACCTCAGCGAGAAAAGACTAATGTAAAAAAAATGGGGCGCGAAAATAAAAAAAAGTAATACACCAAGAAGGTTCAGAGTCTGAGTTTTGACAAATTAAAAAAGGTTGCATGATAAATTCGACACCATGGAGGTAGAAGTAAATAGGGTTTAATTATGTTTTGTATTGACCAACTTAGTGCACACGATGTTCTAAATTCAATTTACTTTATCCTCTAGAGTCTATCGGATAAAAACGGCTTTTGCACTCAAATATAAAAGAGCAAAAATACTTTTTCCGAGATGGGGGGATGAAATAGTACATTACCCGAGTGTTGAAAGTCACGTTTTTTGAGTCCCGAGACGGGTTTGGCGCCAGAGCGTTAGCGAGGGCGCCAATGGAGCTTGAGGGACTTAAAAGACTTTCACCCGAGGTAAACACTGTGCTTTTCATTACGAATACAAGGAAAGTAAAAATAAAAACATGAATGAAAAATTTGTGAAAATGAAGATTGAATTGCCGCCTTCCCGGTTTTTTTTTTCTTTTTCTCTGGCGGGCCTTCGGCTACGGCTCGCCAGCATTATTCAGCCATTATTTTCATTTTCATAATTTAAAAAATGGTAAATTGTTTGCTCAAATCTATGTTATTTTAAATAAATAGTTGAAGTTATATATTAATCAAGTAATTTAGAAGATATATTATTTATTTAATACTATCTTTATGTCATTTCAATTTTACATTGCGCTCTAATTAGAGTTTTTAAACTTCTTACCGTTGTAATGGGTTTCCAACCTACTTGCTGAATAAAAAGTTGGAATTTGGTTCAACCTCCTTGCAGTTTAGAAAGTTGGAACATGGTTGAATAAAATAGAACTTGTTTTTTTTTTTAATTTGACAGCTGTCAGTAGAAAGCGATTCTCCCTAGGTCTGAAAGTTTTACTTTCAATTAGGCCCCTCAGGCAACTTCAGACCTACTTTCAGAGTATGAGTAATGAAAAAGTTTTTGCATCCAACAGCATGAGGGGCTTTGTTTCACTCTTGTCTTTATTTATAAACAGTGTTATTCCCATGACAATTATGGTGATGGGGTTGGCTTAGTCAAAATTTTAACATCATCATTATGTGCCTATTAGTAGGTAGCGTCTATTAGTTTTGGGGGTTATAAAAAAAATTTTTCCTTGAAATTAATAAAGAGACTTGCAATGGACTTCTCAGGATTGACGATGATGATGGTTCGAGATGCACCATATCTACAGAAAACACCACGATTTCATAGACATAAAACACAAAGTTGCTTATCTGACCACAGAAAACGTATAAACGAGTAAGTTAAATAAAATAACCTAACTACACTGAAAGAAAATCAAAGTTAAAACCAGTCTTTATTCAGTAGAGGCACAAGGTTCCTTTTTAAACGTATTATAAAGCGTGTTCTATAATCTTAACAATGGGTTAAACCATCGAACGGCCAGTTAATGTGTTAGTGAACACCTTACCGTGTGGGTTATAGGTAGTTAAAATTCAGGTGCACTTTTGTAATAAAACCGGTTATAAACAACTCATAAAACAGCTTGGGTATTCGGACATCCTCCGGCCATTAAATTCAATATGGCCGGCACTTGGCCACTTAAGCTCTGCGCACATCTAGGCGAGCTGCGAAGGTTGATCAATTTTAGCATAGGGTTTTGCATACCTGTACACACGCGAACATTTTAGATAAAAAAAGGCTTAAAAATTTATTTGGTAACAAACATCAGTGCAACAAAAAGTGTTACTACATTTTACAAACATATACCTACCTACTAATAATAATAATATAGTTAAAAATGAATTTAGCAATAAGCACACATCAATTATAAACAATAACATACATATGACAAACTTTAGTATAGTAAACTTAGTAGGTATACTTTAACTGACGTTGCAAAAATTTAATGCCAACTCCCACCCTTTATAGGAGAACCTGTGTTGTGGGAACTTTGACAGTGCAAAGTCATGTACTGGGGCTTTATTCTAGACTAGTGACTTTTTTGTCACGGTAGATATATATCACAAGAACTGACAGTTTTTTTAGTGAATTTGACAGTTCTTGTGATATATATCTACCGTGACAAAAAAGTCACTGGTTTAGAATTGAGCCCCTGATCGCCACCACTGGCGATCTATGATGTGCGCTAACCTTTACATTTAAGATGTCACTGTCGGGGAAATTCAATATTCTGGTCAGCTTTGGCG
Source organism: Thera obeliscata (assembly GCA_947578465.1). Lineage (NCBI taxonomy): Eukaryota > Metazoa > Arthropoda > Insecta > Lepidoptera > Geometridae > Thera > Thera obeliscata. Next base: position 2,689,335 of record OX387914.1, on the reverse strand, counting down.
AGATCAGCTGCCTTACCTTGCCTAATCCAAAACGGTTATTCACATTAAACTATTGGGATCCTTTTAACTACCATGAAAAGTGACCCCTTAAACCCCTAAACATTACAACCCTGTTTGGAATAGAAATGTATTATATACAGGTATACGAACCGCGATTTTACTCCAATCTTAACTTCTTAAAATATGCATATAAATATTATAACAGCTATCTGGTTCCCATAGTACAAGCTCTGCTTAGTTTGGGGCTAGATAGCGTGGATTTTGTACAATATTTATTTATTTATGCTAGGTTTTGGTATTTTTCCGGGATAAAAAAAGTAAAATCTAGGTACGTTCATACACAAATTTATAAAAAGCCGTTTCGTTCACAAATCAGTTTTTTTTATGTAAAAGATACTTACAATTAAAAAACAAACAAGCTTACCGCCCACCTGATGGCAAGTTGGTCAAAGCTAGTAAGTTCAGTAGGTGGTTTAATAAAAAACGTGGAAATAATTTTAGATAATAGGTATCAGTCAATAAGCCGAAGACAAAACTACTTAAAAGTTGGTCTGACCGGCTTTTAGTACTTTGATAAACTTTTAAGCAGGAAAACGTGTTAGGATCAAAATTATTTTTTTGCTAAACTGTGTGCATAATAATATAGGAATGCACACAAGAGAGTAATAATAATAATGCGGACAATCCACAAAACACTATCTAGCCCCAAACTAAGCCGAGCTTGTATTATGGGAACCAGATAGCTGATATATTACTTAAATACTTTTTTTTTTTGTAAATACATACGTAGAATACAATATAACACCCAGACAGAGAACAAACATCTGCGTTCACCACACAAATATTTGTTCTCGGTGGGGATCAAACCCACGGCCACCAGCGCAGAAGGCAGAGCTACTGCCAACTGAGCTGTGAAGGCAGTCAGAGCTGTGAAGGCAGAGTTGTTCACAACTTTCGATAAATAACTTCAGTGTTTTTTAATATCTTTTATAGGGTGAAAGTGTGAGGGCGAGTAATTTTTTCAGTCTTCTACGGTTTTTTTGAAGTCAAAAACAAAACACGTTTATTTATTTAATTTTGAACAGCGCGGATCGCTTTGAAACTTCTCAAAGCTAAAGGGGACAAATTCAACCTCATTGCTCATTTTTGTTTCTTAATTATATTGAAATGACCACGCTTAATAACTCAAGGCTCTGTTTGTTCTTCATGTTTTTGAACGGAATACATGGACCTACATGGTCCATGTATTTAAGGCCCCATTTAAGGTTGTAATAACAGAACCTTCGATTCCATGAACTGTGCCAAGCCTGAGCACTGGTTTACTTCTAGTAACTTGTAAAAAAAAAACATCAAACCCATTCGTGTGGGGGGGTATCTATGAATAGGTCTCCAAAAATGCTGATGACGTTTTTAAAATAGTTTTTTTCTAAATTTCATAGTTTGCGCGAGAGACAAATCCAAAGTGGTAAAATGTGTGTATACCCCTTCTAACTTCTAAAATAAGAGAATGATAAAACTAAAAAAAATATAATATGATGTACATAACCATGCAAACTCCCGCCGAAAATTAGTTTGAACGAGATCTATATAGTTAGTGGTTTTTTATAACGCTTTTATTAGCTTCACCTGTATGTATGTAACCGTCCTCTTTGAGCTCGATTTTGTCCTACTTTGAACGATCAGATTTGATTCAAACTTTGCACATCTGTCAAAGGTCGATGACAATGCAATAATATGAAAAAAAAAAATGAAAAAAAAACTAAAAGTAAAAAATAAATTATAGTTTAAAAAACTAAAAAAAACGCTTTTATAACTAATTGATTTTATCAATAGTTTATTATATCTGAAGTTATTATAAAAGGCACCCCACGCTTTTTTGTACAATAATATAAATTTTTCAGTTGATTATTACAGTTTTATTTTTAACTTTTTAGTTCAATTAGTTATAAAAGCGTTTTTTTTAGTTTTTTAAACTATAATTTATTTCTTATACGTCAGAAACCGTAAACCACAATTTACCTTCCTTTCGACGAACTACAAGAACTTTTATATTATGTTGCCTGCTGCTACGGAACCCTTCACGAGCGAGTCCGACTCGCACTTGGCTGCTTTTTGTTTGATGTAATAGACTTGTTCAGGCGTGATGATGATGTTGGTTGTGTAGGGTTCGAGTGTGCTTATCTTGCAATTTTATTATTTGCCGCCGGCGCGCACTCAGTAGCTAAGACAGTCACCTCCCGGCACTCGCGTAACTTACTTGTGTATTTTCATGTATCGAACGTAAGAATAGAAACATTTGGTTTTTATATCCGTTTTTCCATTGAAGTGCCCCAAACCCTCTGATAGGACGTAGAACCTCAAATAACATCCATAGTGCAGTAAAGACTCTCAACATTGGTGACCTTCCGACGATTAACGTGAGAATTTTATGAACAGAGTGCAGTGCATTGAACAATAACGAGTGAGCGTAACGGGAGTGGCTCCTCGCGTGACAATTTGTGTTCCGTAGTCCGCGAGTATTTACGGACACCATGATCAACCCACACCTGATCATGTCTACGCCAGCGGCAGAGGCGGCATCAGCGCCAGTGGTTACCACACAGCCAGTCGGTGATTTAGCCAGCATAAGTGTTTCGTCAAAGATACCTGAATTTTGGGTGGACATGCCTCGACTATGGTTTGCCCAATTCGATTCAGTTATGGACCCGCAGAAACAAGGAGACAGCGCGAAGTACAATATGGTCATCGCCAAGCTCGGCAGGGACGCATTACAACAAGTAGGTGATATAATATACGATCCGCCGAAAGAGCAAAAGTTCGCCGCTATCAAGGCTAGACTTTTGTCGGCTTATGAAGAAAGCGCAGAGAAACAATTCAACAAGCTTGTTAGTGAGATGGATCTTGGAACGCAGAAGCCATCGCAACTTTTGAGAAGAATGTCAGCGTTAGCGGCCAACACTCAGGTTTCTACCGAAGCGCTCAGACGACTTTGGATCGCAAGGCTCCCTATGGCAGTAAGGACCGTATTATCGGTAGCGCAGGATACTAAATTAGATAACCTCGCAGAGATGGCCGATAAAATCGTCGAGAATATACAGACAAGTGACATAGCCGCTATAGCCTCTACTTCTACGGCAGCACCAGTTTCTGACCTTCTGGGATTTATGAGACAGATGACCCTCGACCTCAAGGAGCTGCGGAGCGAAGTGAATGAGATAAGAGGGAGAAGTATGAATCGAGGAAATGCATGGAACCGTAACCGATCAAGATCACAATCGAGAGGCCAGATGCGAACGCCGGAGAGCAGGAATTGGCTCTGCAAGTATCATTACCGATGGGGGAACCGCGCCAGAGCGTGTGAGAAGCCGTGCAGCTGGAAGCAGCCTGGAGACTCTACCATGACGGGAAACTAAGTGCCGTGCAGTCCTGTCCGGTGGGAGACTGCATAACGACGGCGGGAAACCATCGCTTGTGTGTAACGGATAGGGAAACCAGGACACGTTTTTTAGTGGATACAGGTGCAAACGTTTCCGTGTTACCAGTGAAAGATCATAAAGGTGAGCGCACATTGAGCAGCTATAAACTTTTTGCCGCGAATAATACTGAAATCAAAACATATGGTGTAAAGACTTTAGATTTAAATTTGGGATTACGCAGATCATTTAAATGGGCCTTTATTATTTGTGACGTGAAACAGGCAATTTTAGGAGCAGACTTTATTGAGCATTATAAGTTGGTTGTTGATTTATATCGTAAGAGACTTTTAGACAGCATTACGAATTTATGCGCCGAGGGATCCATAATACGGTATGACGAACCATCCATTAAGAGTATTCAAAATGATAACCCGTACCGAGATATTTTAGAGGATTTTTCAGATATTACGAAACCGATCGCTTTTAGGGAAACATATTCGCATTCTGTAAGGCATCACATTATCACCAACGGTCCACCGGTTTTTGCGCGCCCAAGACCGCTACCCCCAGACCGTTACAAGAAGGTGAAAGAAGAATTCAAGGTAATGCAAGAACTGGGTATATGTAGGCCAGGGAAGGGTGAATGGGCAAGTCCCCTTCACGTCGTTCCAAAGAAAGATGGGAAAATTCGTCCTTGTGGTGATTATAGAGCACTTAATGCTATTACTAAGCCAGACCGATATCCTATACCGCGATTGCAGAATTTCACATATATGTTACCTAATAAAAAGTTTTTTTCACGCTTAGATTTAAATAGGGCATATCATAATATTGCTGTGGCCGAGGAAGACATCGAGAAGACCGCCATAACCACGATTTTTGGCCTGTATGAATTTCCACGAATGAGTTTTGGCTTGAGGAATGCGGCCCAGACATTCCAGAGATTCATGGATCATCATGTATTGAAAGGTATCGAACATTTAGGAGATTCAAGCGATAATAGCGAGTCTACTCTTTTTTGTTACATCGATGACGTGTTGATCGCATCTGAGAACGAGGATATACACAGAAAACACGTGAGGGAACTATTTAAAAGATTTAGTGAGCTAGGAATTACTATAAATTTAAGTAAATGTGTTTTTGGTCAAGAGCAGGTTGAATTTTTAGGTTACAAAGTATCGCAGGATGGTATTAGCCCACTGCCGGACAAGGTAAAGGCGATAACAGACTATCCAAGGCCGGACACAGTTGAGGAATTACGACGTTTCCTGGGTATGATCAACTTTTACAGGGCACATTTGCCGAACGCAGTAGTCCAGCAGACCGAACTTAATAAGTTTCTGCATAACACCAAAAAGAAGGACAAAACGCAAATAGTATGGGACCAGAGGAGCATCGAAGCGTTCGAGCAATGTAAGGTAAGTTTGGAAAACGCCATTACTTTGTCACACCCCAGTGTAGATGCCCCTTTAGCACTGATGACGGACGCGTCCGACACATGTGTTGGCGCCGTATTACAACAAAACATCGAAGGTAAGTGGTTACCTTTAGGCTATTTTTCTAAAAAACTCTCGGATGCGCAAAGAAAGTACAGTACTTACGATAAGGAACTAGCTGCTATCTATTTAGCTATGGTACATTTCAGAAACATGATTGAGGGTCGACAGGTTACCGTTTTCACGGACCACAAACCGCTAATTTATGCATTCACGAAAATAGGTAAGGACAAAGAAATTCCAAGAAGAGCCAGACAGTTGTTGTACATCAGCGAATTTACTAGCGACATACAACATATCGACGGTACGGAGAACCTGGTAGCAGACGCCTTATCACGGGTTGAAAGTATTTCTTGCCCAACAACTATAGATTACGACGAACTCGCGGTGGCACAGGCACAGGAAGGCGAAGCTCAGGTTACATCCGCTCAGAACAGTAAGTTGTTATTTAAGCGAATAAACATGCCTAACTCTAGTAAGCAGATTTTATGCGAAGTTTCAACGAGCGATGCACGACCTTATTTACCTTTAAAATTTAGAAAATCAGCTTTTAATAGTATTCATAATATTAGCCATCCTGGTACTCGAACGACTCGAGATATGGTTACTAAAAGATTTTTTTGGCCAGGGATGAATAGAGATATTAATAAATGGACTAAAGCTTGCTTGGCTTGTCAGAAGTCAAAAGTCAATCGACACACAATTTCAGATCTATCCGATTTTCCTCCATGTACCAGGTTCGAACACATTCATACAGATATTGTAGGTCCTTTGCCTACTTCTAGGCACGGGCAGCGTTACATTGTTACTATTATGGATCGTTTCACGCGTTGGCCAGAAGCTATACCAGTTTCGGACATAACAGCGGATACGGTTTCCAAAGTTATATTCGAAAGTTGGATTTGTAGATTCGGGTGCCCAAGTAGAATAACCACAGACCAAGGTAGGCAATTTGAAAGTGACCTTTTTAATGCATTAATGAAATTGTTTGGGGTTCAAAGGATTAGAACTACCCCGTATCACCCTCAGAGTAATGGCTTAATAGAAAGATGGCACCGCTCGATGAAAAACGCATTAACGTCACGACTAGCAGAAGGTATGGATTGGGTGGAAGAGCTACCGATAGTTTTATTAGGATTACGAGCAGCTAGCAGAACAGACACCGGAGTATCGGCAGCAGAAATGGTCTATGGAGATACAATCAGACTCCCAGGTGATTTTTTTCAGATAGATAATAGGAAAATTACAGATCAACATGTTTTCTTGGAAAATTTACGTCTAACGATTACTAAGCTGAGACCACAGTCACGAGCGGTAAGCGATTCTCGTAAAGTTTTTGTAAGTAAAGATTTAAAGTCATGTACACATGTGTTCATTCGGAATGACGTGTTCAAAAAATCGTTGTGTCCTACCTATGATGGCCCCTACCGCATTTTAAGTAGGAATGATAAGGTTTATAAAATAAGTTTACATAATAGAGATGTTCAAATTTCAATAGACAGATTAAAGCCAGCTTACATGTTAAAGGAGGATGATCAAGAATCTACAGATAATAATTTGTTTAACAATAACGTTAAGTCCAGTAGCGTAGCGGAAACGCCCGCTTGTGTAACACATACTCGTACCACGCGCAGCGGTCGGCAGATTAAGCCACCCGTGCGATTCTTAGTATAAGTAGCTACCTAATATAAACTTAAAGTAGAACAGTACTTAGTAAGCGAAACATTTTTTATTGTGAAATCACTGTTTCCACGGATTTCTATTTGAGAAAATAATTTAGTTATCCGCATCATTCACTTCATAGAAGTACCTTTTCAGTCAGACATACAAAGATAATTTAAAGTAACAGTATAGTCATGGGTTATAACCAATCAAAGGAAGAAGAGAAAGTTATCATTACGCAACAAGGAGCAAATAATGCGGAGCAAGTCACTAGTATAGAAAGAAAGCTCGAAGTTTTTGGAATCGTTATAGTAGTGGTGGCAGTAGCTCTCATACTTTTAGTCATCTGCTTATGTGGCAAGCGATGTTGTGAGGGTGTCAAGAAGCGTGTTAGAAAAGAGCTTTTGTCAGTATGGACCACCACGGGGCCGGTAGCTCAAGCTCCCACCCCGCGAACGGTCGTTATGCAGCCGCAGTATCAGAACCCGCAGAACCCGTGTTAAACAGTGATTATAAATGTGCAGTGAATTAGCTATACATACCTAAATGTATTGCATGTGTTAGAGATAGGGTAGTTGCAGCAAAATTTTTTTGTAGATTTAAAAGGGGGTCAATAACAGGGCGAATTGAGCCTCGTGAAGACCGCCTTTCTTTTTCACGGCGTTGCCCCAAACGGTTGGTGATTAATTTAATATAGCAGGGGGCAACCACCATTAAATTCAATAAACTGGTTTATTGTGCTGCAACTACCATATGTTAGTTTAAAATATGGGAGAAGTTAGGAAATAAGAAATAGTATGGTATTGTTTTATGACAGGTACATTTATTATTTTTTTTGTTACATTTAATATTTACATTGTTCATTTTTTTTACACAGATAAAGTCATACTTAAATTACTATTTTACTTACGTGTTTACTTCTGCATTGTGTTATTTTTTTTTTTTTTTCTCTCATACATACTTTTATTTGTACTTAAGACAAAGAGAAACTTAAATCATAAAAACTTAAATCTAAAAATAAAATTTGTAATGCAAGCTAGTGTGCGTCACGCGCCTGTAAGTAGGTCGCGCAGCCAGCCACTATCTTTGCAACGCAGCACATTCTTGTGTGCCTCGGCGACGTAACTTAGAAGTTTTAATGTTTGTAATAGTTTGTATTTTATCGAATTTTTCTGCGAAAAATTTTTTTGTGCAAGGGGATGATTGTAGGGTTCGAGTGTGCTTATCTTGCAATTTTATTATTTGCCGCCGGCGCGCACTCAGTAGCTAAGACAGTCACCTCCCGGCACTCGCGTAACTTACTTGTGTATTTTCATGTATCGAACGTAAGAATAGAAACATTTGGTTTTTATATCCGTTTTTCCATTGAAGTGCCCCAAACCCTCTGATAGGACGTAGAACCTCAAATAACATCCATAGTGCAGTAAAGACTCTCAACAGTTGTAGATATACCCCTGACCGCTTGCCCCTGCTGGTCGGGCCGACTAATGCGTTAGAGCTACGATAAATAATGGGGTAATAAAGTGTACCGTAAAGCCAATTCCGGAAAATTATGTCAAAGTGTGCTTACCTGCGATATTATACTTGGATGATTAATTAATTGATTATTGGATCCAAATTGCTGCATATTTTTTTTACAAACATAAATACAACAAAAAAGTACATAAAAAAAGTTACTTTAGGTTTAGAGGGCCTCATGAAATGAGTCGTAAATATTCAATTTAAATATTTTATCAGAACCATAGCAAAAAAATATGTATACCTATTAATAACATTGTTTTTAATCAACACAAGTCAGCTGTCATTGGCTCTAGAGAAAAAAAGTTCTAGAGAGGTGGCGGTTTTCTTCAAAACCATCGGTAATATTTTCTTTCAAATTAGGATAACATACATTTTCATTCCAACTTTGAGCTAAGACCTCAAGAAAATGTTGGTTATAATTCCACCAAAATAACACAACAGAGTAGGAGTTTTGCTCCCACATTTCGTCTACCATATTCATGGTATTTTCGTGTGAGCACGTGTCTCTCTCTTTTGTATGGAAAATTTATGAGACAATAACTCGTTTCGATCGTTTCTAGGTAACGTATTTTTGTTGTCTCATGTTTTCTCCATACAATAGAGATAAACAAATAAGTGAAACGAAAACAACATTTCGCAGACGAAATGTTGTAAATAAAGTGTGAATTGCCCTTCTGAATTCTCAATAACGCCAGAAAAACAATTAAAATGTAAATGATAAGAAACTTCCCAAAATGACAAAAAAAATATGTCTGTAAAGTCGGTTTACTGACGATAGTTGAACGTGACAACGTCATAAGAAATTACATAAATTATGTTGAACGTTGCCGAACGCGGAGGCCGATTCCTCTTTGTCGCTCGTTCCGCGCACTCGCTTGCACTTCAAGCCTCAGAGCGAAGTAACGCCGCATGAGTTATGTTTATTTGTGCGTGCAGCCGGCTCCATCGAATTATAAAACGCTGTCACGTCAAAAACTCATCCCGTAATGCTAGTCAAACCCATGACATTCCCTCTCCATTTTATCCCTTTTCCTAGATATTTGGTTTCCAACTCCACTCATTAGGGATTTGATACCAGGAACTGGTGCTATAGGTAAGGCTTCGATTCAACGGTATCCGTTCCCGATTGAGATGTATCGGGAAACGATCTTCGGTAGTGCTGCTGCGTGAGCTCGTATCGGGTTTGTTTATCTTCATCAACGAGATACGACCTTCGACAAACGCACACGTGAATTTTGTGAAATCGGTTAACGGGGCAAAACCTGTCTGTGGCCCTCTGGTTTTGAGTCTGTGTGAGTGCTCACCAGTGCATTATACTGTGTGTGTGACGTTTTGACGTAAAATTTATTTAGTCAACACTCACACAGACTCAAAACCAGAGCCAGAGACAGAGCCAAACAGAGCTCATCGTAGGCACACAGGTCATAACTTGACGCTTATTGGCGGCCTCCTTAAAATCTCTTGTCACTGTCACTTTTATGTCAACAAATAGAGATGGCAACAGACTTATCGGACTGCTAAATTAAATCTAAATAAGTTGGTGTTTCCTTCCTGACGCTATATCTCGTTAACAGCTTGATCGACTTGGCTGATTTTGGTCTCGTATGATTTGTGGAGGTCCAGAGAAGTTTGAAAGGGTTTTTTTTTTCAACGGGAACGGTAACGGCGAGTGAAGGCGCGGGCGGCCGCTAGTCACTAATAGAAATAATTATGAATATGTTAACAGTTAAACAAAAGTAAAAACATCTATTTCAATAACAAAACAAACGAACAAAAATTGCAGCACCGGTAACATTCACTGACACAAAAAATCACAAGAAATCCTGCAGATTTGCAACAAAGACTCGGATTTTAGTGAACAAAAGCAATGTCGTGATAATGCGGGGTTGATCCCACTGTCGATCCCCCACTGGGATCGGGTATAGATTGGGGATAAGGGGCCGATGACTCGTATAATTCACTTCTCACTTCTTCTCACTTCTCCTATGATTCACTTTGCACCGCGAGCGACAATAGGGATTACCGCCCCGGACTAGATTCAAACTAACTTTACCTTTTATTAAAACTAGACTGCAGGCCTACCACAAGCTTTGTCTAGCTCTGTCTCTGGCTCTGGTTTTGTTTGTGTGAGTGTTGACTAAATAAATCCTATGTCAAAACTTTACACGCACAGTAGTGCGTGTAACGTTTTGACGTAAGATTTATTGATTTGAGTCTGTGTGAGTGCTCACCAGTGTATTATAATACACTGATGAGCACTCACACAGACTTAAAACCAGAGCCAGAGACAGAGCTAGACAAAGCTTGAGTTAGGCGATACAGTTCACTGGCGGACGCTTTCGATTGGTTTACAATGCCTCGAACTTATCTGATCAATTGACTATAGAGGGACTTCATTTCATTCTGTTGCCAGTTGCTATTTTTTTAGTATTTAAATAGTGATGAAACAGATAAGTTAGCAGCACCATATATAGTTTAGTTTACTGAGAAAAATAAATAATTATAAGTTTAAAAAACTTGAGAAACCGACTTCATTGCCAAACGGCTAAACCGATTTTAATGAAATTTGTTTGGGACAATCTGGACATAAAAATAACCTTCCAAATAAAAAAATAATTTTCTAAATCGGTTCATAAATGACGGAGGCATGCAGTTACAAACATTAAAAAAATATTTAAAAAAAATGGCAACACCGATTTAAAATAAAACAAAAATGGAACCAATCTGGAAGCAGTACCTTTCAGATAAAAAAATAATTTTTCAAATCGGGTCACAAATGACGAAGTTATGCGGTTACAAACATTAAAAAAAAAAAAAAAAAAACAACCGAATTGAGAACCTCCTCCTTTTTGATTGGAAGTCGGTTAAAAAATAAGTACAGTAGTGGCAACCAATATTGCACATCGGCGTATTTCGGCTTCATAGAGCGTAGCGTGCGTTAGAAAGAGATAGCGCTCTACGAAAGCAGAAAAGCCGATGTGCAATATTTATTGCCTACAATTTTTTTAATGTTTGTAACTGCATGCCTCCGTCATTTATGAACCGATTTAGACAATTATTTTTTTATTTGGAAGGTTATTCTTACGTCCAGATTGTCCCAAACAAATTTGATTAAAATCGGTTTAGCCGTTTGACAATGAAGTCGGTTTCTCAAGTTTTTTAAACTTAAAATTATGTTCTCTAAATTTAACTATGCTTCAGTTCTCATTTGTTCGTAGCTAGATATTAGAGCAATTGATCAAACATAGCCGGCTGCAATAGGTAGTAATCTCACACATGATAGGCCAGCCTGGGAGCCAATGACAAGGAAGAGTCAATTATACGCAAGGACGGCTTACAAGAGGGGGATCAGTTCGGCTTTATCGCGGGGGTGGGGGACAAGGGATGATCGTACAGCGGGAAACTTGAGGCAAGAATTTTCACTCTGGACCACATTGGAACTTCACTGCTATTATTGTTATTTTTAATTTATAAAAGGGTCATACAAAAAAACGGTAGGCGCCAAGCCGTAGTTTGTTGCCTGTTCTTCTACGCTTGGTCGCGTGGAACTAGCACCTAGACTCACCTAGTTTTAAGACGTTTGAAAGTGGTCTTTGTACTGAATAAATACATTTTTGACTTTGACTCCTTCTTCCATTTTCGATTTCAAACAAATATTTTTTCATTTGTATAACCAGGATCACTTTGCAATGTCTTCACGACGAAGTAATGCTTTGCGTATTTTTTGACGTGATAACGTCTTATAAATCGATGGAGCCGGCTGCTCGCACGAAAAAACATGACTCATGCGTCGTTACGTCGTTTCGTCGTTCCATTTACCTGAGCCCGAGCCCGGGTCGGGTAATGGGTAAGGGTAAATGAGGGTAAGGGTAAATGAGGGTAAGGGTAAATGAGGGTAAGGGTTCGGTCGGGTTCCGGGTCCGGCTCCGATAGTTCGAGTCCGAGTCCGAGTCCGCGAGTCCGCGAGTCCGCGAGTCCGCGAGTATTTTCTTATGACGTTATCACGTTCAACTATCGTCAGTAAACCGACTTTACAGACAACCGATTTTTTTTATACCTGATGGAATTCTATTTCTGTAGCCTATGGACATTTGCAATGCCCCTATACAACTCTAGTTAAAGTTTGATGCATATCATTAGATTTGTAAGGAATGTTGTAGACTCTAAAAAGTTCGAAAAACATATGACAAGTGCACGACAGGAGCCCTCTAAGGCGTTTAAATCATTTCAACACACCAATGTCACGATAAGAAGAAGAAGAAGCATTAAAAAAAATCAAAAAGTAATGTCGCCTAAAAACGGGGCTATCTAAATTTACGAAGGTACTTTTTCTATACCTTGTATCCATTGTATTTCTCTAGTGTTGTTTAAAGGTATCAAAAGTCAGTCATCGTAGGCTTTTAAGATAACTAAAGCTGAGGCTGTTAAAACGCTTATTCCTTTGAATTAGAGCAGCTCTTTGGGTATACGAAGGTAGGCAAGAGGAATAATCTTCTAATTGTGTCGGAGGTGAGAGGTCGCGTATGTTTGATTTGAGTCTTACAAACGTCGGGAATTTCGTTATTTTAGTCAGTGACACATAAAAAGAAATGAAATACATTATTTGAATTTTTTTCATAAAGAATTGAGCTACTTATTTATTACTGTGTGCTCTTGGTCGCTTGGTTGTAGCAAAAGGAAAATGGCGTAACTTAAACTTCGTCGTGTCACGAGTTTTTTGGAACCAGTGGTGTGGTGAACGGATTATAAGTGTGCAAATTCATGCACACGACAACTTACAAACTTTTATAGGTTTTATGACATGCTGGTTTCCTTACGCGATGTTTTCCTTCACTGTTTGAGGGGTCGCTTATGCGCTGCTTGAGCAGCAATAGCTGAGTCAGGGCCTATTTGGCACAGCAATGTTACGGGTCGCGGCTAAAGAGTTATTTATTTTTTTATTATTTGTGGTTGTATTTTAATTTTTTTGAGGCTTTCTTTTACTATGGTATATTATATTAGTGCACGAAAAGAGCCTCTTTGAGGCGCACTTTAAATCCTTTCACCACCTTCGAAAGAACCAGTGACCCACATACACATAAGAACACACATAAGAAGAAGAATAAATTATTACGTTTGACAATGTAGCCGTTCTACGTATGTTGTGTTAAATAAATAATATTTATTTTTTTCTTTCTTACAGGTATACAATACTCACAGTTGACCAAGAGTATGACCCGCTTGCTGACGGCAGGTGGCACATCGTTGGACGCGATGCAGAGGAACGCGCCCATCTGACGGCGATCCACACGCCATAGCAGTAAGGAACTGCCCACGTAACTCTCCACTGTGAAATATTTAATAAGGTTCATAAACATAGTACTTAAAAGAAAATAATGTTCTTCTTTTTTTAACTAGCCTATATCGTCCCACTGCTGGGCAAAGACTTCTACTTTGAGCCTTCTCCCACGATCTCCTTTTGAAGGCGTCCTTATCATCCCGCCAATGCTTGGTAGGCCGACCACGAAGCCACCGTTTGTCAGGAATCCATGGTGCATGCATGGTGTATTTTTCTGCCACCAAGGAGCGTGTTTAAATTGGAAGAATGTGGGTGCTAACAAAAATGCAGGCACCTGCACTGGCTCAACACCGGTATGCCTCAAATTGTGCTTGATTCAACAGATATTTTAATGTTTGGGCTATGAACATTTAAACCCCAAAACTATTCGATATATAAATAAGGATATGAACAAATAGGAGAGTCGTAACATCCTACAATAGATTTCTTCAGGCTGTTGAAAATGATAACTCCTCGGAATTTCAATAATCTCATCAAATATGACTCTGGCCACTCCCTCTTTGATCGCTGACAAATGATTTTCATTGTTTCTTATTTTTGGTGGTCTCAACAGTCAAAAGTCATGATTTTCGAAGAGCGATCACCGTTATCTGGCGGAAAAGATACCCACCTGAAGTATTCAAAGATCTTCATTCGGTCTAATAACCAGCAGCCTAAATATGACTTCGCTTTATTACGTCATTCTTTTCATCAACACAACACAGCATTGTGCATAAGACAAGGATAAATTTGTTTCAAAGGAAAAATTCAGTTTGGAAAATGGAAAATGAAACCGCTCTTCAAAATGAACCGCGCTTAAATTATATAAATCAAATAACGGTCATCAGTTCTAAGGAAGCAAGGGTTCAGTGTTCCGGACCAGTGGCTGGCCGAAACCTGGGCGTTTTGCCTTCAACTTCAATACACCGACCTACTTCCATTGAAAACCCCTTTGAGGCCATCACAATTCCAATACAATAATAGGCCTTTTGCACTCGGTTTTCCATACAGGTGCTGAGAAGTCCACTGCTGAATATTGGCCTCCCCTATATAGATTTCCAGGAAGAACTATTCAAATTAAAACGTGAGTCTTGGTGCTAGTTCTAAGTAACCAAGCCTAGAAATACAGGCAGCAAACTACAGCTTGGTTCCTGCCATTTTTTTTGTATGATCCTTTTACAAAACAAGAATAAAATAGCAGAAAAGTTCCAGTGTGGTGCCTCCAACTTAGCGAGACGTAGGCAATACAAAAGCAAAAGTTTCAAAGACAGCACAAGCTACTCATTTTTAACCTTTTCCATCCACTGATTTCCCATGATATAATTAATAAAATCAAATACCTTTATGAAAATCCCGACCCCCAACTCTCTTCATCAGCATTGGCTCATGGTTCTCCCGTCTCCACGTGATCTTCGGTGGAGGGTGACCTGAGGCGCGGCAGACTAGCGTCACGTTATCCAACTCCTGGACTGCCACGTCTGCTGAAGTCTCCTCGTTGATTATATCGGGGGGAACTGAGGGAAAATGTACTTTAATTTAGTGTTGGCTAAGTTACATAAAAAGGCACCTAAATGCCAAATTCTAATTATCATAGCATATTTAGGTACTTTTATTCCGCCCCTCACTTTATGTGGGGTCAGCACAAAATGTCCTCCTCCATTCCCCTCTGTCAGCTGTCATCTCTGTACTCACTTATTTCTTATCCATGTCATCTTTCACATTGTTCATCCATCTATTACTTTAGCCTACCTCTACCCACATATCCATCTACATTCATACTTATCACTCTTCTAGTCATTATGATATTGCTAGTTATAAAATAAAATATAGGTCACAGTCTGAAAAAGCATTCCACCAGTCATTTACATTTTAATTCGAAATTATTACGAAAGCCCTGCAGTATGGCTTCAAAATAATTCACGAGCAACGCAAAATAATGCTTAATTTTCCATTGAGCACTGTACGAATTCCCAAATTAAAACTTATTTTGCCAGGAAATTGTATTGCTGCAATACCGTCAAAAGTGACCGCATAATATAAGTCTAGGGGTATCGGAAAAGTGGAATATACAGTGATATTCAGCTATTTCTGATCATATTGTTGAATTCAAACTCGCACCCATCTACTAGTTCAAAAGTTACATGCGTCTATTTTACGAATTACTGCACCAATCGAGATATATATGTTGCCAGCATCTTCTCAGAGACCAGTATCTTGTTTTTTTTCAGCCCAAGGCTACTTGTTATTTTACCGCTATACATACTTGAATTTCCGTGAAAGAGATAATGAGTCGAATTTCCTTTGGCCCGGCCCGGTCAGAGTCCGGCCTACGGCAACTCATTGTCTATACAGATAGGGGTTCAAATTCAATTGACGACACGATTATGGTCCGGTCCGGTGTAGCGTGACGTCCGGTTTCTCATCACGTGTTACGTTTGTTACTATATTTATAAGCATGTCTAAATATGGTTCCCGTTTCATTAGCACGCCAAAAAACACGTTGCGTATGCTGAGACCTTTCAACGTCAAGATTTGGGTAAAAAAACACAAAAACAAAAGAAAACAATGGTCTTTTGTTTTCTTTTTCACGTGTTTAATAGTCATTCTTTTGTTTGTTGATTCTTTTGATAGTGCGTAAATTGTGTGCGTCATTATTATGCACGTGACCGGTGAAAATACTTCAGAAACTTTTTGTACGCAATGCTCTATATTGCTCTCAGATGGTGTAGGCTGTAGGATAATGTTTCATAAACTTGAGAAACCGACTGCATGGCCAAACAATTACACAGATTTTGATGAAATTGCTATAAGATTAATCTGGAAATTTTCATTTTCTGATTTTTTTCTTAATTCGGCTTACAAAAAAAACAAAAATCACAAAATTAAGCAATCGCAAACTAAAAAAATATATTATTAATAGGGAACAAAAAGAAAGAGGCTCTTTTTACTTTAAACTTCATGAAGCTAGATGCATCTATAGGTATAATTATAGGTGCCAGTTCCACATAAACCTAAAAAATCTGGCAAGAAGCTTAGGTACAGACTCCCACAGTTATTTTTATAATCATTGATGAACCTAGTTACCCCATAAATAGTCTAAATGGAGTAGCCGAAAAATATAGCAAATTGCTACAGAAACATTCCTTCCAGTTTACTCGTTATTTTATTTCATCTGCTGACTCGATTTTATTATTTTACGAGTCTACGAGTGTATCGTCCCGCGCCGAATCACTTTCCCATCTACATAAATGAGGTTTGACAGTATGACTGGCTTTTATTGACCTTTAACTTATTCTGAATGTGGGCTACTTATGCCACTGTTCTTAACAGATGCTTCGTAAATTTTTGATAACCGAAGAAATGTTTGAATGATTTTATTGTTTCATAGAACAAATATTTAATATTATTTTTACTTCTTTCTTTTCTTGAGGAATATAAATATTACTTATATAAGGTCCCAAGCTACAGGGTTTGTCAATCGTTTTACCATAGTACAAGTTCTGCTTAATTTGAAGCTAGGTAGTGGTTGGGGGTGTATTGTGTCCGTAATATTTATTTTATGTATTTAGGCACCAAAATTAATTATGACTAGAATGCCAGAACTCTAAGTTAAGCTCAGTCAGTTACCTACACGTAATAGGTTTTATTTCTAAAACCTTTAAAAACTGTTAATAAAGTTACGATTTAGTCCTCTAGCGTTTTAATAAATGATTCGAAAATTCCTTGTCTAATTTGTCGTACGCAGACAAAGTAAAAATTCAATATTAAAATCCATACTTCAAAACTTTCGAATTGAAAAAAGGTATAACCCAACTAATTTGAGCGGCGGGCGATAAAAGTTGGCGCCCACCTCCAATAGCGCGGGCGAACGCTAACTTCTCTAAGGTGATTTATATTTGTGAAGAAAATACTTTTCTACCGTTCATTCGAGACGTTTCATTGATATTGAGTTTTGTTCTAACTTCAACGTAAGTACTTTGAAATGTTTCGAAGCAGCGGATCGGTCCCTTGTCCTTAATAAGCTTAAGACTCAGGACTTTTTTATTCTTATTACGTTTAGAGAAATGAGAAAGTTCCTTTAAAAAGTATTCGTGAATTTATATTTGCAAAGTTATTTGGTTTGTTGCGCAGTAATTTGCTAAAGAAACGGCACCTTTTCAATACTGCGTAAGGTAGCGCTGTTTTCTCTTAATTTGCACGACTTTCAACCATAATAAATACTAAAATGTTTTTAATTAAAAACTTGAGTGTTTTTCATGGTGACAAAGGATCCTTCCCCCTTCCTGTGATCGTATTTCTCAGAGGGTACTCCTAGGTTGTTAATTTTGGTCATATTTAATTAAGATAACTGTGAAATACCATTTTCAATTTTGGCTTGTAATTGGTAGACGAACGTGCAAGGGTTTTGTGATTTTTGACAAACAAATAGAAACATAGAGAAAGGCCCGGTCAAGAATACTCTAAAACGACGAGCATGTTTTAAAAATATTATAAGAGTTAATGAAGCGAAAGAGGTATGTTAGGATAGTAGAAAGTGGAAATCCGTGTTCACAAACATTAAAAAACAACCTGAATTGAGAACCTCCTTTTTTATTTGAAGTCAGACTCACCAAGCTTTAAGACATTTTAAAGTGATCCTTGAGTTACAACTGAATAAAGGTTTTTTTAATTTGAATGTTGGCGAAAAGACACCACCGTAATTAGGTACTTGCAAACTAAGAGAGGATAAAAATAGGATAAAAACTCACTGTAAATATCGATGCAGCCTATCTGCCACTTCATGTTTGGCTGTGTGTTGATCTGGCACATGTAACAACCGCGGTCTTCTGCCCGGAGCGGCCGTATCCTCAGCTGCCAGGTGCCAGATTCCACGCTAATGCTGTACCGGGGACCTAGGACTACGTGCTCGTGGAGCGAGAGGACAGTTTGATCTTCAGCTCGGAGCCAGCCAACCTGTCAAAGATCAAAAACATGGTTCATGAGTTTTATTTAGATTTGAGTTTATTTAACAAAATGTTTTAATGTGATTTCTTTCTAACCACTGTGGTGAGAGGATTTAAGTACGAAATTTTTATTAATAGGTTGGATTGTTAATTAAATATGTTTTAGCATAACGTGCCAGTAATATTACTTGCACCCCCATCCTTCAAACCGAAACACAGCGATGCTGCTAAACGGCAGAAATAAGATGGTGGTCCTCGGATGAGCCTTTCGCACAACTGAGTACTACAGTACTGTAGGTAACCTCTGCAGTGCGTCATAATCAATCATAATCAAGTTTGTAATCTACAATGAGAATAAAACCTAACTGCTGAATTAGAATTTTTCCGACGATCGACTATTTAGATCCTACACATAGTAAAATTTCAAAGTCATCAAAATAGTCCAGAATATCGAGCAGATTATCCAAACTATATATTATTATTATGAAACAACGGTATATATGTTACCAGACCACTACCGAAAACTTTAGGGGGTGAAAGTACCCGTCAATATGAACAACTTTTTCTAAGAAACCAACACTGTGAACGCGAAAAAAAAAACAGCTGTTTCATACACTTTAGCAAAGTAGGTATTGAACTTATGTATGGAACTGCTGTTTTTTTTTTCGCGTTCACAGTGTTGGTTTCTTAGAAAAAGTTGTTCATATTGATGGGTACTTTCACCCCCTAAAGTTTTCGGTAGTGGTCTGGTAACACCCTGTAGGTATACCATGATTAAATTTTTGAGTTGACTTCCGATATTTCTGCACGTTGCATGCACCATGATCACGGTTGAACTGAAGTCCACGAGTAAAAGAAATGATATTGGCAGACAAATCGATCTACCCTCTTTCGCACTCTTTTATTTGTTTCGAGACTACTACTATTGGTTCCATTCTCACAAAAATAGTGTTAATAACCATGATAGTTTCAAAAGTTATATCAAACTATATGTTCTCCAACCTAAAAAGCTTTAACCAGTAACCAAAGTATCTACAAACAATCTATCAAGACAACTATGCCGACTTAAGGCTCCCCTCTTCCCTGAGCGCATTAGATGTTTTAAATAGCAGGTCTTACTCTTTCACAGAGCAACAGTACAGAATTTACATCTCATCGCGGCAAGAAGCAGCCGTCTGCTATCTAATTTAGTTTACTGGGGACTGCACTGTGGCACAGTCCAAGTTGAAACAGCTGGCTTACTTCATCTGAGATCGGAAAAATAAGAGTTTTTTTTCATCTAGAGTGGACTAGCTGTACATGTAAGTTTTTCGGGAGCCTAGACATTTTTATTTTTATGTCTTTTTAGATTTTTATATTTTCCAATGTGGTTCTGTATTTGCGTGCGCATTAACAACTCGCTGTTTTTATAGGAAAATGTTATTATAATTCTGATGACCTGTGACAGCGGCAGCGTGCCTGAAATTAAGCAGCTAAGCAGAAACCCTTTAGCGTTTCAATTGTTTTGGTGACACTTGTGCAGTTTTATCGACACGTATGTCTAGCCCAATAACTGTTAACTCCTCCTCCTCGCGTCGTGCTCCTCACTGCTGAGGGTCGTGACCCCCTCCATGGATCAATTTGTCCCTGACAATGTTTCGCCACCTAGATCTGTCACCGGCAACCTGAATGAATTAAGTCGTACTACGTCTTGCTTAAATAATTTGTAAAATATCAGTCACAAATTGTCCTAGCTGTGTGTAAAAACACTGGTAGCAGCCTCGTTCTCCAATCCTAAGGTTGTGGGTTTAAATCCAGTCCAGTAGTGACTTCAAACGGTGAAGGAAAACATCATGAAGAAACCAGCGTGTCGTAGAACCTAAAAAAAATTGCACAACGCATGTCAAGCGTCACGCAAATAGGCCCGCCATAGCCTACTTGAGGAAACCAGCTCGCACATCAAGTGCGGATGATAAATTTGCCAACTTTGTGTTAGCTGTTCAACGATTAGCTGTGGTCGAGTCACGAGCTCTTTGAATTTTAAACAGCCAGGATTAACATGAACATTGAAAACTAAAGTGTACCGCGGCATCGCAACAAACTGGCACACTTTAAACGTTTGCATACTACCAGCGAAATCAAATTACTTCGGTTTGTACGAAGGTTAATTAAATGTTAATTATGTATGTGACGGATGAGAAGCTGCATAGTTTTCTCTTACGTTTGCGAGAAATTGTTTGATGCACGGAAAGTGACCCAGTTTCTTGGATTTCGATGTTCTAAGTTCTAGCATGTAACGGCTTGATTAAAGAAAGAGATTTGTTGTTTGAATAAAGAACACTGCAACCGTGGAGCCCAGTCTATGCCTCATCTGCTGTCTTGCCCAGAGTGCCCTAACATCTGAACACTGAAAGATCTGAGTGACATGTAACACGTTTGCAAGTAATTGTTTGAGGCACGGAAAAGTGATCCAGTTTCTTGGAATTCGATGTTCTAAGTTCTTGCATGTAACGGCTTGATTAAAGAAAGAGATTTGTTGTTTTAATAAAGAACACTGCAACTGTAGAGCCCAACAGTCTATGCCTCATCTGCTGTCTTACCCAGAGTGCCCTAACATCTGAGCACTGAAAGATCTGAGTGACGCCACAGAAAACGCTATCAATGGACATTTATGGGCAAAACAAATAGAGGGAAAAAATACCATGGGAACCATCGGCACGACGAAGAAGATAAAGAACATAGCAATTTTTTTTTTGAAGTGAAAACTTCTTTAGCGGCGTTTAGCACTTTCGTAATGGGTATAAAATCTTAAACTCGCGTCAGGATCACGTGACTTGATCGAAAAAGCGTAAGACGGATGGAGAGTAGACAGTTTCGTTTAGGCAGCGCAGGGCGCTTGCGCGAATGTTCGTGTATGTTACAGCGTGCCAAATAACAAACAAGCCCCCCCTAACCATTCCAAAATATCAAACATGCTCAACGTTAATAATCAAGTTTTCACTTCTGCCGGCACTCCCGGAGTGCAACCCGTATTTTTTTAATTGATTCTGTCTGCCTTTGCACGTATTCAAAACAAGAGTGAACAGCGTTAAGCATGCACCATCATTGGCCACATCCTCACCTTCCATCAGCTGAAATGGCAGCCAGATTCTTAGCTCTCTTCTTCTTTTCCTGCCCTTATCCCACTTTATGTGGGGTTGGCACAACATGTTTTCCATATATATATATATATATAGGGGTTACCATGCCCTTGTAGCAAATGCTGAGTGGTCTACCTTTTTTGCCGTCATGTAATCTAAGTTAAATACCTGTACCTTTTAATTTTAAGTTGACGCAAAATAAATTATTTCTATTTCTATTTCTATTTCTATTTCTATATCCATTCTCCTCTACCAGCTATCATCTCTATTCACTTATTTCTTATCCATGTCATCCTTCACACTGTTCATCCATCTTTACTTTGGCCTTCCTCTACCCACACATCTATCTATATTCATACTACACCTACACTACACACACTATATAAAAGCAGATACTCAGCTAACAATAATAAAAAAAAATTTCTTTAAATGTTTAGCTTCATTACAAACAGTAAAATGATAAACCAAGCGCAAAGCAGTACAATGGGTAGCGGGAATAAACATCCCACATTATCAGAGGAAATAATTCAGTAAGTACGCTCTTACAGCAAAATCTTGCATTAGAAGGAGCCGTACCACCTAATGATGTTATTCCAAGATTAATTCCACTAAGCACAAAGGAAGGTAATGGCTCAGATTATTGTCTGGGTTTGTTCAGGCTGTAATATCTCCAGCACACATTATTGTCGCTGAACAAACGAAAAAGATGTTTATTTTGTTTGAGGGTATGAGGCTTTCAGGCGTAGCTGACGAAGGAAGCAGCTAGTACAAACAACAATGCTTTAATAATATAAGTAAATGGAAACTTAGCTGGTTTTCTCCAATGGAACATGACAGTGCCCGAATTCAAGCTAGTCGAAAGTATTTTTTTTTCTCCATGATTTGCGAGAAACCACAAAAACAATAGATACAAATTTACAAGGACAACACAAACAATAAAATAACTGGCAAGTGAAGCTAAACAATTGTAAGCCTTAAACTGATGGACGCAGGGCAGTGCATCGTAAGGCACGTTCCTGACGTGCATGCGTGACCTACGAGACAATACTTTGTTTAGGTAATGGTTACCACTTAATTTCAGGGGAGCCATTATGCTTATTCTATTAAAAATTGGTCTTTTATTTTTCTAAAAGTTCTTATGTTTAAAAAAAGTAGTCGTGATTACATTTTGCAAGTTTCGTCACATTTTGGCGTTTGTTTTAAACTGACCAAAAGGCTTTAGAGTGAGGTAGCTGTTTCTACATCAGCTAAGTCACACGACGGAAATGCTTTACGGTGCGAGAGATAAGTAGTGGCTTGTTTTTGCTGGCAAGTTGGAATGGCAAAATGCTGTATTGATAATGTCAGGTGAATTTTAAAAATGGTTGTTTAAAAATTTGGTACAAGTAAAGATAGAGACAAAATAAACACAGCTTCGATTCCTGCGGGCTTGATCAATATTATATTGCTTTTAAAATATAATATTAGTTATTTACGTAATTATCGCTGGTTAACGCTATTTTATATATAAAAATAGTCTAGAAGCATACTTCTAGACTTTAAAAACAAAGAGATATATTTTTTTAATAATGAGTACTTAGAAAGCTTAAATAATTTAGTCAAATCTGCCTTTTAATATTATGTTCACGATGCTGGCAGATTTGACTGTATATATTATAAATATAGCTCTGTTAATGCAAATAATAACAAAATTTAATTATGAAAAGAGTTGGTCCTAAGTTTAAAGTAAACCTTTGATCAATTAAACTAACTTTTCATTTCAAACTATTATTAATTTTAGCAGCTTTATTGAAAATAAATTAAATATAACGTTAGGACGCCATTCGGCGAAAAATTAATTTTGAGTTACCATTAATTTTAAAACAAAATAGCAATTTCAACCGAAAATTTGTTACTCAACAACGTTATTAATTCAAACTAATAAATAATAGACGGGTTATTCTAAGTCGTAATCAATTATGTCTTGATGTTGAAAGGTTTAAATTAATGATGACAGACAATAGCGATTAAGAATTGGGGGCAGGAATTTTTGTAATACCAAGTCTTCTCCAAAAGTCTCAAGTAATAACATTTTAGAATTAATTATAACGAAAACCAAACACGAAACAAAGCCGTCTCACTGACTGACTAAAAGTCAGTGACGACACGTAATAAAAACTTCGGTAAGCTACCAGTTTGGTTAATCAATTTTGATTATTTTAATCGTAACTAAAAATAAATAAAATAAAATGATGCTTTATTTCTACTACTTTTTACACTAATTTTATAATACATTAAATTTTTAAAAATTTTTACTTCTTATTTACTAGATAGGTTTATTTTCTTGCTTATTTACCTAAAACTATACTTATATTTCTAATTTAATTTATAGTAGTAGTCGCCTCCTTGGCGTAGGCCTCCCCCATTTCTTTCCACAGTTCTCTGTTTCTGGCCTCTGACGGAAAAAACATGGGACAGAAGACATCTTCAAGAAGAGTCGTAACTAACGATGTTTAAAAAAAACTGCTATACCTATAATATAAATTTAAAAAAACTTGATAAAACGACTTCAGTGGCCTCCGATGCCTCGGGATGTATAAGGGACCAATCTGACAGTACTATCATACAGTGACCATCTTTGAGATAGAAATAGTTTTTCAAATCAGCTCTAAATTACAAAGTTTTGGGATGGGCAAAAATAAAAAATATGGTGCAATGGTTACCACTTAACATCAGATGGGCTTGATCCATAAGCTTGTTCTATTAGCTAGTTGTATAAAAAAACCTTGATATTCTACCAGGTAAAGGTCATTTTTATATTTTTTTACTTTAGTTCATGTAAAAACCTATCACTTCACAAAACGCCGACCGTATCTTACAGCACCAAAATTGAACACACTCCATCGCACTCCAGCGTTTGTTATGGGATAAATTAATGGCGCTTGTCAAATGGAACTCAGGGGTATTGTGATAAAACCGAGTGATGTCACTCAACGCAAGTATGATGGAATCACTCACGGAGAGTGATAGCTGTAATAAAGGACGTGTATTGTGTATTGGGCGCTTTTCATCTCACTTCATCATCATCAACGTGTTTCCGAGCCACGTGGTTCGTCTCTCTCTGAGATTTCCTTCCTGAATAAGCAGCAGCTATAAAGTAAACAGGCATTTGCATCTATTGTAGATGATTTATACAGGGTTATTGGTAATTATATAAGAAACCAGTTAAGAGCTCCTTCTGTACATCATAACAAACAACTTTTGTTCTACGACTTTCAATAATTCGTTATTTTTTTTTCCATACAAAACTAAAAATAACAAACTTGTCACTCTAAATAATTATAACTATGTCACGTGGCGCGGCGCGCGGCAATCTCAATGAAAGGGGCGTGCAGTGCGGGGTCGCGATGCTACTCCGGTCACCGGTCATTACCATGAAACGTCAACGCTGTACAGAGCTAAAAAGTGTTAAAAAAACATAAAATATTTTTTTTGGGAAGTGTACTGATTTTTGGCTAAGTCGTAGAACAAATAAATATTGTTTGTTAAGATGTAAAGAAGGAGCCCTTAACTGGTTTCTTATATAATTACCAATAACCCTGTATATAGCGTCAGGGGCAATTGGTGATTACTCACACTCCTACTTACGGTACGCTATAGTGCCTGGGACAGGGCTTTAGATGGAATGGGCTTGCCCAGCACCTATACCATCCTGACAGCTTAGACGGCCTAATCCACAGGAAAGACATGGTCAATACGTGCGGAGCTGACTCAGCCGCGGGTTTCCTCACGATGTTTTCCTTCACCGTTTAAGAGCACTAGCATTGTGTACATACATTTTTCGATGGAAAAATTAATTGGTACACGACTGGATTTGAACCCACGACCTTAAAATCGGAAGGCAGGGCCGCTACCACTAGACTACCAGTGCTCTACATAAACATACATACATAAACTACTATGTATAATGTGCATATAATATGTGTTTCACAAATTCTATATTCTCTATATTAAAAATACGGATCAAAAAAACTCAACTCAAACTCAAAAATTTTTTATTCAGTACGATGCAAGAATCACTTTGAAACGTCTTAAAGCTAGGTGAGTCTAGGTGCCAGTTCCACGCGACCATACCCCTTCTGTAAGTACATACAGAATACAGAAAATCATCTAAATAATAATATAGGTTAAGTACTTTTTTATGTAAAGGCGTATGTATAAAACATAAATGCACCAACATTTTGAATACATTCCGCTACCTTCATAAATCCACAAGTTCAGAGCCACAAAGAATTTGAATCACGCGCCACGCAAATTGATTTGGTGTACCAAACACAGCATTTAGACTCTCGGTCACGTCCCATTTTATTGTGAGGCAAAAGTTACAATGCCCGAATAGTAATCTTTCTCGTAATGTTATGTAATGCCCGAATATTGCGAGTGAAAAGCATTAGGAGTCTCTGGGGTACGAGTGAATTGAGATAAGCCTACCTTTTGCTGATAGCCATCCATAGTTATACGTTTTTTTATCTTCTTCTTCTTATTGTGTCACTGGTTCTTTCGAGCCAAGTGTGGTGAAAGGATTTTCACCACAATCCTGATCAACTTGAGGCACACAGATATTAAGGCACTGCTTTGAATGACATAGTTCGCTCGAGCTTAGCCAAGATTATTTATCTACCTGGGACTTACTACTTGTTTTTTTTAATGAAACCTGGCCGCAGAGTGTCCCATTTCAAAAGCTATGTAATCTAAAAAAGTACTTTTAATAACTTTCCCTATAGTTTCTTTTGACATTAATGTTTTTAATTACACTAGATTTTAATAAGGGTTCTGTGCAAACGAACTAAATGAACCCTCTGACCAGGTCACAGCTTTTTGTAAACGGTTAGATCTGTTTTTTTGGATGTGAAAAACTGATATGTGACTTTTATAACACATTAAAATTATACTTCACAGTATATTGCTGCTAAGGTTTGAATAGATACAACTTAAATTAGTTAAAGACAAACTCAACACGCATAAAAAGTCCACAGCTGGGGCATAGGAATTCCCTATAAACGTTTGCAAATTAATAAAAAGATACACGGAATTACAATTACATTATTAGCGGAATTGAGGCATGGGCGTAATTTTTGTTTTATTGCTGGGCACCATTTGTTCCAGAAATAAGCATTTAGGAACTACTCTATTTTATTTATTAACAAAATCCAGAGCTTTCATGGTTTACAGGCAATCACAGTATTTCATTTTTTGTGTAAAACAGTCACAAACTTCGTTTTCCGATTTGTTGATAGTCAAGCCAAAAATTATGTGCTACGCAGTTTGAACTTACTCAGCTCTTCAAAATATACTATAACTTAATACCGGGCATAATAATCTAATGTTTGTATGGTAGTGATAACCATATTTTCGCCAAGATATTAAAGGTTATAACCCTATAAAGATATATTAGACGCGATGAGATATGTATACTTTATTAAATATTTACGTTTCATTAAATGAGTTTGCTTTGCGGCTATAGGGTTATAAAGAGGGTTAATTAGGAAAAAGCTGCATAATGTTGGTTTATGGTTTATTAATCGCTTAACTATGGGGTTTTTTTCATAGTATTTTGTAGCAATTTTAATGAGGGTAACTATAATACACAATTTTACGACCTGCTAAAATTACTGGCACGTGAAACTGAACATCTGTATGCCTGGTACATTCCTGATGTATGTACCGTAACGTATAAGCAAGGAGCTTGGTAGATTAAAGCTAAAGCATTATTGAAACAAACTGAGGTACCTAACCGTTTTAAAAAATCATTTTTTTTTAAATGGCTCAGAATTGCTCTTCCTGGAAATATATTAAGAGGCATATCATGCCCAGCCGTGGATTTCTTCAACCTTTTTTTTCTTTTTTTTTTTAATACAGATAGCTAAGCGTTTGGTTGCCATCACACCTGATGGAAAGTGAGGATGCAGCCTAAAATGGAGCATGCTTAGCCATAATCCACCTGTTCACTCTTGTGTTAAAAGTTCCCAAATTGTAACGTTCCGGAAATCTGACGGCGGAAGAGAGTTCCACTTCTTGGCAGTTCGTACTATAAAAGTGGAGTCAAAGCGCTTTGTACAAGAATGTGGAATATCTACTATGAAAGAATGGCACTTGTCCGTGCGTCTAGATGTCCAGAGGTAAAAGGGTAAAGGGGGGTATTGTAATGGTACATATTTTAGTTTATTATATGGCAAGCATTGTAGTTTTTGTAAGTTGTCGTCGCGGATGCGGTTGGCGGCGCTGGAAGGGAGCGTCCGAAGACGAATATGGCGGTTAGCAGCGCGGGCGTGTATTGGAGGATCCGCAACCGTTTTGCAACAGCAAACGCAGCTACGGCCTTGATTGGCTGCGCGATAGATGACACTGACAGTTGGGTTGACAATCGGACGGAATCGGCATGTGTCGGCCGAGAGAGGAAGCGAGACAACAGACGGGAATAGATCGCGCACCTGCTCTCTGAATGAGGCAGCGTCGGTCTCTTTTGAACGGGCCAGGACAGCGAGTGGACGTGTCCGTCGGCCGAGCAGCAGCTTCCTAGCAGCCATCTTGGGGCCTTGCGCAGACGCTGGCCGAGCTGGACCCCGGAGCGTGCCTCACTGCCGTCACAAGCTAGAAGACGTGCAGCTTTCGCTCTTGTCCTCTGCCGCCGCGAGCTGGTAGGCGAGCAGCCAGGAATCGGTATCTATTGGTATGGTTGGACCGCGATACTCACTCTCTCTTTGGAAAGTTTAGTTCCTAAAAGTCCCCTTTCTGTCGTGTTAGATGTCTGAAGTATGTTTGCTGTTGTACTGATCTCTCATTATAATTTCTGATTGAAAGCTTGTTGTTTACTTGTCGAGGAAACCCACAACTCTGCTAGGTATTCATGTCACGGCCTGAGAAGCAGGACACACGGCATCGAACCCACGCCCTCCGAATGCTCTGTCGACTAGGCCGCTGGCAGGGAAGCTAGACATTTAGATAGGAACCTGACTGGTCTAGGTAGGTAGGAACCTGACTAGGTAGGTATATGGTAGAAAGCACTAGAAGAAAGACATCGTGATAGTAGTAACGTGACAGTATAAGGTCGTGCAGTTCTTGTGCGCACTCCCCGAAATATAAATGCTGTTAATGATGAGTAATTATTCTTGTCGTAAATTAAAGAGAACCACAACAGCTTTAGTGGTAAAATAAGCCTAAGACTCGTTTTACATGAATTTACTTATTATACAAGAAAGTCTTCACATTCTCTCAAGCTACAACATTACAAAACCGTAAACAAATAATTGAAACAAGATGATAAGCAAATAAACTCATTTTGTTACACCAAAATAAACATATTAAAGTAGCTCCAAAGTGAATTGGAATCGTTTGAGCGCTTCTCAAAAGTGTAATTAATTACGTACTTGAGTCGTCAAAACGTGTGTAATTTTTAGCGTAAATTCTAAAGTACATGAGCGTGATGCTTCACTTTTGCACCTACACGTCACTAATTGAACAAGTTTGTAGGTACAGTCAGTAGAAAAACTCGCACATTTTCCGTCAAAAACCCTTTTCTACTCTCATCATACTTTGTATAATAAGCGCATATAAATAAACAAGTAATAGCCCCTTCCCAACGGTGTGTGATATCGTGCACGGAGGCGGATCAGCTTGCACGACACACCATGGGAACGGTCTCGTGCGCCGAGGTGCGCAGTAGCACAGGAGCCCTTTCTGTGTGCGTTGCCGTGCGTCGTCGTCGGCTGTGCGTGATGATCTGCAGAACCACGCACCGTAGGAAGGCAGCATAAGATACTCATAACTAAGTCATAGTTAATAATAATTAATTAAGAACATAGTAAGTAAATGTTTTGTAAATTAATTATCAAAAACGTATACATAACCATACGCAAGTAAATAATTGTATGTATTTTTTTTTTCATTTATTTGACAAGTT
Source organism: Thera obeliscata (assembly GCA_947578465.1). NCBI lineage: Eukaryota > Metazoa > Arthropoda > Insecta > Lepidoptera > Geometridae > Thera > Thera obeliscata. The sequence continues at coordinate 2,659,922 of OX387914.1, read as the reverse complement.
ATTATAAAATTCAAATTCAAAAAGTTCTAATTCAGGGGCCTAATTCTCGGGCCGATCTCGATCATTTTGCAATTTTATTTTATTGCTTCTTTTCACAACCCCGCACTTTTTCACGGTTTTCCGTATATCGTAGCTGTCGAGGCTTCTACGATGAGGTTGTTGATGAATTACTCAAGGAAATCTGCCATTCTCTCTTCGAAAAGAAGCAATAAAATAAAATTGCAAAATGATGGAGATCGGCCCGAGAATTAGGCCCCTGTTGTATCACAAGGACCACTTTTTTGTCTATTTTTTGTACTGACTGTACCTACCTCTGGTAATATTCTATTAGAGAAGAAAGTTAAACCACTTATTTCATAAATATTTCCAACTCATCATGAAATCAAAATATTTCTAGTGAAATTGAAAACGCCAAAAGCACCATTTGAAACTTGAAATTCTAATTAAAAAGTTAATCTGGCTAGAAAAAGCAACGTTAATTAAGTAATACTTGGAACTTAAGGCACTTGGCAATGTTGAATTTTCGAGTTCAGAGGCAAACTCAGTAAGGATTCTACCTCTATAAACAATTTAAACAAAACCTTCTACAAAAATGTTTTATCAATAAAATAGGCAAGTGGGGAAAAGGACATTTTTTTTTGACGACAACATCTTATAATTCGATGGAACCGGCTGCACGCACGAAAAAACATGACTCATAAGGCGTTACCTCGCTATGAGGCGTTCCATTTAAGGCTTGAATTGCAAGTGAGAGCGCGGAACGAACGACAAAGAGGCACAATCGGCCTCCGCGTTTGGCACCGTTCGTCATCTGTCTCTCTCCTACTTGAGTGAGCGATGGGTCCGCGTAGACAGCTGTATGACGTTGTCACGTTCAACCGTCGTCAATAAACCAACAACTGATTTTTAATTATTATATTGTATCCTACTACTGGGCATAGGTCTCCCCATTCATCCCTGGTTTCCAGCGATCTCCCACCAATTTTTCTGGTGAACGTGGAGATTGGACCCTCCAACGTCTTCTCAGCCGGCACCGTCATCGCCTTTCGTCTTCAGGAACACAAGGAGTGACGATGTTAGCTCACTTCTCAGGTTTCATTTGCCTAACATTGCCTGCCCACTCCCACTGAGCTTGGCCGTTTTTCGCCTAACGTCGGCAATTTCAGTTATTTAACGTAATTCAGAGCATGGAAAAATATTTTCTCAATTTTATAAATGACATTCGAGCATGTTTGTTCTTCGTTTAAAAAAATAGTATTGCCTAGAAAGTCCCAGGTTTTTCGCTTATTAGCGTTATCACCAAAAATCTTCGACTTTCTCACATTTTGTTCACGTAGGATTTATTCACGTTGTTTTTTTAAATTAATTTCTACAATTTTATTAGTTTCATTTAAATTTTTCGCCGAAAGGCTTAACCAGAATGCCCAACCTTTATGCATACTTTTAGCAATTACTTATTCATGAAGGCTTCGAATACTTTTTAATTTAATTTAAAGCTTATGAAATACTTTTTTCTTTGTAGAATAAAATAATAATTTAATTTTAAAAAACTTGAGAAACCGACTTCATTGTCAAACGGCTAAACCGATTTTAATCAAATTTGTTTGGGACAATCTGGACGTAAAAATGACCTTCCAAATAAAAAAATAATTTTCTAAATCGGTTCATAAATGACGGAGGCATGCAGTTACAAACATTAAAAAAATTATTTAAAAAAAAATGGCAACACCGATTTTAATAAAATTAAAATGGGACCAATCTGGAAGCAGTACCTTTCAGATAAAAAAATAATTTTTCAAATCGGCTCACAAATGACGAAGTTATGCGGTAACAAACATTAAAAAAAAAATAAAAAAAAAAATAAAAAAAAAAAAAACATACAACCGAATTGAGAACCTCCTCCTTTTTGATTGGAAGTCGGTTAAAAATGAAGCTAAACAAAATAAAAAAAGCAGCCAAGTGCGAGTCGGACTCGCCCATGAAGGGTTCCGTAGCATCAAGTAACATAATATAAAGGTTCTTGTAGTTCGTCGAAAGGTAAATTGCGGTTTACGATTTATGACGTATAAAAAAAAACTACTCATTAGATCTCGTTCAAACCAAAATTTGTACATTACTATGCAAACTTCCAACAATATTTAATATTGTTGGAAGTTTGCATAGTAATGTACAATATATATATTTTTTTGTTTTATCATTCTCTTATTTTAGAAGTTAGAGGGGGGGGGACCAACTTTTTACCATTTAAGTGTCTCTCGCGCAAACTATTCAGTTTAGAAAAAAACGATATTAGAAACATAAACATCATTTTTGAAGACCTATTCATAGATACCCCACACGTATAGGTTCGATGAAAAAAAAAACAAGTTTCAGTTTCAAGTATGGGGGACCCCCAAAATTAATAGTTTTTTTTCTATTTTTGTGTAAAAACCTTAATGCGGTTCACAGAATACATCTACTCGCCAAGTTTCATCAGTCTAGTTCTTACGGTTTCGTAGAAAAATGGCTGTGACATACGGACAGACAGACATACAGACATGACGAATCTATAAGGGTTCCGTTTTAGCCATTTGGCTACGGAACCCTAAAAAAACTGTCTAAAAAATCTTTAGTGCCTAAAATAATGTATTAATAGACAAAGATCCTGCTTGCGCCGATTTCGTTTCTCGGAAAAATGTACGCAATTAGGTACAAACTACAATTTTCTTTTATATTTTATTCGCTGGGTAACTTAATTTGGGGAATTTTGTTTCTGGGTAATGTACACATTAGAAGTACTTGTAGTACCTATCTACTAACGTCAAAATAGGAAACATTATTACATAACCCCAATTTTATAAAAACCAGCGGCTGCCCGCGGCTTCTCTTGCTGCGTTCCTGGTACTTTTTTGAGATAAAAATCTATCCTACGTCCTTTGTCCGTCTCCGAGTAGAAGCTACCTCCCCACTCATTTTCAGCCAAATCGGTTCAGCCATTCTCGATTTATAAATAGTGTAACTAACACGGCTTTCTTTTAAAAACATAGATGTATCTCTTTTTCGATAACTCACCGATAAATACACTACAGTATGTACACTATTGAGTCTGTACACACACCAAGGGGCCTGTATACTAAACAGTCTGTACACACATCAAGGAGCCAGTATACTATACAGTCTGTACACACACTAAAAGGCCAGTATACTGTTCAGTCTGTACACACACCAAAGGGTCAGTACACTGCTCAGTAAACACGGTACATTCGGTTGTTGCTTGTTCTTCTAGGCTTGGCCACGTGGAACTGGCACTTAGACTCACCAAGCTTTAAAACGTTTCAATGCGATCCTTGAGTTACTACGGAATAAAGACATCTTTGACTGTGGCTTTGACACACCAAGGGGCCAGTATACTGTTCAGTCTGTACACACACACCAAGGAGCCATGTGTTAATCTCAATCACGTCTACTTGCACCTTTATTATGCGCGGTCTCGTTAAAAACGATCGTGAGCTTTCGTGAAACTTGGGGAGGCTCGTTATCTACTTCATTACCTTTGGGAGCGCCTCGAGTTTCTTAGCGTTGGAACAATCTTATTGTAGAAGTTGGTAAAAAATGTTACAGTATTTTGTAACTAGTGTTTTGTTTAAAAAAATAAATAATTTAGTTAGTTAGATTAGTTAGTTTAAAAATTAAGTAACATTTACAGATTACAGGTGCTCCTAAAAGAAATTATTATCATGCTTTTCTTTTTCTTATGGTGACGCAACGTTTCCTCCCGAAATATCGATATCCTTACGATGTTTCATTTCAGTGTTTCAATTATAATGACAAAGTGCGCATACATTTTTGCTGCTCATAACTTTTGCATGATAATATCAATAGAATCTAACTCCTTACCATATGCCTTCCTAAATTGACGACTGAGCAGCCGAGGACCGCTTCTTTGCCGATGTGGAAGGTGTGATTGCCAATAGGACGCTGAAACTCTGGCATTTCAGTCATTTTGCGGCTAATGACGTGTGAATCTGAAACAAAAAATGTATAATCAATGCAAAGATAAAACCCCACATAATGGCAAAATAATAATAACCCAATTGTGTTACAAGGATCACTTAAAAACGCCTTACAGCTAGGTAAGTCTAGGTGCCAGTTCCACGCGACCAAGCCTAGAAGAACAGGCAACAAACTCCGGCAAGGTTTCTACCGTTTTTAATGTATGATTACTTTACAATACAAATATAATAATTATAAGTTTAAAAAACTTGAGAAACCGACTTCATTGCCAAACGGCTAAACCAATTTTAATGAAATTTGTTTGGGACAAGCTGGACATAAGAATAACCTCCAAATAAAAAAATAATTTTCTAAATCGGTTCATAAATAAATGACGGAGGCATGCAGTTACAAACATTTAAAAAAATATTTAAAAAAAAATGGCAACACCGATTTTAATAAAATTAAAATGGGACCAATCTGGAAGCAGTACCTTTCAGATAAAAAATAATTTTTCAAATCGGCTCACAAATGACGAAGTTATGCAGTAACAAAAAAAAAAAAAAAAATACAACCGAATTGAGAACCTCCTCCTTTTTGATTGGAAGTCGGTTAAAAATACCTATCCGTGAAGTTTCAGTGTAGTTCCAGCAATTTTGTGGTCTTTTTTTCTGGACACAGAGATGTCTTAGGTTTAGCGGTAGTAGAGCTCTTTGGCTCGTCCAGGGAAGAACTACCACCATGCCCAGCAGTTCCATTTAATACTTCTTAGTTCGTTACTCTTTCTGGCACCACGCTGGAACTTCACTGCTATTATTTTAGTTTTTTTTTGGATTTGTAAAAAGATCATAAAAAAACGGTGGGAACCAAGCCGTAGTTTGTTGCCTGTTATTTTTGGCTTGGTCACGTGCAACTGGCAGAATCACCTAGCTTTAGGACGTTTCAGAATGATCCTTGCGATTCTACTGATGAATAAAATACGCTTTTGATTTTGATTTTGATTAGCTGTTCCGTTCCACAATATTTATTGATATAATATTTTAACCCTAAACTATGAGTCAGAAGTAGGCCTAAACTGCCAACCAAATAAGGAAAATAGCACTTTCCACGTCGCTGTGGCAAACTCAACTCACTGGCAAAGTTTTAACAATCACGTAGTAACCCGAACTTCGCCAGTTTACCCGCAGTGTGTCATTTGTCGCAACATTCAGCCAGTTAGAGTCGTTTTAGCTATTGTAGTGTGTACTTACAAAGTAATAAACAGAGCTTTGGCGCAATAACAATCAAAGGATTCTTTACAACTTTGGCTATGTAGATAGAAAATTATTTAGTGTACATCTTATAAACTAGCAAGAAGAGACTTTAACTAAGGTATAACTAGCGGCACATAACTTTAGCGGTGAGCGATACGCGCTGCGCATGCGTCGTAGTGTGCCATGTCACGCACACTTGGATGTGTGGATGTGTGCAGAGTGTCCTATTGGTACAGAGAGCGAAGTGGGACTGGAGAGCCAATCAGCGCTACGCACGCCCGCTCCTCATTCCGCTAGCCCCCCTCAGGTACCTTATTTTTGACATCTGCGCAATAACGGTCAGCGCTAAAGTTATGTGCCGCCATAGTATTATCTTATCTGTAGTGCCGCTAAACCTATACCTACGACATTATTGTATATTTTACCATCAATCAAAGAAACTATTCCATTCAATTTCAATGCCTGTTAGTTTCTAAAGACTCGCTAAAAGTCTTTGGTCACCTTCATGTCAAGATATAGAAATGATTAATTTTGCGATAACTTAAAATTAATTCGACTCAAAAACAAGGGCACGGTAACCCTTGCAGCGCTAGTTTTCAGTGGCAACATAATAAAATAATAATAAAACTAACGCAAAATAATAATAATTAAATACACGAAATGAAACAATATTTCTTACCCAAAAATACGCCGAAATATCAATAAAAAAAATAGAATTGGACAACCTGCAAAGTTAAAAGAGCTCGCCACGTTGAAACCAATATTTTCCTATTGATATGCGTCACGGTTCAGTTGCAACCCTGCCTTTACACCTTAGGCCTTGGGGTTTGACCTCCAACGAGAACAAATATTTGTGTGGTGAACGCAGATGTTTGTTCTCTGTCTGGGTGTTATATTGTATTCTAAGGATAAATTAACAAAAAAAACATATAAGTATGATAATATCAGTAACCTGTCTCCCATCTTACAAGCTCTGCTTAGTTAGGGGCTAGATGGTGTTGTGTGGATTGTCCACAATATTTATTTATCTTAAACTTTATTGGCGAATAAGCATCAATGCCCTTTATATTTATACATATTGCCCTGTTTTAAAGATTTTTTATCAAAAGAGGGTGGCATCCCTGCAATAATCATAAATCAACCCCCAAGCAAAATTATTCATTATTCGATAAATATTATAGCAGCTCGGTGTAAACGACAATAATAAAATATTTTTTAGTACTAAATTATTTTGGTATGATTCTTTGTAAGTATAAATAAAACAAATAATAAATATTATAGACAATCCACACAACACTATCTAGCCCCAAACTAAGCAGTGCTTGTAGTATAAGACATAAATGTCGATAAAAATGCATAGCTAAATACGATAGAAAAAGAACAAAGAAATTAATAATTAAACCTGTATTGCAACGAACCTACTATCGACCGTTTTCAATCGGGGTCGTTTGTTGTTGCCCTAATTTGTTTGTACGGATATAATGACCTAATCTGTTCGTTGTCTCATTATGGATATAATAATAAATTCTTCCATGTTTATTTTCGTATTGAACAAAGGAACAGAATTGACAAAGCTAGTGAGAGTTAAATTAGAAAGAAAAATTATTTATTTATGACGGCACATGTTAGGTATGAGAAACATGAATATTTTAGATACATAACAAATAAAAAACACATATTAACAATTCAATTTGATTAAATAAACGTTTATTCAATACGATACAAGAATCACTTTGAAACGTCTTAAAGCTAGGTGAGTCTAGGTGCCAGTTCCACGCGACCAAGCCAAGAAGAACAGGCAACAAACTACGGCTCGGTTCCCACCGTTTTTTTATATGATCCTTTTACAAATCAAAAATAGTCTAAAATAATAGCAGTGAAGTTCCAGTGTGGTGCCACTTCACTTAGTCAGACGTATGCAATCAATAATACAAAAGCAAAAGTTTCAAAGACAGCACACGTTACGCTTCAAAGTTATAATAAAGTATCTATAGTCCTCCTCATCGATTTCGATGACGGCGACCCCAGCTAAAATTAATATGTATCTTATTAAACCTAACTAACCAAAAATTAACTAACTAAATTAATTTCTTAGCGTGAGCCCTAATATGGCTCGCTAGGCCAAACTTATTCTTAAACACCCGATCACATGAAGAGCAATACAGTTGAACCGCGGTGTTGTATACATAATATGTATACAACACCGCGAGTGCAAATCTGCTTAAATTAGTAATCATTTTGGTATTACGTTTGTATGAAAATTTGACCTCCGCCGGCCCCTTAAGATTCTACTCATTTTCCAAAAGTTAAGAGCATAAGATTAGTAAATATAAAATACGTTATTGCCAACAACCTAAAATTAACAGAGGAGTACAAAAAACATCAAAATGGGATACAATAGGATTAGTAGGATTATTATAACATAATAAATAATATAAACATTTATGATAATGTTATATTACGATATGATTGACTGGCCTCTAGCTCTGTTGGTAGTAGCTCTGCCTTCTGCGCCGTAGGTCGTGGGTTCGATCCCCACTGTTATATTGTATTCTAAGTATGTATTTACAAAAAAAAATGTATTCAAGTATTATATCAGCTATCCGGTTCCCATATTACAAGCTCTGCTTAGTTTGGGGCTGGGTAGTGTTGTGTGAATATTCCACAATATTTATTTATTATTTATTTATATAATTAATAGGACTACAAGTAAAATATGAAGGAACTACCTATTTGATTTCATATTATTAAAATACCGAAGCCTTTGCTTATAAAAAGATAACAGCCCTCAAAGCTAATGGTTCCCCGAACCTAAAAACCAACAAAGAACAAATATAATAAAACAAACCCAACTTCATAGAGCCATGATAGGATAGGGGCACAGACAGAACAAGTACCCCGGTTGTTGTGAATTTAGATCTAATTACAACACACACAAAGCTCAAATTTAAACACAAATAAATGCTAAAACCTTGATCATTTGAGCCTTGATAACAAGCGCTGAAAACTGCGGAAGTTTAACGCGCTGTGTACATAAAAGTTGGTTAAGCCAAGAGTTCCTAGAATGGGACCATTGGAATGAACACCAAAGACTGCGACCATCTAAATTATATCTAACATCAGCCTAAGTCTACTGATAAATATAACCCAACGACCAAATCTCATACAAAAGCGCAGACACAACACACATTTTGTTTTGTACACGAATTTACAAAAATACACACTGGGGCGTGTTTAAGAGGCTAAGCTTAGGTATGCTACTTAACTTATCATGTAGCTTGAGTCCGAGTGGAGCCTCAAGCATAGATTTTTAACACTTTTCAATGGAGAACTGTCAAAAAATATCGGCTCGACTCAGACTCTAGCACTGTTTCGGAATACGGGCAAGAGTAAGAGGCAATGATTACTGTTTTTTTTATTGGAGTAGAACTATAATATAATGTCTGCTATACAACGGTACTGTTTTTTCAGAAAACCAAATCTAAAACGAATTGTGCGAACTTCTGGATCATTAATCACGGAATTCACAAAAGTACAAACAAAGCTTGAATTGTAAATTTTAATTTGTCGAATGGAAAGGGGGAACTTTACGGAAATTATTTATAAGCAAAGTTGTATAAGCAATATAAACTGTGTTAGATTATTGTATGTTGTTTTTTTAAGCCTTGCGCGCATTCTGATCATCTGCAATGGTGATCAGTGTATCGCTGACAAATATCTCTATATCAAAGTTCGCGCCAGTGAGTGCGGATGTATGCAAAACTATATGTTAAAACTGATCGCTACTGCTATCGCTGATCGTAACTGCGATCACCTGGATGTGCGCAAGGTTTATACCTATTTGATTTCCAAAAACACTAATAGGTACGTAAGTAGGTCACTAGATTACGTTTGGCGGAAAATGTTTGCTTGTCAATTTCTGAATGGAGTTTGACAATTTTGTTTCTACCAGTTTGTAAGGTTATACAGAGCCATGACAGAAGTAACCACTCATCATCAAGGTTGACCACCTGCTTGTATTGCTCTCTCTCTTAAAAAATATACTCAAAGGTTTTTTCAAAATCAAAATGTCCTCATAAATAAAAATACTCATTAATTTTAGTGAGTACATTTTAAACTTTCGTGATCATAACACATACTGAATCTATAACATGGTATTTAATGCGTATAACTGTATTTAAATAAATACCCGAGTAATAGATTCAGTTTTTTGTGAGTGTTTTTAACGATCCTTCTGTGCCTTATAGAGTGATGGCTACCACGTTTACAGGTCGTGGCAGGCGGTGACTGCCGCGGCACTGCGGAACTGTGTTCATTGTTAGCAATAGTAAACTGGGATTTAAATATTAGGTACATTTTCAGGGCCGCCCAAACTGGGACAGTAAAAAATACAACCATTTTTATAAACAATGAATAATGCTAGGTTTAAGAACTATTTATGCATCCACATTAAATTATGCCTAAGCAATAAATGTATTGCAGACTGGCCTCTCAGTTGGTAGCAGCTCTACCTTAGTAGGTTGTGGGTCCGATCCCAACCTAGAACAAATATTTATGTGGTGAACATAGATGTTTGTTCTCTGTCTGGGTGTTATATTGTATTCTAAGTATATATTTAAAAAATATATATTCAAGTATTGTATCAGTTATCTGGTTCCCATCATACAAACTCTGCTTATTTTGGGGCTAGATAGTGCTGTGTGATTTGTCCGCATTATTTATTTTATTTGTTAATTAGTTTGTATTAGTATGAAAAAAGGCTCTCTTCAATCTTTATGGAATAATTTTAGATTCTGTTTATTTGTTAAATTAGTAAACATTCTTTATTAATATGAAAAAAGTTATCTTTAATCTTTAAGGAATAATTTTAGATCCTGTTTATTTGTTAAATTAGTAAATACGAGCCGGCATGACCGAGCTTCGCTCGGGTTAAAAAAAAAAGTATCATTATTTGCCAATAGATGTCAGGAAGAGTCGTATCTTTATTGGCTTATTTTTATTTAACAACGCCTTCTAGCTTGCAGTTAGTTGCTCACAATCGCCAATAGATGGCAGGAACAGTCGTATATTGAGTTTATGTTTGATTATTGCAAAACACCAACTTCTCGTCATTTTCTAAAAATGAATCCTAGCTAGATCGCTTTATCGCCCCCGAAAACCCTTGTATAGTAAATTTCGTGAAAATTGTTGGCTCAGTTTCCGAGATCCTAAATATATATATATATATATATATATATATATACAAGATTTTCTCGTTTAAAGGTATAAGATTCTTTATTAATATGAAAAAAGTTATCTTTAATCTTTAAGGAATAATTTTAGATTCTGTTTATTTGTTAAATTAGTAAACATTCTTTATTAATATGAAAAAAGTTCTCTTTAATGTTTAGGGAATAATTTAGATCCTAATTTATTTTTCAACAGATTTTATAAGGCCATTAATCCATAGGTAGAATCAATTTACCAAACACACAGCCCGCAGGATGCTTATCTGTAATCTGTAACAATGAGGAATTGCCTGTCGGTTCGCCACAGCTCATACTAGAATCAGCTTGTAAAAAAGTTCGAGAATAAAAAATAAAAATTCTTCTGTCTATTCAGTTTCAAAAGGTAGTATGTGATCGTGATACGTTGAACAAATCAAGTTGAAAATCAACGAACATTTTCATTCCGCCAATGGATGAATGGATGGATGTTTGTTACTCAATAACGCCAGAACGGGTGAACGGATCTGGATGAAATTTGGCACCAAGATAGTTTATAGTCTGTAATAGCACATAGGATATGGTCTGGAATAGGGCTTTTTATCCCGAAAAAGTAACAGGAACGGGGCGTAACGGGAACGGTGTGAGCGTAGCCGCGGGTGGCCGCTAGTAAAAATACATATTGTGCCAATCCACACAACACTATAGTAGGTATTAAGGTACTATATAATCAGCTTCATATCTGGTTCCCTTATTACAAGCTCTGCAGTGTATTGTCCACAATATTTATTTGTTCATTTTTGTAATCGTTTTAAATATAACGGAATAATACAATGTCATCATCATCGTAAAACTGAAGAAGAACGATTCTGAGCCCTAATAATGAAGATAAAAATTCGGCAAATTTTTATCTTCCGCATTTGATGTGCAGGCTGGTTTTTCCGCAAATAGGCCGCTGGCAGGCCCCTTTTTGCGTGACCCTTGACACGTTTTGCTCGAACTTTTTAAGGTTCTACAACACGCCGGATTCCTCACGATGTTTTCCTTCACCGTTTGAGAGTACTGGCATAGTGCACATACCTACTTTTTTTCGACAGAAAAACTCATTGGTACACGACTGGGTTTGAACCCAGGACCTTCGGATCGAAAGGCGGGGCCACTACCACTAGACCACCAGTGCTATCGGTTCTGAGCCCTTTCCATCCATCGATTTCCCACGATCTTAACAATGTCGTTGGTCCATCTGGTGGTTGCAAAATAATACCATGTTGTTTAAAATAAATCCTGCTTCTTTAAAAACCTGCCATTCACTACAAAGCTGTAAGTACAGGGTCCAATCCATGTTTAACTTCTGCTAATTGTTTGCCTCCGGGTCAACTCCAATCACCAGCGTAACCAAACCTACCACTTTCGAACTCCAGCTTAACATTCTATACAAAATGAAAGATAGTAAGGCTTGGGAAGGCTCTAGTTATAGTAGCTAGCTTTCGACGCAATTTGTGAAAACCGATGTAACAGGCCAAACTTTTAACATGATCAATATTTAATTACTTTGTTTTGTTATTATGTAGCACTTAGAAGTTTTTCTGTTAGTTGGTGACGGAGAATTCATCACTCTAAGTTTGGTTTCTATCTGATTTTCTGATAGAACTTATATACAATACTAAACTATTAATAATAACATTTATTTACACAAAGAAACTTACAATTAAACAAATATTTACAAAATGTACAAAATACACAAGAAACAGTTGAGCTATCTGCAGATCGTTACAAATGATCTAGAGATAGCTCAACTGATCCAAATCAGTGCCAAACGGAAGCGTCCCCAAGACGCTGGCGGCATTGCCACGCTGAATAGCAATGCTTATACGCTGCGCCAGATACCCACCAGCTCTTGGGTCACGCGTCGAAAAAAAAAATACTAAAAATACTATAAATACTTGACTATTCAGCTGCTGAAATTTCTGACTGAACAAAAGACCAAAACAAGGATAAGTTATAGGTAGTTCAATAAAATCTCGTTTAAACAAGGATAATACCTTCAAAATATTTGAAGGTATTATCCTTGTTTATATAATGTTGTTTTATATAATGTCGCAAAAGTTGAGAACCGAGCTTCCCTTAGTGCCACGAGGTTCCACGATATGCTGGTTTCCTCGCGATGTTTTTCTTCACCGTTTGAGAGTACTGGCATAGTGCACATACATTTTTGGATTGAAAAACTTATTGGTAAACGACCGGATTTGAAGACATGACCTCAGGATCAGATAGCGGGACCGCTACCACTACGCCACCAGTGCTCTTCGCTGATACAATACTAAAAGTTGCCTCGCTGTCTTTACTCGGCTACAACGTTACAAAATAAAAGGCAAAACGATTGAAAAATAAAAATACAAAAATACGGAAACGCCGTAAAATATTTCATAATCCACTTGCATTCATCCCTCACATTCCAACATCACCGTTTTTTTCAATTACAACCCTTTTGAGCTCCTTCCAGAGTGCAAATTAGAATACCCCGCACGTCCCAAGGCGGCTTTCACGCCACTCATGAAGAGTGGCAAAGAACAATTCGCACTTATAATGGGGAGTGTGTCTGTTTGTTACGTTTCACGGTAGCTGATTTCGTTTTTTTTTGTTTAAATAGCATTCTACTCACAACTAACTGATGAAACAAGCATATATGCTCCACCTGATTTTAAGTGATGGTTTTCATCATCTATAACAAAGCATTGCCTCGTAGGTCACGTAGTACGTCAGGAACATGCCTTACGATACACTGCCTTCCAACCTGCAATCCACGAAGGCGCGCCCCACTATTCCTCCTAACCGTTTATAGTATATGTATGCAAGCTTCCGTCAATGTTTGAATGTTATCGGTACACACTAATTACCTATGAGTGCACACGCACACTACAATGAATAGACTACGGTTCGCGACTGCCGCTCGGAGCAAACTCCCCGCACCCCGCGAGGGGCGCGTCTTCGTGAATTGCACTATCTTTAACTTGAAATCCATTACCAGTGAACTTTAAACCGATTGTCACTGGTCGACCCAGTCAGATTTTTTTTGGTATTGCATACGGTATTCAACTGAAGTTCATTTCGGCGTTACGTAATATCAAAATACGAATTTCCATCAAGATCCATTCATTCACTATAGGTTACAATTTTGTTGGTAGTGGTGTTGCTTATCTCAGATACTTATACAATAAGAAAGTGACAGTTAAAGTCTAGGCTAGGTTTCAAATGTCTAAAATGAAGCCGATGACGGTTACGCTTAGACAATTTAGATCAATTGTCTAAGCGGTTACGAGTTGACTTAGAGTCTAATGCCGCCTTCCTACGGTGCGTGATATCACGCACCGTAAGAAGGCGGCATAAGACAGTAGAATTCTTAGGCCCCAGATCCATCAAGTTGAGGCATGGATGTTCAGTCTCACGTGCCAGTAATTTCATCGGCACACACCCTTCAAATCGAAACGCTGCTTTACGGCAGAAATAGGCATGGTAGTACGAGCCCTTCACAAAAAGCTCCTTTACGCGATAGAATGTTCTAAAAAATCCAATTTCTCAGAATTAAAGCGATCCCATTCCATTGAGAGTGGACACGTAAGCCCTTGATACATCAAGAGCCACTCTTCATTTGAGATGGGCTGGGATGAAACAATTAGGGGCAGTTTGTACAGTGGTAATTGGTGAACGATCGACTATGTCGAGGGGTTTGATTATTTGTTTTTTGGATCCGTTGATACCCAAAGCAGTATCCACTCGATAAGCTTTGTATAGTCATCATCACCCTGAAGTAATCCACTGCTGGACATATGCCTCCCTATATTTCTAGAAATAACTATTCTGAGCCCTTTCCATCTACTGACTTCCCGGGATCTCGTAATAATAATAATCTAACTTTGTATAATTTGGTCAAACTTAAATGCTATTTATTATTTATTAATTAAAACGGTTGCACACCAATTACATTAATGAAGGTATAAAGATCAGAAAGTAAGTTAGCATGATCTTATGTCGGAGTTTTTAGACCGTTATTTATAAGGCATTGGTCATTTGGGCATGGCTTACGAATGACAGATAAACAAGGTCTCTGAAGCAAGCAAGTGCCCAGTAAGAAGTCCCGGTTTTTGAAAGAGGTGACATGACTAGAACGGCACCGGACAGGCAATACTGGCAAGCGCGTCGGCAGAAAATTAAAATGGCGGTCGATGGTTTACAAGAGAAGATTGGAATAGAATATTATTCGTATGGGATTTTCTATTTTTAATGGTGGCTACTGAAGATATTTATATTCATTTTTAGAAGCCACTCACCCACCACACATCCACAAGTGTTTTTCTATTTTATACATTTTATTTTCGGCCGGAAAATAATTTTTAGTGGCACTTTTGGACTGATTACTCCCTACAGTTTCATATCGCTATGTGCAGAAAAGCAAGCATGTGAAAATACCTCTCTTGGTTGCTTACAAACCTGTTAGCCTACCACAAGTTCTGTCTGGCTCTGTCTCTGATTTTGAGTGTTGACTTAATAAATCTTACGTCGAAACGCACACATCCAGTATAACACACTGGTGAGCCCTCACACAGACTCAAAACCAGAGCCAGAGAGAGACAGAGCTTTTGGCCTCAGATTCATTTCCTCTGTCGACAAACAGAGGGCACTGAAGAGCTAACGTTGATGTATACGTCCTTAGCTATATGTAGAAGAAGTTTAATTAAAACTTTTCTGATGCTCAGTGCTGCTCAGTTTTTGCCTTTTATTTTTGTATCTCTGTTCTAATTGTGCTGTTTCAGTTGACTTAAAAATTCAAAAAAACTATTCAATGTATTGACTGGCTTCTCAGCTCAGTTGGTAGCTTTGCCATCAACGCTGTGGGTAATATTTGTGTGGTGAAAATGGATGTTTGTTCTCTGTCTGGGTGTTATATTGTATTCTAAGTATGTATTCACAAAAATAAATTATATCAGCTATCTGGTTCCCCTTGTAAAAGCTCTGTCTAATTTGGGGCTGAAGAGTGTTGTGTAGATTGTCCTCAATATTTATTATTTATACATAAAATATATGAAGGAATATTTACCGTGGTGTCCAGGCGTTTGTGAATAGTTTTGATAATTTAATACGAGTGAGAAGTTTTTTGACATGCTAAGGAAGAAACGGGGCTATTAAAATAGTGATTAATGAATTCATTCGGCATTATTCTTTCATTCGGTGTTCACACGTTTCATTTCGAGTTAAAGGTACCGAATGAAAGGCAAAAATGAACAAAAAATGATTCGTGTCTGATATCACCTTTAGATATGTTGAGCAATCAAGCACTCTTCTTCTTCTTCTTGTGACTCGTGCTTTCTAATCTAACACTATATTTATATTAGTATGATTGTCACGCAGAAAAAGGTTGCGACACGAAGGTTGTGAACCCGTACAATACATAAAATTGTTTATTTCCTACGTCACGTCTCACACGTACTCATAATACAGACGGAATATACTGAACCTCCATAAAATAGATAGGTACAGTTATGTCTCTATTGACCCCAAATATGAAACAGCTATACAAGTATAAATCATAAGTAATTTGTTATTTTTTTTTACTTTTTGACGTAACAACGTCTTATAATTCAATGAAGTCGGCTGCTCGCACGAAAAAATATGACTCATGCGGCGCTACCTCGCTCTGAGGCGTTTCAAAGTGCAAGCGAGAGCGCAGAACGAGCGCAGCGCAGCAAACAGGCACGCACGGCCTCCGCGTTCGGCAGCGTTCGACATCTGTCTCTCTCCTACTTGAGTGAGCGATGCGTCCGCGTGGACAGCTGTATGACGTTGTCACGTTCAACTATCGTCAGTAAACTGGCTTTACAGACAACCGTTTTTTTTTATTCCATAGCTGGCAGACTAGCAGACGGACCTTATGGAAAGTAGCCACCGTCGCCCATAGACACCCAGAGGTGGTGCTCATGCGCTGCTGGCCTTTTAAGAAGTGATAGACCCTTTAGAAGGACCTCATTCCACAACTTACTCGTGCGCGGCAAAAGGGACCGCGAAAAACAGTTTCAAAAACATTTAAAAATATATTAAGCAATTTTACTGAATTTTCGAGGTGCTTAGGTTTCAGTACTTGCTTATTCAGTATTTTCTATTCTATAATGTACCTAATTACCTATTAATATTTAAACCCAAATTTATTTTAGCGATGCTGACCCAAAGGCTGGTGGGTATCTGGCACAGCGCATAAGCATATTATACAACGTTCAGCGTGGCAATGCTGCCAGTGTTTTGGAGACGCTTCCGTCTGGCACTGATTTGGATCAGTTCAGCTATCTCTAGATTGTTTGTTAGATAGCAAATAACTCAACTGTTTTTTGGTAGTTTGTACATGTTTTAAATTCGTAATTGTATTCATTGTAAATTTATTTGTGTAAATTAAGATTTCAACTGATTCGATAATCTTATAAATAGGTTTTTTTTTGTCTTAGCCATACTTTATTCGCTAACTTACTGTACATAGATTCAATTTTATATAAAATACTATTTTAACTTTACTTAAGAATCTTATAAATTCACATTGATTTATTTACGATTCACTCTTGCCTATATTTCAGTTACTAACCTTCCTGAACTTTACTAAGTTGTTCAAAGTTCCCTCTGTGCCTCTATTTGCCGCGTCTCTAGTAACTATTTCAAGACAAGGTTTGGTTAAGTCCTCCGTGAACTAAATTACTGTTGTGCAAATGTACTCGACCGAGGTAGATCGAATCAGACGGCATGATGGAGTTTCCACGTTACAGATTCATTAGAACCGTTCAATTTGTGGTACAATTTGATATTTATAGTCCTAGATGTTGAACAGTCATATTTATAATGCGGACAGCCAAGGAGTAGAACTCGTTGCCAGCGTCTGTTTCTCCGAATTTCTATAATTTGGACGATTTCAAAAAAGGAGTGATTAAAAACATGAAAATATTGTCTTAAAAATTAAGGCTTTTGATAAGAAATAAAGAAACATAAACACATTTTACAAAATCATCCGTCAAGGGAGAAAAGTAAAGATCCAATCAAGGCGATAACGCAGCGATCTCAAGACAGCGATACAAGCATCGCGGTAGTTGAAATGAAAGGGGGCTAAATTTATAAGGTCTAACATTCATATATTATTTTATTATCAATGCAGACGAAGTGGCAGGTAACCGCTAGTTCCTTCTAATAATTTGTATCGAACGCCAAAAATATCGACGTATTCCCAAAATTAATATAAATATTTTCAATGAGCTAAACAATTATTGAAGCTTTGCACCCGTCAAGCAAACAGCAAGCAGCAGCAGCATACGCAAACGACATTGCTGCGCCAAGCAAGTAATAATTTATAGTCTTGATTTTCAAAAAACACCGTCACTCCTTGGGTTCCTCAAGAAGCAACGACCGGCCGAGAAGA
The DNA here is from genome assembly GCA_947578465.1 of Thera obeliscata. NCBI lineage: Eukaryota > Metazoa > Arthropoda > Insecta > Lepidoptera > Geometridae > Thera > Thera obeliscata. Next base: position 2,642,046 of record OX387914.1, on the reverse strand, counting down.
CGATGGCAGGACAATCACGACGTTCACCTGAAAAATTGGTGGAACTCAACGTGGATGTTGCCCTCTGACACCAAAAGGGCAAGTCCCACTTCACTTACTTTGTCTCTTTCCATTGCATGGTGAAAAGATGAGACAGCAAAAACACTTTACGTAGAAACGATCAAAACGAGTTGTTGTCTCATCAATTTTTCAAACAAAAGAGATAGAATCACACACACACACACGTGCTCACACAAAATCAACATTTGGTAGACGAAATGGTGTAAAGGCCTGCGCACACTAAGTTCGCTGGCGGTAGCGATCAGTGAAACGCTGTCAAATATCGCTGTCAAATGAGTCATGTTTATTCGTGCGTGCAGCCGGCTCCATCAAATTATAAGACGTTGTCACGTTAAAAACACAACACTTTGAATATAAATCTCAACAGCACAGCATAGTTTAATAGGCGTGAACAAACGGCACTTACTGTTCTTTGGGATAATGGATCCTTTTAGCCCTAGATAACGCGTGCCTGAATATTTTGTGCGTACATTTTACTTGAGTAACTGAATGCCAACATCATTAATTTTATTTTTGCTGTTCTGTCTGGGTTTTTTTTATTTTTATTATAACTACAGTCAGCTGTGATGCGTTCAATTCGTAATTTTCATCGAAGAGTTGTAAAATTGTTTTTTTTGGGTATTTTGTTTCTTTGAGTCTCTATGCCAAAGCTACACACTTTATACGGATAGTATACATTATAGCACGCGTTCTGCGATGGTGATCAGTAAAATGCTGTCAAATATGACAGTGATATTTGACAGCGTCTCACTGATCGCCATCGCCTAGATATGCGCAGGCCCTAAGTAGATATCTGAGGAGGTCTACTAAGCAAACAAATAACGACGTTCAATTATTTGAAGCCATCGGTTTTTAAGCCCGTAGACCTCCGTTATGGCTTAGTACGTTTGTAGGCAATAAATATTGCACATCGGTTTTTCTGCTTTCGTAGAGCGCTATCTCTTCCTGACGCACACTACGCTCTATGAAGCCGAAGTTAGCCGATGTGCAATATTTATTGCTTATTACTACAGCTGTCGGCTTAAAACGTTCTCTGAACTGCATTTATTTTTATCTGTCAGAGGTCATCCATTCGTGATGGCTGCTATGACGTAAATTGCAATATCGAAAGCATATCCCGGTAAAATTGACATTGAGATATTTAAGGCCCAATTTTTGTATTCATGGACGCGATAAATAATTCATGAAGTGAAAATGTTTCATAAAGTTTCAAAACGGTTGGGGCTGTTAATCAAGATTTCTGTAAGCTTTTTTGTAGTTACCGACGAAAAAACCTACTATAACTACCTTTTATTTTGCCGTGCCACCGTAATCAAACTGGCACCTTTTGATTATGTGTCCGGCGCTGCAAGCTGCATACCGCAGCGTTGTGCGTTACGATCGCGAGACCAAAGCTTAAGCTGGGTAGTCGTTCCCTGTGGCAAAAAAATAATCGAAAGGGTCCTTTTTGAGGCGCACCTAATATTCTTTCTCAACACTACTGGTTTGAAAGAACCAGTTACACAATAAGATAAATATCAAGGTTTTCAATAAGTAAAATAAATGCCATTTGATGGTGAAAAGAGGGTCGAGAAAATTTAAATCAAATATTGTTAACTTATTGCAAAGAACTTATAATTTTCCAAAATCAACAATTTTCTCGCTCTTTTTACCGGCATGAACGAATGACAGATTTCCCCAGTACACAGATATATCGATTTTATATCGAGAATAAAGCTTGGAGGAAGCAACAACAGCAAAGGGTACAGAGTGAGAGCACATGATACAGAAAGAGATAGACTATATATTCTATCTCAAGCTTCCACTCGTTAGCAAGCTACGTAGTACTTTCTCAATAAAACATATCTATTAAACCGTAAACAACTGACTGAAAACGGCTCGATAATCTTATAACAATCACGGATCCAACTTACATAATAGCTTTAAAGTTAGTCTTATCAGGAGTAAACTTGCCGATTTACAAGCCAAATTGGAGTAGCTCAGGTTAGCTCAGCTAGTTTACTTTCGAAACACAACGGGTTTTTGACGTGACAACGTCTTATAATCCGATGGAGCCGGCTGCATGCACGAAAAAACATGACTCATGCGGCGTTGCGGGTCTGAGACGTTCTATTTAAGGCTTGAAGTGCAAGCGAGAGCGCGGAACGAGCGCCAAAGAGGCACAATCGGCCTCCGCGTTCGGCAGCGTTTGACATTTGTCTCTCTACTACTTGAATGAACGATGCGTCCGCGTGGACAGCTGCTATACAATAATACATTTTCATTACTCATACTCTGAAAGTAGGTCTGAAGTTGCCTGAGGGGCCTAATTGAAAGTAAAACTTTCAGCCCTAGGGAGAATCGCTTTCTACTGACAGCTGTCAAATTATAAAAAAAAACAAGTTCTATTTTATTCAACCATGTTCCAACTTTCTAAAGTCTATCTAACTGCAAGGAGGTCGTTCAACCAAATTCCAACTTTTTATTCAGCAAGTAGGTTGGAAACCCATTACAACAGTAAGAAGTTTAAAAAGTCTAATAAGATAGCGCAATGTAAAATTTAAATTTAAATAACATAAAGATAGTATTAAATAAATAATATATCTTCTAAATTACTTGATTAATATATAGCTTCAACTATTTATTTAAAATAACATAGATTTGACATTTACCATTTTTTAAATTATGAGAATGAAAATAATGGCTGAATAATGCTGGCGAGCCGAAGCCGAAGGCCCGCCAGAGAAAAAGAAAAAAAAAACCGGGAAGGCGGCAATTCAATCTTCATTTTCACAAATTTTTCTTTCATGTTTTTATTTTTACTTTCCTTGTATTCGTAATGAAAAGCACAGTGTTTACCTCGGTTGAAAGTCTTTTAAGTCCCTCAAGCTCCATTGGCGCCCTCGCTAACGCTCTGGCGCCAAACCCGTCTCGGGACTCAAAAAACGTGACTTTCAACACTCAGGTAACAATGTACTATTACATGTTTTCGTTAAGTATGAAGTGCAGTGAAAAGTGAATGTAGTGTCAATTGTTTATAGCAACGATAATTGCGGCTTATGACGTTGTCACGTTCAACTATCGTCATTAAACCGACTTTACATACAACCGATTTTTTTCACTTAAATTTACACAACTTCTAACTTTTGAAAATGTCACGGTTTTTAACACACTTGCGACCACTAGGCCAACAATGCTCTGGTGGTCTAGTGGTAGCAGCCCCGCCTTCCGATCCTAAGGTCGTGTGGTCAAATCCAGGCGTGTACCAATGAGTTTTTCTGTAGAAAGATTTATGTACACTAAGCCAGTACTCTCAAAACGGTGAAGGAAAACATTGTGAGGAAACCGGGCGGCGCCGGCGTGTCGTTGAACCTAAAACAGTTCAAGCAAACACGTGTCAAGCGTCACGCAAAAAGGACCCGCCAGTGGCCTACTTGCGGAAACCAATTTTGTGCCAATTTTCCAGTGCTCTAGTGTCACCATTTTTGGTGACCCCACAGCAAAAACAACGCAACAGAACAAGCTGCATGAACGCGCTATGCCTGTAAAATCTGTGTCTCAGACGCTCCTACTGAACTGTTAGTAATTACTGGTCAGAATTGAGCACCGAAAACCCTTAGAACTTCGCTAATTACTGACAGAGTAGCCTTTGTCCAGGTTTCGTCGGCAACTGGAGCAACTGGACGGCAACTGGAAAACTTAGGCAACTAGACTTGAAGTTTCCTTCACTATTCATATAATAGCAAATATGGCATAGAAAAGAAAGAAAATGTACCTATTTATTTAACATAACATAGGTACACAGAACGGAACATTGACAAACTTAATACTAAAATAAGCACAAAAAAAATAAAAAATTGCAACACACAAATAATAAAGTAGGTACCTATTAGCACATAATAAAAGAAAGAAAAAACAACAACGTCCAGCGCAACGAAGCCAGCAGCCGGGTTGTTGTGTGATTCTGTTGCTATAAATGATTCTAACAAGGAAAAGCGATCATGTATTTTGCTGCCATCAGTTTTAGATCTTTCCGTTGTCATACAAGTTTAACATAGCGAAGTACCCATTCGCTAACCCATTTGCTCAAAAGCATAAGCATGCTTTTCACGTCAGCATTCGGTATTATTGGAATCGTTACATGTCAAAGATAAGTTCTGTTTTTATTCTTTTCTTATTGCAATTGAATCTCTGCTTTAGTCTTTTCTGAGGTCAAAACTGACAGATACGACAAGGTTTTGATTGCAACAAAATATACATTATATAGATATAGATAAAATAGATATATAGCTAAATAGTTGGGAATAAATAAGGTTCTTGAATGGCGACCACGAATCGGAAGACGAAACGTAGGGCGCCCACCCACCAGATGGACTGACGACATTGTTAAGATCACGGGAAGCCGATGGATGGAAAGGCTCAGAATCGTTCTTCCTGGAAATGTGTAGAGGAGGTCCAGCACTGGACTTCTGCAGACTGATGATGATGATAATTAATAACAACAGTAAAACGAGCAAGGTGTCAGTTTGATTCTCGTAGCAAGACAAATGCTTGTATGATTTACAAATCTTTATTCCGGGACTGCATATGAAACGGTCACAAAGGGTAATAAATATAACCAAAATGTAAAATATACTAACCAAACTGTACATTTTACTTTGCATCGTTTTGAATAAATTTCGTACTGACAACACCAACTATAGTATAAAATCGTTTTGGAGGGATTACTGTTAATGCTTTACAAGCAAAATATTTGACTGAGTATTTTGTTTACAAGTTTTATTTCACAAATAGTGATGTACACCATTGAAAGATACGCTACAATTTTTAGAGCAACTTTTCTTGATCGCTTCACAGTGATTTCACATTCCCCTCTCTTGTTTCAAAGGTTGCTTGGTAGAGCTGCTAGCGATATGCACACAGAAAAAAATGGGTCAACAAAGTCACAATAAATACATTGTCAGAAATTTCCTGTCGGAGCAACTAAATACTCTGTTACTTTAGCAGAAAGAGCTTTGTTGGGTTCAGCAACGTTTTTATTGTCCGCTGATTTTCCTTCGTTTAATGTGCAAGGAACAATTCAGCTTTGTCCTTACATCAAAGTTAATAAAAAAATGGATTATATAACAATAAAACGTTATAGGCGTGTCAATGTGAACATTGTTAATAAATCTAACAAAGTAACTATAGTCGTAGCATTTAACTACCATTTGACATGCAATAGATACGTTGCTGTAGTGAAAATGGAACGTTGCTAGCGTGTCAATGTGAACATTGTTAAAAAACGTAGCAAAGTAACTATAGTTGTGGCATTTGATTACTTTTTCTCATACAATAAGTATGTTGCTGAGGTGAAAATGGAACGCAATGGCATGTGTGTCAATGCGAACATTTTTAATAAATCTAACAAAAGACCGGTCGGAGCATTTGACTACTCAAACTCATACTCATATTCTTTATTGCAATTATTATGTTACATGGTGAAGTTATAAAGTTAAAAATGGTGAATACATAATAAGCCCTTAAGTTTAGGGCATAGCAATATTTGGAGTAGAAGTGGGCCAGTGTTATACAACAAATATATTACTGTGATGACAATGGATCGTTGCAAATGTGTAAATGTAAACATTGTAAATACATTTCACAAAATAACTAAAGCGTTCAACTACGTTTTGTCATGCAATAAGTAAGTCGTTGTGGTGACAATAGAACGTTGCTAGTGTATCAATGTTAACATTGTAAAACAACCTAGCAAAATAACTATAGTCGTAGTATTCAACTACCTTTTGTCATACAATAAATATGTCGCTGAGGTGACAATGGAACGTTGCAAGTGTGTCAATGTGAGCATTGTTAGTAAAGTAAACTAACAAAATAGCTGCTTACTAAATTTAGAACTAGATGGCGTGACTAAAATTGTAACGATCCTAGAACGCGCTGACGAAAACGCACGGCGTTTCCTTATATAGTAGAAGTGGTTTTATGAAATTGTATTCAACGGATTAATGAATACGTTGAAGATTTGATATGACTGGAGTTGATCCGATGAATGCATCGGATCAACTTCGGTCTTGTCAAATCTTTTTTTTTTACCCCTCACACTTGGGGTCTTTCGTACCTACTAGTTGTACATTTTTAGTCCTTCGTTTTCGAAATTAGTTCCGCTGACAAAAGATACATTGTTGTAGTATCAAAACACGCCTTATTGATAAAATAGAAACATTGTTGCAATGACAATTAATTATTGACAATAGAAACATTGTTGCAATGACAATTTACTTTTTGACAATAGAAATATTGTTGTACTGACAACTTGATCCATGACAATAAAAACATTGACGCACGGACTATACACCATGGTGGGCTCTCCCCTGTTAAAGTTTTATTGCTGGAACCAACAATATTTTTTTCTGAGTGTGGCCACCTATTTTACTACTTTGACTGTAAATTAAGCTAAAAACTGACTTACTTAGTGTGTCATGGTAATCAATAAAGAGTTATCTATCTATCTATCTAGTTCAATGTTTGTTGTTCACAGTCACTACGGTTCCATCTGTAACCAGCGTCACTACACTTGCAGTGTGTGGCATAAAGTGTGTGAGGGTGTGTGTGTGAGATGGGACAAGTTTTGGCTCACGCGCGTGCAGACATTAGCGCAGACAGACCGATTTGTGCACCATTATTTGTGTTATTATTTGTTCTTTCTGTTTATCTTTATTAGTTTGTTATTTTATTCTTATTTTTTACTGTTTTTTTACCTATTTTCTATATTTTTTTTATTTTAGAATATTGTTTATACTTTATTTTTGCTGTGTTTATGTGTGTTATGTCACATAACACACATAAAATAAAATAAGAAAATTAGTTTTTTTTAGACACATAACTCATGTGTCTAAAAAAACGTATTTTTTTATTTTCTTTCTTCTGAAAATTAAACACTTATTTTTGTTTATGTGTGTTGTGGTTCTTAAATAAATGTATTTTCTTTCTTCTGAAAAATAACTTAATTTGACTTTTTAAAATCTTCAACAGTCAGGATTACTTTTCTATCTCAGATTACGCTTCACCCTTGTTATCTTAGACTAAAACCAGAGAACAAAGAAATTAGCTTTGCATATTTTATACCGGTAATTTAGAAGGGCGGCTTCCTCTCTAGGGGTTTCAGGTCTTCATTGCCAATTATAAATGTTAATTATGGTAAAATTTACAAAAACCAAACCAGTTTTGAAGTGAAAAGTAAGGACTTAAAGCACAGAGTATAAATACAATTACTTTATGTAAGTTAGCTTAGTGAATTTGTGCTAAGATATGAGTGATTACCTCTCACTCCCACTTTGCGCTCGGTCGCTTACGCGAGCGGAACGGCATGGTGGGCAATGTTGTTGCCGTAATGCATGAGTGCAGGCGCTGCTATATTATGTTCGGAACTATAATGATATTCTGTGTACCTACATAATAGAAGTGCTCGTTTACCAATATCGTAAGAAAATTCGAGTGTGAGTACCCACACAAACCCAAGATGGTTTATAGGGTACAATATTAAGCATATACTGTATTAATTATGTTATGGTTAAATAAATAAAAAAAAAAAAAAAAAATTTAAATATTATTTATCGCAGTAATAATTATTAAAAATAAGAATTTTGTATTTTCTGTGCGCGTAATGGCTGTATGGATTTCAATGAAACTTAGACTACGTAGTTCGTCTCTGGAATAACATCCGCTACTTTTTATTTAGGTAGATACCATGCAAGCAGAGCCGTTGGCAGATGCTAGTTAGAAATTAATTAAACCGTCTACTCTATTATGACTGCAACATAAAATATATGATCGCTTTTATGTTCACCTTTTATCACTAGTGAGTGTCAAATTAAATTTACTAAATAATTTAAGCATACAATACTGCAGGCCTACTACAAGCTCTGTCTGGCTCTGTCTCTGGCTCTGGCTTTGAGTCCGTGTGAGTGTTGACTAAATAAATTATACGTCAAAAAATCACACACTCAGTATATAATACACTGGTGAGCACTCACACAGACTCAGAACCAGAGCCAGACAGAGCTTGTGGTAGGCTTACTGAATACTCTTGAGTGCCACGATATAATAATAATAATGTGGACAATCCAAACAACACTATCTAGCCCCAAACTAAGCAGAGCTATGGGAACGCAGATAGCGTAATACTTGCATACTTTTTTTTGTAAATATATACTTGGAATACAATTTATAACCTTGACAGAGAACAACCATCTATGCTCACCACACAAATATTTGTTCTCGGTGGGGATTAAACCCATGCCCACCAAACACAGAAAGCAGAGCTACTACCAACTGAGCTGTGAAGGCAGTCAAAATATCTACCGTGCCGCAGTTTAACGCCACCATGACTCTTTCATATTTACTAAGATTTAATTTAAAACACAGTCTTTTTATTTTATCATAGGCATTTAAGTCTAGAAAGGGAAAGGGAGAGAGGGGAGTCTAAGAGGATTAAACACGGTAATAAGGTTTGCCCTACACTTAGCCAGGTCAAGCACAGCTTAGCGCGCGGTTGTATTATGCCTTGGAAGGTTATTTGTAAGCAAAACTATTTATACCTATCACACATACTAAACCATTAGATTATATTGAGAACACATTTGTGGTACACCATTATTTGTAGTGCACGAAAGGAGCGTCTTTGAGGCGCACTTAAAATCCTTTGACCACACTTGGTTCGAAAGAATCAGTGACACGATAAGAAGAAGATTATTTATTATTTACGTAACAATTCTCCATGGAGAAGAATTTATTTACATAATTAATTGATTATAAAAAATTTATTATAAAAAAATCGTTGCACGTGGAAAACCGGCAGAAGTCAACCCTCTGTCATTTCAGGCTCTAGCCCAAAAAGTTTTTAGAAATGTTCTTCAAAAACTTTTAATTCTCTTGCTAATTTCTCAAACGTAATTATGACAATAATATTTGCGTGGTGAACGCAGATGGTTGTTCTCCGTCTGGGGCTAAATAGTGTTAAGTGAATTGTCCATAATATTTATTTAAGTTCTAAGTAAGCCAAGTATTTCTTCTAAAAGGTTGCTTAAAATGTTACATTACATAATTTAATAAAAACGCTGCACAATATGATATGTGTTGAACCATAAATCTTCTACATGAGCATCCTAGCAGACAATGCCATTATAGCACATGCATCCTCGTAGCACAGAAACTACACTGAACACAGTAGGTACAGCTAAGTTACGTTGTTTTTGTTACGAAACGCCAGTTGCGTTGTTTTTACCGATTTCATAAGCAATCTTGGTTCGGGAAACGATCAGTTTGAAGATATCCGCTAAGAATACAGGATAAAGGAGGCTGGCATAAAATAAGAGAAGCTTTATTTTATTTTTATTTTATTTTATTAGAAAACCAACAGCAGTTAAGATAAAACAAATTAAACCAATTAGGTACAGATTTTCCTAAGTAAACTATTACAATACTAATTTTAACGAAAACTAAAAAAAGGTAATGTTAAAAAAAAGCAAGTTCACTAGTGATTTAGGTGTTTCTTAAATCACTGGTGAGCTTGTTTTTTTTTAACACTACTTTTTTTGAGTCCTTTCTTATCCAGCAGTGACAATATAGTAAGCATGCCTTTGCATCTATTTTAGATGATTACTATAGCGTCAGGAGCAACTGATGATAATTACTCATGCCCTACTTGCGAGACGCTAATAGTGCTCTAATAGTAAGATAACTATCAAATCAAATCAAAAGTGTATTTATTCAGTTGAATTGCAAGAATCACTTTGAAACGCCTTAAAAAGTGATTATAGGTGCCAGTTTTACGTGACCAAGCCTAGAAAAACAGGCAACAAACTACGGCTTGGTTCCTTCTCCTTTTACAAATCAAATAATAATAGGTACCTATCAGTGAAGTTCCAGTGTGGTACCAATCGACTTACTGACATGTAGGCAATAATACAAAAGCAAAAGTTTGAAAAACAGCACACGCTTCAACGTAATAATAAGCAGCGTAAAAAAATAAGATACGAAAATAGTAGGATCAATCTACGTCAATCTATCGATTCACCGTCCGGTTTGTGGTTGCTATTCAAGAACCATTATTCCCGGAACTCATACCTTGTACTCAAGATCCTTTGGTAGTAAACTTGATATAATAACAATTTCTGACTGAATTCCCTGCGCTATGTCGTCTCCCGGTAACGAGTTGACCGCCGGCCAAGCCACAGCACCGAAGGCGATCGACTTTAGTAATAAGACGGCGAAATGTATATCGAATGTTGCTACTGTAATGGGATGCTGAAAATAGTTATGCTACAATTCTTGTGCGGGAAAACGAGAACGTAATCGGACCGTCTACCAAATTGAGTAGGTACTAAAAGAGTTTTTAGTTTTATATTCCTTGTTGCACTAAGGAAAATATCCGAGGATTTTAGCATGATCACAAGAGAAAAGCACTCACAGGGAGGTTTGAAGGTTCAAATCCCATTCAGCGTATAACTTTTGGGATCATGTAAAAAAACTTAGATACAAAAAAAAATTTATTTTGTATTACAATTTATAGGCTTGCGCTTGACCGCAATCTCACCTGCTTTTCCGTGCGTCTAGTGGTCCGATGATAGAATGGGGATGGGGGAACTAAATTGTGAAGTTCCGTCGTACACTCTCGGAAATGTATCCTGTAAAATACCGATAGACTGGCAACTTTACGGCGATGTTCGAGACTTAGGAGCTTGGACTCGACTAGAGTGTCGCTACCAATGAGCCTTTTGGCTTGTCTCTCAATAGCTTCCAATGCCTCAAGCTGGTATTTGGCAGAGCCGTCCCAGAGATGAGAACAGTGAACAGTCTAACTCTGATCTGTAAGCCTACTACAAGGTATGTCTGCTTTGGTTTAAAGTATGTGTGAGTGCTTACCAGTGTATATATTACTGTGTGTGTGACGTTTCGACGTAAGATTTATATAGTCAACACTCACACAGACTCAAAACCAGAGCCAGAGACAGAGCCAGACAAAGCTTGTGGTAGGCCTACTGGTCTGGTCATGGTCGTAGACTTGATATCTGAGTAGGCACAATAATGTTCGTCTTATCATAATTATATAAAGGCAGCGTAGAGCCTTATTCACGGTAGGTGGACTGGAAATTTTGAGGGAGTTTAGTTCTTCGAGCGTACCTATTATGTTCGAGTTATATATAGGCTCGAGTTTTGTTTCTGAAATCCAACTCCGAAAGAGGTAAGTGGGGGTTGAAGTTTGTTCTCAGTTCGAGACCTATGATAACACTATTGTGATTGATGTCTACATCGTATCGAATTTTATTTGAACTCCGAACTTAGAACGCAAAATTCCCTTCGATTATACTCTTTTCATCAATAGTGTTGATATTTTCAATGATTTTTTTCATGTAGTAGTAGAGCTCTTTGTCAAGGGCTCGTCCGGGGAAGTACTACCACCATGCCTGTTTCTGCCGGTGAAATTACTAGCGCGTGAGGCTAAACATCTGATATGCCACAAGGTTCAAATCCCGCTCGACTCTTAACTTTTGGGACATTATAAAAATCTCTGTGTGCCACAAATTCATAACCGCAGGGCAGTGCATTGTAGGACACGTTCCTGACATGCTTGATCTACGAGGCAATGCTTTGTTGTAGACGATGGTTATCACTTAACATCAGGTGGGCCAGATTCTGGTTCACAGCTAGATTGTATAAAAAAGGTGTGTTTTTATATTTTCGTACCGTTTGTATCTCTCATAGCTTCCAATATCAGTCTCCGTGGGCCGATAACGAGTTGAGATCGAGCCAAGTGACTCCGAGCGTTCTCCTAGAACGGTCTTGATGCTCATTTGAGAAAATGTGCCGACGTTGATGTGAATCGACTTTTACTCGCGAAACTAATAAGAGCAATAAAAGTTTTTTTGAAAATATTATTGTATACTCCATTTCCAAATTAGGAAAGTGATTGATAGGTCATCAATCACTTTCCTAATTTGGAAATGGAATTATTCAGAAGGAATATTTTATTAAATTTCGAGTATTTTTACTTTACTATGAGTAATTCAATAATATATTTATATTTAATTTGAACTATAACTTAAACAACAAAATAATAATTCATAATATTAAAAAAAAAACTTTACCTATTCAGATAGAAAGTTGAAGGAAATATATATTTTTATTGATTTTATAGTGTTTACTACACAAAGATTAAGGAAATCACAAAGATTTTTATAATGTCCCAAAAGTTAAGAGCCGAGCGGGATTTGAACCTGCGAGCTTCCCCCTGGTACGGGGCTGCGCTGACCGCTGCGTCATCGGATCCTAATCACACTCAACGAAAATCCGACCCAATCCGACCCGATGACCCAGCAGTCAGCGCAGCACGAACCAAGGGGAAGGTCACGGGCTTAAATCCCTCTCGGCTCTTAACTTTTGGGACATTATAAAAATATTTTTGTCAAAATTATAATATTCGTCTGGGTCAATCTATTGTGTCGGCCCTACTATGCATAGGATAAGAGCAGGAAGAAGAAAACCTAAAATAACCAATGTAAGCTCACGTTAAAACAAGAGTTTACCTAAAATTATTATTCCCCACAATATCCTAACAGTTTTAGGTAAATGCGTTCTTCTGAACTTTGGACTGCCTAATTAGCGATGTTCATTAAAACTGCTAACTGTACCGACAAACACAGCCTCCCGCACTGAATATTAAACTTGGACTTAGCGTTTAGTTAATTTTGTATATTAATATTTTGCATAATGAGGTCTAGTCAGTCTAGCTAGAGTCTAGTGCGTCTAATCTAGTGAGTATAATAAAATTATAGTCAAGTGTGTAGCTAGAGTGTTAGTAAGTTTAATATAAGGTCGAATCTGAGTGTCTAGCTAAGTCTAGTGAGCCAAAAGTCTAGATAATACAATACATAATCTACTATAACGATTAGTGAATAATATCGAATAGCACTGGACGTCGCTGGGCCATTCCCATAAGCTTTTTATAGTAGCGTCTCATTGATATTTTTTTTTATCGTATACTTTTTTGGAGTTCAAGACTCATAAACTTGAGATTTTTACTCTCTTATAGTATACTCCGAACTTGTAAATGCATGAGATTAGTGTGTACTCGTTTCTGTGTTTTTATAAGAGTTCAATGTATATTTTTTTATTTTTCTCTTTTTAATTTTTTGTGTAGTACCTTCCTGTAGGCTTATCACAAGCTCTATCTACCTTTGTCTCTAGCTCTGGTTTTTAGTCTGTGTGAGTGCTCACCAGTGTATTATACTATGTGTGTGACGTTTGGACGTAGGATTTATTTAGTCAGCACTCACACAGACTCAAAACCAGAGCCAGACAAAGCTTGTGGTAGTTTGTATTCATTGTTCTTCTTTTTCTGTTGTTTGAGCCAAATAAAATGCAATCTATCTATCTATCTGTCATGATTATTTTCGTGTTTCTGCTCTTGATTCCAACATTGCCAGGCCAGTAAACAAACAATGATTCCAACTGGCGTAACAACGGTTGACGTTGCACACTATTTCAGTTTCAAAAAAAGTGTCCAATTTTAACAAACCGTTGGCCAGTTTAGCTGATGGCGCGCTTGGCTGACGCTTATTTTCACAAAAACTGTGATTTTTGTGAATGTTTTAAATTTCAAACTCTGCTTTGTGATCTTTTTCGCGACGTTTCGGCTAGGTTGCAATTCCGTAGGATAGTGTTGCAATAGCCGTGGTCGCGGGCAGACTGGAGCATTGACAAGAATGCTACCATCGTTGAAAGGAGGCAGCATCACTAACTACCCTCACTTGATCTTCTTTACTATACGATAAATACCCTATTACACGGGTATTTATCGTATCGATTCAGTATGTGTATGATGAAATGAAATTTTGAAAAGTACTACTGGTAGATATGCACATTATTTTTTTCGACAGAAAACCTAATATTGCACGACTTGGTTAGAACCCATGTGATCGTAGAGCGGGACCACTACTATTAAGCTGCATTAATGTGCTCTATAATATTTTGTGCTGATGAATCTGAAGTTCCTTAAATTTTCATCATAAAAAACTGGTGAAAAGTGTACTCAGCACATAAACGGTATAAAACACAATTGCCAGTAATTAATTAGTTCCAAAATACCACTTTTTAACACTGGGATGATGATATTTAGTATTAAATGAAAATAAAATTGAGAGAGATTTACTACGGCAATGTTAGAGGTTACGACGCCTACCCGCAAAAAAAGTTATAATTATTAAATATATAATAAAAGTTAGTATTATAGTTCTGTTTCAATTTATTTCACTGTAGATTGAAATCGTTGTAGTGTAATGATTTGGGGGAAGGGGGGGTAAAAAACGCTGACGGAAAACCGTATAAATCGGGTTTTTCGATAGGGAAAATGGGAATTGAAGAGATATGGAATGTTTATTCCCTTGGGGTTTAGATATTTTATCGTTATGAGATGGAAAAAACATTGAGCAGTAAACAATTTTTTGAGTGACGTGTGTCGTTTGGTATTAAGCCTTGTGCACATCTAAGAGTTCTGCGGTAGCAATCAGTGAAATACTGTCAAATATCAAAGATTTTTCAAAAATACAATCGAATCGAGAGACTCATCCTTTTTTACCAACCTTATAACCAAGCCGTAGTTTGCTGCCTGTTCTTCTAGGCTTGGTCACGTGGAACTGGCATTTAGACTCATCTAGATAGAAGACGTTTCAAAGGGATCCTTGTGAAATTCTATTGTAGATTATTTATATTTATATAGCATTAGGGGCAACTGGTGACTACTGAATAAATACATGTGTGACTTAGACTTTATTTGAAGTCAGTTAAAAATAAGTTCTCAAATACATTATCGCAGCGTTCCAAAAATAATCTCAGCACGTTGCCCGTTACGTCAAAAGGTCTCAAGTTGCGATGGCACTCAAACTAATGGCGGTCTCACCCTACCCTGATGATAATGACGTAGTTTGGTGAACTTGATGGCTGGAGTACTGATGTAGTGGTTCCTATCTGAGTGGATTCGGAACTTCGGAACTAGTACATGGAGAATTGGCTCTGTTGCATTTTTAATCTATTGAAGAAAGAAAGATAGAAAGATAATTCATTTATTTTGGACACACATAAACACAGCACAAACAGAGTACAAAAAGAAAACAAAATAGTAGACAGAACAAAGTATAAATACAAATAAATGGAGCACAAATCCGTCTATCTGTGCGCGTGTCTCTATGCGCGTGAGCCTAAACCGTTTCCATCTCAGCAAAGAGACGTGCTGAGCATTTGTGTGATACTTGTTGAATAATTATAAACAACACTGTGTCTACAAGCTAGCATGCAAGCTGTACGCATCTGATATACGTCAACGTCAATTATTCGATCATGACAGATGACAGCTCAAATCAACCAAGTTGTTTGTAAGAACTTCGTTCGCTTCGCTCACTCGATCATTACGTTACCGTTCAGTCTTGTTGCAATCGTTCTTTGTCAAAAATTAGTTTTTTTTTTATTGCAAT
This sequence comes from Thera obeliscata, assembly GCA_947578465.1. Lineage (NCBI taxonomy): Eukaryota > Metazoa > Arthropoda > Insecta > Lepidoptera > Geometridae > Thera > Thera obeliscata. The sequence continues at coordinate 2,626,480 of OX387914.1, read as the reverse complement.
CATACCTCAAAATAACGTCAAAACTGACAGATGCCGCTAGATTTTGATTGCAACAAAAGAAACGCAATCACCCCAATGGTTTATAATTACAACCCGAGAGACCCTTTTTTCCGTCGTTTAGTTCCATAATTTTTTCTGGTATTTTATTAAGACTTTTAATGGGACGCTCAGTATATGCACCAAATAATGTAGATATTATTTTGAAAGTCTATACACTCTATAACTATAGGTGAGTAATTGGCCGACCTAGCCCTTGATAAATCAGACTCACCAAAGTTCTAGGCAATCTAGTTAGAAGCATTCATGCGGGCCATATACCACGCTACGTTGCCGACTGTTTACTGCCAGTCTTGAGATAGAATACTAACACAGTGAGGAAAATTCAGCTAGTTTAATCAGTTTTGGGTACTTACCAAATGGGACGTCTTAGGTCCATACCAACAACGCAACAACAGCACCCTTGGTGTTGTTGGTGTCTATGGGCGACGGTGACCGCTTACCATCAGGTGGGCCGTATGCTCATTTTTACATAAAAAAAACTATCATCTTTTACATAAAATAAACCATGCCCGGTGAAAGGCTCGTCCGGGGAAGTACCACAATGCCTATTTCTGCCGTGAAGCAACATTGCTGTGTTTAGGTTTGAAGGGTGTGGGCGCCGGTGAAATTACTGGCACGTGAGTTTAAACATGTGCCTTAAGTTGATGGACGCAGGGCAGTGCATCGTAGGGCACGTTCCTGACGTGCGTGACCTACGAGACAATGCTTTGTTATATGCTATAGTTACCACTTACCATCAGGGGGCCATATTATGCTTGTTCTATCAGCTAGTTGTATAAAAAAACCCATATTATTTATTACAACCCACGGCCTACGACGCAAAAGGCAGGGTTATTAACAACTGAGCTGAGAAGCCAGACAGCACTCTCAGTACAAATAAGTTTAAACTAACTCGTGGTGTTTTGAACCAGCTGTTTGTTTTTATGCTGCTCTAATACGTGATATCATCTCACGCGTGCAGTATAGATGTCTGGATTTATACCCTCGCGGTGAAAGTCGGGTAATGGGTAATACCTGGCTTATAGCGAGGAGAGTGAATGAAAACATAAATAATACGTGCTGGAATTTTACTTACTTTCGATATGACTCCAATTTTTAAAAGAATAAGTTGTGAAAACCTGGAAAAAGACGACGAAGAAGATTTTATTATATGTTATACTGAATTCAAGTCTTAGAAGAGGTCTTATATTGAGTAAATGAGAAGAGAGTTATACTTCAAAATCGAAGAGGAAAAATGTTTGGACATTTTCTACGACATGACATATCTACCTACAGAACATCATTGAAGGAAAGGTAAGAGGAAAACGGGGAAGAAGAAGGCCAAAAATTAAATACGTGAGCGATAAAAAGAAAAAGTCCCTGTCATGTCGTAGTCGCATTGGCCGCAGGCCGCGTTCAAAAGACATAATTGGAGAAAACTGCATTAAAATCCCGACAATAGATAAACTCTTAAATTTACATCCACTTACATCTTAAATGTAATAAATAAATCCATCTCCATTAAACTGTCGTGAATAATTTCACAAATCATTAGATGCATTCATCAAATCCAATCCCATGACTAATATTATGCCCATAGTATAATAACATATATTACACACACATATTATATGATATAGAGATGTACGGATTCAATTCAGAATATGCAACTCAAGTTAGGTTCCTATTAAAATTTCTGGTGAACTTCGGTGTTACTTGAGTTGAGTTAAAATAATTAGAGCTCAAACACATTATGCAGCCTGACAGGAGACCAACTCGTATTTTCTGCTTTTATTAATGATTCAAATTTGTAACTCAAGTTAAGTTCCGATTAAAATTGCAGGTGAACTTCGGTGTAACTTAAATTGAGATAATTAAAGCTCAAACAAAGTTGTGTCACTTGTACCAACAATGGTACAACTGACACTAAGGCCTCAAACACATTACGAGACCTGACAGGTGACCAACGCGTTTTTACTAGTGTTACTCAAAACTGTAATTTAATTTCCGATTAAAATTGCAGGTGAACTTCAGTGTAACTTGAGTTGAGATGAATAATTGGAACTCAAATGTATTTGACGCCCCGAAAAGCAACCAACGTGCGAATTTATTGCTGTTTGTAATTATTTTACTTTGGCTGGCATGAGAGGCAGCAACCACCCAACTGTGAAGGATTACTGAGGTTCACTGTATGCAGTGTGATTCAAAATTAAAATACAAAACTTCGACTAGCTTTATCCCACTAATATTATAAATGCGAAAGTTTGTATGGATGGATGGATGTTTGTTACTCAATAACGCCAGAACGGCTGAACGAATCTGGATGAAATTTGACACAAAAATAGATTATAGTCTGGAATAGCATATAGGCTACTTTTTACCCTGAAAAGTAACAAAAAACATAACGGGAACGGGGCGGCAGAAGCTGCGGGCGGCCGCTAGTTTTTAGTAAAATAGTTAATCGTCCTCGTAGCTCGGTTTGATTTGCAATGCATTTAAGCTCTAAAATGCATTGATACACTCTATGCAGTAGTATTTTGAACGACGAACAAAAATCCTGTTAAGTAGGTACCAAATTATCATTATTGTCTTCATTTTAAACTTGGTGAGGATTCAAAAAAACGTGTGCCATTTTTTGTCATTGATTAAAACCAAATTTTACGGGTTAGTTCCGATGAAGCCACACCTGTCACCTCCCTACGTACCCGTTAGATCGGTGGGACCAATCTATCTTCGTAACCAGCATTAGTCGACGACACATCAAGCCAGCATCAATCACTCGACGAAAAGATTCGGAGAAAACATAAGGTAGGGGAATCGTGGGCTATGTATGACAGGAATAATACCGCAATGTATTATGCACTGGAGTATTTGGGAAATGTATGCGTATTTCTCATTTGGATCATTCTGTCGTTTATGAGGAATGACAGCTTTTTTGCGAATGTTTTTTTTTTGTAAACCTTGATGGTTCCGTTTTTCCGATCTCTTCGTTGATCATCTCAAGTTGATAAGACAGTACATTACAAACCTACTGGGTCCATGGCCTAAAAGTTTCGTTACTAATAGTTGTACCTTCCTTACTTAAATAGCTGTGCTCAATGTGCTTACTCTCTAGTACCTACGTAGTGAACCTACTTTATTTATTAGTTTTTAACCAACTTCCAATCAAAAAGGAGGAGGTTCTCAATTCGGTTGTATGTTTTTTTTTTTTTTTAGTTAGAAGTTTCGTATGGATATTTGACAGTGGAGTTTTGATTTGCTCTAAGGAAACTTTTCATAATAGGCTTCTGTTATAAATATATTTGGTAATGCTTCTTTTTAACCGACTTCCAATCAAAAAGGAGGAGGTTCTCAATTCGGTTGTATATATTTTTTTTTTTTTTAATGTTTGTTACCGTATAACTTCGTCATTTGTGAGCCGATTTGAAAAATTATTTTTTTATCTGAAAGGTACTGCTTCCAGATTGGTCCCATTTTAATTTTTTTAAAATCGGTGTTGCCATTTTTTTTTAAATATTTTTTTTAATGTTTGTAACTGCATGCCTCCGTCATTTATGAACCGATTTAGAAAATTATTTTTTTATTTGAAATTTGAAAGTTTTGAATTTTATTCTTACGTCCAGATTGTCCCAAACAAATTTGATTAAAATCGGTTTAGCCGTTTGAAAATGAAGTCGGTTTCTCAAGTTTTTTAAACTTATAATTACAATGAAGTTTATCATTTTAATAGCATCAATTTTAGCTAAGTGTCCCACGTTAAAAGGGAAAATCGAGACTGAGGCAGAACGTATTATAAGTATTTTTTTTTTAAATTGACTAGATTGAGGGCTGTTAAAAAAAGTAAAAGAAAATGACTTTTTGCTTTCTTCAAAAGTCAATCCACTCTTTCTTCAAAAGATAATAATAACTCAACAGTATATTGAGTTATTATTCTCTTGATTGCTTGTAGCCGTGTAGGGTCGAGCTCTGTAGGCTCAAATCACAATACATTTATTTTATAAGAAAGATAAAAACGTGTATATTTATTTATCCTCGACTGTCATACCTATTTTATCCATTCCTATATCAAAGAAACAATATTGTCTCCCGTAATAATATTATGAGACGCCGCGGCACCTCGTCACATATTCCACATTTCCGGCAAGCCGACACGAAAAATCCATTTGAGCTTGATGGCACCATTAAAAGTATACAGTTCAATATTCTGAACGTTCTGTTTGCTTTCATTATATGCAGGAACGGAACGTAATTAAGACAGAAGCGGAATACTTCTACTTTAACTGGCCTCTCAGCTCAGGTGGTAGTAGCTCTGCCTTCTGAGCCGTAGGTCGTGGGTTCGATCCCCACCGAGAACAAATATTTGTCTGGTGAACACAGATGTTTGTTCTCTGTCTGGGTGTTATATTGTATTCTAAGTACGTATTAAGAAAAAAAATTTAATGTATTATATCAGCTATCTGGTTCCCATAGTACAAGCTCTGCTTAGTGTTGTGTGGATTGTCAATAATATTTATTTATTTATTTATTTACTTTGATACATCGTTTAATCTCATATAATTCGAGTTTTTTAAATTAAGAATCATCACTGTTGTTTTTTATTTAATGATCCGTTACAAAAGTAGAAAAAGACTCCGGAGAAAATGGCGGGATGATCTTGATTGTCATATGAACAACTTTACTGGCCCAGTGTAACCAAAGATCGAGAGATGTGGAAAAAGGAGAGGTAGGCCTTTGCCCTGTAGTGGGACGACCCAGTCTCAATTAGATAATTTTTCCCAAAAAAAATCTCATAAAATAAATCAATAAATAATGCGGACAATCCACACAATACTATCTAGCCCCAAACTAAGCAGAGCTTGTACTATGGGAACCAAAAAAGTAAACAGGCCTTTGCATCTATTGTAGATGATTTATATAGCGTCAGGGGCAACTGGTGATTACTCATGCCCCTACTTACGGGACGCTATAGTGCCTGGGACAAGATTTTAAATGGAATAGGCTTGCCCAGCACCTATACCATCCTAGCAGCTTAGTCGGCCTAATCCTCAGGAAAGACATGGTCAATACGTGCAGAGCTGACGAAGCCGCGGGTTTCATGGGAACCAAATAGCTGATATATTACGTACATACTTTTTTTTTAATTATTATATAACATAGAACACAATATAACACCCAGACAGAGAACAAACATCGATGTTCACCACACAAATATTTGTTCTCGATGGGGATCAAACCCACGACCTACGGCTCAGAAGGCAGAGCTACTACCAACTGAGCTGAGAGGTCAGTCAATAGCAGTGAAGTTCCAGCTAGCTTTGATCCTTTCTCATTTCCACATCGTGTATCAAATTTATTCACGATACAAATTTAATGCTCATTTTCCCTAATAAACCAATTTTACTGCTACACAAATCTCCGCAAGCATCTAATCTTGGTATTTACAAGCAATAGATCGACGGGAATCGGAATAACGACGGAACCGCAAATTGGATTCGGAAGTCATTTTAAGCAAGAACGCCGTTTCTAAGTTTCCAGGAATATGGTCGTCGCTCATTGAATTTACTTTAGAACTAACAACCAATTAATAGATAGATAGATAGATAGAAAATTCTTTATTGCACAAAAATTAAAATTACTGTACACAGGCGAACTTAATGCTAGATAGCATTATCTACCAGCTAACCTTTGGGTAATAGGGAGATAGGTTGGGTAGTGCACATAATATAAGATGAGGGCTTACGTAAATTAATAACTGTTTCTTTTGTATTTTGTATATATTGTAAGTTTATTTGTGTAACAACGTATCTTCTTCTTCCATGCCCTTATGTATCCCACTTCTTTGTAACATGTCTTCCTCCTTCATTCTCCACTGCTCACATATCCATCCACATTCATACTCAAAACTCATCGTAAATAAACGGATATAATATAATATAATTGTGAAAAAACCAATAGATTATAATAGCAAGCCAAAGATATACAGAAGCTTCTTGAAGAATTGCACAACATAATAAACATTACCAAGTGCGTGCCCACAAGATTTTTTAAAAAGAAGGAGATTCTCGATTACGTTTTTTTTACTATTTACATACATACATACATAAAATCACGCCTTATTCCAATGGGGGTAGGCAAAGATCACGGATTTCCACTTGCTACGATCCTGACACACCTCTTTCGCTTCATTCACTCTCATAGCATTCTTCATACATGCTCGTCGGTTTAGGGTACTCCTAACCTGGCCTTTCTCTAAAACGTCTGCGATCTGATCGAGATACATGAATTTTTACTATTTGTTATTTTTTAACTTCATCATTTATGAACCGATTTGAAGATTTTTTTTCTGAATGGTAATAATTTCAGATTGGTCTCATTTTATCAAAATTGGTCCAGCAGTTTAGTCCTGAAGTCAGTTTCTCAATTTTGTTATATTTTACTTGTTTAGTTTAGGATTAGATACTAGTTGTGCTGGTAAAAATGTTCATAAATATTTTGTTTTTGAATTATATCATAATGACAGATTTTTATTTGTTTATCATTAACGTTCAGCATAAACCGGTCGCTATTTCAACGAAACCAGAGCTTTAGGTAGCACAGATTATTTTGGGCGATGTATGCGGCAAGTAACAAACTCGATTGACATAATTGATGGGGGTTTTGAATAGATATTAGGCTCACGTGAAATTTGATTAATTGGAGACAGTAAGGCGCTATTAAAATGAGCAATATCATATCTTTACAACATCACAATTCAGTTCCTCATCCCCATTCTATCATCATACCACTCTAGACGCTCAGAAATGCGGCATTTGATGTTCCAACTGTCCGCACCAAGCGCTTTGCTTCAACTTTTATGTTGCGGACAGCCAAGTGGAATTCCTTGCCGGCGTCTGTCTTTCCGATCACCTACAACTTGGACGTTTTCAAGACAAGAGTGAATAGGTATCTTCTAGGTAAGCATGCTACACTCTCGACCGCATCATCACTGACCAGCAGGTGAGATTAAGGTCTTATACCTAAATTGTAAAAAAAATACATCATTTGCAGCCTGGCGATTCCCACTGTAGGCTTTTCTTTTCTCATGCCATTACATACGTCTTGATAAATCGAATGAGAGTAGTACTTCCTCATGTACCTACTTTAATGTTACATAGAAATTCATTGTGCTTTGAGGTCGTTTTACATTGCAGAGAGCACGGTAGTGGCCCCGCCTTCCGATCCGAAGGTCGTGGGTTCAAATCCACTCGTGTACCAATGAGTTTTTCTGTCGAAAAAATTATGTGCACTATGCCAGTACTCTCAAAACGGTGAAGGAAAACATCGTGAGAAAACCGGCGTGTTGTAGAACCTAAAAAAGTTCGAGCAACACGTGTCAAGGGTTACGCAAAAAGGGCCCACCAGCGGCCTACTTGCGGAAAAACATGCACGCACATCAAGTGCGCATGATAAACTTGCCGAAACTTGAGGTCGTTTTACGAGGATTCTTCTTCAGGAACTTCATACTTTGATTAATATGAAGTAGTAGAGCTCTTCGTGAAGGGCTCAAACGGTGAAGGAAAACATCGTAAGAAAACTGGCATGTCTTAGAAACTAAAAGTATGTCATCTGTCAAAATCTTAAAATCCTTTCACCTCACTGGTTCACAAGAACTTGTAACGCGGCAATAATAAGTCACTCTTCAGGCTGGTGATGACGATGATGTTAATTTATTTTGACAAATTCTTTTAGTTATTGTATTTTATTTTGAAAAGTCCTTGTCTTTACTATCCCCCAGTTTGCATTAACTTTTATACTTAGGCACTCAATAAATTTATTTGCAAAATTTCTCACTACCATCATTAAATCAAGGCCATTTCTCATTTGTAATGCGGTAATACTAAACTTAGCCTATCTTAAGTTTACAGGTTTCAGTTAAAATATAGCTTTACTAAGCTTTACTTAGTTTACTAAGTGGTACTAGAATTTTCACTGCTGAGTTAGCCCATTAACCTCGTAATCGCGATCATTATTTTATTTTTCAAAGACGTTTCAAAGTGATTCTTATGATACAATACAACTGATTATAGAAATTTTGATGTTCGATTTGATAAGAGTTTTGATTGTGGTTCTTGGACGAAAAGATTAGTCCTATTTCAAACGGCTGGATAATCGTGATTAGAATAACTTAATAATGGAACAAGCAGACGGCCCACCTGATGTTAAGTGGACCGATGGCAGTACTTTGGTAGTGTAGTATTTAAACTTTATGGGTGTTATTAACAATCCTGGCGTAGCGTTGGACTATTTAATCCGTGTTTTGTCACATATGCTCGAGTTGACAATTGCATGTCAATGCAAGAGACAAAACACGGATTAACTAGTCCAACGCTACGCCAGGATTATTAATGACACCCTAAGGACGTTATTAATAATCCTGGCAATTGTCAACTCGAGCAAATGTGACAAAACACGGATTAACTAGTCCAACGCTACGCCAGGATTATTAATAACACCCTATATATCTAAGTTTACATACTGGTAAATTGAATTGAATTAAAGGGCACAAACATTTCATGTAATTGTAATGTAATTTAACATAACTTAAAACGTTCCCCATTAATTAAGCAAATGCACAAAATTGCGTGACCAATTTGTGTAATTTTTGTGATGATTTATTTAGACAGTCCAATTTGTCCAAAACAGAACATTTACCAGTCTGCGGGAACAGCTACATCACTTTATGTGTATGTTATGGACCAAGTGATAAATTGGGCAATAGGAGAGGGCAATTTGATAATAACTATTCAAATAATCAAATTGGCCGGGCATTATACATATTGTCCATCATCTTTTGGGCAGAGTAATACAAACATATTTAATTGCTATTTTTTTATTGTTATTGGCTAGCTCCGTTCATGGACGATCTCGCGAGCTTCTGGCTGGGCTATTCCAGAGCCAAACACGAGGCACCCCGACTTGAGTTGGTTAGGTTGTTAGGTTTTTTTTTAATATCTTTTAGGAAATCAAACACGGGGCACCCCCGACTTGAGTAGGGTAGGTTGTTAGGTTTTTTTTTATATCCTTGGGAGACAAACACGGGGCACCCCGACTTGAGTAGGTTAGGTTGTTAGGTTTTTTTAAATGCCCTTGGGAAATGGAGTTTAAGCTTCCATACTGTTGCTATCAAAAGGAGGGGCTTTCTACGTCTTTTAAGCGACTTTAAAGTGTTTATTATCAAATTGTCCAATTTTCATGTAGCAATATAATAATGACCGGGCAATGTGATAAATAATGAAGGTTTTATCACTTAGCCCAATAGAACTAGACATTATGCATAATGCTCGGGCATTATTCATAATGCCCGCATTAATCACTTGGTCCATAACATGTACACCACAACTTTATAATATAACTAGCAGCAAGTCCCGGCGTTACACGAGAATTTGATTATTCGAGATCATTCCAGAATGTTAAGGAACTTTGTAGAACGTTTAGGTATATTTTGGATGAAAACAGACTATTATAATAATGATTTCAAAGTCTTCTAATTAAATTTGATTATTTTAGATCATTCCAGAATGTTTAAGAACGTTCTAGAACGTTTTAGAAGCTTTCTATTGTTATCAAGGCTTAGAGTTTTTAGAAAAATCCTTGCGTGCTAGAAAAAGATTGACACAGAAAAGTCCTTAGGTGTTTGAAAAAGATAGACATAGATTTTTGAAACATTTTGCGCGTGTTGCGTGGTATTTTATAGCCAATAACCTTCCTCGACAAATGAGGTCCATCAACTTGAGGCAAACATAAGTTCAGCCCTTAGACAATTTAGATCAGGACCTGCCTTGCATGGATCTTCCCCTCTGCCAAAAGGTACAAGACTAATGAATCTGACATATCTAGCACGTTTATAAAAACCACTTCGTAATCGATCTTTATCAGTGTCAATATCGGTATCGCGGTGAAAGGAGCTCTTCTAAAAATGCCAACATGTGCAGTTGCAGTGTGTACTAAGAAGTCCAACACATCAAACTTGTAAAAGGATGGTGTAACATTTCATATGTAATTTTTTTTTTGCATAGTTAATGCTTTTTTCTATTAAAATTATGTAAAATTATTGTGCGGCGTTTAGCTCTAGAACATCGATTCAGTATACGATTATACGAAAAAGATCGAATCGCCTCGAGTTTCCTGCCGTCAATTATCCGCATTTAATTTTCAACCTTATCACAAAATGAAATAGACTATAATTGCGAAATAATCTCTAATTGCCAAGCAATTTTAGTCACTAGCAAAAATTTAAAATTGTACCGAGACTACCTATGACGTACCTATGAACTCCCCACGAGACTAGTTGGCATTTCAAAAATGAATTTTTGACCTTACAGATTTAGATATTAAGTCGATTTGGCTTTGAATTTTTCCAGACCTGACAGGCCCGAGACATCAAAACCCCGCCCTCCGGTAGCGAGACTAGTGATAGAGGTGGATAAATGTTTACACACAGTTTTTTATCGATATCGATAAAAGCACGGGTGTTCTAGCGAGTAGATTTGTCTTAGCTTTCTGATTGGTTGTGGGTTCAAATCCAGTCGTGCACCAACGGATTGTGTTGAAGTTGTAACGTGTTATTTTATACATAACATTACGTAGCCTACATGTTTTATTAGCTAATAGTAGCTATTGAACAATTTAGGAACTTAAAAAACTTTTAACTTTATACCTTGTGGAAAAACCAGCCCGCACATCAAGTGCGGATGATAAAATTTGCCAATTTGAGTATTCGGACATCCAAAAGCATAGCATTTGACACAAATTTGGTTTCAAACATTTATTCATCCCACCTTTTATAAGATGGATAGTTTTTGTGACCTTTTACCTTGAAAAACTAACGTAGTCATCATAGAATTTCATTTTATTTTTGAAAGAACTTTTAGAACACCTTTAAGACGGTGTATACGAGTTTCCAGCTTATTCGCTCTTATTCTGAGGTTGACCTCATATTGGTTCTAAAATGATAAGTTTATTTAGGCCAAATAAAAACATCGATATCTTTGATTTTAAGCTCAGAAAATTTATCAATCTCTATGAAAGTGTCAGTTTTGAGTAGTAATGCTGCCAACTTAATCAAGATGTAGTTTGTCGAGATTTGGGGTAAAAATAGGTTCTTAGTGCAAGTAATGAGTAACATACAATAAAGGATTTGTCCCTCATGGCATCCTAGAGAGCTGGCTGTAGTTTTAGTGTTGTCCAGTCCAGATCAATTGAACGAAATGAACTAGTCTGCCTGTGATATTCATTCATTAACAATTATACATTTGTGTCTGAAAAATAGTACATAATAAGCAAAAATAATATGAGTCATATCATAAATTAAATAATTATCAAAGAAATTGTTATCAAAATAATACTAGCAATGTCACTTCATATTTATAAAATCATCAGTAGAATAAAAACACCCTTTCAACAAAAGCTGCTTTAGTCTAGTTTTGAATAAATGTAGACTGTCTATTATTTTAATGTCAATACGTAAATAATAATATAGTTAAATGGCCTGATATCTATAAGATCACTAAGGAACATGCCAAAAAATATTGGTAACTGCCCCGGATTCTGTAACAACTTTTTGTTTACCAAAAATGCTTCTTATCTCTACGAATTGTTTTATATTCGTAAGGTATATACTTAAACAGATTAAGTACGTCACCTCTGATACCGTAGTGTTCTAGCTAAGCAATCAGTAATTTATGATTTATAGTATCGAAAGTAGAAAAAAGATCTGAAAACAAGCTTGCTACTTTCATTTTATTATTAAGATTTGTAACAACATCGTTCACCAAATAGTCGATAGCATCTACCGTACCTACATTCACCTGGTAGCCAAACTGTCGTTCATATAGAGTTAATTTTTAAATGTGATACTAACCTATCTCTGATAAATTTTTCAAAAACTTTAGAAACAATAGGTAGCAACGAGATAGGCCTATAATTTTTATATTGTTTGTCTTGAACATAAATACCCGACGACCATTAGTGCCATGAAATCTAAAATAATATTCAGAATTAATATTTAATAAATAAATCTTACTGACTTCGGAAGCCTTACATTCTTTCATACCTAACATAAAGGGAAAATAAAATGATGATACGGCATCACTGTTGTGGTTCTCTGTATTTTGAATGTGTGTCACCTGTATATACAGTAAACTTGAACTAGTGTTAAAGATTTGTATTTGTGTGCGTTCATAACAACACAAATAATTGTTGTGTGTGTTACGATCGTTTGAATGTGTGTCGCTTTCGTTTCAGTGTGTGCTTTCCTCGTCCCCCTCAAAATATGGCAGAAAAATTTGTTAGGCTGAATAGATGCAAGGCAAGTCCTTAGGTTAAATTGTCTAAGGTTCAGCCTCACGTGCCAGTAATTCCCTTCAAACCGAAACACAGCAAAGCTGCTTCACGTCAGAAATAGGCATAGTACTGAACAGTGAGCAGTGTTGAACAACCCTAGCGGTTTCCACTATGAGCTATGCTATACATCCGGTGAGAGTGTAGATATTCACTAAACGAGTGTCAGAGGATACAAATAGCGAGGAATTAATTATTTGCTTTATTTTACTTACACTTGTTAGTTTAGTTTGGAATATAGTGCTTTAGTTTAGATTTTAGTTTTAGATTTTTGGGTGTTATTGCGGCCGCTGCCGGTTCAATTTTATACCTGCTAAAAACTGACAAATTGACGTGGTGGATTGTGTGGTTGAGCGAAACCTAAGGTGGGTTCGATTCCCGACCCAGAACAAATATTTTGTGTGGTGAACGCAAATGTTTATTCTCTGTCTGGGCTTTATATTGTATTCTAAGTATGTCATCATCATTATCATTAGCCTGCTGAAGTCCACTGCTGGACATAACCCTCCCCTACACATTTCCAGGAAAAACGATTGATGAGCCCTTGTCAACCACCATGCAACTTCCCGCGATCTTCACAATGTCGTTGGTCCATCTGGTGGGTGGGCGCCCTACGTTTTGTCTTCCGGATCGTAATCGTCATTCGAGAACCTTTATTCCCTAACGGTTCTAAATATGTATTATAATATGTTATGTAGGTAGGTATTGTGATATATTTATAAAAAAGTTGATAGACGCATCATAATGTATATTCCTGATGTATGAACTACGATACAATGTATATTGTGATAGGAAATAGTTACCACTTAACATCAGGTGGGGCATATGTTTGTTCAATCAACAAGTTCTATAACAAAAAACTTATGGGTTTGTTTTCTCTTAAACTACTGACCACCCTTGGCTTTACTTAATCTACTACATTCGGTTCATGGTAACGGATTATTCTAGCACTGATTTTATAAAATATACTAAATATTGTAAAATGGTCAAGATTGAACCGAAAATTGTCTGGAAAATGGCGAATAAATTCAACATGAAAGTTTTTGAATATTTTACGAGTATCGTGAATTTATAGCAATATTGACTGCTGAGACGTGATGTAGCTATACAGGGTGTAACTTTTATTACAATATCTTATACCTTTAAACGAGAAAATCTTGTATATATATATATATTTAGGATCTCGGAAACTGCACCAACAATTTTCACGAAATTTACTATATCGATCTAGCTAGGATTCATTTTTAGAAAATGACGATAAGTTGGTGTTTTGCAATAATCAAACATAAACTCAATATACGACTGTTCCTGCCATCTGTTGGCGATTGTGAGCAACTAACTGCAAGCTAGAAGGCGTTGTTAATTAAAAATAAGCCAATAAAGATACGACTCTTCCTAACATCTATTGGCAAATAATAATACTATTTTTTTTTAAACCCGAGCGAAGCTCGGTCATACCGGCTCGTATAATTTAAAAAACTGATATACGATATACATCAGTTTTTTTATATTATTATATAATATACACGATTTTTGCAGTTTTGTGAGCCAAGTCATGAATCATTCATGGATACTACCATAACACCATACATATAACCTACCACTCTTAAAAGAGGTAAGGTAAAATTATTTTAAATTGGTTAGGAATTTTCAATTTTCCATAGTCAAAAAAAAATTTTTTTTTTCACCATAAATTGCTATCCTACTTAAAAGTTTGCCTATCTAGTTTGTTTTCTTTTAATCTTTCTATAGGTTAAAGTAAGCGAACAAGAAGGTATTTCATAGAGCTCAGCGTCATAACCCTATTTTTCTATGTTGTTGTTCTATGGTAAAATGGTCGACAGTGTGGATAACAGTGGTCTAGGCATTTTCTTCTTGTCACTTTTCACACCCTGTATTCCATCAAACCCCTATATTTCCATTAGATTGAACATGAGAATCTTAGGAACGATTTATTGTGTAGTTTCAAACTTATTTTGGAGCTGTGAAAATTCATGGAATGAATAGATACTGAAAATGCAGACATGTCATGTACGAGCAAAATGATGTGAGAGAAAATTGGTAGCGAGTACAAATACCAAAAGATTTTTGATAATTAAGTTTCTGACGTGCGTGACCTACGAAGAAATACTTTGTTATAGGTGATGGTTACCACTTAACATCAGGTGGGCCACATCCTTGTTCTATCAGCTAGTAAAAAAAAAAGTAAGATACAGTTTTTAGATTTAAAATAAACTGCCACAGTAATAAATTGGGCGGCTTTATTGCTGACAGCAATCTCTACCTTAACTACCTTAACCGATACCTCACCGGCAAAGATAAACAAACTTCGCCAAAAAATTTTCGCACATAGATAAATAGATAGATAGAAAAAAATTTATTGCACTAAAACAAAAAAAAATTGCATTGTACATGTACATAGGCGAACTTAATGCTAGAGAGCATTCTCTTCCAGTTAACCTTTGTGTAATTCAGACATTCTTACTGGGTAGCGCACATAAAATTTGTGAATATATAAATGAAAGGGATTGTTTTCAAAATATCTGAACAAAACATACCACATACCTAATAATATTCCAATAGCATCGCGAGAACTCACGTGTACCTAATTAACATTATTATGCCGAGTTAAAAACATCAAAATATAATGCATCCATAATAATATTCGTAGGATGAAAAACCACTTCTACTTTGAAAAAACGTTGTAAAATACGAATTCAATTATAATAATTTTTAGATGTCTCATTACATTCATTTTACTTGAACAAGTTATCATGTTAACAAAAAAATCAATCATAAAAACGACTTATTTTGAAATAAAAACTTTTATGAAAACTATAAAATCACAAAAACCAACTACGGTCTTTTGACTAAGATGATCTTTGATAAACATAGAATAGAAACTCCATCAACGTATTTTTTTCTTTTACAACCACAATTTTTATGAACCATTTTACACGCGAGAAGTAAAATTCTTGAGTAGCTATAAATTCAATAGTACATTGTTACCTGAGTGTTGAAAGTCACGTTTTTTGAGTCCCGAGACGGGTTTCCCTCGCTACGCTCTGGCGCCAATGCAGCTTGAGGGACTTAAAAGACTTTCAGCCGAGGTAAACACTGTGCTTTTCATTACGAATACAAGGAAAGTAAAACACTCAATCACTCGCACACACAAATACACCCCTTTACACCTATAAATAAATAAATATAATAAATAAAGCATTTATTTTTCTTTTACAGAGTAGGTAGTGATACAATATATGGTGAAGATTTATTAGGAAAGTAATTAGTTGAGATGTGTCTACCCACTTTGCAAGAGACTGGAGCTTGAGATAGGCTTAGATAGCCTGTATTTATTTAATATTATTTAATTTAAAACACAAACACACACCACACCTGTTTTCACAACTAATCACGCAATGTCACACAAATACACAACTTTTTTCTACCACTCCACACACGGTATCTCCTGTTGCCCAGACTCTTAAGAGACTGGTGCCTCAGGAGAACCTTAACTTGCTAGCCTAAAATATATTATTATTATTATTATTTCATATCTGTTCCTTCACTATTATTATTATTATTTTTTATGTCCTCACAGGGTCAAATGACTCTGACCACCGGTTCTGGCAGAATAACAGCGCTGAGCTGCCGCTGGTGGTGAAGCATTACGCTGAGCTAGAGCCGATTTGCTGCAGTGGCACACGTACACTGACCTCTTTATGTTGTTTTTAGTATGTTTAAGTGTGTTTTTTTTTCAATGTAAATTTTCTTTAGCCTAAGTTGTAATTTTGTATTATTTATTGTCAAAAATGACATATTTTCCTTTAGTACTTAGTTTGTAATATCATCTTATCTTTCTTTTTTTTTTCATTTCTTTTTTAATGGTGTGTATATGTGCTGAAGCAGCAAATAAATTAATGTCTATGTCTATGTCTATGTAAAAATAAAAACATGAAAGAAAAATTAGTGAAAATGAAGATTGAATTGCCGCCTTCCCGGTTTTTTTTTTCTTTTTCTCTGGCGGGCCTTCGGCTTCGGCTCGCCAGCATTATTCAGCCATTATTTTCATTTTCATAATTTAAAAAATGGTAAATTGTTTGCTCAAATCTATGTTATTTTAAAGAAATAGTTGAAGCTATATATTAATAAAGTAATTTAGAAGATATATTATTTATTTAATACTATCTTTATGTTATTTAAGTTTAAATTTTACATTGCGCTCTAATTAGACTTTTTAAACTTCTTACCGTTGTAATGGGTTTCCAACCTATTTGCTGAATAAAAAGTTGGAATTTGGTTCAACAACCTCCTTGCAGTTAGAAAGACTTTAGAAAGTTGGAACATGGTTGAATAAAATATAACTAGTTTTTTTATATAATTTGACAGCTGTCAGTAGAAAGCGTTTCTCCCTAGGGCTGAAAGTATTACTTTCAATTCAGAGTATGAGCAATGAAAAATAATGTAATTTAGTTGCATCACAAAGATCATTTCGAAACGTCTTAAAGCTAGGTGCATCTAGGTGCCAGTTCCATGCGACTAAGCCTAGAAGAACAGAAAACAAACTACGGCTTGGTTCCTACCGTTTTTTGTATGAGCCTTTTATAAAACAAAAATAAAATGACAGTGAAGTTCCACTGTGTGGTGCCACTCCAAACTCAAAGAGACGAGGGCGCTCCACATTCTCACGAGAATCTCGCGAGAACGCGAGAAAACCGCGAGAACGCGAGAGTGGAGCCTTGCTTCTCGCCTGTTTCTCGCGGTATTTCTCGCGTTCTCACGAGATTCTCGCGAGAATGTGGAGCGCCCTTAAGAAATAGGTGGGAGTTTCACATCTTTGCGTTTGTATTATCTTTTGTAAACATGTATAATACCACAAGACAAATCGTCGAATAGAAACCGCTTGTTAAGGGTCAGGGTCTCAAAGGTGGACTTAAGATATAAATTAAGTGAGGCTTACAACCCGTTGAAAAATTGCCAGACGGGTTTTTGGCGAGCGATGAGCGAGAATTCTTCTAATATTTATTTCGGAGATACTCGTAGTTTCATAAATTTTTGTTGATCCTTGTAAATTATTCATCGTGGTCTGAAAGATACACCTGCTATTCGTTAGATTGCCTATCTAGATCAGTACCCTAAAGAATTAGAAAAAAGTCTTGAAGACGAAGACTGAGAGGTACTGCGTACAAAATTTGATGATTATTTTCATTTACATAAAATGCTGCATTCTATTTTTCTACTATATTATGTCTCCCAGGTCACAATTTTCACTTTTCCAGGAGACAGAATCTCGTTTTACAGCTGGACACTTATCATGATCAAATATTGTTTTTTAATAAACTGCCAAGGAGTGTAATTCTTTATCATCGTCAATATTGCGGAGCATTATAACCTTGATCACCACTTGTTCACTTTTGAACATTTTTATGTTCAAAAGTGAACAAGTGGAAAATAGCTAAGCGAGCCTCCTTAAGCTGCATTTTCATTTTCCATCAGGTCTCAAGCTGCATTGTCATTTTGGCAGTCAAATGTTTTGCTGACAACAATAAAAAGAAATAAAAAAAATAGCCGGTCTATTGCCAATCGTAAAATTCTACGAACTATGATGCCGTATATCGCAACAAAACTGTAAATCGCAATAACTGTAAATGAGAACACTTACGATATCCGGCACCGTAAACAATGCCCGGTCCGGAATCCCGTCTGGAGCTCCGGAACCGCGATGGCGCGGCGTTCGCGGGAAAATGGAATTTTAAATCCGCGCGTACTTAACGCAGTCCGCGGCCTATGCTCGTGGAGTTCAGCTGTTGGCACACTGGGACCACCTAATTTACATTGCGTATTTACTTATTTATTTTGTAATTATTTCTGTCATGAAAAGAGATGAAAGTCACGTGAATATGAGAGAGATGAGAATTGATGTGGATGGGAGCAAAGAAAACATAGATGAACTGTGTGAAAGATGACATGGATGAGAGAGGAGTGTTTGAGTGAGGAGGAGAGAGTGCGCGCGCGTGTCATCTCTTATTGTTAAAAACCTATAACTTGCCTACTACACTCTAGCCAAACTAGCGGCAGAATGTTTACCTCAAAATCACTTACTTGTCGTTGGTTTTGTTATTGTTTGGAGTAGAAAAGTTAACTTAGTTAGTAACAACGTGGGACATTGTAAAGATCGCAAGGAGGAATAACTCGTTTCGATCTTTTCTACATAACGTATTGTTGCTGTCTCATCTTTTCTCCATAAAAAAGAGGGAGACACGCAGGCGAGACGAAATTGTTCAAACTCATCGAGTAAACATGTATGAATATCTATAGTTTCCCAGTGTGCCCTACCCCTAGCCGCCTTACCGGCTTACGTGCACTCGTGACACTGGAAACACTCTCTCGCATCCGCACTATAACGCCTCTCCATTATTTATTATTCTTTGAGACAGGCAGCTAACCTATATCCGGTAAAGGGATGTGACGTGTCATTTTGAGTCAGTTCAGTTACTTATTAGCCTTTATCATGGTTATATTGTTTTTTTTTATACAACTAGCTAATGTGCATTGTATACATGTGCTAAAAGTGCATTGTATTAATGCCTATGGAAATAAGTGAATTGAATGGAACAAGCAATGGTCCACTTGATGTTAAGTGGTAACCATCACCTATAAAATGGTCACCTGAGGAAACCAGTATGTTCTAGAACTTAAAAGTTTGACAACAGGTCTCAAGTTCACGAAAAGGATTTTAAGAGCCTCTTTGGGGCGCACTTAAAATCCTTCCACCACACTAGTTCGCAAGAACTGTGACACGACAAGAATAATCCCATTTGTCTCATTTTACAGGTACATGTTCATACACGTAGTTGTATTTTATTTATCGATAACAACAACAAAGTAACAAGCTGTTTAATGATGCTATATGCATTTCTGTGATTTATAAGCATATCCAGCTATGACAGTAACAGTTATGGAACATATTCTATGGAATATTGGACTATTCCATGGAACGATTCAAACGCTAAACAATACCTATTGAACGCCGTTCCAGCCAACAGCACATAGCTGTATTCCTAGGTACCTTGGATATAGTCATAGATTTAACGAAATAGACCATAGAACTGAAACTGAATTAAAATTGTATAAGC
Source organism: Thera obeliscata (assembly GCA_947578465.1). NCBI lineage: Eukaryota > Metazoa > Arthropoda > Insecta > Lepidoptera > Geometridae > Thera > Thera obeliscata. The sequence goes on along the minus strand of OX387914.1, from coordinate 2,606,927 downwards.
AAGCGGACATAGTTTTTTTTATTGACTGGCCTCTCAGCTCAGTTGGTAGTAGCTCTGCCTTCTGCGCCGTAGGTCGTGGGTTCGATCCCCACCGAGAACAAATATTTGTGTGGTAAACGCAGATGTTTGTTTTCTGTCTGGGTGTTATATTGTATTCTAAGTATGTATTTACAAAAAAAAACATATTTACATATTATAAGTAAAAAACATATTGACATATAAGTATCATAATTATCAGCTATCTAGTTCCAATAGTACAAGCTCTGCTTAGTTTGGGGCTAGACAGCGTTGTGTGAATTGTCTACAATATTTATTTATTTATTATTGTAGTACATGAAACAACTTAAGGCCTGCGTACATCTAGGCGAATGGCGATCAGAGTATTGCTGTCAAATATGACAGCGATATTTGACAGCGTTTCACTAATCGCCATTGCGATCGCTTAGATGTGTGCGAAGCTTTAGGGTATCTTTTGAATAGAAAAGAATAGAACAGAAAAGATTTATTTACCGTCACAAAACATGGTACACACAAAAATATACAACAAGCAATAAGTGACGAAAAAAAAGGCTTCCACTCAGCATTTGCCATAAAAGCGCAAGGGCTTAATACGGCGCCGGTTTTCAGTAGTGCCGAGAGTATTTTGTACAAAATAGTTAGTTACTAACTAAATATAGTGAGCCTTATTTAAAGAAAATACATTATTGAAAATACACGAATAAGTATTAAAAGCAAAATCTTTACAACCCTTCTTCTCTTTTCTTTTCTTTTTTCTTTTCTCTATTTAGAAGTAAAAGTAAAAGTTTTGGGTAGTATTGTTGATCTCTTGGATGGGTAACTTTGCATGGTTTATTCTTCCAGTTCATATGGTTGCCATTCTTGAACACATTTCCCATTCATACATTCCATTTGTGGATTCTACGAGTTATGTGGCCTTTTTTATTACCACTTAAATTTCCTCACTCTGAAAAGCTTTTTTTCATTTTCCTATTTTTATGCTATTCTTTCCGTTGCCATAATGCGATTTGGCTCTTTAATACGGCATCAAGATTTCTCCCTCATGAAGCAGTATCTCTTTATTCATTTTAATTTGTTGCCTGTTATTTTGTAAAGTTATTTTTTTATTTTTTTTTTGTTCATTTGGGCTTGGTCACATGGACCACCCAGATGCACCTATCTTTAAAACTTTTGAAAATTATCCTTGTAATATAACTAAAGTAAACCATTTTCTGAATGAAGCTCGTTGTTTTATTTGATTTTGATGCAAAGACGAGAGATTCACATCTATACGTAGATATAATTACTTAGTTTTATAGTGCAGGCTTATAGCAATGCAAGTTATTCATGCACACGCACCAATTTGCACTGTGTGACGTGGCGGACGGCGATATGCGAACCATTAGGTGCCAATAAAAGTGCTATGGAACTAACGGTAATGTGGCAAAGCTCCTGTGTCGTTTATTGGAAAACATTTTGTTTATTTTATTAAATTGTGGTCGCGAGATAATTTGAATTTTCAATTGACTTTTCATGTAGAAAAAAGGCTACATGCAATTTTTTATATTATTTTATACCTAAATACACAGAAATCATGTGTAATTTTTAGAGTGAATTATTTTTTGCTGATGTTTGTTTCGATCGCATAAGATTCTAGAACCTTTAAAATCTTATAGATAATATTATATCGAAATTAACAAGTTTTTAAAAACTTAATTACCACAATAAATGTGATCCTAATAGTAGCCGAGTACTACCTAATAGTAGCCGAATACTACCTAATAGTATCCTAATAGTATTACAGCAATATTTAATCTGATAGCGTTTCACTGATCGCTACCACGGAACGCTTAGATTAGCAAGGCTTTAAAGAAAACTCTTTATAAAACGCAGTCTGCAGTTATTCAGATCATCAAAAACTGGATACTAATACTTCTTTACTTATATTATTCATTTTTACCTTGAAAGTCATGTCAGGTGGTTTAATACTCCAATACCAGAGCTGGCTACTAGAACCTTTGAGCTATTCATCACCATTTCAAACGTCCTCCGAGACGCAATTCCGCTCTGCAAGTACTAGCTCTTTCTTGCTCTCCCTAGAGTATAAGTCTGGTATATTCGTCTTAGAACGTGATGTAATTACAATCTCTGTTAGACTGATTCCTTTTAGGAGCTCAATAATTCACCCGGTTTCTTGCACGTTTATCTTTAAATCATCATCATCACAAGTTTATGGTCGTACCTATGAGTTTTATAAGCAAAAGTTTTTTTTTTTTTTTGTGTAACTTGCTGATTGAACAAGCATATGGCCCACCTGGTGTTAAGTGGTAACCATCGCCTATAACAAAGCCATGCCTCGTAGGTCACGCACGTCAGGAACGTGCCCTACGATGCACTGCTCTGCGTCCATCAACTGGAGGCATACAGATATTCAGCCTCACGTGCCAGTAATTACACCGGCACCCACACCCTTCAAACCGAAACACAGCAATGCTGCTTCACGGCAGAAATAGGCATGGTGGTAGTACTTCCCCGGCCGAGCCCTTCACAAAGAGCTCTACTACTACTAAAAAGTACTAAAGTATAATAACTACTACTAAAATATACGTACACTATGCCATGCCATACCACCATGTAGTCAGGGGAAGAACTACCACCATGCCTATTTTTGCCGTGAAGCAATGCTGTATTTCGGTTTGAATGGCTGTTGCTCTTGAAATGACTGGTAAGTGACGCTGAACATCTGTATGCCTCAAGTTGATGGAAACAGGGCAGTGCATTGTACGGCACGTTCCTGATGTGCGTGATCTATGATGGTTTAGGCGTTTGGTTACCACTCAATATCAGGTAGGCCATATGCTTATTTCATCAGCTAGGTGCAGAAAAACGGTGGAGGAAAACATTGTGAGGACACCGATATGTCATAGAAACTGAAAATTTGAAAACAGTGCTAAGTGCACGGAAGAAGCCTCTTGGAAAAAGCATTTGAGCAGATTATAATAAGCATGAAGATGAAATATGGGATGCACAAGCGGGATTTCGAAAGGGAATGGGATGTACGGATCAGGTCTTTTCCTTGCGATGCATAGCCGAGAAATTTTTGGCCAAGGGTCAAAAGGTCTATTGCGCATTCGTGGATTTAGAAAAGGCCTATGATAAAGTGATGAGGAATGAGCTTTGGTCGGTGCTGTCCATGTATGGAGTGGACAACAACTTGGTGCAGGCTCTAAAATCTCTCTATGAGGATTCTAGTGCTTGCGTTAGGGTAAATGGGTCATACACTGAATGGTTTAGCATCCAAAAGGGTGTTAGACAGGGATGTGTAGCGTCTCCATGGTTGTTTAATTTATTCATGGATAGTTGTTTGCAAGATTTGAAAGATAGTGAATGCGGACTAAGAATGAACGAGTTACTCGTCAAATGTCTTCTCTATGCTGATGACCAGGTTATACTTGCGTCATCGGCGGACGAGTTACAGGAGATGGTAACAATTATGTATGGAGCTTTTGAGAGGAAAGGAATGAAAGTAAATGTAAGTAAGACAAAGATTATGGTTTTCGAAAGAGATGAATGTATAACAGCATGTAATATTTTGATTGGTGGAGAAAAAGTGGAACAAGTGAATGAGTTTATATATTTGGGGACTTTGTTTACAAGAGATGGAAAGCATGAAGATGATATTGAAAGGAGGGTGACTGCTGGAAATCGAGTGAATGGGGCATTACACACATTTATGAGCAGCAGGAAACTGTCTAACAAGACACGACTTGCTGTACATAAAGGAGTGTTAGTGCCGACATTGATGTATGGTAGTGAAAGTTGGGTATGGCAGAAAAAACATCAGAGCAGAGTGAATGCAGTAGAAATGAGAGCGTTACGTAGTATGTGTGGTGTAAAGTTGAGTGATAGAGTGAAAAACAGTGTGATAAGAGAGGAATGCGGTGTGAAAGAAGACGTAGTGATGAGAGTAGAGAAAGGTATGCTAAGATGGTTTGGACACGTAGAGAGAATGGATGAAAGGAGATTAACAAAACAATTGCATCAGGCGAGCGTGAATGGAACTGCTGGAAGGGGAAGACCTAGGCGCATGCATCTCGATCAGATCGCAGACGTTTTAGAGAAAGGCCAGGTTAGGAGTACTCTAAACCGACGAGCATGTATGAAGAATGTTATGAGAGTGAATGAAGCGAAAGAGGTGTGTCAGGATCGTAGCAAGTGGAAATCCGTGGTCTCTGCCTACCCCCATGGGAATAAGGCGTGATTTTATGTATGTATGTATGTATGAAGATCTCCAAGATTGGGCTGACTGATTAGATCAAGTCAGCAGTGGGAACCCTACAAGAATGCTCCCAGATGACTACAAGTGTGTGTGTGTGAGAGAGAAGTGGCGAGATATCGTGACGCGTGTCAAAGCCCCTGATAAAGAAAAACCATAAAGCGGATAACTATTGGTGTCCCTCTCTTACTCACATGTTAGACAAGGACACCAATAGGTGCCAGCCACATATTGCAGTAAAAATATGGCCCATTTAGAAGCCCCCATAAGGTATTCATGACGACCACGACCGCTCTTCCAAGAGTGAAGCGACTAAGAAGCAGAAAACAAATATAATAAAAATAACTTCTTCATTGTGAACAACCAAATCACGCCGTAACTCAAACAACTCATTCTTCCCGACGCCGTAAAATCTTCATTACTGATTCATGTATGAACATAAACTTAAAAAATGCACCTTCAAAATCCTCACATACATAGGCAATAAAATGTTTTGTTAAAAGAAAGATTTATGTTATTAGGTGTCTTGTAGACCGTTGACTTTATCGCTCACCATCAGGTGAGATTGTACTGAACCATTATTTTAAATTATAAGAACAATACAATTTTTCTTTATTTTTATTCGATATCTCCACTGTTCGTTCTTTGTTTTGTTCTGTAACTAAATTTTTATTTTGAGTCACCTTTTTGGTTTTATTAGACACTATCTAGCCCCAAACTAAGCAGAGCTTGTACTATAACAACCCGATAGCTGATATAACATATTATTATACCTAATACAATTATTTTTAATTAGTAAATCAATGCTATAGGAAGGTGCCAAGACTCACACCTAAAAATTTTGGCTTAAGAATCGCGTGACTTACTTTAACACGTTTCACGAAGGCTTCGAACCTATTTACAAACATTATTTTTATCAATTTATCATAATTAATAATTAATCAATTTAACAAACTAGAAGCATAATTTGTGACGCCACATAGTTGTTGTCAAATCTGTCATTCACCTGTCATTTTATTTTAAGATTTTTGTAACACAACAAAAATGCAAGAGACGATTTAAAACTAAACATAATGTCGCAATGTTTTTTTTATAATTTTCATTTATTGTAGTACCAACTTCACATGAAGTGGGATAAGAACAAGAAAATGATGACGTGCAGAGATGACTAAGCCACGGGTTTCCTCACTATGTTTTCCTTCATCGTTTGAGAGCACTATTAGCATTGTGTGTATAATTTTTCCGAACAGAAAAATCATACACACGACTGGATTCGAGCCCGTGACCTTATGATCGGAAGGCGGGGTAACTTACCACTAAGCCACCACTTTATGTAAAATAAAGCATTAAGGCGAGGAAGTTCGAGGGGTCACGATTTTTAAACAACTGTATCTCCACTGAAATGTAAAATTTGCACGAAAAAAATATATTTCATTAAAATTGAACGCATAATCTAGAGCTTTGTGAATTGTGAAGATAGAAACGTGAATAATAAATTTCTATTTCTATTTTTGTAGTTTCTCTTTACGCTAGTGACTGAAAAAAAACACCTAGTTACGGGGCTAAGCGTGACTTGCAAGAAATGTATATAGTAGAAAACATGTTTGCATATGAGTTCGAAGCCTAATTCACATAGTTATGCCACCAAACCTATTAAAGGCATTAATTACACGGGTATATGAATCTTTGTCACACCAAATTATTACTCTTTTATTGTACCGGGTGTAAAAACAACACCCTGAGAACTGAAAAGATAGACTATCTACGAAGATTAGTTTAAAAAAAAGAGATTAACTTAAACTGTTCGTGCTTTAACGTAACTCTACAGCACATTAAAAGCTTACAGCCCTACTTATAAACGCAATTTAAATTTAAGCATTGCTTAAAGTTAGCCCTGTCACTGTTTGTCATTACCCAGTGGTAAGAGATGGCAATAGTTTAAGCACTGTTTATCTTGTGACATATTTTTATATGTAAGGCCATTATTGTTAAAAAAAATATTTTTGGCTTCGGACAGCTTTATTCACATATAGATTTAGAGTCTACTAAGGTTACTTATTCGCGTACTGTAGTCATAGTGATTTAGTAATGCCTTCTAGTAAAATCAAAATGTAGTCTCAAATAATTAAAAATACTAACCCTTTCAAACCTTCTAACCCCTAGCAGTTTAAATCAAACTCAAACTCAATAAAATATTATTCAATACGATACAAGAATCACTTTGAAACGTCTTGAAGCTAGGTGAGTCTAGGTGCCAGTTCCACGCGACCAAGCCTAGAAGAACAGGCAACAAACTACGGCTCGGTTCCTACTGTTTTTAGGGTTCCGTAGCCAAATGGCAAAAACGGAACCCTTATAGATTCGTCATGTCTGTCTGTCTGTCTGTCCGTCCGTATGTCACAGCCATTTTTCTCCGAAACCGTAAGAGCTAGACAGATGAAACTTGGCGAGTAGATGTATTCTGTGAACCGCATTAAGATTTTTATACAAAAATAGAAAAAAAAACTATAAATTTTGGGGGTCCCCATACTTGAAACTGAAACTCAAAAATTTTTTTTTCATCAAACCCATACGTATGGGGTATTTATGAATAGGTCTTCAAAAATGATGGTGAGGTTTCTAATATTGTTTTTTTCTAAACTGAATAGTTTGCGCGAGAGACACTTCCAAAGTGGAAAAAAGTTGGTCCCTCTACTTCTAAAATAAGTGACTGATAAAACTAAAAAAAATATATGTTGTACATTACTATGGAAACTTCCAACGATATTTGGTTTGAATGAGATCTAGTCAGTAGTTTTTTTTTATACGTCATAAATCGTAAACCGCAATTTACCTTTCAACGAACTACTACAACTTCTAGAACTCTATGTTATATTACTTACTGCTACGGAACCCTTTATGGGCGAGTCCGACTCGCACTTGGCCGCTTTTTTCTATATGATCCTTTTACAAATCAGAAATACTTAGTCTAAAATAATAGCAGTGAAATAAACTTTTTATGCCTTAAATGTCAAGTGTCACTGTGTCAAAATGGCGTCACGTGCGTCCATGAAACTCAGCTAAATAAACACTTTGGACAGGAGTTGATAAATGGGAATGGTGTAGACGTGACGTCATTCAAGCCCTGAAATATTTAAACTAATCAAATGAGACAGCTGCTTCGGGATCATGCAGGACAGGTGTATTGAAACTCTTAAGACGATAAGCACTGTGAAATCTTTTCGCTTGCACACCTTGACTTTTGCAAGATAAAAAACTTATTTATTGAAAATCACTAATCGCCTTCTGCGCTGTAGGTTATGGGTTTGATCGTCACTGAGCACAAATATTTGTGTGGTGAACGCAAATGTTTTTTACAAAAAAAATATTGTCTGTAAATTCGGTTTACTGACGATAGTTGAACGTGACAACGTCATACAGCTGTCCACGCGGACGCATCGCTCACTCAAGTAGGAGAGAGACAGATGCGAACGCTGCCAAACGCGGAGGCCGTGCGTGCCTAGTTGTCTCGTTTGCACTTCAAGCCTTAAATGGAACGCCTTAGAGCGAGATAACGCCGCATGAGTCATGTTTTTTCATGCGTGCAGCCGGCTCCATCAAATTATACGTTATACGTTATAATAAGACGTTGTCACGTCATAGCATTACATCAGCTATCTGGCTCTTAAAATACAAGCTCTGCTTAATTTGGAGCTAGATAGCGTTGTGTGGATTATCCACAACATTTATTTACAAGTTTTTTCAAGGCACGTTCCAATAAATGATCTAAAAAATATCTCTTAAAGCTTTCTCGGCTATTTTGCAATTTTAATAATGCCAAAAACACCCAAAGCTCAAAATAACGCCCGCGGCTTTCTACCTCATTTAGATTTTAAGGTTTTACAAAACAAATCACCGAAACCAATTTAACTGTCTTCATTACAAACCCGTCGTTCCAACAAACAAAAAGTATAAGTTAATTTACAAAAAAAGCTGTGATCCGTCCAACAATCCAGTTCATTCCGGTTACGTAAATTGAAATGTTGAATCTGTCAGTTGAATTTATGGCATTTTCCACGCATAATTACAAAGGTTTTGTGTCCATTAATGTGTCATTAACGAATATTAAATGTGGGTTTAACATTGTGCCGCTAAAGTTTGAATTCTGTGTTTTACTGCTGCTCAAAATTCAAGTATGCTAATTAGAAGTGAAACACTATTAAGTTCAGTGTGGTTCGCGATTTTCGGCGTGTTAGGGACGCATGCTAGCTCTCTGATAAATGTGTTATGCTTCGGTAATTGGCGTGATTGGGATTTCGCAATGTACTGAAACACTGGCACGTTTAGATTAGTTTAGTTTATTGCAAAAAATCTTAAGTACGCGAGGCTCTATAATAATATCATGGGTTTTGAGCATTTTTGATTGCCGTCTTTTTAATCTGGAGGTGTCTGTAATGTATCAAAATCTTATCCCGAATTCTGGAACTCTTCTGCGCCATATGTCGTGGGTTCGATCCCCACCGAGAACAAATATTTGTGTGGTGATCATAGATATTTGTTCTCTATCTGGGTGTTATATATAATAATATGCTTCAAGTTGATTTCGCAATGTACTGAAACTACTGACACGTTTAGTTTAGTTTAGTTTATTGCAAAAAATCTTAAATACGCGAAGCTGAACATCTATATGCCTCAAGTTGATGGATGCAGGAAAGTGCATCGTATGGCACGTGCTTGACGTGCGTGACCTACGAAGCAATGCTTTGTTAGAGGTATTGGTTACCACTTCGCATCAGGTGGGCCATATGCTTGTTCCATCAGCTAGGAGTATAAAAAAAAAATAGCCACATGTATGAATAATGTTATGAGAATGAATAAAACGAGGAAGATATTATAAGCATCGTAGCAAGTGGAAAACCGTGATCTTTGCCTACCCCCATGTGAATGAGGCGTGATTTATGTATGTATTGTATGTCTAGCCACAAAGAGCCTAATAAAAAGGCTATATTTGCATTAAATATCTCTTCGCCTCTAAAATGCCATTCCACAAATTTCTACACTGAAAAAATTCCGACATATTAAATTGTTAGACACCGTTCAAAGTTCCAGAGATTGTTTGAGAACTGTTCAGCGCTGGTTCATTTTCCTAAATGAGCTGCTTCTTGGCACTCGACTTTCAACTCTATACACACGCAATAGAGTTCAACAGTTTATAAACTGTTTAACTCACCGTATACGGTGTGGGTACATTTTTGAAGTTTGGGTTAATAGTTTATCGTTTGTGGTTTATGTCCGCAACTTTGACACCAGGTACGAACATTCAAAGGATATTCGTTTTTTTGCTAATACCTAGTAGTAAGAAACTAATTCTAAGAAGGCTAATTTTGGCTTCTTAAGGTGGTTCGATTCCGATACAAACTGAATTTACACAACTATGGGCAAACAAAGTATAAATGTACACTGAAATAGCTGTAATAGAATTTTACAGTGGTTTTTATTGCCGGCCAATTATATAAAGTTGGAGAAAACTGTAGGATAACAGAATTATTAATAAAAAACCAAAAAAGTAATTTTTTCGTCATTCTTTCTAACGGGTACTCGGCATTGAATACGTGAATGAGCTTAAAACATATGTCTCAAAATAGTCGTAAAAGTCTGTTAGTTCTTTTTCTGAAGCCCCGACTGCCACGACCAACGGCTACCACTCCAACTTTATATAACTGGCCGGTAATAAGGACCACTGTAAAAGCCTATTACAGCTATTTCAGTGTACATTAATACTTGATTCGCCCATAGTTGTGTAAATTAAGTTTGTATGAAAATCGTACCCCCTATGCGTAGTCAGATGCGAGACGTAGTGTGCGTCAGAAAGAGATAGCGCTCTACGAAAGCAGAAAAGCTGATGTGCAATATTTATTGCTTACATCCGTACCTACTTAGAATGCAATAGTACCGCGATTTTTAACCAAATTCTAATAGAAAACGAGGAGATTCTCAATTCAGTTTGGTTTTTGAATGTTTGTTATTGAATACATACATACATACATAAAACCACGCCTCATTCCCATGGGGGTAGGCAGAGATCACGGATTTCCACTTGCTACGATCCTTACACACCTTTGTCAGCCAATTTGAAAATAACATTTTTGAATTATTTTTTATTTTCGGATTAGTTAGAATCGGTTCAGCAGTTTGGCCATGAAGTCAGTTTCTCAAGTTTTTTAAACTTATATTATTAGGTTATTTTCTTATGGTTATGTACCTACTAAATTATTTTCTAAAAAACGCATATTCTCTTAGAAAAGATAAATAACTTATGCTTGCTTACATTCTATCTCTTGCATGATATTTTCCGGAAAATGGATACATTTTATAGAACATCTTAATATTCAAGCACAATTTCTTAGTGGTAACGACGACTCTTGAACGTTATATCGAAAACATGAGCCATGATAAGAGGTGAAGTTGTATTGACATAGAAGCGCAATTCTTATTCCATAAAAAACAGTTGCCCGATACTAAGCTGTCAGGATGGTAAATATAGATGCTGGGGAAACCTGTTCCATCTAAAATCCTGTCCCAGGCACTATAGCGTCTTGGAAGTAGGGTTTGAGTAATCGCCAGTTGCTCTTGACGCTATTTAGGTCATCTATAATAGATGCAAACGGGCTGACATAATGATGATTATCATCATCATCATATCTCAGCCCGTTTGCATTCTTTTTTTCCCCCGATTCTTTTTCTTATCGTGTCACTGGTTTTTGGATGATCGAACCAAGTATGGAAACCAAATGTTTTTAAGTATCCAAGCAGGCTTTATCTGCGCGATGATCACGTATCTTCTGTTGCGATCAAATCCTTGTTTCAATCGTCAGTTTTTATATGTTTTTGAGCTTCGATTGCAATTATAAAACAAATATGAATTGCAATCTTTGCTTGTCAGACACATGGCTTTGTTTGTATTCGTTTTTATTGCAATCGAAGCTCATAATCACGTAAAAACTGAGGATTTCTACAAGCATTTGACTGAAACAAAAGATACGTGATCACCCCACTGATCTGTAAGCTTCTTAACGAGCATGTCAAAGAGAGTTACACTTCTATAAGCTAATTTCTATGTATTTTGTACGCGAACGTTACAAGTCAGTGGCAAGGAGCCAAAGGCACACGCGGTGCAGGCATTGCAATTTATATTTATTGGCTCTATTATTATTAATGTTTACTATATACTACACAATCTGACACAATCATTGATGTAACAGTACGCTTGTTTTTTGAAGTAAAAGTTTCTTAAACAAAAAAACTATTTATGATAAGTACTTCTCTCTCTCATAAACTGTAAATGGATTTTTAAATACATAACATTCTGAAAAGAGAGACTGTTTTTTGGATAATTAGTTATTTGCGTGTAAGATTTATTTTAATAAGTACACAATAGATTTATATTTATAACAAAATAAATAATATCTACAGTGAAACAACAACGCTCCTATAATTAAAATGTTTTCTCCTCTAAAAATAATATTTTCTCGCCCACTAAGACCTTTTTGCAGAACAAATAAAAATGAAAAACAAAATGAGTGATAATTATCTGTGTTTCATTTGCAAACAACACCACAAAGCTCGTAAAGAAAGGAATTTATTCATTAGAATATTAGGAATATAATCGGGATAGCAATTAAGATTTTTTGAGGCTGTATTTACGAGGAACAATTAAAACTGTGGTGTAAAATAAAATACTTACACAAAATTGAATCATGATTATGGTTTATTTTTATTTTTATGACTTGAAGTTATATTATGAATGTGCTCGATTTCATAACGGCTAAACAAATTTCTCGAATGTCCACCATGAACCGGAAGACGAAACGTAGGGCGCCCACCCACCAGATGGACAGCGGGAAGTTGATGGATGGAAAGGGCTCAGAATCTTTCTTCCTGGAAATGTGTATGGGAGGCCTTTGTCCAGGACTTGTTCAGGCTGATGATGCGTGATGTGAACAAATTTGGATGAAATTTTGACTATACATAGTTCGTGACTTGTGGTAAAAGTAAAAGTATCTGCGCTAACTTTTTAGTATTCATCTGTGATGAACCCTAAGAGAGAAAAAAGAAAACACATACAAAATTTAAAAAAAATACATCCAAACATTGAGTAATTATAATAATCCTGACCGAACAATAAGATCCCATAAGTTCGTATGAGTTACCGCCTAACTCCGGGTAACCAGTTTTTAGGCGTTATGGGCCCCGAAATCTCTGTGTTTCGGGTTTATACCCATGTCGGGTATCAGAACTACGAGTAGTAACCACACCATTCAGATTACTTACATGTATTTTGGTTGTACAGTTAGCGACAGACTGGGTTTAAATTATTACAACCTTGGAATTTTCAAGCCAAGAGTGAACAAGTGGATTATAGTCAAGCGTGCTCCACCTTAGGCTGCATTTTCACTTTTCATCAGGTGTGATGGCAGTCAAACTGTACTATACAAAATGCAGGCAAAAGGGCATTGAATCAAAAAAGTTATAACATCATTATTAATTGTTTTTTTATATTGTGTTGTTTATGTTTATTAACACAAAGAAACTTACAATGAATACAAATAAATATTTACAAAATACATAATAAACCGTTGAGCTATCTGCTGACCGTTACAAACGATCTAGAGATAGCTCAACTGATCCAAATCAGGGCTTATACCGTGCCAGATACCCAGACCGATACCAGAGAGAACCAGATACCTACCCCAAAACGGGATATTTACCATGATTAAAGTTTTTTTTTTAGGTCAAAACTCACAAAGGGACTCAAAATCCCAATATTTCGGCACAGTCGCATGCACCATGATCACGGGTTGTATTGAAGTCCACGAGTAAAAGAAAATTAAATGTTATTGACAGACAAATCGATCTACCCTCTTTCGCATTCTTTTGCTTTCGACACTATTAAAAAAACTACATTATATCATGGTAAATATCCCGTTGCTCATAAAAATCATGTTAAAAAAGCCATGACAGTTTTAAAAGTAATATTATTTTTTATTCACTTTTGACGTCTACTGTACATAAATAACCGTTTTTGCTGATATTCGGTATCCCAATAGTTGTAGGTACAGTCCAGTCCATTGACTCATACAATCAGATAAACACAGTTGTCCTCATAACCCTTTCCAAACGAGTAGATCTACATACAATAACAACGCCTTGCTATTGTTTCCTTAGCATGTGACGGCTTTTGTATACGTAAGGTCGACAAAGATTTATTTCAGACAAAAACTGTCTTCGTAGCTCAGTTGGTACACACATTATAATCACACTTCGCTATAGAGGTAGGCAGAGACCAAGGATTTTCAATTGCCACGATCCTATCAAACGTTTGCTTCATTCACTCTTTTATCATTTTTTTTTTTTTTTTAATCTTTACTTAAGTAAAAGGTTTTGTCACCATAGCTCATTTTTGGTAGTATACAGATACTGATGTAATAGTGCTTTGCATACCCACATCCACACACACTGCCGCGAGCTGTCATCTTTTACCACCTTTAAATTGCCCTAAACAAGCGCTGTAATGGTGGCAATGATGACCAAAAGCCAAGGTCAAAAGTATTTACCTCGCCTAAATCCACTTTCATATTAGCTAGCATTATTCTGTTTACCTACTTTGTTTGAGAGAAATAAATTATTTATTTATTATTTATAGTTATTGCATTAAATACATGTTGATAAACATGTTAAAGTTATAAATGTCCAATGTATTCTACTTAAATCTAACTTTTTTTATGCAAATAATAGACAAACGGTTCCCAGCTGTTCGCATAAAGGCCTGCGCACACCTAGTTCACTGATCGCTACCGCCAGTCCCGTTGGTAAGACGTCAAACTACGGTCACTATGCTCGGAAACCTTATATTTCCATACCAACGCACGTTTGCAATAATAATCAATTCCGCTCCGTGACTAACGTTACATAAATAGCCGATTTCCAACACGAACCCTGTCTATTTCGAGTAGCCGAAAGGCTAACTATTGGCGCTGCTACCCCATATCCATTTGATACATTATTTTATGGTGGTCGTCGCTTAAAAAATGCAGAAATAAAAAGGATAAAGGGAAAAATAAGTAAATGAAAAGAATATTGGGAGGATTAAACAGTAGCCGTCTTTTAAAGTCTGTAGGTAGTCTAGCTTATTGCTTTAAATGAGTCATAAGACGTTGAGGAGTAATCTCTACTTTATAGGCACGTCTCGTCCTATTAGGAAGGCTATGGTAGTATTTGAAATTCCTCTCAAGCTTTGCGCACATTTTCGATGGCAATCAGTTTCAGCATATGGTTTTGCATACATCCGCATACAATGCCGCGATATTTAACAGCGATACACCGATCGCCATCTATATGTGCGCAAGACTTCTTAAATAAATAAAAACAATTGCAAAAGGTAGAAGAATGCTCACATAAAGAGCCGTAGCCTTCTTGAAGGGTTGTTTGACTTCGTCTTGGCACTTTTATTTACAGGGTCTTTTGAAAAAGATTTATCTATGCCAAACGTTTTCTTGGAAATTTTCTGGTGGTTATGCCTACTTTATATCTTATTTTTTAATAAAATATTAGCAGCAGGTGTGGGAGACCTAATTATATCAAAATCAAAATTATTCTAAAAATACATACTGAAATATTCTTCTTCTTCTCCTCTTCTTCTTATCGTGTCACTGATTCTTTCAAACCGAGTGTGGTGAAAGGATTTTAAGTGCGCCTCAAAGAGGCTCCTTTCGTTACTTTTGACACATATATTTGAACTTTTTAGGGTCAATGATATGCCCGTTTCCTCACGATGTTTTCCTTCACCGTTTGAGAGCACTGGCATAATGTACATAAGTTTTTGGGCAGAAAAACTTATTGGTACACGACTGGATATGAACCGACGACCTTAGGATTGGAAGGCGGGGCCATTACCACTATGCCACCAGCGCTCTCTTTAAAATATTTATAGGTAGGACACAGACAGAGGCTTATTTTCATTATAAATGTACTACCTAGTATTATCTTATCTGCGGTACTACCAAAAAAAATCGGTTGTCTGTAAAGTCGGTTTACTGACGATAGTTGAACGTGACAACGTCATACAGCTGTCCACGCGGACGCATCGCTCACTCAAGTAGGAGAGAGACAGATGTCGAACGCTGCCGAACGCGGCCTTGTGCCTCTTTGTCGCACTTCAGGCATTAAATCGAACGCCTCAGAGCGAGGTAACGCCGCATGACGTCATGTTTATGTGCGTGCAGCCGGCTCTATCGAAATATAAGACGTTGTCACGTCAAAATAATCTTCTGTGAAATAATGTCAGTTTAAATAAAACATATTTCGATTACAAGTCAACTTACAAACTTATGGGTGTATGGGGTACCAATCCTATCCTCACACTGTTTTGAGCAAGAGACACAACAAGGAGATGAGGAATTTTTTTATGTAAAAGATAGTCAAACGAGCTTACGGCCCACCTGATGGTGAGCGGTCACCGTCTCCCATAGACACTAACAACACCAAGGGAGAAGAAAAAACTAAAATATTGAGAGCTCAGAAAAGCTATAATCCATCCAAACCAAATAATTACAGCGTAATCAACACTCAGTCTCCCAATTAGAACCCTGTCGCGCCGCAAGCCTTATTCCTCACAAAAAAACAACTTTCATTACAAACCCAATTGTTTATTTTAAAAGGCCTCCTTAATTAATTAAAGACGTAAGTCTTTATTTTTTGTGAAGAAAGAAACAAAGACGGCGTTGCGAGCCTTCAAATTTATTTTAAACAGATTTTTAGAGATTAGAAAATGAGGGGAAACGGCGAGTTTTTCATTTTGCAAATTAACTTGGCTTTGAGTGTTGGGCGTGGTTACCATAATGAATCGTGGTGTAAGATTCGTGATTGGTTTTTGTTGCTTTGAGTTATGAGGTAACTTGTTGGAACTGTCTTTGAAAATGTCTGAAAACTAACGTGTAATGTTTAGTTTGACTGCCTTCACCGCTCAGTTGGTAGTGGCTCTGCCTTCTGTATTTGTGTGGTGAACACAAATGTTTGTTCTTTGTCTGGGAGTTATATTGTATTCTTCGTATGTATTTTAAAAAAATAGTTACCTATCATATCAGTTATCTGGTTCCCCTATTACAAGCTCTGTTTAATTTGGGGATAGATAGAGTTGTGTAGATTGTCCACAATATTTATATTTTTTTCTAAATAAATATATCATCATCATCATCGGCTTGAAGAAGTTCACTGCTGGACATAGGCCTCCCGTTTTCGGCCTTCCTCACATTTCCAGAGAGAACGATTCTTAGCCCTTTCCATCCATCAACTTCCGGCGATCCTAACAATATTGTCGTTCCATAACTGTCACCACCACCTGTCCCAGGAATAGCAGAACTGCCGGGGACTAGGAACCGTCAAATGAATATATAAAAAAATCAAAATATCGCTGTCATATTTGACAGCATTTTACTGATCGCCATCACAAATCGCTTAAGGCCTGCGCACACCTAGGTCCCTGGCGATGGCGATCAGTGAAACGTTGTCAAATTTGATAGTGATATTTGACAGCGTTTCATTGATCGCCATCGCCAGCGACCTAGGTGTAGGCCTTAAGATGTGTGCAAAGCTTTATACATCTACATTAAAACCACGGAAAATGTTAGTTAAAAAATTCTATTCGAGATTAAAAAATCAAGTGTGATAAAGTTCCTTGGTTAAGTGATATTGATTGACACTAAGTCGAGGCGAAACTATGTTCATTTTGATGTTGGACGGTTGCCAAACTCAGCTGTAGGCTTTTAGAAGCCTTCTTGTTAGTGTACTCGATAGAAAACTCATATACTGACTAACGATCACGATAGCTTAAACTAGAAAGAAAACACGAAAAAAAGAAAGAAGAGAAGTCACGTCATGATGACTTTGGCTAGTTTGATTATACAGGGCGTCCCACAGATATGCCGCATGGAGGGAAAGAACCTTGAATATTGTAGATGGAAGATTTTACTGACAAACATTATTTGAATTTAAAAAACGATTTAAACTGCATTCATAGATATTTAAATAATAACATGGTTGAACCGGAAAACGAACACGATACAGGAGAAAAAAAAATCACCCTGTTGCTTTATCATACCGATCGAAAGGCATCATCATAAGGATTATTTTTTGCTAAATAACATAGCGTTAGAAATAAAAGGGAGACCATAGGTTTTAACATTTTTCATACAAAATTATTCAATTTGTATTTATCAAATGCTCAAAATGAGAAAAAAAAATATGAGTGCTGTTTAAAGTGTTCTTTATTTTTCTCCCTCTCTAAAAACCCTTTGAAAATCAATAATTTATTAAAGCTTTCACTCCCTACTTCCGAATTACTGAGGAAAATATCATCAAATAACATAAAGTTCGTAGGTGTTTACATCAAAAACCTAAACAAGAAAATGAATGTATTGTCTTACCTCTCACAGCTATTGAAGGCAGAAGAACAAAACAATGAAGAAACGCCCAAAAAACATTCTTGTACATCATTATGCTTATATTGTTTTCAGATCAAACATCGTTGTTTAATGTTTCCTCCGTTTAAATGTTTTCTCGAAAACATCATCTGTAACAAATGAAATGTAGACGTTATTGAGAGCTTATTTTGTACACAAAAGAACCGGTTATTTACAAAAAGTAATAAACATTTATAAGGGCTTATGCACATATAGAAATTAACAATAAGTTGTGCATGGAGCTTAAGCGTTATACTGTTGTGAGACATGTAGGCCGATCATGTAAATTTTTGACGTGACAACGTCTTATAATTCGATGGAGCCGACTACACGCACGAAAAAACATGACTCATGCGGCGTTACCTCGCTCTGAGGCGTTCCATTTAAGGCTTGAAGTGCAAGCGAGAGCGCGGAACGAGCGACAAAGAGGAACAACTGGCCTCCGCGTTCGGCAGCGTTTGACATAATCTGTCTCTCTCTTACTTGAGTGAGCGATGCGTACGCGTGGACATTTGTATGACGTTGTCACGTTCAACTATCGTCAGTAAACCGACTTTACAGGCAACCGATTTTATATGTTGCAATGGTTTTAATCAAAATCTTATTGAAACTGACAATTTTTTAACTAATACGTGATCGCAAATTGACAGTCTCAATAAGATGCTCTTATACGGTATAAAAGGAAAACATCGTGACGAAACCGGCATGTCGAAGAACCTAAAAAGTTCGAAAAACATGTGTCGAGTACACGAAAGACCTACTTAGGCGCACTTACACTCCTTTCATCACACTGGTTTTCAGAGAAACGATGAGAAGAATGCTTGAATATTAAATTACGTGTAGAAACTGGAGCCTAATTCTCGGCTCATCTCGGATCATTTTGCAATTTTATTTTATTGCTTGTTTTCGAAGAGAGAATGGATGGTTTTTTTTGAGTAATTCATCGACGACCCCATCGTAGGAGCCTTGACATCTACGAAAACGTAGAAAAAGTGCGGGGTTGTGCATTGCCAATGTGTATTTAGGGGATATTGAAAATCTTGGTCGGCCCGAGAGTTAGGCTCTCGATTTGTTGCAATCATCTCTATTCATTTAATTGTCTTGTAGATTCACGATAACCGTTCAACAGACAAAATAATAGTCTCCGTTACAAATTATTGTGAGCACAAATCACGCCCAGGAAGCTCGCGTGAGGTTAAACATCAAATTAACAAGCTCAAGCAAATTTCAACGCTATAACAATTACGTGAATGGCTAATTTCCATTGTGAATACGATTCGTGCAAAATCGCAGAGTTTGTTTCGTACAGGATACCTGCTAACGATGGTGTTAGTTATTTACGGAAACCCAGTGACCTAATAATGAGGATAATCTCTGCTGATTCGTTTGAAATTGCTTTATAATAAGCCTTTACAGACTTTGTCGAAATTTTTTATTGATATAAGAACACCTTATTTTACTCTAAATTGAATTTAGAAGAATAAGGACCTGACAAAGAAGATCAAGTGAGGGTAGTTAGTCTCCACGCCACCGCCAAAAACGCTAGTACTAATTTCAATGCTCCAGTCTGAAACGTCGGGAAATAAATAATTATAAGTTTAAAAAACTTGAGAAACCGACTTCATTGCAAAACGGCTAAACCGATTTTAATGAAATTTGTTTGGGACAATCTGGACGCAAAAATAACCTACCAAATAAAAAAATAATTTTCTAAATCGGTTCATAAATATGACGGAGGCATGCAGTTACATTAAAAAAAATATTTTAAAAAAAATGGCAATACCGATTTATTAAAATTAAAATGAGACTTATCTGGAAGCAGTACCTTTCAGATACAAAAATATTTTTTCAAATCGGCTCACAAATGACGAAGTTATGCGGTAACAAACATTAAAAAAAAAAAAAAACGAATTGAGAACCTCCTCCTTTTTGATTGGAAGTCGGTTAATAAAGTAAGGTATATTATACGCGATAAATATCCGTGTAATAGTTTTAATCACCCAGCCAATGTCATGACGTATTTAAACCTTCCTTTTTCAAATATGTTTTTAGTTCCAAAATCACAAGCGTACATTATGGACCAGTAAGCATCAAAGCTAAAACAACATTCTAAATTTTCACGCAAAATAACAAAGACGTTAAAACATCCCGTACGCTTTTGTAATAAATATGAATTTCCACCGCGCCAAGAACATTTTCATAAAAGCTGGATGTTTTCATCCAAGTACTATCTACACGGACACAAACCTACAGACACAACGTCCAAATTGGCTGTCCTGCCGTGAAATAGATTGGCACAACTTTCCAGCATACATCTTCTAGCAATACCAACTCTAAATCTCTACCCATTGAAGTTAATATCCCCTTAGCAACGTGGAGTGTTAGGTTGGTATCGTTGCACGTAATGGGTTCCAGGACATGGAAGGAAAGTGTTTGAAATAGGTACGAGCGTGGGATTCTATGTTCGTTTGGTTCTAAGTTCCGTGTTCGACTCGCTATTACATCCGCAGGGGATACTGCTTAAGTACATCTTAAACATTATACCAACTGTTACAAACAAACATTAAAGTACGAGGTGAAATCCCGTATTAGATAATGAACTGTAGGCCTATCCCATGCTCTATTTAGCTTTGTCTCTGGCTCTGGTTTTGAGTCTGTGTGAGTGCTGCCCAAATAAATCCTACGTCGAAATGTCATACACACAGTATAATACACTGGTGAGCACTCACACAGTCTTAAAACCAGCGCCAGAGACAGAGCCAGACAGAACTTGTTGGCCTACTGATTTTCGGTGCTTCGTAGCTGAAACTATTAATGGTGAGATGTAAAGAAAAGAATAAATGCCAAATGGATGAAGTAAAAAAAAAATATAAATATTGTGGACAATCCACACAACATTATCTAGCCCCTAATTAAGCAAAGCTTGTACTTTGGAAACCAGAGAGATAATATAATACTAATGCACCAATTTTTTGTAAATACATACTTAGAATACAATATAACACCCAGATAAAGAACAAACCGCTAAGTCTGTTGCCATCTCTATTTGTTGGCATGAAAATGACAGTGACAAGAACATTTTAGTGAGCTTCTAGAAAGTGTCAGACATTGATGAATGAGGATTACAAATTTAAAATGGGACGCATGAAAGAATATAAGGCAAATGTTGAGAGAAATATATGGAGTAAAGACACTTAAATACCCTGCGTTGCTGCGGGCCTGCGTTGATTTCGTTAATCGATTTAATCGATAGATGGCATTGTAAATTGCGTTATACAACATTATTTCCCATCGCACTAAACTAATTTTTTGGCACTTTTAATTATGCGGTATAATATTTTATTTCTTATTTCTTTTGTTTATGCTTATTTTAATTACTTGCCTGCATCGTCCGTGACTTCACTTGTCTCTAGGCCTTGGCAGAATACCAGTGATGCACTGAGTGGGGTGACCTACACGGTGCAATAGATACTGAGCCAGGGCCCTAGTGACCTTTATTTACACAGCATGGCACGTGCCTACCTACCTGTTTTTTACTGTATCTAGTTTTTAAGGTTTTTTTCTGTTTTTTGTTATAAATTAAGTTATTCTTTTTTATGTTAGAAGTTGGCAGTAGGTAGGTAGTTAGGTACCCATTGTCTACATAATATTCTTAAGGTCAATTAAAAGTTTTTCTTTCTTCTTTCTTTCTTTAAATACGAAAAGCTAATAAAAAGAAAAGATTTAAAAATACCTAATCAAACCCAATATAATGAATAGCATATTGATAGAAACATTTATATTTAAAGATGATGAGTTCTCAGTAAACATTTGCCTCCTTAATTACCTTGAAAGCTTTTCTTAGAACCATATCAATTCGACTGCCAATAAGTAGCAGGTATACTGAAAATATACGTTACCAAAGAGTTTAAAAAACCAAGTTGTTCAAAATCAAAAGAATATGCTTTTAAAAAAACTAATTACCAAATTTTATGTCTAGATTTTAGTGCGCTAAAAAGATAGATATATAACACTTTTATTGTACACCACAAGATCAAAACATTACACATTTAACAAAAATACTAAAACTATAGCAAAGTACAATGAGCGGTCCTATCGCTATGAGCGATCTCTTCCAGACAATATCGCTAATACGATTATTTTAGTTCCCACTCATCACACTAAAGACGGAACGGATTCAAATGAAACTTTGGAACCTAAATAATTCGTGACCTGGAACAACACAAAAGCTTCTTTTTACCATACAAGTCGAGCTATGGAGTATTCGATACCTACCAAAGCTTTCAATTTGCGTTTTCTTTCTGTTTTCATTTGAAAAAGCTGGCGCCACATCAACGGCAGCTTACAAAAAGTCCAGTATCAATACCCATTCACTGAGACCAATTATATACCCTAGTCTCATTTCCCATTTCTCATTTCCCTAGCAATCATTCTGCCTGCAAAAAATACTAGATGTCGAGAGCAGAAGCCACGATCGGCGAGTCTTCATAATTGGACTGTCAAATCGACTGTTACATTGTTGAATCGTGTTTATTTAACCATTTCTTCACCGCTATATTTGTGTTAGGTGCAAATTAAGAAAATTCATGGTTTTCTTTTGCGTGATCCCCGTGTTATAAAGGTGAATTTTAGGGGTAATTTATAGACAAAAGAATAACAGTTCAATTATTTAAAAAATGTAGAACCTTGGCTGTCATAAATAAAAGAAACAAAAGAACTTTTAGGTATCTCAATTATGTTTGAATTGTTAAATGATAGAAGTAAAAAATAAGCATTGTTTCTCAGAATCATGATGTTCGCTTGTTGCAAATCTGTCAAAAATAATAAAAAAGCTACCCCTCAAAGAAATTGCTAGCCTTTGTTTCTGAGTACCCCATCGAACATTGTTCAAATGGTTGCCATGACTTTAGAGTCATGGCAAGGTGGGGCGACGATCTGTGAAATGTAGCTGGCAAGCACTGGAGGAGATGAGCCGAAGACTGGCCTTAGTAGCACGTCTTGGGAGAGACCTACGTCCAGCAGTGGACTGATATAGGTTGATGATGATAATGCTGATGAACGAACCAGAGTATGGTGAAGTGATTTTTAGTGCGCTTTGTTTTCAAGAGGCTTTTATTGTGCACTCGACATTTTAAAATGGTTGCCATGACAAATGTAAGCTTTAAAAGCAGTTTTAAACCTCGTAAAACCTCGCGTGACTGAGACAACTACACTCTAATTTATTGAAATCCCTGTTGTCTAGTCTGTGGTTTAAGGATGTCTTTGTTCAACTGCAACGTGAAGCAATATAAATACCAGTTAGGAGTTATATAAATTGGACTGGAAAATGGCTAGCGTATTTTGTCTATTTTATTAATTTTTAGCCTGGGTCGTCCCACTGCAGGGCAAAAGCCTCCCTCCCCTTCTTCCACACCTCTCGATCTTTGGCTACAATGCGCCAGTCGTTCATATGACAATCGAGATCGTTCCGTATATTTGTCTATTAATATAGGTTTTATTAGAGTACTGGTGGTCTAGTGGTAGCGGCCTCGCCTTCCAATCCTAAGGTCGTGGGTTCAAATCTATTCGTTTATACTATTCGTGTTCACCAGTGTATCATACTGTGTGTGTGACGTTTCGACGTAGGATTTATTTAGACAGCACTCACACTGACGCAAAACCAGAGCCAGAGACAGAGCTTGTGGCTTACTGTTCACCTCACCACTACATTTATGGCCTTACTTAAAAGCATTGCTTAAGTGTGACGTATTGCTTAAAGTTCACCCTGTCACTGTTTGACATTACCGGATAGTAAGAGAAGACAGTTGCTTAAACACTGATTATATTTTGAAAAACGCTTGTAAATAATGGGTGTCAACCGTCTTTTTAGCAAACCCTGGCTTAATAACCAGCGTCTTGTGGCGTTCAAATGGTCCATAGAAAGTCTGCTAAACGATTCCCGTCTGAGTAACTTTAAACTTAAGCCGAGATAAGCTCCAGCCTCCTAATACTTTGAACCAGTTAGTTGGCTGGCTTAATATTCATTATTACATGTTTTATTTG
The DNA here is from genome assembly GCA_947578465.1 of Thera obeliscata. Taxonomy (NCBI): domain Eukaryota; kingdom Metazoa; phylum Arthropoda; class Insecta; order Lepidoptera; family Geometridae; genus Thera; species Thera obeliscata. Next base: position 2,583,116 of record OX387914.1, on the reverse strand, counting down.
AACGTCTTGCGACGTCATGAGGGCTAGATGTGACTATGGAAAAGAATAATAAAATATTGTAGACAATCAACACAACACTATCAAGGCCCCAATTAATCAAAGCTTGTGCTATGAGAACCTGACAGCTGATATAATACACACATACGCTTTTTAGGGTTCCGTAGCCAAATGGCAAAAACGGAACCCTTATAGATTCGTCATGTCTGTCTGTCTGTCTGTCTGTCTGTCTGTCTGTCTGTCTGTCTGTCTGTCTGTCCGTCCGTATGTCACAGCCATTTTTCTCCGAAACCGTAAGAGCTAGACTGATGAAACTTGGCGAGTAGATGTATTCATAGATATCCCACACGTATGGGTTCGATGAAAAAAAAAATTTTTGAGTTTCAGTTTCAAGTATATGGTATGTCACAAATCACCCCTCGTAAGTAACATTGATCCAATCCATCCACGGTTGTCTGGTAGAGATCGCTGCTTAGCGATAAGACCGCCTATTGTTTTAACAAATAGTTGTTAAAAGTTATGTACCATTGTTTGTTCTTATGTATTTGTGAGCAATAAAGTATTTTCTATCTATCTATCTATCTATGGGGACCCCCAAAATGTATGGTTTTATTTCTATTTTTGTGTAAAAATCTTAATGCGGTTCACAGAATACATCTACTCGCCAAGTTTCATCAGTCTAGCTCTTACGGTTTCGGAGAAAAATGGCTGTGACATGGACGGACAGACAGACAGATAGACATGACGAATCTATAAGGGTTCCGTTTTTGCCATTTGGCTACGGAACCCTAAAAAATAAGCAAACTTTAACCTTTGTATTTTATATTATTTACAATTACATTATTTTATAATATTGGCAACGATTAGTTTTACTTTTCATATTATATGCCAAGATTTTCTTTTTTTGCGAGCGTTCATGAATTTCGGATTCCTATTAAAAGTCTGAAAATGTAATAATCGCTTGAAATACCAATTCAATAACAAAATAAGCCGCTTAACAATAAGCCTTGGCATGAAAATAAATCGTAAGTATATTTTTCATTTTATACTTTTTATCAAAAAACTTTGGCGGGACGATATCGACACCTTTGGGTGGAGATGGTGGGAGGCGGCTCGAGAGAGAGATAAGCGGAAATCTTTGGGAGAGACCTTTGCCCATCAGTGGGACAATCTAGGTTAAAAAATCGGTTGTCTGTAAAGTCGGTTTACTGACGATAGTTGAACGTGACAACGTCATACAGCTGTCCACGCGGACGCATCGCTCACTCAAGTAGGAGAGAGACGGATGTCGAACGCTGCCGAACGCGGAGGCCGATTGTGCCTCTTTGTCGCTCGTTCCGCGCTCTCGCTTGCACTTTAAGCCTTAAATCGAACGCCTCAAAGCGAGGTAGCGCCGCATGACGTCATGTTAATTAGTGCGTGCAGCCGGCTCCATCGAATTATAAGACGTTGTCACGACAAAAAATACACTAAAGTAATGATGAGACAATATCGACGTTCACTACAAAAACTGATGGGAGACCAGGATGAGTGGAAGGTTTTAGAGGAGACCTTTGCCCAATAAACCTACCACAAGCTCTGCCTGGCTCTGTCTCTGGCCTTGGTTTTGAGTGTGTGTGAGTGTTGACTAAATAAATTCTACTTCAAAACGTCACACACACAGCATTATTACACTGTGAGCACTCACAAAGACTCAAAACTAGAGCCAGAGACAGAGCCAGACAGAGCTAGTGGTAGGCCTACAGGTAGGACAAAATGATGGTTAGTGGTCACCATCACAAAGAATCGCCGCAGGTCACAAAAAGAAAGACGCTGAAACAAATTGCAAACTGAAACATTTTCTTACTAAAATCCATTTAAAATGGACTCCCAAGTCAATTTTACATTAACTCGGGTTGAAGGTAAATCGAATTTAAAATTCCCTTTGCCCGATATATTATTCTAACAAAATGCACAACTTTAAGCTACATCAAGACAGCTTTTGGTAACGGAATTCAATTAAAAACTTGCTACCTTATTCAAAATCGCTTGATACTGTCTTACTTCTTCTTCTTCTTGAAAAACAAAATAAAAAATGTATTTATTCAGTAGAATCGCAAGGATCACTAACTTTTCCACGCGACCTATCTTCTATCGTGTCAATGGTACACGCTAGACAATTTTTGACGTGACAACGTCTTATAATTCGATGGAGCCGGCTGCACGCACGAAAAAAGATGATGCATGTTGCGTTACCTCTCTCTGAGGCGTTCCATTTTAGGCTTGAAGTGCAAGCGAGAGCGCGGAACGAGCGACAAAGAGGCGCAATCAGCCTCCGCGTTCGGCAGCGTTCGACATCTGTCTCTCTCCTACTTGAGTGAGCGACGATGCGTCCTCGTGGACAGCTGTATGACTTGTCACGTTAAACTATCGTCAGTAAACAGACTTTACAGACAACCGATTTTTTATGTAGTATTTTGCCACCTCTACTGCATTGCCTGTGGCGTTGGCAAGATCGTCTCTTGTGCAGATGTTTGGCCACAAGAGACAGGTCAGTAGTAGATGCGACATGGACTGAATCTGAGCTTTGCAGTCATCGTTTTACGTCATAGCTCTTTGTAAAGGGCTCATCCGGGAAATGTAGTAGTAGTAGAGCTCTTTGTGAAGGGCTCGTCCGGGGAAGTACTACCACCATGCCTATTTCTGCCGTGAAGCAGTATTGCTGTGTTTCGGTTTGAAGGGTATGGGTGCCGGTGTAATTACTGGCACGTGAGGCTGAATATCTGTATGACTCCAGTTGATGGACGCAGGACAGTGCATCGTAGGGCACGTTCCTGATGTGCGTGACCTACGAGGCATTGCTTTGTTATAGGCGATGGTTACCACCTAACATCAGGTGGGTCATATGCTTGTTCCATAAAATAAAAATAAAAAAAATAAAAAAATGTGTTGTCACCTACACCCTTCAAACCAAAGTTTGAAGGGTGTAAGTGCCGGTGAAATTACTGGCACGGTGAAATAGGTATATAATTTTTCTCGCATTAGGTACGCGAGTTAGAAAAGTAAATAATATTTTGTGTGAAAAAAGAACCAATCCAAGCAACTGATTATTAATACGATGATAGACGCTTACGAATAAGGCTGCATACTTTCAAGTTCCGTTACACAATATCCTTTGCGGAGTTTATTCCCTTTGGAAACACAGCCCTAAACTCAAGCCGTGGTCTCCAAAAAAACGGGAACTGCCTATAACGGTCGGTCGGTATTTTTTTATACACAATACACAATATTTACATAGCTTAGGTTTAGGGACCTGCAAAAATTAAATTAAATTAAATTAAAAATTTGTTTATTCAGATGTCAAAAGATCCATTTTCTTAAAACTAACATAACACATACAATAGCACATCAAAAAATAATAAAATAAACAGAGAACATTACTGTAGGAGTTCACACGAATGGTTAGTTAATGTAATAAACTTGACTGGCATTGGGATTGATTAAGGCAGCCACCCAGTAGTTTTGTAGTGGGCTGTCCCATCTGCCAGCCAGTACTCTAAGTATACTGTTGGAGCTAGCCAACATTCTGCGCTTGACGGAAGCTATTTTATTACGCATTATGGCGTGAAAGTCGTTGACATGTGCGTCAGCAAAAAGCTTCGTTCCGTTAGTTCCGTTTTTGCCATTTGGCTACCGCGGAACCCTAAAAAGAGAATTATGAACACACATATATTATATATATTTTGACCAAATATTTAAATTTGTTTTAGAAATATATATTTGTTCGAAATGATGACGTGCAGAGCATAATATTTTTTTCATAATCGATATTTTCCTAAGAAAATATAAAAAAATAAAAAGGTTCAGAATGATCTAAAACATAATATCTACGAGTATTTAGAAAAAAAAGGTTTATATCAGCTGTCTGGTCCCCATAGTACCTAATAGGTTTGTACCTCAAGCTTTGTACAAGCTCAGCGTAGTTTGGGGCTAGATAGAGTTTTGTGGAATATCCACAATATTTTTAATTAATTTATTCAATGAAAAGATAAGTCTACAGCCGTGAAACAGCGGCCGCCGTATTTTAGGGACAAGCCAGGTTAAGGTTGTCGCTCTCTAAATATGAATATTTTACCAAGTCTTTTGTAAACGCTTACGACTCCCATCCACTTCGGTATTTTCCTTCAAAATATTTCTTTTCACTCAATGCAGCACTGGAAAGAGCAATTTAAATTGTATCACCTTGGAATACGGGCTACAATTGATTGTTTATGCATGTTTCTCAGTGGAGTAAAAGGGGAAATGCGTTGGTATGAATTTATGATAGAAACGGGTATACATCCTACATTTGACTGGAGGATATAACCATGTATCCTTAACGTGATGACTGAACATAAAATCTGAGGTTTCGCACGAAAAATTTTACTTAAAGATACACTTTTGTAAACAACAGCTTTTTCATCAAAATGTTTCTCTTTGTTGTATTGTTTCACTGGTTCTTTGAAGTGGATGGACTCCGGGTAGTACATTATAGGGCATGTTCCTGACCTTCGTGACATACGATTCTTTGTTATAGACGATGGTTTCCACTTAACATTAGGTGAACCATTTGCTTGTTGCACAAAAAACTACTTCCAGCAAATTTAAAACCAAACAAAAAACTTACAAGCCAGTTGCATACAAAATTATCTATGACTGAGCATGAATAAAAAAAAGTTTGATAAATGATTAAGCTTAATTTGCAAAAGGAATGTTTTAATCAAAAATGTCTAAAACAATTTTAAACTATGAATAAATGATAGCTGCTAGAACTTTACCGCGCTACTAGAGCACTTAAAATATGCAAAAATTCGGCTTACACTCAAAGAATTTTCATTAGGCCAAAGTGAATTTCATTTCCTTGGCTTAGTCGATAGCGAAGTTCGGAGTTCGGGTATTTTACGTCAGATATTAAAGGAATTCTCATAATCCATCACTTTACTGGTGCAAGCGACCGGTCGGTGCGATAAAAAGTTACTTAAAGATCAATCTGGTGACATACCTTTGTTTTAGTCTTATAAAAATTATTGTTACCGATTTGACCTTCAATACAAAGTATCTAATACTCCAAATTGTTTTTTTTATACTACTAGCTGATGTAATAAGCATATGGCCCACCTGATGTTAAGCGGTAACCATCGCCTATAACAAAGCATTGCCTCGTAGGTCACGCACGTCAGTTATTTATACATTTCGTAATACAACGAAAAGTACATTCCTTTAAGCAATGTTTCTAGTTTTTAGTTCTTATGGTGAACTGTGCCGAAATATCGGGAGTCAAAACTCACGCAATTAAATCATGGTTAATATCTCGTTGTTCATAGAAACAGTTTAAAAACCGCTAGTTTAATGTCATGTTAGTTTCAAAAATTATAACTAAAGTAACTTTGCATGGTAATCTTATACCTTTAAACGAGAAAATCTTGTATATATATAATATTTAGGATCTCGGAAACTGCGCCAACGATTTTCACGAAATTTAGTTTACAGGGGTTTTCGGGGGCGATAAATTGATCTAGTTAGGATTAATTTTAAGGAAATGATTATTTCACCTCGAGTTCAATAATGAAACTTTAACTGAATATGTGACTGCTCCTGCCATCTATTGACGATTGTGAGCAACTAACTGCAATCATATCCAGCAGATGGCGTTGGCATGACAGTTGGAATAAGCCAATAAAGATAATTATGACTCTTATGATTTCTTAAAAATACAAATTAACAATAAAAAATACCGAGCGAAGCTCCCACCAACTGCTAGTATTATATTAACAAAGGAAAAAATAAAGCTAGCTGATAGCCTGAAAAGAGAAAGCTAAAGTTATAAAAGCTATGCTCCTCGACAAAATATTTAAAAGCTCTTTTTAGACGACTAAAAAATATTTACAAAACACAATAAACAGTTTAGCTATCTGCAGACCGTTACAAACCATCTTAGATATAGCTCAACTGATCCAAATCAGTAAAAATTCTTAAATTTTTCCTCAATATTTATTCCTTTCATCTGGTTCTTAGTATTGAACCCACATAAGTCCGTTACGGTAAATATCTACAAAATATCGAGATAATATTATATTTCTAGAAAGCAATTTCTTCGAATCTGTTGACATCTAAATACCTACCCCTTATTTGTTATTTATTTAGTTTTATTAGTTTGTTACTGGTCATCATAAATAAATAAATACATATTGTAGACAACTCACACAGCAATATAGCCCCAAACTAAGCAGAGCTAAGGAACCAGAGAGCTGATGTAATACTTATATACATTAAAAGACTTCAAGACATTAGTAATAGCATTTATGTGTCAATAATATTGATACTGTTTGTATCACGCTTTTTTATGCTTCAATAGTGGTGGTTTTTGGTAGTAAACCTTTCACCACACTGGTTCGAAATAACCAGTGACTGGATAAAAAGAAGAAGAAAGAGAATCTTGAAATTTTCAAATTACATTATTGTCAAAATAGTTTGGTTTACGTTCATTTTGAATCCTGTACCCGAAGTCGGAGTTATGCTAACACATTTCGTTACGTGTTGTTTTCGTTTCGCCTATTTGTCTTTCTCTATTGTATGGAGAAAATATGAGATAGCAAAAATACGTTACGTAGTTAGAGTTGTGGTCTCATCTTTTCTAAATACAATAGACAGAGACAAATAGGAGAAACGAAAACAATATTTGGTAACGAAATGTTGTAAATGGGGTACTGATCCCTAATTACTTTTCGTTGCGGCAAACCGCATCATGTATAAACTTTTGTTCCATCACAGCTACGTATTTGAGTTTTGTTTTGTGCAACGTTGTAAAATATGTGTTCGGTTAAAAGAGCAAATTGATCAGCAGCCCGTATCGCGATTTGAAATCTGAATGAATTGTTTATGTTGCGACGCATTGCGTGTGGCTAGACGGCGCAAACTAAATTCAACAATGTTTTTTTAATCAAAATTGTATTTGCATCAGTAGGATTGCAAGGATCACTTTGTAACGTCTTAAAGCTAGGTTAGTCTAGGTGCCAGTTCCACGCGACCAAGCCTAGAAGAACCGGCAACAAACTACGTTAAAAACGGCCAAAACGGACATGCGTGGCGTTTCATGGAGGAGACTCATGCCCAGCTGTGGGTTAGTTGTACTGCCTATGATGATGATGATCTCGAGGTCATCAGAAAAAGTGTAGTGTTTACATAAAGGAAATGTACATTTTGCACGTCTTCAAGTTCAAATAAATTTATAAATTCCTGCGAATGAAATGACTTTATTTGAAAAAGCTACAGTATTGGACAACCCCAATTTGTTTCTAGTAAAAGAACAGCAAAATAGAGAGACTGTCACGCTGAGTTATGTTCATTCAAAACAGTAATATTTATGGTATTCCTAGGTTCCCCAATGTGTTGGGTATGCGACAATAAACACATCCGCGGGCACACTGCATGTTTCTATACCCAAATGCAGGGTCGGACTGGGGCGGAAGGGCCCAACTGGCAGACCACAAGCCCGGGGGTCTGTATCTCTATTTCTATCATATATCATATCTCTATCATATCTTTCTAATTGTATGAACGACCTATCTGATCTAGTTTAACATTTAAATAAATAAATAAATATCGCAGACAAGTCACACAACACTATTAAGCCCCTAACTAAGCAGAGCTTGTACCATGGGAACCATATAATAGATCACTGATATAATACTTATATGCATATTTTTTTTGTAAATACCCAGACAGAGAACAAACATCTGTGTTCACCACACGAATATTTGTCGGTGGGGATCGAACGCACAACCTACGGCGCAGAAGGCAGAGCTACCTTCAACTGAGCTGAGAGGCCGGTTTAACATTAATGGCCTTATATACTTACAAGCGTTACTTAAGTGTGACGCACTACTTAAAGTTCGCCCTGTCACTGTTGGACATTACCGAATGGTAAGAGATGACAGTTGCTTAAACACTGATTATCTTTTGAAAAACGCTTGTAAGTAATGGGTTTAGGTCGTACGAGCTGGGACCTTTTTTTTTTTTTTTTTTTTTTGTTGTCGGGGGGAAATCTGCTATCAGACACCTTACCGCATTTAAGGGATGCGGCAAGGTAGTGTGAGGTTGACGAACTCGTCGACTCACTAAAACCACCCCGGTGGCCGGCCTCGATGCTTAACAAAGACTCCAGGTCCCCTAAACGGCTTTCGCTGGAGTCCTTATCGCATATTGCCATTTGAAGCACGTCCCGGGAGAATGACACCCACAGTCACGATCCCAGCACTAGCGGTGCTACGGCAGCACATACCACAATGTGCCAGCCGCCCTCCCGGAGTCCGTTATTGACCAGCCGGGCCCTTAACTCCGACCACCCACGGACCCGAAAGTCTCCCTGTTTGGCAGGGAGTACCACTCAGCCCCCTCACAGGGCAGGCCGTGCGAGGCGGCTGTTGCCAGCACCTCGCCTCCGCCGCCTTCTCCGAGCGGGATCGGCTCTCTCCCGATCTCGCTCAGCAGCCTCTTTCCGGACTAAAACCGTCTCACAGAAAGAAGCCACAGCCATCCACGCCGTCCTATCCGCCAACATAGCCTCAACTACGCTGGACAGAGATAGGTCCTGCCCGATCCTGTCGACCAGAATCCTGCGCTCCTCGCACCACGCTGAGCATTGCTCCAACGTGTGCTGCGCAGAATCACATTCCGATCCACAGTGATGACATCGTGGCGTCGGTTCACGTCCGATCCTACTCAGATACCCACCGAAGCATCCATGCCCGGTGAGTACCTGAGTAAGGCGATAGGTGACGTATCCATAATCTCGTCCCAGCCAGGCTTCAAAGTTCGGTGCAATAGCGCCGACGATGCGCTGGCGCGAGCTTCGCGGCTCGTCAAACCGCTCGCGCCACTCCACAAGCGCACGTCGGCGCTCCTGCACCCGCACTTCAGCAGGCGCAGTTCCACTCCCATCATTAGTCCGGAGACGCTCATATACGCGAGCATCCATCCTCGCCAAGATATCAAGGGGCGGAAACCGCGCCAAGATTGTCGCCGCCTCAAACGATATCGTCCGATACCCTCGTGCGATACGAATGGCTATAGGACGCTGTAGGCTGTTGAACAACATCCTATAGCGCCTAACACCCGCTAGTCTCCCTGACCAGACGGGTGCTCCATAGAGAGCCATTGATCGCACGACCCCTCCATAGAGACGGCGAACGCCCTCCCTGGGTCCCCCGAGATTTGGTAGCAGTCTATGCAGAGCACCCACCACCTTCTGGATCCGGGGGACAGAGCGCCTGAAATGCTCTCCAAAGTCCCAGCGACTGTCCAGAGTGAGGCCCAGGTACTTGAGGTACTGCCCCACCTGGACATCTACGTCACCCACGTGAACCGACAAGCTGGGTGGTTCCCTTCCCCTCGGGACTTTGTGGAACCACACCGCCTCAGTCTTGTGAGGCGCCGTCCGCAGACCCAGCTCGTGGACCCTACTTACCACACATGCCACTCCCCGTTCGGCAAGCTCCATGGCCCTCTCAAAATTGTACCCGCCGGCCAACACTAAAGTGTCATCCGCATAGCAGACGACGTGCACACCAACGGGGAGCTCAACGCGCAGGACCGCGTCATAAGCAAGGTTCCACAAGAGTGGGCCCAAAACGGACCCCTGTGGAACCCCGCAGTACACCTCCCTCTGATAAAGAGTACCATCCCTGCCCACATACTGCACACACCTGCCACGCAAGTATGCACCCACAATCCGCTGCAAGTAGAGGGGGACCCCGTGGAAAACGAGGGCCTCCCGTATCGCCCTCCAGGGCAAGGAGTTGAACGCGTTGACGATGTCTAGTGACACCGCCAACATCCTCCCGCCCCGGGACACCACCTGATCTGACAATAAACGGACTCTGAGAATCGCGTCCACCGTCGAACGCGCCTGCCGGAAACCAAACTGGTCATCCGACAGGTCGGGACCAATTCGCCGCAGATGTGTGCAGAGACGACCGGCAATTATTCTTTCGAATAGTTTGCCGGCCTCATCTAGCAAACATATAGGACGGTACGCAGAGGGAGAGTCTGCGGACCTGCCAGCTTTCTTCAGGAGGACCAACTTGGCCTCCTTCCACTCTTTAGGGAACACGCTGTCACGTAGGCAAGCATTAAATAGCCGCCTTAGGTGGTTTCCCAAACCGGCGGACAGAGCCAGTGCCAAAGCCTTTCCTGGAACTCCATCCGGGCCAGGCGCTGTGTTCCGGGCACTAAGGCGCTTCACAGCTCGGTCCAACTCTCCTTCAGTCACCCTCAGTTCATCGTCCCAGATGGTCGGGCTCGATGGTATCGACGGTGATGAGGAGGGATCGTCCTGTACCCTTGGGAAGAGCGAGTCCACGACAGCTCCCACGAATGCAGGATCCAAGGTTTCCGTCAATGGAGGGACCCACGGTCTGAGCTTGCCCAGTACCATCTTGTACGGGCGCCCCCATGGATCCCTATCCAATCCTTCTAAGAGTTCACTCCAGGCCCGAGACTTAGCCTCAGCAATCGCCACCTGGAGTGCCCACTTAGCGCTTCTGTATACCCCGTAGGCTTCATCTACTTCCTCGGCAGGTGATCGCTGCCTCCTCCGGGCTCGCTGGTACAGGCGTCGGGCACGTAGGCACGTCTCACGTAACCTCGCTATATCCTCCGACCACCAGTAAACTGACCCTCGCATGGTAGGCCTGGCTCGAGGCATTGACACGTCACAAATCGACGTCATCGTGGCCCGAAACCAGGCCGCCTCTCCAATAGGATCGGGTGGATCCTCTTGACTTTCCGACCAGGCTGCGACGATGGCGGCAGCTTTAAGTAAATCTCTGTCGAGCCGCTTGAGAGCCCATCGTCGCGGTGGACTGTTAATGCTGCGCGACACACGACCGGGGGGGCGGAGGGCCACATCCATAAATATGTGGCGGTGATCAGATAGTGTGACCACTTCTTCCGCAACTCTCCATCCCGAGACCAGGTGTGTGGCAGAAGGAGTCGCCCAGGTAAGATCCACGATCGACTCCCCCTGCCACCTCACACAAGTGTTTACCGACCCCTGATTTAACAACCGAAGGTCCAAATCAGCTGCCCAATCAACCATTTTCCTTCCCCTTGGGTCATCTCGAGGACTCCCCCACTCACGCGAGTGAGCGTTGAAATCGCCTAAGACGAGCACAGGACGCGGTAGACATCTGCGTATGCAGTTCCCTACCGCGTCCAGATACACCTCGTACTCGACGATGGAACAGTTCGGAGAGATGTAACAGCCAACAATAGCTAGGCGACCCCATTCTGTGGCCACAAAACCCTGTCCCTTCTCTATAAGGGCACAGTGAGGGTCGCCTTGGCTACCACCCCAGTATATGGCAACAGAGTCCAAGTGGTCACCGAACCACCGTGGATGGTCCGGGACATGGTAGGGCTCCGCGATTACTGCAAGTGCAATCGACCACTGCGCGAGGGTTTGCTGAAACAAATCCTGCGCGCCACGGCAGTGGTTCAGATTGCACTGGAGGATTCGAAGGGTGTGATCCATTACGAATCGTCCATGCCCTCCTGGGGCAGCGGGTTTTCACCCGACTGAGCGGCCCCCATTGTTGGGGCAGCTTTCCCTTCCGGTGCTGGGGCCGAGCGAGGAGACTTCCTCGTGCCTTTAGGAGGGGTACAGCTCTTGCTCCCCATCCTATGGTCAGCCTTACAACCCTTGTCTGAGCACAGTGGACACTTGTGCGGGTTCGTGCATTGGCTCGCCCGATGGTCGGGTTCACCGCACGCGTAGCACAAGTGGCTGCGGTCTACCGTGCTCAGACACTTGCTGCGTACGTGCCCGTACTCCAAGCACCGGAAGCACTGGAGTGGTCTCGAGGTCAAATAATCAACCCGAGACGCGACCCAACCCACAACGACTTGTTTGGCAGCGGCTATCTTCCGCACGGAAGCTAGGGGGCAACGTATCCATACCGTTCCCTGGGCAGTGCCTGAGCGACGAATTTCACCCACCCGCACGTCAAGGACTGAACAGCCTCCAGCCCCAGCAACAGCAGTTTGCACCTCCTGGACTGTGACGCTGGCGTCCAGGTCTTTCAACCGCAACTCCCCTGTTTTGATTGGGCGCGCAATTAGCACTGCCAAATCATTTAAGGCCAAGCGCATGCGTTCAGCCAAGTTATCTGCTTTGGAGGCGCAGTCGGGTCCTGACACTTCCAAAATAAGCGCTCCCGTGATGGCCGTTCTTGGTCGAACGGTGTCAATGCCAAGTTCAGCCAGGTTAATGCGAGCCTTAGCGGCCGCCATGAGTGAAGCGTGGGTGACGCTGGAACCTTCCGGAATCGTCACCGTAATCGCTGCAGACGTAGGCAGCCGCGTCGGCTTCACCTTACTCCCCTCGTTTGAGCCAGCCTTTTGTCCAACCTTCGAGCTTGCCTTTGGGCCAGCCTTTGAGCTAGTCTTTGGACCAGACTTTGGACTGGCACTCGGCCCAGGCCGCACCGACTCTGTCGTGGCAGTTTTCTTTTTTCGAGCCCGCTTCCTCCCCGTCACTGTCGCCCACGAAGACTCAGGCACCCTCGGCACCTGATCCTCCACAGTCTGCGACTGCACAGGTGGCAGGGAGGTTACTGGTGCAGGTCGGGCGTTTGCCTTTACCTTACCAGCCGGCCCTTTTTGCGCTGCTGGAGCAGCGGCACCCCTTTGGACTGAAGGAGGCATGGCACCCATAGCCACCGCCAGCTTCCTGTCCATTAGAGCACCGATACGCTCCATAAAACGGCCTTCCCATTCTCCACCAGTAGCAGGAGGAGTCATCGCCTCTGGTGCGGCCATACTGGCATCAGCCCTGGCCTGAGAGCTGGCCATCTCTTCCACCTTGGCAGAGAGTGTTGCCATTTGGGCCCGCAACTCTGCATTCTCTCCCTCAAGTCTCTTGACGTTTGCGTCAACTGCCGCACGGTTCAAGAGCTCCGTTGAGATTGCTGCCGCCCTCCTGGCAGCCACTCGCAGACCCTTGATAAAATCGCTCTTCAAGCTCTTCGACTTGTCTGCGATCTTCTCAATGGTCTGCAGTTCTACCAACATGCAGGCGTCCAGATCCTGGGAGCGTAACGCCCGCATTTCCTGCGCCAGGACTTCAAGGGATGGCAAGTTTGCCTTCGACCGCTTGTCCTCCGGTATGACTTGGGGATTGAAGACATCGTCTTCGCCTCCCTTGTCCTTGAGGAACATGGCCCGCTTGGACCCCTGCGGGTCCGCGGCGACATGTCCACCATCCTCCTCGAGCTTTCGCCCTCGCTTCCTAGTAGCACGGGTAGTGACACCCGACACTGACGAAGCTAGAGAGGAGAAAGACACAATTGAGCAGTCCGACTCCTCCCCCACATCACTCGCCATCGATAGTGGCGTCGCTGGTCTCGCGAAGCTCTTCTTCGCCGAGGCTGCAGCCCCCTTTTTACGTGAGCTCCCAGAGCCCACGGAGCGTTTGTTGCCCCCCCCCAGAGTACGAGGGGCAGGATGACGAAGCATCGCGGGACTCTCCGGCGTCTGAGACGCCGGTACCCGCCTGGGGTTCTTTTTCGCAAACAACTCTATTTTCCATTTTGGTTTTCCTCTTTGAGGGGTGAGATCCCCGAAGGTCCGCAGTAGCGGCTGGTTATCCGACCAACCCACCTGGGTGGCAACCCCTCCCTGAACCCCTTAAGCAAAAGTTCACGGAGGATCTGCCAGACAGGTGATTTGTCACGCTGCGGTGCCGCTCCAAACATCGGGTTTTTTTTTATTGAGGAGAACTCCTCACAATCCAGGCAGCAATGCCAAGGCCCTTAGACGCTGGCTAAGAAAAAAAATCCCCTTAGCCTGCTCGGTATCATTGCAAGTGCACCCCGAGCACGCCTCGCTTCGTCCATTGCGCCCTCTGCTAATCAGAGGGCGAGGAAAAGCTTCTATCCCAGTAAACGGCGAGAAAAGGTATGGGTTAACATCCCCTTTCTCCCCCTCCCACCCTTCAAAAGACACACACACATACACTCACACACACACCCACACACCCCAACCCCCCCCTGGTGTTTTGTCCGCGTCGGTGTGACGACAAATTCACTGATGGAAGCTGTCGGCACACCGAGAAACCCCCTATCCGCAACCCGGGGGACGCGCCACGTCGGTGTTCACCTCACCGCCCACTGGGACAACCCAGCAGGTCCGTGGACGAGCTGGGACCTAGCCAGCGCGGGCCTCCTATCCTACGGCTGCCGCAAGCCGCAAGCCTCGCAAGCCATGCTTGTGAGGGCCCGCGCAGTTGGGGCCCGGGCGGCAAATGCCATTTATATGGCTAGTCCGTCACTGTCCATGTGTGCATCTACACTCACCTATGTATGTGTGTGTGTGCGTGACAAATCACAATAGCATAGAATTGCATTCACGCCGGGACGTGACGTCTGTACAGCTGAATATTTCATAGCTTTTATTGTATTGATGCTGAATTTAAAAGTCTTATTTGTGGAAGATAAATATGTAAAGATGAACGCGAATATAATTTATTTACGAGTGTGCATCTCTTCTTCTTATTCCTGCCCAATGCCTTTATTACGAGTACCTATGCATCTTCCTGACAAAAAAACGAATGGTAAATAATTTATATTTTTCACTATTACGGTAAATTACAAACTCGGCTCAATATGTCTGTTGAAAAACAAAACGAAAATAAGACTAACGTGGTTTGAATCTTTCAATTTCAAAGTTCAAAGTTTATCATCATCATCATTATCAGCCTGAAAAAACTCACTGCATGACGTAGGCTACATAATAATATACCCTTCACATTTTTAGGAAGAACGATTCTGAGCCCTTTCCATCCACCGACTTCCCGCAATCTTAACAATGTCGTTGGTTCATCTGGTGGGTTGCCGGGGCGCCCTACGTTTCGTCTTCCGGTTCGTGGTTGTGGTTCAAGGTTAATGAGCTTGCCCCGATGCGCGGAGAGCGCATCGGGGCAAGCGAGCGGATAAGCATATATTTTCTACATAGCCTAAACTTGGCCTAATCCCAGCGACTGAAAATGGTGCCAGCCTTCCATGCTACCTCAATTACATTGAATCCAGAAGCGATGATATTTACAAAAATACAAACTGATACATCTAGCCCAATTGATAGCTATTTCAATCGTGAGCAAACAAATATGAAAGAACCAATAAAACCAATTCTATATCTCAACATACTCGTTGCTACTTTACACGCAAAAAATACCAAAATCCCACAGCAAATAAGAGCTATCTACGAAATTGATAGAAGACCTACGATAACAGAAAATGTTTGCAATAGTTGTGTGCAAAGAAATATTGAATCAATTTGTTTGTCCAATCGTAGCGGGACTGTTCGAGCATAAATCACAAATCACTATGAAATATTAGAATGTACCCATATGGGCACTGCAATCGGCGAGGCTGCGATTTGTCAGCGTCTCTAACATTTAGAATTTGAGTTTGACGATTTAGAAGATGATTTCTAAGAGGAACTGGAAATAGAAAATGAAATTATGAAAAATTATGAAACCTGGAAAAATTTAAAACTATGCAACGAAAATTTTAATTTATGTTTTTTTTTAATGGGCTACCGCTTGACCGAAATCTCATTTGATGTTAAATGATGATGCAGCAAACATCCAAATGATAGGTATTCGGAAAACAGACCCGGCAACGAGTTCTCAATAATATTAGTTTAATTATTATTATTAGTTTATTTAATATATTATTAATTATTATATCTTGTGTTGTGACATCTGAATAAACAAATTTTTAATTTAATTTAATTGATTTTTTATTTTTTATCATCAGGTTCCATTCTGATGAAAAAAACATGGATATAAATCCGCTAAATCTAAGCCGTAAAATTACCATCTGGATCAAAACTTGATCCGCGCGCGATTTTATATTTTACTATACCAAAATATAGATTGTATGTCATGTAGGTTGGATTCGACAGCTACACATAAGCTCGGATATACCTACTTATAAAATATTTAATATTAGTGTCATTTATTTGTTAGTATCAAACTTTGATAGTAAAAGAATTACAATTCCAAGCAGATCTCCTCACATTTTCATGCTACTGCTGGAAGTTTCCATTATTCAGTAAGTTGACTGAGCTTCACCAAAATGAGTGTCAATCTCTTGAACAACACACGCGATAGGGCCCCATCATATCAGCCAATCACAAAGCACCTACACAAATCTAACCGAAACGTTGTTCCATCGAATCGCGCTCAAATGTATGCGCATATATTCTGCCTCGTTAGAGTCCCACTTTCAATGGCAAAGATGCGCAGTTGCTGGATGTGAAATAATTTGGCACGCTGATTATTTTGGTGCAATCAGTTGGTGGCAATTTGAAATGATTTGACTAGAGGGATTCTGGGTTAAAATACACCCGCATTGAAGATTACACCATTCCTTTTTCTGCCATGAAGCAGAATTGCTGTGTATTGGTTTGAAGGGTGTGGATGGCGGTGAAATTACTGGCACGTGGATCTGAGTGCAATAAAGCCATAAGACTTTATTGAAACAAACTGACAGGTGACTTAACCCTTAGCTTAGATGTGCATGAGCACATCTAAGCTAAGGCTTAAGTCACTTCTATCGGCATTATGCCGAGACAAATTTGGGCACAAGCAACACAAAAGAAGACAGTCGTTTTAAAAACTAACTCCAATACGGTATCATTTCATAGAAAAGCAATACGTTATTAAAACATATTTATTATTGTACGTCTGGAACGGACAAACTGTGAAAACTGTACCTACCTAGCCATAGTCTGTACAACAGTTATGCAATAAATATTTCTGATTTCTGATATTTTTTTTAATTTAATCTAATATTATTTTAGGTCAAATAACTAGCTCTATAGTTGGCTGTTGATCTGTAAAATTAGTAATAAGTACCTACTCCCTTTGGAAATAAAAGGCTTATTTATTTATAGTTGGCTGTCATAAAGAAACAGTAAATAAGTAAATGTTCCACCGACATTACTAAGCATTTGGTTTGCTAATAAAGCTATAATAACATCGCTTCTAGTCCTCATAACTCAATGTACAGATTATTCCGAAGAATATCGGGAATTTATATTCTAACGATGGCCAGTAATTGGAATTTTATATCCCAGTTGGAGTCCCATCCAACATAATTACGGGGACGCAGACCAGAATAAATACGATCCCTCAATTCGTATGGCGAGATGGTATTGAAGAATTGAATTGGGGTACAATTTCTGAATTAAAGATAGAAGGAAGTTGGTGTTATATTTTATCATCTATACAATTCGAAGACTTATTTATTCATATAGCTCTGAAAACTATAGGGATATGCTACGGTTTTTTTTTGACATTTTATTAGGTATTTTTAGAAAAGTGCAGGCTTAAAAGAACTTTGAGTCCTAGGTTTCTGCTTTAACCCGTAAATGCATCGAAACACACTTTAAAATGTCTATGGGACCTATCTGGAAGTAAAATCATCCAGAAAAAAATGTTACTTCTAATCGGCACATAAATAGCAAAGTTATGCGTTAAATACATTAAAAAAGAAGCTTTTTTATGCTACTCTAACTACTACTGAGTGAAAGATGTCATGAATAGCCCTGTTAGCCGTCATCTCTGCATACAATGAATGAATGAGTGAATGAATGGGAATGGAGGAAGGAGGGTGAAAGACATGTTGTGCCGACCCCATCTAAAGTGGGATAAGGGCAGGAAGAAGAAGGTCAAAAACAGCTAACAACGTGTCATGTAAGAAGTAAGAAACTCGATACCCAAGTAAGCTACAGAACTCATTCCACTTTCAATGCTAGAGTAAACCAAACGTAACTCAGAGTAAGCTAAGCAAACACAACGGGATCCGAACCGTTCGCTCAACATTTCCATGAAACTTTTATCAGGCGGAGCGTAGTACCAAATTATTTATTTGAGTACGTTCATTTTATGGTGCTTCCGGTTTTTTCGGTTTAGAAGTTTATTTGAATTGGATTCTGGGTTTTAATTAAACGTTTTTATTGTTGACGGACGTAATGAATTTAAATGAGTGAATAAATCAACGAACATTGTTGACTTTGAAACCGACAACGGCAATTTGCGTTGCTGCCTAATTCTTTGAAAGAAAGTAAGTAAAATTATACTTAGATAGATAGAAAATACTTTAATGATTACCAAAACTTATAAATAGACAATGATACAAAAAAACTTAAAAACGATTTGTATGAACAATAGACGGTCTTATCGCTAAGCAGCGGTCTCTACCAGACTACTTGTCTACAAAGAAAATAACAAAATACAATTTGAAACAGTAGAGCTATCTACAGACCGTTATAAATTATCTAGAGATAGCTCAACTGATCCAAATCAGTACCAATCAGACATGTCCCCAAGACGCTGAATAAAAATGCTGATGCGCTGCTCCAGATATTCACCAGCCCCTTGGGTGGTTTCATCATCATTATCATCAGTGATGGGGTAGGCTTGAGACGCCCAAATGTTGTTTAAAAAACACGCAAGTGCTGCAATGGCACCTGTCTGCCTATTGTTCATATTTTATTGAACCTAGCTTAGGTTCAATAAAATTGTTTTCTTTCTTTTTTTCTCTTTTTCTTTCTTTCTTTCTTTCAAGAGTAGACAACTTTGATCAATCATAATTCCAAACAAAGCCTTGTTGTTTTATATTTATTTTACATAATGTACATAGGCTATTTGCTTGGGATACAAAACCACTCGTAAAAAAAACCCCATGATCGTACGAAGTGAGCATTTTTCTATGAATAAATGCCCATCTTCCGGCATAGATGAATCGTTACTACGTGACGCGACGAAATTCGTCACGAAAACTGAAAAATTGCTTCATAATAAATTGAAGTTCTGTGTGACTAGCGAATGCCTCTTACTTTGCTCGTCAGAACATTTCCACTGAACATGGAATGCCCCCATAATAAAAGGCTTGGTGTGTTGGTTGTATATACTTACATAGCCTAATAAAGTCTGTAAGTTTACTAACACAAATGGACCTTGTCAGATCAATTATTATTATTATTATGTGCCCTCTAGGTCCCACTGCTGGGCAAAGGCCTCCCCCCCATTCCCTCCAGACATCGCGATCCTGGGCTACGCTTGTCCAGTCCGTCAGGAAACCATCAAAGTCGTCTCGCCATCTCCGTTTTCCGTTTTGGTCTGCCGCAATAAATAATAATAATAATCTTTTCGGGCTAAACGATGTCGAGCCTTCAAAAGGCTTTAACGCGAGTTCTCCGCAATGTTGTCGGTCCATCAGAAGTGATGAATCGTAGTTCTTTGCTTCATCTTCAGATTCGTATTGTTATGCTAAAACATTTGTTTCCCATAGAACTTTTTTGTGTGCACTAATTTCTTAGTTTTTTTAAGGTTTCCCAGGTTTGATCACATGGTTTGCTGGTGCTAGTGGTGTGATCCTGGCGATTTTATCAGATCACACTTTGACTAATACATTTTATTTACAACAGAATATACATTATTTACAAAAACTATTATTATAAAACATGAAATTATTAAAAAAAAAATTACATTTTATTGAAACTAGAAAATGTAATACCTCTGTCAGGTAGAAAACAGAGTTCAGATCACCGACCGCAGGCAATGTGCCCAAAAGGCTGGCAACGTTACCTCTTTGAATAGCTAAGCTAATTATTTGCCCTAAGTAAGCGCCAGTCCTTTGGTCACCAGTCTCAACTTTGACTTCGACTTATTTGTGCTGTTTATAAAATAAAACTACCCTCTGAATTTTATTCTAACATGGACTATACGCTTATTGTCAGTCAGTCAGTTTCATACCAATTTTATATATCTATAAATGGACTGGGACACGATATTTTTCACTGCGATAATAATATCATCGATGTTTCACTGTGATAAATGTGATGACGAAGATTTTGTGAAATCCTTTGTATTCGTTTTCTGCTTCAGGACAAATTTGCAAATATTTTATTCTATCACGATCATTATAAATTACTAGCAGTATGAGTTATTCCTATTTCGTCCCACAAGCTAAATGTCTCATTAATGACCAAACCAGGAATAACTAATTTATTTATATTTTCATTCCTGTTTCGTCCCACTTTTTTTGTATGTGCATCAAGGGTCTTGACTGGGCATAATGAGAGCTACTGTGAGGAAGCTAAGCACTGGTATTCTGTCAAGACTGGAAACCAAAACCGTAAGCATAATGTATTTTGGCTAGAGTAGCCCGACCGAATATTTTGGCTATAGTAGCCCGACAAAGTGCGTAATTTGGAATTCCACACGCAGACATGCTAATCTGAAACCAACCACATCCCTCTGCTATTCGTTGAACAGCAACACATCGCTTTATCACTATGGCTGTAATCCACCCTGTAGGCACCACAAGCTCTGTCTGGCTCTGTCTTTGGCTCTGGGCGTCGATTCCAGCAACACAAAGTCAAGTAATCGCGTAAATTGATGTGAGTTGTCAATTTTTGTTTAAAAAATTTGAAAATGGAACGCGGATGCAGCGATCACTCAATCGAACCGTGTTGCTGGAATTGACACCCTGGTTTTGAGTCTGTGTGAGTGCTCACCAGTGTGTATTATACTGTGTGTGTGACGTTTCGACGTAGGATTTATTTAGACAGCACTCACACAGACTCTAAACCAGAGCCAAAGACATAGCAAGACAGAGCTTGTGGTAGGCTTACTGATGCCTACGTATCCCCAAAGTGGAAGCATTATACTGCAGAATCCGTTGCGTTCCGCGATTGAATATTATAATACAAAGGGGATTTGCAGTTAATCGCGGTTTAAGCCGTTGATTGAAGCTAAACTTTCCGCTAGCCAAGTTCTGAAAGTAGGGCTGTCAGATTTCTGGTTTACTGTCGGTATGAATAGTCATAGCTCAAAGAACCGACAACCGTTGGGGAATAAAGGTTCTCGAATGGCGACCACGAACCGGAAGACGAAGCGTAGGGCGCCCACCCACCAGATGGACCGACGACATTGTTAAGATCGTGGGAAGTCGATGGATGGAAAGGGCTCAGAATCGTTCTTCCTGGAAATGTGTAGGGGAGGCCTATGTCCAGCAGTGGACTTCTTCAGGCTGATAATGATGATGATGATGATGATGAATAGTTATGGAGTTGAATAGTTTTGTACAACTTGCTGATCGAACAAGTATATGACCTGGTATTAAGTGGTGCAATGCCTAAAAGAACACATCATTATGTCAGGAACGTGTCCTACAATGCACTGACTGTAAATAAAATATAAATAAATATTGCAGCCAAGCCACACAATACTATCTAGCCCCAAAACAAGCAGAGCTTGTACTATGGGAACCAGGTAGCAGATTTTTGCAAATACATACTTACAATACGAGTACAATATAACACCCAGACCACAGATAAGATAATACTGTGACGCCGTGCTGACGTAACTACGTGAAGATTTTTGTTCGACATTTAAATGTTACCAGAAAATTCTAGTAGCGGCGAGTGCCTTCTTTAAGGAATTCAAATAAAGAACCGAAAGTTCTGGACTAAAACAAGAAATGATACAGGTAGGGAAAGACGATCGGAATCCAACAGAAGAAAACGAAATGACTATCGAAATTCAATAAAGGACAATCGAAATTCCGGGTATATAAGGAGCTGCAGGCGCGTCTACGAGCAGTTCAGTGGAAAGTGATCTGAAGAAAGGAACAAGAAGAAAAAGTGAAAAAGTGGAAAAGTGAACAGTGAAAGTGAATAGTAAAGTGAACAGTGAACAGTGAAGTGAAGTGCAAAGTGGTGAAGTGCTCCCAGTGGACTGTCAGTGTTCGGAGCACAGCGTTGAACCGTGTAACGCACAGTGCGCGGGGACAGTGTCGGACAGTGCTACGCGTTTCGTGCAGTGCTACGCGTTCAGTGCAGTGTTACGTGTTCGTAGTGCAAATAAATCGCTACTTTCGGTAAACGTTCGTTTCCTTCCAATCCCTGTACCCACTTCCGTAACAATACTATACTAGTACCCAGACACAGAACACACATCTGTCACCACACAATTAATGTTTGTTCTCGGTGGGGGTCAAACCCACGACCTACGGTGCAGAAGGCAGAGCTACTACCAACTGTGTCCACATCAACTTCAGCCTCACGTGTCAGTATTTGAACCGGCACCCACGACGTCACGACAAAGTGACGTAAGCCAGAAATGCTTAACTTGCATTTCTAGTTTCTAAAGTTCAAATAATGCGTCGTGTAACACTGAAGATAGTTTTGACGTGACAACGTCTTATAATTCGATAGAGCCGGCTGCACGCACGAAAAAACATGACTCATGCGGCGTTACCTCGCTCTGAGGCGTTCTATTTAAGGGTTTAAGTGCAAGCGAGAGCGCTCAACGAGCAACAAAGAGGCACGCACGGCCGCGTTCGGCAGCGTTCGACATCTGTCTCTTTCCTACTTGAGTGAGCGATGCGTCCGCGTGGACAGCTGTATGACGTTGTCACGTTCAACTATCGTCAGTAAGCCGTCTTTACAGACAGCCGATTTTTTTTAACTTTATTTGAAAATTCGCTTTCAATTATAACAAATATGTAGCAACCCTAAAGTCCAGAGATTACGAGTTAACTGCAGTTAGTAGAGTTTCAGTTTGCATCGTACATTTTGGAGGTATTGATGGAGAAATTCCCATAGCATCTTGGAATTATGAAGTTACCGGATTAATACACGCGCCGCAGAACCAGATTCCATCCTCACCACCTGGTTGGCTGATTTTCTACAACTGCTCGTTTTTGGTGGTCCTCTAACACAAGTATTTTCTTACTTAACAGAGGGCCTCCAAATTGTGAATTTCTGCTCATTATTTTGGCTACAGATTTTTTTTTTTTTTTTTTTTTTGCCGTGCACGAGTAAGTTGTGGATTGAACTGCCTTCTGCAGCTCTGACTCACCGTAAGTGCTAAACATAGTCTATATCAAAGCATTGCTACGTAGGTCACGCACGTCAGGTACGTGCCCTACGGTTTACTGCCTTGCGTCTATTAACATGAGGCATACATTATATATATTCAGCCTCACGTGCCAATAATTTCACTGGCACCTACTTCAAACCGAAACACAGCAATTCTGCTTCACAGAAATAGGCATGGTGGTAGTACTTCCCCGGGCGAGCCCTTCACAAAGAGCTCTACTACTAAATAAATAAATATTGTGGACAATTCACACAACACTACCCAGCCCCAAACTAAGCAGAGCTTGTAATATGGGAACCGGATAGCTGATATAATACTTGAATACATTTTTTTTTTTTGTAAATATATACTTAGAATACAATAGAACACCCAGACAGAGAACAAACATTTATGTTCACCACACAAATATTTATTCTCGGTGGGGATCGAACCCACGACCTACGGCGCAGATGGCAGAGCTACTACCAACTGAGCTAGAGGCCAGTCAAATGAGTAAATAAACGTTACTAATGCCCCGGAGCGAGGCAAATTGTTTTATGCACCACGTCCGCTCGATATCGGCCTGCGCACATCTAGGCGATGGCGATGGCGATCAGTGAAACGCTCTCAAATATTGCTGTCATATTTGGCAGCGTTTCCTTGATCGCTATCGCAGAGCGCTTAGATGTGCGCAAGGCTTAGCGGATAATTTGTAGTTCTAGATATAGTTCCGATGACACAGTTGTGCGCTTGTTGATCGTTACTAGTTCTATTTTGGTTCTCTTTGGCAGACTAACAGTAGGTAAGCCTACCACAAGCTCTGTCTGTCTCTGTCTCTGGCTCTGGTTTTGAGTCTGTGTGTGTGTTGACTAAATAAATCCTACGTTAAAACGTGACACACACAATAATAATGCACTGGTGAACACTCACACAGACTCAAAACTAGAGCCAGAGACATAGCCAGACAGAGCTCATGGTAGATCTATAGGCAAAAGTTAGTTACCCTACTTTTCCTTACTTTATTTGCCATTTCGGTTATCGCCCATTGGAAAGCCTCTTGTCACTTTTAGATAAATAATACCTGCCTGATCCACTCTAAACTCAATGCGATGTGCACATAGAAAACTGGTTATCGGCGCCTACTTAAGCTTACTTGAAATGGCATAGTAATCCGGCTGCGCCAAGTTTTAACATTGTTAGGTTCTGTCAAATGAAACAAATATCATACAAAATAATATAAGTTTCAAAAACTTGAGAAACCGACACATGGTTAAACGACTGAACCGATTTTGATGGAATTAATCTTAAAGTATACCAAGTATGTCTTGCAGATAAAATATTTTAAATCGGCTCTTAAATGACAAAGTTATACTATAAAAAACATTTTAAAAAAATACAACCGGATTGAGGATCACCTCCTTTTTATTTGAAGTCGGTTAAATATAATCTGCAAACAGTGATCAGAAGAGGCGTTATTTTTTTCATGTGTTTATAATAAAAAATAAATAAAATAAATCATGGCACGAATGCCGAATGAAGTTAAAACTTGAACAATTACCTACCTGCATTCGCAATTATTTTCCAAAATGCAGCTCAAATTCGTTCTTCCTGGAGATGTTCGTGTAAATGTATAATAATCCAGCATTAGAAGAGACAGCCTAAGAAAAGTTACGAATGTAACTCTAGTGCAGGCAGTCTGTTTTCAGTGTGACTGCGGCCGGATCTACAAAAAGAACCTTTCATCCACCCAATAGAGTAATTACATTGAAAGAGGTTCTTCGAAAAAAACCTAATTTGAACGTTGAAAGAGGAACATCCGGGAACATTCGCTTGTTGCCTGAGTAAACAGTTTTTAATCAAATCACGTTTTTACAAGCTGATTTTGCCGGAGAATAATAAATTTGTCTTTTATTGCCGGGATGTTTTTTTAAGAATATTGTTACATCTTTTTTAGAAACATTTAGATTAGGTACAGTGGGATGCAGCTCAAGTTACCTAAAAACAAAGAAAAATGACGCTTACTGCAAGGACATAAGAGCTAGCAGTGTGTAGTCTGATGCGTATCCTTGTGTACATTAAATATTTAGAGATTTTAGGCAAGGGTTTTTTTAAAGATAAAAAGGAAAGAAAAATGGATCCTCTAGACCATTGATTCCCAACGTGGTCCAGGTGGACTTCCAGGGGTCCATGGGAGACTCGACGGAGGTCTGCGATGGCGTAACAAAAAATGGGGGCCCACAATTCGTAAGCGGGGGTCCACCAAAATGTATCTAGTTTCGATAGTGAAGAACTAAAATGTTGGGTTGACTTCACCTATCAGTGTAGGCATTTTATGTAACTTAGCAACTGTTACTTGTTTTTTTTTCGAAAACTGTTAATTCGTGGTGGTAACTCAGTCGCAACGCTTATGTCTATAGTTAGATCTAATGTCCATAACTTTTGTCGGAAGTATAGTCAAAATGTAGCTGCAGGGCAGGGGGTCCAGGCAACCAGCAAAATTTTGAAACTGGTCTATGAGAAAAAAAAGGTTGGGAACCTCTGCTCTAGACCATTCTGCTCTATCGTCGCTTACCATCAGGTGAGATGGTCTATCTGTATTCTATTGCAATTTTTGCAGACTCCATGGATTAATATTTTAAGACCACAGATATATTTATGTGGCCTATCTTTCTGTTATTTTGTATGTTTTTTTAAACTACTTCTAGACAACCACTTGAGGTGTAGAGGTTTTTTTACACTACTTGACTCTAGACAAGCAGATGGCCCTCTTGAGGTGTAGTGGTAACAATCATCTATAACAAAGCCTGCCTCGCAGGTCACGAACGTGTTACAGTATTCAGTCTCAGTACCTGTAATTACACCGGCACCCTCACCTTTCAAACCAAATCAACAACAGAAAAGTTAAAGCAAAAATGACTAATTTAAGTCTACTTAAACCAGAGCTAAATCCCACCCGATGGACCGATGGATCAGATGGATGGAAAGAAGAAGAAGGAGAAAGAAGAAAATATTTTTATTTAACATAACATACACAGAACGGAACACATTTCAGAATCGTTCTTCCTGAAAATGTGTAGGGGAGGCATATTATGTCCAGTAGTGGACTTCTTCAGGCTGATGATGATGATGATGACTACGTAAGCAAACAAACCATTATTTTGTCACGAATTCCGAATAATACCTATTAGGATTTTGGAATATCTGTTATTAAATCCGATTATATATAATTCGTTTTCATAATTACGGAATATTGCAACACAGCAAGTTTCATTAATTTTATAGTACAATTTGTTTGTGTAATAAAAAAAATATTTTAAAGATTATCCTTAATTAATCAGTGCTAGAGCTGAATGAAAACCAATAAAAGCCTGCGCACATCTAGGAGTTGGCGATGGCGATCAGTTAAAACGCTGTCAAAATATGACAGTGATATTTGACAGCGTTTCAGCTGATCGCCATCGCCATTGCTTAGATGTGCGCTTTTAAGCACCAAATGGATGCATTTATGTTAATTTGAATATTAACGAAGCTGGCACGCGAATAAATAATATTATTTACTCAATTTCATTAATACTTAAAATTATCATAGTGTAAAAGCTATAAAATATTTATGTGCTGCAGCCATTAATTCAACCAAGTTAAATTATAAGCTTTTGTATGTGGCTTTGTTTTTGTTATAGGCTCGTTGTTTAGTGAAATTCAAATTAAAAAAAAATGTATCATTTGCATCACAAGAATCACTTTGAAACGTCATAAAGTGAGGTGAGTTTAAGTGCCAGTTCCACGCGACCAAGACTAAAAGAACAGGCTACAAACTACGACTTAGTTCTAAACGTTTTTTGGTATCTTTTTACAAACTAAAAAAGGGCTCACTAACAAGCAGAGTCTACACAAAATGAAATGAATATTTGGAAAACGCCTCTGAAGAGCATAACTTGTATGAAAATGACATTCGTTTGACGTGAGCATCTGTCAAACAAATGTCAGTTTTATAGAGTTTATCTTTCTTCATGCGTATTTCACATTACCGGGGATAGACCCACAGGATATTGTCTTGTTCCATAAGGAAATGTAATTACTTGTTATAGCATGGGTAACCACTATGCATCAGGTGGGCCTTAAGTTTGTTCAAACACCTATTTTCCATTAACAAAACATAAGTAAACAAACAAGAATAAGTTCATGTGAATCCTTTGGCCGCAGACATCAAATAATCACTACTTCCGTGCAATAAAAGCACAAAATACTAAAATACTCATTCCCTCATTGAAAAAACATGGAAATTGCTTACCTCTGCATCAATATTTCACTTCCGCTCAAATCATGCCGATTCGAAACGGAAGTAATGTTTCACCACTATTTACAATTCACCCACACACTGCACCCGACTATTTGCGAGGTCAACCGACTCAGGTTGTTGTTAAATTGTTCTCAAATGGTTTTGTTTGAGTGCTTGTTTGATTCGCCGGTGTTTTTGGAATGTTGTTTTAGTTCGGCCGCGTAGAGGCTCCGTAGCCGTATCAGCGCTACGACGGTTCGTAGCTGACTGCTTGCTACGAGATCAACTTGTTACTAAAAAACGTAGGTAAGTACAAGAAATTCAATATTTCCTTATTTTTACATCCAAATCAATTCTATCTATCATAATTCAAGGGATACAAGCATACAAATCGGATTTGTTGTTATTAAAATGGGTTTGGATACTAGTAACGCCATCTATTAGTGTTCTTGCGAAGTTACTTTAGTACTGTAATTCTATAAGCTACCGTGAAACTACATTTTATTTAACGAGCGTTTGCTTACGAAACAGGTACACATCTCTAATCCCTAGGCACGGTTGACATACCGACTAACCTTTTAGTAATAGCGTATTTAACATACTCTTTGTAAGTAAAATATTTAACATACTTTGCACTGTTTCTTGTGTTTTATACATTTTGTAAATACTTGTTTTAATTTGTTAGATTTTTTGGGTAAATAAACAAGTAAGAGAGATTAAAAGTAGTAAAAAAATAAAAAATAAAGATTAATATAACTTCAAGCCTATGAAAGTTCTCTTTTTAAGGCTCTCTGATTGCGTTTACTGGCACGTGAACATCTGTATGCCTCAAGCTTATCGATGGACACAGGGCAGTGCATCGTAGGGCACGTTCCAGACGTGCGTGACTTACGAGGCAATGCTTTGTTATAGGCGATGGTTACCACTTAACATCAAGTGGGCCATATTCTTGTTCCATCAGCAGTTGTATAAAAAAACCATTTCCTCAATTTGGTTAAATTAATCATAATGTTTTTGCATACTTTGAGCAAGAACAATAATAAAAAATATATGAATATTGACTTTGTCTTACTTTTAGGGTTTCTAAATGTTGCCTATGAGTGTGCAAATAAAGGTTATAGAAAAAGTCTAAGAAACTCATTTCTGAAGAATATACTTTTTTCAGCATAACATCGTATCTCCAACTTTGCGAGTTAGGACTATCTATCTCGTCTATCTGACAACTTGTAACTTTTCTGATAAAAAGGGTTGTACGTTCTGGAAGGCTGCTGACGTGTTTAAGATAACTTTAAGTATTAGAAGGTAGATGTAGTAGTAGAGCTCTTTGTGAAAGGCTCGTTTGGGGAAGTACCACCGCCATACTATGTCTATTTCTGCCGTGAAACAGCACCGAGACACAGCAAGTATCTCGGTTTGAAGGGTGTGGGTGCCAGTGAAAGTTCTGGCACGTGAGGCTGAACATCTGTATACCTCAAGTTGATAGACGCAGGGCAGTGCATCCTAGGGCATGTTCCTGACGCGCGTGGCCTACGTAGCAATGCTTTGTTAAGCATTTTTGCATTTTTGTTGTTTGTTTGTTGAATATTATGTGGTAGCCATCACCTATGACTACCACTGACTGTGTGATGACTATGACTATGACTATGAAAGACGTCCATGGACGTGCTTTGTGAGATACTGCTACAGTAACCGTTCAACAGCAGGTTGCTTATTTTCTGACTTGTTATTATGATAAAGTCACAACTCATATTATTTTAATAAAGTATATGTAATGGCATTTCAGTAAAAAAATATTGCTACGAAATGCTTTTTTTGGTACAAGAAGTAAAGTCATTCTGGCGTTTTGATAAATGTCTTAAAAAGATAAGGGTACTTTAGGGTTAAGTGAGTGAGCGTTGAAAACGGAAGTCTAAAAATAACTAAGTAAAAATGTCACGCTAAATAAAGGCATCTCAACCACCTGACTAAGAAGCATTCCCAAAAATCGGACACCGTCCTAAAATTACTCCCAAAATTCAAAAAAAATATTTTTTTCAGTTGTATCACAAGCATCAAAGTCGGACATCGTCCTAAAATTACTAACCAAAATTCAAATTCGATAATTTATTCATTCAGTTGTACCACAAGGATCACATCGAAACGTGATAAAGTGGTGATTCTAGGTGCCAGTTCCACGTGACGAAGCCTAGAAGAACAGGCAACAAACAACGGCTTGGTTCCTATCGATTTTTAGTAACCACATTCAACATTATTGTATGATATAAAATATGTAATAAATCACTTCTAAAATTTAGGTATATTATTAGGTTTAGTATATTTATTCCTTAAAGCTGTATCAATTTAATTTACTTGGATGGTTTTCATGCTAGTGTTTGATGCCCATTGCATTTCGATACTTTTTCGCACCAATCTATTTTTTTTTTATAAAAATATAACAATCACCAATAAATAAGTAACCATTATAGCGGCCATCATTTTGAGGTAGCCATTTTAAGAAACCCAGCTTTATCGGCAAAGTACATCCTATATTTCCTAAATTCTCGACCGGGCAGGTGTTACAAAGAGGTTCGTTAGTGGGGTAGGTTTGTCGACATTTTTCCCGCCATTTTCAGCGCGTGAAAAGCTCGTGGAAAAGCTCCAGTCAGCTCTGCGATTTTACTGATTGTAGTTTTTTTGTTGAGTATACTCTGGCCCTAATGTTTTATTATGGAAGATTTCTTCTTCTTCTTCTTAATGAATGGCATCTGTCCTTTTCGGATCAATTTTGCCAGTGTCGAGTAGTTCAATGAGAATGATGATAATATATTACATAGATAAAATACTTTTCCGTCAAATCGTCAGTCATCTGTCAGGTCGGCCCTATCTAATTGTCTATGGAAAAAATGCGGCCGTTTTTTCCAAATCCATCTGAAGCATTTTCGATCAAATAAAAATATCATATAATACACTTTAATACCAACTGCTAACACTGAGCTAAGACCTCAAGTAATGTTGATTAAAATACCACCGAAATTACATAAAAGAACTCAAAATAACACCAGAAAAACCATAAAAACCAAAAAGCTATGTTCCTTCCCGAAATGACAAAAAACTAATCCTATGAAAGATTTAGTGAAGTAATTACTGGTATAAATGACAGGAGATTCTGTTGACATAATCGCCATCCCATCATCATCATCATCATCATGATTATCAGCCTGAAGAAGTCCACTGCTGGACATAGGCCTCCCCTACACATTTCCAGAAAGAACGATTCTGAGCCCTTTCTAATTAAACATCTATAAATTTGAACTTAATTACGTAATAAGTACCTACTTCTATAGAGCGTGTTGAAACCCTTCGTGATTTTACATAAAACTAAGCTATGAGTATTGCTCAGTTACAATTTAAAGGCGCTTCGAAGTAAATTCATATCTTCTGCTAATCTTGTCACTGGTTCTTTCGAACCAAGTGTGGTGAAAGGATTTTAAGTGCGCCTCAAAGACTACTGATTGTAATGGTAAAAATGGTAGTGTAGACTACCATACCATACCATACCATATTATACCATAGTGTCCTCATTATCCCAATGACAAAATACCAAATAACGTCTTCACTTACAAATTTCCTCAATAATCGGAATTCGTCAACGTTTATTCAACAAGAGGAAACAATCCGTCGCGTTCCCTCAGACGTTCCCACTCGGGGATGAAATCGATGCGTTAAAGATTTAAATACGTCACGTATTCTCTGAGGGAAGACTTGTCTCAGAGACGACTCTTTAACTTCTTGACGATTCCGCTACTAGGAGTTCTCGATGTGATTTTTTAGGAAATAAAATGGTGTATTTTGAATAGAGTTATTCGTAGACTATAGTCATTGGTTTCCTATCTAACCTCACCTTACTAAGATATTAATACAAAAGAATACACCTGGGGGCTAATTCTCGGGTCAATCTCGATCATTTTGCAATTTTATTTTATTGCTTCTTTTCGAAGAGAGAATGGATGATTTCCTTGAGTAATTCATCAACGACCTCTTCGTAAAAGCCTCGACAACTACGATATACGGAAAACGTACAAAAAGTGCGGGGTTGTGAAAAGAAGCAATAAAATAAAATTTTAAAATGATCGAGATCGGCCCGAGAATTAGCCCCCTGCGTGCCTATTACTTACTTTCTTTTTATCAATATAAGCATGCGTTCATACCGCCCGATATTTCTAACGCCTTAGAAGCGGATAACGGGGCTTATTACAACTATTACCTGCTAATTTTTTCTTGTAATATGTAAATGCAATTGTTTGCTGGCCTAAATAAAAACTATAAAACCTTTGGCTCAAGTTGGGGCTAGATACCGTTACCAAAATGCCCATCAATTTTAAACAGACTTTAAAAAGGAAGAGGTTTTTACTTACGACTCTATGTTTTGTACGTTCACCGTTTTATTGATCCCTTGTGGACTGATTTTGTAAATTCTTTTTGTTCTAAAAGCCTAAAATATGCATAGAAGAATATAAAATATTAATATCGATTATGATATACCAACTTCGATTACTTAATCGAAGTATGCCACGATAGCAATTGATAAATTAAAGTGAGTATCGAGTGAGGGCCACAAGTAGGGGCAATGATAAACTTGCAAACTCGTTTCTAAACTAACTTCAGAATAAATGTACCAGAAACCTTTGTAGGTTTAATCGAAATTCGCGTTCGGACCGGCTGTGGAGATAAAACAAAATTTGAACAAGTACCTACAATAATCGCATCCAACGTTACAAAGCACTGTAGGAGTTGGGAGTGGATAATTTACGCAATCTTATTTCAATCTATAATCTAAAATCTTTTACGCCCGAATACTGAAACACTACTTAGATAATTGCAATGGTTTGAGACGTCGTTATCCACAGAGCACCAAACACGCTTTTGCTTACGCAAAATAGAGGGAGCATGATGACTTATTACTAAGAGAACCAGTGTCGCCAAACTCATACACGTAGAAACAAACACACATGGAAATAAAAGTTATGATTGGTCGAAAAAAACGTTAAAAAGGACCTAAAACCAAAAAAATAATTTAATTGATAATAAACCTTAAAGCTATCGCAACATGGTTCTAAACTTAATAAAATAAACAGTGCTAAAATGAAATTCTACTTACCAACAGATGGCAGCTTTCATTCAGTATTTTTTTCTTTTAGTCTCTATTTAATTGTAATAAGATTGATTATACAATGGCTGTTACTTGATTGACAACAAAACAAAGCTACTTGACGCTAGATGGCGTTATAGAAAACAATTCTGTTAGTCTTTATCCACAAGGTATAAGATTCATAATACAATGGCTATTACTTGACATAGCCACTCACTTAGTGATGTGCCAATGCGGATGCAAGACGAATGTATCGACATCGATGATTACCTACCTACTTCTTCTTCTTATCGTGTCACTGATTCTTTCGAACCAAGTGTGGTGAAAGGATTTTAAGTGCGCCTCGAAGAGGCTTCGTGCACTTGACACATATTTTCGAACTTTTTAGGTTCTACGATATGCCGGTTTCCTCACGATGTTTTCCTTCACCGTTTGAGAGCACTGGCATAGTGTACATAAATTTTTGGGCAGAAAAACTCATTGGTACACGACTGGATTCGAACCCACGACCTTAGGATCGGAAGGTGGGGCCGCTACCACTAGGCCACCAGCGCTCTACTCACCAGCGCTCCTACCTACTGATGTGTAACGATCGGTAGCGCGTCAGGTTATATTTGTGGTGGTCGAAATAAAAAGCTTTTCTTATCTTTCTTTCTTTATTTACACAATCAAAGGTTTAAAATTATATTCTATTGTAAATACTTGAAAAATATTAACAATCAAGCGAGCGAAGATCTTATTGGTAAGTTAGGCAATTTTGTTCATTAATTTTATCAAATTTATTGATTATAATCACACTAATATTAACATATTACCTATAATAAAATGCAAAATTTTGAATGTTTGGATGGATGAATGTTTAGATATACTATTTTGTTCCGCTCAACAACCACTTAATCGATTTGGCTGAAATTTAAAATAAGGAATAGATAATGACTGGGAATAGGACATAATTATGCTTCTTTCTATCCAGGTCTCACCCGAGTGAAGCCGCGGGCGGAAGTATATATATATATACTTATATATATATATTAATATAGTAATATATATAATAATATATATAATATATATAATAATATATATAATACTAATATAGTATATATATTTATACCATCCACTAGTTTAGATACGTTTCACTATATTTCAATTTTACATAATCTTTAACGTCATTAATATAACAAACACCATAATAACCAGAAAACACAAAATTTTTAGAGTTGGTATGGCAGTGGCAACAATATATTTATATCCACTTTTTTTTGTCATAAAATCTTCGTCCCTAAAGTGCTCTGAGCAAATGGTGCTTGATTTTGAAGGAAACCAATTTTGTTTTCCGGTTGCATTTATCCATTGATTTTTTATATCTGGTGCCTTGGGAAAACTGAAACCAGAAGATATTATGTAATTTCTTCAAAATATTTCTGTAATCTATCTATCTGACTATCTGGGCAGGCACCATAGGCATTGAATAAGAATAAAGAAGTAGAATTATAAATACATTCAGAATGAAATCACCACTATAGCATAAAAAAAATCAATGCCATACAGTAACTACATATTTACATAACCAATAAAGTATTCGATAACACGTTCATCAGTTTATTGGGGTACAGCTCTAATTGAGTAGCGAAGATGAGATTTTTAGAAACGCGACCTTAACAAATATCGTTCACAGTCTATTTTTGCTTGACGGTTTTTCATGTTAAAAAACCAAGCAAAACCGCTATAAAATAATAAAATATTGCTTACCGGTGATACGATATGCCCCCATTAGTTAAATTTTTGGTTCGGCTATCGTTTTTGCACTCCAAAACCGCACAATACGGCATTTTTTTATTTTTTTGTATTTTTCTTAGTTACGTTTCTTCTGACAGACTTCAAACACGACTAAACAAAGGAGGGCTTGAAGTCGTGGTACTCCGCGTAATTGAAGCGTGAGAAGGTCGTCTACATACTAGTTCCATTACTTCTTTATTTCGTGTCGTTATCCTACAAATTCGTATACTGAAACGTCAATTTGACCATCAATTAAAAATTAGACATAACAGATTTGAGTTCGATTGCAATCGCCGCTTAGGTTCTAAACGGTATTCTCAAAGGATGATAAGCATTTGACAGCTGGTTACTTACTTTCTTATGACTTTTGCATCCGTAATGCCTAAGTGTCGCCGCACACGGACCACCGGCCACCAACCACAAAACGCCGCCGCTACCGGCATATTTCCTTTTTTATACATTTTATATGGACTCGCACACGGTTGACATCAGTAGCCGCCACACGCTAAGAATCATCGCTAAATAAAATAAATAATAAATAAATATTATAGACAATCAACACAACACTATCTACCCCCAAACTAAGCAGAGCTTGTACTATGGGAACCAGATAGCTGATATAATACTTAAATACATTTTTATTGTAAATACATACTAAGAATACAATATAACACCCAGACAGAGAGCAAACATCTGAGTTCACCACACAAATATGAAAAAAAGTATGATATGATAATTCCCTCTGTGCTAACCAGACTCTTATGAGACTGGGAGAATCATGGAGGCGCCCACCCACGACACACACTCACACACCCTTTCATTAACTCACAAACATTATTGTTCCGTCGTTTCCGTTGTTTGGTACCTGCTCAACTTGTCTGCTCTTTAAGGTAATGGCTGAAAATCAGCGTTTTGCTCTCGAGCAAAGCTTATGCGCTGAGCTTATTCCCTTTTTGTCTAGCTGTAACACGCACACCATTTCATTTATTTTTTTTAGTTTATATTGTCGTTGTATTTTTAGTTTTAATTACTTAGGCTTTGATTTCATATTTTCCTTGTAATTCCTTGTATTCGTGTGTGTTTTCTAGGCAAATAAATTCTTTATCTATCTATCTATGAAAACTACAGGAAATATGCTAGTGGCGGCGTTTTGTGGTTGTGGCTGGAAGGCCGTGTGCAGGAATAGTGTGTTTTTCCTATGGATGTAAATACCTATGAGAATTTCGAAACCATATAAGATGTCTTACGAGTCATTGGTCTTTTGTTTAAACAATTTTGATGCAATCTGGAGATAGCTCAACTAATACAAATGGGAAGCCCAAGAATTAAACTATATGAGACGCAACTGGACTCAAACACATTAAACGTGCAAAACGCTACCAACAACCCTATCACCTTCAGGCATACCATACAGATGTTCAGCCTCACGTGCCAGTAATTTCACCGGCACCCACACTCTTCAAACCGAAACACAGCAATGTGCTTCACGGCAAAATAGGCATATTGCATAAAACTTCATCATTTACCTACCTATATACACTCCCTGTAAAGAATAGGTTACAAAGACAGTCATAGTCCACATTTTCGAACACAGTCCTAACACACGTATCGTCACGTTCGGTGCCATTACCCAGTTCATGTCAGTCTCTCAGTCTCGCAGTCTCGCAGTCTCGCAATCCTGCAATTTCGCAGTCTGTATGTCAATATAGCTCTAATTGGAGACTCTCAAATGGCTTTACATTCAACTGGCCAGACGCCTAGATATCGCATGACAAAAGATAGTGTTGCTCTTTTATACACATGGAAGTGTTGTAGGAGTGACAGAGATAAAAGACAATACTATTGAAAGAAGCAGAAAAAAGTTTCTGGGGTTGCTCAAAATTAAAAGCGCCTTGAATCATCTTGTTATGACATTTGTAAAGTGTATTTTATTTGTGAATAAAATTAAGATAATTAATTGATTCAGTAGGCCTACCATAAGCTCTGTCTGGCTCTATCTCTGGTTCTGGTTTTGAGTCTGTGTGAGTGCTCAACAGTGCACTAAACTGGGTGTGTGACGTTTTGACGTAGGATTTATTTAGTCAACACTCACAGACTCAAAACCAGAACCAGAGACGGAGCCAGACAGAGCTCATGGTAGGCCTACAGGCGTGACTTTGCGGAATTTCATTGATAGACATAAAACTAGAACAAATATTTATTACTAATCCGCTAATCTTAGCTAATTTTCGCTTAGAGATTAGCCGATTAGTACTTAATCAATATTTGTTCTAGTTTTTAGTTGAATAAAATTAAGTTTAAATAATAAGATTTATCAGATTGTATACATGTGTTTGTTGTATGTACCTAACGTGATGGGTTGCAAGCTCTTCGCCGCTGCAAAAATATAATTTCGCCAGACACTGGGTCGCCATTTTAATATTTTATGCGACCAGATTCCTCGATTCATTAATTCTTCAATTTGTTTGAGTGGTATCAATTAGGGGAAATCGAAATGCGATATTTCGTATCGTAAAAACGTTCAAGTGAAATTATTTGGCTCTGCAATTGCTGAATAGAGATTGCTTGATATTTTTAATGATTTTAAAATTATTCCATTTATAGAAAAATTAATGTCTTCTGCACTACACTTCAAAATTTTTTGAAACAAATTATTGTGTGAATATCTTAAAAACAGATAGATAGATAGAAGATTCTTTATTGTACATCACCTATAACCTTACAAACTAACAAAAAGAGAATTTAACAACATAAACATTATTCACTAAATGTACAATGGGCGGTCTTATCGCTATAAAGCGATTTTTTGCAGACAACCTTTGCATGGAGAGGAATTAAAAAAAACAGGTGCTTGAAAAAGGTTTGCATAAAATTTTACCGTTTACTCGCACCTATTCTGTTGAGTACCTAGTTCTGTTGACAGAACTAAGTACTTTTTTCCCATTAGTTCTATAGAAATAAATATTTTAGACAATCTATACAACACTATCTAGCCCCAAACTAACGTTATGTGACTTAAAAGACTATGCTGTACACCTGACTTGCTTATCTCCACTTTTTCCACCTGTTCTTTTGGGCTAATTAATTACCATGTTTATTAACGCAAAGCGTCCCAAAAATAGGGACATAAGTAAGCGAAAAAATAATCCTGACGTATCTTCTTCCTAAACACTGGCTTTTTCGAATCAGTATTGTAGGGAAAGGAATTTAATTGGTCCTTAGAGGTGTCTCGACGCATTAAAATTGAATTGCCTACAATAAAAGCCTGTTTTTTACGTTGAATTTATAATTATAACTTTTATTTCTACAAAGAAACTTACAATTAAAGAAATATTTACAAAATACACAAGAAAAAGTTGAGCTATCTGCAGACCGTTATCAACGATCTAGAGATAGCTCAACTGATCCAAATCAGTGCCAGTCGGAAGCGTCCCCAAGACACTGGCGGTATTGCCACGCTGAATACCAATGCTAATGCCCTACGCCAGATACCCACCAGCCCTGTTTTTTATTTACGACATACATTATGTACAATCGTTAGAAAAATCGTTTCCATCTCAACTGAGTTCTAATTTGCCAAAACATTAGTTCATCCATTTGATCAATAACACTCGCTGATCTGAATTTAGGTTCAATAAAGCAAATTACGCGTGAAATGAACATAGGTACCTACATCGCTGGTACTGTGAGCAACAGAAGTTTATTGACATTTTTTTTTTCTAACCTATATCGTCCCACTGCTGGGCAAAGGTTTCCCCCAAATCCTTCCAACTCTCTCTATCCATTGCAATATCCCACCATCCTCGCTCGAAAGCGTCGAGATCGTCCCTCCAACGCTTTCTTGGCCGACCCCGACCTCGCCTTCCCTCTGGTTGCCACGGTGTTATCTGGTTCGTCCAGTCCCACTTGAGCTATTGACATATTAAGGATTTAAAATCAGATAAACATCAAGAAAAAGAAGTGATAGTTTGCAATAAAGTGTTTCCTATCTTTTACCGATCATGGCCTTTTCTGAGAGAAATGACGTGGATAAAAAAATCTCCTTGATTTCACAGCCCATGAAAAAATCTACCCGTCTTTTGTATGTAGAGTCTGTTCAGAAAGAGAACCGTCGTGGCCAAATTGAGAACTAACGTTTCGATTTTTATAAGGCAGCTCATCCCTTTCTTTCTGTCAGCATTTTGCATCATAAAAATTAAATAAAGGAATAGTACACTAGTTGTGATAGGATCAAAACGCAACAGACGCGCTATTGTATTGCACACTAAACAAAAAAGATGATTAAGCACAGCAGCGCCCTCCAATCCCACGACGGTTCTCTTTCTGAACAGACTCTATCGACTGTTAGCATTTTGTAGCTAATCCTGTGGAAATAGACTGATAATACCACTGTCAAGGCTTGAACACACCGCCAGCGAACTAGTTCGCTAGCGATGGCGAACTAGCCCCCAAATAATTTGAAGCCTCCGAAATGTACATTGCCATCACAATGGCGCTTTTGGCGCTAGGTCCAGCGCAATTTCAAAGCATTTAACTGCTATTATTTTGTAGGCTAATCTTGGATTAACCTTGGATTTTATATACGTGTCGCAGTTTGTAGTTCATATAAATTGCCAAGTTAAAAAAAAAATTACATTTCTATTGAGTTTTCAAAAAAAAAAGATATTTATTGAGCACTGTGACATGCGCACCTATTTTATCGGACAACTTGTGTCTATTCAAAGTATCTAGAAGCATTTAAAGTGTCTAGGTTTATGACTACAATGCTTAATTTAAAAAAAATAAAAATACATTAGTAAAAATAGCCAAACCCTGGAATGGACCTGGCAGCACTGGCCGCAATTTAGACTGTCAAGATATGAAAGATATTTAGCCCAATCAAAACACTTAACTACTGCTAGGCATGGGAAATAATTACCTGCAGTTAATCGGCTCATTTATAACCTTGAGCTTGTTCAGCTCAAACAACTCAGCGGCTCAAACATCATGTAGTTGTTGTAGAAGTGTGGAAGTGCGAGTGCAGAAGTTAAGCCGCTTACAGACCTTCTGGCTTCACTTCGGAATCATTCAGTTAATATAGTTACCTACTTTATTTTTTTTCACTGAAATACCTAACCTACCTACCAAAGTAGCAAGCAGCAAATAAACTGAATAAATAAAGTCTGTTTAAACTATTATCGCCACTGTGTGTTTTGAGCCGTTATTTATTAAAATTAAACTGCTAGCTATGCTAAAGTATAAAATGCTATGATGTGCGGTTTTGGCCCTTACGTATTTATTGCAGAAGCAAATTTTCAACATAGTTTCTATTATTGGCTATGCATACCGTAAACCTTATATCTCTTTGTGCTTCTTCCAGAACGACTTCCAATTTGATCAGGGCGAGCAACGCCAGGCTCCATAGCTCGTCTTAATCTAGGTCTTTACCTATGAAATTGTACATTTGAATATTTTTTATGCCATTAAAATAAGATAGGCGTAAGGCTCCAAACCCCACAGCAAGCTCAGCCGTATAATTAGTTGGTCTAACTCCATCACGGCTAAGCTTGCCGCGGGGTTCCAATTCTTCGGTCCAACTTTTTCACCACTTCTACTATCGTCTTCAATTCAAGGCCTGCGCACACCTATGTGCTCTTTACCGTCGTCAGTATTTTCGAAGCATTACAACCTTGGAATTTTCAAGTCAAGAGTGAACAAGTGAATAATAGCTAAGCGTGCTCCTTAGGCTGCATTTTCACTTTCCATCAGGTTTGATGGCAGTCAAACGTTTAGCTATCAACAATAAAAAAAAATACCCATATATGTCGCTGGCCATGGCGATCAGTGAAACGCTGTCAAATTTGAAAGCGATATTTGACATCTTTTCATTGATAGCCATTGCCAGTGACCTAGGTGTACACAGGCCTTCATATCGTTGTTGACAACGGTTGCCAGCCGACCACAAGGCTCGTTTTTCAACTCATAATTTGCAGATTTAAATTTAAGGCTTTGCATGGGTGCAAAATACAAAAGCACATTTTGCCCTCCTTTTTTCTACACTAAGCCTGTGCAAAGCTAAGGCGATTGGCTAGTTATGTACATGAAATACATAGTGAGATAACTGGCATGTCGTAGAACCTACATAAACCGTAAAACATTGTCAAGTGCACGAAAAGAGCCTCATTGAGGTGCGTTTATAATTCTTTCACCACATTACTTTTGAATGAACTTTTGTCACCATAGTATTAAGTATGTTAAGGCTGCAATGCTTTCTAAGTGAGAGCTGAAATAAAAAGTTTTGGTTTGATTCAATTTTGGTGTGAGCTACACTGAGCTGCACAAAACGTAGATAATAATGACTCCTTCTGTCTTCGACCATATCACTTTACCAAACTTTGACACAAGAGGTGGGCGTGGCTACGCTGCCGCCACGACCAAAGAAGTAGGAAATATAAAACTTGTTAAACCCATAGAGCAGCAGCATTGTTTTTGACAAAGTCAAACGGCTTCGTAGGTATTGCTTTTACCCAACATGCTGATGCAAACAGGAATGTTATGATATTGACCACTATGTGTGTGTATAAGTATTTTATGATTGCTCATCTGTTCCCCTATATCAAATAAATATAAAAATAGAACTAGTATATTTTAATTATATGACAGCTGTCAGTTGAAAGCGATTCTATCTAGGACTGAAAAGTATTATTTTCAACCCACTCCTCAGGCAACTTCAGACCTTCTTTCTGAATAATATGAGTAATGAAAAATATAAAATAAAATGTCAGGAAATTAAAAACAAAAATAAAGTAGAAAATCACACGCAGTTATACATCACGCTCGCAGAATCCCAAGCATTCAGAAATAGTTTTCATCCAGCGATCCTCTGGAGTTCATCACCTATCTTATTATATAAATAGATATACTGTAGCTGTAGGTTTATCGACAAGATAAACCTAGCTCTAAGACTTCTCAAAGTGATCATTGATATTATGTAATTTTAAAGGTACAATGAATAAAATTAAACATTTTTACTTTACTTTGACTTTCACTTTGAATAACAGCTTGCAAAACAGGAAAGTATTAAAAACCGGATTATCTCCGGCTTCCGGCCAAAAACCGTTTCCAGGTTTGGTCAACGTAATATTTTTTCATATAGTAGAATTTTAACAAGAAAACAATATTCTAAGATACCTACAAAATCAACTATTAAAAAATTGTACGAAATAGGAATTAGTATCTAGTGAAGTTTAATATTACTTATTTTATTATTGAGTAGTTTATTGTTGAGTAGATTAGTAGTAGTAGTGGAGCTTTTTGTGAAGTGCTCATCCAGGGAAGTACTACCACCATACCTGTTTCTGCCGTGAAGCAGCATTGCTGTGTTTCTGTTTGAAGGGTGTGGGTGCCGGTGTAATTACTGGCACGTGAGGCTGAACATCTGTACGCGTGAAGCTGATGGACGCAGGGCAGTGCATCGTAGGGCAAATTCCTGGCGTGTGTGACTTACGAGGCAATGCTTTGTTACAGGCTATAGGTACCACTGTTACCACTTACAGGCCTATACCCGAGTGGGATCCTAGCTAAAGAAAAATAAGAACACAAATGAACAAAAAGTAAAACTGAAAAAAAACTAATAAAAATAAATCTAACATCAAAATATATGAATTAAAAATAAAAGTTTAAAATTAAATTTAAACAAAATAATGACTATAATGTATGAATGTAAATAATAATGATGATATAATAATAATCGAAATAATAAGTAATAATATGCATGAAATGTAACTTAATGTAGTTATGGAATGAATGGGCTTTTTTAATATTTTTTTTATAGTTACCACTTAACATCAGGTGGACCATATGCTTGTTCCATCAGCTAGATGTATTAAAAAAAAAGACGCAGTGCAATAATAGAAAAACAAAGTATTGGTTTTATTATGTTTTATCGGTTTTTAGCTATGTATGCTTTTAGACAAAAAAAATCCATTTATCAAAATAATGCATCATTTTAGTAATGTTTCAATTACCTGGACATATTAGGGCTAAGAATAAAGTGATGGTGAACTGAACGCGCGAACCTTGT
This sequence comes from Thera obeliscata, assembly GCA_947578465.1. Classification (NCBI taxonomy): domain Eukaryota; kingdom Metazoa; phylum Arthropoda; class Insecta; order Lepidoptera; family Geometridae; genus Thera; species Thera obeliscata. The sequence continues at coordinate 2,540,920 of OX387914.1, read as the reverse complement.
GCAAACAACACTCACACCATTGCCTCCATATTGCCACTGTTATGACTTTTGAGGAACAAGATTTAGCGCAGTTTCAAGACAGTATCTAACACTAATACTAGCTCACTGCGTACAATGACAGTTCGCGGCGCTGTGTGGGGATGAATGCAAAACCCTACGCTTGAAACTGATCGCCATCGCCATCGCAGTTCGAAACTGTTCGCCGCAATCTTTTCTAAGCTTAATTCATTCACCCGCTAGTCCGGGGTACCTAGGTAGCTTTTGTTCACGGGGATTAAAAACAAAACAATATTTTTGAGGCTCAATCAGTAAGATTTATGTTTCTGATACTAAGGAAAATCGGAATACGTAAAACTTCCCTCACTGTATAGGCATACGCCTATCTATCATTGCGTCCTGAAGTGAGGGTAGTCATTATACCTCTCAACGACGATAGCACTCATGTCAATGCTCCAGTCTGCCCACGACCACAGTTATTACAACATAGCCGAAGCGTCGGGGAAAATTATACGCGGTAAACACCCATCATCATCATTATCATCATCATCAACCTATATTAGTCCACTGCTGGACGTAGGTCGCAAGACGCGCCACTGAGCCCGGTCTTCGGCTCTTCTTCTCCAGTGCTTGCCAGCTACATTTCGCAGATCGTCGCCCCACCTTGCCGGAGGGCGTCCTACACTACGCTTACCTAAACGCGGTAAAAATACCCGTGTAACAGTTTAATGTGTGTTATGATCGCAAAAGTTTAAAAAAGTACTTTAAATTTTGCTTAGCTGTCCGGCTTTTCGCAAAACTGGAAAACCGGGTTTGCACGCCCTAGTCAGGACGTAATGTCAGATGGGAAACTGATGGGTGGCTGAACTAATTGATGCCCGCGACTTCATCGACTGTCTCCACGGGTGGTGATTATACACTTCCTTGTTTCGATATTATATTTATGCATTCCATCTCTTATAAAAAAGTCCCCAAATATTATAAATACATTCACTTGTTCTGTTTTTTCTCCATCAATCAAAATATTACACGCTGTTAAACATTCATATCGAATACCATAAACTTAGCCTTATGATTGTATTTGTTTTTGTATTTATTGATTTACTTTGATTATGACGGTTCATTCTAGGTATGTAAATGCCCTTATTTTATTGATATTTGATCTTATTCTAAGCTTCTCTCCACCCAAAATTTGATAGGAAAATACTGATTTGCAGCGATATAACCGCCCATTATGCATTACTATATTTTTAAATAGTTTCAAATAAGATTCTATCCTATTATTATCTTACACAACATCTTTTTTTGCTTTTAACGTAGTTAAACAAATATTTTTAGAAGTAATGTATTTTTTTTTCTATTAAAACTAATAGGAAAAACAATTTCCAGAGTTCAATAATATTAGAACGAATCCTCAATAGTTCTCTTTTTCCAAATTTTAGACTCTACGGGTCGTTTTCACCGATGACTAATCAGTAGATCAAATATTTGACGATTGTTTAATACACAAAATTAAGAAAAATTAAGTAGGGGGTAGTAAAACATTAAATAGGGGATGCTTTGTCTGTCACGATCTGGGAACTTTCGTTTTTATTAGTAGTGATCGCAGCGTGCAACTGTCAAAAGACGCGGCAGTGTGTGCGGATGTATACAATTCCCTATGTTGAAACTGAACGGTTCGCCACCGCGCCCGCCAGCGAACTAGGTGTGTTCGAGCCTTCAGGCATGCAGTCATGATGCACATTCGTGGTATTGACGCCCAGAGTACAATGCTCTAAATCACGGGACCCGTTATCGGACCCACTGTCTGTCATAGATAACATGTCACTGTTACATAACGTTGTGGCATAGCAGTTATGTCATAGTCGTACTAAAAATAAACCACACAGAACACAGGTAGACCACACAGAACACAGAATATGTTTTAGATAGAATATGTTTAAACTTTATCGCCAATCTGTTTACCGGTTTTAATGAACCAAACAGGACCAAACTTAGATAAAGTTATAATATTTCCCATATTTTTTTTTAATCTATGAGTATGTGGTTAAAAAAACAACTGAATTGAGAATCTTTTTTTTAAGTCGATTAGAAACATACATACAAGATCTAATAGTATTTTTTTTTTTTTATATAGATAAGTAGCTAAGCATTTGGCTGCCATCACACCTGATAGAAAGTGGGGTAATTTCAAAAAGTTCCAGTAGCAGTAGGTAATACTGACAAAATAAGTAGGTAAAAAAAAACATGAAAAATACGCGCTAAAATAGCTTGTTTCTGCTTTTAAATATAAAATAAAATCTCTAGTAGCACAGGCATTATTTTTAAACTGTTGAGAAAAATTCCATCTCAACTTAACTCGGGATGAAAAGAATTTAGTTTTCCTTGCTTGGAATAAATCAAACCGTATATCTTAACTCACATTATTTTAAATAAATACTGTGGACTATCCACATTCATATTTAGCCCCAAATTAAGCAGAACTTGTACTATGGGAACCAAATAGCTGGTAAACATAATACTTAGAATAAAATATAACACCCAGACAGATAACAAACATCTGCGTTCACCACTCAAATATTTGTCCTTAGTGGGGATCATATCAAATCAAACCCTTCGATGCACTTCCCCGCGCCCATTAACTTGAGGCATACAGATTTTCAGCATTGCCTGGCAGCAATTTCACCGGCACCCACACCCTTCAAACTGAAACACAGTGATGCTGCTTCACGAAAAAAATAGGCAAAGCAGAAGTGCAGGCAGCAGTAGTACCCTGAATGAGCCCCTCAGAAAGAGCTCTTTTACATTTTAATAGTTATTTAATTGATTCAGGAGTGACCTTGCCAAATTCCATTGTTAAAATAAAACTAGAACAAATATAGATTAGCGGATTAGTATTAAACATTTGCTCTAGTTTTATATTTTAATAGTTGATAGAAATGCCGGCTGAATTCAACCATGTCATTCATACATTCGTATTAATCCTTATCAAAATAAATCATTTCGTATTCAATGCTGTTTTAATACCTGTACATTACTTTTTGAATTATTGAAATCGCACATCCCATTCAAAAAATATTACAAATTTAAAAAATAAGCAGCGCTGTGCTGCAGGAATTACTGTGAGTAAACATCTATCAAACTAGCAACCCGCCCCGACTTCCCACGGGTGGAAAAATTCAAAGGCTAAGCGTGACTTAACATTTTTAACACCTTTTTTATAAATTACATCCGTGCGAAGCCGGGTAGAGTTGCTAGTCTTTATTTTTATTGGATGTGACTTGTAAGATATTCTACGACGTACTTTGGACCATGGATTTGATTATGGCTAACAAGCAGTCGTAACAAGCACAATTGTGCTGAACCATAAAATACTTGGAGATATATTTTCCAAGAAAAGTGGTATTTTTCCTGTCCATATTCCTCCATGTTTATTTATTTGGCCCTCATTATTTTCTATTTTTCCTCCATTTGTGACCCTTTATTTATTTTAAAACTTCTTGTGTTAAAATGAGGCTATTCGCATTCGGTTAAAAATAAATTAATTGATAAGTTTTTATGTTCTCAGAAAGTTATGCGTACAAAATTTACTAATGAAATAGAAAATTCAAAATGAGTCGTCTATTACTAAAAGCGGCAATCTCTAAAATTTTACAAAAAATACCTACTTATTGATATGGCAATTTCCCTAAATTGCCATACCATAAGGCAACAAATATTCCTCAAACAAAATCTATTTTTACAATCAACATTATATTAGTTTCAAATGCGGCAATCTTTGGTAGTTCCAGGCCTACATTACAAAAAGTTTTTATAGAATTACCAAAATTCACCCTGAGTGCCGATGCGATTTTAACATTTCATAGATAAAAAAAAGCAACTGTTTTTTTTTTTTATAAAAAACTGATTCCAGAAAAAAGGTTTGTTTCAAAAATACAAGAACACAAAACCTTCTTTGTGTGCAATGAAGCAAAATAAACCATTACAAGTAGGTACTACAAGTAGTGTTCATCAAAACTTTAATAATTTAGCTGATTTGAAGATTCTGAAAGTTCTTTGAACTCCCCCTCTGCTATGTTGAGCTTTTTGCAAGCTTTCGTTATAGAAAGGAAGTACAGACTCATGAGAATTGTAAGTCTGGAAGGAAAATATGATTTGAGGTGTATAATCACAGAAAATAAATAAATAAATCTTTGTATAACCTGAAAATACAAACTTTTCGATGTAATGTGATGATAATATAGATAATAATTTACCTTTTTATTATCGTAGGTACACTTAATGATTAAATTAATTTATATTCATTGACTTTATGTATTAGATGAAATCGTGCTAAATAGTAAATACAATATACCAATTTACTGCTTTGTTTCTATTTTAATAGATTAGGTTACCAGATATTTTATTTTTAATACCGAATCATATGGATTTGCAACACACTAATAATGTCAGAAAAGCTAAAACGTTAAAAAAAATTATTATAACCTCTAGCGTAAGTAAAATGACTGAAAACACATCCTTTAGCATGTTTGTCATTTATTATTATTCTATAGTCTCTCCTTTTGCTACTAGATGGCGATAGTGTGGCGAAAATGGCACGTCTGCAATAATGTCGTCTCTGTTCTTCATACATGTTTTGTATCCTTCGTTTCATATCACTTTAATATTAACTTTGTTTAGATTTAGTTTAAAATATCAAAAACAACATGAAAAAATTAAATAAATTATTTGTTAATTATCTATGGACAGTTTTATTGGAATTACCGTTTTTTGCTAAGTTTTTTCGACGATTTTCACACAGAGTTCTAGATCGCGCTTATGAAATTTATTCGCTTTGGAAGGACTATACAAATTCATAGAAATTCCACTCGGGGGAGTCCGTTTCTACACAGTAAAGTAGTGCATTGGATCGGGGAGCTATTCTAAATCCTGGTCCACTCTGATGACGCAGTCTAGATGGGGGATTGCTCTCAGTGGAAGTCCACAGCGCGACAAGCCTGTCTTCCGATTCCTCGCGGTGTCCGTACAGCCCTGCCCTGCCAGGCCGGCCCGTGTATCCAAGCCATGCGTACGACGATTCCAAGCAATGATTCTCTACGTAGCGCGCTCAAATCAAGCCTCTATTCATTTAGACACGCAAATTGAGGGCACAAGCCCCTCGAAACCACTGTGTAGAAGATTTGACTTCTCTTTTGCTTTATAATGATGATTGTATTCATTGGATTATATTTATTGGATAATATTTTGTGTAAAAAATGGTTATACGAGTAACTATAAAAATTTAAAGGTTATAAGTTGGCCCAAAATTATGATTTGAATGTCAAGAAGTTAATTTATTTATTTTGATAATCATTGTAGTTTATTTCTGCGCAATCCATTTGATAAAAATAATTTCCTAGGCTAAGCTAACCACTTTGAACTTGTCAACTCGAGGGGTTAAATTCAACAGTAAGGTAAGTCTGGTTTAATTGGACAGCTACTGAGCCAAAACCTTGCCAGATTCCCGATATTTAATTAAATATTCAAAGTTAGTTCAGTGCAATCGCGATAGGTGTCTCAGGTAGGCTACCCTTATCAGCTGTGGTCTGCCAGCGCCATTGGATAGATAATCCTCCATTGTCCACTATAGTTACTGTTATATTGAGCTGTGGCTTTGTATTTCAGTTTGCTCCACCGACTCTACTATCAGACATACCTGTCTTGGCCGATAAACTTGCTTTGAGACACTAAAGTAGTCAAGTTGTGTATTTTTGTAGTAAAAATTTCTTGAGCTTGAGCATATTTTGAGCATTTTTAATTGCTCAAGTTTTAACTTCTGATGGCATTACCAGAGTGAGTGCCGCAATTTAATTTATCATAGAATCAAAGGAAAACGTTGTTAGTTTTTAATATTGAAGTTCGAAAATATGTGTCAAGTGCACGAAAGAAGCCCCGTTGAGGCGCACTTAAAATCCTTTCACCACGCTTGGTTCGAAAGAATCAGTGACACGATAAGAAGAAGAAGAAGAATATTGAATGTCTTTGTTTACAAATTACATTAAAAATGGTAAATTTAACTAAACGTCATCTATTTTACATGAATGTCTTCCCAGTAACAACGCAAAGTAAAAATCATAAAATAAAATTCAAATATAGGTACGTAGGTACGTAGGTACCTGCAGGCTAAACAGATTATTATTTTTGTACCACAACGGGAATAAAACCCCACCACGCGTCGCCAGACTGCAAGAGATTGCTTTAAGCGATAAGACTATTATATTGACCTAATGAGATAAGGTTTTTAAAGCAGCATTTAAGTACATATAAAAATATATACATAAAGTAATAATATATGTATAGTAATGATGATAATTGGACGCTTTTATTTTTGACACTGGCTATATATTGTGGACAAACCACACAGCACTATCAAGCCCCAAGCTAAGCAGCATGGGAACCAGATATAGCTGATAATATAATACATAAATATATTTTTTTAAATGCATACTTAGAATAAAATATAACACTCAGACAGAGAAAAAACATCTACGTTCACCACACAAATATTTATTCTTGGTGGGGATCGAACGCAGGACCTACGGCGTAGAAGGCAGACGTGTTACCATTGATACTACAATAAATAATATTAATTAAATTAATTTAAGATGTTCTCAAGAATCTTTTACAACAAGAGACCTGAATGGTAAATCCATAATACCTTTTTTTAGAAAGTTAATATTCGTCCACCAGATGTTCTCATATCAAAGGGTCTTAATTTGACCATCTTAAACTTACTATGGCCAATTAAAAAGGTTAAATGTCATGTGTCATATTATAAGAGTCAGAAGCAGAATATAGTTATTATAATACAAAGTCGTTGCTTTATTCTAGTCTTTGTAAGTTAGTTATTCATTTATTCTAAACTGACTAGATTAACTTGTTTAGAAGAAGTTTTTATAGTCTGTTGGCTCTGCTTTTCAACTTCAACTTTCAAATTGATCGTCATTTTGAAAGCTTACTACAGACTTCCGTAGGCACATTTCGTATGTTGCAACCGGTTACATTTGTTAAATCTCATTGCCTCTCTGAAGAAGTCAATCCAATTCAATTCTTTATTTACGAAACACAGGTTTTATAGTACGTATAAGTAACCACTGTGATCTGCTCTAGACGTACAAATATTTTAAGATTAATGCTATAAAGTCATGCAAAATAACAGGCACAAACAGACAATTGACAAATTGGAAGAAATAAATAAAACTAACGCCCAAGTATTATGTATTTTATGTTATAATTAAATAAAATGGTGAAATAAAAAAAAAAAAAAATTATGTAGCCAAATTAGAAATCAGAAATAATAAAAACATAACCGTTTTGTCAAGATATCAGTCCACCAGGGGGTTGGTAGCATAAATATTAGTGGTTGGTTTTCATCTAAAGTACCTACTAAAAACGGTTAGTGTTATTCTGGTAAATACCTTTCTTCAATGTTTGTAGCGTAACCTAGCTGTAAGTTTTCCTAAAACAACAAAAATGAAAAAAGTTTATAAAACAATCTTATTTCTTTAGAAATTACGTTGAAGACCAAGAATGGGATGGCGGGACGAACTTGTCTCCCAACTTAGATTGTGGCCTGTCACTGCGTTAAGTCGCGAAGAGTGGAAAGAGGGGTGGGTGCGAAGAGAGGCCCTGCAGTGGGACAAAAAACGGCTGAATAATAAATAATAATTACAAAATCTTACTCCACCTTATCTAAGCCTGGTCATTGACTTTAAAAGTTCAACGTTATAACAAAACAGAGTTATAATGATAGAACACCCCATAATATTCAAGACCCGTACATTTGCGATGTTTGCTCACAAACATTACATGCGGGTATGCAAACGGAATTGATTATGATGACTAAACAAACATGGGGCCAAAGTCTCGACACAGGGGGAAAAGTTATTCATGTACCATTCTGAACTGCAAGTCAAGAGTCATTTATTCAATTGAAGACTATTAGGGTCCGTATTTAGAAACAGGAAACGACCTCGCGGTAGACCACGGCGAAGATGGAGGGATGAAATAGACGCCTATCTTAAAGAATGGTCCAAAGTGGCACTAAATACAGACGACTGGAGAGAAGGAAGGGAGGCCTTTGCCCTGCAGTGGGACACCACAGGCTCATAATAATATTAATAATAATATTTAGAAACAGTGCTTGAGTCTGAGTCGAGTCTCAAGCATAGATTTCTGAAGTTTTTCAATGGAGAACTGTCAAAAAATATATGCTTGAGATTCGACTCAGACTCAAATAGGTACTGTTTCTGAATGGCTAAAATCACCAATTGAAACTGCGGCTTGGTTTCTACAATTTTCATTTCATAAAAGGAAAACTGTAGAAACCAAGCCACAGTTTGTTGCTTGTTCTTCTAGGCTTGATCGCGTGGAACTGGCACCTAGACTCACCTAGCTTTAAGACGTTTCAAAGTAATCCTTATGATACTACGAAATAAATGATTACAGGGTGTCGATTCTAAAGACACAAATCACTCAAGCGATCGCGTAAATCGATGTGAGTTGTCAATTTTTGTTTAAAATATTTGAAAATGGAACGCGGATTCAGCGATCACTCGACGATCACTCAATCGAACCGTGTTGCTGGAATTGACGCCCTGAACTTTAATTTGAACGTGTGTCAATTCCACGCAACTAAGACTAGAAGTACAGACAACCGACTTACGCTTGCACATTTCAATGTTCAAACAATAATTGAAATACCAGGATAATATCGACACTATTTCTGAGGATATCCTGTGCATTTTCAAATGTTAATAAGGATAACAATGCTCAAATTGAATCAGTTTAACTAAACTGAATAATGTGTTCCTTCAACTGGCTATTTAACTCCCACTTCCCCAAAATATCGTATCTAGGTACTTCATTTTTTAGACAAATAGCTGATTGAACAAGCATAATATGACTATCGCCTATAACAAAGCATTGCCTCGTAGGCCACGCAAGTCAGAAAGTACCCTAAGATGAACGCAGAGCACTGCGTCCGTCAACTCGAGGCATACAGTTCAGCCTCACGTGCTAGTAGTTTTACCGGCACTCACACTTTTCAAACAGAAACACAGCAATACTGCTACTTGCATGTCTCGACGATTTGAGAGGTCTTTAAGGTCTTAGTTCAAGGTATTTTGAGTTCATTTTGTTTCAGTCACAGTAACTTTTGTTAGGTAGGCACATGTAATTCACACGTGCGTTATATAACACGTGCGAATTTAATTATTTCCCTACTCATTTGAACCTGACCCAATTTCGTGAAGACAGCAACATATTTTTAAAAATTAGTTCACACGCCTTTTTATATTTCGGTAGCGTACTATCGTTATACATCACGCGATTCAATGGCCTATCTTCATCCTTATCACACGTGTAGGAACAAAGGTAACGCAGATACTTCTCTCCCTCTCTTGCTGTATCTGCCTGTTCTAAATGGGCCAGACTTTCATGTTTATTTTTGTGATCGGCGCAAACGTGTTCTGACTCTTGTTGTGAATGCTCGTTTTTTTATTTTAAAAGTTAGCTAAAATAAATGCAAAAGTTCTGTGATAAAATGTTTAACTGTTGCTTGGATGTTGTACGCATGCGTAGCAAATGTCAAAGTTGACTTATGCGATAGCCAAAAACGTGTCTTTGCGATCGTGTTTTTTACTCTCTTTGAAGACTGAATAAAATAAGATGGCTAAACCAGCTCCGGTAGTGGGGTTGGATATAATATTGCAGCAGTTGGGACCATTTGGGAAGTATAACATAGTGAATTATGCACTTCTTTTATTCCCAGTGTATTTGGCGGGAATGTTTGGTTCAGTATTTGTGTTCGAGGCTGCAGACGTTGACTACAGGTAAACTATTCTATTTTTAAATTATTCTCAAACAAAACTCATGTGTATTCATATAGTTTTTGCAAGAATTAAATAATCCTTGACTTTTCAAACGCCTTTAGTAAGATGCACTTACAACACCCCAGTACTAATGTTTGAAAATTACTAGTGTATATATTGTATGATACTGCATTTCTGGATATACCATTGGTTTGCACCGATCACGCCACTTTTTCACAAATCTACGCATGCGCGAGGGGATTAAAAGGGTGAGGGTCTCATAGGGGTGCTCTTTTTGACCCCTATCCTTGAAATTGTAAAGAGTAGGACAGAGTGTAGTAACCTATTTCATATTTGCAAATTTGTGCTAATTTATGTAACTGGGGTATCATGTTTTAAATAAATACGATGCATGATGTGCTACATAAAATATATTTGACTAAATTAGAATAATTTGGTCACGCGATCTTTAATAAAAAACCTTGAATTTCAAAATTCATTACTTTGTCCTGAATACTTATATAAAAGAATACATAAATATTACTCTGCTCAGTTGTTATTATTATTATTATAATTGTATGTTTATTTTAATTGTGTGTTGAGCTAGTTAAAGTCAATTGATAGTGTGAGTTAGATTTTTTACATATTAAGAAAATTACAAAGAATACAAGGTATTTACAAAATATACATTAGTAGAGCCTCTAGATACCTCTACCTCTAGATCGTTTGTCTGTAGTCTCTAACGGTTTGTAGATTAACTCAACTGTTTCTTGTGCGCTTTATACATTTTGTGAATAGTTGTTTAATTGACAGTTTTGCTTATCAAAAATGTAAACTAAACAGTTGTCAGTGTTTAATTAGTCGATTAGAAATCCGTGACACTAGCCCCAAGTGATGACAAAAGACAGTTTAGAAGATGAGGTAATTGTGATTACAATGACATTGAATAAACAAACACTATTGAATAGTTATCTTTTAAAGTCAAATGAGCTATCGATACGTCATGGTTGATATCATACTGGTTAATAAACTCTGTATTTTCCTTAAAAATGGTACATTACTACTTATTGTTATATAATATTATTGTTTCCAAATAATTCAACTTCATATAACTAACTCTATATTATATATTTTCATTTTTCTATTCCATTCGTCATGCTGAGTTATCATTTAATTTTGATGATAGCTCAATTGTTACGTTATAATCTTGTACATTGTTTTAAATACTTGTATTCATTGAAAATTTCCTTGCATACCTACTTAAATCCCTATTCCTTATGAATATTTCCCTGAATATTTATTACTTATTTTATAATTCTTGGAATAAGACTGTACTTTAACACGTCATTCATAATGTTTGTTACACTTTTTAGTGACCTTAAATAGAGATGGCAACAGAGAAGCCTGCTAAGCCAAATGACTGCTATAAGATCATAATGAATATGAGCGTTGTCTGAACTGCATCAAGACAAAAATATGTATTGTATAATAGGGATAATTTGAAAGGTAAAATAAAAATCACACAAAAAAAATGTAAAATAAACACGGGTGTGTTTATTTTACACAAAGCAAAGTACGTGGCCAAAGTCAAAGTCTAAAGGATCACAAGGATCGTACAAGGATCAATTTGAAAGGCCTCAGGTAATCCTCTTGCAAAATACAAACAACCCAGACATCTGTTTCCTGATACCCAATTCACAGCTTGATACAAATCAAGTCCCCATCTAATCCGCCCCCAAAAGCCTGCTCTCATCTCCAATTCAAATGATGACGTCACAGCTTATCCTCCAAGCTGTAGCTCTACGCATAGGGATCTACTAGCTCTTCTATTTCCATTATTCTTATCGTCACTGGTTCTATCTAACCAGTAGGGTGAAAAGATTTTAAGGGTGCCTAAGAGAGTTCTTACGTGCACTCGATACATGTTTTTCGAACTTTTCCGTTGAAATACATAGATGAAACATAGATGAGACCAAATGTAATTAACTTGTTTGTAAGGTTTACCGTTTGTATAGCTCAACTGTTTCTTGTGTATTTTAGGGGGTACGATTTCCATATAAACTTAATTTACACAACTATGGGCGAATAAAGTATTAATGTACACTGAAATAGCTGTAATAGGCTTTTACAGTGGTCCTTATTACCGGCCAGTTATATAAAGTTGGAGTGGTAGCCGTTGGTCGTGGCAGTCGGGGCTACGGAAAAAGAACTAACAGACTTTTACGACTATTTTGAGACATATGTTTTAAGCTCATTCACGCATTCAATGCCGAGTACCCGTTAGAAAGAATGACGAAAAAAATTACTTTTTTGGTTTTTTAATAATATATCTGTTATCCTACAGTTTTCTCCAACTTTATATAACTGGCCGGCAATAAAAACCACTGTTAAATTCTATTACAGCTATTTTAGTGTACATTTATACTTTATTTGCCCATAGTTGTGTAAATTCAGTTTGTATCGGATTTTTTTGTGTAAATTAAAGTATTAGATAAGGTTAACACTTTAATGTACATAAAATACCACAAAACCACTAATTATAAAGAAGCAGTGCAGATAAAGGCAATAGGCTAGTCATGTTTGCCGAAAAACCGAACCGCTGGGATAAACGAGTTCTGGAGTGGAAACCACGCTTAGGAAACCGGACTAGATGGGCCGACGACATTGTTAAGATTGCGGGAAGTCGGTGGATGGAAAGGGCTCAGAATCATTCTCCCTGGAAAGGTGTAGGGGAGGCCTTTGTCCAGCAGTCGACTTCTTCAAGCTGATGATGATGAGTGCAGGACGACCTCAGACTAGATGGAGAGATGACTTGCGCAGGGTGGCTGGCAACGACTGGATGGGAAGAGCCAAAGACCGGACTCAGTGGCGCACCAGGGCAATGACCTAGCCCAGCAGTGGACTGCAAAAAGTTAATGAGGATGAGTGCAGTTAAGATTTCAAATGTTTTCTATTTTTTCTACTGCTTGCTTATTTTGTATACAGCGCCCCGAACATGTCTAAATTCAGCAAAATTTTTATCAACCGCACTTGATGTGCGGGCTGGCCGCTGTCGGGCCCTTTTTGCGTGACCCTTGACACGTGTTGCTCGAACTTTGTTAGATTCTACGACACGCCGGTTTCCTCACGATGTTGTTCTTCTCCGTTTTGAGAGTACTGGCGTAGTGCACATACATTTTTCGACAGGAAAACTCATTGGTACACGACTGGCTTTGAACCCACGACCTTCGGATCGGAAGACGGGGGGGAGCTGCTACCACTAGACCACCAGTGCTCTCTCCCGAACATGTCTAATTATTCCCACGCTAATACAGAACTTGACGGATTCACCTCGAACGTCCTTTTGTTTTCTCATAAAGGCATGCAGCGTCTAACTGCGGTCCAACCTCGAACCTCGAACCGAGTAGTGCTGGTACAAAGCTCTGACGACGAATATTCAAATATTCAAGATTTTTATAATATCAATCATTCGTTATCAGTATCCACTATCCACTCACACATAACACAAACACACACCCATTACTTGCATGTTATGGGCTTTCCTCTGTGATAACCAGACTCTCAAGAGACTGGGAGAATCATGAAAGCCCATACACAATATCTACTCACTCACACATACATGTACAAAACAAACAAAAACACAAATACACACACATATTTTCATACACCCACACACACACACTACTTTCACTCGTACTTTAACCGACGGCGGGCGCTACGAGCCGGGATACAGATATTCTAGTCTGGCTCGTAGTGCGTCACCACATTAATAATCTAGGTTCATTATTCTAAGATACTATTAATATTAAGTAACCGTGCTGATACCTGTAATGTACCTACTTCTTTTGAGTCAATAAATAAATATTTCATTTCATTTCATTTCATTTCATTTCAATATTTCAAACAATACAAAAATTGTAAGCACACACTTAATATTATAAAAATAGTAATGTAAAGTCAACGCGACTATTATATTATACAAGAATTATCGCTGTCACCACCAGAAGGCAACGTACTGAATGGCAATGACTCTAGTTTATAATGTTTTTATTAAGTATTTTCTGTCTTTAATCTATCTCATCATCATATTTGACAACGTTTTACTGGTTGCCACCGCAGAACGCTAAGATCTTAGCGTGTACCTATATTTTTCATAAAGACTCCCATCACTCCAATTTCAATTCGCTACAACGATCGGCTTAGGATATTCGTTATTGCTATATTAATCACTCACCAAGCGCTTTTAATCCTCAAAACTCAAATACTCAACCTACACATTCATGGTTTAGTTTAGGTTTTGATGTGCGCAAGGTAAATTTTTATAACACAAACCGAAAGGGTAGGGAGAGGCTGCGGGGGTAAGAAGAAGCTTAACCCGAAAGAAGTCTTGCGGGATTGCATGCACTAGCTTTGTATAGGAAAATAGAAAACCTGTATGGAAATTTAGCACATCCCTAGTCCACCTATTAGTTCTCATCTCCACAGCTCGATTCCCTACTTCCTTATAACAGTCACGTAGACTGCAGATATAGCATAAGCCGAGCCATTGTTGGAGCGTCTAATGTCGAGATTATACCTATGAGTACCAGCGGTATGTGCTAACTGGATTATACGCTGTAAAATAATTGTGCTAACAAGATTCCACAAAGTGTAAAATACTCCAAAAATAAGGCCAATAGCATTTTTATAAATAAAGCCAAAACATTCGTTTTGTAGTTCCACTAGTTCTTTCAAATTAGAGCGATGAAAAGAAAAATACACCACACTTTCACCACTCTAATTACTATCCTCTAGGAGAAGGAACTAATTATAGGAGCTTCTTTGGGTCTTAAATCTCTATCTCATGTTTATTACGTCAACATTCGGTCTTGTTCCAATCGTTCCTTGTAAGAGATAAGTTTTGTTCTTTTTTTATTGCAATCGTAGCTCAAAATCATGTCAAAACTGACAGATGTGACAAGGTATTGATTGCAACAAAAGATGCGCAATCACCCAAGCAATCACCCCACTAGAATTAAAGTATAAACTGGCGATAGGTAGGTAAGTAATATGGTGGTCTATTACCAGCTGATTAAAAACCTGTTTCAATCATCTTGTAAGACCACTTCCCAAGCATTGCAAAATAACTTTCAAGTTTTTTTTTGTTTGAGCTCTGTCGTGCTTTTGTTGGTCCCGGCTGTGTCAGATGGGGGCCTAAAACTTCATTACCAAGTATCGACCTAGCTCAAACGCATTTTTGGGTAAAAGCTACAAAAAATACAGTGTAGGTAAGCCAGGTGTATCAGAGGTTACACAATCTTTAAAGTGTCAAAAAAAACAGATTATTCGTTGTTTTTGAGAGCGGCCACACGGAATCGGCCTGAGGCTTTTATGTTGGGCAGGCTCCATTTTTTTCCGTCGAATTCTGTCAAAAGTTAAAAGCCGTCGGTTTTTATATTTGGTGGGTCTCTAGGTAAAACCAAACTACCATATTTATTAAGCTGACTTTTTTCGGGATAGTCAACGCCCAGATTTTTTTGCGCAAACCACGCTATTCCGGACTTGGGTCCGGAATAGCGTGGCCAGCGCAAAAAAATCATATACCAAGATCATATTGTTATTATTATGATGTATAGAGTTTATTATTAGTATTTTTGGTCGTTTATTCTTCCAAAATGTAGTGTTGGTTCAAATATGTTTCATAATAATAGTTTCTTATTTAGCTGCATCCAATGAGGTATAAATAAAATTAAAAGTTATGCATTATAACATTTAATATTTAAAATAAAACCTCAATTTATGTAGGTACATTAATGCGCCCTTACAGGGTACATGTCCACCTTATAGCTCAATAATACCTAAGCTAAATGTAACATTTATATGCAATAAATGAATGAAAAGTGAAAATGATAACACACCTGTCTTCTGCAAATAAGTAGTAATAAAGAACCAAAACGTGATTTCTTATCATGCCTTTACATGATAAGAAATCACGTTTCAATCATTATATGAGGTAAATTCCGACAGATCCAAAATGTAGGCAGGAAAGCGTTGTTATCAAAACCATTTACCAACCACGCTTAGATCACACGTGGTATTATTACTATCATCTGATTACTTCTTACATTGTATACAAGTGATAAGAAAGAAATACAAACTAATACTTTTATTGACTAGATAAAATCGCCCATTGTCAAAATTTGTAGTTTAGCGGCCCAATCAATGAAATGGTAGCTAAAATAAGTATAGATATTTTTTATGTATGTTTTTTTAAACGCCTAGTTGATGGAGCAAGCATGGCCCAGCTGATGCTGAGTGGTAACCACAGCCTATAAGAAAGCATTGCCTCCCTACGATGCACTGTCCTGCGTCCATTAACTTGAGGCATACAGATGTTCAGCCTCACGTGCCAGTAATTTTACCGGTATACCCACACCCTTCAAACCGAAACACAGCAATGCTGGCTTCGTGGCAGAAAAAGGCATGGTGGTAGTACTTCCTTGGACGAGCCCTTCACAAAGAGTTCTACTTCTGCCTAAAATATATTATGATATAATAGGTTCAATTATTTATCTCTTGTTTCAGATGTAAAATCAGTGTATGCGAAAATACACAGAACGAAAGTATATGGACACAATACGCGATTCCACAGGATAAGAAAGGTCTTTCAAAATGTACCCGGTACTCTTATAGAGATGGATTAGCAATAGATAATGATACAACGTGTGGTACAGATCTATTTAACACAAGCAGAACTGAAACATGCTCTTCGTTTGTGTATAGTGATCAAGATTCGGCTGTTATAGATGTGAGTATAAAGACCTACGCACACCAAGCGTGATGGCGATTGCAATTAGTAAAACGTTGGCAAATTTAACATCGCCATCGCTATCGCGCTAGGCGTGGAAGAATGAAGTCAAGCAATTTAGTATAAACCTAGGCAAACAGTTGCAAACTGTGATGGCTAAGTGTGGGGTGATTGAGTCTTTTTTTGCAATCAAAATTCGCACCTGTCAGTTTTTACATTAGTTTGAGCTTCGATTGCAATGAAAAACGAATTGAAACAAAACATTTTTGCCATAAAACGATTGCAACACGACTGAATGTTGACGTTAAAAACATGAGATAGCGAGAATATGGCAACAGATCGATTGTGGTCAAAAAATGATGGCAATATGATGTTTGATTGCTGTTTCTGATTAGTAGGTATCATTTTAATTGTTAGCATTAAACTTTCGTTTACAACAGAATTAAATAAGTTTATTTTGAGAGAAGATACTTTTTTTAATGGACTTAAAGGTAAAGGCATGGGCTTAAGCTCGTCTTCAAATTATAGACCTATATCGCTGGGTACAGTTATGGGTAAAGTGTTGGAGCGACTTATCTATCCCGATCTACTGAAAACCATATCTATCGATGATGCTCAATTTGGTTTCTGTCCCGGTCTCTCAACAGATTCAGCAATTATGAGTTTAAAAAGCACCGTGAATTACTATACTTCACAGGATACTTCTGTCTATGCATGTTTCTTAGACTGAAGCCGTGCATTTGACCTGGTGAATTATGATATTCTCTGGGCCAAATTATCGAAAGCACAAGTTCCAAATCATGTTGTGAATCTGTTGAGATACTGGTATGGAAACCAAGTTAATAATGTAAGATGGGGCGACACGACCTCTAGCGATTATAGGCTAGAGTGCGGGGTTCGTCAAGGGGGGTTGACCTCTCCTGACCTGTATAACCTATACGTGAACGACCTGATTGGTGAGCTGAGAGGAACCAGGGTAGGTTGTCATCTGGGAAACGTTAGTGTTAACAATTTAAGTTACGCTGACGACATGGTTCTTCTCAGCCCCTCAGTTAAGGGATTAAAAAAGCTGCTTTTAATCTGTGAGCAATATGCTTCTGCTCATGGATTAAAGTACAACGTAGCAAAAACTGAAATGATGGTATTCAGGTCAGGACGAGGTCCAGAGAAGGTGCCAGAAGTGCAGATGGGCGGCTTGACCATTAATGTGGTCAAGCAGTTCAAGTACTTGGGGCACATGCTGACGGAGTCATCAAAGGATGACAATGATATCGAGAGGGAGAGGAGAGCTCTTGCAGTCAGGGCAAACATGCTCGCACGTCGCTTCGCTAAATGCAGTGTTGATGTAAAGAACACCTTGTTTAAGGCTTACTGTCTGGGAATGTACACTTGCCAACTATGGTCCAAATACACGCATAAATCCATGAGCACAATAAGGGTCCAGTACAATAATGCTTACCGGGCTCTTATGAGGTTGCCAAGATGCTGCAGCGCGTCGAGCATGTTTTCCGAGGCGGGGGTACCTGATTTCTTCGCAATAATAAGAACCCGTGTAGCGGCATTTTGGAATCGGTTAGGTCGCTCCAACAACACTATCCTGAGAGCTGTGTCTGACTATCTAGCCAACCCCATTTTTAAGAAATGGATTTCCATGCACATGGATCCTAATAAGAAGTGATAGGTTTAAGACAGAAGGTAGGTTTACCTACCAGTGTTATTTTGTGTGTGTATTGTTTTTTATTACTGTAATTTTTTATGTGATATGGGTCTATCGTGCCTGAAATAAACAACTTTTATTTTATATATTTATTATTATTTATTCACAATTTGGCGTGGTATTTACTTACCAGCCATTTTTTTGTCAGG
Source organism: Thera obeliscata (assembly GCA_947578465.1). Lineage (NCBI taxonomy): Eukaryota > Metazoa > Arthropoda > Insecta > Lepidoptera > Geometridae > Thera > Thera obeliscata. Next base: position 2,522,419 of record OX387914.1, on the reverse strand, counting down.
AGATTGTGACTCCAGCAAATAGCTTCAATATTTTTAACAGTCGCCAAAAACACGAGTATTATCTTTTTGCTTAACTCCAACGAGTTCGAGTTTCTGCATATCCAGCAAATATGCGTTAGGTTTTAACACACCAAGAGTGCCTAATAACCAACCAAATAAAACAAACAAAGAAGAAGAAGCAAAGAGTAACTTTTCTCATAATTAATTTGCAAAAAAATGCTGTGACAGTGTACACACACGCAATCATCATACAAAAATTGGATGTACAAACACCATGTCAAACACAATGCGATCAACCCATGCATTCCCCCCCTATCCTCCTATTGTGTCACGTGGTGAAAGGATTTTAAGTGAAAGGCTCATTTCAATCAGTTCGACACATGTTTTCGAAATTTTTAAATTCCACATGTCGGTTTCCTCACGATGTTTTCTTTCGCTGTTTCAGAGTACATAAGTAGTGCACATGAATTTTTAAACAGAAAAGCTCTTTGGTACACGACTTTTGGATCGGATGGCTCTACCATTATACCACTAGTGCTCATTACACTCATTGTGTGACCTTCCTACCCACTGTTATCATTTCAATTGACCGATAATGTCGGATGCACAGTGCAATATTATTTTATTTACGTGTTTGTTCGTTTGCACTGGAATTACTTGTTTGTTTTTTTGATACAGTCGACTGTTTGCTATATTGCCACAATTTATTTTTTACTTTACGCCGTTTAAAAAAAAAATTAAATAACTGCATGGCCTTTCAGCTGAAGGCCTTGCTCTGCCTTCTGCGCTGTGTAGGTCGTGGGTTCGATCCCCATCGAAAACAAATATTTGTGTGGTGAACGCAGAAGTTTTTTCTCTGTCTGGGTGTTTTATTGTATTCTTAGTATGTATTTACAAAAAAATATATAATATCTAAGTATCTGGTTCCCATAGTACAAAGTATGCTTAATTTGGGGCTCTGTAGCTATAGTTCTGTGTGGATTGTCCACAATGTTTATTTAATTATACATTTTTCTGATTGTTTTTGCACGGTACCCCTTTGAAGTTAGACATTACAAAAAGATCGCGATTGAGTTCTGCTGTACACAAATATGTCAAACTATTGTCCCACCCAAAAATAAGAATTACACAGCTACTAGCGCCTAACTTCAGAGCGATAAAGATCAGTACCCGAAATCCCGGTGCATTTACAACATTTCGTTACCAAATGTTGTTTTCGTTTCGCCTATTTGTCTCTGTCTATTGGATGGAGAAAAGATGAGGCAACAACTCTAACTACTTAGCGTATTTTTGCCATCTCATTTTATTCTCCACGCAATAGAGAGAGACAAAAAGGCGAAACGAAAACAACATTTGGTGACGAAATGTGGTAGCAAAACTCCGACTTCGGGTTCTGTTGCGCGAAGTGTAGTGGACATGACCATGCCAATCTTGTTTCAGTTCGACCTAGGCTGCCAGAACGAGAAGAGGACGCTAATAGGCACGTTCCACAATTCCGGGCTATTCCTATCTCTGCCAATCACTGGCTACGTCTCCGACAGGTTTGGCCGTAAGGTGGCTCTGTCTGTAGCCTCACTCATGAATTGTATATTTGGATTTTTGAGGTCCTTTTCCGTAAACTACTACATGATGGTGGCTTTTGAGTTTATGGAAGCAGGGTTTGGAGCTGGGGCTTATAGTACAGCCTTTGTTTTGGGTAAGGAACGCATAGGCTAGAAATTTTAATAGAAAATCAGGTTCTCATAAGCCATGATGGAAATCTTTGAGCGGTCTGTTACTGCAATTAGCTCAATAAAAGTTAAAAGAAAAACATTTTGCTACTGTCTCCATATATGGTTGTTTTATTTAATATTTTTTTGATATTTTGCAGCTATGGAATTAGTTGGCCCTAAAGGAAGAGTATTGGGCAATACACTCATCAACGTTGTATTTGTTTTTGGACTCATGTCGCTATCAGGCCTATCATGGATAATACAAGACTGGAGAATACTGCTCAGAATCATATACGCACCAGCATGCATAATATTTTCCTATCTCTGGATCTTAAATGAAAGTGTCAGATGGCTTCTGAGTAAAGGAAGAAATGATGAAGCTATAGCTATTCTTGAGAAGGCAGCAAAAATGAATTATGTTGTATTAGCACCTCATGATCTACTGCCTTTAAAAGAAACTGAAAAGGCTGAAAGAATTGAATTAAACGAGTTAAAAGAAGAAATAATTAAGAAAGACAAGCCTTCAGTGTTCATGCAAGTAGTGAGATCAAGCATTATACGGAAAAGATTAATTGTATGCTCGTTTTTGTGGATCACTTGTACTTTTGTATATTATGGTCTCTCAATAAACTCAGTATCACTAGCTGGAAACAAATACATAAACTTTATGCTGGTAGCTTTTATTGAAATACCAGCGAACTTTACATGTCTGGCGGTGCTAGATCGATATGGAAGAAAAAAGGTTATGATAGTAACCTACGTTATGAGCGCTATGCTGTGTATCAGTTTATCGTTTTTGCCAAAAGGTAAGTTTGTTAACCCTTTCGTGATCAAATCACTAATATTAGTATCAGCGCTAACAAATAAATTCCCAAACAATAATAAAATGTGCTTTCGTCAAGTTTACCGAACCATTCATGAATACGCAAACACGAATTATAATGCGAAAGCCAAACGAAACAATTTATCAAACTTTGTTCAGAATAACATCTGGCAAAAGCTCGAAACCAAACATAATTTGTCGATACAAAAGATGAGTCGGATAATCCAAAGTTAGAAATTTTCCAAAACCGCTGTTTATTTAGTAATCATTGTTTAAATAAACTAATGAAATATTCAAGTAAAGTAGACTGAAGAGCACTCTCGCTCGAAAGCAATAGATAGAACATAAATTATTTTGCGGCTGAAGAAACTTGAAGTGGCGAATGAAGGGGGAAGCGGGACTGGCTTGCTTAGTAAACATTGAATGAATAAATGAATGAACTTCAAGCTAACGGAACGGGATTTGATTTGTGATAATCGGGATGCTGGATTATCGGCCAGTGATTTTAAATTGGGCTGATTTGATGGAATTGGATGGATTTGTGAGCATCTTGAATTGCTTTTGAACGAAGGTAGAAGAAAAAACTGAATTGCAATTCCTTTTTATCATAAGGATAAAGAAACATGATAGACGGTACTTAAATAGCTATTTACTAGGAATGAATAGGTGTTTATGCTTTATTACAGTAAGTTTTGTGTGAAGTACACACACATACATCTTTTGCAAGTGTTAGATTGACGAAATAGTACCTACTGGATATTATATTTCTTATCCTTATTATTATCATATTGTGCAAGAGGAAACATTTGTTTTAATGTTATCAGGGGAAACTATATTATCCCTGGCTAACATAGGCTATATTTTTTACTAGCGACCTGCCTTGACTTTGCCAGTTTGTCATTTAGAAAAAGGTAAAAATATGAAGTCTCACACGCCTTTGAGTTTTTTATCTTTATTGCTTGTACGTAACCAAGTTTCGTAACCAGCTACTAGTAGAAGGGTTTCTTTTCTTAGTTCGTAACCGGGTTACTAACTAAGAAAAAATTATGTAATTCAATTATTAGTTCATAACCCGGTCATGCCTTCCTTTTGTTAATTCCTTCTACGTAACTTGATTACATACAAGCACTAAAGGATATCATCACTCATGCAAAGCTGGGGTGGATCGCTAGTTACTAATATTTAGGAATGAACTACCACAAAGCCATGCCTGAATAATTTATCGATTTAATTGTTTCTACTAGGTTACCCATGGTGGTCGCTTGTGATATATCTCTCGGGCAAGTTCTCAATCACCGTTGCGTACAGTTCTGTCTACATCTACGTGTCAGAAGTATTCCCCACCAACGTTCGGCAGTCGCTGTTGGCTGTCTGTTCTTCTACAGGAAGGATTGGCTCGACCTTGGCTCCTTTGACACCATTGCTGGTAAGATTACAATTGATTCCAACGGTCTTGATAAAACGCCTCCTAATCAGAAGGTCTAAGTAGCTAAATGTCCAAAGGTCTAATGAGCAGAAAGTCTAATTAGCAAAATGTCCATGTAGCAAAACGTCCAACTATCAGGGCCGTTATTAGCTATTGCCAAACCACGCGCGTTACGTGAACACGTTAAGACATCGGCTTAGCAATCGTCGGATTTTGAACGAATCATGTAAAATAACTAAAACATCAAACGTGGGGCTAGACAACTAGTCTTGTGGCATACAGAATACCATTTTTCGATTCCACACCAAGGGGCGTTTGCGTTTAGATCACGTTGTAAAGTCACACGTTTTGGCCACGGAATCTCCAATGTAATAGCGAATAAGGCCCCAGATGGTCTGTATAACAGAACGTCTAGTTAGCAAAAGTCAGTTTCTCAAAATGTCTGGATACTCAGGCACAAAATTCAACACACACATTGCATGGGAAGGGAAACGGACACGGCATTATAATACAGACTTGCACATACATACTCCTTGAGTTCAATCAAAGACTGTGAATAAACTCAGGTTAAGTATTAGTTTCTTGTTCCTCACCTTTAGAAGCTGGTTTGAGTTTGGGACTGTGGTGCAAACATATTTGAAATGAAATGATATATCTTTATTTCCATGAGGTAGGTATGGTAAATGGTGGACTTTATTGTACACCACAATAATAGGAAATTACACATCTAACGAAAATACTAAACTAAAGCAAAGTACAATGGTGGTTTTATCGCTATGAGCGATCTTTTCTAGACTCTATCCACTTGAGCGTCTCACTGCTGGACCTGGAAAGCGACTTGCGCGTCCGAAACGCGCCCGAAACGTCAGAAAACGTCGCTTCCGGAAGCTTGCGCATGCCCGAATTAATGCCAAAGAAACTAAAAAGTCTTTTTCCCCTATAGAATTGAAAAAATAATAAGATGGCATTGTTTGAGTTTTAGGTTCCCTAAATTACGTTAGAACAACAGGTGTTTTACGTACATAGGGGTATACGCATATATTTCATATTAATTATGAGATACTAGCGGCCGCCAACGGCTTCACTCACCCCGTGTCCGTTACTTTTTCAGAATATAAAGTATTCTATGTCTATATCTTGGTTTTAAGCTTCCTCTACACCAATTTTAAGGCAAATTGGTTCAGCTATTTTTGAGTCCTTTATAGGGTAACCAATATATACAAAGTATACAAATTTTATACAGGGTTATTCATTATTAGCTACACAAACTGATAGGGCCTAACTTTTGGGTCGTGAATATTTTGTGTGGCCAAATAAATTTAATTCCTATCAAAATTTTATTTTTATTAATTTCTTTACGGCTATTGCATAATGATTGCCCCGGAGAACAGGACGATGACCCACCCAGGCGGTGACTGAACGCAGAGTGTCACTCACGGCGCGCGGGCGCGGATCAAAGGTCAAAATAGGTCAGGCGTCAATGATTCCAAAGGATATTCTTTATCGATTTTCTCGGGATTTTCATAACAAAACTTAAAAAAATCATTTATAAATATTTTTTATTTTATTTGTTGAACCTAATTCCAGAATATTTGCAGCTAATAATGAATAACCCTGTATACAAAGATATGATATCGTCATTTTTGTTTTCATAACCGTCTTTTGTTTTTTTTTTTTCAGAATCTTTATTATGACAATCTGCCCTCAATATTCTTCGGGACGATGGCCATCATAGCTGGTCTTCTAGTCTTCACACTTCCTGAGACCATCAACGTACCACTACCCGATACTATTGAAGAAGCAGAAATGTTATCGAGGGAAAGAAAAGCTAGTGTTGACACACCTTAATTTAAAAAGACCTTGAAATTTGTAAATACATTTTTTATTTACCTAGCTTTGTACCTACGTATTTTTGCCTTTGCAAAGTATACGCAAAAATCACAAAAAAACTAAGCTTACTTTTTTTTTCTTTACTCTGTGAGTATATTAAAATTAAAATATTCTCTTGAACATTTTTTATGACGAATAATATTATTTGCATTTTTTCCAAGACTTTACTCTGTCCAGTTGCTAATATCTGTCTAGTTGCTAATAATGTTGAGCAGAGAATCTGTCCAGTTGCTCCAGAGGCATATTTTGTACAATGGATATTATCAATCTATTTATTAACAACTAATTACAATTAAGTTACCAACCTAATTACAATTAAGTAGGTGAAACTTTTGATGCTGCCAAAATTATATAAATTGCATTGCATAAGCTTTTGGTGCAATGTAGTTTTCGATTATAAATTATTATTGTAAGTGTAAGTTATAATAACTTGTAAATACACGCTTAGTATATCAAAATTGCACTTAAGATTTAGTAAACTTATGCCAAAACTATGAATTTAAGCCCTACAGGTACTCAAATGGCATGATGCCATTAATTTATGCATAATGCCATCAATTTGATGTTTTTGTTAATTTTAAATAAGAACGCCATCTGCGCTTAATATGATGTTTTTAAATATAAAGCAGCAAAGATCGAATATTGTTGTGTAAGTACAAAATAGAAAAACTACCATTTTCTTCAAAGCCAATGACGGACGACTTGTTTATTGACTGACTTGACTAAAAAACTTTTTTATCTATGTAATATATTTTCACCTGACATTGGCAAAATTTACCAAATGGGCAGATGCTATTACTAAGAAGGTGAAGAATATAGTCAGCCTACTATTCTTAGTTGCTTGATACCATATTTAAAGCTTAATTAAGCTCAATTATTAATAAGATGGTGTCTTGTCTGCATCCACTAACGGCCATTTTGTAACTAGGTGCAGGAAGTATTTAATAAAGAACTGTAACGCGGGTTAATTAGTTTGAATATATTAGCCCGCGTTTTCCATCTTTCGCGCGTTCGCAATGCGTAGACGACGAGCTCGCCTAAGGTTTCGCATGTGGCAGCCAGATGGGATGCAGTGCGCGTCGGCAGGTAGCGGCTATGGGCCAATCCCGTGGACTCACGTAGCGACCCGTAGCCGGACAAGCCAAGCTTTCGCCGCGGACGCAGGCAGTCGGTCAGAGGAACGCACGCAATGCTAACTTGAGCGTTCATGCTTCCTCCGCTATCCGCTCCCGCCTTATTGTTTATTGTCTCGTGTTAATTCTTTTGTATTGTGTCAGTTTCACTGTTTGTGTCTGTAACTGTTCCTTTTATTATTAAACCTGATTACAAACTGTTAACGTGGTGTTTTGCGCGATTCTTGGAGTCCCGAACCTTCCCTTTCGTACTAGAGGGGGAATGCATCGTTATACTGGCGCCCAACTAAGTGGCCGAACCACGGGCTCTATACGTGGGTCGGAAGAAGAACAGTGATACCTACGTTGAAGAGCAAGGACGTTCCTTTGTCGTGCGTGAAAATGCCATTGACAAGACAGGAAGCGCTCCGGCAACAACGCCTCGAGGTACCAGAACACAACGAGAGTGACAACACACTGACTGAGGAGGAGACCCGCTCCGACGGAGGTTCCGTCGTTGAGCGGACGACGGCCGCTGTAGGCGATGTGCCAGCACAGCCGTACGCGCTCCCACTAGTCACAGAACAATTTATTGCAACGCTTATGGAGACCATCACCAAGGCGCAGGCAGAGGCCAACAAGGCCCTAATCGCCGCGTTCGTGTCGGTGGCACCCCGTGGAGATCATAACTCCGGGGTGTCCTCTCCATCTGTGCCAGCAAAGGGCACGATCCCGCCGTTTACGAACGGCGGAGCTACATTATCATCATCGGCCGGTAACTTTTCACAATGTACGGCGCGGTTTGACGGTACATCGCAGGACCCGGAAGTGTTAGAGGCCTTCCTTGACGCCGTGGATGTCTACGCGGAGTGTGCCAGCGTGTCAGATGCCCACGCACTGCGCGGCCTCCCGATGCTGCTGACCAGAGACGCTGCCCTGTGGTGGCGCGGCGTGCGCAGCAGCGTGACCTCGTGGACGGACGCCAAGCTACGGATGCGCGCCATGTACGGAGCCCCGCGGCCAGCATACAAAGTGTTCCGCGAAGTGTTTGCCCGCGAGCAAAGTGCCGAGCTAAGTGATAGATTTATAGGTGAAAAGCGAGCCCTACTGGCTCGACTTCCATATAGTTTGGCCGAGGAAGTCCAAGTGGACATTACGTACGGACTCCTTGCCCGCCGAATCCGAAAACGCGTCCCTCGTGAGTCCGTAATAGATATGGACCATTTGCTCGAGCGAGCTAGGATAGCGGAGGATTCGATGAAAGAGTGCTCGACTGTCGAATCTAAGAAGAGATCGACGTCTCCTACAATTTGCGCGAGTCCGACTGCCGCCGTTCGATCGAGTTTGATCGCGCCCGCTCCGTCTTCGTCGTCGTCTACGCATAATAAAGCGGAACGTAGCCCTAGTAGAAGTAGGTGTAGCTTCTGTAGAAACTACGGTCACGTAGCCGGCGAGTGTCGTAGCCGCGAGTTAGCTAAGTTCAAGTCTGTACCGAAACCGAATGCCGATAGTACGGGTGATTTGGTAGGTAACGATAGGCTAGCTAGCTCTAATAATAGCGTTCGTTGTTACGGGTGCGGCAAGCGGGGGGTAGTAAAGTCGAGGTGCGATACGTGCAAAGGGGAGAGGGGTACGAAACCGGAGGGGGCAGAGTTTCACAGCTTTGATGTACACAGTCGGGTGACGAGGTGCTCACTTCCTCTGGTTCGTGTAGGTATCCTGGGTAGGCACGGTGTAGCGTTAGTGGATACCGGCGCTACACACAGCATAGCCAGCCCAGCGCTGTATAAGGTTTTATCTGAGGGTGGGGTAATGTTCACCCCGTCCCCTGTAAACATTCGTCTCGCCGACGGCTCTGAGCTGTCTAAGACCGTCATGACGGCAGAGGTACCTGTCACCGTTAGAGGTCGTGAGGTGGTCACAGACTTCATGGTGGTTCCCGGCGCCGAAACCAGAACGCTGCTAGGTGTCAGTTTTGTGGCGAAGGTGGGGATGGTAATTGACCTCAGACGAAGTAAGTATAAATTTGATAACGACCCCACACGAGAGTTCGACTTCGTGCGTGAGGGTACGTTGACCTCATCGGCTGACTCGGAGTCAAGATTTGCAGACTTCAAGCTGTCACCGGATGAGAAGGGCCTTAAGGTGAGTATGGCGAAGGAGATCTCGCTCGGTGCTATTCTCTTCAGCAAGAATCCGACCGAGATGCAGAAAAGCGTCGTCGATGAGCAGCCTGACGAACCTTCTAGGGAGAGACCCCCGTCCCATAGCTCACCATGGAGAGGCCGTGTCCGGCAGCGCGTAGTGTGTTATATCCCACGCGCCGGCACACCCGCAAAGGTAGCGCCGCGCTCAGACCAGGTAGAGGATTGCGGTGTAACAGTGAACGGTAAGGTAGAACGGTATCGGTCGCCTCTCTCACTTGTTACTGACCCGTTATTGGGAGCACCTATCATGGGGAAGCGTAGGCGTAGGAAACTTCGTAGGGATAGGTTTTCATAGCTCCTACTGCGAGGGCGCTAAGTAGGGCTATAGGGGGAGGATGTAACGCGGGTTAATTAGTTTGAATATATTAGCCCGCGTTTTCCATCTTTCGCGCGTTCGCAATGCGTAGACGACGAGCTCGCCTAAGGTTTCGCATGTGGCAGCCAGATGGGATGCAGTGCGCGTCGGCAGGTAGCGGCTATGGGCCAATCCCGTGGACTCACGTAGCGACCCGTAGCCGGACAAGCCAAGCTTTCGCCGCGGACGCAGGCAGTCGGTCAGAGGAACGCACGCAATGCTAACTTGAGCGTTCATGCTTCCTCCGCTATCCGCTCCCGCCTTATTGTTTATTGTCTCGTGTTAATTCTTTTGTATTGTGTCAGTTTCACTGTTTGTGTCTGTAACTGTTCCTTTTATTATTAAACCTGATTACAAACTGTTAACGTGGTGTTTTGCGCGATTCTTGGAGTCCCGAACCTTCCCTCTCGGTACTAGAGAGGGAGACCATCGTTATAGAACGTTTTGCTCAGCCAAGTTTTATTGTGTTCACTGAATAAATAGTTCCTACTTATGCCATTCACAATGACTGGCAGAAGTTCAAAACTATGTTTTGTTTATTGAGGGGATATGACGTCATTAGTACCTCTTTGTAGGAGTACCTATTTGAGGTTTGATGGTAAAAACCTGATTCAGAAATATTCTAACATAAAATATTAAAACAGGAAGGAATATCAAATTGAAGTAAATAGGAAATACATGGCCTAAGTGGCAATTTATTTCTGGTGAACAAACCAAACATTTTACAATAAAAAAGGCTGAAAGTGAAAGAACAGAAGAAAAATAAAGCAATAACTATTGTAAATTGAGGAATAGTCCATAATCAAGTTAGATAAAACGTTTGTTAGAGCATAGAAAGTTTTATATTTTAATATTATACTACTCCAGACAAAAGCTATCCGCCATTGCGGTTTCACACACGGAAGAACGAGTGAAGCATAAATCAACTCATTCTACGTTCAGGGTTTACCACAGACTAACTAAACAATCATATTCCAATAATAACAGTGGACGTGATGTGACAGCAGCACAACGCCCTCAACTCAGTATTTTATCTAGTGTAGTTCCAATCCTACGAAAATTCTTGCATAATCCCGTTGAACAGGTTGCTACTATAGATTTATCAGGTGCAGACTTTGTAGTGGAAACAATTTGTAGTGAAACAATACATAGAAGCAGAATACAAGCAGCTGCGTTGGTCGAAACAAAGATGATATCATACCTATGGTTTTAAGGTGATCTCTAATAAAACGACTCAGCACTAGATCGACAATATTTGTAATTCCAAACCTGCAAAAATTCAAATCACATCGGAAAAGTTGCTTTTAAAAATGTATTAGGCGCAAAATTTGTGAAGAGTCGTGTTGTAAGTTGAAACGAAGATGTTTTCAAAACGTCCAACACCTTTCAAGACAACAGCTAAAAAAAAGTAAAGCAAAGAAGGAGGAAGGGGTAGTAAAGGAAGAGAAAGAGTAAGACATGAGACTGACAAAGGGGAACGAAAGAGAACATGTTGTGCCGAACCCACATAAAGTGGGATTAGTCATGGTGGAATATGACTCAGTGTCTTCAAAGTTCAGTCTGGCTAGATGTTAGATAGCCTGATGTTGCTGCAAGCAGTTCTACCTTACGTGCTATAGGAATATGATTACCGTAAAAATAAACATTATTTTCCTAATTCTAAGTTCTTTGGATACTCTTTTCTTAACGTTCTCTTATTTGTATTCACAAAAAAAAAGCAAAAATTTCAGTTAGACAGCTGTCAAATATTTAATTGGTTGATTAGCAGAGCGTGAAACCAGTCCTTGATCAATATGTAATTAGGCATCTAGGCTATGATCCACAAGCATAATATAGATTTAAATGATATCTACTGCAGTGGCGCCTTATACACAAAATAGTTAAATATATACTTGTACTATTTCATTATGGACATTAGCCTAACAAATATCAAAACTCTTTTGTTGACAAATCTTGAATTAATCTTTTGTTTGAGTAAATTGGGTCAATTAATGAGTCATTCATTTTTCAAAGTTCAATCGAATTGAATGTCTACTTTTATCCATTAACACTATGAATGTGTGCTTAAATAATAACATGAACTTTGTCAATAAAAGATCAGTTCGTTCTCATACTATTTTTAACTTCTCAGTATTTCTACAGGTTTTAATTTATGTCGATGTAGTAAGGTTGAGTTTCGCGTGCACTTATCGACAGATGGTGATAATCGAACCACAGAAATGAGTAGGTTACTTATGGGGCATAAGCCAACTGAACTAAAATATATTTTCATATAATGTTTTGTACCTTTAAAAATATTTGAAAAGAAACCAATAAATCTTAGTTTACAGTAATAAATAGGTATTTTCTAGTAACAAGTTTAGTAGCTCATGAAATATGAAGCAATTAATTAACGCGTGCTAAGAAGGAAAACATGATTACTAAATACTTACATACATCAAAACAAAATGTAGGTGAAATAACCAACGAACCAATTGTTAACAATTCATTCACAAAATCGAACTAGGTTATCTAGTAACAACAATCAATCAAGCCATTAAGGTTAATGCTAACAACTTAACACTCATCAAAAAACAAATCGTGACCGAGAGCCACTGATATTAAGTAAATAAGCAATTGTATTCAATGGATTATCTGCATATAAATTGCAAAGCGCATTTTCTAACCGACATCATTCCTATAACATGCGACAAGATAAAAGTGCTTCTGATCACAGACACTGCTGTTTAAACAGTGAAATTTATCGAAGACTTTGAAGATAGCAAGTAATGTAGGTTGTGTAAGAAACGGTATCGCATAGCGATGTGTTTCGGCGTAGGCGCGTGGCGCGATAAAAGTGACGTCGGCAACATAGCATCGACGCGGCCAGTCTTCTAATGCGGTCATACCGTACGATACTCCGTGCGCACAGCACGCGATTCACCGGCCGGTTTCGTTGATATTAAATTAAATTAAAATACATTATCTACATTACATTGCAAAGAAAAAGTGCACGCGTGTCCTCTTTGAGGTTAGAAAGGATTCGCCGGCTAGTGTTGAAAAAGGTCATGGTGTCATTGAAGAACTGTAAGTAAACCTTACTTTATTCATTCTTTTTCACAGAAAAGTACCTGACAGTAATACATAAAACGCAAATTTTATGTGAATGATGTACCATAAGGTACTTAACCTTACAATTGTTATGACTTTCATATTGACGACACAGACGTATTGTATGCATGTAAAAGTGCAGATTTTTTAATTACCTACTTCAATAACGGTCCAATTGTTTTCGTTACTGTCCATTGTGCTTCTTCCTGTAACTCGTATTCAAACAACAGGGAAATGATACAAACGTTGTTACTTATCTTCTGGGCATGCGCTGTCAAAATGCTAACTTTTATTATGACAGCGATTATGGTATCTTTTAACTTGCCGATTTTATCACTAAAAATTGATTTGATATTCTGTGGAATAAGCATGGTGCTGAACGCAGTAAATTGAATATAAAGTCAAAACCATTTTAACTAAGCGTTTAATATCTTTGTTTGACTTTTTTACTCGTCAAAATTCTGAACTAAATTCATTTCCATTTATCTTTGTAATTATAATCCTCTTTGAAATAATACCTACTACATTCCTTTACCACTTATCTTTCACGAGTGTATCATTATGATTTCGCAAGGCTGCAGCTGCCGGTTAGTGAACCGCGAAATCCATGAGTTATTCTATAAATACTTTGTGCTGAAGACCCATCCCATTGTCATCGTCTTTACCTGCACCTATGTTGCAGTCATGACGTGTTTCCTTTCTTACAATATGATCTTATCTTTCATCATTTTTAAATTCTTGGCCTTTGTAATCTTTTTAAGCATATTATAACTTAAGCTTGCCTGCGTTTGTGGAATTTTATTTTATCAGATTTCTTTCGCTCAGTTTTGTAGGTTTCGTTCATAAATTGTTTTTGTAGTTAAAGTATAAATGTAGCTCTTGCCATAGTTCCTCTTTTACTTCTAGCATTAAAATTTGAATTTGATGCTACTACTCACTCGATTTTTTTTACTTAAAAAGGAATATTTGAGAATATTGAAAAACATTAGCGTACATAAATGAGAAACAGCTAATATTCCATCAATTGAAACTAGAATCCTTCTAATCAGCCATTTGATCTCTATTGTCCCAACAATAAATACCGTTTCCCCTTGAACTTGAATTAAATGCAATCCGAAGCCGGCTCCCACCAGTCGCCTGTGACGTTGTCTGATATCGATTAGGGATTTTCCAGTGGTTCATTTAGTATAATTCGTTATACTGATCGAATATGCTTTGTTGTAATCGGTTTAGGGTTGATGTCTCTGTTTATTTCAGTCGTTTTCTGTGTTTCTAATTTTACCTATGAATGGTTGGACCCAGAAATGAATGGTTTTTTTATAATCATTAATTTTGTAGTCTCATACGAAGTCAAAGTTCAATTCATGTAGGTCCTTTAACTTTACCTATGACAGAGGTTATAGAAGCATCGTCGTGATGCCTAGGTTAGAGTGTCGATAAAATTATCGTCCTCCGAAAAAAATTGTACCCAATTAGTATTTATTGCTACTCGCAACAGTTAATAAATAGCCTTGTTGACTTTTAACACACGAAATTGATCCTAGTTACTTTAAAGGTAAGTCATAAAATAAATATTACCTTTTGGTTTTACACTTGGTTCTCCTCCATTTTTTTTTTAATGAAAGAGATCGATCTTCTGCCCCTAGTCGCCAGTCTCGCTCATAAGTATCCAACTCGTCGCGCCATGACACATATACACATGTCCTCACATAGAGGCAACGTCACGGCAGACCTGTGTACCGTGGCAGACCTGAATACCTCAAAACCCTGTGTCCACATGTTGTCCGGTCGCGACAGACGTGGCCGGCCCAGTCCCATTTTAAATTATGTAGTAGCGCCTTTTCCCAACCTACTAATAAAGTAGCTTATTAGTCTAATGATAAAGATCAAATGCATAACTTTTCCGTTTATTAGAATATTTATTCCTTATTTTGTTTGCCTCTAAAGAATTACTGAGTAAAGTCTGAAATCCCTTCTTGTTAAAAAAGTTGCTATAAAAGACTGTTGGTTCTTTGTCTAAACTTGTTTTTGTTCTAAATTTGAAATTCATTCAAGTATTGTAACCAAACATTTTTAATGTTATACGTGTACTTATTTTGTCCCCGCAAGTGACAGAAAAGATGCTTGTTGGTATTTTCGAATCAACTTTCTCCTTAGGTACTGCAACAAGTCTTTTTCAACTGTAGGCACTATGTATTTTGATGCTGTTATTTCCAGTTTAAGCATTTTGATCTTTTGACGTTCTTTTTTTGTTAATTTCTTCTACCGGCATCTTTTATCACGTAGTACGCAATAACTTCGAACAATCACATATTTCCCGTTCAGTTCTTCTTCTTATCGTGTCACTGGTTTTTTCAATCCAGTGTGGTGAAAAAATACAATTGCGCCTCAGAGAGGCTCATATTATATTTCCAGTTTATATATATGTATAAGAAAAACAAAATCGTTTTGATTCCACTTTAATAGTACGAACTGCCAAAGAGTGGAACTCTCTACCGGCGTCAGTATTTCCGAAACGCTATAATTTGGTAATTTTCAAGACAAGAGTGAACAGGTGGATTATGGCTAAGCATGCTCCATCTTAGGCTGCATCCTCTCTTTCCATCAGGTGTGATAGGAGCCAAATGCTTAGCTATCTATTAAATAAAAAAAAGTAGGAAATATCACTCACATTAAGAATCTTTTTTGAGTCATGTTTAATGACTCAAAAAAGATTCTTAATTGCACACCTTACAACTTACAATAGTCAAACAAGTAATTACGAGTATAATGCTACTACTTCCTTTCAACAGCATTCTTTGTCTCATTAATCATAATCCGAATGAAAAGTGTTATTCAGCAACAAAATGTTTTATCAGACAGAGAGCTACTCATTTGCAAATTCATAATCTTTATACAGACCAACTTTGTATTCCTATCAGTGACCATAATGCACATTTAAATGAATGCGTTCAATTTACTCTAGCGTTATTAGCACTTACAATAAATTTATTGTTCCAACAATGATTTACTCACCACAAATCTATTTAACGGCTATATAGTTGGTCTTCGTCTTTGATATCAGGAAAAATGGCTTCAATTGAATCTTTCTTTACAATAATGAACTCTTTGGTAGATAAAAGATTTACTGCTTCATTTGTAATCGGATAAGTACCTACTTTGTTACTTGACTCATCGCGGGCGTTGACTTTTTCATAGACAAACTAGTTGATAAAGACGTTGATACCGACAGACATTTTTGACGTGCCAACGTCTTATAATTCGATGGAGCCGGCTGCACGCACGAAAAAACATGACTAATGTGGCGTTACCTCGCTCTGAGGCTTTCCATTTAAGGGTTGAAGTGCAAGCGAGAGCGCGGAACGAGCGACAAAGAGGCACGCACGGCCACCGCGTTCGGCAGCGTTCGACATCTGTCTTGCTCCTACTTGAGTGAACGATGCGTCCGCGTGGACAGCTGTATGACGTTGTCACGTTAAACTATCGTCAGTAAACCGACTTTACAGACAACCGATTTTTTATGTTATGTTAGCACTAGCCTTGAGCACATCGAGGCGATCTGCGATGGCAATGGCGATGGCGATCAGTTTCAGCATAGGACTTTGCATAAATCACACACTGCCGCGAACTTTGACAGTGCGATATTTGACAGTGATGCACTGATCGCCATTGCAAGCGATCTAGATGTGGCTTTACAACACATGGCAATAAGTAACATCACAAATGCAATACAAATAAATAATAGGTAAGTAGTAAAGTAAAAAATAAAATACTAGGTGATTATATTTCGAGAAATTAACAAATGTTTTTCTAGGCTCAGGCAAGATAGGTATTAGGTAATAATATGTACTGTAACTGAAGAAAAGGCAAATTATTTCATTGCCTCGAATGGATGTTATCTTTCTCGCTCTAACTTTTGACAGAAAAAAGAGATAGAAATCATTGTCGACTGCCAACACGTGGTAAGCACGATGTGTAACTTAATTTATAACTAATGAAAAAACTGTTTGATTAAAATAATGATAAGTTATCTCTTTACACAATAAATACTACTGCACGTAGTTTAATTATGAAATTTGATAGTGAACGATAACTTATTAATATCAGTCTGAGGAAAAAACCAACTTCTGCTTGGAATCTAAAAAGTTCGAAAACATGACTGTGTATCATGTGTATTTAATGTTTGTCTTCTGTCCAGGTGTTATTTGTATTCGAAGTATGTATTTACAAATAAAAATATTATACAAGTAGTATATCAGCTATCTGGTTCCCATAACACAAGCTCTGCTTATCGAAAATATTTGTATAATATAATGTCAAATCAATGCTTTCGAACTTTTTAGTTTCTACAAAATGCTGGTAAGCCAGTTGAGCTTTTTTTTTTTTATTACATTAAATAGAACATCCTTTCGCTACAATCTCACCTGATGGTAAGCGACGATGTAGCCGACGATGAAGCAGGATGGTCTAGAAGACACCTATTCACCCTTGCCTTGAAGAGGCCCACATTGTAGATTGTTGAGCTTATTTACTTTTTTACATCCCATCGCATCTTAATAATGTTCATATCCAACAATACGATATGCAATAATAATGTCCATGACAGCTTGATCTTGACCTTACAGAGGCCAGGAATTATGCCTAGTGAGTAAGTGATTGCGCAAGTAAGTTGACTAGTTTATCAATCACTAGCAGCCCGTCCCGGCTTCGCACGGGGTAGACAATATTGTTGTACATCGCTAATAGTTTCGGCAGCGCATTCGACGAAAGACATTTTAAGACTCATTTTTCTACACCTTCGGTTACATTGTTCAAATTTTACCAAGGATCCCTAATTTTTTTCAAAATGAAATGTAGCCTATGTCAAATTGGAAGAATGTAGAATTCTATTGGTGAAATAATTTTTTAAATCGGCCCAGTACTTTTTGAGCCTATTCATTACAAACATACAAAAATAGGTACAAATCTTTCCTCTTTAAATATTAGTATAGATATAGATAATTATTGAAGTTTAGAGAATTATCCTGTAGGCCGCCCGCAGCTTCTCTCGCCCCGTTCTCGTAACGCCCCGTTCCCGTTACTTACATCCGTTCTCCGTTGCAATGTCTTTATAAATTGTAGCCTATGCGTTATTCTGATGTGTAAGCTATATTATTGAAACGTTTGATTAAAATCTATTGTGTAGTTTTTACGTGAAAGATTAACAAACATCCATCCATCCATCCATCCATACTTACAAGCTTTTGCTTTTTTAATATTTGATTTGATTAAAATCGGTTTAGCCGTTTGACAATGAAGTCGGTTTCTCAAGTTTTTTAAACTTAAATTATTATTATAAAGAACGTCAGATAATTATCATTCATATTGCTTGGTGTTATATTCTGTACTTATACAATCCGACTGGACTTATCACTGAAATTGGTCTCTCATCAAAAACACAACCTCCATTTTTATTGACGTGACAACGTCTTATAGTTCGATGGAGCCGGCTGCACGCACGAAAAAACATGAATCACGCGGCGTTACCTCGCTCTGAGGCGTTCTATTTAAGGCTTGAAGTGCAAGCGAGAGCGCGGAACGAGCGACAAAGAGGCACAATCGGCCTCCGCGTTCGGCAGCGTTCGACATCTGTCTCGCTCCTACTTGAGGAGCGATGCGTCCGCGTGGACAGCTGTATGATGTTGTCACGTTCAACTATCGTCAGTAAACCGACAAACATCCATCCATCCATCCATCCATACTTACAAGCTTTTGCTTTTTTAATATTAGTAGGATGGTAGGATTTTCTTCTTTTATTTTTCCCACATGAAGTGGGATAAGGGCAGGAAGAAGGATTTATTAATAAAAAAAATTTAGCCTACATTGCTGGCCAAAATATTTTTTTTTTTTGCTTTTTTAATATTACTTAATAATAATATTAGATAATTAATTACTTACTATTTTTATTCCCAGTCACAGTAGACATCCCCTCTGATCTCTTGATCTCTTGATAATTATTGACGTGATAACGTCTTATAAATCGATGGAGCCGGCTGCACGCACGAAAAAACATGACTCATGCGTCGTTACGTCGTTTCGTCGTTCCATTTACCTGAGCCCGAGCTCGGGTCGGGTAATGGGTAAGGGTAAATGAGGGTAAGGGTAAATGAGGGTAAGGGTTTGGTCGGGTTCCGGGTCCGGGTCCGAGAGTTCGAGTCCGAGTCCGAGTCCGCGAGTCCGCGAGTATTTTCTTATGACGTTATCACGTTCAACTATCGTCAGTAAACCGACTTTACAGACAACCGATTTTTTGATAGATTTGTAATTGATTTTTGTTCGAACTGACTTACCTCGTCATTTACGCCAACAATCTCTTATCAATGTTGTACTTATATAATATAAGCCTAAGTATGTATAATATAGCTATACTGATAAAACATGGTGGGTGGTGAATTGTTTGGGTTATTCCCGCTCGTCCCCACCGTTTGCCCCAAGGGGATAAATGGGAATTCATTTCCTATTCCTATTGGCACTGTTCAATGTTTATTTTATTTCATTATTTTGTACTTTAGCTTTAAGTTTTAGATCTTTGACATCTGAATAAAACATTTTTTTTTTAATTTCATTATTCTTAATTTAACATTTTCTATCTTCCAATTTCTCACTACCTTAACAATGATTATAAATAAATCATAAATGCTTAAAATGCTACTTAAAACTTAAACTCTTTCCGGCTCGTCCCCACTGTGGGGACTAACGGTGAGGATGAGAGGGAATAAATCCAATGATTTCTACTATCTGCATCAGCTATAACAATGCAATCTACTCAAAGTCAAGAGTCAAGTTCGTGTTAATGAACTTTCAAATGATAGGTACTAAAAGCTTTCTATTATTATAAAGAACGTCAGATAATTATCATTCATATTGCTTGGTGTTATATTCTGTACTTATACAATCCGACTGGACTTATCACTGAAATTAGACTCTCATCAAAAACTCAACCTCCATTTTTATTGACGTGGCAACGTCTTATAGTTCGATGGAGCTGGCTGCACGCACGAAAAAACATGAATCACGCGGCGTTACCTCGCTCTGAGGCGTTCTATTTAAGGCTTGAAGTGCAAGCGAGAGCGCGGAACGAGCGACAAAGAGGCACAATCGGCCTCCGCGTTCGGCAGCGTTCGACATCTGTCTCTCTCCTACTTGAGTGAGCGATGCGTCCGCGTGGACAGCTGTATGACGTTGTCACATTCAACTATCGTCAGTAAACCGACTTTACAGACAACCGATTTTTTTTAGTTAATCCGACCTATCCCAACCTCCTTCCACTTTGCTTCCACTTCCCACTCCTAATCACCTACTAGTCGCCCACTGCGAATGAATCACTAGCTAAGTGCTAATAGACCAATTCTCATTATGACACAGCTCAGCTGGATAACGGCTGGTTCATAAAGTAAAAGTAGTGTTTGCAAAAGTTTGTGGTCAACTCTGAATAGAATCTCAATGCCATTTTTTGCTGCTTCTTCATCTCGTCGTTTCACTAGTTGTTCTGAACTGGTGTAGCAAAAGGAATTTAAGTGCGCCTCAAAAGCCTCCTTAATTGTGTGTTTGACACCATATTTCCGAACTTTTTAGGTTCTATGACATGCCGTGTTTCTTCACAATGTTTTCGTGCAATTTTTTTTTCAATTTTTGTTATCTGATTGGCAGCAAAAACGGTGAAAGTTTTTGCTTCCTACCAATTTGTATATTCATTACACTATGAAGCCTTGCGTAAATCTAAGCGTTCTGCGATGCCGATGGTGATCAGATCCAGCATAGGGTATTGCATATATCTGCACACACTGACGCGAACTTTGACAGTGCGATATTTGGCAACGATACATTGATCGCCATACCACCAAGCAATCTACGTGGTTGCGTTGGTTTGGTTATACTATTCCTAACTTACCGAATCGACTACTGCGCTGGGCGATAGCTAGACCGATTTCTCGTGTCAGTAATCCTCACAGGGTCGTAAAAATCGTAACGAGCTTTTCGAGAGCGTGTATTAGCTTTAAAGGTAAACGCGCATTTGTACGCACAGTTACTGCTCGCCATAGGCAGAGAGTTCATCCTCACACCTTAGAGCCTAGGTGGTCGCGCACCGTTCGGTTTCAGAGGAACTTCCTCCCACGAACACTCAGGCTATGGAATGATCTCCCTGCTGAGGTTTTAAAGGTTTTTAAAGGGTCGGCAACGCGCTTGTGATGCCTCTGGTATTGCAGGTGTCCATAGGCTACGGTAACCGCTTCCCATCAGGTGGGCCGTATGCTTGTTTGTCAACTAAGTTGTATAAAAAAAAAAAAAAAAGTTAGCGCGAACGGATCTTACTTTCTTAGTAGACATAAGTACTCGAATTTAAAGTTTTGTCGCGAGGTCGGTGAAGGGCACCGAGCATAGACAACTCTTGGTTTCAAAATCAGTTTCAGGATAAAGCTGCTGCGTCCAATGAAAGTAGCATTTATAAGCACTAGCTGATTCGACTGCTCTGTTCGCTATGTTTTTGTTTCATGCCATAGTTGGCAGACGAGCAGATGGGCCACCTGACGGAAAGCAGTCACCTTTGCCTATGGACACCTTCCACACCAGAGGTCAAATCTGTTGTTTAAAGAGCCCGCGGAGGACGAATTTTCATACAACCGTAATACCAAAATGATTACTAATTTAAGCAGTTTTTCACTATATTAATTGTAATGATTGTATTTGTATGGTATTTATCTAGGTTCCTGAACAGTTTTTATTTTAAATTACTTACCTCAAATGAAATTAACGCCAATCACATTTTGCAATGAAAAAAATGTGTAAAATGCGATTGGTGTTTATTTCATTTTAGGTAAGTAATTTAAAATAAAAACTTTTCAGGAATCTAGATAAATACTATACGAATATAGTTATTACAATAAAATTGTAAAAATCTGCCTAAATTTTGGTATTAGGTTTGTATGAAAATTCGCCCTCCGCCGGCCTCTTAAATACAACATCAGATTTGTTCGGTTCCAATATCTCGTGCAATTTAATTGGCGACTTTATACAACATATTGAACTCAATTCGCTCGCTTGGCTTGACGTGATCACTACGGACTTGTGCACGTTTACCTTAACCCACACAGATCCAGACATAAAAGCAGTATATTAAAAGTTGATAAACGAGCTAAATAAGCGAGAAGGCAATCATTAGAGTTATGGTGGGACTAACTGAATCAGTTCCGTTTGATGACTTTGATGGTTTATATTGCGTTGTGATCGATGCAGTTTTTATGATTATTTTTATACTAGCCCTACTACTAGGTAGTGCCCGCGACTTCATCCGCGATAGGAAATAACAAAAAAAATACAGTACTTCCATGCAACTTTCAACCCTTTACAACCCTTTTTTCACAATAAAAAGAAGCCTATGCCTTTTCTTAGGCTTTAGACATCTGTGTGTTATTTCATTTAAATTGGTTCAATAGGTTAGGCGTGAAAGCGCGACAGACAGACAGAGTTACTTTTGCATTTCTATTATAAGTAAGGATGGTAAACTAAGCAGCACGAAATACACTCAGACACAGAAATAAATCAGTTAACGTTTTTGTTTAGGAATAAAAGACTGCGCGCACTTAGCGCGATGGCGATGGCGCCGAGTGAAACGCTGTCAAATATCGCTGTCAAATTTGACAGCATTTCACTGAGCGCCATCGCCACCGCGCTAGATGTATGCAAAGCTTTAGGATTACAGAGTCAATCTAGTAGTACCAATAGTATACCAGCTACCGCTCCTATGAGCTAGGTATTAGAATTATTCCCCTTATAAGATTAAGAGGTTAAATTAATTAACCAGGACTAATGTTCGTTAATAGACAAAGTACCTTTAATTCATTCAATTAAGATGAGAGGATTGGCGACGCTAATCTTGTAGCTAATTGCTTATGTCCGATTTGCGCGATTAAGTCAGTGGGGTAATTTCGTATCTTTTGTTGCAATCAAAAGCCAAAGAGAACTCGTTGCTAACGTCTCATCATCTTCCTGCCCTTATATCACGCTAAGTGGGGTTGGCAAAACCGGTTTTTGTTGCAATCAAAAGCCAGAGTAGAACTCGTTGCTGGCGTCTCATCATCTTCCTGCCCTCATACGACGCTAAGCGAGGTCGGCAAAACCGGTTTTTGTTGCAATCACTCACCTCTACCATTCGTCATCTCAGTGCTCACTCCTTTCCCGCTCATGTCATCCTTGACGCATTGCATCCATCTTTTCTTTGGTTTATACCGGACCTCTTCTTGTATTATTATCTGGTTCCTATAGTACAAACTCTACTTAATTTGAGGCTAGGTAGTATTGCCAAAAAAAATATTAAAACATTACTAGAGATTAGTTAAGTTAGATAAACAGCTATTTCTTGTTACTTCAACAAAATCCTTGAACGTTTCCTCTGTCCTCCTATGAGGCCCTTTATCCATCTGTAGATCTAATCACTGTAAGGTGCATTTACATGATTTGTGTTCTAACCTTGAATTGGCTCACTCGAAACAGTGAAGAAAAACACTATGAGCTGTGGTGCTGACTTACACCTAAGAACTATGTGTGTACCCTAAACCATGTTTATGCAGTTAATATTTTGAGTATTGAATAGTCGTGAGTTGAATTACTTATTATTTCTTTGCTTTGTAGGTAGTATATAGGTATCTTTACGAGCAATAAACGTTAGATTTTAACCAGAGATAATTAAACTGTACATTCATGACATACAGAGTGAGTACATAATGTACATACAACCTTAGGAATTTTTATTTTTTACCTAAGGGGCCGTTCAAGTATTACGTAAGCACTATGTGGGGGCGGGGGGGTCTATGCATTGCTTATTTTGGATGACATGGGGGGTATGGGAGTCTAGATAATGATTACGTCATCGGTAGTAAAATTACTTTTTTACACGAATGGCAACCCTTACATTGTCTTTGCTTGAAAACGAAACGCATTTTCGGGGATTCCCGCAAATAATGCATATATTTAGGCATAATATGTTTACTCTATGTTGAAAACCGTATCAGTAAATCTAATCTCCATACTAAATCTTTTTTCTTTTTTTTTATATCATAATATAATATTTAAAAAAAATACATTAATAGAAAAATATTTACGTAAGCTTGGGGAGGAGGTAAGAGCTTTGCTTACTTTTGCTGACAAGGGGGGGATGGGGGGAGTAATAACTGTAATAAATCTGCTTACGTAATACTTGAATAATAAAAGTAATAATAAAAGTTTTTTTTTCGCATCAAAAATCACTCTGTAAGTATATCACCGTCTGAAGGCACCTTCATGCTAATAACAGATTCAACTGACGAAGCCAAGTCAACAGTAATCATCTGCTCATTTACACAACAATGGCCGGCTTAATCGTAACATCCACCGGGAAATACTTGTATTCATTTGTCATCTTAAATACATGCTAGGATCTTCGGTTTAAAGATATTTATTTCTCGAACCGAATGGTCTGTTGCGTGACGATGGTAAGCGGCCTGACGGTATGACGCTTGTTCCTTGGGAGTTGGGGAGGCCACTTGTGTGGGATGCTACGTGTGTCGACACACTTGCGCCTTCTCATCTGCCAAGGACATCCGTTGTGGCGGGCGCGGCGGCAGATCTGGCCGAGGATCTCAAGAGGCGCAAATATGCAGGTCTCGACAGAGCCTACTTATTTGCTCCTCTTGGGGTTGAGACTCTGGGTCCGTGGGGAACCGAGGCCTCGCGGGTCTTCAAAATTTGTCTAGGCGACTGATCGAGGCGACGCGTGACCCAAGAGCTGGTGGGTATCTGGCGCAGCGCATAAGCATTGCTATTCAGCGTGGCAATGCCGCCAGCGTCTTGGGGACGCTTCCGTCTGGCACTGATTTGGATCAGTTGAGCTATCTCTAGATCGTTTGTAACGATCTCCAGATAGCTCAACTGTTTCTTGTGTATTTTGTACATTTTGTAAATATTTGTTTAATTGTAAGTTTCTTTATTTCTTAAATAACAGAGTTCACTATTATTATGTTATTTTAGCCTGGGTTGTCCCATTGCGGAGCAAAGGCATCTTTCCCCTTCTTCCACACCTATCGATCTTATTAAAATGATTTTGAGGCACTTGAGGAAAGGTTACGTTAAAAAACTGATTAAGAAGACGAAGATGATTTTCTTAAGTTCCTATAACAGCAGTTAGTATGTCTTTCACTTAGTTTAGGTTTCAAGCGGAACCAATATATACCCCCCCCCCCCTCCCCCCCCCAAAGTCTACCTGCCAACAAACTACCACAAACTTTGCGTTACGTCTTTTATCTATTTCCTCTACATTTTTCTTAGGTCTCAAAGCTAAACTTTCCAATCCATTTCAGAGCAACAATCCTTGGCGAACCCTTTGACGATGGAGGAGGACAAGAAAGAAATCAATTTGGACTCTGTGCTGGAGCTTTTGGGACCCCACGGCCGGTACAACTTATTGAATTTTGTACTCTTGCTGTACCCGATACTGTTGAGCAGTTTTTTCGAATGTGGGTTCATTTTTGAAGCGCAGCAGCAAGCTTACAGGTGAGTTTTTGTTTTCTTTAAAATGAACGTTTTTTAAGAGCGGGTCGTGCGAAAATTTGAGATTTAAAAAAAAAAATTTAGCGTTAAATAGAATGTCATGTTAAATAGTATATTTTTTTAACACACTTAAATTCGAATTAATCTCAAATGTATAGTCTACAATTAGTCCTTATGCGATTTTTAAAATGTCACTTAGTTATTTAGTTATGTTTTTTTTTTTTTTAATCTCAAATGTTTGCACTACCCGCTCTTAAGCTATTGCATGGCTTCTATCGCGGGCCTTGAGCGTGGGGACCGAATCCAGAAATTCCGTAACAAAAAAACCTAACACCCCCAATGACGTTTTTTCAATGACGTGTAAGTAACAGTTTTGGAGTTGCCATACGTAACAAAGTTCAAGTCAGTGCTCAAAAGACTTTGTTCCGTTCTTAAGGGAGATTTGCACATGAAGGTAGGGACAAACCGATTTATTAAAAAATAGAAAATTCAAAATACTGCATTAATAAATAAATAAATAATTATAATTGCATAAGTTGATAAAAAATGCTATGCAATAGCTATACCGCGGCAGTCTCCGAGTCTTTTTTTTAACATAAACAACAAGCTGAAATAATTGTTTTCAATTTTTTTAAATACTATAAAAGCTAATATTAAATAGGTTGAGACAAAAAAAAATATAAAACAATCAAATACGGCTCCATAATTAGTAACAAAAATTTACTAAAATCTAAAACTACGTTTAGATTTTAGCACGATTGCAATCACTAACTTAGAAATTATTTTAAAAATTGTGCAACTTAAATGTTCAAAAAGGGTGTCAAAGCTTGTAATGATTATAGCTTTAAGTGAACAAAGTCAAGTAAACACTATTATACTAGCAAATAATATACGTAAACATTTTACACAGTTCCATCTAGCCTTATATCCATGTTCCTAAACAACAAATTTAATGTTAAACATGTACACAATAAAACAAACAAAACACAGTGTTCATTTCAAAAACATCGTGCAACGTACCATAGTAAAGCTTTTGTGTAGATGGGTGCAGTACAAAGAAACGAGCAGTTGTGGGCCTACCACAAGCTTTGTCAGGCTCTGTCTCTGGCTCTGGTTTGAGTCTGTGTGTCAATAAATCCTACGTTGAAATGTCACACACACAGTATACACTAGTGAGCACTCATACAGACTCAATACCAGAGCCAGAGACAGAGCCAGACAGAGCTTGTGGTAGGCCTACAGTTGCATATAGCTAGACAACAAAATACTTAATACAGCTTATGGGCGATCATGGTGTTTGTATGGAGCCGCTGTCGCCAATTTTACATATTCACTATTTTATTTAAAATATCACTAAATAATGAGGATTCCAAAAAAGGATGAAAAGATGATAAGACTTCTTTGTTTTAACTTGTCGCTTGACTTCTTGTTCGAAAGTAATTATTGCGCAATAAGGCATTTTCCATTTTACGACTCCCGAAAATCACCCGAATTTGTATAGAGAAAGGAGCACTAGGTCATTTTGGCGACATTTTTCCGGCCACATGGCTCTTCTACTATGTTCTGTGAGCTAGATTCTTATGCAGTTCTCACTGGCACAGAAAAGATAATCAGCTGAAACCACAGCATAATGTGTAGTTTGTATGCCTCGATTCTATTTTGGCTCTCACGGTTTGATCTTGCAAATTGTTGTTGAATACCGTTTTTAGATTGAATGCTGTTATGTTAAATAACAAGTAAAGCTTTTATTGACTTTTCTATTTACTTATTGTAAACATAACCGCAATAAATAAACTTAGGCAAGTAAAAACATTAGCACGAGTACATCACAAAGTGGTACAATATGAAAAATTCACCCCAAATGAATCTTAAAGTATTTCCACCCATAATGTATTATTATGCCCTAGTTATTACACTCGTTAACCTTTGACTATGAACGTCATTTATTTATAACGTTACTGTGGACGTGGGGTCTCACAGACTCCTTCATTAGCTGACCGTTTTTTGTCAATTTTGTTTTTTTTCTCCGCATTTATAAAGCCGGACACTTTAGTGGCTCGCTAAAAGTCTCTTGTCAGGCCCAAGTATAAATACAATGCACTAAGATAAAAAAATACATCAAATTTACTTCTACCAACAAACAAATACAAAATCGGACAATGGTCTAATCCAAGCTGAATTTGGTTTATAATAAGCGGAGTTATTGTAAAGTGAGTGCCAACATTGTAGACACTTTTGGGCTTGCTGCTTCCAGCACAAGAGAAAAAAATCTCCCAAGCAGGTTTGGTGGAGACAGGCTCCATGTTTTGCGTCTTTTTAAAGCCGTTGGTGGGATTTAGTAGTTTTTTGACGGCAATTCACCTTGAAATATCATGTAGGTACGACAATTAGGGACGTGAGGTCCCACAGACCCCAACCGAAATTTCCATTAAAACAAATTAGGCATAAGCCATCAAAAATAACTCTCTCGTCCCGGCACGTCTAGTACGGGCTTAAGATAAACAGTCACACAATACCGGGAAGTATAGAATCTTCAGAAATCGGGTCTGACAAAAGCCTGTGAGACCCGCGTCCATAGTTAAAGGTTAACATAACATTCCATAAATTAACTCCAATTTATGGACTCCACGCAAATATTACATAAACACTGATTTATGGAAATTCAATAATCGGTGTTAACAGGCTCCATGCATTCGTTTTTCGTAGTTATTAATTTTATAGGCAATTATTATGGCAAATGCAATCAATATTGGTAAACAATTTTGTCTATTTACCTTCGAAATAATCATTGAAGTTAAGCATTCTGCTGTGGCGACCAGTGAAACGCTGTCAAATATTTGACAGTGTTTCACTGATGAAATATCGGTTCGAAGGAGACTGCAAGTTTTATTTCAAGTCATCTCATTTTCTAAAGATAACTAACACATAGGTACAAAGTTCAGTTTATATTTTGTTTCTCAATAGTCATGCGACAAATAGATCGAACCCGGAGACGGCCTTATCTCTTTCCATATTTTTATCGAGCAAAACTGTAGTACTTTAAAAATAGAATAGGAATCGTATTATAGCAGCCGTAATACTTAAAATATTTGTCCGCGACAATGTTTTTGATATTATTACGCTGACAAAAGTAAAAAATAAGCTTTCAGTAAGCTAAAATCAAATAAAACACAATAAAGTACATTGACCTACCACAATAATTTTAAAACTATACCCACTGGTTGTGATATTTTCAATTCAAATATAGCATGCAAAGGTTTAGAAGTCATACAAAATCTGTATGGTTTTAAGTCAGTGATTTGAGGAAAAGATGACAAACAATTTTGAAAACGAGCAAGCGAGAGATGTGTCAATTATATTTGTTCCAGATGCGAGGTGGCCGGCTGTGAGCGGTTCAATGACACCTCGTGGTTGAAATACGCTATACCAACCGACGCGGAGAAAGACCAGCCAGCGAGTTGCGAGCGATATGCACTCGTCAATTCCACTGTAGAGAAATGTATCCCAGCTGAGTTTAGCAATAAAACTGTTGCCTGTGATCGATACGTTTATGAGAACGACCAGTCCTTGGTTAAAGAGGTTAGTATGAACAAGAGATTTCTAGAATCATGTCCCAGGCACTCGTCAATTCCACTGTAGAGAAATGTATCCCAGCTGAGTTTAGCAATAAGACTGTTGCCTGTGATCGATACGTTTATGAGAACGACCAGTCCTTGGTTAGAGAGGTTAGTATGAACAAGATATTTTTAGAATCATGTCCCAGGCATATGCACTCGTCAATTCCACTGTAGAGAAATGTATCCCAGCTGAGTTTAGCAATAAAACTGTTGCCTGTGATCGATACGTTTATGAGAACGACCAGTCCTTGGTTAAAGAGGTTAGTATGAACAAAAGATTTTTAGAATCATGTCCCAGGCATATGCACTCGTCAATTCCACTGTAGAGAAATGTATCCCAGCTGAGTTTGGCAATAAGACTGTTGCCTATGTGATCGATACGTTTATGAGAACGAACAGTCCTTGGTTGAAGAGGTTAGTATGAACGAGAGGTTTCAAGAATCATGTCCCAGGCATACTGTAAATAAACCATGTGTGAATGGTTACCCTTGACACTGTATTTAAAGTGGCAGATGTTGTCACTCAGTGCCATCTGACTGCAAGCTAAGCCATATACTATGGGAACCAGATAACTGTTTGAAAGTATTTATCAGTATTAGTATTTATTATAATTCTTTATCTCCTAGTATGATTGTATTCCGGTAGGAAATATATCCGGACATTTCGGCATACCAAACCAGGTTCTACAAACGAAGTAATAAATGTCTTAATTTATTTATTACCTTGTTTAAATACAGTTTTTGCTTCTAATACAATCATGTCTTTTGGGCAGCAAATTTTTTTTTTTATATTTGACAGAATTTAGTTATGCCATTTTATTGAATAAGTTTTATAAACATGTGACTAATTTACATTCATTTAACATGTTTGGTATGCTAATGTATACTTGTAACCAATTTAAGAGCGCAGGATCAATCATTTTCACGCCTTCACAGCAATTATGATTACAATGATTGAAATACTTCAATCATGACTCGTAGCTAAAACGGCTAAACTACCATTTACGAATGCAACATTTAATAAACTATTGATAAGCCGGAACCAATATTCCAAATCAGCATTTAAATAAGTAATAACCTTAGTAACGCTAGGAGCCTTTCAATCAAGAAAAAGTCCCTAGTAACTATTTATGTAGTTGCTGGCATTTTTATTTAAGATTTATTTGAACAGTGTCAAGGGTAACTTTTCACATCATGCTTCTATTAACGGAACACTGTCCTGAGACATAGTAACTTTATAAAGCCCGGTACCAACTCCTCTCAACCTAGGCGTTGTACTATGTTAATTGTCTGATGCTGTAGTTTTTACCGATGTTTCAGTCTTGATTTATATTTACCATCATACAGACCTAAACTTTCTTCGATCTTCAATAATCTAGCTACACGAGAATGCCAACCATTTAAAATTACTACAGTAATGAGTATTTTTCTTTTGTTTCCAGTTCGACCTAGGCTGTCAAGAGTGGAAGCGTGCACTGGTTGGCACCATCCACAACTCTGGAATGTTCCTCGCTATGCTGTTTACTGGAGCCATCTCTGATCGTTTTGGCAGGAGGTGGGCTGTGGGTTTCGCATCAGCAGCTAGCTTCATATTTGGGTTTGCAAGGGCCTTTGCGCCAGGCTACATTACATATGTGTCGCTGCATTTCTTGGAAGCTGGTTTTGGAGGTGGCCTGTATCCGTCTGCGTATGTTTTTAGTAAGTATTTTTGATTATTTTAAGTAAGAGCTATGGTTCCTTTTTGTGAATAACTTCTTTCCTGATGAATATTCTGTTTTCTTACAGTTTTTTATATATTTTAATATAAAAAAGCTATGTTACCTTCAAAAGTAATACAACAGAGATCATAACGTTTGATTTAAATATAATATATCTTTGATCATTGAAAGAAGTGTCTATGTCAATATACAATTCAGAAAATCATTGTAATCCTTTCAAACAACTCAAAGTAGGTCATGGTAAAACCATCTGTCCTATCAAAGTCAACATACTTCATATTAAAGTATAATCTAGAAAACATGTCCATCTAACATCACCAAATAAGTATAATCAATAAATATTATACGATTTTGAGCCTTATTTGTTTGACTGCCAAGCAAAAGGTGTAAGAACAGAACACAGAAATTCTGCTTTTTCTTAGATGTAGTTTCTCTATAGTTGAAATATTTATGTAAACTATGTAAAAGCCCTTCTATACCCAAGCCTCTCAAAACAATCGCATTAAAATAATAGTCAAAACAGTTGTAATAACTGCTGCTATTTTTAAGACACAAAAAGTACCATGCTTCAAGCTAATAAATTGTTTCATTTCATTTTTTGCTACTGGTCAACTATATGGGTTGCGACTCGTGGTCCCACTGGGATTGTACCACTATTACTCGTGGTCCCACTATCCCTGAAATCATGGGTTCGTGGTCCCACTGCTTAGTGGGACTACCAGTCATAGTTAAAATCATAGGTTCGTGGCCCCTATGTTATGCTGGCCTTTTATATTTTCGGCTTATTCCGGTTTTGCTTATCCCCCTTAGGCGGAAAAACTTTAATAATAAAATAAAATAAATTAATAATAAATTCCTGAGTCGATCCTCGATCGACCATCGATTCCTGATTCTGAGTCGCTCGACGACTCAGAAGTCCGGTTGACTTAACTGTAACCGGACTACTCAGCCTACACCAAATATATTTGTTTTATAGCCCTTATGACCAAATCAGTGGGACCACGAGCGACTGCATTACGTTGACTGATGGTCCCACCAAACAGTGGGACCACGAGCCCATTAAATCGACACACTGTCCCACCAGTGGGTCAAATTAGTGGGACCACGAGTCGCGACCCAACTATATGAAATTCATTATACTTGTTTTAGTTGTCGAGTTGGTCGGCCTCAAGCAGCGCGTCATCGTCTCAGCTATGTGCAACATGACCTTCGTCATCGGAGTAGTCCTCATCGCCCTTCTCGCTTGGTGCGTCGAGAACTGGCGCACCTACATACTCATCCTCTACAGCCCAGCAATAATCGTCGTCCTCTACGTTTGGTTCATGAACGAAAGCGCACGATGGCTCCTCAGCAAAGGCAGAAGAGAAGAAGCGATAACAGTCCTGAAACGAGCAGCAAAAATCAACAAAATGGACCCGAGAGTTCTAGATTTGGACGCGCTAGGAGATCCGCTGTTAAAACCAGAGAACCAGACCACGGATAAAAAATCCCAGTTTTACAAAGCTATAAGATCGTCTATAATATGGAAGAGATTGCTGATATGCTCGTTTCTATGGATGACGTGCTCTCTTGTTTACTATGGCTTATCCATTAACGCTGTGTCGTTGAGCAGTAATAAGTATGTCAGCTTTATGCTAGTGACCCTGGTGGAGATACCTGCGTATATCGTCGTGGTGATTGTGTTGGACAAGTATGGGAGGAAGAAGACCCTAGTGACGACTTACTTGCTTTGTGCTACTATGAGTTTGACCTTCGCTTTCTTGCCGAGATGTGAGTATCCCTTATGTTACTTATATTATTGCATTATTCAAATTCTCTAAAACCATTTTTTTGAGATATTGTAAAATGATGTCTTACAAACTAATATTGAGCACACCCATGAATCATCTACGTACTTCTGTTTTGACATCATAATCGTCATCATATTATTTGTTTATTTATTTATTTAACACCATTTACTTATTTTTTATTGACACGAACAAAATAGTGTTTATAAAGTAAACATTGATTTTGAAATGCACAACAACCTTCACTTTACTACTATTTACTTTATCCATATATAATTGTGGTCACCACATAACCCTGATCACTGAATGCGATAAAAACTAACCACATACCTACACATATTATTTACAAAATTGCAAGCACCGTCAATTCATCATCATTTCCACAAGTAATTTTGAACAGTCCGTAGCAAATTACAAGGTTGAGAATATATTATTATAGTACAATGGTTGTTTTATGTGTAAAATGAGGTACACGTGTTTACTAAATTGATGATTGTTTTCATTATTTTCAATCGTGAGCTAAATAGGGGACATGAAAAAAAAAACACTTTAAAATCTTTTTACCTTTAGCTAAAAAATCGACTCAACTTTTGAATTTAAATATCTAGATGATCCACTTGATGATGAACTTTCTAGAAATAATTATTTGCACAACTGCGGAAATTTCACCGGGATCGAAAAAGCCATTACTAACTAATCGGTGCACATAAAAAACGAAAGAAAAATGTAAAACTCCCTGACCAAAGTCGAATTCCTTTCCTTTTTAAGGTTTCAAAGTCCGACTTTGAACTCATTTGGGTGTTGGCTTACAAACTATGGGTAAACAAAATTTCCCTGCATTGACTAGTATATTTTACGTGTGAACGTGACGTATGGAGTAAATAAACATGATTTCAACAGCCTTGACCGCAAGTCTGCGTTTGTCTACCTAGTTATGCATATAAAGTAAACATACATAACATAACCCACTCTCCATATGTTATCAATTGTAAACGCATTTAACTTTTCGGCGTTGGCGTCCAATTTCAAATCAATTTAGGCTATTTAGGATGTGGATGGATATGTAAGTAAGCAGAGGTAGACCAAAGAAAACATGGATGAACTGTGTGAAAGATAACATGGATAAACGAGGAGTGAATGCAGACAGACGGGAACGGAGGAGAAAGACATGTTGTGCCCACCTCCCATGCATAAAGTGGGATAAGGGCAGGAAGAAAATTAATTTAGGCTACTGAATATACAAATGTTATGAGTACCAGTACAAACAATGTACTCGTAGTATATAAATACTAAAATTGTGTTTTGTCTTTATACTAATATTTTCATCATAATTATATATCATGTTTAAAAACTATCGTTACATACTCGTAGTTGTTAGTTAATCATTTTATATTGATAACAGGCTAATTACCTGTTTCGCTGAGTTCAAGGCTCGTGTCATTCAGCCTAGCAAAATACGCAACTCAACATTTTAAAAACGAATCAGTCATAAAATGCAAATTATTGTTATTTGTGTTTGTTTCATATCACAAGGTCAAAAAGTGAGTGACCAGAATTTCGATGCATTCGCATTTTTAATAAGTTATTAATTCCTGTTATACTAAAGTTATTTGTAGTGTAGATTTTTATGCATAAAAATACTGTCACGTTTTGTTTTTCAAACTAGGTATCACATCTAATTAACTTCTAAATCCTTGTAAAATATAAGTAATTTTTTCTAAGAATGGTAATACATAGAGAATAAGAGGAAATTTGAAAACCAGTAATGAGAAATTAAGGAGTCATCGATTAGATTGATATAGGCATGCAATGCGGAGAGAATAATGTCATGGTGTT
Source organism: Thera obeliscata (assembly GCA_947578465.1). Lineage (NCBI taxonomy): Eukaryota > Metazoa > Arthropoda > Insecta > Lepidoptera > Geometridae > Thera > Thera obeliscata. The sequence goes on along the minus strand of OX387914.1, from coordinate 2,488,286 downwards.
GAGAAAAGTGCTAAGTGTGTAGGTACGTGGATGGTTATAAAACTAAAAAAAGCAGCCAAGTGCGAGTCGGACTCGCCCATGAAGGGTTCCGTAGCATCAAGTAACATAATATAAAGGATTTTGTAGTTCGTCGAAAGATAAATTGCGGTATACGATTTATGACGTATAAAAAAAACTACTGACTAGATCTCGTTCAAACCAAATATCGTTGGAAGTTTGCATAGTAATGTACAACATATTATTTTTTTTAGTTTTATCATTCTCTTATTTTAGAAGTTACATTCTAACTTTTTTGGGGGACCAACTTTTTTCTACTTTGGAAGTGTCACTCGCGCAAACTATTCAGTTTAGAAAAAAACGATGTAAGAAACCTCATTATCATTTTTGAAGACCTATCCATAGATACCCCACACGTATGGGTTCAATGAAAAACAAATTTTTGAGTTTCAGTTTCAAGTATGGGGACCCCCAAAATTTATAGTTTATTTTTTTATTTTTGTGTAAAAATCTTAATGCGGTTCACAGAATACATCTACTCACAAAGTTTTATCAGTCTAGCTCTTATGGTTTCGGAGAAAAATGGCTGTGACATACGGACGGACAGACAGACAGACAGACATGACGAATTTATAAGGGTTCCGTTTTTGCCATTTGGCTACGGAACCCTAAAAAGGTTTAAGAAAAAATGGGTGAATCGTGAGAATAAATAAATACACGTAACTACAATGTATACAGTTGTAGACAATTAAAATATAGAAGATAATATGACTACTGAGATGACGGACGATATGGAGAATGGAAGAAAATAACTAAATTCACCATAATATCTAGTAGAATATCTAGAAGATGACCACGATACAGTATCTACATATCTACTCAAATATTAAAGTTTTTGTTTATTTATATGTACTAGGATGTTTTTTTCTTTAAAAGTATAATAGGTTTAATTTTACCATATGCACCGCTGTTCGCTAAGGTTGCCTATTTTATTACATTATTTTGATACGCCTATGTATCTTTGTTTTATTTATCTATCAAATATGATGGTTCAATGAAATAGTTTTAACATATATTTTCGTCAGAAGATAAGATATTCTTATTCATATCTTTTATCTGATGCTACTACAGACATTATCGATTACTACGATAATAAACGAAACGTGCTTATAAATTACTATATTATCAAAACTATCATACACGTGTATCTAATTTTACAACATGAAGGTTGTGATGTAACCAAAAGTGATTACGAATCGATTCTGTAATTGCAAAACATTGGAAAATTGTCGATGATTCTAATAGCTGCATCAATTATGAACTACTTTTTCTTGAAAAGTTCTTAGATGTATTTCCTAGAGATGTAGTATTTAGTGAACTATAGCATGGGGTTCTTTAAATAGTCGTTTTATCAGGTGGGCCATAATGCATGTTTGCTTACTTAGATGTATAAAAAACATACGCTCACGACTAGGACTTTTATTGGTGCCACTGTTGCTGCATAATCCTTAGATAACCTAATTTGACGGCAGCACTCCGCTCTAAAATAGCTAACTATAGCCACCCTTGTTGTTATAGTTTGTAAGGTAAAAGACGGCAACACTTTTTGTGTCATCGAGCTAAGACTATATTGGATTATCATCACCAGCCTTATTCAATACACCGCTGGACATAGGCCTCCCTTTACTTTTTATTAAGAACAACTATGAGCCCTTGTGTTTAAGGTGCCATAAAAGAGTCGATACTAGGTATTATCTGCTTTCTATAATAGTAACTACATCCTTATTCATTTTAGTAAGATTCACCGCATTATTTAGTAGGTTATCATTTAATAAAACAATCGGTGTTTTCTTTACTACGACTGAGGCTCATAAAATGCACCTTGGTCGCTATAGATGTCACATTTTCCCTAACAGATACCATTTCGTCTGCACAACTGACTATAGTTAATACATCTGCATTAATTTGAGTAGGATTCACCCCATTATTTAGTAGGTTATCATATCGATGTTTTGTTTACTACGACTGAGGCACATAAAATGCACCTTGGTCGTTATAGATGTCACATTGTGTGACATTTTCTCTAACAGATACCGTTTCGTCTGCACAGCTGACTACTGGTCTATCCCGCTGTACCTGGTTGGCAAATGGAGTGTGACCCTGGCGTATTCCTCGGTCTACATCTACGTGTCTGAAGTGTTTCCAACGAATATGCGGCAGACCCTGATCAGCTTCTGTTCTACGGCTGGAAGGATTGGATCTCTCGTAGCACCGATTACTCCGTTGTTGGTAAGTTATTTTGCAATATACACCTGACAGGTAGTTTATACATGTATGTTTCTTCTTTATTGTGTCACTGGTTATTTCATAACAGTGTTATGAAAGGATTTTAAGTGCACCTCAGGGAAGCTCCTATCAGCATGTTTTCGAACTTTTATAGATACTATAATACAACATGCCGACAACACAACAATTTCAATATCAAATTTAATAATCATAATAAACTAATAGGCATATAATCCTCTCTGCGTTGAGAATGTCCACGTGCTCAACATTATATAAAAATAAATAAATAAAAGTTCGAGATCAACCGCACAGCACTATCTAGCCCCAGCAGAACTTGTACGATAGGAACCAAATAGCTAAAAAAAATATCAGTTTTATAACATAAATACTTTTATAGCTGATATAATACTTATATCCATTTTTTGTGAATGCATACTTTAAGTACAATATACCACCCAGACAGAGAACAAACATCTGCGTTCACCACACAAACATTTATTCTCGGTGGGGATCGAACCCACGGCCTATGGCGCAGAAGGCAGAGCTATTACCAACTGAGCTGAGAGGCCAGTGTAGATGAGTTATTAGCAAAATACTTATAATTGGGTTCTCTGTGAGCATTGAACCAATTTGCTTTAGGTGATTCAATAATTTCAGGAAATAATTATTATTGATTGCCTTTCAAACAACAAAATTTGCCAACAAAATTTAAATACAGAGCTTGTCGAAATGAAATCGAAATCCAATAGAATGGTGAACTTTATATCGAACATTTTCTACTTTAATTTCTTTCCGTGATAGCTATAAAATATTGTGGCAAATTCCCGACCACGTACAAATACTTCTATTTGCGCAAAAAGCTTTTAGTACTCAAACGTGATTACTACTTCCAATTCTATACAATGTAGGTATGTTTGTATACTGTTTCCAACAATCTCTATAATAGTCTCAGTCACAGTGTTAACTGTGTAAAGGAGACTGTCTTTATCAACTATGTATACTATATATATATCTACTGATATATATATGGACTGTCTATATCATATTTTTTTCTAAAAGGATCATACAAAAAACGTTTTGAACCAAGCGTAGTTTGTTGCCTGTTCTTCTAGACTTGGTTGCGTGAAGCTGGCAAGTCTCATCTAGCTTTAAGACGTTTCAAAGTGATCCTTACAATACTATTGAATAGAGACACATTTACTTTTTTATAACGCTTTTATTAGCTTCACCTGTATGTAAGTTTGTAAGTTTGTATGTAACCGACCTCTTTGAGCTCGATTTTGTCCTACTTTGAACGATCAGATTTGATTCAAACTTTGCACACCTGTCAAAGGTCGATGACAATGCAATAATATGAAAAAAAAATAAAAAAAAACCTACTTTGAACGATCCGATTTGATTCAAACTTTGCACGCACCTGTTAAAGGTCGATGACAATGCAATAATATGAAAAAAAAATTTAAAAAAAAAAAAAGTTAAAAAAAAAATTATAGTTTAAAAAACTAACAAAACAAGGCTTTTATAACTAATTGAACTAAAAAGTTAAAAATCATCATCATCATCATCAACCTATTGCAGTCTACTGCTGGACATAGGTCTCTCCCATGGCGCGCCACTGAGCCCGGTCTTTGGCTCTTCCCATCCAGTTGCTGCCCGCCACCCTGCGCAAGTCGTCGCTCCATCTAGTCTGAGGGCGGCCTACACTACGTTTGCCTAAACGCGGTCTCCACTCTAGAACTCGTTTATCCCAGCGGTTATCGGTTCTTCGGCAAACATGACCGGCCCACTGCCACTTCAGCTTGCTTGTTCTTTGGGCTATGTCGACAACTTTGGTCCTCTGTCGAATGACCTCGTTCCGGATCCTGTCTCTAAGAGAGACTCCGAGCATAGCCCTCTCCATAGCTCGCTGAGCGACTTTTAACCTATGGACCCGTCCTGCCGTGAGTGTCCACGTTTCGGCTCCGTATGTCATAACTGGTAGGACGCACTGATTAAAGACTTTGGTTTTCAAGCACTGTGGGATGGGCGACGAGAAGACCTGACGAAGTTTCCCAAATGCTGCCCAACCAAGCTGAATTCTCCTACTTAGCTCCTTTTCAAAGTTGTTTCTGCCTAGCTGGAGGATCTGCCCGAGATAGACGTATTCCTCAACAACTTCGAGGGTAGAGTTAGCGACCGTGATCGGTACTGGGGTAATATGCTCATTGACCATGATTTTGGTCTTATCTAAGTTCATGCTCAGTCCGACCAGTCGAGAGGCATCAGCTAAGCTGTTCAGCATTTGCTGTAGCTCCTGCAACGATTCTGCCATGATGACGATATCGTCCGCAAATCGCAGATGTGAGATATACTCGCCATTTATGTTAATGCCCCGTCCATTCCAGTTCAGTGTCTTAAACAGATCTTCCAACGCGTTTGTGAACAATTTCGGGGATATAACATCCCCTTGTCTCACTCCGCGGCGCAGTTGGATAGGTTTAGACTGCTGGTTTTGTACTTGGACGGTCATTGTAGCGGAGTCATAAAGGCATCTCAGCACCTCGATGTATCGCCAGTCAACTTGGCATCGCTGCAGGGACTCCAGAACAGCCCAGGTCTCGATGGAGTCAAACGCCTTCTCATAGTCCACAAACGCTAGGCACAGAGGCTGATTATACTCCTCTGACTTCTGTATAATCTGGCACACTGTGTGTATGTGGTCTATGGTGCCGTATCCTCCTCGAAACCCAGCCTGCTCTTGTGGCTGAAACTCATCAAATCTTCGGGCTAGACGATTCGTGATTACCCTAGAAAACAATTTATAGATGTGGCTTAAAAGTGAAATAGGCCTGTAGTTCTTCAGTAAGGTTTGGTTCCCTTTTTTGAAGAACAACACAACTAGGCTCTTATTCCATGCCACTGGAGTTCTCCCATTGGTGATGACAGAGTTAAATATACGCTGAAGCTCCTGAAGGATTGGTGTGCCACCTGCCTTCAGGAGCTCTGACGTTACTCCATCTTCTCCCGGGGCCTTTCCATTCTTTAATTGTTTCAGGGCCAGTTCGATTTCGTCTAGGCTAATTTCAGGCAGGTCTTCGGTGTAGTGGCGGGTTAATGTGGCTCTTGCGTCCTCGTTACTAGGTTGGGGTTGTAATGCGTGCGAGCTGTACAACTGACTATAGAATTTCTCAACTTCGGTGAGAATCTCTGGCTTGGAGACGACGGTTGTGCCTGTGTCAGTTTGCAATGCAGTCAGGTTGCTTCTCCCGAGGCGCTGAACAAAAACCTTTGACCCCCGGTTTAGCTCTATAGCTTTCTCAATACATCGAGTATTGAAGCACCGGAGGTCACGCCGTACCAGCTTGGTAATATGTTTATTGAGCGCCCGTTGTTCTGACTGCGCTAATGATGGTGTTTTTCGTCTTTTTTCCATTAGCTTGAGAGTCTCCTCCGAGAGTTTTGACTTCTTGCCCGTACGTTGCATGCGACAAAATTGCACCCCTTCATCTCTGAGGACGGTACTCACATTGTCTAGGTCTTGGTCAACGTCATCCGTGGTTTCCAAAGCAGCGAACCGATTTTCCAGAGCAAGCTGGAATTTTTCGGAACCCATCGCGGCTTGGAGCAAGTTTGGGCGGAGCGTGGACTTCATTAAACGGCGACGTTCGAGGTTATAATTGATATTCAGAGTGCCTCGGACAAGTCGGTGATCACTCCCGGTTTTAAACCTATTGAGCACACTGACATCTCTGAATATACGTCTTTTGTCTGCTATGATGAAGTCAATCTCATTTTTCGTACCACCGGGGCTCTGCCACGTCCACTTTCTTTGAGGGCTTTTGTTGTAGAACGAATTCATTAAGAAGAGCCCCTCTTTCTCCAAGAAGTTTATCAGCATTTGGCCCCTTTGATTCCTTCTTCCACACCCATGAATTCCTAAACACGTTTCGCCGCATGTCTTTACTCCGACCTGTGCGTTGAAGTCCCCCATGATAACATTAAAGTGAGCTTTAGCGGTTGTGTGTAGGGCCTTAGAAATATCTTCGTAAACGCTTCACTTTCCGCTTCATCATCTGGGCTTAGCGAGGTTGGTGCATAAACCTGTATAACCTTGAGAGAGTATCTCTCGGTTAACTTGATGATGAGGTACGCTACCCTTGTAGATAAGCTGGAGATTTCAATAATGTTATCAATGAGAGACTTATGAACCAAGAACCCGATACCCCCCTGGGATTTTTTATCCCCTTTTAGAAAATACATCAGGTGGCCTGATTCCAGAGTAACTGTGTCCTCTCCCTCTCTTCGGACTTCCGATAGCCCGAGAATATGCCACCTTATGTGTGTAAGTTCCGTTTCGAGTTGCTCTAGGTGCTCATCAAGCCTTATCGTTCGTCCGTTATACGTTGCCAAGGTCAATTATTTTTGTTCTTGGCGGCCTACCGTAGCCTGGAGATTCTTAGCACCCCCCGCCCCGCCGTTACCATGACCGCCGCCTTGGCCAGGAATGGCGAGGCTGCCGGGAACTGGGGGCCGTTTTTTGTTTGTGCCTTGCATTGGGAGGTAGTGCCCATAATCGCCACGCTGGGCTTGCGGGTTGGCGATCGCAGGACACAGCTGATTGCACCGTTGACGCTGCTGCCCGTCAACAGCAAGAGAGATTTAGCTGGGTCAGGTTAGGAAGTGCTATACCGCATTCGACCGGTCGTCAGAGCCTCGTTAGTTTCTGCAGGATGTACCACGTGCAGGTGAGGTTGACAATTGGAGCTCAAGATCTTGTGTAGCTCCCTTACATCCCAAAAAGTTAAAAATAAAACTGTTAATAAAGCTTTTTTGTATAATAATATAATTTTTCAATTGATTATTGTAGTTTTATTTTTAACTTTTTAGTTCCATTAGTTATATAAGCGTTTTTTTTTTTAGTTTTTTAAACTATAATTTATTTCAGTTCGAAAACGTGTGTCAAGTGCACGAAAGTCTCCCTGAGGCGCACTTGAAATCGTTTCACCACATTGATTGGTTTAAAATAATCAGTGACATGATAAGAAGAAGCAGAGTTAAGCTTGGATCAACTCAATCTTAGAACTTTTTTCTAGGGGAATAAATTCGGAAAGCGAATAATAGCCGAAATAATATTATTTATATTACCGGTAAAATAGCTTGACCGATAAAACATGTTTTGTATGATTGACCGATAAAATTTTTAGTAGATAATAAAGGCATAATTTATTGTGAAGTGCCAACCAATGAATGAGATCAAAGCAAAGCCAATACCAACGTCTCCATAAAACCATAATAAAGATTCTATGGATACTAAAATACTCAATACTTACATTGTCTCTTTCATGCACTATTCTGACTTATCGTCAAAGTTAACAATAAAAGAATAAGAATACAGATTTATTTTTAACTAGCTGATAGAACAAGCATATGACCCATCTGATGTTAAGTGGTAACCATCGCCTATAACAAAGCATTACTTCAAAGGCCACGCAAGCAAGCCTAGAAGAACGGGCAACAAACTACGGCTCGGTTCCTACCGTTTTTTATATGATCCTTTTACAAATCAAAAATAGACTAAAATAATAGCAGAGAAGTTCCAGTGTGGTACCTCTTCACTTAGGGCGACGTATGCAATACCTAATACAAAAGCAAAAGTTTTAAAGACAGCACACGCTACGCTTCAAAGTAATAATAAAATACCTACACAGCATATAAAAATTAGATACGACAATAGTAGGTAGATATGAAAATAGTAGGTCTTCTTATCGTGCCTCTGATTCTTTCGAACCAAGTGTGGTGAAAGGATTTTAAGTGCGTCTCAAAGAGGCTCCATTCGTGCACTTGACACATATTTTCGAACTTTTTAGGTTCTACGATATGCCGGTTTCCTCACGACGTTTGAGAGCACTGGCATAGTGATACATAAATTGTTCAGAAAAACTCATTGGTACACGACTGGATTTGAACCCACGACCTTAGAATCGGAAGGCTATCGGAAGGCTACGCTACCACTAGGCCACCAGCGCTCTAAAAAAGTTGGTAATACTTGAAGACTCTATCTGTTTTGTTCCAGTCGCTGTACCACAAATCCATGCCCACTGTGATCTTCGGAGGCATGTGCATTATATCCAGCATGCTAGTTCTGATGCTGCCGGAGACAAGGAACATGCGACTGCCTGACACAATCGAAGAAGCTGAAAAACTGTCACGGATGAGGAGCAAAACTGAGACCAACAGGAACGCATCGATCAAGACAGTAGAATAAATTAGGTTTTAATTCGTCTTAAATGGAACTATTTGCATTGTGTGACGAGTGTTATTCACCCTTTTATTTATAAGATTCTACGAAAATGTGTGATTGTGTGAAATTAGTGTGGCGCTAGCAAAAATAAGTGGCTTTCTACCAGTGTAATGGTACTTCTGGTTTAAAGCCAGCCGAGCTTTTGTATTGTAGTCTACCTACCAGGACGTGTTTACACGGCTGTTTTCAAATGAGCTTGACGATTGTGTGATTCTGTTGCAATCAAAAGTTAAGTTTGATGCAAATAAAAATAAATTATCCTAACAGTAACAGCGATCACATTGTTGCCATCATTTTTCGGCCACTGTTGGCATACTAGTTTTACAAAGTGAAATTCTTATTCCTATCTTATATTTATTATGTCAACATTCAGTGTTTTTGCAATCGTTCATTGTCAAATTAGTTTAGTTTTTTTTGCAATTCTAGCTCAAAATAATGTCAAAACTGACACATGCGACTAGGTTTTGTTTGCAACAAAAGAAGTTTGCAGGTGGGTTTACAAGACTGCGTGTGTGTGGTTTTTTGAATGCTAGGTAATTTTGAATTTGGAACACATCTTGTATTGAGCCTAATATGCGCCTGCATCGATTTCGATTTCGTGATTGCTTACTCACTGTTCCATTTTCAAATTTTTCAAACAAAAGTTGACAACTCACTTTGAATTCAGCGATCGCTTGAGTGATTTGTGTTGCTAGTATTGCACTCCAGGTCCCGTCTGGTTTTGCCACATTTTTGAATGACCGCGTGGAATCGCTTTGATCAAAAGTCATTTAAGGTGCAAAAGTGCATGGCATCTGTTATCTTTTCTTCATGGTGGTTACGAGGGTACACCATCAAATCTTCTGTTTAATCGCTTGTAATCCTTTGTTTCATTATGTTTAAACCCTGACCTGCTAACCTGCTAAAATAAACGTTTTATTTTATAGGTACGTGAAAATGGTCTGAATGTTGTCAATTTTTATATACTTGATTTTTTGTCATTTACGTTTACCATTTACATCTTATATATAAAGACATTTTATTGATTGTGACTTTAGTATTTAAAGCGACTACTTAATTGGTTTCTTACTTACAAAGAGGTTGGCTATTTTAATTATTTATTATGTCTCGTAAATTAGTTAATTTTTACCACAAAAATGGCACTTGTGCACTTATTGCTAGTTATTATAATTTGTAAGGCTTGTTTTATATAATCGAAAATAGATGGCCGTTTTTGCAAGAATGGTAAGTTTTTTTTTATATGGACATTAAAATGTTTGTTATCCATCACATTATAACTAAGAAGTTTTTCTCAATTTTTAGCGATTTTAATTAACAATAATTTGTTGAATAAAAAAAACAGGGATTAAAATAAAATAAAAGAAACAGATTATTTTGAATATAGTGATTTTTTTTATCGAAACATGCATCTGGTAATGTTTATATAGCAAAATTTAGTTATTTAAGATCAGCTCGAATATAAAATGAATGAAAGTAAATCTCAATGAAGAGAGGCAAAATTAACTATTTTGGGATAAACTTCAACACTTTACAATATGCTTATTATAATTTACGTTTTAGTGCATACATTTTATTAGTACTTACAATGTGTATAATGTATAAGTATATAATAAGTAGTAAACTATTTATTCTACTTTGTAACTTTGCACTTAATGTTCTACTTAATTTTTTACCTATATGCTTAAATTAGAACTTAAAACTGTAGATACCTTCCGAGACATTTACATGGACAGTATTTTAGTTATTTTAACAAAATATTTACAATGTGCATTTTGAGTCGCAGAAATTCATTGTTGGTCCACCACTCAGAAAAAAACATTGGTTAACAATAAAAATTTAATTTTTTTGCACTGCCAGAATTCTATTTATACTAATTAATTTATATGGTCTTATTGACCCGTTTGGTTCAGGCACTTTACCGAGTATCTGGCGTGTGTTTAGGGGTTAAAATTGACTCAAGACTGTATTTCAATATCAATATAAAATAAAATGTCGGTAGACCAACAAACTGCTTTGTTTTGTGAAATTAGTTGTAAGAATTAGTGTGGGACCAAAAATAATTAATGTGTGTCCTTAGATACCTTATTAATGTACCTAGTATAAAAAACATCACACAAAAAAGCACGTAATTTAAAAAAGCAGCCAAGTGCGAGTCGGACTCGCCCATGAAGGGTTCCGTAGCATCAATTAACATAATATAAAGGTTTTTGTAGTTCGTCGAAAGGTAAATCGTGGTTTACGATTTATGACGTATAAAAAAAAACTACGGACTAGATCTCGTTCAAACCAAATATCGTTGGAAGTTTGCATAGTAATGTACAACATATATTTTTTTTGGATTTATCATTCTCTTATTTTAGAAGTTAGAGGAGGGGGGGGGACCAACTTTTTTCCACTTTGGAAGTGTCTCTCGCGCAAACTATTCAGTTTAGAAAAAAACTATATTAGAAACCTCAACATCATTTTTGAAGACCTATCCATAGATACCCCACACGTATGGGTTCGATGAAAAAAAAATTTTTGAGTTTCAGTTTCAAGTATGGGGATCCCCAAAATTTATAGTTTTAGAAAAAAACGATATTAGAAACCTCAACATAACTTTTAAAGACCTATCCATAGATACCCCACACGTATGGGTTCGATGAAAAAAACATTTTTGAGTTTCAGTTTCAAGTATGGGGACCCCCAAAATTTATAGTTTTTTTTCTATTTTTCTGTGAACCGCATTTAGATGCGGTTCACAGAATACATCTACTCACCAAGTTTCATCAGTCTAGCTCTTATGGTTTCGGAGAAAAATGGCTGTGACTCGGCCGGACAGACAGACAGACAGACATGACGAATCTATAAGGGTTCCGTTTTTGCCATTTGGCTACGGAACCCTAAAAAGATTTTGAATCCTTCATCTGATCTAACACATTCCTAATTAGAAAAAAAATCTAATTTGCAGTTTTCCAAGTATTTTGTAGCTTTTAATTTTTGGCTATCGAAATTTGTAACTTATTTGATACACGTATTAAGGCTACGGCCGAAACAGTAAAAAAAACCACGACTTAGGGTCGGCGCAAACGAGTCACGCCCACGGCCACTGCTGGAAACCCTTGCACACGCATTTTCATTACGGCCGTCGCCGGTGTCAGGCACTCGTAGTCCCTACAAAATTAATGTCACTGGCTACCACTGGTGGCTAAAGCCGGTGGCTGTAGCCAGTGACTCATTGCGCCGAGCCTAATTTGTTTACATGAGCTGTAGCTTAAAATTATAGAATTGAAAGCCTTTATTTGTTTAAAAATTTAAAATTTTATATCGCAAGTTATAGTACCTACACAACATTTTCCTCTGATTAGCATTTTTGTTTTTGAAAGTGTGCATTTTTACAACGTGCAAGCCTGATTAAGGATTCATTAGTATAACTAAATTTGTACTTATTTTAGTACAAATGCCCTTATTCGCAGTTTTTCAATAAAGTTTTTTAATCAATTCCGTTTTTCATTTATTTATTTTATTCTATACTAGCGGCCTCTCTCGGCTTACCGCGAGTCAGACATTTATTAAATACATAAATATAGCCTATGTTATTCAAGGTGAATGTGGCTTTCTAATGGTGAAATAATTTTTGAAATTGGCGCAGAAGTTTTTGAGCTTATTCATTACAAACTTACACACAAAAACACACATCTTTCCTTTTATTGTATTAGTATAAATAGTATAGGTAGTAGTAGTGGTATGCATTTGTCATTGAAGGCAAAATTATGAAGGCTGATGATGATTGAATTAACTTTAGTTAATTTACAGCGGTATAGGAATGTGCCCAAGTAACCAACCAGCTCATTTAAGTTCCTCAACTGTTCCGACCGAAACTTAATTTAAATATTTACCCAAGCTCAAGTAATTGCTTAGTTATGCGCAGAGTGACGCTGATGCTATCCAATGATTAATTATAGGAGTTGGGAAGCAAAAGGACAACATAGCCTGACCAAATCTATGCTAATAGGGCCATAAATGCTTGTACGTAACAAAATAGTTACTTATAATTCTAAAAACTTGACAAACCGACTTTATAGCCAATCTGGAAATATTAAAAATAAAAAATAAAATAAAACGGTTCATAAATGACGGTGGTATGCAGTAACAAACATTAAAACTAAACCGCTCAGCCGATTTAGGTGAAATTGCTATGATATGATATGAAAAAATAATCATCAAAATCGGTTCATAAATGAAATAGAAATAGAAATATTTATTTAACGTCACAAAACATCGTGGTACACACAAAAAATGACGAAGTTATTTGCAAGCAAACATAAAAAAAGCATAAATACGGTCGAAATACAGAATAGAATAGAATATAATTTCTCTAGTTGCTGAAATAGGTGTAACATGGTGTTGTAATTTCCTAAAAATTTACCATATTTCACTATGTATAACTACAGCATGCAAAAATAGCAGAGACATAATGGAAAATAAACTTAACTTGTAGGCATAAATGTGACAAGAATACTTGCCGCTAAAATAAGACAACGATGAACGAGAAGATTTATGGCCTTACTTATAAAAATATGTCAAAAGATAAACAGTGCTTAAACTATTGCCATCTCTTACATTTGGGTAATGACAAACAGTGACAGGGCTAACTTTAAACAATGATTAAATTTAAATTGCGTTTATAAGTATGGCTGTTAATCCTTTGTTTGTAACAACAGAGCATGGTAAAACGAGCTCTAAGCCCGCCAGTAACGTGACGGTGCAAAGTATCAGAAAGTTTCAGCGAATGGGCTACCACAACCCTGCAGAGTACGCGTTGAACTTCGTACGATGCGGTAAGAGGTTCGGTTTCAAACTTCCTGGAAACGTTTGCGCGTTCGCCAAAGACTTTTTTTTTGTAGTTTAGAGTTACGAGTGTAGGACCTTTTAGATAAATAGGTTTTTGTGATAGGATACTAAAGCTTGGAGTAAACGAAGCAGAACTTGTCAATTTCATTAAGCTTTTGCTAGGCATATAATAAAAAAAAAAACATTACCTAAATGGTGCAGCGCATTAGCATTGCTATTCAGCGTGACAATGATGCCAGCGTCTAATGGGGACGCTTCCGTTTGGTACTGATTTGGACTAACTGATGAGCTATCTCTAGATCGTTTGTAACGGTCTGCAGATAGCTCAACTGTTTCTTGTGTATTTTGTACATTTTGTAAATATTTGTTTAGTTGTAAGTTTATTTGCGTATATAATTTAAAAACATCATCATCTACGCCATCAAAAAACATCAGCTCATCAGCAGCTGGAAAGTAGTCACCATTTCCCATAGACACATGCAACACCAGAGGCGATTCCGATGCGCTGCCGGCATTTTAAAAAGAAATAAACCGTCCATTTTAAGGGTCATACCCTTCTAGCTTCATAATATGTTTGCAAGTAGACTTTCCAAGCTCATAGAAAAGAAAACAAAACAAAGCGCCGTCATTTTGCGGCATTCCAAGTTTTTCATTTCAACCTAGAAGCTTGATGCTGCAAACTGTATTTTTTGGAGTGTGAAAACGGCCTACGGAAACTGTGTATGTACCGCAAAGTTAGTATGATACGTTATTACAAGGAGCTGTGAAAAAACTTTTCATTATTTTTTAACCGACTACAAATAAAAAAGGAGGAGGTTCTACATTGGCTTCCATTTTTATGTTTGTTAAGGTCTGTAAAAAACGGTTCATAAATGACAAAGTTATGCGATAAAGAGCTGCGCACACCTAGGCCGCTGGCGACGGCGATCAGTGAAACGCTGTCAAATTTGACAGCAATATTTGACAGCGTTTCACTGATCGCTACCGCCAGCGAACTAGGTGTGCGCAGCTCTTTATCGCATAACTTTGTCATTTATGAACCGTTTTTTTTTGAAAGGTTGTATTGATCTATATAGTCTCCTTTCTCTAGCCTCAAAGGTTTGCTGTAAGAAAACTCTATTCAGGGTTAAGCTCGCCTTTGTACCTACATGTCCTCTATTTCTGTTTTTTTCCTGTGTTTTTTATTGTGTGCAATAAAGAATTGATCCCATAGAAATTCATAATCAAAATCGGTTCGACGTTTGACCATGAAGTCGGCTTCTCAAGTTTTATAAACTTCACTTGTAACGGTCAAGTGTGGTCAAGTCAACTCACAAAATTTGAGCGAGCTTTTCTGCATTGTTCTAAACTAAATTCTTTGGGAAGGCCAATGCCGCTTATGATTTTTTCAATCAGCCTCTTGATTCTCTGATTCAATAACCCATCACCAGAATATAAATATGGCACAAATTGTACTCTTAACTTAAAGTTGCAAAGAGCATCACAAATATGTACCTGAAAATTATAAGTTTTGGGTGTTATAGTATCGTATCACATTTTTCTTGGATCCACGTACCCTCAAGGCAGAGCATCAAGAGACGCAACAAAGCCGCAGCCCGCACACGGCCCCTTTGTTTGGCACTCATCGCGAGACCCCGAAAATATTGCACTTCCGTAAATCGTCTAGGGATGTAGTATCGATGTTTATGTTGTATCGATTGTTTTAATATACTAATCAACAAATAAATAATAACCATTCTATAAAAAAACATGTTATATCGGGAAGGCCAATAGTAGGTAATGAAAACCTGAATTTACCCTCTCCCTCCCTCTCAACCCAAATGCAAAGAGCAGTCGGAGACAGTGATGCGGTGATGGTGACCTGAATTCATTGGTTTAAATACTGATAGAGCAGTCAGCCTAGCACATTAATGACACCTGCTCAATAAGTACGGAGCTGATAAAACCGTAGGTTTCTAATAGCCCCTTCCCACCGGTGCGTGATATCGCGCACCAGCCCACACCAGCTTGCACGACACACCATGGGAACGGTCTCGTGCGCCGAGGTGCGCGGTAGCACAGGAGCCCTTTCTGTGTGCGTTGCCGTGCGTCGTCGTGCACGGTGCGTGATGATCTGCAGAACCACGCACTGTAGGAAGGCAGCATAACAATGTTTTCTTTCCTAATATTATAAGTTTTAATAATAAGAAGTAGACATGGAAGCGACATTCGACGCAAAACACTGCAAGCAATATAATTTACATAATCCATTATCGATATTTTTAAATTTGTCTCCACACTATAACTTGAACCGGGGTGCATAGAAGCTCTTTCTATGATTGAAAGATACGTGAGCCTATCACGTCACTCTACGGGATGATGACCTGCATTGCCAGGTGAGTCTTAGGCTATCATCCCGTAGGTGTGAAACGGTAGGCTAGGCAATGTAGGCCATCTTTGAAAAACCTAGCAATACAGACGGCTACGAAACATGGTAATCAAGGAGGTAGCTTATCAAAGGTTTTATTTTAAAAAAAAGATTCTGCCTATGTGAGTAAGTGGAGCTATGTTTTTTTTTTTCAATGCAAAAGGATTTATTTTTTAGGGTTTGAACTACGTTTCAGTTCTTTACTTTGATATGAGTGAACTAAAGTCAAGATGATGACTGACTCCACTACAGAAGAGATAGATTATCGATCACTCTCATAAAAGTATCCTTCACGTTCACCACTTGTAACCTATAGTTAACCAGTTTTGGCAATAAGACATCCCTAATTGGATCAATCAACATGACACATCCCTTAGAGTAAAGAAGAAGAAGAAGGAGGATGGCGTCGTCACGCGTAGTTGTATTGTTTTGCCGTGTAATAACTATAACAGAGTTGTAGCTATAATCACTGTAGAGTTTTCGTCTTAACACTATGTAGCCCCCACTCCCTGTCTCTCACTGGGAAATAAGGCCTGGCTAATATCCCACCGTAATGAAGTGAGATCTTATTAAATACTTAGAAACTACCCCCCACACCACACATGCTTGTATCTTTATAATGTAGTTTAAGCCTAACGTCGTGCAAGTTGCAATATCTACTAACTTCAGCTAGTCTAGCTTAGCTCAAACTGCAATCTGATGACATCAAAAACAGATTTACTAGATACACACGAGTTTTATGGATCGTTGGACTTTATGAAACTTCGTGCTTTGGTTCGAGTTTTTTTAGATACCTACGTCATTAAGTCGATCTAGAAATAAGATGATTTACTAATCTAAACAGGAGGAACTAATTAGGAGGCCTACCACAAGCTCTGTCTGGCTCTGTCTCTGGCTCTGGTTATGAGTCTGTGTGAGTGTTGACTATATAAATCCTATATCTAAACGTTACACACACAGTATAATACACTGGTGAGCACTCACATCACAAAACTCAAAACCAGAGCCAGAGACAGAGCCACACAGAGCTTGTGGTAGGCCTACAGACAACGAGCGTTTTAGGTCTTAGGCTACTTTACTGTTTTTTCTTTTTGTATCACCCGCTCATCATCATCTTCCTACCCATATACCACGCTAAGGGGGTTGGCACAACAGCTTTTCTTCCTCCACTCACCTCTATCATTCGTCAGCTCAATGCTCACTCCTTTCTTCCTCATGTCATCTTTGACACAGTCTATCCATCTTTCTCCCGCTTATGAGGGGTAAAAATTACACTACAATTAATAAATTATCACAATATAGTAAGTTGCTTCGCGAGGTTTTCCTTCACCGTTTAAGAGCATTCGCAACGCACAATGCCCAAACATTTTTTTAAATAGAAACTGAGAATTCCACAGGATTGGAATCCGCAATAGAATCGGAAGGCGGAGGCACAAAAATCGTTTTTAAAGGTCTCTTTTTTTTATTACCAATTAGTAGGAGATGGTTTTAAAATGGTAATGGTTGATAAATTACGGTCGTTAGATAGCGGTTGCAGTTAAAGCAATAAAAATGGTTTTAGATCCCAGCTGACGAATAAATTAGATGCGAGAGTGCTGCCCTCTGTAGTGCGACATCACGTAACTAATTTAGCTATGTACAGTGTACACTGTGTACAGTCGCATATAAATTTAAATTTCACAGTTAATTGTTTAACTAGCAGTTGGTGCCCTGTTGTTGGTAAACTGTTGTTGTGTTATAATAATAATAAATTATAATAATAAACTCATAAGTTAAAGTTATTAGTTTATAATAATAAACTCCACTACTCGTCAATAGATGGCGTTAGGAGTTATGATTTTATGATAAAGTTGATTATTTACTTTACGACATTTCTAAACATTTTCTAAAAATGAATCCTAGCTAGATCGTTTTATCGTCCCCAAAAACCCCTGTATACTTAATTTCATGAAAATCGTTGGCTCAGTTTCCGAGATCCTAAATATATATATATATATATATATACAAGATTTTCTCGTTTAAAGGTATAAGATAATGCAGTCTCAAAAAAATATTGTACTTATGTCTTTCCGAGCACATACAACTTGGACGTATTCCAGACAAAACGGCACGTAAGTATACTTTAACACGAAGTTATAAGCTTGTTGTGCCCACGCGGACATAGTAGACCCCATGGCTTGTCTACGCGTCCTAAGAGCAAACATGCTTATCTTGCCGATTAGCAAATCTTGGTGCAACACGTGTAGAAGGTGATGCAAGGGCAGCCGCATCCGCAGCCACCGCAGCAGCCTCCGCAGCAACCATCACCGCAAGGTCCGCAACACATGTCGAGTTTTGAAATTGAAGAGAGTACTACTAGAGTTCTAAAAATGGGTCAAGAAGGCAAGAGTGAATAGGCATCTTCTAGGTAAGCGTGTTAAGCAGTCGACCGCATCATCACTTAACAGCAGGTGAGATAGCAGTCAAGCAAAAACCTGTAAAAAAGTTTTTTCTCAGTCGCTTCACTCTTGTCAGAGTGGTCGTGGTCGTCATGACTATCTATGATTTCTCTTTAGCAAGAGCTGTGGCACGCTTCACGATATCTCGCCACTTTGCTCTGCTTGCAGTCTTTCGAGAGGATTCATGTGAAAATTGAAAAAGTTATGTAAGGTGATTAGTTAAAAAAATAGTTCTCTTTGTTTTTAGTTGTAAAAGAGCCGTAACTAAAATTATGTTAGTTTTCTTCAATAACGACGTGAATGTTTTCAATTTTTCTGCCGGTTTTAGAGCTGATGACCGTTTTTAGGGCTGATAAACGGAATCCTTCGTGTGCGAGTCGACTCGCACTTGGCCAGTTTTATATTGTTTCGTGATTCGGCCGTTTTAAGGAATTTAATGTTGCTATTTTACGAATTAAACAGTTGTATCGCCGTCTGTACCTGTCCCGAGACAATATAGCTCTCAAATGAGCTGCAAATTTTACTGATATGGTTTTTGCTACGCTTTAAATGAAAATGTTTTAAGTGCCGTTTCGGAAACACTGAAATGCTAGTTTTAATTTTTAATAATAATATTATTTTAATTCAAGATTTAACTTCATCTTCCTGCCCCCCACTTAATGTGGGGTCGGCACAACAGTATCCTTCTCCATTCTCCTCTGTCAGTCGTCACCTCTACATTCACTCCTCTCTTATCCATATAATCTTTCACACAGTTCATCCATGTTTTCTTTGCTCTACCTCTGCTTACATATCCATCTCCATCCATACTCATCACTCCCCTAGTCACATGCCTTCTCATGACATACCCGTACCACGCCAGCCTATTGCTCTTTAATTTTTCTGTCACTGGCGCTACTTTAAACTTTCCCTGACATTGTACTCTCACCATTCGCATACCATGGTTATGATGACGTTACGATTTACAATGTTGACTGTTGATCTGAGCCTCCACATCCTTATGTTTTTTTATAATTTTGAACGCAGATAAACAATAAAGTGATGTACTTCACCTTGAGATGTCAAATAATACGTGGTAGGCCTCCAAAATACGATTAGAAGGGTCTTGTTTATTAAATATAGGTAAATTAATTATGTACTTAATTAAATAGAATAAAATACCAACCTTCCGCATTCAAGGTTTGTTAATTTATTTTGATTTATTACATAATATGATAAAAATTGTGGTATGGGCATGTTATTCAAAGGGAAGAATGTCATGGAGAGGTCTATAGATATGAATGTGGCTGGGTATAGAAGTAGAAGTAGACCAAAGAAAAGATGGATGGGTTGTGTGAAGGATCACAATGACATGTAGAAAGGAATGATTGCTGAAATGAAGGCTATAGAAGAGAGTGGAGAACGAAAACCTGTTGTGCCAACCCCAAGTGGAAAATGGGCTAATAAGAAAATGATGACATAAAACTCATACCTTTTGAGTTACTATTTATAAAAACAGTTCGTTCCGATCTCTAATAGCCCCTTCCCTCCGGTGTGTGATATAGCACACGGAAGCGGATCAGCTCGCACGACACACCATGGGAACGGTCTCGTGCGCCGAGGTGCGTGGTAGCACAGGAGCCCTTTCTGTGTGCGTTGCCGCGCGTCGTCGTCGGCTGTGCGTGATGATCTGCAGAACCACGCACCGTAGGAAGGCAGCATTACAAGCAGTGATGCTCGTATAGTAGTAGGCAACGAATATTGCACATCGGCTAATTTCGGCTTCATAGGGCGTAGTGTGCGTCAGAAAGAGATAGCGCTTTAAGAAGCCGAAAAGCCGATGTGCAATATTTATTGCCTACAGCGTACGCTTCTATGACGTCACAGTTCCATAGAACAAATGAGATTTAACAGCTTATATTCAGTAGACGTACTCTATTGAGGAACTAAGAAGTAAACATCAGGTGAGATCATCAGATTTTTTGAAAAACTTTTTTTGAAATATTTTTTTTAATTAGGCGTGTAGGTATTTATTTAAATATTTCGGTTTTATCATACCAATCTGGTGGGGATTTTCCATAGATGATTCAGCCCCTCCCATTGTAGATTCTCTTATTCACCTTACTACCTCCCATTATTATTAAAAAGAAGTTGGCTTTGATAAAATTCGGTGGCAGTTGGTACTAAAATAGTACCATCTGCCCACATTTCTGAGACGTAGGGGTGAATGGACATAGGTAGTGTTATCTGCCGCCACTTTTCAAATTTGGGGACGAAAAGTGGCGGCAGATGAAACTAATTCCTCCATAGGAGGCGGATGGACCCCATTTTATGCCATGACCCCCACGGCCAACGCAAACATCAGAGGTTTTTGTAACAACCAACTTTTTGTTGTATTTTGTGATAAAAAGGTTCCCAGAACTATTTCATGACAATATTGGATAGCCAATATCACTTGCCCTGAATGTTAGTTGAATGGGATCCATACAATGTACCGGAACACCGGCTTTGCCAGGAGAGCGCATATATTTGGGGGTACTTTACGGATAACAATCCCTCAGAGTCAAAAAGTTTCAATCCCACAAAGAGCTCTCGTTGAGAATAGAGAATAGAGTTGACACTATATCACTTTAAATGCGCGGAAAGCTGTCGATGTTCAAGATTTTAGAGTAGAATCGAAAATAAAAAAATCTGTAGAATCAATATAATATAAATACTGTGAACAACCCAGACAACACTCAAGCCCCATATTAAGCAGAGCTTGTACTATGGGAACCAGATAGCTGTTAAAATACATAAAAGCATTTTTTTTTGTACTTCTACTTGGTTCGAAATAATCAGTGACACGATAAGAATATTGTGCCAAGTGTGGTGAGAGGATTTAAAGTGCGCCTCAAGGAGGCTTCTTTCGTGCACTTGACACATATTTTCAACTTTTTTTGTACTTAGAATACAATATAACACCCATCATCTTTGTTCATCAATGCTTTGCTAAAAGACTTATAAGTGATGGTTACCACTTCACATCAGGAACTAATATGGAACACTCATTTATGGTCCACCGTATATTTTATGCGTGTTCCAATAATAGTTGTATAAAAAAAATCGGTTGTCTGTAAAGTCTGTTTACTGATGGTAGTTGAACGTGACAACGTCATACAGCTGTCCACGCGGACGCATCGCTCACTCAAGTAGGAGAGAGACAGATGTCGAACGCTGCCGAACGCGGAGGCCGTGCGTGCCTCTTTGTCGCTCGTTCCGCGCTCTCGCTTGCACTTCAAGCCTTAAATGGAACGCCTCAGAGTGAGGTAACGCCGAATGAGTCATGTTTTTTCGTGCGTGCAGCCGGCTCCATCGAATTATAAGACGTTGTCACGTCAAAAAGCATTATCGATAAGACCCCATCCCTAGCACGCTAAGGAAGTGCAATATCGGATATCTGGGGGCGCACGTCAACGGAATAAAACACGGATATTTCCACACTAGTCGCGTGCGGTGTAGGAGGTACCGCCTATTGTGTGTAGTGCTTACTATAGAGCTTAGATACCGGCAAATCTGTGCTATATGGGTAACATTAAGAACTCAGGGCAGATTTTTGTCTTTGTTTTTGACGATTCTTGTGGATAGAGGCAGAAATATTTTTGGCTGAAGTTTTGTGCTGAGTGACGACCAATTTTTTTTGTCATTATTACTCGTAAATGATCCTTGTATACTATAATTTAATCATGGTAAATATCCCGTTGTTTCATAAAAATAGTGTTAGAAACCATGATAGTTTCAAAAGTTAGATCCTTGTATAATACTTGAGTGGCCTAAAATGAATAACTTGATTTGATTTAAAGTTTTGTAAGTTGGAAGTTTAAGTTCCTTAAGTTAGAAATTTAAAATTTAGCTACAAAACAAAGTAATGCTTTATTTCCTTTTACTAAATTCGAACTAATAACAATCTTGACAGACTTTTACAATACAAAGATGACGGCTGATAGAGGAAAATGGAAGAGGAGAATATGTATGCCGACCTCACATAAAGTGGGATTAGGGCAGGAAGAAGAATAATCTTAAAAGACTTTTAATACTACGCCTTCTATCCCCAAACTAAGCAAAGTTTGTACTCAACAAATTACCCCTGGTGTGATAAATCATCTACAATAGATGCATAAGTTGTCCATATCTTATAAAATACTCATAAAACCTTTATTGCAACATAAAGTTATCCACATAGCTTCATAATAATAAAATTATGAGGTGTCTATAACTATAAGCCTTGTCAATGATCGCTGCTAGCCATAGATATAAAATTACAGCTCTCGGCTGCTGATATGGCACATTGTGAGCTAAACTTGAATTTGTTAAAACTGTAACAAATAAAAGATAGATAAATAACACTTTATTGTACACCACAAGAATAGGACATTACACATTTAAAGAAATATATACTTAGAATACAATATAACACCGAGACAGAGAACAAACATCTGTTTTCACCACACAAGTATTCGTTCTCGGTGGGGATCGAACCCACGACCTACGGCGCAGAAGGCAACTAAGCTGAGAGGCCAGCCAGATGGTGGTATCAGACCATGCAGTTACCTAATTACATTCCCCAAAACGCAACCGAACCAAATATCGGGACTGGATCTAAGTGTCTTCTGACTGCTAAGTGCTAACATAATTAGAAAAAAAATACGTTGGCAACATGGTCGTCGTGCCACACCAACAGTAGCGGCTGTATTTATGCATTTCACAATAGCAAAGAACCTTAATGAAGTATTGCAGTGAATAAATTGTTGTGGTGAGCCTGTAGGTCAAGCTACTGTCAAAGCATGCTTCAGCAGTGTGAGCTGGCGCCAGCTTTCGACGGGACAACTTGTAAACGAGTGATGAGGATTGATTTGAGGGCATAAGGTCTGCACTGACGTCCCACGATGGGGTATATTATGATGTAAGACTACCGACTACCGTACTACCAGCTACCAGGGAGTGATAAGGATTTTTTATACAACCAATTGATGGAACAATCTTAAAGCCTATCTGATGTTAAGTGGTAACCATCGCTTTTATCAAAGCTTTGCCTCACAGGTCACGCACGTCAAAAAAGTACTCTACGATGCACTGCCCATGGAGCATTTCCAGTATAATCTACGATGCTGAAACGTGCGGTGTTTAGTTTGAACATCATCATCAGCAGTCTGAAAAACTCCATTGCTGGGCATAAGCCACACATTTTCATTTTCCTGGAAGAAGGTTTCTGAGCCCCTTTCATCCACCGACTTTCCGTCATCAACTCATAGCTTCCACAAAGGATAAATTGATAATATATTTTTTTCCAAATTGTCCAAATCGTCTTAGAAGGATGGAGAAGATGGCGGGATTTCACTGGATGGAGAAGGCTCAGAATCGTTCTTATTATGAGGACAGACCTATGTCCAGCAGTGGACTTTTTCGGACATAATTATGAATATTTTTCACCACAGTTCCACCGGTAGAAGGAAAAATTCTAAAATAAAAGCCGAAAAGATAGAATGCTTATGCCAAGCGAAAGTAGCTTTTGCAAAAATTATAAGTTTATTTAAATAATTCTATCTCATACGAGTTCTACAAAAGAAAGTGGACCTTGTCTGGTATCATTTCAGGCGATATTAACAGGCTTTCACAGAATGGCATAATAGCTTTAGCAGTATTCTGAACGCATGAAATTGCACGTGTCAAAGATGCTAATCTGGTGCCACCAGCCTTAAGAAGGTGCCCCTCACGACACCGGATATCGTGTCGTGATCAGTCGTGACTGAAAATAAACAAACAAAACCACAATATTCGTAATGCATACAAAACAAACATTATTTGTCAGAAACCAATTGAATATTTATGCAGTATAGATGTATGGAATGCAAAATGCTTAGCTTTATAAAAAACAGCTGAGACGCCAATAGATTTTTATTGCTCTTCCTAGAGTTGGACAAACAATATTATTTATGCAGTCAGGATGCATGGAATGCAAAATGTTTATCTTTTTTTTATAAAAAACAACTATGATATCAATGGATTTTTACTAATCTTCCTAGAGTTGAACAAACAATATTGAAGGTCGCTAAAAAGAGAATGCTATGGCGCACAGAAATTGCTGATAATCGTTTTGCCGAAAAAATACTCCGTCGATGGTCGATGACTGCAAGAAGCCATCCAAAGGTTCAGGTGTCTGAATGTGACGTGGACGCTTGGCAAGAAGGGATACCTGAAGATGGTCAAAGGTGTGCTGTCCAACAGAACAACACTGGAGTGCTGTCCAACAGAACTCCAGTGGGTCCAGTTTTGGCCATTTGATTGAATCAAATTATTTGTTTTTAAATAATTTATTTCTGCCGTGAAGCAGCATTGCTGTGTTTCGGTTTGAAGGGTGTGGGTGCCGGTGTAATTACTGGCACGTGAGGCTGAATATCTGTATGCCTCCAGTTGATGGACGCAGGACAGTGCATCGTAGGGCACGTTCCTGATGTGCGTGACCTACGAAGCATTGCTTTGTTATAGGCGATGGTTACCACCTAACATCAGGAGGGCCATATGCTTGTTCCATCAGCTATTTACAAAAAAAATCAAATGGCCAAAACTGGACACAAATACTTTGCCAAAGTACCTAGATAATACACAATGCATGATGGTGGCATATTGTTTCTCATTACTATCTACTTAAGTACTTAACTTTTCTGATCATTTGGATCGCATCACGAGATCTCAGTTCGGGGCGAACTACTAGTATAATTTGTGTCTGTATCATGTTTTGTAACATAAAATAAATATTTTCTATTTCTATTTCTGTAAAATGTATTGATTTAGTTGTATCACAAGGATCAGTTTGAAACGTCCTAAAAAGAGTTATTGACCAGACTTTAGGCTAGGTGAGTCTGGTGCCAGTTCCACGCGACCAAGCCCAGACCAGATGCCCTAGAGATGATCTCTATAGAAGAAGTTGTATCATAACTTTCAATACTCTATTTTGCGGAACACTACCAGATGACCTTGCATTCCCCTCCGCCTTCCAATCAAAGCCATGGTCTTAAAATAGGGTAGGTAAGCGATAAAGCATTGTAGGTTCCTATTCTATATTACAAAACCTTATTACTTTCATTGCACTTTTTATCGTAAACTCACTCAGTTTATTTTAACTTCAACGATAAAAACCATAAGTCGTCAGTCCTCTGCGCACTATCGGTCTACTGACCGTTGTTGCGCACGCGTCGCATTCGATGTTTAAATAAAAGTCACGATTCGAAATTCAAAAGTTTGAAATAGTAACGTAGTCGAATATAGTTTTATATTAAAAAGTGCTTTTAAAAATGGATATAGAAAAGACGCCGAGTGATGAGGTGACTGTGGATGACATTTTGAAAATATTAGGACCTTTTGGGAGGTTTAATGTGTTCAGCTACATTTTAATACTGTTTCCGGTCTTTTTGTCTGGAATGTACTCTTCAGTGTATAATTTTGAAACTATGGATTTAAAATACAGGTGAGTATTTAATCTAAGTATTACTTCCTTCTATAATAGTTAGCGCGGACTAAATTATTTAAAGTTGAAATTCAGCTTCTCCGGATATCAAACTATCTATTATTAATGAAAAATGCCGTAATATCCGTTGCTATTTTCCGGGATTAGCGCAGACACAGTGCAGACCAACTTTATGCATATAGGTAGTACTGTTTTATTATTATTTTTTGCTCATACAATTTTCAACAAACTCTTCAAAGACTGTGAGAATTGCTGACGCTTACAAGCGGTATTGAGCCCTTAAGTCTGAGGAGAGACTTCTCCTGCTTGTATAATGGAGTATGCTCTGAAGAACTGTTTGACATCATGCCAACAGTTTCATTCTACCATCGCACTGCTCGCCATAGGCAGAGAGTTCCTCGTCACACCTTGGAGCCTGGGTGGTCCAAAGTTGTATGAAAATCCATGATGGTCGTGTTTAGGGGCCAGATAAATTACATAGTTAACTCATTATACTGTATCGTGTAATTTAAAAACGGAACAATCTTTTACTCTGAAACATGGCAACCAATGAGGTTACTTATAAAGGGTTTTATTTAAATTTAGAACGAGCTTGCAAAATTAAATGCCGTTTATTGAAAAAAAAAACAAATGAACATAACGCGAGAGTGTTTTGTGTTATCCGTTGTTTATCTATAATTATAAATTAATTAATAATGTAATTTGACAAAATAAGTTCAAGCAATACTACTGACAATTAATTTTCTCGCATTATTTAAGAAAGTACTATAAAAGCCTAGACATAAATGGACTTACGCATGTGACACATTTACCTACACGTTTGTCCATCAATGCCTCTTGAATGCTCAAATGTGTAAGTTAGTTTTAACCCTTCAAAACTTAAAATGTTCTTATAATAATTAAAACATAACAAACATTCTACAAACATTAAAGTGTACCTTATTTGCAAATGGTTCTAAATAAGCGTTTTACGCTTATCGTATAGTAATAAAACTTTAGAATTTCATTACGATACTATCACTAACCACATTGTAAATATCTCAAAACTGTTGCGTTACTGATTGATTGACACGCACACTACGCACAGCCTCTGCAAGATACTTGTAGTAAGAACATTTTCTAGACGTACCTACTTTAAAATGGATTACCTACATATCTACTCCTAATTTCAGCCCGCGTAATGTTCTTCTTCTCCTTCTTCTTCTTAATTGATGGCATCTGTCCATTTTAGATCAATTTTGCCAGTGTCGAGTGAGTCAGGATATATTACATAAATAAAATAGTTTTTAGTCAAGTCAGTCAATAGACAAGTCGGTCGTCATTGGCTTTGAAGGAAAAGATGGCGTTTTTCTTCAAAACAAACGGAAACACTTTCGTTCAAATCAAAATATCACATAATACACTTTCATTCTAACTGCTAACACTTTGAGCTACGACCTCAAATAATGTTGGTTAAAATACCATCGAAATTACACAACAGAACTCAAAATAATACCAGAAAAACAGTTAAAATGAAAAAAGCTATGTGACTTCCCAAAATGACCGAAAACGAATCTCCCGCGTAATCTTATAATAGGATAAAAAGTGGGAGTATAGTAATACCCGTCCCTCGACCCGTCGGCTTCAAATGTCACTGTCAAATTTGAGGATATGCGATAAATTATAGGCTTGGTCGCGTGCAACTGACACCAAACGTTTTAAAGTGAACCTTTTGATAAAACTGAATAAACAGTTTTTGAATTTGAATTTAATTTTGATACATACGGCAAGTTTCTGAAAGCTTGGCCAAATATTTCATCAACAATTCATTATTAGAAGGACAGTCCAATCGAATTGTGTTGCAGAAAAAGCAATCACACTGCAAATTATTAGTTTGCTTACATGCCATTTTCAGTGCTAATTAGTTATTTTGATTTCATCAGCTCTCAAAAACTGAGAGATGGAGAGGGGATATAGTCATTATTTAGTTAGTTATAGTTATTCTTAGTCTTATTTAATTATTATTAATAATCTAAAATGTTGAAGTATGACGTCCAACCACTGCTAAAGTCAGCTACAGCTTAGTAGAATATACTGAAGATAAACTGAACTGTTTGCTTTATAGATTCGTGTATAGTTTGGTAACCCAAGTTCTTGCGAATATTATAACAAAACACTTTAAGGTCACTGATTTTAGTACTTGTCAGTACTTACACGAGTACTTACTATAACGACGTTGATCAACAAACCAGGGCCACAAACCTTGGTCGTAGAATCTCGTTACGTCAGTGGAGGTGTGTCTCTAAGGGCCTACGCACATATAAGCGATGGCGACGGCAAGCAGTGAAACGCTGTCAAATATTGCTGTTATAATTGAAGGCGTTTCACTGATTGCCTTTGCAGATCACTTAGATAACTAAAATGAGGTAGTATTTTTGCCTTTCGATGACTTATAGTACCAAACGGGAAAACATCATATCAAAACCGTCTAGCAAAACCGGTATGTCATAGAACCCAAAAAAATCGAAAGCATGATGTATTACGTGCACGAAACGAGCCCGTTTGAGGCGTTCCTAAAATCCTTTCAGCACACTGGTACGAAATAACTAGTAAAACGATAAAAGAGAAGATGACTAATCATTTAATGGCAAACATTACTAGTAATACCTCTAAAAGGGGAGTAAAAAGGGTTCTTAGGAAGTCTTTTAACATCTTTTCAATACATACTTCTAAAAAATATATGTAGGTATGTATTCGTTAAAAAGTACAACGTATAGACGCATGAACTTACTATTTCCATTTTTTTTTACACCTATCCTTTGCCCAGATGCTAATCTATTTGCCTGCTAATCTGTCCAGCTGAAAATCTGTACAGTAGGCCTACCATGAGCTCTGTCTGGCTCTATCTCTGGTATTGGTTTTGCGTCTGTGTGGGTGTTGACTAAATAAATCCTACGTCAACACACAGTAGTGTAGTGCACTGGTGAGCACTCACACAGACTCAAAACCAGAACCAGAGACAGAGCCAGACAGAGCTCATGGTAGGCCTTCAGCTCCAAATCTGTCCAGTTGCTCCGGAGGCCTTTTTTTCTTTCTTTAATTCTTTAATGCACACAGAAATATTTACAAATAAGTAATAACAAAGGACACATGTCCTTTTTTTTGTTGTTTGTGGTTTACATAGGCGAGCTTAATCCTAAAAGAGTTTTCTTCCAGCAAACCTTTGGTGCTAAGAGAAAGCTAACAGTAAAAAGGTAACAATGTGTACATATTTAAAGATTATGTTTGACAGAAATATTAAAAACTCATCTACTAATAAACAAACTACTTACACATACATACTACTAAGTACAATAAGTTTTACAGTAAGTTTTAGCTATGAGAAATTGCAATACCTCAAACGCCTAAGCCAAACATAACTGTATGCAATCTCTAACACACATATTAACTAATATGCAGCCTCTATTTGTATTTACAACTATCAGGATAGAGTGGCCGTGTTTAAACTTAGTTTGTGTACATAGCAGTCTCCTGTGTTTAGGTTAGAATGCAGGCTAAGGGGTATATTTTCCATCGACAGATTTTATAAGTCAGAAAATAAATGAAATGAAATTATATTCATTTTGGAAAGAGCTCACAATCGTTCTTCCTGGAAATGTGTTGGGGAGGCCTATGTCCAGCAGTGGACTTCTTCAGGCTGATGATGATGGTGATGATGTTTATTTAAAAATAAAAAGAAACTAATAAAAATTCAGATTCCGACTCAGATTTTCAGATAAAAATATACTTAGCCATCTTTTTTTAGGGTTGTCATAGAAAAGGACTGTTTTTTTTATTCGACGAATAACTTTATTCTGTATATGGAAAAGTTAGCCCTGATCTACAGGGTGAAGGAAATGGACCCGAATGATTTAAAAAAATTACACCCTGTATTATTATTGAACTAATTAATGGGTTCTGTTGTTTTTTTTATTTGTCTAATGTGATTCTTTTGTCGGAAAATAACTTGAATGGTTTTAAAAAAATTACACCTTTTATTATTGAACCGATGGATTCAAATTCAATATGGTAGCCGTCGGTCCACAATTCCTAGAAAATAAGACACAACATCAAATTACAACGAGTGCTAATGTTTGTATTGTGTAACACAGAATTGAATGTTGTGGTACAGAGTCGTTTGAAACAAGAAACCTTGTTTATACTGATTTACATTATAATGTGTTAATCAGTATAAGGAAACAAAGAGATACGATATTATACTATTATAAGAGTGAGCCCTCGGTACTAGTAGAGAAGTAGTAAAAGGTGATAAAAGAAATGGTCACCACCACTGGTTGAAAGATTACAAGGATTTGCTATATGGCAACTTCGTCCCTCATTCTGTTAAGTAGAGTCATCATCATTCAAGGAGGTAAGAAACCAGCAAGGAGTTCAAGTCTATGCTGTCATTACGCTCGACGTCCTGCGTGTCGATTCCAGCAACACGGCTCGATTGAGTGATCGCTGAATCCCCGTTCCATTTTCAAATTTTTCAAACAAAAATTGACAACTCACATCGATTTACGCGATTGCTTGAGCAATTTGTGTCGCTAGAATCGACGCCCTATTGGGAAGTTTCGAAAAAGTTTCCGACATGACGCCAGCTCTGTTTTTTTATGCATCAAAGCCAGAGCAAAGAGGTAAGATACTGCGAAGCAAGGAGTTCGTTAGTTAGTTTAAAACCAGCTTTGCATCTCTCATCTTCTCTTCAAATAAACACAGCAGAGTCGCGAGTATCCTTTCTTTAGTCTTCATACAATTTATAAATATATGTAAATGCTTAAATATTTCATTTATCTAGTTCAATTATTTTAACCGGTCAGTACTTTTTTTTAAACTACGAAACCTCACTGCTAATTTGAAAAGAGAATGGTACGTAGGTACCTATTTACTAGAAAAAGTAGATTGACTTTCAGAAATGGTGGGAAAAACGGTTACCTAAAATTACGACGCGGGAGTATAAAAAATGGGACAAAAACAGTTAATTCATATTACAACAAAAAGTATAGTTAAAAAATGTAAACAAGACTGAATCAAGTAGTGACCAAGTGAACAGTATGTAAATCTAGATTCGATAGATACATAGATAACTTTTTATTTGGCTCAAAAAGGTAAACACAAAGGTACAACACAACTTATCAAGCAAACAAAACAACAAAAAGAGAAGAACAACGAATACAGGTATGGCTACACAAGAAATCAAATAGAAAAAATAACGTTGAATACCAAAAAGAAACACAGAAACGAGTACCACATAATGTTATGTTCTAATGTTGAAAAAGGTGCCGTCAGTAACCAATTATGCTTCTAAGTACTTATATACCTATTATTGAGCCAAAATGGTCAATGCCACTCAGTAAGCTAATAAAAATAATGCTGCTTTGCCTCTGAAATCTATCGAATACCCAACAGTATGTGTGAACGTTTCTTCCAATCGTACCAACCCAAAGGTATGCATGCCAATACACTGTGCCATAATACTTTCCTAAGCTATTGGATATCGGAGACGTAATGGTAACATAACAAACTCGTGTTACCTAGGGTTCAAATACCATTGGTTAAATACTTTATTTATTTCTATCTTGTGCCATACATACACATATGTATATACGTACAGCAGTGCTGCAATCCTGTTATAAAAATTAATTATAATAAATATGCATTAATCAAAATTACAATGAAAATAAAATTCTACCCATTTATTACAGATTTTTTTGGTTATAGTAACATTGTAACTAAAACTATAGTATTAGTGATTTTTTTAATATGAATGAACGGTTTCTGCACTTAACTTATTTATTCTGGATAAAAAGTATCCTATATCCAGTTTACAATTTCTATTTGTTTAAAATTTCATCCAAATCCGACCGGTAGTTATGGCATGCAGACAGACAGTCCACTCTGCAAAAGATGCCTATCCGAAGAATAAACAGTTCCCCACGTAGTTCTGTAATGCGAGAGTGTAAAAACTCAACGACAGGAAATCTTGGGCAACCCCAGATCACTCCAATTCTGCGATGCCCCCAGAAAGCTTCTTCGCTTTTGGGAGAAGTTAGGCTGGCTACAGTTATAGGCAGTACATCCTGAAGCATAATGGACCGTTTTGGAGCCTAAATGCGGACACAAGAGTCTGCAAAATACAATATAGTTGAGCTACAAACATTCAAACACCGAATATTATAGCAATGCTTGAATACCTTTTGCTTTTTAAGAGTACCTACCTTTTTGCTACCTTTTTAAGAGAGAAAACAAATTGATTATATTATATTCGTCACTTCCGCAATGATAATTAGTATAGCTCTATGAAAATCTTACGACTGGTAGCGGCTTTACAGCAAAACCCCTAAGAATTTAAACTCAACTTGTCAGAAGAACTTAATAGCCCCACTTACAAAAGAATCTTCCGAGACAAACATTCCAGAAAGTGAGTCTTCTCATAAAACTGATCTAGGACAATGCCCCCAGTATTTATATCGTACCCGGTTATAAATAGATGCGTCTACAACGGATCTCTCATTATGGCAACTAGTACTTACTGCTAGTACCTACTGTGAAGATTCTTGGGCAGGGTTGCCTTGTCTTATCAAAGAAAATGATTGCCATAGAAATAACAAAAATAGAACAGCACAAACCATTTTTTGAAGTGAAAACTTCTTTAGCGGCGTTGAGCACTTTCTGTAATGGGTATAAAATCTTAAACTCGCGTCAGCGCGTCAGCGCGTCAGGATCACGTGACCTGATCGAAAAAGCGTAAGACGGATGGAGAGGACGTTGCCGTTCCGCTCGACTGACCGCGCCGTACCCGGTGTGCGACGTTGCCGCTTCGCTCGCCGGCCGGCACTGTTGCTACGATGGGGGCGGGGCGGCGCGTGCGGTTCGTGCATCTATTAATGATAAAAGTGATGAAGAAATAGCGAAAGAAAATGAGTGAGTACTTTATAAATATACTAGATGAAAATTTAATAAGTTTTAATACGAGCGGCAAGTTTTCACTTCTGCCGGCACTCCCGGAGTGCAACCCGTCTTTTTTTTTTTTATACAATTTCCTGGATGATGGAACAAGCATATGGCCCACCTGATATATAGATAGATAGATAACTCTTTATTGATTACAATGACACACAAGGAAAGTATAACTTAGCTTATATAAGTTTAGCTTAAAAATCACACTCATATAAGTCACAGTAATACAATGGGCGGCCTTATCGCTAACAGCGATCTCTACCAGGCAACCTTGGGATGGACAGAACTGAACATAATTAAGAGAGGGGGGGAGTTTGATGTGCTTAATTACACTTTACAAAGATAGTACTACATTTTCAAAATATAACTTACATAAACGTATATACTAAAACAATACACCTGATGTTAAGTGGTAGCCATCGCCAACAAAGCATTGCCTCGTATGTCACGCATGTCAGGAACGTGCCCTACGATGCACTTCCCTGCGTCCATCAACTTGAGGCATACAGATGTTCAGCCTCACGTACCAGTAATTTCACCGGCACCCACACCTCAATCCCCCATCACAGCAATGTTGCTGTGTTTCGGTTTGAGGGCGGTTTGAGGTATGGTGGTAGTACTTCCCCGGACGAGCCCTTCACAAAGAGCTCTACTACGCTTCGCTACTACTTTTTGCGTCATTGTTTCAGGTGTTCAGTACCAGAATGCGACGCAGATGCTTCAGTGATCAACTACACAATACCCCACAACAGTGATGGGGTCCCAGCAAAGTGCGTCCGCTACGCTCCTATCAGTAACCTGAGTGGCGTTGGGACTGCTAGTAAATGTTCTCCAAACTACTTCGACTCTTCCACTGAGATCCACTGCGACTCGTTCGTTTATTTGGAGCACCATTCCATCGTCAAAGAGGTAGAGTTTCCTTCAAACTTCTGTACCCGAAGTCGGAGTTTTGCTAGAGATATACCAGTCTAAAAACGCCCCTCTACCACGTTTTCTTGACGTTAACTCACAGTAAAGTAGTTATAAATTATCCTTGTAATATAAGTGATAAATAACAATTTACTTTGACTGACTGGAGTAGCGGGACGTGCATTTTAAGCTTGGACGATCTCTACCACATTTCGTCTACCAAATGTTGTTATCGTGTGAGTACGTGTTTCTCTTTTGTATGAAAAATTTATGAGACAACAACTCGTTTCGATCGTTTCTACGTAACGTATTTTTGTTGTCTCATCTTTTCTCCATACATTAGAGAGAGACAAATAGGCGAAACGAAAACAACCTTTCATAGATTAAATGCTGTAAATAAAGTGGGCCTTGCCCTTCTGATTCATGAAAACTAATATTTCATATCGACATTGTAAAGATTGCGGGACGTCGGCGGCGGATGGAAAGGGCTAAACGCTAGTATTTCTAGTATTTTAAATATTTCTGAAGAGTGACACATAAATTTGAAAATTATTACTGTATCTACAAATTTAAATCAATATCTTGAGAAATTGGTTATAAGGGGGCAGATGGGGTTTTATGAAAAATCAAGAGTAGACAAAATATCGATTTAAGCTTCCGTTATTATTATCGAAGCGACGCGTGACCCAAGAGCTGGTGGGTATCTGGCGCAGCGTAAAGCATTGCTATTCAGCGTGGCAATGCCGCCAGCGTCTTGACGCTTCCGTCTGGCACTGATTTGGATCAGTTGAGCTATCTCTAGATCGTTTGTAACGATCTGCAGATAGCTCAACTGTTTCTTGTGTATTTTGTACATTTTGTAAATATCATAGTGTTAGTTTTTGTATCACAATTCAATAGCTTTTTACAGAAGATAATTATAATCTAAAATCATCATAATCGGGTATAATCGGTCATAATCGGTAATCAAAACGGCTAAGTCGATTTTGATGATATTTCAATAGGACCAATCTGGAAGTGGATCTTCCAATGCATGAATGACGAAGTTATGCTAAAAATAAGAAACATACACGTAACGTAACAGAAACATCATCCAGTAGTATAAAAAAATATCTTGCTCCATACTTATTTTGTTTTGTTATTGGTTTCAGTTCAACCTCGCCTGCCAAGACTGGAAGCGTTCCCTAGTCGGCACCGTCCACAACGCTGGGTTCTTTATCTCAATCCCCTTGACCGGCCTGATTTCCGACAAGTATGGCCGTCTTCCAGCGCTGGTGTTCGCTATGGTGGCCAACGGAGCCTTCGGACTGATACGAGCATTATCCACTGGCTACGATATGTTCGTGGTCTTCGAGTTTCTGGAACCTGCGTTTGGAGCTGGAGTTTACACTGCTGCTTTTGTGCTTGGTAAGTTTCCATGAGGAGTCATATTTTCATTATCAATCATGTGTATGACGCACCGGAAGACGAAACGTAGGGCGTAAATGTGGGTGGGCCCACCAGATGGATCGACGACATTGTTAAGATCGCAGGAAGTCGATGGATGGAAAGGGCTCAGAATCGTTCTTCCTAGAAATGTGTAGGGGAGGCATCATGTCCAGCAATGGACTTCTTCAGGCTGATGACGATGATGGTTATTGGTAATTTTAAGCTTGTAATTATATATGGCACCACACTGAAACTTCACTGCTATTTTAATTATTGATTTTTAAAAGAATCATACAAAAAAACGGGAACCAAGCCGTTTGTTGCCTGTTCTTCTAGGCTCGGTTGCGTGAAACTGGCACCTACACTCACCTATCTCTATGACTTTTCAAAGTGATCCTACTGATTTAATAAACTTTTAATTTTTTTAATTTTATAGCTGAACGCTCACGGCCAAATAGGCAAAATGATTTTTTTTCGCTTATTTTCATCACGTATCAATTTTCCATATGCCAAGATTGCATGGGCTAGAAACTCTTGTCAGATTTACAATCAACACCTAAGCCAAAGGTCATTCACCTCACTCAGAAAAAGCTATTATAGCCTCATTGAACATAATGAATGTGAACGTAACATGAA
Organism: Thera obeliscata; assembly: GCA_947578465.1. Lineage (NCBI taxonomy): Eukaryota > Metazoa > Arthropoda > Insecta > Lepidoptera > Geometridae > Thera > Thera obeliscata. Next base: position 2,452,608 of record OX387914.1, on the reverse strand, counting down.
GGCCACTCAAGAACGTACCTAGGACAGTCAAAGGCTTGAATCTATAGCCCAGGCAAAGTACCATTACACTGGAAAATTAAAATTCAAATTAGCGATGTGTGGCGAATTCAGTCAGAATTAAAGATTCTGCTCCCTTCAATATCCACAATAAGATACGCCGGCCATATTACTGTGCCTGTTTACAAACCAACTTCAATTAAAAAGGAGGAGGTTTTCAATTCAGTTGTATTTTAAGCTTAGCACTAGTCTAATTTACGAGCATAGGATGATGAAATTTATTTCTGTTTTTCCTATAGACTCTTCATCAGCTGTAAGCTTTGCGCACATTTAAACGATCAAGCGTTCCGTGGTGGCGATCAGTAAAACACTGTCAATTATGACAACGATATTTGATAATGTTTATCTAATCACCCTCCTCTTCTTTTATAAATGTCTTGATCATCATTTCCGTAGTTATTCTTTTTACATGAATAGATCCTGAGTACGCCCTTATCGCAACGAATCTAATAAACAACTGTATCTAGGTATATGGGAAGTAAACATTGGCAATGAATTGGTGATCGCATTATTCATGGACCGTAGATAACTTTCAATCACATTAGTGCTTGTTAGATACACTTTCCGCATTATTTAAACCTTTAAACCTTGGATACTTTACCCATGTAATAACATAAAGGGCGTTCCACAGATATGCCACGTGGAATAAAATACCTTGAATATTGTACATGGACCATTCTACTGAAAGAAGAAAAATAAATAAGAAAAATATTTGAATAAGTAAAAAAATAAAAAAATCTATGAATGCAGTTTAAATTGTTTTTTAAATACAAATAATGGTTTCTTTTTAGTAAAATATCATTCCATCTACAATATTCAAGGTACTTTTCCTACATTTGACATATCCGTGGGACGCTTTGTATATTTTTTAACAATGGCTACTTTTTAAGCAATAATTTCACCGTCTTTCAAATGTTGGGAAAGCCATGAAATCTACCGAGCTTTGCAATATAAACAACTAGTTTAATAGGGCAAATACCTTGGAAAATTTGTTAGAAATGGTACTGAGTAAACTCAAGAATTGGACATAGTACCAACTGTTTGTGAAGCTGTATAACCTCTCTCTTCAAACTTTCAAGGACTACATAATACTGAATTAGAGAATAATATTAGATTGTAGCTACTTTGTTTTTTAACCGACTTCAAATAAAAAAGGAGGAGACTTTCAATTCAGTTGTGTATTTTTTTATCGCAAAACTTTGAGATTTATGAGCCGATTTGAAACATTTCATTCCGATTAATTTATTATCTGAAAGGTACCATATTGGTTCCATAAAAATTTCATCAAAGATGGTTTAGCAGTTTGGCCATGATTTATATCCGCTAGTGCTCTCAAACGGTGATGGAAAACATCATGAAGAAGTCAATTATTTACCGTGGTTACTACTCCATATAAAATCCCATCCCATGCCCTTCAGCGTTCTATAAAGCAATCAAAAACAAGGAGAAAAGAATGTGCGAAAAATTTACTCCTGACTTTGACTAACTCATTTACCTACAATAAATGCGAAGACCTGTTTATTTATCCAACAAGTAACAAAGTAAACTGTAGACAAAATGCAAACACTACCCGTTCCGTAAAACGTAGTAATTTGAACAATGTAGCGCTGATAAAATGCAGCTTGTTGTAGTATCTATAAAATACTAGAGTTTGTCTAGGAAAAGCTATGCACAAACTGGATATAAAACTCAAGCAAAGATCGCATAAGTTTTGCGAAAAGGGTAAATAAGTTTAGAGCACCAATACCTTTGTACTTTTTGAACTTGATGTACCATGCTAGTTCAGTCATATATAGATAGATAGATAGTTTTTATTGATTACCATAACACACTAGGTAAGTAGTGTCACGTAGTTATTTGGGTTTTATCTATTTTTTTTAATCTGCGTTCGTTCTCTGCACACGGAACGTAACTTTTGGTATTTGGATGCGTTAACCGAAACGTTATTCGAAAAGTTGTTGCCAGCTTCAACTTTTCAATTCCGCTAATCGGGTAGCTTTTTGGTAGGAAAGGTTTTGATATTTTTTCAGTATTATCGAGCCATATTTTTTTGTTAACGCCGTGCCCTAACTTTCTTTAAAATTTAGATATGGGTTCAGCCTCACAGTTCCCCATTTTTCAATAGTTGTTTTCATTTTCGTTCCATTAGTTGACGCTTCTTTACGCTAGATTAGGCCACTTTTGGAATATTTCTGCTGAAGCGGGCAACCGTATACAAAACACGAGATGGATATTCTTTCTTTCGTCCACCATCTTTTCTGGACCAGACTTTTACACGGAAGGCTGCCTTTGCGCAGCAAGTTTTTTCTATCAATTTTATGATTGTCGATTGTCGGATGTGGCGTGGGATTTAAAAGCACGTTGTTCCCACAATTTGTTTCTACTATTTACCCAGCCCCCTGGATTAAACCTCAGGGGGTTTTCTCCGTTTCTCCGTTATTCTCCGGTTTCCTCGGTTTTTACCCAGTGTTTATTTAGTTCTTTTGTACACCACTGGACGGACACCGGTGTGATATATTATTCATACACCACAACTACCCCACTCCGTGTACTGTGCTGAGCTAATACCAGTACCCTATCTTCATACCACCTTGCTCCGGCCTAGGCAGACCCGGAGGCTGCCTGTCGGTAACATTATTATTATCATATTACTACTTTCTTCAGTACCGTAGCTGAACTACCTTCTACGGTTGGCGCCCACTTTCTATTTAAATTCTAAACTACTTTAATACCACACACAATTTTAATTCCATATATTTTTTTTTAACTTACCATCAATGCAACTCATCTCTAGGAGACCCTAGGCCTGTGTACCTTTCTCTCTGACTAAGCTAGCCCTAAATTAATTTATTGGTGTATTTTTGTACGCTTGTGTACGTTGCAGGATATAAATAAAAAACTACCAGTCCGAACCTTTGTGTATTCTCATTTGTGATCCCCAAGGTAGGGGTAGGATTTTAGGAGGTAACAGTGGCGCCCAACGTGGGGCTTTTCCTGAGATAGTTGTCATGTCGTTTTAGCTGTGACAAAAAATTGCATTTAATTTCACCGGAATAAAATTGTGTGTGTGTTTTATAATTTATTGTTAAACTGTAAACTTGTTCCTATCAGTTGACTGTGTAATATTGTTTGCATTTATGAGCAATTGCTCACTGTTTTACTTTTATAACTAGATGGTTCTATAGGTTAGGAATTTATTTACAAAATATTTTTGTTGTAAACTTGAGGTGATTTGCAAAATTGGTGGTATAATTTGCCCAAACTTACATGAACTACTTTTAAACTTTTATGCCAACGCTATTTTCAACTTTTAAACAAAAACTAACTATAAAAATTTTTTGGTACAGTCAGTCACAAAAATTACTTTCAAACTTTTTTTGTTTTAATTTCTTGTTCATTATCAAGTACCGTTACGTACTTACTGGTTATTATTAGGTAAACTTTGCACTTTTGAACTTCGAAATATTTTTCGGACTTTTTCGGACTAATTTTTTTTTGGGTTATTTCATCATGGGTGAACGCGTTATTGCTTTCCAAGCGTTGCACAAGGATGAACTCATTCACGAGGTCCGTATTAGGGATGTTTTGCCAGCCGATGATGTTTCTTCTTTAAGAGTACAAATAAGATCTTTAGCAAGGGAAGTACCTTCGGATTTAATTGTTTCTTTTGAGGGAAAGGTGTCCGATGAGTTGCAGTTGCTTCAAACTAAGTTCAAGGAGCTTACGGAACTTCTGAAGGGATCGACTAGTCCAAGTTTAAAGAACCTAACGCGCATACAGGCGTTAGCGCATCACTTGTATCACCGCCTTACGCGCTTGAATCCTTTAGATGATGCTGATAGATCAATTCATTCAGAACTAACGAGCGATTTGAACAAAGTCTTAGCTAAATTGGACAACATGATGTCGATCTTTCAATCAAGCGCCTCAGACGCTTACGCAGATCCCGCCCCGAATGTTTCTCCCGCATCTCCCGCGTCTTCCGCGGCTGTTATCCCAAACAAGAGATATCAAATGGTTTCATCCTTAAACTTAAAGTATAACGGTTCCTCTTGTGTGCGTGTATTTCTTCAGCGTTTAGATGAGTTGTGTGCCTCGCGTGGTATAACCGAGCAGCTGTTACTAACTTCTGCCGCCGAACTTTTCGAGGGCGACGTCTTGTGTTGGTACCGCAGCATTCGGTCCGAGGTAGATAGTTGGTTGGAGCTCAAGCAAAGCTTGCTTGACGAATACTTACCTTATGACTTCGATCGCCGTCTCATGCAAGAAATTCGTTCGCGTACGCAGGGTCCTAACGAGAACATCGTGGCATATGTTGCTGTAATGCTGAACTATTTTAGCCGCCTATCGTATAGAGTTTCGGAGAGGGAAAAATTTGACATCGTTTACCAAAACATTAGACCGGAGTACTCAGTTCCCCTGTGTACCACTGAAATTACATCGTTGAAACAACTAAAGGAAATGTGTAAGATGCTGGAGGTGGGTAAACACCGTACACAGACTTTTGTCGAGCCCCCTAGACCATCCAGTGGATGCTTAGCACCTGACTTAGCATGCAAAACTGTGAAGCCCAAAGTACTTGCTGTGGCTTCTGTAGACAAGTTTTGTGCCCGTTGTCGTGTCGACTCTCACAGTCTCTCTGAATGCAAGTCCACCGCCGTTGTTTGTTTCCGTTGCGGTAAGCAAGGTTTTACTGCTGCTAGATGTCCGGTCTGCAAACCTACGCCACCGATTTCGCCTCAAGCAGAGCCAAATCATACAAAAAACTAATTGGTCAGAACCATCGAGATAGTTCTTCTAATTTTGATAACGCCGACTGGCAAAACTACTTAAAACAATTAAAATTTTTCTTTTCTTCGTATAGAAGTGTCTCGACGGTTCGTGATTGTCATGATAATCGTCCCTTTATTCGTGTTGAGGTTTTTAACCACACTTTACGTGGTCTCTTGGACTCTGGCGCTACCATATCCATTTTGGGAGCTAATGCATGTAATTTGTTCTTGAAGGCGGGAGCTACCCTTCATCGCAGTGATGATATTTCCCACATCACTTCTGCGACGAATTCCCGTGCTTCTGTGGTAGGATTTTTTATGCTGCCAATCAAATTTGATAATTTGACTCGTGTTATTAAACTGTATGTGGTGCCCGACGTATCTCCTTCGCTTGTTTTAGGTGTAGATTTTTGGAAGGCATTTAATCTTGCTCCAAGGATCTTCAATAATAAGGATTTTTTTGTTAATTTCTCGGATGCTAACGTCGTATCCGAAATTCGATTTTTACAACCGTTCGCTCAGTTGCCTGCTGATCAACGTCTTGTTGCTGAAAATATTGTAGAACGATTCAAGTCTATCTCTTTTAAGGAAAAAGGTTTGGGTCGCACGCCTCTTCTTACTCACACCATTGATACTGGAGATTCTCCTCCAATCAAACAGCGTTACTACCCAATATCTCCCGAGAGGTTGAAGGAGCTGAACAGGCAGTTGGATGAGATGCTGGAACAAGACGTAGTCGAGCCTAGCATTAGTGCTTGGAACAACCCTACCCTGTTCACTCCAAAGTCAAACGGTGAGCTTCGCTTTTGCATCGACAGCCGCAAGCTGAACTCTGTGAGTAAACATGATGCGTACCCACTACCCTATATTTCTCGAATCCTTGATCAACTTAGGGACGCTAAGTTTCTGAGTTCTATTGATCTCAAGAGCTCCTTTTGGCAGATTCCGTTGGATCTCTCGTCGCGTGAGAAGACCGCCTTCACTGTGCCTGGGCGTGGCCTCTACCATTTCAAGGTCATGTGCTTTGGTTTGACCTCCGCACCAGCTACACAGCAGAGACTCATGGATAAGCTGTTCGGTCCCGAATTCGGTGATAGGGTTTTCGTATATTTAGACGATATTATTGTTGTTAGTAGTGATTTTGAGGAGCATATCTCGTTGCTGTCTCGAGTTTTGGAACGTTTGAATTTTGCTAACTTAACTATTAACCTGTCAAAGTGTCAATTTTTTCGTAGAGAGTTGAAGTACCTTGGATATGTCGTTGACGAACGAGGGCTTCGAACTGATCCTAGTAAGGTTCAGGCTATTGTCGACTTCCCAATACCTACCACCCGAAAAGAAGTCAAGTCTTTTCTGGGTACTGCGTCGTACTATCGTCGGTTCATTCGGGACTTCAGTTCTATCGCGGCGCCACTAAATAAACTTACTTCCACTCGCAAGAATGCTCCTCCGTTCCTTTGGACTCAAGAGGCTGAGCAGTCGTTCGCCGAGTTGAAGACGGCTTTAGTGTCTGCTCCGATTTTGGCGTGCCCCGATTTTTCCAGGCCCTTCTCTGTTCATTGTGATGCTTCTGGCTACGGTATTGGGGGAACCTTGACTCAGGTTCTCGTAGACGGTTTAGAACACCCTATCGCGTATGCTAGTCGCTCATTGAATAGGGCTGAACGAAACTATTCCGCCACCGAAAGAGAAGCGCTCGCAGTAGTTTTTTCCGTCGAACATTTTCGCCCGTACTTGGAAGGAGGTCCTCAATTCAAAATTATTACCGACCATTCCAGTCTTAAGTGGTTTTTTAATTTGTCTAATCCAACCGGACGTCTCGCTAGGTGGGGATGTCGCTTGTCGCCGTATGACTTCGTCATTGAACACCGCAAAGGCAAGGATAATGTGGTTCCTGACGCGCTTTCGCGTGCAGTTCCCATTCTTGCAATTGATCCTCCTCCTGACCACTTACCCCGCGACTTTTGGTTTGACAGATTATTAGCCAAGTGTACTAAATCTACTAAAGCTTGTCCGAATTATTCTGTTATTGACGGTAAATTGTGTAGGTATTCTAAAAATAAATTTGGTTTATCAAGCGAGTTTGACTGGAAGGAAGTTGTTCCTTCATATAAGCGTTCCGAAGTTCTTGAGTTTTGTCATTGTAGGGATACGGCACCACATTTCGGTATTTTTAAAACTTTTAAGCAGGTCTCCTTGCGTTATTATTGGCCGAAGATGTATCAGGACGTGGTTAACTTTGTTAATGCGTGCGAGACTTGCTCTGCTTATAAACATTCTCAAGAGCCACCCAAAGGTCTCATGGGAGATCCAAAGGTTTGTTCTCGTCCTTTCGAAACCATAAGTATTGATCTGGTTGGGCCGTTGCCGCGTTCTAGATCAGGTTTCACTTTTTTATTAGTAGTTGTCTGTTGTTTTTCCAAATATTGCTTGTTGTTTCCCCTTCGGAGAGCAGTTGGCAAGTCTATTGCTCAATGTTTGGAGAATGGTGTGTTTCTGACCCATGGTGTACCACGTACAGTGGTTGCGGATAATGGTACGCAATTCACTGGTAGTGAGCTCCAGTCCATGTTTCAGAGGTACAACATTCCTCAAATACATTTTACCCCTCGTTATTGTCCACAGGTCAACACAGTCGAGCGATATAACAAAACGATTGTTGTGGCTATATCTATTCTTGTGAAGAATGATCATCGCTCGTGGGACACCACTTTATCCAAGGTTCAGTTCGCCTTGAATACAGCTGTCAATGAAACAACACGATTTACTCCTTTTTCCCTTGTTCACGGCCGAGAAGCCATTCCGAGTGGTCAATTCTATGGTTCAGCTCGCGCGTCTTGGGAAGATCTTGTTTGTGGTTCACGCGATGACTATGTTTCTAAGTTAGGTGTTCTACGTGACATTTTCGGGAAGGTAGAAGAGGCCATTGCTAGGGCTCACCTGAAAAGCGCCGTTTATTATGATAAGGGACGCCGCGCATGTGAGTACAATGTCGGGGATATTGTTTGGAAGAAGACCTTTCCTCAGAGCGACGCCAGTAAGTTCTTCATGGCGAAGCTTGCGCCTAAATACGAGAAGTGTCGAATCGTTACTAAGCGTTCACCCTTGGTGTACGAGTTGGAAAGTTGTAGCACTGGCAAGCACTTGGGTGCTTGGCACATCCAGTATTTGAAGGGTGATGGGTCAGATGGTGTTCTACCTACTAACTGAACTAAACATTACTTTTGTGGGTTCGACTTTAGACGAGGCGTTTTTTCTATAGCATGTCATGAGAAGCCCGGACGGGTAGGGAATATATTGGTTGTAAGATCGAGTCCTGGCGGTTGGATAATTTTTTGGAATGGTTGTCTGTATGGAAAGATTGTTTGTCAGTACAAACTTATTTATAGTTTGTATTATATTGTATATTTGTACATATGGTATTTTTTTTCTTATATATTTTGTTTGTTTACCAATTTATGTTGTCGACTGTACTTTGGTATGTTTGACCTACATAAATTTTTCGTGTTTTTGTTTCGGATTTCTGTTTTAAGCAAAGGGGAGCGGTTGTGGTAACTCCCTCTAAAAAAAAGCCAATGCCAGGGCGGTTTTTTGGAAACCCTTACAAAAAGCCTTATTCCAAATGCTTGTCAAAATTTTGTTAGTCCTGTACAGTTTGCGTTTTAGGTAAGTATTGGAGTGCGACGCGTTGATAGCGGAGTTATCTCATGGATTTGTTTAGTAATACCTAAGTGTAGTGTTTTCAGTTCGCTTCGGGTACTGCGCGCTGATAGCGAAGTAACCTCTTAGAGCTGTTTATATTTAGTTTCTGTAATAGTTATTGTCCTACTTACCTCGCGATTCGCGACTTATGCCTTTGGTTGGCATTTAAATGCATGTTTGTTTTTTGGACTGGGTTTTTTATTCGTGTTCTTGAGTAGCTTTACCTTGATTGTTCTTTTTTCAAGCACTCCGCTCTATGCTGGAGGACCAGCTTGAATTTCGCGATTTTTGTCGCAAAATTCTTCTAAGTGGGGGGGTCATTGTCACGTAGTTATTTGGGTTTTATCTATTTTTTTTAATCTGCGTTCGTTCTCTGCACACGGAACGTAACTTTTGGTATTTGGATGCGTTAACCGAAACGTTATTCGAAAAGTTGTTGCCAGCTTCAACTTTTCAATTCCGCTAATCGGGTAGCTTTTTGGTAGGAAAGGTTTTGATATTTTTTCAGTATTATCGAGCCATATTTTTTTGTTAACGCCGTGCCCTAACTTTCTTTAAAATTTAGATATGGGTTCAGCCTCACAGTTCCCCATTTTTCAATAGTTGTTTTCATTTTCGTTCCATTAGTTGACGCTTCTTTACGCTAGATTAGGCCACTTTTGGAATATTTCTGCTGAAGCGGGCAACCGTATACAAAACACGAGATGGATATTCTTTCTTTCGTCCACCATCTTTTCTGGACCAGACTTTTACACGGAAGGCTGCCTTTGCGCAGCAAGTTTTTTCTATCAATTTTATGATTGTCGATTGTCGGATGTGGCGTGGGATTTAAAAGCACGTTGTTCCCACAATTTGTTTCTACTATTTACCCAGCCCCCTGGATTAAACCTCAGGGGGTTTTCTCCGTTTCTCCGTTATTCTCCGGTTTCCTCGGTTTTTACCCAGTGTTTATTTAGTTCTTTTGTACACCACTGGACGGACACCGGTGTGATATATTATTCATACACCACAACTACCCCACTCCGTGTACTGTGCTGAGCTAATACCAGTACCCTATCTTCATACCACCTTGCTCCGGCCTAGGCAGACCCGGAGGCTGCCTGTCGGTAACATTATTATTATCATATTACTACTTTCTTCAGTACCGTAGCTGAACTACCTTCTACGGTTGGCGCCCACTTTCTATTTAAATTCTAAACTACTTTAATACCACACACAATTTTAATTCCATATATTTTTTTTTAACTTACCATCAATGCAACTCATCTCTAGGAGACCCTAGGCCTGTGTACCTTTCTCTCTGACTAAGCTAGCCCTAAATTAATTTATTGGTGTATTTTTGTACGCTTGTGTACGTTGCAGGATATAAATAAAAAACTACCAGTCCGAACCTTTGTGTATTCTCATTTGTGATCCCCAAGGTAGGGGTAGGATTTTAGGAGGTAACAGTAGGTTACAGTTTCAAGCTTAAAAAAACAGTCACAGTAATAATATGGGCAGCCTTATTCGCTAACAGTGATCAGTACCAGCCATATAATCTCAGCTCAAGTCGTCGTTAAAAAAGTGTTCAAGATCCGCAAGTCACCCAGTATCTAGATTATAGGTATTACCAACGTCACCCAAACAACCTTCGCACTTCATCGACTCATCGGTGTTTCTAATTACAAGTTTTTGCGAAACTTCCGGACGCTATTGTTAAAAGACAAGAAACTGCCTTGTCCGGTTGCGATGCATGACTGTCAGAAGGATTATACAAAAAACACTAGGAGCCAAGCCGTGAGTTTCGTCTGGTTTTGGTCTCGAGAAACTGGCGTCTAGTAAAACCTCTTTTATCTCACTCTATTGATTTTTGTGATCTTACTGATTGTAGACCGTTTTCCGCATCATATAACCATTTCCATTCAATTCCCTAGGTTTGGAGCTGGTTGGACCAAAAGGCAGAGTATTCGTCAGCCTTCTCTTCAACAGCATGTTCATCCTCGGGGGAGTATCTGTCACGCTTCTCTCCTGGTGGCTACAGAACTGGAGATATCTCCTCTTTATAATCTACACACCCTCTGTCTTTGGGTTCCTGTACATTTGGACCCTCACGGAAAGCTTCAGGTGGCTGTTCAGTAAGGGGCGGTACGAAGAGGGGGTGAATGTCTTGATGAAAGAAGAGAAGATGAACCATGCGAAAGTACCGAAAGACTACTACACTCAAGTAGAAAAGCATGCGATGAAGCAGAGAGATGACAGAAAGTGTCTTTCAAAAGAACAGGACAAATCCTCGTTCAACCAAGTGCTGCAGTCTCCTATGATTTGGAAAAGGCTGTTCACGTGTTCTTTCCTCTGGATTTCTTCGACTCTGGTTTACTATGGACTGTCTATAAATGCTATAGAGTTATCAGGGAACAGCTACATGAACTATATAGTGGTGATTGTAATCGAGGCGCCGGCTAATGTCTGCAAGCTGATATGTTTGGATAGGTTCGGAAGAAAAAAGGTGATTTCGTTCGCCTACTTCATGACTGCTCTGATATTGATCAACTATGGATTTGTACCTGGTGAGTAGTAGCATTATTTATTTTTATTTTAGTTCAACTAACCCCTATAGTATACATTGCATTTTAATACACTTACCTAAACATTGCTAGAAAATAGTTTTCTCCTAATTTGCCACTACCCATTGACAAGAGATGGCAATAGTTTAATTATGTAGTTTTCTCTGATCGAAACACAATAAAAAATCTATACCCTGGTCTCAGAAATCGCAATTCAAATAGAACTGCATAAAATAATGAAGTAACTTGTTTAAAGTATATTACCTAACATACTGTTTTTACAATGCTACGCAATTAAATCGAAAACATCGTGTTTAAATTCATTGTTTTGCCCAGTTAATGAGGTTTTATGAAACATCACTGTGAGAGAGAGGATGATTCACAAATCGTCTAACTTACAACGTACTGCAGGTAATGTAAATACTTACAAGTAAATTTTACAAAACATATTATTATATCCCCTTTCAACTGTGATGAACTTCAAAGAGCTGAAGCCAATTTCCGTGAATCAAAGTCAAGAATATTTATTCAATAAAAAGTGAAGGAAAAGATGGATGGGCTTTATCAAACATGACTTGAGTAAGAAAGGAGTGAACACTAAGATGACGAATGATAGAGGTGAGTGGAAGAAGAATACTTGTTGTGCTGACCCCAATTAGCGTGGGTTAAGGGCAGTAAGGTGATGAAAATCTCAAGTATCACTATGAAACGACTTATTGCTAGGTGAACCTAGGTGTCAGTCTCACGTGGACAAGCCTAAAAGATTGCAGTCATAGCCAAAGACTTCACTTTATTGGAAAAACGGATTTGAGATTTGAGATTGTATATTAGTACCTACTACAAGATTTCTTTCGTCTAATATTTTGAAGAATCATAAATAAATTATTATATTTCAGCTGGAAACTGGTCTATTCTCCTCTACCTTGGTGGAAAGTTCTTCATAACTCTGGCATACAACTCCCTATACGTTTTTGCTGCTGAAGTGTTCCCGACTAACTACAGAACGACCTTACTAGCAATGTGTTCTACTATTGGCAGGATTGGATCTACTGTTGCACCACAAACACCTTTATTGGTAAGAATGCTTCCTCTTTCTTTCTTGTCACTAGTTCTTTCGAACCTATGTGGTGAAAGGGTTTTAACTGCACCTCAAAGAGGCTTCTTAAAATGCTTCCAAGCAATGTACGAAAATGTTTTTGACTGGTATTTCAGATCAGTCTGTATGTGTAGGCTGACTTGGCTAACTTATGCTGTTGGCAATGGGTTCAATCGTCACTAAAGGACAAATGTTTTATGTGACAAACACCATGACCAGAATCTAATTTGCAATTGATACTTCTAGAACTTTTAGCATAGGTTATGCGTTGATGTAATCGTAATTGTTCCAGACAAGATTCTACGAGTATCTGCCAACGATAATATTTGGCGTCATGGCAGCCATATCTGGTTTCTTAGTCCTGACTCTACCAGAGACGCTGAACATGAAGCTACCAGACACACTGCAAGAGGCCCAAGATCAGGACAAGAGGAAGCAAGAGGATAACGTTCAAGATAAGGGGAATATAGACGGAGAGAGTATTAAAACGAGGCTCTGATTGTCTACCCAATTTGTATATCAAGTAGACCTTTTTTCCAGTTGGGGAAACGAATATTGCATTTTTCTGAGAGCTTCCGTGCTCTATAGGGCACGTTAAGTGATCGGTCATGGCTAAAGCCGTCGTTTCGTGCCAATATCATCAACCCATTGGGTGGGGGTCGTTTAAGCCTTCCTCTTTGGTTCGGAGTTCGGACATAATAATTTAGGAAGTTAAGGTCAAAAATATTCAATGAACTTTGAAATTATAAGGCTATACCATTAGGACCATTAAGTCTTTATCATTATAAAAATATAATCATTTCATAAGTTTATACAATATTTTTTATATCATGCGAATTTACAGTTAGGTATTAGGTAATGTATAGATTATGTAAAGATTTTTATATTTATTTATTTATATTGCAACCTAACTTAAGATCTACCCTAAATAAGTTAAGAAAAGTGTAAATAAAGGCTTGTGAATAAATTATTAATAAAAATATTCTTATTTTACAAAATAGGATCGGAACTCTAAAAAATAGGGGAACTCCCTAAAAAAGGCAGTACTAGCAAGGAATCTGATTGTGAACCCATTTGAGTCCTATAAAGGTAGATATAATTTGAACTTTATGTTTTATATAAGTTTCTCTCTTCTATGTTTCAAAGAGTACTACCACATCACACAAAGGATAACTGAATGACAATGCTATTTAGCATTAAGTTCGCCTACGTACCTACTTACTCGCTTCTTTTTTGTGATAAAAAAATATATAATCTAACGTTCATTCAAAATTCTATCTATTTTGCTTTCAAAAATGAAATAAAAATATTTTTGTTGTAAGTTCTTCTGTACCAAACATCTCCTTTTTAAGAGCTTAGCTCTTGTCGAGGTTTTGATGCAGTTTTCTCCAAAAGTCTTTCTACCTATCTGATATACCGAAAAGTCCAGTTGATTTCAAAGGGTCCACAATCCGATTCTCTGATACGACACAAAGCTAGCCAACAATCACACCAACAGATTGTTATAGCACGAGCCTTATGTTAGTTTAACTGTAGATAAGTACTCAGTTGTATTATAATTATAATAAAACCATTTGGATGAAATTGTCTAGGTAAGTGCGGTGAAGTCATGTTTTATTGTATGTTTAAACATAATTTTCTCACCTCTTGATAAAGTTATTGTGAACATGGTCATTATGGCCAATGATCATTAGGTATTTTGTTCAGATTGCCTATCCATCATCATTTGCTCTGTCGACATAATTATGCACTATGGAATATTACAATTTATAGTCTATGCTTGGTTTTTTTGTCTGTTGCAGTAGGCAACCTAAATCAATATTGTTGTAAAACTAATACTATTATGTAAAAAAAACTCCAAACAAGGTTGGTAACAGAATGTTATTACCTACTGCATCATAATTGCTAAACTTTTTTAGCAAAATAAAATGACTGGCCACCGATAAAAACCAAACGAAACATATGTTTTTTAATTTTTAAAAAGATTACGAGATGTCCGACGTATTCCATTTTTAAAAACTTCACTTTACATGGAACGGTCGCGTTCACAATTTGTAATTATGCGTTTAGAACGTGATTCCATTTTTGTGGACGTGACTGCGATTTGATAAAATATATCTACCTACATGCTACATAGCAAAGTAATTTGAGATAGGTTTATACCTTTTTATCGTAATAGTGGTGATAAACATGATAATTATGATGAAACTTCGATGAAATTATTAATTCCATTCCCTGGAGGTTCATCCTCCAGGCAATGGAACTCATTACCGTCGACTGTTTTCCCTGACCACTACAATCTGAGCCTGTTCAAGGCAAGAGGGAACAGGTTTCTTCTAGATCTAGACCATCCTACTCCATCGTCGCTTACCATCAGGTGAAATTGCAGCCAAAGGAAAACTTATCAAACTCTAAATAAGTTCTATCAAATTCGGTCCAGGTCTGAGAATCGAACCCACAAGTAAATAAATAATAATAATAAATAATAAATTCTTTATTGAGGACTACATAATTGTTCATAAAAAATGCTTAAGGCACTAAACATTTCGATGTATCTAGTCCTACAATCGGTGGTCTTATCGCGTGCAGCGATTTCTTCCAGACAACCGTTTTTCTTAACCTAAAACTTAATAATAACTTAAACTAAACTAGTAGCAAAGCGTCCAAACAAGGCTCCACCGCCGCAGACAACAGGTGATGAGCGATATAGAAGTTCACCGACCCCCGAACTAGTGTCAAACTGTATCTCAGGAGCCAGTTCAATCCATAAAGCACACCCTCCATCACCATGCGGAGGAGCACTGTTTGCACAAGATTGAGGATTACTTAGGATTACGGATAGTATTTTGGCTTCTCTCCTTGCTTGCTTCCTTTTGTTTTCTTCCTATAAACACACTAAGAGCCTAATCTAGTTTTTTTTTTTTAACCGACTTCCAATCAAAAAGGAGGAGGTTCTCAATTCGGTTGTATGTTTTTTTTTTTTTTTTAATTTTTTTTTTAATTTTTTTTTTTTATGTTTGTTACCGCATAACTTCGTCATTTGTGAGCCGATTTGAAAAATTATTTTTTTATCTGAAAGGTACTGCTTCCAGATTGGTCCCATTTTAATTTTATTAAAATCGGTGTTGCCATTTTTTTTTAATAATTTTTTTAATGTTTGTAACTGCATGCCTCCGTCATTTATGAACCGATTTAGAAAATTATTTTTTTATTTGGAAGGTTATTCTTACGTCCAGATTGTCCCAAACAAATTTGATTAAAATCGGTTTAGCCGTTTGACAATGAAGTCGGTTTCTCAAGTTTTTTAAACTTAAATTATTCTTATCGTGTCACTGGTTCTTTCGAACCAAATGTGGTGAAAGGATTTTAAGTGCACATCAAAGAGACTCCTTTTTAACCGACATCCAATCAAAAAGGAGGAGGTTCTCAATTCGGTTGTATGTTTTTTTTTTTTTTTTTTTTTTAATGTTTGTTACCGCATAACTTCGTCATTTGTGAGCCGATTTGAAAAATTATTTTTTTATCTGAAAGGTACTGCTTCCAGATTGGTCCCATTTTAATTTTATTAAAATCGGTGTTGCCATTTTTTTTTAAATAATTTTTTTAATGTTTGTAACTGCATGCCTCCGTCATTTATGAACCGATTTAGAAAATTATTTTTTTATTTGGAAGGTTATTTTTACGTCCAGACTGTCCCAAACAAATGTCATTAAAATCGGTTTAGCCGTTTGGCAATGAAGTCGGTTTCTCAAGTTTTTTAAACTTATAATTATTTACTCTGTGATTTAGGCATACACTTTGTTTTAACACCAGTCACAAGAGAAACGTAACATTAACATATTTGTGTATGTGCGTGGAACGGTTGTGTAGTGTATGCATATAATATATAACTATTTTATTTATTATAATGAATTATTTTAGTATTTTATGGTGATATCTGTGGGTTAGAAGGATAATTTTAAGTGACAGAACTCATGAGTTCTTCAGTACTTTTGTACTGCAGTTTCAGCAACCACTGTGTGAGTTCTTTTTTTAATTTGTATTTATTCAGATGATACATGTCTAATTGTTTGTTTATGCGGTTATATATCAGTGGTGATATTATGGGATAACATCGGCTATAGAATTTAGTTCTGTGTTTGAGTATTTTACAGACTCTGCCAGATCTACGTTTCTTTTTGTAGAGGTTTGCGTCAAAGGGTAAGGAAGAATGCGTCCTCATAATAGTTTGGAAGATAAACATCTGTCTCACTGTAAGACCTTTGACGTCACTATATAGAATAGCAGTGGAGTAGCGAAATGGTTTCTTAAGCATAACCTTGAGTACAGCACGTTGTGCTCTCTCTAGCTGTAGCATCTTCGTTTTAGCAGCCAAGTACCACAACCCACAGCGCAGAAGGTAAACTAAGTAGCCCTGAGTCTTTTCTACAGATTTTCGAAAAGCTGGTTCTATAATGTGTGTCCAGATATAGAAATTAATACTGAAAATGTTGAAGCGTAAGTTTTTTGGAGAGTGGGTAACAACAATAGTTGTAGAGAACATCTTCATCTATTGCTTTTAATACCTTTTATTTATTCCAAATGTCATGTAGGTACCTACTATAGGCCACATGGGATGAACAATAATATCCAAATGTTCGTATCTAAGCCTCAGCATAACCAAACATCAGAACTTTCATATTTAGGTACTAGGTAGGAACCCACATATATACATAAAGTATATAGGATAATTCAATAAAAACAGGAAACCATCGGTCAAAGGGCAAACGATGTTCAAGCAAAAACAATTTGTAAGTTTTTGTAACGCAACCTCGGCCCTTTCGGGTGAATACATGAATATGTTACACCGTAAATACCCTTTTATGTGATACCTAAGGTTTCTTCACAAAGAGTATGCTAACTCCGCATGTAAATCTCCTTGGTTTATGGGGAAATGAGGGGATGCGGGAAATGGTTGGGTAGCTACCCCTAAGGACTTTTGGAAAGTTGCGGTCGGTACCGTTGGTTGTCATAATATTTTGACTTTTATTGTTTTTAAATTTAAAATACGATTTCCATATAAATTAATTTTATCAGTAAGGGCAATGAGAGAATAATTATACACTGAAATAGATGTGGTTGGTTTTCATATTGGTCTTAATTTCCGGTGAACTTTATCTACAGTTTTCTTTAACTTAGAAAAGGTTGCCAAAAAGAAACACCAATCTGAAAGCCAGCTACAGTTATTTTAAAATACAATATTATACCTACTCTAATCGATTATAAATGGTAAAAAACAGTTTGTATGTTCATCGAACAATCTTTCGGCTTTGACAAAGACTACTACTGTATTAGTAAGTTACTACTTAGTATACCTAGTTCCTTTTGAAGGGCTCGTCCGAGGAAGTACTACCACCATGCCTATTTCTGCCGTGAAGCAACATTGCTATGTTTTGGTAAACCAGGCGAGCCATAGTATGCTTGTTCCAAGACAAAGAACAAACATCTGTGTTTTCCACACAAATACTTGTTCTCGGTGGGGATCGAACCCACGGCCTATTGCGCAGAAGTCAGAGCTACTACCAACTGAGCTGAGAGGCCAGTCAACACAGAGGATTACACGCAGCAACCGGCGGATAGGAAAGTAAGTGTACTAGGTCATCATCATCATCATTATCAGCCTACCTCATTAAGAAGTCCACTGCTGGACATAGGCCTTCTGTAGGGGAGGCCTATGTCCAGCAGTGGACTTCTTCATTTCCAGGAAGAACGATTCTGAGCCCTTTTCATCCATTGACTTCCCGCGATATTAACAATGTCGTCGGTCCATCTGGTGGGTGGGCGCCCTACGCTTCGTCTTCCGGTTCGTGGTCGCCATTCGAGAACCTTTATTCCCCAACGGTTGTCGGTTCTTCGAGCGTAGTGTACTAGGTATTCCTGTAGAATTTGCAATAGGCCTAACACGGAATTCCTAAGAGATTTATGCCTTCAAATAGGCGCTGCGCTGAGCACTGAGCTATGACTGAGCCAGTCATAGGTCATGTCACCGTCGTCCACAGGTCTTGGTATTAATGCCGCCTATTGTGTTGTGATTTGTGATTACAGCTTATTGGACAGCTATTCCATATTCCTCGTGATAGTCAAATGAAACCTATTTTTCATATGCACTAACACAGAAAAAACTACAAGCGCAGAGCAGTTAAAATCAAGCAAAAATTAAGTAGTTGCTTACCTATCAAAAATATTGTACCTACTCTAAGTATATGTATAAGTTAAGAAAAAATGAATATAGGTATCAGCTATCTGGTTCCCATACATAGCCCAAGCTCTGCTTAGTTTGGGGTTTGATAGTGTTGCCTGGATTGTCCACAATATTTTTTATAAGCCTAAAATACAATGATTGAAGTATTTAATTAGAGCTTTTCAGTGATTTTCATCAACTGAATTACCTATTAGAATAAAAATCTTAGGCATTTTACGCGGACTGTCGAAAAGGAGGATTATGTTTTTCGATTGTTTGGGGTTTTTACGTCCATATGCACCTACTTGTAAGTTATTGGGTGTAGGCAGTGAAGGATATAAATTGGTAGGTTGGTATTATGATACATGACGTATAGAATGAATTCTGAAATCTTATCAGGTGCTATACATATAGCAAGCACAAGTAGGGTGTTAGGCATTTCGCATTCGTCACTTCTAGATAAAGGCATTTGCAATAAATACCTAACATCGTGTGACTATAAATCGCCGTGTCTACGTATTCTGTGGCGCAGGAATGCTTCATTAAGAGTCGCCGGTGAGTGGTATATGAGAGCGCGAGGCCTCATTTACGCATAAAGCAGGTTGAAAGCTTCGTATCGGTGCTTAGCTAAGCTTTGCTAAGCTTTTACCCCCTTACTTACAAGCGTCATCATCATCATCATCATCATCAACCTATATTAGTCCACTACTGGACGTAGGTCTCTCCCAAGACGTGCCACTGAGCCCGGTCTTCGGCTCTTCTCCTCCAGTGCTTGCCAGCTAATACATTTCGCAGATCGTCGCCCCACCTTGCCGGAGGGCGTCCTACACTATGCTTACGTAAACGCGGTCTCCACTCTAGTATTCGTTTGCTCCAACGATTGTCTGTTCTACGGCAAACATGACCGGCCCACTGCCACTTCAGCTTACTAATCCTTTGAGCTATGTCTACCACCTTGGTACAAGGTGGACAAGCGTACTTATAAGTAATCAGCAATCGACTGCCATCTCTTACCACTAAGTAATGATCGAATAGTGATGGGCTACCTCATAAGTCAAATAAGGGTGCGTGCACAACTGGGCGGGCTCTTGGTAACGGACAGGCCAGCTTTGGCTTTGGCCACTTTACCAATAAATTGATTATTACTGATTATTATTACTACTTAAGCTATCGCTACTTTAATAATAACAACTCTAATAACGGTCTGGACCTGGAAACCTGGCACACCTACATAATTAGGTACTTTCAAATCTTCTTCTACTTCACCAGCACTTACAGTGACCGGTAACCTGCTTTCTTCGCTATCCCGGCCTAGAATCGCCAGCAGGACCGGTGGTTTATGGAAGCGATAACAGTCGGAGAACAATACGTTGTAATGCCGGCACGTACCGATGTAAATTACACTTGAATGAAGGGGTGAAATGCCTTTATTAGTGTTCCGTTCCGATGCCATGTAAAAGAACGGAACAGTTCGTTTCAAGTCCAGGTAGGTGATATACCGGATCTCCATACCGTGTTTGAACTGTTGATGCCATTAAAATCATTAATAACAATGAACAATCTAAAAATGATTTTGCTTGACCTAAAATACGCGCTGAAAAGATCTATTAGCGCCACTGGACACCAGTGACCCACAGTAGGGTGATCTGTTGCAATCAAAACCTAGTTGTATCTGTCAGTTTTGACATTATTTTGGGCTACGAAAGCATTTAAAAACGAATTGAAACAAAACAAGGAACGCTTGCAACAAACAAGACTGAATGTTGACGTAAGTTTAGGTAGGTAGGTACATGAGATAGCGAATAGGAACTTCGCTTTGTAAAACTAGTACTTAGGTATATGTTTATTGTTGGTCGAAAAATGATGGCAACAAGATATGTGATCTTTTCAGGGCATTGTGGAGTGATTATAAGCGCCCCTGGCGAGCGTTTTAAAGACTCTCGTGACTACATACAAGAGCCACTCCAAAAAGCAAACGAGACTCAGCACTTAGATTTATCTGGTTAAAAGTCTATTTCTAATGGAAAAGGTTATTTCTAATTTGTGCTAGAATTTGGCATTATGGTCGCTTGGAACTGGCACCTAGACTCACCTAGCTTTAAGACGTTTCAAAGTGACCCTTGTGATCCACTGAATAAATACACTTTTGATTTGATTATGTCGTGACATCTTCGTTCGACAAACCAGCGTACCTGCCTACCTAATTATTCTAGGCACAGCCAATTATTTCAGTACAAAGAGTTCAGCATTTTTGGATGCTCATTAGTATAATAAATGAAACCAATTCAGTATGTAATGAAATTATTTATATAAATAATAGTACCAATAAAATAATCAGCTTTCATCAAAAACAGTTTTTTTACCTTGAAACGGTAAAATACCAGATTGCTTCTTTTTAGCTTCCCATGATGGATGTAACTTTTCCTCCTTAGGCGCAATTACATTATTATTTGAATTCTTATCATTAAAACTAGAATTCCTTTCAAACTTGTTTCTATCATTAAACTTGGAATCTCTATCATTGAACTTAGAATTCCTATCATTAAACTTAGGATTACCACTGTTATAGTTCGAATTTCTATCATTAGAACTGTTCCTATCATTAAATGTAGCTCTCCTTTCATCACCTTTATTGAACCTATTTGATGAACTATTTGTATTGTAATTGTCTGATCTGTTTCGTCTATCATCCCTTCTAGGTCTACTCTGTGTACGTCCAAACATGACTGCCCTTCTTTCTTGCCTATTACCTTGTCTATGAACCTCTTTAACTTCGTCCGGTTGCCTTGGTTCAGCCACAGACATGTAATTACCACCTGTAGCAGTTTTGAAGAATGGATCTACAACCTTTACTGTATTCAGACTGTCATCAGTCTCTTTTTTGAATTTACGGTTCAACATCTTTTCATTCAAGTTCTTGTTTTTATTATCTTTCACCTTCTTATCAGGTTTTTTCTTGGGTTTAAGGTTTGATAGTAATTCGTCAATATCAGCTGTTGTAAGTTTTACAGGGTTAGGTTTTAAGTTCGATTTTTTAAGAGTTTTTGTTTGTTCTACAGGTTTAAGTTTCACTTCAGTATCCATTTCTTCATCACTGCCACTTTGGCTTTTATCTTCTGAAATGTCTTCTCTTTCTTCTATATCTTCATCATTAGAATCATTACCAGATTCTTGATTATTATTTGCTAATTGTTCACCATCACTGGACTCATCACTATCATTGACTACTTGACGTGTAACAGGAGTATCATCATCATCATCACTGACGTCATTACTTATATCAGCAGTTTCACCATCTCTACTGATAGAGACATCATCATCTTGACTAACACCAAAATCATCATCATAGTCTTTATCTCCACTGATAGCGACATCATTATCTTGACTTCCATCATCAGACTCATCATCACCATTGATATCTTTGCTGTCATTATTACCTACCACCTCTTCCACGTTCCATGCACCCTCAGAGTTAACAACCTTGTTCTTTTCTTTCCTGTTCTTTTTATTCTTCTGTGCGTCTCTAGCTTCTTTCTTCAGCTTCAGCCTCTCCTGCCGTGACATTAGCAAGTCTTTGATTGGTATATCTCCAAACTTGTCTTTGATAAGTTTGTACTTCTGCTGTAGTGATTTGTGGAGGAGTAAGCGAGCACATGCTTTATCACTATCAACTGCTGGCTTGTTGAGATGACTGATTAGTTCGCCTTTGTAAGTTATTATGAATCTTGCTATGTCTCTAGGTTTCAGCTTCTGCAATGAGATAAAAAAAATTGGGTTACTTCACCATAAAATTTTGTTTAAGGTTAATTACAACCAGGTGTGCCTTAAATTTCCAGGTCGAAGGTATTATTACGATAAGAGGTAAGGGGATGGTAGGTACTGAGATATTTAAGCAAGTAATAAAAAAGGAATGCAGGCTTAAGCACATAATTAAGTAGAATTTATTAAGCATTGCGGTATGTTTGTTTAAATAAAGTTATAAGTTTGCGGTGTGATAAATAAACACAGCACCAACCAGAATTTATTAATATACAATGATTAAGTACCTTCATAATCAAAACCTCCTTGACAGCAGACTCTGCTTTCCTTTTATTTTTTTCTTTCAAATGATCTGCAGTTTTCTTTTCAACCAGGGTTTTAGCTTTTCTTGTGAGCTTATGAATAACTTGAAGTCGAGCCTGGTTCAAGTTCTTCTTTAGTTGGATAACCTGGAATTTATTAAAACATATAAAATAATTGATGAACTCAATTCAGATGAGCCAACTCTGTAGGGTCAGAAAAAGTAGTTTGCTTAGTTTGGTGCTAGATGTGTGAAATGTCCACCCTTACGCATTTATTTAATAAATAAATATTGGCGACGCTGGGACCGAGAGCAGGAACGTCTAGACTCTAGAGACTGATCTTCCATGAAAGTTGGGCGACCAAAGCGTGGGTCTGACAGAACAGTAGCCTGAGAATGTGTTGTCCGTAGATATAGGTACTCACCTCATTGTTAAAAGCCTGTTTTACGGCGCCCACTTCCATATTAATAAGATTGTCTGCGGGATTTTGAGGTTAGGTGTGTGTTGTGGTTTGAACCCTGATATAAGTTACTATGACCCCTTCGTTATTGCAAGCTATATCGGTAAAATACGGCTATAGGTAAAATACGGGTCCTAGATAATTTTATAATATCAAAGAACAATGCGAGTCTTATTGCTGTAAAGAAAACAAACAAATCCATTCGAACATATTCCACATTTCCACACACTCACGCACCTGTCAATGTCAACCTGTCATCTGTCTGTCATTTCTACCGTAAATCTTGTCACGCCTGTCACTGTCAAGTGTCAATCCAACAATTTATCTTACCAATGTCAAGTAAAATTTCATTTTATTTAAGCTTTGTCCATGGTTTTTCAGCAAGTTTCATTCATTTATTTTTCTGCAGATAGCTCAACTGTTTCTTGTGTATTTTGTACATTTTGTAAATACTTGTTTAATTGTAAGTTTCTTTGTGTAAATAAATAGTCCTTTATTTTTTATCTGTATGATATATTATTTTTTATCTGTATGATAATATTAAGTTCTTCTAATTCATTCGTTCACGTTCTCTTTGGTCGGATCTGTCAATCCGAAAAGTACGTAAATATAATTTTGTGAAATAAATTGAGTTTTATCAAAGTAATCTTTGTGTTTAGTGTAATTGTATACAAGTGATATTGATTAATTTGATAGTATAAAAACTATTTCGTGTTTATTTCATCGCTCACAGTTTCTGTGATTGTGTTTTCAGCATGGCTCCCCGGTTTGAGATCGCAGTTGGTCTGCGAAAAGGCCACAAAACCACTAAGATTTCTGCTGGAAGAAAAGGTATTACTGACAAAGCCATAAGAATCCGACCAGCTAGGCTAAAGGGGGTAAGTCTTCGAGTCATAACACAAATATTTAGGTTATGTTTTGGTAGTTGTTTTTGTATATTTTATAGGGTTTTGGCGATAATTTGCTATCCTTGTGTGTTTGCAAACACCGTGTGTTTATAACGCAAACTCTAAACCATAAGTTCCCTACAAAGAACGTACTGTGTAGTAGTTATCTCAGTTTTACCGACTTTATCTACTATCTCATTGAAACTGAACAATGTACCGCTGCAGAAAAGAACTAATGCTGTGAAATGTGTAACAAACATTTCTTATAAATAATTCAAATAGGAGTTTATAGAAGCTTCAATGCTATGTCCTGACCTGGATCTTACACTGTAAGATACCTCTAAACAAGAGCTAGTTATGAATAGGTAAATGATGATTTTTTATTATTGTGCTCCTCACTGCTGAGGGTCGTGACCTCCATGGATTACTTTATCCTTGACAATATTTTGTCACCTGACTTGGTACTTTCACATTGAGAGTGAGAGTGGATTTGTTCGGACCAAAATATCGGGCTTCGGTCTTGTAGACTCTTACCTTCAACTTTGCCTATTATTATTATAAGCAGTGTTTTTCAATGACTTTGCTAACGTTTATGTTTAACATTTCAGACCCAGACGAAGCACTCTAAATTTGTCCGTGACCTGGTCCGTGAAGTTGTTGGTCATGCGCAGTATGAGAAGAGAGCTATGGAGCTGTTGAAGGTAAAACAAATTGAGCCTAGTTAGTGTAAAAACTTGGCGCAGATTAGTTGTTCTTGCTTTGCTTGCTATTTTGCAATTATTGGTTTCCTGTAAACTAAGCTAGATTAGTGGTGCATGGATAGGGCTCAGAATCGTTCTTCATGGAAATGTGTAGGGGAGGCCTATGGCCAGCAGTGGACTTCTTCAGGCTGATGATGATGAAGCTAGATTATGATGATAAACAATGGCATGCAGAAACAAAACGTGTACCCTTGAAGTTATTGATATTTTTCAATAAAAACTAAAAAAAATTTGCTTGAAGTTCAACTTGGACACAAGTATTGTTACTGCATGTAACCCTTAAATTAATATTCAGCATGAGGATATGGAGTCAAGCCATGAATTCAACAATATCCTCATGGGCACAACCAGGTTATAACTTGTATTGAAGTATACTTACAAGTTACTTATAAGTTCTGTGATTTAGCCCATGTAGGGGTTTTGTTATTTGGGAAACCCAGTGCCGAGGTGCCGAAGTGCTATTGCGCAACGGCAGTACTCTCATCTCGCGCCAATATTTTACAATAAGATTACCGCTGAAAGAAAAATAAAAGACTTGTCGAAGATTAGGTTAAAAGAGACAATAAAGAACTGGCTAGACGACAAAAACTATGACGAAGTGGAGAGTCTTTTAGTGAAGGTAGTATAACGGTAAACTGATTCATTTAAGTAAATAACCTACGACACACACACACACCCTCCCCCCCACATACACTCTCCCCCCACACACACCTTCCCTCGCACACACTCACACATCCAAACCATCAAATTCAACAAAGATAAATAAAAAATAAAAAATAAAATGTTCAATGCTGTGCTCTTTCCATGTATTTCCCTACTTTTTATGTTCAATTTTTATATGTAGTTTAATTATATGTAGTTGTTATTAGTTGATTTTAAGTAATTATTTGTAAAACCCTAGTTATAGTTCTTATTTTTTTCTTTTGTTTATTTTTATAATAATTGTATTTTTCATGTTTGGAGGAGGCGTTACTTCCTGCAACACAGCGCAAGCTAAAGCAGGAAGGCGCGTTGCACCTAATATTAAGCATACCTTTATGGAAATAAATCATTTTACATTTACATTTACATTTACATTTTACAATTAGCCAACTTCAATATTTTTAAGACAGGAATTCCAAGTTTAGTATCAGTATACCATTGTGATTTGGACCTGAAGAGAAGGATCTGTTTAGAAGAGGCCTATAGATATATTTTTTTTTCATCACCATCAACCTGACGAATTCCACTGTTGCATAGGCCTCACCTATAAGCTTCCAGGAAGAAAGAGTCTAGAGTCCTCTCCTTCCACCAACTTTCTGCAATATCGTCAGTCCTCGGGGTTAGTTCTACGTCTCGACTTCCAGTTTTATTTTTTCTTTTATTACTACTAGCTGATGAAACAAGCATATGGCCCACCTGATGTTAAGCGGTAACCATCGCCTATAATTTGTTATAGGTTAATGCTTTGGCATTGCCTCATAGGTCACGCACGTCCGGAACGTGCCCTACGATGCACTGCCTTGCGTCCATCAACTTGTCCATCAGTTTGTAGAGGTGTCACTATTTTAGGACTTTTAGCAGAGTTTTTTTTGATAATGCTATGAATTTAGTCATCACTTGAATAAGTGCTTGCAAATTTCTTATAAAGCAGGTTTACCAAAGAGAATAAGAATTTTAATATCTTAAACATATTGTTTGCACAGGCCTTCGCCCAGCAGTGAGACAGAAAAGGCTGAATAAAAAACATTGTTGTTTCAACAAAATGAACACCATTATCACTAGGAGCACTAATAACTATCTGTGAAATCATGCCAAAAAATTGAAACTGAAGTGTAGTTTTTTATTTCAGGTGTCCAAGGACAAGCGCGCCCTGAAATTCCTGAAAAGGCGTCTGGGAACCCACATCCGCGCCAAGAGGAAGCGTGAAGAACTCGGAAACGTGCTTGTACAGATGAGGAAGGCAGCCGCCCACGCTCATCACTAAGTCTAATAAATAAGCTTACCACACATACCCGTTTCATTTCAATAGTTAAGAACCGACGACTGTAGGGGAATATTCTCGAATGGCGACCACGAACCCGAAGGCGAAGCGTAGGACGCCATCCATCCGCTGGACTGACGGCGAGAAGACTCCATCCACCAGCTGCTCAAAATTATCATTGTTCTTCCTGGAAAGGTCTAGAGGCCTATGTCCAGCAGACATGCGGATGGATTAGGTAGAACATTGGTTGCCTATTGCCTAGTAGTAGCGGCCGCGCAGTGGTGTAGCTAGGAACCATAGCCCTTGGGGGCAAGTTTATTTATATTCCGAATTTGGGAGGACTAGTTTTGCGATTAATTTGTAAGTCAAGAATCCGAGGGGCCCGGTCTAACCATCCGGTAGATACGCCACTGCGGCCCCGCCTTCTCCGGCCTGCCGAGCATAAGGTTGTGGGTTGGTCGCGTGGAACTGGCACCTAGACTCACCTAGCTTTAAGACGTTTCAAAGTGATTCTTGCATCTTACTGAATAAAAAACTATTGACTTTGTTCGAATCCGGTAGTGCACCATTGAGTTATTGTGATGTGAGTGCATCTCAGTGCCTTGAACAAGTGAACATCTTCGTTTTGAAAACATGATGCTGGTTTGATACCCGTTGAAGGTTGTGTTAAACCAAATTCCTGATTTATATTATAACCCTAGTAAGTAGGTACCTACCAAACAGATCCAAGAATATTATTTTGTACAAAATTATTAGATAGATAGCAATTGCGACTGTTGGTCGCATTTAGGGTTAGTCAACACATTTATCTACGTCAGAGCAAATCAAAAGAAAATTAGTTCATCACAAAGATTAGTAGGTAAATCTGCAAAATATTGATCAAATCGACGCATGAAAAGCAAACCTTACTAAGCGACAGTATGGGGTCAATTGAGTTTTATATATCAATCGAATCGCCAAAAAAATCCGCGTCGATTGGTCTGAGTCTCATAGCGCTGCGATGAGTTTTGCTGTCGCTTAAGAAGTACGTGAATTCTTAGTATTCTAAAATATTCGGCCCACTAAGCGACACAAAAATACGCATTTTACTTTATTCGGTTGGTTGAACAAGTTGACTTAATATTTTTTGCGGATAGTAATTTGTTCATCATTCGAATTTATTTTATCCATTGACTTAAATAATTTTTCTTCAGTAAAAATCATGAGTACGAAGCAGTAAGGTATTTTTACCTGAATTACGCTTTTCCGTCAAAGTCGCTTCGCAAATTTTATACGAATACAAAAAAGATCCAAGTGTTTCCTTATGCACTTGTTACTGTTATTGTGTTTAGCTCTATTTGTACTTATATACTATTGCTTGTTATGAAATTGGCATAAAAATCAACTTGGACAATTTTACAATAAAATGAAATATTAACTTGGTGTCGCTTAGACAATTTTACTTGATAAATTCGTTCGAAACTGAATGTCGGTTAGATATTTTTACCGGCGTGAATATTGTATAAAGAATGTCGCATAAATTATTTTACGTGAATTGAAAAACGAGTGATGATGGTGGTTAGGAAGCGCAGTTTTGTGTCAAATGTCGGTTAAAAACATCGCACTGCGTGAAACAAATGAATCCGCGCGTCGGTTAGAGAGGACGCTGCGCGGTGCGCTCGCCGCTCTTCCTTCGATTTTGGCGCGTAGTAAATAAGAAAACTGTAAGTAAAAATTCTTATTCACTTATATAAAACTATTCAAGCTCTAAGGAAATACTTGCCAAGTATTTAATTAAATTAGGTATAATTGCGTAGTTAACTAACTACTTTATTTTTATTTTTTTAGGTACGGTTTTACATCATCATCATGCACAAAAGACACCGCTCATCTAGAATCATCGACATAGCTCTCGCTTCTGCTGGAATAGGAGCATCGCCCAAGTGTCGACAAAAATTAAACAATGAGATTACATTTAATAATCAGTCTCAATATTAATTTAACAAGGCACAGTTCAACACACAGTTACTTATTTCTAAAATGATCACGGGACTCATCCAAGTTTTAAAAGTTTTTGGACAGTTAAGTAGATATTTGTAATAACAGTAAGTACCTATACTAATTCTTTCTTACTTTTCTGTACTAAGATACATAACTATAATTATTTAATGTGTAATGTAATATTCTATGAACTTATCACAATTTTTTAGGAACCTGATACATTATGTATCATTATTTCGTAAAATTATAAAAGTTATAACAATCAAAACAATCGAAGTAACTATAATAATATCACAACGTAACTTTTATCATCTTTGTTCAGATATTCTTTAAGATTGGTTACTACAGGGGCCTTATTCTCGGGCCGATCTCGATCATTTTGCAATTTTATTTTATTGCTTCTTTTCGAAGAGAGAATGGCAGATTTCCTTGAGTAATTCATCAACGACCTCATCGTAAAAGCCTCGACAGCTACGATATACGGAAAACGGTGAAAAAGTGCGGGGTTGTGAAAAGAAGCAATAAAATAAAATTGCAAAATGATCGAGATCGGCCCATGAATTAGCCCCCTGATCGATCAAATTAACTTGAAATTGAAAATAGAGACAGCGTTACACAAACATCGAGCTTATCTTGAAATTATAAATACACACAGTGTTTATTGAGTTCACATTTGTATAATGCTATTTAAATTTTTAATTTCTAAATATTAACTTTATCTTAGTCGATCTGTATCTCTAATACTAATAAACAGGTACTAATTATAACAGCAAAGGAATAAAAACTTGAGTAAAATCAATTAAACATAATCAGGGTCTTCTATATCTGATTCAGGTAACATTTCTTTGACATTCGCATCTCGTGGAATGTTTTTATACTCATGATGGAAACAATCTGGAATTATGTGGTCAATACATAGTTTATGAAGATCGTCGTATTTCTTTTTAGAAATGGGTAGTAACGACTTATAGCATGACATCAGTGGAACCCTCGTTTTAGGCTGGACTTCAACATTAAACGACTTGGCAGCAGCATTCATAGACGTTTTTATTGACACAAATTGTTTGCCTCTTTTGAAAGTTGCGATCCGGACTTTACTAATTTTCCCTGTAAGGTTTCCTTTGAAATATTTGTCTCCAATATTATCCCATTTTTTGAACTGCTCATAACACATTCGCTCAACATTAAATGGTGATGGATTCTTTCTAGCAGTTAAAAATATAATAAACCATTGGGAAGGTGCATAAACAGTGGTGTGTTTGAGGTGGTTTTCAATAACGGCGTGAGAACTATCTACTGGCATAAGTATGCCCAGTCAAGAGGAAATTCAACTGAATTGTTTCAATATTGTCACATTCCTGTAAAGTTTGATGAATCATACCCATAATAGTTCGGTTCCGGTTTTGACCTGGACAACAATCGCAGTACAACAGCAATCGTTTGATGTTTCTTCTGGCATCAACAGATTTGATGTATTTATGTAATGAAGAAAGCTACGCCCGATTCCAGAGTCACAAAAAGATCCATAAAGATGATCCATCTACATTGTGCGTAAGTTTTGATTTACAGAAGGACACTTATATTGAAACAATTCAGTTGAATTTCCTCTTGACTGGGCATACTTATGCCAGTAGATAGTTCTCACGCCGTTATTGAAAACCACCTCAAACACACCACTGTTTATGCACCTTCCCAATGGTTTACCATATTTTTAACTGCTAGAAAGAATCCATCACCATTTAATGTTGAGCGAATGTGTAATGAGCAGTTCAAAAAATGGGATAATATTGGAGACAAATATTTCAAAGGAAACCTTACAGGGAAAATTAGTAAAGTCCGGATCGCAACTTTCAAAAGAGGCAAACAATTTGTGTCAATAAAAACGTCTATGAATGCTGCTGCCAAGTCGTTTAATGTTGAAGTCCAGCCTAAAACGAGGGTTCCACTGATGTCATGCTATAAGACGTTACTACCCATTTCTAAAAAGAAATACGACGATCTTCATAAACTATGTATTGACCACATAATTCCAGATTGTTTCCATCATGAGTATAAAAACATTCCACGAGATGCGAATGTCAAAGAAATGTTACCTGAATCAGATATAGAAGACCCTGATTATGTTTAATTGATTTTACTCAAGTTTTTATTCCTTTGCTGTTATAATTAGTACCTGTTTATTAGTATTAAAGATACAGATCGACTAAGATAAAGTTAATATTTAGAAATTAAAAATTTAAATAGCATTATACAAATGTGAATTCAATAAACACTGTGTGTATTTATAATTTCAAGATAAGCTCGATGTTTGTGTAGCGCTGTCTCTATTTTCAATTTCAAGTTAATTTGATCGATCTGTAGTAACCAATCTTAAAGAATATCTGAACAAAGATGATAAAAGTTACGTTGTGATATTATTATAGTTACTTCGATTGTTTTGATTGTTATAACTTTTATAATTTTACGAAATAATGATACATAATGTATCAGGTTCCTAAAAAATTGTGATAAGTTCATAGAATATTACATTACACATTAAAGAATTATAGTTATGTATCTTAGTACAGAAAAGTAAGAAAGAATTAGTATAGGTACTTACTGTAATTACAAATATCTACTTAACTGTCCAAAAACTTTTAAAACTTGGATGAGTCCCGTGATCATTTTAGAAATAAGTAACTGTGTGTTGAACTGTGCCTTGTAAAATTAATATTGAGACTGATTATTAAATGTGATCTCATTGTGTGTCAAATACTTTTTCAAGAGTAGATACTACTTAATTAGGTTATTTGGGATTTTTCAAGTATAAGTTTTTTGTTTTTTACTAGTAAATTAAAACCTGAAAAAAGGAACCTATGTTTGTTAAACTTATTAACTTTCTAATACATGCCATTTCTAATTAAAATTCTTGCAATAAATACACTATGAATACAAAAAATTGTTTTCATTATTTAAGCTCATACAAAATGTCGGTTAGTTTTGCAAATATTTCAGTATAATTATTATTTGGGTTTATTTTCTTGACGATTCTCCCTGAAGTTAAATCATTAAAACAATTTTCTCAGTTTATAAAATAAATATTTTTATGACTGATACATTTTTACCTATTCTCATAGACATTTGCTTATGTAATATAAAGAAATAAAGCTGCTGGTAACTGAGAAGATTCTGGCGTAAAGATAGTTTTACCTGAAATTTTTGTCGGGTTAATTATTATCTAACCGACTAAAAAGTATGAATTTAAAGTGTTACGGTAATAATTTATTTGTGAGGTTAAGGCCTACAATATTACAATGCCTAGGCTGTAACAATTATTTCTTTATGACATAAACTCAAATTTTAAAAGCATTTTTTTGCAAAAAAAAAACTTTTATCAGCCCTCTTATACATTTAAATCCATGTCGGTTAGTAAACTTTGCCTTTCAAGCGTCGAAATGAACATACTGTTTTGCAGTTTTCTATAGTCTGTGACGTAGGTAAGTCGTAAGTAGGTACCTAGTACCTACCCTATCTAGTAAAGATAACTTATGCAGGGGGTCCCTGAAAGGTCGGGGCCGGGCTATCGCATTGCGTCAAGACAAGAAACTCTGCAATCGATTTAATAAACTTTTGTTTTGTTGCCCTTATTGCTTATCAGGTTGTTAGCTAAACTCAGACAAGGTTAGGTATTCATAATGTATCGATCACAGAATAGTCTCTACCTTTTGTGGTATCTTTATGGAAAATATTCAAAGGTGGTATTTAATGGTACTTATGGTAGTCCTGTGATCGCTTACTGCGTAGGATATTCTTCCTTATGTTTAATTCTCCACCGCCGAAAGTCGAACCCGCATTTCTCAGTCAGTCGGTCAGTCAACCGTCGCCAGCCAGAGATTTTAATCAAAATGACCTTTGATCTGAAGATTCAGGGCTCCTCATCTTTTACTTAATAACATTTTAGCCTAGCTAAATATCATCATGTCACTCAGCCCAAGTTAATGGCGACCAAGAACCGGAAAACTAACGTAGGACGACGTTTCACCATTAACTACGAATCCTACGACAGGCCAACGACAGTGTAAAGAACGTCGAAAGTTTTCCTTCCTGGAAATTTAGGTATAGGGGAATGGGGAAGTCTGGGTTGGCCAGTACCTACCTACCACAGAAAAAAAACTTTAATATTTCTATGGCTAGTAGGCACAGACTTTATCCAGGCTGATGATAAGTTGATAACGTCTAGGTATTTCAGGATTTTTTGACGGACCGAGAGGTCGTAGGTACCTATAATACTTTGCATGTTACGTAGGTACTTTAGTTTAAGTACCTACTTAGTATGTAGTGTAGGTACCTACCTAACAAAATTGTTTACAAATATAGTGTTATTGACAGCATCGGCGCGCCTACAATTTACAGCATCACCAGTCTTCCGACCCCGGGTCAAGTTTTCTGATATGCTTCAGAACTTCATGATGTAAGAAATCAACGACGAAAACACTTTCAAAGTAAGACTGACGACAGTCTTTAGGGTACCCTAAGCAGGGTTACCCTAAGGCTGGGGTAAGGTTTAGCAGGGGGACAATGCAGAATACACCCCATCGCGGGACGTCAGTGCAGATCTTATTCCCCCAACGCAATTATAATTAGAGTTAGATAGGTATTGAGTTCATCGTAGTAGTTTAACACCTAGGTACTTGTGTTCCAAGTTGGCTCCAATTACCTACTTACCTAGGTATCTAGATAGTACCTAAGCAGGTAGGTATGTACATTCAAGTTTCAACTTCAATTGTGTTCCTACTGCAGCTGATACCAGTTAGGTAGGTTGAGATTTGGCCTCAATACCTATTATGGCCACGGACGGAGGTGGGAAGTAGGTAAGAAAGAAAGCCATGGCCCCCTTCCAGAGTACCTAATTGCAAACTGAGTGCAGACACAAAAAATGGTGAATAAATGCAACTACTTACCAACCAATGATACCTATTTGAACTAATAATGACGCTGCAAACTGCAATCTCAAGGTAACTTACCACAAAATCCAGAATATGAGCATTAAACTTGATTGTATTTAAGCCAGCTGTACCTTTTTATGTGTAGTCGACTAACGACGAATTATGTTAGTGCTAGAAGAGACATTCACACCTACGCAGTT
The DNA here is from genome assembly GCA_947578465.1 of Thera obeliscata. Lineage (NCBI taxonomy): Eukaryota > Metazoa > Arthropoda > Insecta > Lepidoptera > Geometridae > Thera > Thera obeliscata. The sequence continues at coordinate 2,418,981 of OX387914.1, read as the reverse complement.
GACTATTACCGGTTTTTGGCGACGCCATAATTTCAAATTAAAAAAAAACTGTTCCTATTCATTCGTACTAAATGACCTTGCCTTTAAATAACCAGCAGTGGTATTAGTCTTATGTAGAGCTATTGTTACTATTACTCTAAGTTTTAAAATTATTAAGAATAAAAGTAAAGAGTATTTCAGCCCAAGTAGTTCAACAATTGAAAAAATTGGAGGAAAATGTATACAATACGTTCAACTTTCTATGGTTACCTTTAAGGCATGCTATAAATAATTTTCTATTCTATTCCATTCCTGAGCTATCTGTAGAATGGAATAGAATAGATAATTATTTAGTGCAAGATGTGTGTGTGTGCTATATCTATATATAGCAAGCCTAACACACACACATCTTTTCTAAATGTTCAGTTTAACTTAGTGGAGTACATGTTTCCTGTCCTGCTTGCTATTGTGCATGGCACAATGACTCCCCTATCATATCATATCATACTTATTGAAGAAATATAACAAAGGCTTATGAAATATTGGTTTATTGTTACATAATAGGCACACAGACCAAATATACAGATTAGTTTATAAATTTAGAAAATGTTATTTGCTACATTTTATCAGGCGTTCATTGCTTGTTGCAAATCATACAGTTTATAACTTCATTGATGAATCTAAATACCACAGTAAAGTATGTTTATTACCTGATATAATTTCATAGGTTTTATAAAAATCTGCAGCATAGATGTTGCAAATTCATTAGCTTAAAACTAAAAATAAGAATAATGAAAGAAACAAAACCTAATACTAAATAGCTCAATAGGGAATAGCATTCTAATCCTGTCTTTTTCAGTGACAACTAAGTAAATTATACAAAACTATAATAAAGTTTAACCTAAGAGAAATGGTGGTTTTTCTTCTGAATGCAAATGGAAGATAAATCAATTTCTCACAAGTTTATAAAGTTAACAATAACAAGTTTTGTTTTCCCGAGTTATCACTGTTATTTTTATAATTATCACTAAATAGAGTCATTGGACTTCTATAATTTTTTTTATAATATCACTGAGGTTCAACAATAAGCTTGATTCTAGCAGTTACTGAAACTTAGCAGCTAGACCTTTCTTAGTCACAACTTCATTGTAAGCAGTAAATCAAGTTTACACCTTAATCTAATAATATAGAATATAATAACTAGTATGGAACATTCGAGAACAGATATGATACAGACTCCCCGTTATGTGTACGTCTCACGGCTTCTGCCAACATCATGGACACATCGATACACTGGATCTTAGGGCAGTCCTGCATGTGCTTCTCTTGTGGTATTGTGTTTGTGACAACAACAGCTTCTAAGCATGCATTGTTGATCCGTGAAATGGCTGGTCCAGAAAAAATACCATGTGTGAGGATACCGTAAACTTTAGTGGCTCCTGCTTCAATCAATTTTTCTGCTGCATGGCAGATAGTTCCACATGTATCCGCCATGTCATCTACCAGAATGGCTGTTCTGTCTGTCACATCACCAACCAGGACCATTGAAGCTACTTCATTAGCCTTCTTCCTCTCTTTGTGAATCAAAGCAAACTCAACATTCAATCTATCAGCAATAGAGGTCACCCTTTTAGCTCCACCGGCATCAGGCGACACTACAATACTGGTCTTCCAATCTGGGATGTTCTCTTTGATCCACTTCAACACAGCAGGTTCAGCAAAGAGGTTATCTACAGGAATGTCGAAAAAGCCTTGTATTTGGGACGCATGGAGGTCCATTGTGATGATGTGGTCCGCGCCGGATACTGAGAGAATGTTGGCGACCAGCTTGGCGGTGATCGGGGCGCGGGATTTGTCTTTTTTATCCTGGCGAGCGTAGGGGAAGCACGGGATGACTGCGGTAACGCGAGATGCAGACGCTATCTTACACGCATTTATCATGATCAGCAACTCCATCAGATTGTCATTTATCTCTCCGCTGCCGCTTTGCACGATGTAAACATCTTCTCCGCGAACCGATTCTCCGATTTCAACGCACGTTTCCATGTTGCTAAACTTCTTGGTTACGACTTTACCGAGGTCGATACCCAAACGATCGACGATCTTCTGGGCTAGATCTGGGTGGGAGCTCCCGCTGAATACTTTGATGTTCGGCATTCTGGTAGTTAAAGGTAGGGCTTGGTGTTCTAATTTATTCACTACTTCTTCAAGGGTTACTGTTGATTTCATCGACACTTGGTCCGATCGACCTCACGACCGTTATTCGCGCTATGTGCGCTGATAACGACGAGATGAACTATTTATGTGTGTCTACTGATTGATAAGACACTGGAGGCAACGTGGGGACTTGCCACCGCGCCGTAATTACGCACCGCACTCTTACTTTGCTTCACGCGTTCGCTTCGGTTTTCTTTCCTTGCACGTTTTTGTTTTTTTACCGAAATTGATTGATTTGACCTGTCAAATGTCAAAGCTGTTGACTATTGACCACAGACTACTAGGATTAGCACTATTGACTAAACAATGTTCATTTCATTCATTCAGTCTTGCTAGGCTGAGTCCACAATAGTGACAGTTGCACTGACCAACCTTGTGGAAGGAAAGGTGGTCCGTGTAAAAATGCAGTTAGTAAAAATTAGCCAAAGGTCGGCCGAGAATTGGTGGAGCGTTCTTGGTTCAGAATGAGTGTATTTTTTGTGAACTGGGTGCAACTATCTCAATGGATAGTGGCTGCCATTTTAATAGTAGTTTTAGAGTTAACCTTTGATTATCTTCAAGGAAGAGCTAGTTTTTGATTGCTGTTAGGTCAAATAAATATATTTTACTTTCTGGATCAGTCAACTTGGCTAAAGTATGGGCAAACATTAGCAGTCAGGGTCCATCACAAAACATGATGAATAAAGCATCATTCGTTTTATTCTGATAGAATTATCATGAAAGATATTATCACTTTATGTCCACGTGGGCGCAACAAGCTTATAACTTCGTGTCAAAGTATACTTACGTGCCGTTCTGTGAAATAAACTGCTTTATTGCATAAGCGTAAAAATATGATACCGAGACGGTCCAGATGGTGGATGATGGATGACCTACTACCCCGTGTGCCACGACTAGACAGTCGTGGCACACGGGGCATGCCCTGCAGTGTAGTATGCGGGATGGTGGACTGCAAATATTTAACGAAAACCTCCCTTTTCCAAGGATGACACTGGCAAGCATAGTTATTATCTACATCGAATGATTGAGTGACAGATGAATGAACGAGCAACTTAACGAATTTAAAAAAAGAAGAAGACGCTCACCAAAACACGAAAGTTTGGCAAACCGCGAAAGCGAAAATGAACAGACAGAGTTTTAGTTTTTGAATTTATCTTTGTCGTGTTTTGTGTTTATCAAATGGTAAAAGGGTAAAATACAGTGGCCAGAATATCTGTACGCAATGGCTGAGTTAGAAAATGCGTCTCCGTCCTCTTCTGACGCCAGTAATCTGAAAGTGCTTCGGTGCATGGATTGGCTCCAAAAACAAAACAGTCAAGTGGTGAAGAAGTCATTACGAAACAAAAATGATATTCAGTTTATCATTCAAATGAATGCTGATCGTAAGAATTTCTTGCTATCAGCAGCGGAGGATGAAGCTAGTGTACCTGCTGGGGTTGGAGAAAGTACTGATGAACCAAAAACTGTGGTAAGAATCTGTCAAACAATGTCCCTAAATTCAAGGAACCTCATTTTCTCATCATTCTTTTGCATAATCTAGACATCTCATGAACTCCACATTCAAATGAACTGTTTTTGGAACATAGTGTCTGGGGTTGAATAGAAAAATACCACAAAGAACCTTACCCTAGCTACTTAGTTTTGTTTCCCTCCTTAACAAATATTCAATATAGATTTTCTGTCTGTCTGTGAATTTAATTTCACATCTTATATCTTATATATAAATCTTATAATATAAAGAGGAATGGTGTGTATTTTGGTATGTAACAACAAAAACCCTATAGTTCTACAAGTTTCTAGAAAGAAAATGACTGTATCAAATCCATGACACCTTTCAGCAAAATCTTTGATATGCTTGGTGTGCAGACTGCAGGACCTTTTTTGCGTAAAGCTTGAAACATGTTTTCGAACTGATCCAAGACACCTTCAAACCTGTTGCTTCTACTAAACTTCTACTAAGTTAATTCATAAATTCTATTTCCAGCCTCTATATCGTCTGAGAGTAGAACAACTACGTATGGAATGTGAATGGCAGTCATGTGGGATTATCTACGGAGACTATGAGCAGTTCCAGAAGCATGTTAAGGAACACACAAAGGATTTGCATGTCCTAAAGAATGATGATGAAACGGGTGAGAAATAATAACATAACCCTTTAAAAAGCTTTGAATAGTTACATATTTTATAGCTATATTATGTATAACTTCTATAGCTACTTCCCATCCTATATTAATTTGTGGCTCTAATTATTGGACCGGATCGTTTTGGATGACAAATTTCAATAAACATAGTTTGAAACCAAAGCATCAAAGACAAATAATTATTTGACTGGCCACTCAGCTCAGTAGCTCTATCTTCTGCGCCGTAGGTCGTGGGTTCGATCCCCACCAAAAAAACAAATATTTGTGTGATGAACACAGATGCTTGTTCTCTGTCTGGGTGTTACCAATAGGTAATAAGTATATTTTTTCAAAAAATGAAGTATTATACCTAACAGCTATCTGGTTCCCATAGTACAAGATCTGCTTAATTTGGGGCTAGATACTGTTGAGTGGATTGTTACAATCACAATATTAGAAAATAAAACAAAGTATGCTGTGTTCGCATCTACAAGGCCGTACAGCCAATTAAGTTTTAGATATTAGAATACAATGAAATCCTGTTGTAATGGCTGGTTTGTGAAACTTTCAATTAAAAAAAAAAGTATCAAACAATACATAATTATATTATACAACTCTCAATAAAACTCTGCAATTAAACTCTTTTTCCAGTTCAATATGTCTGTTTCTGGGACATTTGTGGTCACAAAACCATAGACTACAAAGAGATGGTGCGCCATTTGAACTACCACGCATACCACACCAAGTTGCTATCTATCGGCTTCAACGGCCGAGCTACATTGAAACTGCTGCGGTGCAAAAAAGACTCCACAAAGAGGAATATGCTGCCACCACTTTTGTATGAGCATCGCTGTATGTGGACTGAATGTGATCAGAGCTATAACTCCATACAGGTATGAGTTCACTTCAGTAGTCTCTGTAGATTTGTAAAAAAATGTGATTTTTGATTATAATATATTTTTTCTTCAACAAATTCTTTGATCTACACTTGGTGTGCAGACTGATTATCGCAAGTAGGTCGCTAGCGGGCCCTTTTTGCGTGGCGCTTGACACATGTTTTCGAACTGTTTAGGTTCTACGACATGCTGGTTTCCTTACGATGTTTTCCTTCACCGTTTGAGAGTACTATCGCCTATCCTTTGTAACGAGTCGTTTTCGCCGTTACAGGTGCTGATAAATTTTGTTCAAGAAATTAATAATATTTCGTTTGTTTACGTTTCATAAAGTAGGACTCAATGCCTTTATTCTTCTTCTTTGGAATATTAGCTTCGTGTCTGTCATAATACAGTAATGACAGTGACAGCTGACACTACAAGGAAGCAGCGCTGTTCAGTTGACAGATTCGAAAGCGATTTTTTTAGCTTGGTGTAAATCAAGAAGCAGGCTTTGCTTTCTCTCCGCCCGGTCTGACGAACAACAATGTCGGATCGTAATTTTTATTTTAAAAATTATTAATCTGTAAAAATCAGGTTGATTTTAATAGATATTGTTATCATGTTTTGTGAAACAATACTGGAATTAGTTTTCTGGATTTTTATCCGTTAATTTGGTTCTTTCGGTGAGTTTTGAGTTTTGGAATCTCGTGGTATTTTTACCTCGAATGTTAGCTTAATGGAAGTCTTTAATTGTTTTAGATTTTAAACACGATCTTCATCGTTTCTTCATCATGCCGCCCTGGTTCATAAAGGGACATTTATAAGAAAAAATAGCGGTATGTATTTTGACAAATTCCTTAACAAAGGCACACGTTCGTTTCTTATTTGGATAAATTGGTAATTATTCTTTGTTCTCTTTGTTCTAGCTCTTCGGCGCTATTTTTATATTTTTTAAAAAACTATTTTTTAAAACTATTTTTCTAGTTTTCAAATTTATCCTTGGAACATAAATTTATAGAAATGACCACGCGTTGGAGCTGAGTCATATTAGTCCCCTTTTTACATTCATTCACCCTTCATTTTGACCCCTTGCTGAACACTACGGAGGAGCCAAGCTGGTTCGCAACCGGAGTCCCCTACCGGACCACTCACCTCGGCCTCCATGGTTTTACTATAGGGACGATTCGTATTAGGCTTATGGGTTTGTAAAGCTCAAACCAACAGGTATTTCAAACAATTCTTTATTTTTAATTTAAACATTCATTCGATGCAGTAACAACAGCGTACAACTTTTAGGCTAAATAGTAAACTCTAAATAAAATAACTATAATTAAGAAGTAACCTTTGGATATAAACTTAAATTTACAACTATCAAGATTCCACGGACATAACAAAAAGTTTTGAATAAACCCCATCTTTCCCAAATTTTACAGTGTTCTATTTTATCCCCCTTTCCTTAGATTAAAGGTCTAGTGACGCGTCTGACTCTCTCTCTATCCAGGTAAATTTATTTTTCTATTAGCAGTAGGCTATCTGGCGCCCGAATATTTTTGTTCTTCGTATTTCTTTAGTGATAGCCCTACATTTGATTATTTTATTACAAATCGGCTCCCACATCGGAGACCTATTACATTCTTTCATTATTACATCACAATTGTCGCACAGCGAACAGGGACTTGAAGTGGTTTCTTGAGGTTTTACTGTCTGTTACTGCATCTTACTTTTTTGTAAACTTTGTTACAACATTTACAGTTTTTTGGTGAATTTGTAAAAACCAATTTTTGATATATTTGGTAATATTTCTTTAGAAACTTTTTAGTGCAATTATTATTATAATTTGATAACTTTGTTTATACATTTGTGCCTTTTTTGCGCAATGTTATTTCTCTAACAGAACTACTATAACTCAGGTTATTTATCCGTTTATGTGTACTTTTCTACAGTGAACTTTATGAATTTGTTATACATTACCCGCTTGATGTTAATGATTTAGACAAAGCTGTCTAAATATTCTTGTATCACCATACAAAAATAAGGATAATTGTTTACGGATGTTTTAAGTGAACCTTTATTGTATTCTTAAGGTATCTTTAGGAAGTGTTCCTTTACATTTCTATAAGTTAATATTAGTTATAACTTTATTGTGAGTGGTTATTGCATCTTTTGAATAATTTGACTTTAAACAACTTAACTTAAATAATTTAAAACTTAAATAACAAATAAACTTTTACACTTTAAATATTTAAAAAATTTTGACTTAACTTTTACATTGAAATATTCTACAACATTTTGATTTTGGAGTTTTTGTCTGTGAGTTATCATGGATAAAGCGGTTCAGTTTCCATCTACTTCTGTGGATAGTCACACTACATTGGGTTCGATAGTTAATAAGCCCGCACCGATTTCTGTGGAGCTTCCATTGAACATGGAGAGTGTAGGAATGACAGGGTTCCCGGATCCTTTCTTGAATACTGATTTGCCTGCTCATAGTTCTTCTACTGCTGGTCAAAACTTACCATCTTTTAATGCGATGAATGATTTTGTTCGAAAAAATTTGCCTGCTTCAAGTAATAAGTTGCCCGACTTGAAGAGAAGCCGGATTATTTTTGAAGGGAAAACTTGTGTTCGTGAGTTTATTACCCAGGTTGAGGAATACTTTTTGTACAAAAACTTCGATGAGTCTTTGTTGGTTGGTTCATTTTCGGATTTACTTTCTGGTTCTGCCGCCAAGTGGTTCCGTACCATTCGATTTAATATAGCTTCTTGGTCTGAGCTTAAGGTTGCGTTGCTCAAGCGTTTTGATAAGCTTGAATTCGATTACTTTCTGGAGTATGAACTTCGTACTCGAAAACAAAAACTTAGTGAGTCGCTTCCGGACTTCATTACTGAACTTATGGATATGGCTAGTCGTCTTGTTACCCCTATTTCGGAGTCTGTGGTCATTACCATTGCTAAGCACAACATGCTGTCGATCTATACACCTTATGTGGTAGGTAGACATATTTCTTCATTAGATTGTTTTATGAATTTAGGAAAAGAATTAGAGATTTTTGTTAATAGGAAGTCTATTAAGGAACAGTTTAAGCCTTTCAAGGTGGAGAAGATTCAGTCTAGTGCTGTTAAAACTGAAAACCCCCTTTGCTTGAAGTGTCAGTCTCCTGGACATACCTACAAAGATTGTACCACCATTCCTGGTATGGTTTGTTTTAAATGCAAAAAATTGGGTGTTATCACAAAGTTTTGCGATGTGTGCAATTCGGAAAAGAAAAACTCTTCGGAGTCAAAAAACTGATTAGGCATCATCGAGTACCAGTTTCTGAGCAAACTTCGGCTGACTCGATGAAGAAAATTGTTAGTCACAGTCTTAAACCGGATGATACCATTATTAAAAAAGAATTTTCTGATTGGTTAAAATATTTAAAAACTTTTTTTGGCGTTTATAAGGCTTCACCTGTACTTTTTGTTAAGAATAACGATTCAAGACCTTTTTTACAATTTTCTATTGGTAATCAAAAATTTTCAGGATTATTAGATAGTGGTGCTAATACTTGCGTTCTTGGTGCGAATGCTCACAAGCGATTTTTGGAATTGGGTTATGAGATGGAACATATACCTCAGTCTGTTCACGATTCTGCTTATACTGCGGACGGATCTGCTCAGAGAGTTATAGGTGCTATTAATCTTCCAGTTACTTGCGATAATGTTACAAAAATTGTTAAATTCATGGTTATACCTTTATTCGATTATGAGTTTATTTTAGGATTTGACTTTTGGATAAAATTTGACCTTGCTAAAGATTTATGGAAAAATATAGTTTTTGTTGATGATTATAATAAAATTCAAACTTGTTCAGTTACTTCAGCTGTTGAATTAGCTCCTTCTGAGAAACAACAACTTGATAAAACAATTTCACTTTTTGAAGATATTTCATATGAAAAGAAAGGTTTAGGTCTTACTCACCTGATCCAACATAAAATTAATGTTACTGGAGAACCGTTTAAACAAAGATATTGGCCGTTAAGTCCTGCTAAACAAAAGGAACTTTTTGATGAAGTGGAAGTTTTACTTAAGGAAAATATTATTCAACCTTCTAAATCTCCTTGGAGTTCACCTGTTTTGGCTGTTGAGAAGAAAGATGGTAGTACACGATTATGTTTAGATTCACGTCGTTTAAATTCAATTACGATTAGAGATTCTTATCCTCTTCCGTATCCTTCTAAGATACTGGATAGTTTGCGAGGAGCTCGGTTCATTACAACTATTGATCTTTCTAAAGCTTTTCTTCAGATAGCGCTGGAAGAATCCTCGCGTGAAAAGTGTGCCTTCGTAGTGCCCGGAAAAGGATTATTTGAATTTGTTAGGATGCCTTACGGATTAACTAACGCCCCCGCTGAATTACAGAGGCTAGTGGATAAATTATTTGGATTTGAATTTGAAAATGTATTGTTTTGTTACTTAGATGACTTAATTTTGGTTACTGATAACTTCAAAGATCACATAGAATATTTAAATAAAATTTATAAAACTCTTAAAGATGCTGGTTTAACAGTTAATTTAAAGAAATGTGCCTTCTGCAAAGAAAAACTTCGTTATCTTGGTTATATTGTTGATAGTAAAGGTTTACATACCGATCCTTCTAAATTAGATACCATTGAGAATTTTCCTCGCCCTGAAACTGTTAAAGAACTTAGAAGTTTTCTTGGTTTATGTTCATATTATCGTAGATTCATTGATAGATTTGCTGATATTGCTTCTCCTCTTACTAAATTGACGGCTGGTAGCAAGAATTCTAAAAGATCTCTTATTTGGAATGATGAAGCGGAAATTGCTTTTCTTAGATTAAAACATGTTTTAGTTACCTCACCCGTTTTACAATGCCCTAATTTTGAAAAACCATTCTTTTTACATTGCGACGCTAGTTCTGTTGGAATTGGTAGTGTTTTGAGTCAGGAAGACGCGGATGGTAATCAACATCCGATTGCATTTTATTCCCGTTCATTGAACAAATGCGAACGTAATTACAGTACCACGGAACGTGAATTGTTAGCGATTTTAGATTCAATAGAACATTTTAGACCTTACGTTGAAGGAATGGAATTTACAGTAATTACTGATCATGCTAGTTTACAATGGTTATTAAAATTGAATAATCCAAGCGGACGTTTAGCACGTTGGGCTGCTAGAATTTCTCAATTTACATTTAATGTTGTTCATAAAAAAGGTTCCTTACATTTAGTTCCTGATGCATTGTCAAGAATTGAAGTCACATCATTATTAATTGCCCCCATTCAAATCGTTTCCCCCGATGAAGATATTGAAGATTCTTGGTATAAAAAAGTGTTCATTAATTGTCAAAAATTTCCTACTAGATATAAAAATTTTAGAGTCGAAAGTAATGTTTTGTATAAGTTTTGTAAAAGTAAATTTAATCCCAATAGTCGTTTGAATTGGAAAATAGTTATTCCTAAGGAAAATATAATTGATACTATTAGATCCAATCATGATGATATTAATTCAGGTCATCTTGGAATTCATAAAACTTTAAAGAAATTAAAACAACACTATTTTTGGAATGGAATGTTTAATGATATTCAAGGTTATATTAGATCTTGCGATATTTGTAAAGCGTATAAGCATAGTACGTCCCCCCCTTTTGGTATTATGGTTAATCCTAAAAAAGTAGATCATCCCATGGTCATGCTTTCTGCAGACATAATAGGAATTTTGCCTAAAAGTTATTCTGGTCATAAGTATATACTTTCAGTAGTTGATGTTTTCACTAAATTTTGCTGGATTTTTCCTTTGGTTAAAGCTACGACCTTATCAATTTGTAGATTATTTGAAAAAGAAATATTTCTTAAATTTGGCTGTCCTAAAATTTTAGTTTGTGATAATGGAACTCAATTTACTTCTAAATATTTTGTAGAATTTATGAAAAGTTACAATATTGTTAAAATCTTTTATAATACATTGTATACCCCTCAGAATAATCCTGTGGAACGGTATAATAAAACGGTAGAAACTTGTATCTCATGTTTTGTTAGAGATGATCAACGCACTTGGTCAAAATTTTTACCTCATGTTCAATTAGCTTTGAATAACAGTGTTAGTCTTGCCACTGATTTTACACCTAATTTTCTCATGTTTGGAAGAGAACTCATTTTTGATGCCTCTTTACACCGTTTTAGTAATTCTTTAGAAAATTTGTCACAAGTTGAGATGGGAGAAAGGAATTCTTTTGCTTATTCTCTTAAATCACTTGGTGATGTTTATGTTAAAGTTCAAGCTCATTTATTAAAAGCTTATAAGCGTAATGCGCGTTATTATAATATAGGGAGGAAAGCCATTTCTTTTGCTGTTGGTGATATTGTTTGGAGAAGGAGTTTTGTTCAATCTAGTGCCCCGGCATATTTTTCGGCTAAGTTTGCACCTAAGTTTGTTAAATGTGAAATTATTGATAAAGTTTCTGATAACGTCTATATTTTGAAAGATTTAAGTAAAAATACTTCCGGTCGTTACCATGTTAAAGATATTATAAAATACTAATTTTTGGATTTACACTTTAAACTTGAGTTTGATAACGTTAGGAGTTAGGCCTCTGTATGAGAAGAATGAGAATTGATGTATGAAAGGTTAGTGTGATTATGGCCTTGTATGATGATGTAGTGTATGGTTAACTTCGACAACATTAAATTTTGAGATTTTAAAGTTCTAAATTAAAGCTTAGGTAATTTTGTTTCACCACATTCATTTTTCCAACATCAAAAGATCTTATGTACATTTGTAAATTTGTTTAGAGGATATTTTGTCCTTGAATTTGTTTTGTTTTGTGTTGTTTATACAACTTAGTTATATTTGTTTGCTTAGAACGTTTCGTGTTGTTCTCACAACCTAAATGTTTATGTTTTTTGGGTATTTTTGTGTTGTTCATAGTTTAGTTTCCCGGATTTGACAACAATTGGTACCACCCTGATTTGACATTCACGTATTGGGATTTTTTCTGCCATTTGGTGCGGACCCCTAAAGTGATAATTTGATTTGTTAGATAGTCCTCGGATCTTCCTCCGGTTCTATAGTTTCGTTTGTTTAGATAGTTCTTGGACCTTCATCCAGTTCTATAATTTGATTTGTATTATTGTGCCTGGTAAGTTGGTGGAGATATGCCAATCACAATATGCAAATATTTTGTTTCCTTAGTTCTCGGATTTTCCTCCGGTTCTATGTTTTTTTGTTCTGTTGTGCCTGGTAAGTTGGTGGAGTTATGCCAATCACAATAGACAAATTTTACACGTTTTTGGTAGGATGTCTGTGTTCGGAAATTTTGGTAGGGTTACGCCGATCACAGTACATTTCTCATTTTTTCCACACACTTTTGGTGTTGTGATTTTTGAACTTGCACAGCCTTTGCTGTGAGGGTTTCCTCGTTTTTAGCGAGTGGAGAAGTTAGGAATTTATGAGTCGGTGACGAAGGAGTCCAACCGCACTTTATAAAGGAGTTTCGGAATTTAAGAGTCGGCGACGAAGGTGTCCAACCGCACTTTAAAGTAGATTATAGAGTTAATAGTTATAGTATTGTTTTAAGAAAATCTATCATTTTCTTTTGTTCTTTTGCTTTGTTGTTTGAATGATTCCTAGAGTCTTAAGATTCTAGTCGGATTTCTACAGCAAAAAGCCTAAGATCGTTTTCTTGGTTTGTTCTATTTTGTATTATTAGCATATTTTTGGTAGAGTCTTTAGCATATTTTTGGTAGAGTCTTTAGAATATTTTTGGTAGAGTCTTTAGAATATTTTTGGTAGAGTCTTTAGAATATTTTTGGTAGAGTTTCAATTAAATTAAATTTAAATTTTTTGAACGTTTTGGATTTGTTTTGATGCTTTTCTTATGTTTTGGCATAAAAGAAAGTAGTCTTTCTTTTATTTTTTTGGGATAGTATGTAATGTAACGAGTCGTTTTCGCCGTTACAGGTGCTGATAAATTTTGTTCAAGAAATTAATAATATTTCGTTTGTTTACGTTTCATAAAGTAGGACTCAATGCCTTTATTCTTCTTCTTTGGAATATTAGCTTCGTGTCTGTCATAATACAGTAATGACAGTGACAGCTGACACTACAAGGAAGCAGCGCTGTTCAGTTGACAGATTCGAAAGCGATTTTTTTAGCTTGGTGTAAATCAAGAAGCAGGCTTTGCTTTCTCTCCGCCCGGTCTGACGAACAACAATGTCGGATCGTAATTTTTATTTTAAAAATTATTAATCTGTAAAAATCAGGTTGATTTTAATAGATATTGTTATCATGTTTTGTGAAACAATACTGGAATTAGTTTTCTGGATTTTTATCCGTTAATTTGGTTCTTTCGGTGAGTTTTGAGTTTTGGAATCTCGTGGTATTTTTACCTCGAATGTTAGCTTAATGGAAGTCTTTAATTGTTTTAGATTTTAAACACGATCTTCATCGTTTCTTCATCATGCCGCCCTGGTTCATAAAGGGACATTTATAAGAAAAAATAGCGGTATGTATTTTGACAAATTCCTTAACAAAGGCACACGTTCGTTTCTTATTTGGATAAATTGGTAATTATTCTTTGTTCTCTTTGTTCTAGCTCTTCGGCGCTATTTTTATATTTTTTAAAAAACTATTTTTTAAAACTATTTTTCTAGTTTTCAAATTTATCCTTGGAACATAAATTTATAGAAATGACCACGCGTTGGAGCTGAGTCATATTAGTCCCCTTTTTACATTCATTCACCCTTCATTTTGACCCCTTGCTGAACACTACGGAGGAGCCAAGCT